>CM034151.1:901351735-902551735 GCA_019776745.2 Taxus chinensis | reverse complement strand
CACGTGTGAGCTCAAGTCAACCTACTTGGCAAGCTTCTCGGTGAGCCCCTATTTGAGCTATTAGGCAAGCTCCCAAGTGAGCTGTTAGGTGAGCCACTCAAAAAACTTTGAGGTGATCTACTAGATGATATCAAGGTGAGATGGTAAGGTGAGCTCCTTAATGAGCTCAAGGTGAGCTAACAAGGTGAGATCCAATGCGAGATGGCAAGGCAAGTTATCATCTAATATCCCATGTGATTTTTTGGGTGAGCTACTTGACGAGCTCCCAGGTGAGCTCAACTCGAGGTGCTTGGCAAGCTCCTAGGTGAGCTCAAGGTGAGCTCCCAAGTGAGTTTCCAGGTAAGCTCAAGTTTAACTGCTCGATGAGCTCCTGGGAAAGCTACATGATGAGCTCTTAGTCAAGATCCTAGGTGAGCTACTCAGTGAGCTCCCAGGTGAGCTCAAAGGTGAGCTTGTCAGCAATCTCTAAGGTGAGCTTACATGTAAGCTACCATATGAGCTCAAGGTGAGTTAGAAAGGAGAGCTGTCAGGTGAGTTCATAATGAGTTGCTCGACGATCTCCTGGGTGAGCTCAACTCGAGGAGATCAGTGAGATCCTAGAAGAGCTCCCAGGTAAGCTATTTGGCAAGCTCCTAGGTGAGCTACTAGATGGTCTCCTAAGTGAGCTACTTGGCGAGCCCCTAGGTGAGGTCCCCGGTGAGTTCTTGGTGAACTCAAGTAAACCTACTTGGCGAGCTACTTAATGATCTTCCAAGTGAGCTGTTAGGTGAGCTGCCAAGTGAGCTACTTGGTGAGATACTCAAAAAAATCTGAGGTGAGCTACCAGATAAGCTCAAGTCAAGTTTGGAAAGGTGAGCTCCTCAGTGAGCTCAAGGCAAGCTGGCAAGGTGAGTTCCCATGTGATTTTTTAGGTGAACTACTTGATGAGCTCTTGGATGAACTTTGAGTATCCACATGAGTTACTCAATGAGCTCCTAGGTGAGCCCAACTCGAGCTTACGGGTGAACTCCCAAAATACCTCCCAGGTGAGCTACTTAGTGAGCTATTCGCAGAGCTCCTAGGTGAGCTACTAGAGGAGATCCTAGGTGAGCTAGTTAGGCGAGCTCCTAGGTGAGTTAATAGGGGAGCTACTTGAAAAAATCTAAGGTGAGATACCAGAAGAGCTTAAGGTAAGTTGGTAAGGTGAGCTCCTTAGAAACCTCAAGGTGTGCTAGTAAGGTGAGCTATCAGATGAGCTCCTATGTGAGTTTTCAGGTGAGCTACTTGATGAGCTCTCAATTGAGCTCAATTCGAGCTACTTAGTTAGCTCCTGGGTGAGCTCAAGGTGAGCTAGCAAGGTGAGCTAGCAAGGTGAGCTATCAGGTGAGCTCCCATGTGATTTTCTAGGGAAGCTCAGTTCGAGCTTCTCGAAAATGTCCTAGGTGAGCTACTCTTTGAGCTCCCAGCTGAGCTCCTAGGTGAGATGCTCAATGACCTCCTAAGCAAGCTCAAAGGTGAGCTTGTCAATAATATTTGAGGTGAGTTTACATGTGAGCTATTAGATGAACTAAAGGTGAGTTGGCAAGGTGAGCTCAAGGTATGTTTTCAATGCGAGCTTAAGGCAAGTTAGTAAGGCAAGCTATCAGGTGAGCTCCAAAGTAATTTATCAAGGTGAGTTCCCAGGTAAGTAACTCAATGAGATACCATGCAAGCTTAACTCAAGCTAATAAGTGAGCTCCTAGAAGAGCTCCCAGGTGAGCTCCCATGTGAGCTTAACTTGAGATTACCAACGAACTCCAATGTGAGGTCCCAGGTGAGCTCATGTCGAGATGCTTGACGAACACCTGGTTGACATCATAGGAAAACTTGCTAGCAATATGTGAGGTGAGCTTACATGCGAGCTACCAGATGACCTCAACAAGGTGAGCTCAAGGTGAGTTGGTAGGTTGAGCTCAAGGTTATTTGGTAAGGCGAGTTATAAGGTAAGCTCCCAGGAGAGCTACTAAGTGATCTGATAAGTGAGCTACTTGGTGAGCTCCCAGGCGAGGACACTGATGAGCTGCTTGGTGAGCTCACAAGTGAACTCAAGTCATCTTACTTGACAAGATGCTTGGTGATCTCCCAGGTGATTTGTTAGGTGAGCTCCTAGGTGAGCTATTAGGTGAACTCTAAGGCAAGCTATTAGGTGAGCTACTCAGTGAACTCCGAGGTGAGCTACCAGATAAGATCAAGGTGAGTTTGCAAGGTGAGCTCCTCAGTGAGCTCAAGGTGAGTGGACAAGGTTAATTGATAGGTGAGTTCCCACGTGAGTTTTCAAGGTGATCTCCTATTCAAGTTTTCAGGTGAGCTACTTGATGAGCTCTCGAGTGAGCTTAAGTCGAGGTGCTCAGTGAGGTCCTGGGTGAGCTCAAGGTGAGATGCTAAGGTGAGCTTTCAGGCGAGCTCCCAAGAAAGTTTTTAGGAAATCTCAAGTTGAGCTGCTCGATGACCTCCTGGGTGAGCTGCTTGTTGAGATCCCAGCTGAACTCCTAGGTGAGCTACTCGGTGAGTACCCAGGTGAGCTCAAAGGTGAGCTTATCAGGAATCTCTTAGGTGATCTTACATGTGAGATACCACATGAGCTCAAGGTGAGTTGGAAAGGTGAAATCAAGGTAAGTTGACAAAGTGAACTCAATGCAAGTTATCAAGGTGAGCTATTAAGCGAGCTCCTAGGAAAGTTCCCAGGTGAGTTACTCGATGAGCTCCTAGGTGATCTCAACTCGAGCTGATTGTTGAGCTCCCAGAAGAGCTCCCTCATGAGCTACTTTGTGAGCTATTCAGTGAGCTCCCAAGTGAGCTACTTGGAGAGATCCCAGGTAAGCTACTTGGTGAGCTATTTAGTGAGATCCCAGGTGAGCTACTAGGTGATCTCCTAAGTGATCTACTTGGCGAGCCCCTAGGTGAGGTCCCTGGTGAGCTACTTGGTGAACTCAAAAGTGAGCTCAACTCAACCTACTTGGCGAGCTACTTAATGAGCTTCCACGTGAGATGTTAGGTGAGCTCCCAGGTGAGCTACTTGGTGAACTACTTGAAAAACTCTAAGGTTAGCTACCAGATAAGTTCAAGGCAATTTGGAAAGGTGAGCTCCTCAGTGAGCTCAAGGCAAGTTAGCAAGGTGAGTTCCCATGTGATTTTTTAGGTGAACTACCTGACAAGCTCTTGGATGAACTTTGAGTTTCCACGTGATTTACTCGATGAGCTCCTGGGTGAGCTCAACTCAAGCTTACCAGTGAACTCTAAGAATACCTCCCAGGTAATCTACTTAGCGAGCTATTTGTAGAGCTCCTAGGTGAGCTACTAGGTGAGGTCCCAGGTGAGCTGTTAGGTGAGATCCCAAATGTGTTGTTAGGTGAGCTCCTAGGTGAGCTATTAGGTGAGCTGCTCGATAAAATCTAAGGTGAGATACCAGATGAGCTCAAGGAAATTTGGCAAGGTGAGATCCTCAGGAACCTTAAGGTGAGCTAGTAAGGTGAGCTATCAGGAAAGCTCCTATGTGAGTTTTCATGTGACCTACTTGACGAGATCTTAGGTGAGCTTAAGTCGAGCTACTCAGTGATATCCTGGGTGAGCTAGTAAGGTGAGCTGTCAGGTGAGCTCCCAGGTGATTTTCTAGGGAATCCCAAGTCGAGCTTCTTCACAAGCTCCTGGGTGAGCTACTCTTTGAGCTCTCAATTGAGCTCCTAGGTGAGCTGCTCGATGACCTCCTAAGAAATCGAGCTTGTTAGATAAGTTTGAGGTGAGTTTACATGTGAGCTATCGGATGAACTAAAGGTGAGTTGGCAAGGTGAGCTCAAGGAAAGTTTTCAATGTGAGCTCAAGGCAAGTTAGCAAGGCGAGCTATCAGGTGAGCTCCCAGGTAAGTTGGTAACGTGAATTCCTAGGTAAGTAACTCAATGAGCTCTCATGCAAGCTTAACTCGAGTTGATCGGTGAGCTCCCAAAAGAGCTCCTAGGTGAGATCCTGTGTAAGCTTAACTTGAGCTGACTGACGAGCTCCCAGAAGATCTCCCAGGTGAGCTCCCAGGTGAGCTCATGTTGAGATGCTTGACGAACTCTTGGGTGAGCTCAAAGGAAAACTTGCTATCAATCTATGAGGTGATATTACATGCGAGCTACTAGATGACCTCAAGATGAGTTGGCAAGGTGATCTCAAGGCAAGTTGGTAGGGTGAACTCAAGGTGATTTGGTAAGGTGAGCAGTCAGGTGAGCTGCTAGGTGATCTGCTAAGTGAGCTACTTGGAAAGCTCCCAGGTGAGGACCCCGATGAGCTGCTTGGAAAGCTCACAAGTGAACTCAAGTCATCTTACTCGACAAGATGCTTGGTGAGCTCCTAGGAGAGTTATTAGGTGATCTCCTAGGTGAGCTGTTAGGTGAACTCCCAGGAAAGCTATAAGGTGAGATACTCAGTGAACTCCGAGGTGAGATACCAGACAAGATCAAGGTGAGTTAGCAAGGTGAGATTCTCAGTGAGGTCAAGGTGAGCTAATAAGGTGAACTAATAGGTGAGTTACCATGCGAGTTGTCAGGATGATCTCCTATGTGAGTTTTTAGGTGAGATAATTGACAAGATCTCGAGTGAGCTTAAGCCGAGGTGCTCAGTGAGGTCCTGGGTGAGCTCAAGGTGAGCTGGTAAGGTGAGATCTCAGGTGAGCTCCCAGGTAAGTTTTTAGGAAAGCTAAAGTTGAGCTGCTTGATGACCTCTTGGGTGAGCTGCTTGTCGAACTCCCAGCTGAGCTTCTAGGTGAGCTACTCGGTGAGCACCCAGGTGAGCTCAAAGGAGAGATTATCAGAAATCTATGAGGTGAGCTTACATGTGAGATACCAGATGAGCTCAAGGTGAGTTGGACAAGGTGAGCTCCTCAGTGAGCTCAAGGTGAGTTGACAAGGTGAGCTCCTCAGTGAGCTCAAGTTGAACCTACTTGGTGAGATGCTCATTGAGCTCTCATGTGAGCTGTGTGTGAGTTCCCAAGTGAGCTACTTGGTGAGATACTCAACTGAATCAGAGGTGAGTTTCCAGCAAGCGCAAGTTGCTTGGACAAGGTGGGAATATTAGGTCCTGGGTGAGCTCAAGGTGAGCTAGTAAGGTGAGCTATCAAGTGAGCTCTCATGAAAGTTTTTTTTGTGAGCTACTTGATCAGCTCCCAGGTGAGTTCAAGTCGAGTTACTCAGTGAGCTCAAGGCAAGCTATCAAGTGAGCTCCTAGGTGAGTTTCTGGGTAAGCTCAAGCTGAGCTGCTCAACAAGCTCCTAGGTGAGCTACTTTCTGATCTCCTAGATGAGCTACTTGGTGAGCTCACCCAGGTGAGCTCAAAGGTGAGCTTGTCAGTAAATCTAAGGTGAGCTTACATGTGAGCTACCAGATGAGCTCAAGGTGAGTTAGCAAGGTGGGCTTTCAGGTGACCTCCCAGGTGAGTTCCAAGGTGAGTTACTCAATGAGCTCCCAGAGTGAGTCCAATAAGAGCTCCTAGGTGAGCTACTTCATGAGCTATTCGGTGAGCTCCCAAGTGAGCTCTTAGGATCGGCAAGCTACTTTCCCAGGTGAGCTCTAAGGTGAGGTCCCTAGAGAGATGCTTGGTGAGCTCACCAAGTTGAGAAGTGAGTTTTCAAGTCAACCTACTTGGTGAGCTACTTAGTGAACTCTCAGATAAACTGTTAGGTGAGCTCCTAGGTTAGCTTAAAGTTAGTGAGCTACTTGAGGTGAACTCTGAGGCAAGCTACCAGATGACCTCAAGGTGAGTTGGCAAGGTGAGCTCCTCAATGAACTCAAGGCAAGCTAGCAAGGTGAACTGGTGAGTAGCCAAGATACTTGATGAGCTCCTAGGTGAGCTCAAGGTGAGCTACTCGGTGAACTCCTAGGAAGACCAAGGCAAGCTGGCAAGGTGAGCTGTCAGGTGAGCTCCCAGGTGAGTTTTTCGGTAAGCTCAATTTGAGCTGGTCGACAAGCTCACTGGGTGAGTTACTTACTAAGCTCCAAGCCTAGCTCCTAGGTGAGCTCCCAGGTGAGCTTAAGGTGAGCTCCTCAAGGTGAGCTGTCAGGCAAGCTCCAAGGTGAGTTCCCAGGTGAGTTACTTGATGAGCTCTCTGGTGAACTCAACTCAAGCTAGCTCGAAAAATATTAGGTGAGCTACCTTCCAAGCTCAAGGTGAGCTCACCCAGGTCAAGGTGAGCTAGCAAGGCAAGCTGATAGGTGAGCTCCAATGCGAGCTTGGCAAGGTGAGCTCCAATGGGAGTTTTTGGGTGAGCTACTTAACGAGCTCCCGGGTGAGCTCAAGTCAATCTGCTCACCAAGGTTCTCCTGTGTGAGTTCAAGGTGAGCTGGCAAGGTGAGCTGTTAGGTGAGCTCCCATTTGAGTTCGTAGGTGAGCTTTCAAGGTGATGCTCATGTGAAGCTTCTCGGTGAGCTCCTAGACAAGCTACTTAGGTCGAGCTACTCCTGAGCTTTTAGGTGAGCTACTAGGTGAGATCCCAAGGTGAGCTCAAAGATGAGCTTGTCTGGCAAGCTCTTAGGTGAGCTTACTTGCAAGCTACCAAATGAGCTACTACGTGAGCTGACAAGGTGAGCTCCTAGGTGAGTTAACTAAGCTCCTAAGGAAAGCTCTAAGGTGAGCTATCAAGAGAGCTTGAGCTCCTAGGTGAGTTACTTGATGAGCTCAAGGTGAGTTTCGGTGCCCAGGTGAGCTGAAGCTCCCAGGTGAGTTCCCAGGTGAGTTACTTGATGAGCTCTTAGGTGAGCTCAACTCAAGTTGATCAGGGTGAGCTCTAAGAAGAGCTCATCAGGTGAGCTACTTCGTGAGAGCTATTTGGTGAGCTCCCAGGTGAGCTACTAGGTGAGCTCCCAAGTGAGCTACTTGGTGAGCTTCCAGGCGAGGTCCTTGGTGAGCTAATTGGTGAGCTCACAATGAGCTCAAGTCAACCTACTCGGTGAGCTTCCGGGTGAGCTCTAAGGTGAGCTTGAGGCAAGCTCCCAGGTGAGTTCCCAGGGTGAGCTTCCTAGGTGAGCTACTTAGGTGAGCTACTCAATGATCTTGGTGAGCTACCTTCTGAGCTCAAGGTGAGTTGGAAAGGTGAGCTCCTCATTGAGCTAAAGTGACATCCCATGCAAGTGAAGCTAGTAAGGTGAGCTCCCATGTGAGTTTTTGAGTGAGCTGCTAGATGAGCTCCTGGGTAGCTGAGCTCCCAGGTGAGCTACTCAAGGTGAGCTCCTAGGTGAGTTCCAAGGTGAGCTATTGGGTGAGCTGCAAGGTGAGCTAGCAGGGTGAGTTATAGGCTCAGGTTGAAGTTCCTCAGGTGAGCTGCTTGGGAAAGCTCAAGGGTAGAGCTCAATAAACTACTTGGTGAGCTCCTAGGTGAGCTTGTCAGGTGAGCTCTAAGATGAGCTTACATGTGAGCTACCAGATGAGCTCAAGGTGAGTTGGCAAGGTGAGCTATCAGGAGAGCTCCTAAGTGAGCTACTAGGTGAGCTCCTAAGTGAGCTACTTGGCAAGCTCTAAGGTGAGGACTTCCATGGTGAGACTCAAAATGAGCTCACAGGCGAGTTCAAGTCAAGGTACTCTCAAGCTGACTTGGTGAGCTCCCAGGTGAGTTGGTAATATGGTGAGCTCCCAGGTGAGCTGTTAGGTGAGCTCCCAGGCAAGCTCCCAGGTAAGCTGCTCAATAACTCTCAGGTGAGATACTCAGACAAGCTCATAAGGTGAGCTCAAATGGAAAGGTACTCAAGGTGAGCTCCTAGGTGAGCTTCCCAGGTGAGCTGTCAGGTGACCTATCAAGCTCCCAGGTGAGTTCAGCAGAAAGTTCACAACTCAAGTCGAGCTACTTGAGGAGCTCTTAGGTGAGTTATACTTAGGTAAGCTCCCAGGTGAACTACCTTAGGTGAGCTCCCAGGTGAGGTTATAGGTGAGCTTGTCAGGTGATATCTGAGGTGAGCTTACATGTGAGCTACCAGATGAGCTCAAGGTGAGTTGGTAAGGTGAGCTCAAGTGAGCTCAAGGTGAGCTAGCAAGGTGAGTTGATTAGGTGAGCTCCCATAAGGTGAGTTCCCAGGTGAGTTACTTGACGAGCTCCCTGGTGAGCTCAAGTCGAGCTACTCGGTGAGCTCCTAGGTGAGCTTAAGGTGAGATGGCAAGGTGAGCTGTCAGGTGAGCTCCCAGGTGAGTTTCTAGGCAAGCTCAAGTCAAGCTACTCAACGAGCTCCTAGGTGACCTGTTGTTGAGCTCCCAGCCAAGCTCCTAGGTGAGCTACTTGGTGAGCTCCCAGGTGAGCTCAAAGGTGAGCTTGTCGGTAATCTCTGAGGTGAGATTACATGCGAGCTACCAGATGAGCTTAAGGTGAGTTGGTAAGGTGAGCTCAAGGTGAGTTGCCAAGATGAGCTGGCAAGGTGAAAGCTCCAAGGTGAGTTACTCGGTGAGCTCCTAGGTGAAGTTCAACTTGATCTGATGAGTGAGCTCCTAGAAGAGCTCCTAGGGTGAGCTACTTGGTGAGTTGTTCGGTGAGCTCCCAGGTGAGCTCCCAGACTAAGCTGACTTGGTGAGTTCGGTGAGCTCAGGTGAGCTTGCTAGGTGAGATCCTGAAGTGAAAGCTACTTGGTGAGCTCCTAGGTGAGGTCCCTAGGTGAGCTACTTTGTGAGCTCACAAGTGAGCTCAAGTCAACCTACTCTCTACGAGTGCTTGGTGAGCTCCTAGGTGAGCTATTAGGTGAGCTCCCAGGTGAGCTGTTAGTCAAGTTCCCATATGAGCTACTTGGAAAGCTACTCGATGAACTAATAGGGGAGCTGATAGGGGAGCTCCCATACGAGTTGGCAAGGCAAGCTGTTAGGCAAGCTCTCATGCACATTTTTGAGGTGAGCTATTCTTGACAAGCTCCCAGGTGAGCTCAAGTCAACCTACTCGGTGAGCTACTAGGTGAGCTCCCATGTGAGCTGAGCTACTTGGTGAGCTGCTTGATGAACTTTGAGGTGAGCTACCAGACAAGCTCAAGGTGAGTTGGCAAGGTGAGCTCCTCAGTGAGCTCAAGGTGAGCTTACAAGGCAGCTGATAGGTGAGCTCCCATCTGAGTTGGTAAGGTGATGTTCAGGTGAGCTCCCATGTGAGTTTTCATGTGAGCTACTTGATGAGCTCCTGGGTGAGCTACTTGATGAGCTCCCAGGTGAGCTCAAGTTGAGCTACTTGGCGAGCTCCTGGGTGAGCTCAAGGTGAGCTACCAAGGTGAGTTATCAAGGTAAGCTCCCAGGTGAGTTTTTGGGCAAGCTCAAGTCAACCTGGTCGATGAGCTCCTGGGTGAGCTGCTTACAAAGCTCCTAGGTGAGCTCCTAAGCTGAGCTACTAGTTGAGCTCCCAGGTGAGCTCAAAGGAGCTATTAGAAAGGTGAGCTCAAGGTGAGTTGGCAGGTGAGCAAGGTCTGTTATGTGAGTTCCAAGGTGAGTTACTCAATGAGCTCCCGGGTGAGCTCAACTTGAGCTGATCGGTGAGCTCAAGTCGAGCTCCTATGAGCTACTTGGTGAGCTATTCGGTGAGCTCCCAGGTGAGCTGCTAGGTGAGCTCCCAAGTGAGCTACTTGGCGAGCTCCCAAGGTGAGGTCCCCAGTGAGCTACTCAATGAGCTCAAAAGTGAGCTCAAGTCATCCTACTCTCAGTGAGCTCCTAGGTAAGCTATTAGGTGAGATCTCAGGTGAGTTGTTAGGTAAGCTCCCAGGTGAGGTACTTGGTGAGCTATTCGATAAACTCTAAGGTGAGCTACCTTCCTAGCTCAAGGTGAGTTGGCAAGGTGAGCTCCTCAGCGAGCTCAAGGCAAGCTAAGGTGAGCTGATAGGTGAGCTCCCATGCAAGTTGGAAAGGCAAGCTATTGGGTGAGCTCCCATGTGAGTTTTTGGGTGAGCTACTTGACGAGCTCCCGGGTGAGCTCAAGTCAAGCTACTTGGCAGCTCCTAAGTGAGCTCAAGACAAGCTAACAAGGTGAGCTGTAAGGTAAGTTCCCAGGTGAGTTTCTAGGAAAGATCAAGTCGAGCTGCTCGATGAGATCTTAGGTGAGCTACTTGCTAGCTCCCAGTTGAGCTCCTAGGTGAGATGCTCGGTGAGATCCCAGGTGAGCTCAAAGGTGAGCTTGTTAGCAATCTCTTAGGTGAGCTTACATGTGAGCTACCATATGAGCTCTAGGTGAGTTGGCAAGGTGAGATCAAGGTGAGTTGGTAAGGCAAGCTCAAGGTGAGTTGGCAAGGTCAGCTATCAGGTGAGCTCCCAAGTGAGTTCTTAGGTGAGTTACTTGATGAGCTCCTGGGTGAGCTCAACTTGAGTTGATCGGTGAGCTCCAAGAAGAGCTCCCTAAGGTGAGCTACTTGATGAGCTATTCGGTGAGCTCCTAGGTGATATAGGAGCTCCCAAGAAAGCTACTTAGTGAGCTCCCAGGTGAGGTCCCCCGGTGAGCTACTCAGGAAGCTCACACGATGAGCTCAAGTCAACCTACTTGGTGAGCTACTTGGTGAGCTCCCATGAAGCTTTTAGGTGAGCTACATGGTGAGCTACTTGATAAAGCTCCTGGGTGTGAGCTCAAGGTGAGCTATCAAGGTGAGCTCCTCAGTTTTCAAGGTGAGTAGTTCAAGGTGAGCTTGCTTGATGCTGTTAGGTGAGCTCCCATGTGGTTTTCAGGTGAGCTACTTGATGAGATCCCAAGCTCAAGCTCTTAGGTGAGCTATTTGGTGAGCTCCCAAGTGAGCTAGAAAGGTGAGCTCCCAGGTGAGCAAGCTTGTCAGCATCTGAGGTGAGCTTACATGTGAGCTACCAGATGAGCTCAAGGTAAGTTGGCAAGGTGAGCTCAAGGGGAGTTGGAAAGGAGCTCAAGGTGAGTTGGCAAGGTGAGCTATTAGGCAAGCTCGCAGGTGAGTTCCCTAGTGAGTTACTTGAAAAGCTCCCGGGTGAGCTCAACTTGAGCTTATCAGTGAGCTCCTAGAAGAGCTCCTAAGCTAGCTACTTGGTGAGCTATTTGGTGAGCTCCCAGGTGAGATGCTAGGTGATCTCCCAAGTGAGCTACTTAGTGAGCTCCCAGGAGGACCCCAACGAGCTGACTCGGTGAGCTCAAAAGTGAGCTCAAATTAACCTGCTCGGTAAGCTTCTCGTTGAGCTCCTAGGTGAGCTATTAGGTGAGCTCCTAGGTGAGCTATTAGGTGAGCTACTTGATGAACTCTGAGGTGAGCTACCAGATGAGCTCAAGGTGAGGCATGGCAAGGTGAGCTCAAGGTTAGCTGGAGCCCAAGGTGAGCTCCCATGTGAGATGGCAAGGTAAGCTGTCAGGTGAGCTCCCATGTGAGTTTTTGTGTGAGCTACTTGACAAGCTCCCAGGTGAGCTCAAGTCGAGGTGCTCAACAAGCTCCTGGGTGAGCTCAAGGTGAGCTGGCAAGGTGAGCTCCTAGGTGAGTTTCTGGGAAAGCTCAAGTTTAGCTACTCGATGAGCTCCTTGGCAAGCTGCATGTTGAGCTCTCAGCCGAACTCCTAGGTGAGCTTCTTGGTGAGCTCCCAGGTGAGCTCAAAGGTGAGCTTGTCAGTAATCTCTGAGGTGAGCTTACATGCAAGCTACCAGATGAGCTCAAGGGGAAGTTGGAAAGGTGAGCTCAAGGTGAGTTGGAAAGGTGAGGACAAGGTGAGTTAGCAAGGAGAGCAGTCAGGTGAGCTCCCAGGTGAGTTCCTATCAATGAGTCCTAGGTGACTCGAACTTGAGCTCCTAGGGTGAGCTCCCAGTAGATCGGAGCTCCTAGGAAGAGCTACTTGGCAGCTATTCAGAAGAGCTCCAGGTGAGCTACTAGGTGAGCTATCCCAAGAGAGCTACTTGGTGAGCTTCTAGGTGAGGTCCCCGAATGAGCTACTTGGCGAACTCACAAGTGAGCTCAAGTCAACCTACTCAGCGACCTACTCAATGAGCTCCCAGGTGAGCTTTTAGGTGAGATCCCAGGTGAGCTACTTGGTGAGCTACTCATAAAACTCTGAGGTGAGCTACCAGACAAGCTCAAGGTGAGTTGGCAAGGTGAGCTCCTCAGTGAGCTTAAGGTGGGCTTGCAAGGTGAGCTCCCATGTGAGTTTTTTAGGTGAGCTACTTGAGGAGCTCCTGGAAAAACTGTGAGTTTTAACGTGAGTTACTCAATAAGCTCATGGGTGAGCTCAACTTGAGCTTATCAATGAACTCCCAGAAGACCTCCCAGGTGAGCTACTTGGTGAGCTATTCGTAGAGATCCCATATGAGCTGCTAGATGAGCTCCCAAGTGAGCTACTTGCTAGTCCTTGGTGAGGTCCCTGGTCAGCTGAGTTCACAAGTGAGATCACAAGTGAGCTCAAGTCATCTTACTTGATGAGCTATTTGGTGAGCTTCCCAGGTGAGCTCCTAGATGAGCTGTTAGGTGAGCTATCAGGTGACTCCCAGGTGAGCTACTTGATGAACTCTGAGGTGAGATACCAGATGAGCTCAAGGTGAGTTGGTAAGGTGAGCTCCTCAGTGAGCTCAGAGGTGACCTAGTAAGGTGAGCTATCAGGTGAGCTCCTATGTGAGTTTTCAGGTGAGCTACTTGATGAGCTCTTGAGTGAGCTCAAGTTGAGCTACTCAATGAGCTCCTGGGTGAGCTCAAGGCAAGCTGGACAAGGTGAGCTGTCAGGCAAGCTCCCAGGTGAGTTTCCAGGGAAGCTCAAGTTGAGCTGCTCGACAAGCTCTTAGGTGAGCTTGTTTTCGAGCTCCCAGCTGAGCTCCTAGGTGAGCTACTTGATGAGCTCCCAGGCGAGCTCAAAGGTGAGCTTGTCAGTAATATTTGAGGTGAGCTTACTACCAGATGAGCTCAAGGTGAGTTGGTAAGGTGAGCTCAAGGCTAAGTTTGCAAGGTGAGCTCAAGGTAAGTTGGTAAGGTGAGCTGTCAGGTGAGCTCCTAGGTAAGTTAGCAAGGTGAGTTCCTAGGTGAGTTACTCGATGAGCTCCCATGCGAGCTCAACTCGAGCTGATTGGAAAGCTCCCAGGTGAGCTACTTGGTGAGTTGTTTGATGAGCTCCTAGGTGAGCTACTAGGTGAGCTCCCAAGTGAGCTACTTGGCAAGCTCCCAGGTGAGGTCCCTGGTGAGCTACTCGGTGAGCTCACAAGTAAGCTTAAGTCAACCTACTCAGTGAGCTTCTTAGTGAGCTCCCAAGTGAGCTGTTAGGTGAGCTCCCAAGTGAGCTATTAGGTGAGCTCCTAGGTGAGCTACTTGGTGAGCTACTTGATGAACTCTGAGGTGAGCTACCAGACAAGCTCAAGGTGGGTTGGCAAGGTGAGCTCCTGAGTGAGCTTAAGGTGAGCTAAAGGTGAGCTGAGCTCATGCAAGTGGTAAGGTGAGCTCCCATGTTAGTTTTTAGGTGAGCTACTTGATGAGCTCCTCGGGGAGCTCAAGTCAAGCTACTCGTGAGCTCCTGGGTGAGCTCAAGGTGAGCTGGCAAGGTCAGGTGAGCTCCTGGGTGAGCTACTTTCTGAGCTCCCAGCCGAGCTCCTAGGTGAGCTATTCGATGTCCCAAGGAGCTCAAAGGTGAGCTTGTCGGCAATCTCTGAGGTGAGATTACATGTGAGCTACAAGATGAGCTCAAGGTAAGTTAGCAAGGTGAGCTTAAGGTGAGTTGGCAAGGTGAACTCAAGGTGAGTTGGTAAGGTGAGCTATCAGGTGAGCTCCTAGTTGAGTTTCAAGGTGAGTTACTTGATGAGCTCCCAGGTGAGCTCAACTCGAGCTGATCGGTGAGCTCCCAAAACAGCTCCAAGGTGAGCTACTTGGCGAGTTATTTGGTGAGCTCCCAGGTGAGCTACTAGGTGAGCTCCTAAGTGAGCTACTTAGTGAGCTCCCAGGTGAGGTCCCAATGAGAGCTCACTGAGCTGATAAGTGAGCTCAAGTCAACCTACTCGGTGAGCTCCTCGAAGAGCTCAAGCTGTATTAGGTGAGCTCCTAGGTGAGCTGTTAGTTGAGCTCCTAGGTGAGCTACTTGGTGAGCTACTTGATGAACTCCAATGTGAGCTACCAGATGAGCTCAAGGTGAGTTGGTAAGGTGAGCTCCTCAGCGAGCTCAAGGTGAGCTGGCAAGGTGAGCTATTAGGGAGCTCCCATGTGAGTTTTCAAGGTGAGTTGTCAAGTAAGCTCCCATGTGAGTTTTCAAGGTGAGCTACTTGATGAGCTCCTAGGTGAGCTCAAGTTGAGCTAAGCTTAAATGAGCTCCTCAGGTGAGCTCAAGGTGAGATGATCCAAGGGAAAGCTCAAGGTGAGCTCCCAGCTGAGTTTATGTTCAAGCTCAAGTCGAGCTACTCGATGAGTTCCTAGGTGAGCTACTTGTAAGCTCCCAGCTGAGCTCCTAGGTGAGCTACTTGGTAAGCTCCCAAGTGAGCTCAAAGGTGAGCTTGTCGGTAATCTATGAGGTGAGCTTACATACGAGCTACCAGATGAGCTCAAGGTGAGTTGGCAAGGCTAGCTCAAGGTGAGTTGGTAAGGCAAACTCAAGGTGAATTGGCAAGGTGAGCTATCAGGTGAGCTCCCAGGTGAGTTCCTAGGTGAGTTACTCGATGAGCTCCTAGGTGAGCTCAACTCGAGCTAATCAGTGAGCTCCGAGAAGAGCTCCTAGGTGAGCTACTTGGTGAGCTGTTTGGTGAGCTCCTAGGTGAACTGCTAGGTGAGCTCCCAAGTGAGCTACTTGGTGAGCTCCTAGGTGAGGTCCCAGTGAGCTCATAAGCTGAAAGTGAGCTCATGTCAACCTACTCGGTGAGCTGCTCAGTGAGTTCCTAGGTGAGCTATAAGGTGAGCTCCTAGGTGAGCTCTTAGGCAAGCTACCAGGTGAGCTACTAGGAGAGCTATTTGGCGAGCTGAGCTCTGAGGTGAGCTGCTAGGTGATCTCAAAAGTGAACTACTTGGCAAGCTCCCAGTCGAGGTCCCTGACGAGCTACTCGGTGAGCTCACAAGCTGAGCTCAAGTCAACCTACTCGGTGAGCTCCTAGGTGAGCTCCCAGGTAAGTGAGATCCTAGGTGAGCTACTTGGTGAGCTACTCGACGAAACTCATAGGTGAGCTACCAGATGCACTCAAGGTGAGTTGGTAAGGTGAGCTCCTCAGTGAGCTCAAGGTGAGCTGGCAAGGTGAGCTCCCATGTGAGTTGGTAAGGTGAGCTGTCAGGTGAGCTCCCATTCAAGTTTTTGGGTGAGCTACTTGACGAGCTCTTGGGAAAGCTCAAGTTGAGTTACCCTACGAGCTCCTGGTGAGCTGTTTGCCAAGTTCCCATCCTAACTCTAGGTGAGCTACTCTGTGAGCTCCCAAGTGAGCTCAAAGGTGAGCTTGTCAGCAATCTCTAAGGTCAACTTACATACGCACTACCAGATGAGCTCAAGGCTAGTTAGCAAGGAAGCTCAAGGAGAGTTGGTAAGGTGAGCTTAAGGTGAGTTGGAAAGATGAGCTGTCAGGTGAGCTCCTATGTGAGTTCCTAAGTGAGTTACTCAATGAGCTCCCAGGTGAGCTCAACTCGAGATGATCAGTGAGCTCCCAGAAGATCTCCCAAGTGAGCTACTTGGCGAGCTTTTCTGTGAGTTCCCAGGTGAGCTTCTAGGTGAGCTCCCAAGTGATCTACGTGGTGAGCTCCCATGTGAGGTCCCTAGTGAGCTACTCAGTGAGCTCACAAGAGAGCTCAAAAGTGAGGTCAAGTCAACCTACTCAGTGAGCTACTCCGTGAGCTCCTAGGTGAGATGTTAGGTGAGCTCCCAGGTGAGCTACTTAGCGAGCTACTCAATGAACTCTAAGGTGAGCTACCAGATGAGCTCAAGGTGAGTTGACAAGGTGAGCTCCTCAGTGAGCTCAAGGTAAGCTGGTAAGGTGACCTTATAGGTGAGCTCCCATGTAAGTTTTTTAGGTGAGCTACTTGACGAGCTCCCAGGTGAGCTCAAGTCGAGCTGCTCGGTGAGCTCCTGGGTGAGCTGTCACGTGAGCTCCCAGGTGAGTTTCTGGGTAAGCTCAAGTCAAGCTGCTCGACAAGATCCTAGGTGAGTTACTTGCCAAGCTCCCAGCCAAGCTCCTAGGTGAGCCACTCGGTGAGCTCCCATGTGAGCTCAAAGGTGAGCTTGTCAGTAATCTCTGAGGTGAGCTTACATGTGAGCTACCAGATGAGGTGAGCTCAAGGTGAGTTGGCAAGGTGAGCTCAAGGTGAGTTGGCAAGGTGAGCTCTAGGTGAGTTGGTCAAGGTGAGTTACTTAGGTGAGCTCCTAGGTGAGCTCAACTCAGGCTGATCAGTGAGCTCCTAGAAGAGCTCATAGGTGAGCTACTTGGTGAGATGTTCAGGTAAGATCTCCTAGGTGAGATACTAGGTGAGCTCCCAAGTGAGCTACTTGGCAAGCTCCTAGGTGAGGTCCCTGAATGAGCTCACAAGTGAGCTCAAGTAAACCTACTTGGTGAGCTACTTGGTGAGCTCCCAGGTGAGCTATTAGGCAAGCTCCCAGGTGAGCTTCAGGTGAGCTCCTAGGTGAGCTGTTAGGTGAGCTTCTAGGTGAGCTACTTGGTGAGCTACTCGATGAACTCTAAGGTGAGCTACTAGATGAGCTCAAGGTGAGTTGGTAAGGTGAGCTTCCTCAAGAGCTCAAGGAAAGCTAGCAAGGTGAGCTGATAGTGAGCTTCCATGCGAGTTGGCAAGGTGAGCTGTCAGGTGAGCTCCCATGTGATTTTTTAGGTGAGCTACTTGACGAGCTCCCAGGTGAGCTCAAGTCAAGTTACTTAGTGAGCTCCTAGGTGAGCTCAAGGTGATCTATCTCAGGTGAGCTCCTAGGTGATTTCTCTAGGCAAGCTCAAGTCAAGCTGCTCAACGAGCTCCTGGGTGAGCTACTTACTGAGCTCCTAGCTGATCTCCTAGGTGAGCTACTTAGTGAGCTCACAAGCAAGCTCAAAGGTGAGCTTGTTAGTAATCTCTGAGGTGAGCTTACATGTGAGCTACCAGATGAGCTCAAGGTGAGTTGGTAAGGTGAGCTTTTAGGTGACCTCCCAGGTGAGTTCCCAGGTGAGTTACTCGATGAGCTCCTAGGTGAGCTCAACTTGATCTGATTGGTGAGCAGCTCCCAGAAGAGCTCCCAGGTGAGCTACTTCATGAGCTGCTCGAGTGAGCTCCCATGAGCTCCTAGGTGAGCTCCCAAGTGAGCTACTTTGGTGAGCTCCCAGGTGAGCTACTCAGTGAGCTCATAAGTGAGCTAACAAGTGAGATCAAGTCAACCTATTCGGCGAGCTACTCAGTGAGCTCCCAGGTGAGCTGTTAGGTGAGCTCCTAGGTGAGCTACTTGGCGAGCTACTCGAAGAACTCTAAGGTGAGCTACCAGATGAGCTCAAGGTGAGTTGGCAAGGTGAGCTCCTTAGTGAGCTCAAGGTGAGCTGGCAAGGTGAGCTGATAGGTGAGCTCCCATCTGATTTGATAAGGTGAGCTCCCATGTGAGTTTTCACATGAGCTACTTGACAAGCTCCTGGGTGAACTCAAGTTGAGCTACTTGGTGAGCTCCTGGGAAAGCTCAAGGTAAGTTGGCCAAGCTCCCAGATAAGCTTTCAGGTGAGCTCCTAGGTGAGCTTTGTTGACGAGCTCCTGTGAGCTACTTGCCAAGCTCCTAGGTGAGCTACTAGGTGAGCTCCCAGCCTGAGCTCAAAGGTGAGCCATTTGGAGCAAGGTGAGCTCAAGGTGAGTTGGCAAGGTGAGCTGTCAGGTGAGCTCCCAGGTGAGTTCCCAGGTGAGTTACTCGATGAGCTCCCAGGTGAACTCAACTCGAGATACTCGAAAAACTTTGAGGTGAGCTACCTTCTAAGCTCAAGGTGAGTTGGGCAAGGTGAAGGTGAGATCCTCACTGAGCTCAAGGTGAGCTTTCAGCAAGGTGAGCTGATAGGTGAGCTCCCATGTGAGGTGAGCTAAGGTGAGCTCCCATGTGAGTTTTTGGGTGAGCTCCTTGATGAGCTCCCATGTGAGCTCAAGTCAAGCTGCTCAACTGAGCTCTTGGGTGAGTTCAAGGTGAGCTAGCAAGGTGAGCTGTCCCAGGTGAGTTCCTAGGTGAGCTTTTTGGAAGTTGAGCTCTCGACAAGCTCCTGAGCTACTTGTTGAGCTCCCAGGAGAGCTCCTAGGTGAGCTTCTTGGTGAGATCCCAGAGCTCAAGTCAAAGGTGAGCTACTTGGTGAGATCTTGGGTGAGCTTAACATGTTAGCTACCAGGTGAGCTTGTTGGTGAGTTTTAGGTGAGCTTACAGGTGAGCTACTCAATGAGCTTGGCAGGTGAGCTCCCATAGCTAGATAGCTCAAGGTGAGTTCCAAGGTGAGTTCCTCAGTGAGCTCCTAGGTGAGCTATAGGTGAGCTCCCAAGCAAGTTCAAGGTGAGCTTACTTGATGAGCTCCTGAGCTCAACTGTGAGTTAATTGGTGAGCTCCCAGGTGAGCTCCTGGGTGAGCTCTCAAGGTGAGCTACTAGGTGAGCTCCTAGATGAGCTTATCGTGAGCTACCAGGTGAGCTCCTGAGTGAGCTCAAGGTGAGCTAGTAAGGTGAGATGTCAGGTGAGCTCCTAGGTGAGTTTTTAGGAAAGCTCCAAGTTGAGCTGCTTGATGAAGCTCAAGGGTGAGCTAAAAGGTGAGCTCCCAAGTGAGCAATGTTAGGTGAGCTACATTCATAACAAGCTCAAGGTGAGTTGACCAGGTGAGCTCAAGGTGAGTTTTCAAGGTGAGTTAGCAAGGTGAGCTATCAAGGTGAGCTTATCAGGTGAGCTCCTAGGTGAGCTCCCTAGGTGAGCTGCTAGGTGAGCTCCCATGTGAGTCAAGTGATCTTACTTGGTGAGCTCTTGGTGAGCTCCCAGGTGAGCTATTAAGGTAAGCTCCTAGGTGAGCTTTAAGTAAGCTATTCGATGAGCTCCAAGGTGAGCTACAAGGAAGCTCAAGGTGAGTTGGCAAGGTGAGCTCCTTAGGTGAGTTTCCTGGGAAAGGCTAAGTTGATAGGTGAGTTACTCATGACAAGTCCTCAGGGTGAGCTCAAAGGTGAGCTTATCGGTGAGCTCTAGGTGAGCTTACCTATGATGAGCTACCAAGTGAGCTCAAGGTGAAGTTTCTAGGTGAGCTCAAGAGCTACTTGACTTGCCAAGGTGAGCTCCTAGGTGAGTTGGCTCGGTGAGCTCTCAGGTGAGCTCAAAGGTGAGCTTGTCCTAAATGAATCTCTTGGTGAGCTTAGACATGGAAAGCTTGACCAGATGAGCTCCTAAGAGGTGAGTTGGTAACTTACTCAAGGAGCTGACTAGGTGAGCTCAAGGTGAGCTGGCAAGTGAGCTATTAGGTGAGCTCCTAGGTGAGTTCCTAGGTAAGTTACTCGATGAGCTCCCAGGTGAGCTCAAGTCAAGATCTGATCAAGGTGAGCTCCCAAGTGAGCTCAAGGTGAGCTCCAAATGCAAGATCCCATTAGGTGAGTTACTAGGTGAGCTACTCAGGTGAGCTCAAGTCGAGCTACTTGGTGAGCTACTTGATGAGCTCCCAGGTGAGCTCAAGGTGAGCTACTCGGTGAGCTCCTCAATGAGCTCCCAAGGTGAGCTAAAGACTGAAGCTTAAGGTGAGTTCCTAGGTGAGCTTATCTAGGAAAGCTCAAGGTGAGCTGCTAGTTGGCAAGGTGAGCTCCCATTTGAGTTACATGTTGAAGCTCTCGAATGTGATTTCCTAGGTGAGCTACTTGGTGAGCTCCCAAGTGAGCTACTCAGGCAAGCTCCTGAGCGAGCTCAAGGTGAGCTTACATGGCAAGCTCCAGGTGAGCTTCAAGCTCAGTTGGAAGCTACTTGACAAGCTCCTAGGTGAGTTACTTGGTGAGCTCCCAAGTGAGCTCCTAGGAGCTTCTTGGTGAGATCAGGTGAGCTCAAAGGTGAGCTTGTCGGTAGATGTCTCCCAGGTGAGCTTATATGGTGAGCTCCTAGGTGAGCTCAAGGTGAATTGGCAAGGTGAGCTCCTAGGTGAGCTCCCAGGTGAGTTAGAAGGTGAAGCTCTCAGGTGAGCTCAGCTCAATGGTGAGCTATGATTAGGTGAGCTCCCATGTGAGTTGTTTAGTGAGCTCCCATGTGAGCTCTAGGTGAGCTCCCAGGTGAGCTACTTGGTGATCTCCCAAGGTGAGCTCAAGTCAAGCTACAAGGTGAGCTACTCTAGCTCAGGTGAGCTATTAGGTGAGCTCCTAGGTGAGCTACTTGGTGAGCTACTATCAACAAACTCTGAGGCGAGCTACCAGATGAGCTCAAGGTGAGCTCCTTAGTGAGCTCAAGGTGAGCTAGTAAGGTGAGCTCCCATGCAAGTTTTCAGGTGAGCTACTTGATGAGCTCCTAGATGAAGCTGTAAGTTCCCAGGTGAGTTACTCAATGAGCTCCTAGGTGAGCTCAACTCGAGATGATTGGTGAGCTCCAGAAGAGCTCCTAGGTGAGCTACTTCAGACAAGCTCAAGGTGAGCTATCTAGGTGAGCTCCTAGGTGAGCTACTTTCTGAGCTCCTATGGTCGAGCTCCTTAGGTGAGCTCCTAGGTGAGCTCCCAAGTGAGCTCACAAGGTGAGCCATCAAGTCAAGGTATACTTGAGCTTACAGGCAAGCTACTCAAATGAGCTCCCAGGTGAGTTGTTAGGTGAGCTCCTAAGGTGAGTTGGTAAAGGTGAGCTACTCAAGTGAGTTCTTAGGTGAGCTACTTGACCAAGCTCAAGGTGAGTTAATAAGGTGAGCTCCTAAGCTCAAGGTGAGATGACAAGGTGAGCTGATAGGTGAGCTCCCATGTGAGTTTTTAAGGTGAGCTATATGAGCTCCTATGCATAGGTACTTGAGCTCCAAGTTGAGATGCTCGGTGAGCTCTTGTGAGCTGAGCTCACCACGTGGTGAGCTCAAGTCAAGCTACTCAGGTGAGTTCCCAGGTGAGCTCCTAGGTGAGCTACTAGGTGAGCTATTGGTAACTCCCAGGTGAGCTTCCAGGAAAGCTGAGCTTATTGGTGAGCTCCTGAGTGAGCTTAAGGTGAGCTACCAAGGAGCTCCCAGGTGAGTTAATGGTGAGTTCCTCAAGGAAGAGCCCATAGGTGAGCTCAAGGTGAGCTACTGAGGTGAGCTCCTGGGTGAGCTTAAGTGAGCTACTTGGTGAGCTTACCTAAGGTGAGCTCCCAGGTGAGTTGGGAAGGTGAGCTAAGTCAGGTTGAGCTCCTGGGTGAGCTATTGGTGAGCTCCTAGCCAAGCTCCTAGGTGAGCTACTTAGGTGAGCTCCTGGGTGAGCTCAAAGGTGAGCTTATTCCCAGTAATTTCTGAGGTGAGATTACATCAAGCTACTAGATGAGCTCAAGGTGAGTTGGCAAGGTGAGCTGGTGAGTTGGTAAGGTGAGCCCAAGGTGAGTTCCTAGGTGAGCTACTCAGGTGAGCTCCTAGTTGAACTTCAAAGTGAGCTCCATGATGAGCTCCTAGGTGAGCTACTTGGCAAGCTATCAGTGAGCTCCTAGGTGAGCTCCTAGGTGAGCTCCTTAAGTGAGCTACTTGGTGAGCTCCCAGGTGAGCTCCTAGGTGAGCTACTCAGTGAGCTCACAAGTGAAGCTCAAGTTAACCTACTCAGCAAGCTACTAAAATTAGGTCCTAGGTGAGCTGTTAGGTGAGCTCCTAGGTGAGCTCAAGTCAGTTCCCATGTGAGCTACTTAGATGAGCTCAAGGTGATGAAAGGTGAGCTATAGGGGAGCTGATAGGTGAGCTCCCATGTGAGTTGATAAGGTGAGATGTCAGGTGAGCTCCCATGCATGATTTTAGGTGAGCTTACTTGACGAGCTCCTGGTGAGCTCAAGTCAACCTACTCGGCGAGCTACTCGGTGAGCTCCCAGGTGAGCTCTCCAGGTGAGCTACTTAGTGAGCTACTCAGCAAGCTCTGAGGTGAGCTAGCAGGTGAGCTCAAGGTGAGCTACTCAAGGTGAGCTGATAGGTGAGCTCCCATCAGAGTTCCTAAGGTGAGCTCAAGGTGAGCTCCTAGGTGAGATTTTCACAGTGAGCTTTCTTGGCAAGCTCCCAGTGAGCTACTCGATGAGCTCCCAGGTGAGCTCAAGTTGAGCTACTTGGTGAGCTCCTGGGTGAGCTCAAGGTAAGTAGGTCCCAAGAAAGCTATCAGGTGAGCTCCCAGGTGAGTTTTTCAGGAAATCTCAAGTGAGCTAGTCGATGTGAGCTCTGAGGTGAGCTTACTTACTGAGCTCCTAGCCGAGCTCCTAGCTGAGCTGCTCAGGTGAGCTCCCAGGTAAGCTCAAAGGTGAAGCTCAAGTTGGTAAGGTGAGCTCAAAGTGAGTTGGCTAAGGTGAGCTATCAAGCTCCCAGCTCCTAGGTGAGTTCCTCGAGGTGAGCTACTCGATGAGATCCTAGGTGAGCTCAGCTCAAGCTGATCGGTGAGCTCAAGACAAGCTGATCAAGTGAGCTACTTGGTGAGCTATTTAGTGAGATCCCAATTGAGCTACCAGATGAGCTCAAGGTGAGTTGGCAAGGTGAGCTCCTTGGTGAGCTCAAGGTGAGCTCCCAGGTGAGCTCCCAGGTGAGTTACTCAGGTGAGCTACTTGAGCTCCTAGACAAGCTTTGAGGTGAGTAGGTGAGTTACTCAGATGAGCTTCTTAGGTGAGATCAACTCGAGCAATGTTGAGCTCCTAAGAAGAGATCCTAGGTGAGCTACTTGGTAGCTTTGGTGAGCTTCTAGGTGAGCTCCTAAGTGAGCTACTCAAGGTGAGCTCCCATAGAGGCTCCCCAGCAAGCTTTCTTGGTGAGCTCAAAAATGAGCTCACAAGGTGAAGTTAACCTAATCGATGAGCTACTCCGTGAGCTCCTAGGTGAGTTGTTAGGTGAGTTCCAAGGTGAGCTACTTGGTGAGCTACTCGATGAACTCTTAGGTGAGCTACCAGACAAGCTCAAGGTGAGTGAGTCAAGGTGAGCTCCTAAGCTAGCTCAAGGCAAGGTGAGTTCAGGTGAGCTCCCATATGAGTTTTTGGGTGAGCTACTTTAGGTGAGCTACTTGGTGAGCTCCTAAGTG
This sequence comes from Taxus chinensis, assembly GCA_019776745.2. Taxonomy (NCBI): domain Eukaryota; kingdom Viridiplantae; phylum Streptophyta; class Pinopsida; order Cupressales; family Taxaceae; genus Taxus; species Taxus chinensis. The sequence goes on along the minus strand of CM034151.1, from coordinate 902,528,721 downwards.
ATTTCTAGGCAAGCTCTTGAGGTGAGCTCAAGGTGAGATGCTAACATGAGCTATTGATGAGTTGTCAGGTGAGCTCTGAGCTCCCAGGTGAGCTACTCGGTTAGGTCTCAGGTAAGCTCAAGGTGAGCTTATAGGTAAGCTCCCATTGAGTTGAGCTTAAGTGAGCTACCACGGTGAGCTCCCAGGTGAGTTCCCAGGTGAGTTACTCGATGAACTCTGGGTGAGCTCAAGTCAAGCTACTCAGTGAGCTCCTAGGTGAGCTTAAGGTGAGCTAGCAAGGTGAGCTATTAAGGTGAGCTCCTAGGTGAGTTTTATGGGAAAGCTCAATTCGAGCTGCTTGACGACCTCCTAGGTGAGCTACTATTGAGCTCCTAGCTAAGCTCCTAGGTGAGCTACTTGGTGAGCTCCTAGGTGAGCTCAAAGGTGAGCTTAGGCAAGCTAATCTCAAGGTGAGATTACATCTGAGCTACTAGATGAGCTCAAGGTGAGTTAGCAAGGTGAGCTAGTTCAAGGTGAAGCTGTCTGAGCCCTCAGTGAGTTCCTAGGTGAGTTACTTGATGAGCTCATATGTGAGCTCAACTTGAGCTGATCTTGTGAGCTCCAAGAATGAGCTCCTAGGTGAGCTATTTGGTGAGCTCCCAGGTGAGCTACAAGGTGAGTTGAGGTGAGCTACCACAGTGAGCTACTTCTTGAGCTCCTAGGTGAGGTCCCTAGGTGAGCTACTCAGTGAGCTCACAATCAAGCTCAAGTTAACCTACTCAGGTGAGCTACTCGGTGAGCTGTTAGGTGAGCTCCTAGGTGAGTTGTTAGGTCAAGTTCCCATGTGAGCTACTTAGCAAGCTGCTCAATGTGATATGAAGGGGAGCTAATAGGTGAGCTTCCCATGTGAGTTGGTAAGGTGAGCTCTACGTGAGTTCAGGTGAGCTCCCATATGCATGTTTTTAGGTGAGCTTCTCAAGGTGAGCTCCCAGGTGAGCTCAAGTTAACCTACTTGGTGAGCTACTCAGGTGAGCTCCCAGGTGAGTTTCTGGGTGAGCTACTTAGATGAGCTACTCAATGAGCTCTAAGGTGAGCTAGCTCGATGAGCTCCCAAGGTGAGCTCAAGGTGAGCTGATCAGGTGAGCTCCCATCTAAGCTTATAAGGCAAGCTATCATGTGAGCTACTTGGTGAGCTTTCACACGAGTTGCTTGACAAGCTCCCAGGTGAAGCTACTTGGTGAGCTCCCATGTGAGCTCAAAGGTGAGCCACTTGGTGATCTTCTGGTGAGCTAGCTCAAGGTAAGCTGGTAAGGAGCTATCAAGGTGAGCTCCCAGGAATTTTTACTTCGAGAAATCTCAAGGTGAGCTAGTCGATGAGATCCTAGGTGAGCTGCTTAGGTGAGCTCCTAGGTGAACTCCTAGCTGAGCTACTTAGATGAGCTCCTAGGTGAGCTCAAAGGTGAGCAATCGAGTAAGGTGATCTCAAAGTGAGTTGGCAAGGTGAGCTGTCAAGCAAGCTCCTAGGTGAGTTCCCAGGTGAGTTGTCTCAGGTGAGCTCCCAGGTGAGCTCAGCTCAAGCTGATGGTGAGCTCAAGAGAAGCTGAGTTCCCAAGGTGAGCTGTCAAGTGAATCTCCTAGGTGAGTTCAAGATGAGCTTGTTCAGGTGAGATCCTCTTAATCAGCTCTTGAAGCTCAGGTGAGCTCAAGTCGAGCTGATAGGTGAGCTCCTTGGTGAGCTACTTCAGGTGAGCTCTGTAAGTGAGCTACCAGATGAGCTCAAGGTGAGCTGCTAAGGTGAGCTCCTCAGTGAGCTCAAGGTGAGCTATCAAGGTGAGCTCCCATGCAAGTTTTTAGGTGAGCTACTTGATGAGCTCCTAGACGAGCTTTGAAGGTGAGTTACTCAATGAGCTTCTTGGTGAGCTCAACTTGAGATGATTGGTGAGCTCCAAGAAGAGATCACTAGGTGAGCTACTTGGTGAGCTATTTGGTGAGCTCCCAGGTGAGCTCCTAGGTGAGCTCAAGGGTGAGCTCCCAGGCTACGAGGTGAGCAGCAAAGTTACTAGGTGAGCTCATTAATGAGCTCCCAAGAAAAGCTGTTAGGTGAGCTACTTAGAGCTGAGCTGATCTCCCAGGTGAGTTGTTAGGTGAGCTCCCAGGTGAGCTACTTGTGGAGCTACTTGATGAACTCTGAGGTGAGCTACCAGATGAGCTCAAGGTGAGTTGGTAAGGTGAGCTCCTAAGGTGAGCTCAAGGTGGTAAGTAGTTAGGTGAGCTCCCATGTGAGTTTTTGGGTGAGCTACTTGATGAGCTCCCATAGGGTGAGCTCAAGTTAAGCTACTCGGTGAGCTCCTGTGTGAGCTCAAGGTGAGATGGTAACATGAGCTATCAGGTGAGCTCCCAGGTGAGCTTCCCAGTGAAGCTCAAGGTGAGCTACTCAGTTAGCTCCCAGGTGAGCTCAAAGGTGAGCTTATTGGTGAATCTTTGAGTTGAGCTCATATGTGAGCTACCATTGGTGAGCTCCCAGGTGAGTTCCCATGTGAGTTACTTGACAAGCTCCTGGTGAGCTCAAGTCAAGAGCTACTCGGTGAGCTCCTGGGTGAGCTCAAGGTGAGCTGCAAGGTGAGCTATCCCAGGTGATTTTATAGGAAAGATTCAAGTCGAGCTACTTGACGAGCTCCTGGGTGAGCTATTGCCAAGCTCCCAGCCAAGCTCCTAGGTGAGCTACTTGGTGAGCTCTTAGGTGAGCTCAAAGGTGAGCTTATTGGTAAGCTCTGAAGGTGAGATTACATGTGAGCTACCAGATGAGCTCAAGGTGAGTTACTGCAAGGTGAGCTCAAGGTGAGTTGAAGCTCCCAAGTGAGTTCCTAGGTGAGTTACTTGATGAGCTCCCAGGTGAGCTTAACTTGAGCTAATCAGGTGAGCTCCCAAATGAGCTCCTAGGTGAGCTACTTGGAGCTATTCGGCAAGCTCCCAGGTGAGCTACTAGGTGAGCTCCAAGTGAGCTACTTAGTAAGCTCCTAAGTCAAGGTCCCTGATGAGCTACTTGGTGAGCTCACAAGTGAGCTCAAGTTAACCTACTCAGCGAGCTCCTCAGGAGCTCCTAGGTGAGCTGTTAGGTGAGCTCCCAGGTGAGTTGTTAGGTCAAGTTCCCATGTGAGCTACTTAGCAAGCTTCTTGATGAACTCCTGATAGGGGAGCTACTAGGTGAGCTCCCATGTGAGTTGGTAAGGTGAGCTGTCAGGTGAGCTCCCATGCAAGTTTTTAGGTGAGCTTCTTGAAAAGCTCCCAGGTGAGCTCAAGTTAACCTACTCGGTGAGCTACTCAGGTGAGCTCCCAGGTGAGCTTCCAGGTGAGCTACTTGATGAGCTCCTAGGTGAGCTGGCAAGGTGAACTGATAAGGTTAGCTCCCAGGTCTGAGTTTATAAGGAGCTATCAGGTGAGCTCCCATGTGAGATTTCACACGAGTTGCTTGGCGACTAGCTCCCAGTTTTTTATGAGCTACTTGATGAGCTCCTAGGTGAGCTCAAATTGAGCTACTTGGTGAGCTTCTGGGCTAGCTCAAGGTGAGCTGGTAAGCTCCTATCAGGTGAGCTCCCAGGTGAGTTTTTCAGGAAAGCTCAAGTTGACCTAGTTGATGAGCTCCTAGGTGAGCTGCTTAGATGAGCTCCTAGTTGAGCTCCTAGCAAGCTGTGAGCTCCCAGGTGAGCTCAAAGGTAAGCCAGTTTGGTAAGGTGAGCTCAAGGTGAGTTGGTAAGGTGAGCTGTCAGGTGAGCTCCCAGGTGAGTTTCTAGGTGAGTTACTCGATGAGCTCCTAGGTGAGCTCAGCTCAAGCTGATCAGTGAGCTCAAGTCGAGCTGATCAGTGAGCTACTTGGTGAGCTATTCAGGTGAGCTCCCAAGTGAGCTGGCTAAGTGAGCTCCCAGGTGAGCTACTTCCCTAGTGAGCTAATCGGTGAACTCACAAGAAATCCAAGTCAACCTACTTGGTGAGATCCTCAGGTGAGTTGTTAGGTGAGATCCTAGGTGAGTTATTAGGCAAGCTCCCAGGTGAGGGCAAGGTGAGCTGACCTAAGTGAGATCAAGGTGAGTTGGAAAGGTGAGCTGATCAAGGTGAGCTCAAGGTAAGCTATCAGGTGAGCTCCCAAGTGAGTTGGGGTGAGCTACTTGACGAGCTCTCGGGTGAGCTCAAGTCAAGCTGCTTGGTGAGCTCCTAGGTGAGCTCAAGATGAGCTAGCAAGGTGAGCTGTAAGGTGAGCTCCCAAGTGATTTTTCAGGCAAAGCTCAAGTCGAGCTACTCAATGAGCTCCTGGGTGAGCTACTTGTTGAGCTCCCAGTCAAGCTCCTAGGTAGCTACTCAGGTGAGATCCCAAGTGAGCTCAAAGGTGAGCTTGTTAGCAATCTCTTAGGTGAGCTTACATGTGAGCTACCAGATGAGCTCCAGGTTAGTGGGCAAGGTGAGTCAAGGTGAGCTCCCAGGTTAGTTGGCAAGGTGAGCTACAGGTGAGCTCCAGGTTAGTTGGCAAGGTGAGTTCTCCTAGGTGAGTTACTTGATGAGCTCCCAGGTGAGCTCAACTCGAGTTGATCAGTGAGCTCCCAGAAGAGCTCCCAGGTGAGCTACTTGGAGAGCTATTCAATGAGCTCCTAGGTGAGATATTAGGTGAGATCTACCAAGTGAGCTACTTAGTGAGCTCCTAGGTGAGGTCCCCGGTGAGCTGCTCAAGCAAGCTCACATGCACGCTCAAGTCAATCTACTTGGTGAGCTACTCGGTTAGCTGTTAGGCAAGCTCCAGGTAGGTTGTTAGTAAGATACATGGTGAGCTACTCAATGAACTCTGAGGTGAGCTACTAGATGAGCTCAAGGTGAGTTGGCAAGGTGAGCTCCTCAACGAGCTCAAGTTGAGCTGGCATAGGTGAGCTCCCATATGAGTTGGTAAGGCAAGTTTTTAGGCGAGCTCCCATGTAAGTTTTTGGGTGAGCTGCTTGATGAGCTCTTGGGTGAGCTCAAGTCGAGCTGCTTCAGTGAGCTCCTTGGTGAGCTCAAGGTCAGCTAGAAAGGTGAGCTGTCAGGTGAGCTCCCAGGTGAGTTTCTGGGAAAGCTCAAGTCGAGCTGCTTGATGAACTCCTGGGTGAGCTACTTCCCAGCTCCCAGCCAAGCTCTTAGGTGAGCTGTTCGATGAGCTCCTAGGCAAGCTCAAAGGTGAGCTTGTCAGTAATCTCTGAGGTGAGCCTACATGTGAGCTACCAGATGAGCTCAAGGTGAGTTGGCAAGGTGAGCTCAAGGTGAGTTAGAAAGGCAAGCTCAAGGTGAGTTGGCAAGGTGAGCTGTCAGGTGAGCTCCCAGGTGAGTTCCTAGGTGAGTTACTTGACGAGCTCTCTGGGTGAGCTCAACTTGAGCTTATCAGTGAGCTCCCAGAAGAGCTCCTAAGCTAGCTACTTGGTGAGCTATTCGATGAGCTCCCTTGTGAGCTGCTAGGTAATCTCCCAAGTTAGCTACTTGGTGAGATCCTAGGTGAGGACCCCAGCGAGCTACTCGGTGAGCTCACAAGCGAGCTCAAGTCAACCTGCTTCGGTGAGCTTCTAGGTGAGCTGTTAGGTGAGCTTCCTAGGTGAGCTTTTAAGTGACCTGCTTGATGAACTCTGAGGTGAGCTACCATATGAGCTCAAGGTGAGATGGCAAGGTGATCTCCTCAGTGAGCTCAAGGTGATCTAGCAAGGTGAGTTCCCATGTGAGATGGTAAGGAAAGTTGTCAGGTGAAGCTCCTATGAGAGTTGTTGGGAAAGCTTCTTTGATGAGCTCTTAGGTGAGCTCAAGTTGAGGTGCTTGGCAAGCTCCTAGGTGAGCTCAAGGTGAGCTAGACAAGGTGAGCTCCTAGGTGAGTTTCTGGGAAAGCTCAAGTTGAGTTGCTCGATGAGTTCCTAGGTAATCTACATGGTGAGCTCTCAGCTGAGCTCATACATGAGCTTCTTGGTGAGCTCTCAAGTGAGCTCAAAGGTGAGCTTTTCAACAATATCTAAGGTGAGCTTACATGCAAGCTACCAGATTAGCTCAAGGTGAGTTGGAAAGGTGAGCGCAAGGTGAGTTGGAAAGGTGAGCTCAAGGTGAGTTGGCAAGGAGAGCTGTTAGGTGAGCTCCCAGGTAAGTTCGTATGCTGAGTTACTTGACGAGCTGTTGAGTGAGATCACCTTGAGCTGATTGGTGAGCTCCTAGAAGAGCTCCCAAATGAGCTACTTGGCAAGTTGTTTAACAAGCTCCTAGGTGAACTGATTAGGTGAGATCCCAAGTGAGCTACTTGGTGAGCTCCTAGAAGAGGTCCCCGGTGAGCTCCTAGACAATGTCCCCAAGGTGAGCTACTTGGTGAACTCACAAGTGAGCTCAAGTAAACCTACTCGATGAGCTGCTCAATGAGCTACCAAGTGAGTTTTTAGGTGAGCTCCCAGGTGAGCTAGTTGGTGAGCTACTTGACAAACTCTGAGGTGAGCTACCAGACAAGCTCAAGGAAAGTTGGTAAGGTGAGCTCCTTTATGAGCTCAAGGTGAGCTGGCAAGGTGATCTCCAATGTAAGTTTTCCAAGATGAGCTACTTGACAAGCTCTTGGATGAATTGTGAATTCCCATGGGTGAGTTACTTTATGAGCTCCAGGGTGAGCTCAACTCAAGCTTATCGGTGAACTACTAGAAAACCTCCTAGGTGAGCTACTTGGCGAGCTTCTCGGCAAGCTCCCAGGTGAGCTACTAAGTGAGCTACCAGCAGAGCTCAAGCTACTTGTTGAGCTCCCAGGCAAGTACCCGATGAACTACTCAGGTGAGCTTACAAGGTGAGCTCCCAGTCGAGCTTACTCGATGAGCTATTTGGTGAGCTCTCAGGTGAACTGATTAGGTGAGCTCCTAGACAAGTTGTTAGGTGAGCTATCAGGTGAGCTACTCGACAAACTCTTGAGGTGAGCTACATAGATGAGCTCAAGGTGAGTACTTGAAAGGTGAGCTCCTTAGTGAGCTCCTGGTGTGCTGGGAGGCAAGCTGATAGGTGAGCTTCCCAAGTGAGTTGTCAGGGTGAGCCATAAGTTGACCTATCAGGTGAGCTCCTAGGTGAGTTTCCAGGGAAGCTCAAAGTCAAGCTACTCAAAAAGCTCCTAGGTGAGCTACTTGGTCGAGCTCCCAGCTAAGCTCCTAGGTGAGTTACTTCATGAGCTCCCAGGTGAGCTCAAATGTGAGCTTATCGGTGATCTCTGATGTGAGCTTACATTTGAGCTACCAGATGAGCTCAAGGTGAGTTAGAAAGGTGAGCTCAAGGAAAGTTTACAAGGTGAGCTCAAGGTAAGTTGGTGAAAGGTGAGTTATCAGGTGAGCTCCCAGAAAAATTGAGTAAGGTGAGTTACTCATGTGAGTTGACTTGATGAGCTCCTAGCACAAGCTCAGGTCGAGATGAGCTCAGTGAGCTCCCAGAAGAACTCCTAGGTGAGCTACTCTAGGTGAGCTCCCAATCTGAGCTACTTGGTATGCTCCCAAGTGAGGTTCCTAGTGAGCTTCTCGGTGAGATCATAAGTGAGCTCAAGTTAAGTCTACTCAGTGAGCTTCTCGGTGAGCTCCAAAACAAGCTACTTGGAAAGTGAGCTGTTAGCTGAGCTCCCAGGTGAGCTATTAGGTGAATTCCCAGGTGAGATACTTGGGTGAAATCCCAGGTGAGCTACTTGGTGAGCTGCCACAAGTTGGTACTCCCATAAGGTGAGATACCAGACAAGCTCAAGGTGAGTTGGTGAGCTCAAGGTGAGCTGGCAAGGTGAGCTGTTAAGTGAGATGGGTATAACTGAGCTCCCTAGGTGAGCTGCTCAGGTGAGCTCCCAGGTGAGCTCAAAAGGTGAGCTACTCAGAAATCTCTGAGGTGAGATTACATGCGAGCTACCAGATGACCTCAAGGTGAGTTGGCAAGGTGAGCTTAAGGTGAGTTGGCAAGGCAAACTCGAGTTGAGTTGGTAAGGTGAGCTGTCGGGTGAGATCTCAAGTCAAGTTGCCAAGTGAAGTTACTCGACGAGCTCCTGGGTGATCTCAACTTGACCCAATCGGTGAGCTCCCAAAATAGCTCCTAGGACAAGCTACTTGGTAATTTGTTTGGTGAGCTCCCAAGTGAGCTGCTAGGCATGCTCCCAAGTGAGCTATTTGGTGAGCTCCTTAGGTGAGGTCCCTGATGAGCTGCTCGGTGAGCTCATAAGTGAGCTCAAGTTAACCTACTCAGTGAGCTACTCGGTGAGCCCCTAGGTGAGATGTTAGTGAGCTCCCAGGATGAGATTTTAGTCAAGCTCCCAGGTGAGCTACTTGGTGAACTTCTCGATGAAATCCAATGTGAGCTACCAGATGAGCTAAAGGTGAGTTGACAAGGTGAGCTCCTCAGCGAGATCAAGGCAAGCTGGCAAGGTGAGCTAATAGGGTAGCTCCCATGCGAGTTGGCAAGGTGTGCTGTCAGGTGAGCTCCCATGTGAGTTTTTGGGTGAGCTACTTGATGATATCTCAGGTGAGCTCAAGTCAAGCTACTCGGTAAGCTCCTGGGAGAGCTCAAGGTGAGCTGTAAGGTGATCTACTTAGGTTAAGCTCCTGGTGAAAGCTAGGCAAGTCAAGCTGCTCGATGAGTTCCTGAGGTGAGCTACTTTCTGAGCTCCCAGTAGAAGCTCCTAGGTGAGCTACTTGTTAAGCTTCTAAGTGAGCTCCAAGGTGAGCTTGTTAGTAATATTTGAGGTGATGTTACATATGATCTACCAGATGAGCTCAAGGTGAGTTGGCAACGTGAGCTCAAGGTGAGTTGCTAAGGTGAACTCAAGGTGAATTGGCAAGGTGAACTTTCAGGAAAGCTCCCAGGTGAATTCCTAGGAGATTTACTTAATGAGCTCCTGGGTGATCAGGGAGCTCCCAGTTGAGCTACTTGGTGGGCTATTCGGTGAGCTCCCAGGTGAACTGCTAGGTGAGCTCCCAAGTTAGCATCTTGGTGAGCTCCGAGATGAGGTCCCCAGTGAGCTGCTCGGTGAGCTCACAAGTGAGCTCATGTCAACCTACTCAGTGAGCTCCTTGGTGAGTTCCCAAGTGAAATACTCGGCGAGCTCCTAGGTGAGCTATTAGGTGAGCTCTATGGCGAGCTACAAGGCTAGAAACTTGGTGAGCTATTCGGTGAGCTATTAGGTGAGCTATTAGGTGAGATCTAGGTGAGCTACTAAGTGAACTACTTGGCGAGCTATTCAGTGAGGTCCCCGGGTGAGCTGCTGAGGTGAGCTCACAAGTGAACTCAAAATCGAACCTACTTTGTGAACTTCTTAGTGCAAGCTACTAGGTGAGCTCCCAAGGTGAGCTAACTAGGAGAGCTCCCAGATGAGTTACTTAGACTACTTGAAAAACTCATAGGTCGAGCTACAAGATGCATCTCAAGGTGAGTTGGCAAGGTGAGCTCCTTAGTGAGCTCAAGGTGATCTCGCAATGTGAGCTGATAGGTGAGCTCCCATGTGAGTTGGCAAGGTGAGCTATCAGGTGAGCTCCCATTCGAGTTTTTTGGTGAGATACTTGATGAGCTCTCTGGGCAAGCTCAAGTTGAGCTGGACTCTATGAGCTGCTGGGTGAGCTAGCTTGAGCTAAGTTCCCAGTCCTAGCTCCTAGGTGAGCTACTCCAGTGAGCTCCCAAGTGAGCTCAAAGGTGAGATTTGTCAGCAATCTCTGAGGTCAACTTACATGCGATGACTACTAGATGAGCTCAAGGTGAGTTGGTAAGGTGAGCTCAAGGAGAGTTGGCAAGGTGAGCTCAAGGTGAGTTAGGAAAGGTGAGCTATCAGGTGAGCTCCCAGGATGAGTTCCTAAGTGAGTTACTAGATGAGCTCCTGGGTGAGTTACTCAACTCGAGTCTGATGGGTGAGCTCCTAGAAGATCTCCTAAGAAGAGCTACTTAGGTGAATCTATTTGTGCGAGCTATTAGGTGAGCTCCCAAGTGATCTACATGGTGAGGTCCCAAGTGGCAAGCTACTTGGTGAGCTCACAAGTGAGCTCAAAAGTGAGGTCAAGTCAACCTACTCGGAATGAGTCTACTCCGTGAGCTCCCAGGTGAGCTTGTTAGGTGAGCTCCCAAGTGAGCTACTTAGGAAAACTGAGCTACTCGAGCTAAACTCTCTGAGGTGAGCTACCAAGATGAGCTCAAGGAAAGTTGGCAAGGTGAGCTCCTCAGTGAGTTCAAGGTGAGCTGATAAGGTGAGGTGAGCTCCCATGTGAGTTTTCAAGGTAAGCTACTTGAGTGATCTCCTCGGGTGAGCTCATGTTGAGCTACTTGATGAGCTCCCAAGTGAGCTATCACATGAGCTCCTCAGGTGAGTTTCTAAGTAAGCTCAAGTTCAAGTTGATCGATGAGATCCTAGGTGAGCTTAGTTAACCGAGCTCCAACTGAGCTCCTAGGTGAGCCACTCGCTGAGCTCCCATGTGAGCTCAAAGGTGAGCTTCTTGGTAATCTCTTGAGGTGAGCTTACATGTGAGCTACCAGATGAGCTCAAGGTGAGTTTAGCAAGGTGAGCTCAAGGAAATTTAGCAAGTTGAGCAATGTGAGCTGTTAGGTGAGATGTCCCAAGTGAAGTTCCCAGGTGAGTTACTCGATGAGCTCCCAGGTGAGCTCAACTGGAGTTGATTAGTGAGCTCCTAGAAGAGATCCCTCAGGTGAGCTACTTGTGCAAGCTATTCAGATGACTCACCCAGTGAGTTCCCATAGTTGAGCTACTAGGCGAGCTACTTGGTAAGCTCCTAGGTGAGCTACTCCAGCATGAGCTCCTCAGGTGAGATAGCTCATGTCAACTTCCTCATGTGAGCTCAAGGTGAGCTTCTAGGCAAGCTACGTTGCGAGTTACTCAAGGTGAACTCCCAGGTGAGCTACTATATGAAGCTTTTTGGTGAGCAAACTCTGACAAGGTCAAGTTGAGCTACTTAGACGAGCTCAAGGTCAAGCTAGCTCCCAAGTGATTTTTTGCTGAAAGCTCAAGTCAAGCTGTTAGACTGAGCAAGGTGAGCTACTTAGAAAGCTCAGATGAGCTCAAGTTGAGCTTCTCACTGTGAGCTCCTCAGGTGAGCTCAAGGTGCTTTTAGGCAATGTCTCCCTAGGTGAGCTTATAGGTGAGCTACTTAGTTGAGCTCAACATGAGTTTGTAAGGAAAGCTCAAGGTGAGCTACCAGAGATCTGCTCAAGACGATCCTAGGTGAGGTACTTTACAGATGTCCTCAGTGAGCTCCCAAGGTGAGCTGCTAAGGTGAGCTCCCATGCGAGGTGAGCTGCTTAAGGTAAGCTCACAAGTGAGCTCACAAGTGATATCAAGTTCAACCTATTCTACATGAGCTACTTGGTGAGCTCCTAAGTGAGCTGTTAGGTGAGCTCCCAGGCAAGCTACTTGGTGAGCTACTCAAGTGAACTCTAGGTGAGATACTAGATAAGCTCAAGGAAATTTGGCAAGGTGAGTCTCCTGAGCTGAGCTCAGGGCGAGATGGCAAGGTGAGGTCACATCTGATTTGATAACATGAGCTCCCATGTGAGATTTCTGGGTGAAGCTGCTAGATGAGCTGTCACTCAGGTGAGCTCCTAGTGAGATAAGCTTGTTCAGTAATCTCTGAGGTGAGCTTACATGTGAGATACCAAATGAGTTCAAGGTGAGTTGGCAAGGTGAGCTCCCAAGTCAAGTTTTCGAGGAAAGGTATCAAGTTGAGTTCCTAGGTGAGCTCCTATGGTGAGTTACTCGATGAGCTCCCAGGGTGATCTCAACTCGAACTAGATCAAGTGATCTCCTAGAAGAATCTCATAGGTGAGCTACTTGGTGAGTTGTTCAGTGAGCTCCAATGTCACCTACTAGGCAAGCTCCTAGGTGAGTTCCTCGACGAGCTCCCAAGGAGAAATCCCCAATTCGATCTCCTTAGTGAGCTAACAAGTCGAGCTACCTTCTAAGTCAACCTACTCGGAGAGCTCTTACAAGGATGAGCTCATCAGGTGAGATCCCAGGCAAGTTGGTAAGAAGAGCTGATAGGTAAGCTACTTGGCGAGCTAATTGACCAGTTAGTAAGGTGAGCTGTCAGGTGAGCTCCCATGTAAGTTAGTAAGGTGAGCTCAAGGTCAGTTGAGCTCAAGGTGAGCTAGTGAGGTGAGATCCCAAGCTGATTTGCCTAAGGCGAGCTAATCAGGTAAGCTCCCAGGTGTGAGACCCCAGGTGAGCTACTTTACGAGCTCACAAGTTATCTTTTAGAAAAACTCCTCAGGTGAGCTGTTAGGGTGAGCTCCCAGGTAAGCTGGTGAGGTGAGCTATTAGGTGAGCTACTCATGTGAGTTTTCGGTAAGCTCCAAGGTCAAGCTGCTTAGATGAGCTCCCAAGGTAAGTTGGCTAGGTCAGCTATTCATTGAGCTCCAAGGTGAGCTGACAAGGCTAAGCTTGATAGGTGAGTTCTCATGCGTGTTGTCATGGCGAGCTTATCAAGTGAGCTCCTAGATGAGTTTTTGGGTGAGTTGGCAACATTGAGGATCTCTCAAGGTTAGTTGGAAACTTGAGGTTCAAGGTGAGTTGCTCAAGGCAAGCTGTCATGGTGAGATCTCACGTGAGTATCTAGGTGAGTTAATCTAGGAGCTCTAGGACGAGCTCAACTCGAGCTAGATCAGGGAAGCTCCTAGGAAGAGTTTCCTAGGTGAAGCTACTTAGTCGAGTTGCTCGATAAGCTCCCATGTAAGCTTCTAGGTGAGATCCCAAGTGAGCTAATTGGTGAGATCCTAGGTGAGGTCCCCTGTGAGCTACTCGATGATTGCACAACGAGCTACTTGGTGAGCTCCCAGGTGAGCTAACAAGCGAGATCAAGTCAACCTATTCGGTGAGCTACTCAGTGAGCTCCTAGGAAATTTGTTAGGTGAGCTCATAGGTGAGCTACTTGACAAGCTACTTGATGAAGTCCAAGGTGAGCTACCAGATGAGCTCAAGGTGAGTTGGCAAGGTGAGCTCCTTAATGAGCTCAAGGTGAGCTCCCATCTGATTTGATAAGGTGAGATCCCATGTGATTTTTCACATGAGCTACTTGACAAGCTCTCAGGTGATCTCAAGTTCAGATACTGGGTGAGCTCTTGGGCAAGCTCAAGGTAAGTTGGCAAGGTGAACTGTCAGGAAAGCTCGCAGGTGAGATTTTGGGAAAGCTCAAGTCGAGATTTTCAATGAGCTCCTGGGTGAGCCTCTTGCCAAGCTCCCAGCCTAGGTCCTAGGTGATCTATTAGGTGAGTTCCCAAGTGAGATTAAAGGTGATCCGTTTTGCAAGGTGAGCTCAAGGTGAGGTCGTAAGGTGAGCTATCAGGTAAGCTCCCAGGTGAGTTCCTAGGTGAGTTACTCGATGAGATCTCAGTTGAACTAAACTTGATCTTCTCAAAAAAAATATAGGTGAGCTACCTTTTGAGCTCAAGGTGAGTTGGCAAGGTTATATCCTCACCAAGCTTAAGGTGAGCTAGCAAGGTGAGCTGATATGCAAGCTCCCATGTGAGTTAGTAAGGTGAGCTATCAAGCGAGCTCCCATGTGAGTTTGTTGGTGAGGTACTTAACGAGCTCCTGGGTGAGCTAAAGTCAAGTTGCTCACCAAGATCCTATGTGAGTTCAAGGTAAGATGGCAAGGTGAGCTATCAGGTGAGTTACTAGGTGAGTTTCTTAGAAAGCTCAAGTAGAGCTACTTGACAAGCTCCTAGATGAGCTGCTTGTCGAGCTCCTAGCTAAGCTCCTAGGTGAGCTGCTCGGTGAGATCCCAGGTGAGCTTGTCAGCAATATCTTAAGTGATCTTACATGGGAGCTACCAAATGAGCTCCATGTGTGTTGGAAAAGTGAGATCAAGGTGAGTTGGCAAGGTGAGCTCAAGGTGAGTTGGCAAGTTGAGCTATCATGGGAGCTCCTAGGTGAATTCCTAGGTGAGTTACTAAATGAGCTCCTGGGTGAGATCAACTTGAGTTGAAGCTCCTAGGCAAGTTCACATGTGAGTTACTCGAGGAGCTCTTAGGTGAGCTCAACTTGAGTTGATCGAAGAGCTCTAAGAAGGGCTCCCAGGAAAGCTACTTGGAAAACTATTCGGTGAGCTCCCAGGCAAGCTACTAGGTGAGCTCCTAAGCAAGCTACTTAGCAAGCTCCTAGGTGAGGTCCCCGGTGAGCTTCTCGGTGAGCTCACATGCAAGCTCAAGTCAACCTATATGGCGAGCTACTCGATGAGCTCCATGGTGAGTTGTTAGGTGAGCTCCCAAGTGAATTTTTAGGTGAGATCCTAGGCGAGCTACTCGATGAACTATGAGGTGAGATGTAAGATGAGATCAAGGTGAGTTGACATGGAGAGCTCCTCAGCAAGCTCAAGGCAAGATCCCATGGGAGTTTGTAAGGTGAGTTGTCAAATGAGCTCCCATTCAAGTTTCTAAGTGAGCTTCTCGGTGAGCTAGAGGTGAACTATTAAGGTGAGCTCCCAAGTTAGTTTATGAGTAAGCTGTTGGGTGAGCTCCTTGGTGAGTTTCTAAGATATATCAATTAGAGATGCTCGAAGAAATCCTAAGTGAGCTCAAAGGTGAGCTTGTCAGAAATCTCTTAGGTGAGCTTACATACGAGCTACCAGATGAGCTCAAGGTGAGTTGGCAAGGTGAGCCCAAGGTGAGTTGATAAGGTGAGCTTAAGGTGAGTTCCTAAGTGAGCTACTTGGTGAGTTCCAAGGTGAGGACCCTAGTGAGCTAATCAGCAAGCTCACAAGAGAGCTCAAGTCATCTTACTTGAAGAGATACTTAGTGAGCTCTCAGGTGATTTGTTAGGCTTTCAGGTGACCTCCCAAGGGAGTTCCCAGGTGAGTTACTCGATGAGATCCCATGTGAGCTCAACTCGATCTGATCGGCGAGCTCCCAGAAGAGCTCCTAGGTGAGCTACTTCATGAGCTATTCGATAAGCTCCTAGGTGAGCTACTAGGTGAGCTCCTAAATGAGCTACTTGGTGAGATCCCAAGCAAACTACTTGTTGAGCTTCCAGGTGAGCTAACAAGTGAGATCAAGTAAACCTATTCGGTGAGCTACTCGATGATCTCCCAGGTAAGCTGTTAGTTGAGCTCCTAGGTGAGCTACTTGGTGAGCTCCTAGGTGAGCTACTTGGTGAGCTACTCAACGAAGTCCAAGGTAAGCTACCAGATGAGCTCAAGGTGAGTTGGAAAGGTGAGCTCCTCAACGAGCTGAAGTTGAGATAATAGGCAAGCTCCCATTTGATTTGATAAGGTGAGCTCCCATGTGATTTTTCATATGAGCTACTTGACGATGTCTCGAGTGAGCTCAAAATGAGCTGCTCGGTGAGCTCTTGGTCAAGCTCAAGGTAAGATGGCAAGGTGAGCTATCAAGAAAGTTCGCAAGTTATATTTCGGGCAAGCTCCTAGGTGAGCTACTTGCCAAGCTCCTAGCCTAGGTCCTGTTGGTCCGAAAATCTATCACCTGGACAGATCTATGGATAGACGAGCCAAAAGTGTGCAGGGCTTAGCCCCTCTTTGAGTCAGCAAAGTGAAACTGGTTTATTGCTATTCTACCAGTAGGAATCTATGCAAGTCTCATAGATTCTGGCTTCAGGGGTTGGGATCTCATCCCAGTAGAGTGTTTCAGGCTGCAAAAAGAAAGGAATGAAAGAGGGAAAAGAGAAAGATCAGATCCGAAGGAAGAAAAGAAATGAATTCCAAAGTAGAAAGGTCAGAAGATTTATGTTTTTGGGTTGGTAGTAAATAGAGCCAAACCTAATTGCATAAATAAACAAAGCAATACTGATGAGTAAATGACATAAAAGTAGATATGAATCTAACAGATTAAACACACACAGATCTAATGTAAGAAATATCTAATGCATAACACAGCTATTGAGCACAAAGTCTTAATATTTGTATTACTATTTTTCTTCTGTTACAAGAAAGCTCAAAGTCTTTCTCTCCTCACTTCTATTTTCATCTAAAAAATGTTCACCTCCTCCCTTTTGAATACAACAAGTATTCCAGTATTTATAGAAGATGAGAAGCAAAGAAGGAAAAAATGAGCCAACCACCTATTTACAAAGATATTTACAAAATATCTAAAAGTCATGTTGACTTTGACAACTTGATGGATGACATCATCCCATGATGCAACATGGATGATGTCATCATTTGTGCCAACATACTTTAGACATTTCAACAAGAAAGTTAGAGAATAGATAGAAGAAGAAGAAGCAGCTACTCGTCATCATCATCCTGTGGCCGAAAGGGGGTAACCTACTTCTGATGCTGCTCAGGTGATGATATATGGAACTGAGCGCGGTATTCCAAAAACTTGTTAATCATGGGCCGAAATTGATCCTGGGAAGGATCTTTGTGCCATTCGCTGATTGCTTCACAAGTGTCCCGCTCGTCTATGAGCTTTTCTAGGAGTTTGGAATAATCCTTTTCCGCCTCAATGAGGAACTTGACGAAGTCCCTACAGGCCAGCAGGTTGTTGATAGATTCGGTGTCAAATGCGACCTCTGGCCCTGTTCCTTGAGAAGCGATCTCCTTGAAGATCCCGATAGTTTCATCAGCTGATCTAAAGGTAAAGGAAGGAGTGAGAAACCCTGGAGACATGGTGAGAACAATTCACTCCATTTGATGCATTACATCTAGGGCCTCTTCCTTTATCTTGTCTATCTTTTCCAGAACAAATTCAAGCTGATCTATCCGATAGTCCAGAGTGGACATGGTTTTGTTGAGGGCCCTTGGGTGGCCGAAGAGACCGAACTTGACCAGATCTTTGAATGAACAGTTGAACATTCGCTGAAAGGTCTCGTGCTGGAGTCTAGCATGTTCTAGCTCTTCTGATATGGGACCCACTAATGCTTGGAGTTCCTTGTTCACCTTTCTGATGTTTAGATGTAAATTGACAAAATCAGCGATTACTCTTTCACTGTCCTTGAGGATCTGGCTCCTCCAAGTAGAAACGGCCATACCCTGCTCACCGATCTTTGCGTATTCATTGATTTTCTCCTGGCTGAGAAGCTCAGAAGTCTCGGTGGCAGTCGTGGGAGGTGCATTACCCATCTTCTGTAAGGCTTGAAGTAGATATTTGTTCTGCTCCTTCAGTAGCATTTTCTCTTCTTTGGTCTCTTGAAGCTTTTTGCAGAGGGCATCGCTTGAGGAAAGAGCTTCCCCCTAGAGACTTTCAGAAGATGTCCCCATTGTGACTTGGGTCATAGTAAAATCAGTGGGAGACAGATCCTTTTTCTCCTTAAGGGGATTGGGGTACGTAATTTCCATGACTCTCTCACCTGCAGCACTTTGAGAGAAGCATGTAACAGGCTTCTGCTTCTTTGCCCCTTTGGCTGGAATTACTGAAAAGTCCATCGGAGTGATGGGAACTTTCCTCTTTTGCGGGCTCAGCTGTTGAGAGATCCAAGCTAGTCCTATGGAAGGACCAGAGACAGAGGAGGAGGCAGCAATAGTAGAAGAGGGGAAAAACGTGGAGACACGTGGCGGCGGCATCGAGAGAATAGCCGAAGAAGTGTCCATGGGAGGAAGGGAAACTGTAGCTGCAGAAGAGATAGGAAGAGAAGGGAGCCTGGAGCTGAGGGAGAAAATAGAGGAGGGCAGATCAGGGAGGGAAGAGAAGATAGACGAAGAAGCAGGGGAAAGATTAGAAGAAGGGATAGAGGACACGACTGAAGGGATGGTCATTTGAGTCACTCGAGGAGGGGAAGGATGAGAAGAAGAAGGGATAGAAGGGACCTCAGTAGTTGTAGCGATGCCGACATCCTGAGTGGATGGGCCTATGGGACTATCCTCTGCTTCTTTCTCTGGCGAAGCCAGAGTTATTACCTGCTCGGGTGCTGCGGAAGGAGGACTCTGAGGGGATTCTTCCAGAGTGGTGCTGGATTCACCTTCTACGCCTTTGCCCTTACATTTAGGCTACTGTTTGGATCATGGAGGTGCATTACCCAATGGGGAGTTTGTGAAATCAACCCCGAGGTAGATTAGGCCGTTCATCCGGCACCAATACTCTGTCCTACTCAAAGTCTCCTTTACCCTTTCCTCAATTGTCTGAGGGGCCTTAGTTCTATCAATGGCCGAAAAGGGCCAATCGTCCCCATCTGTGTCAGTATATACCTTATCTATTTCATCTTCCATAGTTTGGTAGCCTTTGGGGACAATGGCTATCCCATATTGGATGATTTCTGCCAAGGCTAGGCGAGAATGATCCTTTCTCCTAAGCTCCACCTCATGGATGATGTCAATGTAAATGTCCTCAATATGAGGGACGTGGATTGGATTAAGCTTTCACCTTTGGCAGACAGCCTCCTTGGGTCGAAGGTAGGCCTGGATAGGAAATCATGTTTCAAATTGAGTAACTCCAGCTCTATGAAACATTTCCTTCACCTTGTGGTGGGGTAGAGCATGTATATCAGCCCATTGTGAGGGGGAAAGGAGTTCCACCTTTCTTTCTTTTCAGGTATTTCTCGTGGTATGTGATCAGCTGCCTTGACAGCTCCAACAGAATCAGTTTAGGCCCAGCATACCTTAGTAGCCTGGTTGGCTCTCCTAAAAAGTTGGCAGCCCTTAGATAGGTGAATGTGGGAAAGTGGGTGAATAGGGCCCCACATTTCTTAGTGGCTGCTACTATGCTTTTGGTCATGTCTGACCATAAGCTCATATTTTAGCCTCAATAGGCAGATGATGTGATACAAAAACACATCGTTAAATTTTTGTGAATTGGGAGATGCTATTCTCCAGCCTCAATTCTAGGTAGTACTCGTATATCTTGACCTGAGGCCAAACTCCACTCCTCGGTTTAGGCCTAGATAGTCCCTCTCCGATGCTGCAGCGTAGACCACATAGGAGTTCATATGGAATGCACTCCCGTTGTGCTAAATTGTTGTAGCTGCTCAGAGATTGTGCTGCTTATAATCTCTCCCCAGCAAAAGCGCTGATCAGGCATAATTCTTGTTCATGGTATCTAAGTACCGCACAGCATCAATTTATGGAAAGTAATGGGTGTCCAGAAAGCCCGAAGACCCTGCTCAGGAACGTAATGGTGTCACTGAGCTCCTTCTGAGAAGTCGCTGTGGTGGATAATTTGGGGCCACCGGGTTACTACCTTTTTGTTCTTTCAAGTACAACCTCATTCATTAGTTGCATACACTGATCTGCATTGTCATCCCATGCCTTAATGCAATCTGCTTGACTGATGGCCACAAAGTGCTGGTGGTGAGGTATGCCAAGTATTCCCTCAAAGTGATGGGTAGTGAGGTTAATGATTACCTCACCCTTGCTATTTACGACACACCTTGTGTCTTTGTTATAACATTGGGCAATCACCATCATAGAATTCATTGTTGACGGCGCTGACCGGGATTCCACCAGCGAAGTGTAGGGCACTGCCTATCAGTTTTTCCATCCATGGATTCCTTGTGACTTTCTAAGTTCTAGCCCAGAATTCCTCCATATCAATATGCCCCAATTCTGAGTCTCTGACGTCCATAGCTACACTCGGCCTGGGACTCGGGCATTTTGACCCTCTGATATTTATATTTCATCTCTTCTTCTGTGAGTTTAGCCTTTCCTTTTGATTTGACAGGTCTCTTGCTGGATGTAGACATGTGTTCTTTCGAACTCAGTTGCTGATCTTCATGAAGAAGAAGCGAGACCCAATCCGAAAAGGTTGAATTAGCCATTTGATCTTCCATTGGAATGTTAGCAGAAGAAAGAGTTAGAGATTTTCAGGCTCAGGGGGCAGGGCGCATGAAAACTGCAGCTTACAGGGCTAAATAAATAAGGCGCATAGAAAAGGGGTGTTGCAGAGGTTAGACTGGCGCCAAAGGTGCATGGCGCATGGGCATTACAGATTGCATTATATAAAGGGAACATGAAAATTGAGTGTTACATAGTGACAGGATGCGCTCTTTGGCGCATGGATGGTTCATGTAACAAAAATTTTTCGTTGCGCCAAAGGGAATACAGCGCAGCGCACAAAAAAACTCACACAACATGGTGTTATTACAATCGAGGATGCGCCTGCGCCGTTATAGCTTCATGCTTAGCACAGAAAAAGACTTGTGTTGCATGGAAACTGGGTGCGCCATGCGCCATAGAAAAGTGATGCAGCATGGACGGATGGTGCACCAAAGGGGCACAGGTTTAGCACTTGTAGCACAAGAAAGAGGCACACCTTAAGGGTGCATGAGTTCATGATGCAGTAGGCAAACTGGGTGCACCATTGGCACAGTTTTTGCTCATGTAATAGTGAGGGAAGATGCGCCAAAGGGACCACAAATGTTCATAATGTTGCAGGGGTGACAGATGTGCCAGAGGGAATAACAGTGAACTAAATAAATCTTCGAAGGGGATTCACATGGTTTTTAGATTTCTTCTCCTGTGTTCTTATTTTGAAAGGCTCAGTGGTGTAAATAAAATGATCTAGATTAGGAGGGCCACCAACCACTGTTTTTAAGGATGAAATCCTCTTCTAGCAGATCTGGAAAGAGGAAGGTAGGGAAAGGCAGACAGCAAACGGAGGAAGCAAGGTCAACATGCATATATCAACAACCAACCAACAAGCTAAAACCATACCTCGAACATACCAAGAACTGAAAACACAAAACGCATAAGAGGGAGAAGAACCTCTTACCTGGATAAATAGCAAAAGTTGTAACGGGTCCCAGAAGGCGATGAAAATGATGAAGCAGGGGCTGACAAGCTCAGAAAAATCACGTGCTTAGCAAAAGTGAAAATGACACTTTGGGTGTGCAAACACATATATATAGGTGAGCTGGCCATCAATGCGCCACCCACTTTTTAAAGGGCACACCAAAGTTGTTGTCGACAGGAGAAAGCGTGCGCCCTTTGGCGCATGAAAACATTTGATAGTAGGACATTAAGCATGCCTTTGGCGCACCAAAAGTAATGTCGACATGAAGTTATGTGTGCCCTTTGGCGCACCAAAACTTTGTGTTGCAATAAGATTATGTGCGCCCTTTGGCGCACCAAAAAGTGGCGCAACAAAATTTTTACCCAACATAAGCGCATGCACCTTGGCACACGCAGGGAAGGTTCAACATTTCTTTGGCGCACGAAAAGTTATGTTGACATTGAAAACCATGCGCCAAAGGATTTTAAGGGGGCGCATCAAAAGTTAGTGTTGCAAAGCAGTTTCATGCACCCAGCCAAAAAAGGCTCAAAAAGACTAAGTTTGAAAACTAGATTTCCCAGGAAGGGACTTTACAACATTTTGAATGCGATGGATCCCTAACAAGGGATCGAAACAAAATTTTCGGTATGGTTATCGGTAAAATTGCCCTTGTCAATTTTACGAGATAACAACTGGCTCTTTCTGGGGACTATCCCTGAGTGAACTCGGGGGTAGAGAATCCCAGATCACTTGTGCCTATCCATTGGGTAACAGAGTAAAAAAACAAGGGGGACCAGAGGGAGAACAAAGGAAACACACAAAAAATTGAAAGCAAACACACAACGAAAGCAAACGCACAACTTAAAGCAAATTGTACAAAGAAGAGAGCAAGCTCTACTTCTTGAAAATCTTCAGATGCTGTCCGCTATAGGGAAGCGGTAGCTCAGCTCCATCCAAATATGAGAGATAGAAACTATTCTCTCCATTGAGTTTCTTTATTTTGAAGGGCCCTCTCCACAGGGAATCAAAATTTTTGTGCATGCCCTTTGGCTCTCTTCGCTTGTCCCACAAAAGGACGAGATCTCCCACTTGAAATTCCTTCTGCTTGGCCTTCTTATCAAAAAGCCTCTTAACTTGATTCTGATGTTCAGTGATCCTGTCGACCACTCTCACTCTCTTTTCTTCAAGTTCTGCCAGATACATGATTCTCTTTTCTAGAGAATTCCAAAAAGTTTCATCTTTAATCGCTCGTGCCAAGCGCAGAGCAGGAAGTTCCATAGAAATGGGAAGCTCGACATCAGTTCCATATAACACTTGAAAAGGTGACATGCCGAGAGATCTCTTGGGAGTAACATGATCCGCCCATAAAGAATCATACAAATACTTGTGCCACATCTGCTGATTCTCATCTACTAACTTCCGTATGATGGTCACCAAGTTCTTGTTACTGGATTCCACCTGACCATTTCCCTGAGGGTAATAATCTGAGGCATGTGCTAAAGTTATCCCATATTCATAGCAAAAAACTAATAACTTCTCGTGAGGAGAAGTTAGAAGCATTATCAGCAATGATTTTGTTTGGAACGCCGAACCTGACAATGATATTTTCTTTAATGAAACTGCAAACCACCTCAGAAGTAGCATGCTTGACAGGTATGGCTTCCACCCACTTGGTGAAGTAATCTGTTGCTTTTAGGACATAACTATGTCCGGCACTCAATTGGGGATTGAGTGCACCAATAAAAATCAATTCCCCATTTCCTGAATGGTTCATTGATAATGACCGGCCTTAGGGGAAAGGCAAGCCAACTTGGGCTTGCCGATGAATTGCTAACAGGGTTCACACTTTGCCACCCAGGTGGCTGTATCTTGAAAGAGCGTTGGCCAATAGTACCTGTCCTGAATGATCTTGTGTGCTGTCACGGAGGAAGAAAAATGTCCTCCACAGGCTAAATTGTGAAAAATTTCCAGTAGTTTTTACTTGCTGGGGCTTGTCAACACATCGCAAAAAGATGCCATCTATCCCATGTTTATATAAACCGTCATCCCAGATGACATATTTACCCTCTCTGAGCTTTATAGTGTGCTTCTCCTTTGTAGTTAGGTGCATTGGGCATTCGCCGTAGGTAAGGAAGAAGGTGATGTCAGAGTACCACTCATCACTATTTGTGACAAATAGAACCAGAGGCAGAGAATCAGGCTCTTCCTGCCGGCCCTGTGTTTCGTCGGTGTAGTCACCCCTGTCATCGGGGTTTTCTGAATCTTTGTTTTCAGCCATTAGCTGACACAGGCCCTTGCCCCTTACCAGCTTGGTTGGTTTAATATTTAGGTCATATCCTTGGACCTTTGCGATCCAATTTCCTCGCAAACTTCCTAACTCCTGCTGATTTAGAATTGATTTTACCGCCGTGTCAGGGACCAGCACCACTGTATGCGAGTTTAGAATGTAATACCTGAAATTCTTCACTGCTTTGACAATGGCAAAGGCGTGCTTTTCCAAATTGAGTCATCTTTAGTTCGTGAGGCTTGAGAGGAGAACTCATGAATGCAATCGGGGATTCAATGTCTTCTGAATTCTTTTGCATTAAGATGGCAGACACAGTATGCTCAAATGCGTAACTATACATGATGAAGTCTTTAGAGAAATTGGGACATACCAGGACTGGTGCATGGGCAACAGAAGCTTTTATTTCTTCAAATGACCCTTTTCCCTCTTCACTCCATCTGAAAGTTGGTGACCCCTTCATCATGTTCAATATATGGCGAGGTCTTCTCGGAAAAGTGAGGAACAGAACGCCTGAGAAAATTCACCTTTCCAAAGAAAGAATGAACGGCAGTCTTGCTCGTGGGCAGAGTAAGGTTTGGAATAACCTTAACTCTTTTGGCATCTATCTTTGTCCCTTCTTTGCTAACCACATGCCCTAGCAACTTCCCTTCTGTGACTCCAAAAATGGACTTTTTTGGATTTAGGGAAATCCCATGTTCTCGACATCTAGCCAGTACTTGCTCCAAGTGATCACAGTGATCACTTCGTTGTTTAGAGAACACAGTCAGGTCATCTAAATAAACCACAATGACCTTCCCCATCATACCTTTGAATGCAAAGTCCATGGCCCGCTGAAAAGTGGCAGCAGCATTAGTTAGGCCGAAAGGCATCCTGCTGTAGGCAAATGTACCCCAGGGAGTAGTGAATGCTGTTTTAAAACTAATCTTCAGGTGAAACTTCAATCTGAATGTAACCTGAAAAACCATCAAGCATGGACAACATCTCTGATCCAGTTACTGCTTGCAAAACTTGATCCATTATCGGAAGAGGGTAGTTGTCTTTCAGCGAAGCTTGATTCAAATTTCGAAAGTCTATGCATATGCGTATCTCGCCGTTTTTCTTGCGCACTGGCACAATATTTGCCACCCAAGTACTATGATGGATCGGGAAGATTATTCTTGCATCCAGCATCTTCTGAATTTCAGCCTGGATGGTACCCGAGATCTTAGGATTATAGTGCCTCTGCTTTTGGCGAAAGGCTTTGACGTTTTCTTTCAATGGGATGTCATGCTGAACATATTTTGGTTTAAAATACTTTAGATTGGCATAGGACCATGCCAATACATCCATATATTTCTTCAGAAACTTGAAAAATTTCCGCTTCTCTTCTGGCGTGCAACGTTTCCCGATGTTCACAAATTGTGGATGTATCTCCGAACCTATATTGACAGGTTCTGTCTCTGGGGATGAGTCAGGATCACCTCACCTCTTCTTTTTCACAAAATGGTCATGCCTGTCAAACAAGTGCTCCAGAGAAACCAGGCCCTTCGGAATTTTATTTCCTTTGAGCTGACATATGCCGTCGTTCTCCTTTGATTCATGGTTTTGACCGTTGATTGATTCGCAGCATGTAGAAGTGGATCCTTCAAAATACAACTCGTCAAAATTTTCTGATTTTTCCAGAAAGGCAATGAGTTGATTATCATTGTTGAATACTTGCCAATGTTGAGAGTTTTCTGGCACGCTCGGGCGGAAAACCACCTCAATGGTGTATTTTATTGTTTTCAAACTTGGGTGTGGGAGCATGAGAGATTCTGAAACGGCCAATGAATTGGCCATGTCATTTTGAGCTCTTGGAATCACCCCTATTGAAAAGGCATCAAATTCTTCAATGTTGTCCCATACTACGTTACGGTAGTGCCTGAGCCTCTCATTTTTCACTTGGTAAATCCTTTTGACCTGATTTACAACTAGCTCAGCATCACCTTGTACTTTTATATTTTTAATTCCTCTTTCCTTTGCAGCTTGCATACCGAGTAACAGAGATTCATACTCAGCAGTATTTTTAGTGTTGAAAAACTACAATTTGAAAGAGAGAGGAATTACCTCCTCTTCAGGAGATATCAGCACAGCCCCAGCGCCACATCCACTAGTTATGTAACTGCCATCAAACTGCAAGGTCCAAATCCCATTAAGATCCTTTTCCTGAATGAAAACACCCGTTTTATCTGTCTCGGCAGATAAGAAGTAGTTCCCTATCCCTGATGATTCAAAAAGGATTTGGGCTTTGGGATCTTCAGAACTAGTAACCAATTATTTCTTTTGTGATTCTGGCTCCAAATTCTGCATTACGCCTTTGACCGGAATTCTAGCTTTAGACCATTCCATGTGAATTTCCCCACCAACTTCGCTGCAGAAACTCCTTCCCAGCAAAATCCCATAGGCTTCCGGAATTTCAGCGACAAGGACGG
Organism: Taxus chinensis; assembly: GCA_019776745.2. NCBI lineage: Eukaryota > Viridiplantae > Streptophyta > Pinopsida > Cupressales > Taxaceae > Taxus > Taxus chinensis. Next base: position 902,503,374 of record CM034151.1, on the reverse strand, counting down.
TCATCTTTACCCTCTTATCAGGGAATTCCACAAATGCAAATTGTGCATCTTTGATTTGACCAATCAATGGCACTTTCTTGGTTTCTAATGAATAACATCTGCTGAAAGGTTTGGTAAGAGTGAGACCCAAAGCATGGGCGAATTTTGCCGGCATGACATTATCAAAATATCTAGAATAAATTATGCAGTTACTCAACTTGTCCCCATTGATTAGGAGAGAGAGATAGAAAGGTTCTATCTTGCCTGATGCAGATGTTGAAGCAACATTTATGTGGGATTCAAGGGGAGTGGAAGGATTCCTTTTGGGGAAACCTACTTAGGTATAACAACTTGACTCTGAATATATTTGGTCAATCTTACAAGCTGTTCGGGGTTTGACTGAAGATACTCAGCTTCAGACATTTGGATCTTGGTCTTTTTTACATGATCTATGATATCAAATGCAGCCAAGGGTTGCGTTGGTGAGAGAATGAGTCCCTCACCTCGCGATAATGGAACAAGATTATTGGGCCCTGATAGGAATATGAGGGGGCTGATTTGGAGGAGAGATGGGGGGAAAATATTTCTTTGTAAAAGACTTGCCAGGGAGTTGAGTAGGAAGAGGATTACCTCTTTTAGCAATGATCGGAGGCACATTTGACATGGCCTTCTCCTGCTGGACATGAGCAGCAACCTCCGCTTCTTTTCCTTCCGAGAGAGTAAAAAACAGCATATGACTGTCTGCTTGCATATCCCTGGGTACCCTCCTCTTCATCAGATTCTTCCTCATCAAATTCCATATATCCAATAGTAGATTTGCCAGTCGGTTCACCGAAATCTTGATCATCTTCGCCTTGAGATGAAGGTTCTTCATAATACTACTCTTCTTCTTCCATCTCAGCCAGAGCATTGACCGGAGGAGCTTCAAGTGCCAACCACGGAGCAGTTGCAGGTAGGCACGGCCTTTGTGAAACATTATTGGGAACGAAACTCCTTCGTGGAACATCCCGGTATGAGGAACTAGGAGCCTGGGCCAACTACTTCTTCAAAGCGAGAAAATCGTTCGCCATCTTTTGGAATGCCGGATCAGACGAAGTAGTAGGCGAAGGGTCTGAAGATTTGGACTTGGATGATTCCTTTTTCAACTCGCCGTATATTATCAAATTATCTTCTATTCGAATGGTAGCAACCTGAGCGAGAACTAAGGTGGCTACTCACTCTTAAAGGAGCAAGAAACTAACTTTTGAGCTCATGGCGTTTATGAAGAAACACTTCTGATTCTCTAGTGTTGGAAGCATGGCAACAGGGACACGATTGATTAGTGCATTGAACCGGGTGATAAAATCACGCATGGTCTCATTGGCCTCCTTCAGGTGAGTGATCCATGATAGTAATGCAAATGCATCCTCTGAAGGCTTGTACCTGTCTTCAAAAGCCTCCCGCAAGGTGGCCCAACTGGTAATAGATCCGGCCGGCAAATGCTGAAACCATTCAGCTGCAAGCCCTTGTAGGGTTTCCAGAAAAAGGTGAACCGACACATCTTCGTGAGTCACATCCAAGATACTACATGACATAATGAATGTAGATATGTGGGAATCTGTGCTTTGATTTCCACTACCATCAAATTTGGGAAAATTCTTTCGGTTTCCGTGAGGGAGCGCGTGAACTGGATGTGGCAGTGCGAGAGGACCCATGGCATTTCCCCATGGTACTGCTATTTGAAGGGTAGGAAAGAGAACACAGGATGGAAGGGTGGTTCCACTGAGAAGCAAAGCACTACAAAGGGACGTGGATGCCCCTTGTAAAATACTTTTTCTTCGTGGAGGTGAGACACTCCTGGACGACTGGCTAGTTGAGCTTAGCGCTGAAAAACGCGCCGGCGTTACGCTAAAATTGTTGCTTTGAAGCAGATCGAAAGTGGGATCAACTTCTCCACAGGCTCTCCTGCTGCATGTAAAAGGTTCACTCGCCAGTGTACTTTCTAGATCTGCAATGTTATGGCACAGATTCAGACTTTCTTTTTGGTTGTACTTGCTGATTTTCTGGTTTTTCTGACAAAACCAGCAACATGCACTTTTCTAAATATTTAAAACTATCCTCTTCAGAAAACCAATTGCGGTTAATGATAAGTAATAATGAGGATAAGATGGCAGGGAAGATTAGTAAGCTGATTTTCAGATCTGGTTTTGACTTTTTCAGAGGGTTTCAAACTTTTTAAAAAACAGTCAAAAATTCAGATCTACGGCAAAATATGGATTTTTATAAAAACTCAGCGAACTAAAGTTCTGTAACTAGGCCCGATCTATGGATCTCAGAAGAAAATTTTCAATTCAGAGCACTTTTGCAAATTTTTGGATTTTTATCAAAAAGTTCAGATTTGCAAACAGGCAGCAATTTTCTTATTTTTTCTGATTTTTCTATCTTACTACCATCATAGATCTGACGGATCTATTCGTTCCGCAGTGGAGTTGCCAAAAATTGTTGGTCCAAAAATCTGTCGCCTGGACAGATCTATGGATAGACAAGCCAATGGTGTGCAGGGCTTAGCCCCTCTTTGAGTCAGCAAAGCGAAACTGGTTTATTGCTATTCTACCAGTAGGAATCTATGCAAGTCTCACAGATTCTACCTTCGGGGGTCGGGATCTCATCCCAGTAGAGTGTTTCAGGCTGCGAAATGAAAGGAATGAAAGAGGGAAAAGAGAAAGAGTAGATCTGAAGGAAGAAAAGAAATGAATTCCAAAGTAGAAAGGTCAGAAGATTTATGTTTTTGGGTTGGTAGTAAACAGAGCCAAACCTACTTGCATAAATAAACAAAGCAATACTGATGAGCAAATGACAGAAAAGTAGATATGAATCTAACAGATTAAACACACACAGATCTAACGTAAGAAATATCTAATGCATAACACAGCTATTGAGCACAAAGTCTTAATATTTGTATTACTATTTTTCTTCTGTTACAAGAAAGCTCAAAGTCTTTCTCTCCTCACTTCTATTTTCATCTAAAAAATGTTCACCTCCTCCCTTTTGAATACAACAAGTATTCCAGTATTTATAGAAGAAGAGAAGGAAAGAAGGCAAAAATGAGCTAACCACCTATTTACAAAGATATTTACAAAATATCTAAAAGTCATGTTGACTTTGACAACTTGATGGATGACATCATCCCATGATGTAACATGGATGATGTCATTATTTGTGCCAACATACTTCAGACATTTCAACAAGAAAGTTAGAGAATAGATAGAAGAAGAAGAAGAAGAAGAAGCAGCTACTCGTCATCATCATCCTGCGGCTGAAAGGGGGTAGCCTGCTTCTGATGCTGCTCAGGTGATGATATATGGAACTGAGTGTAGTATTCCAAAAAGTTGTTAATCATGGGCCCAAATTGATCCTGGGAAGGATGTTTGTGCCGTTCGCTGATTTCTTCACAAGTCTCCATATCGTCTATGAGATTTTCTGGGAGTTTGGAATAATCCTTTTCCGCCTCAATGAGGAACTCAACAAAGTCCCTACAGGCCAGCAAGTTGTTGATAGATTCGGTGTCAAATGCGACCTCTGGCCCTGTTCCTTGAGAAGTGATCTCCTTGAAGATCCGGATAGTTTCATCAGCTGATCTCAAGGTAAAGGAAGGAGTGAGCAACCCTGGAGACATGGTGAGAACAATTCTCTCCATTTGATGCATTACATCTAGGGACTCTTCCTTTATCTTGTCTATCTTTTCCAGAACAAATTCAAGCTGATCTATCTGATAGTCTAGAGTGGACAAGATTTTGTTGAGGGCCCTTGGGTGGCCGAAGACACCAAACTTAACTAGATCTTCGACTGAAGAGTCGAACATTCACTGAAAGGTCTCATGCTAGAGTCTAGCATGTTCTAGCTCTTCTGATATGGGACACACTAATGCTTGGAGTTCCTTGTTTGCCTCTCCGATGTTTAGATGTAAAGTGACAAACTCAGTGATTACTCTTTCACTGTCCTTGACGATCTGGCTCCTCCAAGCAGAAATGGCCATACCCTGCTCACCGATCTTTACGTATTCATTGATTTTCTCCTGCTGAGAAGCTCAGAAGTCTCTGCGGCAGTCGTGGGAGGCGCATTACCCATCTTCTGTAAGGCTTGAAGAAAATATTTTTTCTGCTCCTTCAGTATCCTTTTCTCTTCTTTGGTCTCTTGAAGCTTTTTGCAGAGGGCATCGACTGCGGAAAGAGCTTCCCCCTGGAGACTTTCAGAAGATGTCCCCATTGTGACTTGGGTCACAGAAAAATTTGTGGGAGACAGATCCTTTTTCTCCTTGAGGGGATTGGGGTACGCAATTTCCATGACTCTCTCACCTGCAGCACTTTGAGAGAAGCATGTAACAGGATTCTGATTCTTTACCCCTTTGGCTGGAATTACTGAAAAGTCCATTGGAGTGATGGGAACTTTCCTCTTTCGCTGGCTCAGCTGTTGAGAGATCCAAGCTGGTCTTATGGAAGAAGGACCAGAGACAGAGGAGGAGGCAATAACAGTAGAAGAGGGGAAAAATGTGGAGACATGCGGCGGCGACATCGAGAGAATAGCTGAAGAAGTGTCCACGGGAGGAAGGGAAACTGTAGCTGCAGAAGAGAAAGGAAGAGAAGGGAGCCCAGAGATGAGGGAGAAAATAGAGGAGGGCAGATCAGCGAGGGAAGAGAAGATAGACGAAGAAGCAGGGGAAAGAGTAGAAGAAGGGGCAGAGGACACGACCGAAGGGATGGTCATTTGAGTCACTCAAGGAGGGGAAGGAAGAGAAGAAGAAGGGATAGAAGGGACCTCAGTAGTTGTAGCGATGCCGACATCCTGAGTGGATGGGCCTATGGGACTATCCTCTGTTAACTCTTCCTCCAGAGTTATAACTTGTTCTCGCTCTATGGAAGGAGGATTTTCAGGGGCTTCTTCCTGAATGGTGCTAGATTCACCCTCTGCACCTTTTCCCTGAAGTTGCTTCTTGGACCGCGAAGGTGCATTACCCAATGGGGAGGTTGTGAAATCTACCCTGAGGTAGATCAGCCCGTTCATGCGGCACCAGTGCTCTGTCCTATGCAGAGTTTCCTTGGTCCTTTCCTCAATTGTCTGAGGAGCCTTATTCCTGTCAATGGCCACAAAGGGCCAATTGTCCCCATCCGTGTCATTACACACTTTGTCTACTTCATCTTCCGTAGTTTGGAAGCCTTTGGGGACAATGACGATCCCGTACTGGATGATTTCTGCCAATGCCAGGCGAGAATGATCATTTCTTCTAAGCTCCACCTCATGGAGGATGTCAATATAAATATCCTCGATTTGAGGAACATGGATCGGATCGAGCTTTGCCTTTGGCAGGCAGCCTCTTGGGTCGAAGGTAGGCCTGGCTAGGAATTCATGCTTCAAGTTGAGTAACTCCAGCTCTGCGAACATTTCCTTCACCTTATGGTGGGTGGAGCATGTGTATCAGCCCACTGTGAGGGGGAAAGGAGTTCCACCCTTCTTTCTTTTAAGGCACTTCTCATGGTATGTGACCAGTTGCCTTGATAACTCTAGTAGAATTAGCTTAGGCCCAACATACCTTGGTAGCCTGGTTGGCTCTCCCAAAAAGTTGGTAGCCCTCAGGTAGGTGAATGTGGGAAATAGGGTGAACAGGGCCCCCCATTTCTCCGTGACTGCCACTATTTTTTTGGTTGTCTGACTATGAGCCATGTTTAGCCTCAGCAGGCAGATGACGTGGTAGAAGAATGCGACGTTAACTTTTGCGAACTGGGAGATGCTATTCTCCAGCCTTAGCTCTGGGTAGTACTTGTATATCTTGACCTGAGGCCAAACTCCACTTCGGTTCAGGCCCGGATAATCCCTCTCTGATGCTGCAGCGTAGACCACGTAGGAGTTCATATGGAACACTCCCGTTGTGCTGAATTGTTATAGCTACTCTGAGATGGTCCTGCTTATGATTTGCCCCCAGTAAAAACGTTGATCAGGAAAATTCTTGTTCATTGTTTCTAAGTAGCGCAACATCCATTTCTGAAAGTAATGGGTGTCAGAAAGCCTGAAGGCCCTGCTCAGGAAAGTGATGGTATCGCTGAGCTCTTTCGAGAATTCACTGCGGTGGATGACCTGGGGCCACCGGGTTACTACCTTTTTGTTCTTTAAGTACACCTCATTCATCAGCTGCATGCATTGATCTTCATTTTCCTCCCAGGCCTTGATGCACTCTGCTTGGCTAACGGCCACAAAGTGCCGGTGGTGAGGGATGCCGAGTATGAGCTCAAAATGATGGGTAGTGAGGTTAATGACTACCTCGCCCTTGCTATTTTCGACACATCTTGTGTCCTTGTTATAACACTGGAAAATTACCATCATAAACTCATTATTGACGACACTAATGGGGATTCCTCCGGTGAAGTACAGAGCACTGCCCATCAGTTTGTCCATCCATGGACTCCTTGTAACTTTCTGAGTTCTAACCCAGAATTCCTCCATGTCAATATGACCCAATTCTGAGTCTCTGACGTCCATGCTACATTGTACCTGTGACTCGGGCATCCTGACCCTTTGATATTTATACTTCATCTCTTCTTCTGTGGGTTTAGCCTTTCCTTTTGATTTGATAGGTCTCTTGCTGGATGTAGACATGTGTTCTTTCAAACTCAGTTGCTGATCTGCATGAAGAAGAAGCGAGACCCAATCCGAAAAGGTTGAATTAGCCATTTGATCTTCCATTGGAATTTTAGCAGAAGAAAGTGTTAGAGATTTTTAGGCTCACGGTGCAGGGCGCATGAAAACTACAGCTTATAGGGATAAACAGATAAGGCACACCAAAAAGGGGTGTTGCAGAGGTTAGACTGGCGCCAAAGGCGCATGGCGCATGGGTGTTGTAGATTGCATTGTATAAAGGGCACATGAAAATTGAGTGTTACATAGTGACAGGATGCGCCCTTTGGCGCATGGATGGTTTATGTAACAAAAAATTTTTGTGCGCCAAAGGGAATATGGCACAGCACATGAAAAAATCACACAACATGGTGTTATTGCAATCGAGGATGCGCCTGCGCCTTTATAGCTTCATACTTAGCGCAGAAAAGACTTGTGTTGCATGGAAACTGGGTGCGCCATGCGCCATGGAAAACTGATGTAGCATGGATGGATGGTGTGCCAAAGGGGCACAGGTTTAGCACTTGTAACACATGAAAGAGGCGCGCCTTGAGGGCACATGAGTTCATGATGCAGCAGGAAAACTGGGTGCGCCATTGGCGTGGGTTTTGCTCATGTAATAGTGAGGGCAGATGCGCCAAAGGGACGTAAATTTTCATAACGTTGTAGGGGTGACAGATGCGCCAGAGGGAAGAAAAGTGAACTAAATAACTCTTCGAAGGGGATTCACATGGTTTTTAGATTTCTTCTCCTCTATTCTTATTTTGAAAGGCTCAGTGGTGTAAATAAAACGATCTAGATTAGGAGGGCCACAACCACTTTTTTAAGGATGACATCCTCTTCCAGCAGATCTGGAAAGAGGAAGGTAGGGAAAGGCAGACAGCAAACAAAGGAAGCAAGGTCAACATGCATATATCAACAACCAACCAACAAGCTAAAACCAAACCTCGAACATACCAAGAACTAAAAACATAAAACGCATAAGAGGGAGAAGAACCTCTTACCTGGATAAATAGCAAAAGTTGTAACGGGTCCACAAAGTGATGAAAATGACGAAGTAGGGGCTGACAAGCTCAGAAAAATCATGTGCTCAGCAAAATTGAAAATGACACTTTGGGCACGCAAACACATATATATATAGGTGAGCTTTCCATCAATGCGCCACCCACTTTTTAAAGGGCGCACCAAAGTTGTTGTTGACAGGAGAAAGCATGCGCCCTTTGGCACATGAAAACATTTGACAGCAGGACATTAAGTGTGCCTTTGGCACACCAAAAGTAATGTCGACATGAAGTTATGTGCGCCCTTTGGTGTACCAATACTTTATGTTGCAATAAGATTATGTGTGCCCTTTGGAGCACCAAAAAGTGGCGCAACAAAAGTTGTACCAACACAAGCGCATGCGCCTTGGCGCACGCAGGGACGGTTTAACATTTCTTTGGCGCACGAAAAGTTGTGTTGACATTGAAAACCATGCACCAAAGGATTTTAAGGGGGCGCATCAAAAGTTAGTGTTGCAAAGAAGTTTCATGTACCTAACCAAAAAAGGCTCAAAAAGACTAAGTTCGAAAACTAGATTTCCCAGGAAGGGACTTTACAACATTTTGAACGCGAGGGATCCCTAACGAGGGATCGAAACAAAATTTTTTGTATGGTTATCGGTAAAATTTCCCTTGTCAATTTTAGGAGATAACAGGTCCTTGGTGAGCTACTAGATGAGCTCCTCAGGTGAGCTTAAAGGTGAGCCATTTGGAAAGGTGATCTTAAGGTGAGGTCACAAGGTGAGCTGTCAAGTGAGATCCCAAGTGAGTTCCTAGGCAAGTTACTCGATGAGCTCTCGAGTGAACTCAAGTCGAGCTTCTCAAAAAAAATTGAGGTGAGCTACCTTCTGAGCTCAAGGTGAGTTGGCAAGGTCAGCTCCTCACCAATATCAAGGTGAGCTAGCAAGGTGAGATGATATACAAGCTCCCATGCAAGTTAGCAAGGTGAGATGTCAGGCAAGCTCCCATGCGAGTTTTTGGGTGAGCTACTTAACGAACTCCTGGGTGAGCTAAGTCACAGCTGCTCACCAAGCTCCTAGGTGAGTTCAAGGTAAGCTGGCAAGGTGAGTTATCAGGTGAGTTCCTAGGTGAGTTTCTTATAAAGCTCAAGTCGAGCTACTTGACAAGCTCCTGGATGAGCTGCTTGCCGAGCTCCTAGCCAAGCTCCTAGGTGAGCTGCTCGGTGAGATCCCAGGTGATCGTATCAGCAATCTCTTAAGTCAGCTTAAATGGGAGCTACCAAATGAGCTCCAAGTGAGTTGGAAAGGTGAGATCAAGGTGATTTGGAAAGGTGAGCTCAAGGCAAGTTGGCAAGGTGAGATATCAGGGGAGCTCCTAGGTGAGTTCCCAGGTGAGTTACTCAATGAGCTCCTGGGCGAGCTCAACTTGAGTTGAATCTCCTAGGTGAGTTCACATGTGAGTTACTCGAGGAGCTCCTAGGTGAGCTCAAGTTGAGTTGATCGGTGAGCTCCCACGCAAGCTACTAGGTGAGATCCCAAGAAAGCTACTTAGCAAGCTCCTAGGTGAGGTCCCCAGATGAGGCACTCAGGTGAGCTCACATGCAATCTCAAGTAAACCTACATGGCAAGCTACTCGGTGAGCTCCACAGTGAAATGTTAGGCAAGCTCCCAGGTGAGTTGTTAGGTGAGCTCCTAGGAGAACTACTTGATGAACTCCAAGGTGAAATGCTAGAAAGAGATCAAGGTAAGTTGGCAAGGTGATCTCCTCAGTGAGCTCAAGCCAAGCTCCTAAGTGAGTTGGCAAGGTGAGTTGTCAAGTGAGCTCCCATTCGAGTTTCTAAGTGAGCTGTTAGGTGAGCTCCTAAGAGAGCTAGTAAGGCAAGCTCCCAGGTTAGTTTCTAAGTGAGTTGTTGGGTGAGATCCTTGGTGAGTTTCTAGGAAATCTCAAGTTTATATGCTTGACAAACTCCTGAGTGAGCTCAAAGGTGAACTTGGTCAGATATCTCTTAGGTGAACTTACATGCGAGCTACCAGATGAGCTCAAGGTGAGTTGGCAAGGTGAGCTCAAGGTGAGTTGATAAAGTGAGCTAAAGGCAAGTTGGTAAGGTGAGCTCCTAGGTGAGCTGCTAGGCAATCTCCTAAGTGAGCTACTTGGTGAGCTCCCAAGTGAGGACCCCGGCAAGCTGATCAGTGAGATCACAAGTGAGCTCAAGTCATCTTACTCGATGAGCTACTTGGTGAGCTCCCAAGTGAGTTGTTAGGCAAGCTCCTAGGTGAGCTATTAGGTGAGCTTCCAGGCAAGGCTATTAGGTGAGCTACTCGATGAACTTCAAGGTGAGCTACCAAGATTTGCTCAAGGTGAGTTAACAAGGTGAGCTCCTCAGTGAGCTCAAAGTGAGTTGATAAGGTGAGGCTGATAGGTGAGGTTACCATGCAAGTTGTCAGGGTGAGGTATCAGGTGAGCTCCTATCTGAGTTATCTGGGAAAGCTACTTGACAAGCTCTCGGGGGAGCTTAAGTCTAGGTGCTCGATGAGATCCTGGGTGAGCTCAAGTTGAGCTGGTAAGGTGAGTTGTTAGGGGAGCTCCTAGGTAAGGTTTCCAAGGATGCTCAAGTCTAGCTGCTCAACAAACTTCTGAGTGAGCTACTTGTTAAGCTCCCAGCCGAGCTCCTAGGTGAGCTACTTGGTGAGCATCCATGTGAGCTCAAAGGTGATCTTATCGGTAATATTTGAGGTGAGCTTACATATGAGCTACTAGATGAGCTCAAGGTGAGTTGGAAAGGTGAGCTCAAGGTGAGTTGGTTAGGCAAGCTCAAGGTGAGTTGACAAGGTGAGCTATCAGGTGAGCTCCCAGGTGATTTCCCAGGTGAGTTACTTGATGAGATTCCTAGGTGAGCTCAATTTGAGTTTATCAGTGAGCTCCCATAAGAGCTCCTAAGCTAGCTACTTAGTGAGCTATTTGGTGAGCTCTCAGGTGAGATGCTAGGAAATCTCCCAAGTGAGCTACTTGGCGAGCTCCTAGGTGAGGACCCCACTGAGTTACTCGGTGAGGTCAAAATCAAGCTCAAGTCAACCTATTCAAGTCAACCTTCTCAATGAGCTCCTAGCCAAGTGAGTTAGGTGAGCTCCTAGGTGCAAGCTGTTAGGTGAGCTACTCGATGAAGTTTGAGGTGAGCTATCAGATGAGCTCAAGGTGAGTTGGTAAGGTGAGCTCCTTAATAAGTCTCAAGGTGAGCTGGATAGGTGAGCTACCATCTGATTTGATAAAGGAAAGCTATGAGCAAGCTCCCATGTGATTTATCACATGAGCTGCTTGATGAGCTCCCTAGGTGAGCTCAAGTTTAGATACTCGGTAGCTCTTGGGAAAGCTCCTAGTTAAGCTCAAGGTGAGATGGCAAGGTGAAGCTCGTAGGTGACATTTCGGAGAAAGCTCAAGTCGAGATTTTCTGAGCTCCTGGGTGAGCTTCTTAGCCAAGATGCTAGTCTGAGGTCCTAGGTGAGCTACTAGGTGAGCTCCCAAGTGTGCTTCAAAGGTGATCCATTATGGCAAGGTGAGCTCAAGCTGAGCTATTAGGTGAGCGTCCCAGGTGCAAGCTCCTAGGTGAGTTACTCGAAGCTCTCCGAGTTGACTTCAACTTGAGCTTCTCAAAAAACTGAGCTGAGATACCTTTGAAGCTCAAGGTGAAGTTGGCAAGTTAGCTCCTCACCAAGATCAAGGTGAGCTCCCATATGTGAGCTGCCTATGCGAGTTAGCAAGACGAGCTGTCAAGTGAGCTCCCATGTCAGTTGATTGGGTGAGCTACTTGGAAAGAGCTCCCGGGTGAGCTAAAGTCGAGCTACTCAGGTGAGCTACCTAGGTGAGTTCAAGGTAAGCTAGCAAGGTGATCTATCAAGTGAGTTTCTAGGCGAGTTTCTCAGTGAGCTGCTCGAATTTGAGCTCACTTGACAAGCTCAAGTGGATGAGCTACTTTCAATGAGCTCCCAGCCAAGCTCCTAGGTGAGCTTACTCAGGTGAGATCCCAGGTGAGCTTGCTCAGCAATCTCTTAAGTGATCTTACATGGGAGCTAAGAAATGAGCTCAATCTGAGTTGGCAATTGAGATCAAGGTGAGCTGGCTTAGGTGAACTCAAGGTGATTTGGCAAGGTGAGCTATCAGGGGAGCTCCTAGGTGAATTTTCAAGTTGAGTTACTTGATGAACCTCCCAAGTAGCTCAACTTAACTGTTGAAGCTCCCATAGGTGAGTTCACAAGATGAGCTACTTGAGTGAGCTCTTAGCTTGAGCTTAAATTGGTGATCGAAGAGCTCCATAGAAGAGCTCCCAGGTGAGCTACTTGGCGAGCTATTTGGTGAGCTCCCAAGTAAGCTACTAGGTGAGCTCCCAAGAAATCTACTTAGCAAGCTCCTTGGTGAGGTCCCTGGTGAGCTACTTGGTGAGCTCACATGCAAGCTCAAGCAAGCCTACATGGTCATGCTTACTCAACAAGCTGAGCTCCCAAGGTGAGATGTTAGGTGAGATGCCTAGGTGAGTTGTTAGGTGAGCTCCTAGGTGAAACTCGATGAACCCAGAGGTGAGGTAACTAGATGAGATCAAGGTGAGTTGGCAAGGTGATCTCCTAAGGTGAGCTCAATAGGTGAGCTCCCATGCGAGTTGGTAAGGGTGAGTTGTCAGGTGAGATCCCATGTCGAGTTTCCAGGTGAGCTGCTAGGTGAGCATTCTAGGTGAGCTATTAAGGTGAAGCTCCTAGGTGAGTTCAAGGAAAGCTAGCGAGCTATGTCATGGTGAGCTCCTTGGTGAGTTTCTAGGCAAGCTCAATTTGACCTAAGCTCGAAGAAGCTCTTGAGTGAGCTCAAAGTTGAGCTTGTCAGCAATCTCTTAGGTGAGCTTTCATGTGAGCTACTAGATGAGCTCCTCAAGTGAGTTCGCAAGGTGAGCTTATCAAAAATGAGTCTGGCAAGGTGAGCTCAAGGTACATGCGAAGCTACTCCCAGATGAGCTCAAGGAAATCCGATAAGTTAGAGCTAAGGCTTCCCAGGCGAGCTCAAGGAGCTGAAGTTAAGCTCACAAGGTGAGCTCAAGGCAAGTTGGCAAGAGAGCTATCCTAGGTGAGCTCCCAGGTGAGTTCCTAGGTGAGATACTCGATGAGATCCCATGTGAGCTCAACTCAACTTAGGCAAGCTCCCAGGCAAGATGATTAGATGAGCTACTTGGAAAGGTGATAGTTTAGACGAGCTCAGGTGAGCTTACTAGGTGAGCTCCCAACCAAGTTACTTGGTGAATCCTAGGGGAGTGTCCTCAGTGAGTTGCTCGATGAGCTCACAAGCGAGCTCAATTCATCCTACTCAGCGAGCTCCCAGCGAGTTGAGCTTTTAGGTGAGCTCCTTCAGGTGAGCTACTTGGTGAGCTGCTCAAACTCTGAGGTGAGCTACCAGAAAAGCTCAAAGTGAGTTGGTAAGGTGAGCTACTTAGTGAGCTCAAGGCAGGTTGGCAAGGTGAGCTCCCATGTGAGTTTTTAAGTGAGTTACTTGACAACCTCCGGTAGAAAGCTAACTCAGTGAACTCCCAGGTGAGCTTACAAGATGAGCTCCTGGGTGAGCTCAACTTGAGCTTATCGGTGAAGTCCAAGAAGACCTTGGCCAGGTGAGCTACTTGGTGAGCTATTGGGTGAGCTCCTCATGCAAGCTGCTAGATAATGAGCTCCCTAGTGAGCTACTTATTGAGCTCCCAGGTGAGGTCCCTAGTGAGCTTATCGGTAATCTCACAAGTGAGCTCACAAGCGAGCTCAAGTCATCTTACTTGGCAAGCTATTTTGTGAGCTCCCAAGTGAGCTATTAAGGTGAGATCCTAAGGACAAGATGTTAGGTGAGATGCTTGAGTTGAAACTTTAAGGAGAGATAATCAACGAGCTCCTGGGTGAGTCTCCAAGGTGAGCTAGTCCTGGTGAGCTACTAGGTGAGGTCTCATGTGAGCTTGTCAGGGTTAGTTATCAGGTGAGCTCCTAGGTGAGCTTTTAGGTGAGCTCCTAAGCAAGTTACTTGATGAGCTCTCGGGTGAGCTCAAGTCGAGCTTGCTCAGTGAGCTCATGAGGTGAGCTCAAGGAAAGCTAGCAAGGTGAGATGTCATGTGAGCTCCTAGGTGAGCTTTTCAGGTGAAGCTCAAGTTGACCTGCTATGACAAGCTCCCATGGACAAGCTACTTTGTGAGCTCCCAGGTAAGCTCCTATGTGAGCTACTCGATGAGCTCCTAGGTGAACTGCAAAGGTGAGCTTCCTATGTGAGCTCAAGGTGAGCTCAAGGTGAGTTATCAAGGCGAGCTCCTAGGTGATTTGGCAAGGTGAGCTCAAGGCAAGTTTGACAAGGTGAGCTGCTAGGTGAGTTCCAGAGGTGAGCTCCTAGGTGAGATACTATGAGATCTCATCAGTGAGCTCAACTCAGCTTAAATCGGTGAGCTCCCAGAAGAGCTCCAAGATGAGCTACTTGGCGAGTGAGTTCAGTGAGCTCCTAGGTGAGCTACTAGGTGAGCTCCCAACCAAGTTACTTGGGAAGCTCCTAGGTTATGTCCCCAGTGAGTTACTCGGTGAGCTCACAAGTGAGCTCAATTCAACCTACTCAGTTGACCTTCTTAGTGACTTCCCAAGTGAGTTACTCGAGGTGAGCTCCCAGGTGAGTTATCAAGTGAGCTAATTGGTGAGTTCCTCAACAAACTTTGATGTGAGCTACAAGACAAGCTCAAGGTGGGTAGGAAAGGTGAGCTACTCAGCAAGCTTAAGGTGAATTGATAGGTGAACTCCCATGCAAGTTACTGTAAGGTGAGCTCCACATGTGAGTTTTTAGGCAAGCTACTTGATGAGCTCTTAGGTGAGCTCAATTTAAGCTACTCGGTGAGCTCCAAGTGTAAGCGCAAGGTGAGTTGACAAGGTGAGCTGTTAGGTGAGCTCTTGGAGTGAGCTACTTTCCAAGCTCCTAGTCAAGTTCCTAGGTGAGCTACATGGTGAACTCCCAGGTGAGCTTCAAAGGTGAGCTTGCTAGGTAATCTCTAAGGTGAGATTACATGCAAGCTACCAGATGAGCTCAAGGTGAGTTGGCAAGGTGAGCTTAAGGTGAGTTTCTAGGAAAGCTCAAGTTTATATGCTCGACAAGAGAGTCCTGAGTAAGGCAAGGTGAACTTAGGTGATATCCTAGTTGAACTTCCCAGGTGAGTTACCACATCAAGCTCCTGGGTGAGCTCAACTCGAGCTCAATTGGTGAGCTCCCAGAATAACTCTCATGTAAGCTACTTGGCAAGCTATTTGGTGAGCTCCTAGGTGAGCTACTAGGTAAGCTCCCAAGTAAGCTACTTGGTGAGCTCCTAGGTGAGGTTCTTAATGAGCTGCTCAGTGAGCTCATAAGTGAGCTCAAGTCAACCTACTCGATGAGCTGCTCCATGAGCTCCCAGGTGAGCTGTTAGGTGATCTCCTAGGCAAGTTGTTAGTTGAGATCCCAGGAGAGGCTACATTTGTGAGCTACTCGATGAACTCCAATGTGAGCTACAAGACAAGATCAAGGTGAGTTGGTAAGGTGAGCTCCTCAACAAGCTCAAGGTGAGCTGATCAAGGCGAGGCTGATAGGTGAGTTACCATGTAAGTTAGTCAGGGTGAGATGTTAAGGTGAGCTCCTATCTGATTTTTTGGGTGAGCTACTTGATGAGCTCTCAAGTGAGCTCAAGTCAAGCTGCTCAGCGAGGCTCTTAGGTGAGCTCAAGGTGAGCTGGAAGGTGAGCTATCAGGGGAGCTCCCAGGTGATTTTTCAAGGAAATTCTCAAGTCGAGTTACTCGATGAGTTCCTAAGTGAAAGCTTCTTGTCAAGCTCCTAGCTGAGCTCATAGGTGAGCTACTGGTCAGCATCAGCTCCCAGATGAGCTCAAACATGAGCTACCAGATGAGCTCAAGGAAAGTTGGTAAGGTGAGCTCAAGGTAAGTTAGTAAGGCAAACTCAAGGTGAATTGGCAAGGTGAGCTGTCAGGTGAGCTCCCACTCGATGAGGTGAGATGCTTTTTGAGTTCCCAACCAAGCTCCTAGGTGAGCTCCCAAGTGAGCTCACAGGTGAGATTTTCAGTAATATTTGAGGTGAACTTACATTCGAGCTACCATAATTAGCTCCTAAGGTAAGTTGGTAAGGAGAGCTCAAGGTGAGTTAGCAAGGTGAGTTGGCAAGGTGAGCTGTCAGGTGAGCTCTAAGGTGAGTTCCTAGGTGAGTTAATTGATGAGTTACTAGGTGAGCTCACAAGAAAGCTCAAGTCAACCTACTCAGAGAGCTACTCGGTGATCTCCCAAGTGAGGTGTTAGGTGAGTTCCCAGGTGAGTTGTTAGGTGAGCTACTTGGTGAGTTGCTCGATGAACTCTGAGGTGAGCTACCAGATGAGCTTAAGGTGAGTTGGCAAGGTGAACTTCTTAGCGAGTTTAAGGTGAGCTGGTAACCCAAGCTGATAGGTGAGCTCCCATGCGAGTTGGCAAGGCAAGCTGTCAGGTGAGCTCCCATGTGAGTTTTTTAGTGAGTTTCTTGATGAGCTCCCAATAGAGCTCAAGTCAAGGTGCTTGGCAAGCACAAGGTGAGTTGTCAAGGTGAGATGTCATGTGAAAGCTCCCATGGGAGTTTCTAGGAAAGATTAACTCGAGCTTCTCGACAAGTTCCTGGGTTAGTTGCTTGTCTAGCTCCCAACTGAGCTCCTAGGTGAGTTGTTCAGTGAGCTCCCAAGTGAGCTCAAAGGTGAGCTTGTCAAAAATCTCTGAGCTAAAGGTGAGATGAGAAAGGTGAGCTATCAGGCTAGCTCCCAGGTGAGTTACTGAGATTAAGGAAAGTTGGAGGAGAGCTATCAAGCTCGAAGGTGAATTCCTATGTGAGTTACTCGACGAGCTCCTAGGTGAGCTCCACGAGCTGAGGTAATTGGTGAGTTGTTTAGCGAGCTCCCAGGGGAGCTACTAGGTGAGCTCCCAAGTGACCTACTTGGCGAGGTCCTAGGTGAGGTCCCGTGGTGAGTTTCTCGGATTAAGCTCACTAGTGAGCTCAAGTCAGACCTACTTAATGATTTACTTAAGTGAGCTCCCAGGTGAGCTGTTTGAGCTCCCAGAGCTACTCAACAAACTCAGAGGTGAGCTACCACACAAGCTCAAGGTGAGTTTGGCAAGGTGAGCTCCTCAGTGAGCTTAAGGTGAGTTGTTAAGGTGAGCTCCCATGTGAGTTTCCTGGTGAGTTGTCAGGACAAGCCCCCATGTGAGTTTTTGGGTGAGCTACTTGACAAGCTCCCGGGTGAGATTAAGTCAAGCTTCTCGGTGAACTCCTAGGAAGACCTCCCAGGTGAGCTAGCAAGGTGAGCTATCAAGTGAGCTCCCATGTGAGTTTTCAAGCAAGATCAAGTCAAGCTAGTCAATGAGATCCATGGTGAGTTTGCTTACTGAGCTCCCAGCTGAGCACCTAGGTGAGAAGCTCAGTGAGCTCTCAGGTGTGCTCAAAAGTGAGTCAAGGTGAGTTGGAACCTATTTTGTGAGCTCAAGGTGATTTGGGAAGGCAAGCTCAAAGTGAGTTGGCAAGGTGAGATGCTTGTCAAGTGAGCTCCCAGGTGAGTTAATAAATGAGCTCCTGGGTGAGCTCAACTCGAGCTAATCAGTGAGCTCCCAGAAGAGTTCAAGGTGAGCTATTTGGTGAGCTCCTAGGAAAGCTATTAGGTGAGATCCCAAGTTGAGATACTTGGTGAGCTCCCAGGTGAGGTCCTCAGTAAGCTAATCAGTAAGCTCACAAGTGAGCTCAAGTCAACCTACTCGGTAGAGATGCTCAGTGAGCTTGCAGGTGAGCTATTAGGCAAGCTCCCAGGTGAGCTATTAGGTGAGATCCTTAGTAAGCTACTTGGAGATTTTCTTGACAAACTCTAAGGTGAGATACTCAGATGAGCTCAAGGTGAGTTGGCAATGTGAGCTCCTGAATGAGCTCAATGGAAGCTGGAAAGGAAAGCTCCCATATGAGTTGGAAAGGTGTGCTAACAGGTGATCTCTCATGTGAGTTTTCGGTCAAGCTGCTTGACAAACTCAGGGGGTGAGCTCAAGTCAAGTTTTTTGGTGAGCTCCTGGGTAAGTTCAAGGCAAGATGGTAAGGTGAGCTGTAAGGTGAGCTCACAAGTGAGTTTTCCAAGCAAGCTCAAAATGAGCTCCTAGGTGAGATACATGTCTAGCTCCCATCTAAGCTCCTAGGTGAGCTATTCTGTGAGCTTCCAGGTGAGCTAAAAGGAAAGCTTGTCAGTAATCTCTAAGGTGAGATTACATGCGAGCTATCAGATCAGCTCAAGGTGAGTTGGTAAGGTGAAATCAAGTTGAGATAGATAGGTCTTCTCAAGGCGAGTTGGTAAGGTGAGCTATTAAGTGAGCTCCCAGGTGATTTACTTGATCAGATCCTAAGAGAGCTCAACTCGATCTAATTAGCAAGCTCCCAGGAGAGTTTGAAAGTGAGCTACTTGCCGAGTTATTTGGAAAGCTTCTAGGTGAGATACTAGGTGAGGTTCCAAGTGAGCTACTTGGTGAGCTCCCAGGCAAGGTCCCCTTACGAGCTGCTCGGTGAACTCACAAGTGATCTCACAAGTGATGTCAAGCAAGCCTACTTAGATAGATTGTTAGTGAGCTCCCAGGAGAGCTGTTAGGTGAGCTCTTGGGCGAGCTACTTTCCAAGCTCCTAGCCAACCTCCTAGGTGAGCTACTTGGTGAAATCCTACGTGAGCTCAAAGGTGAGCTTATCGGTAATCTCTAAGGTGAGATTACATGCGAGCTACCAGATGAGCTCAAGGTGAGTTGGCAAGGTGAGCTTAAGGTGAATTGGCAAGGTGAACTCAAAGAGAGTTGGTAAGGCAAGTTGTTAGGTGAGATCCTAGTTGAGTTACCAGGTGAGTTACTCATCAAGCTCCTGGGTGAGCTCAACTCGAGCTAATCGTTGAGCTCCCAGAACAGCTCTCATGTAATCTAGTTGGCAAGCTATTTGGCGATCTCCTAGGTGAGATACTAGGTAAGCTCCCAAGCAAGCTACTTGGCGAGCTCATAGGTGAGGTTCTTAATGAGCTGCTTAGTGAGCTCATAAGTGAGCTCAAGTAAACCTACTCGGTGAGCTGCTCCATGAGCTCCTAGGAAAGATGTTAGCTGATCTCCCAGGAAAGTTATTAGTTGAGATCCTAGGAGAGCTACTTTGTGAGCTACTCGATGAAATCCAATGTGAGCTACTAGACAAGATCAAGGTGAGTTGGTAAGGTGAGCTCCTCAACAAGCTCAAGGTAAGTTTTCAAGGCGAGCTGATAGGGGAGCTCCCATGCAAGTTAACAAGGTGAGATGTTAAGTGACCTCCCATGTGATTTTTTGGGTGAGATACTTGATGAGCTCCCAAGTGAGCTCAAGTCAAGCTGTTGAGCGAGCTCTTAGATGAGCTCAAGGTGAGCTGGAAGGTGAGCTATCAGGCGAGCTACCAGGTGATTTTTCAAGAAATTTCAAGTTGAGTTACTCGATGAGTTCCTTGGAAAGCTTCTTATCAAGCTCCTAGCTGAGCTCATAGGTGAGTTGGTCAGTCAGCTCCTAGATAGCTCAAACATGAGCTACCAGATGAGCTCAAGGCAAGTTGGTAAGGTGAGATCAAGGAAAGTTAGTAAGCTAAACTCAAGGTGAATTGGCAAGGTCAACTGTCAGGTGAGCTCCCACTCGACAAGCTCCTAGGTGAGATGCTTTTTGAGTTCCCAACCAAGCTCCTAGGTGAGCTCCCCGGTGAGCTCACAGGTGAGATTTTCAGTAATACTTGAGGTGAACTTACATGCAAGCTACCAAATTAGCTCAAGGTAAGCTGGTAATGAGAGCTCAAGGTGAGTTAGCAAGGCAAGTTGGCAAGGTGAGCTGTCAGGCGAGCTCTAAGGTGAGTTCCTAGGTGAGTTAATTGATGAGCTACTAGGTGAGCTCACAAGCAAGCTCAAGTCAACCTACTTAGAGAGCTACTCGGTGATCTCCCAAGAGAGGTGTTAGGTGAGTTCCCAAGTGATTTTTTAGGTGAGCTACTTGGTGAGCTGCTCGATGAACTCTGAGGTGAGCTACCAGATGAGATTAAGGTGAGTTGGCAAGGTGAAATTTTCAGCGAGTTTAAGTTGAGCTGGTAACCCAAGCTGATAGGTGAGCTCCCATGCGAGTTGGAAAGGCAAGCTGTCAGGTGAGGTGCCATGTGAGTTTTTTAGTGAGTTTCTTAATGAGCTCCCAATAGAGCTCAAGTCAAGATGCTTGGTAAGCACAAGGTGAGTTGTCAAGGGGAGATGTCATGTGAGCTCCCATGGGATATTTTAGGCAAGATTAACTCGATCTTATTAACAAGCTCTTGGGTTAGTTTCTTGTCGAGCTCCCAGCTGAGCTCCAAGGTGAGTTATTTAGTGAGATCCCAAGTGAGCTCAAAGGTGATCTTGTCAGAAATATCTGAGCTAAAGGTGAGTTGGAAAGGTGAGCTGTCAGGCTGGCTCCTAGGTGAGTTACTCGATGAGCTCCTAGGTGAGCTCAACTCGAGGTAATTGGTGGGCTCCCAGAAGAGATCCTAGGTGAGCTAATTTTTGAGCTGTTCGGCAAGCTCCCAGGGGAGCTACTGGGTGAGCTCCCAAGTGACCTACTTGGCGAGGTCCTAGGTGAGGTCCTGTACGAGTTGCTCGGAAAGCTCACTAGTGAGCTCACAAGAGAGCTCAAGTGAACCTACTTTGTGAGATCCCAGGTGAGCTGCTTGACAAGCTACTCATCAAACTCAGAGGTGAGCTATCACACAAGCTCAAGGTGAGTTTGAAAGGTGAGCTCCTCAGCGATCTTAAGGTGAGTTGTTAAGTTGAGCTCTCATGTGAGTTTCCTGGTGAGTTGTCAGGCAAGCCCCCATGTGAGTTTTTGGGTGAGCTACTTGACAAGCTCCCAGGTGAGATTAAGTCAAGCTGCTCATTGAGCTTATAGGCAAGCTAAAAAGTGAGCTAGCAAGGTGAGCCATCAAGTGAGCTCCCATGTGAGTTTTTGAGAAAGATCAAGTCGAGCTAGTCGATGAGATCCATGGTGAGTTTCTTACCGAGCTCCAAGCTGAGCACCTAGGTTAGAAGCTCAGTGAGCTCTCAGGTGTGCTCAAAGGTGTGTCAAGGTGAGTTGGAAAGGTGAGGCTCAAGGTGATTTGGGAAAGCAAGCTCAAAGTGAGTTGCAAGGTGAGCTGTCAAGTGAGCTCCCATGTGAGTTAATCAATGAGCTCCTGGGTGAGATCAACTCGAGCTAATCAGAAAGCTCCCAGAAGAGTTCAAGTCGAGCTATTTGGTGAGATCCTAGGAAAGCTATTAGGTGGGATCCCAAGTGAGATACTTGGTGAGATCCCAGGTGACGTCCTTAGTAAGCTAATCGGTAAGCTCAAAAGTGAGCTCAAGTCAACCAACTTGGTGAGCTTCTCAGTGAGCTTGCAGGTGAGCTATTAGGCAAGCTCCCCAGGTGAGCTATTAGGTGAGATCCTTAGCAAGCTACTTAGATATTTTCTTGACAAACTCTAAGGTGAGATACCAGATGAGCTCAAGGTGAGTTGGCAATGTGAGCTCCTGAATGAGCTCAATGGAAGCTGGAAAGGAAAGCTCCCATATGAGTTGGAAAGGTGTGCTAACAGGTGATCTCTCATGTGAGTTTTTGGTCAACATGCTTGACAAACTCAGGGGTGAGCTCAAGTCGAGTTTTTTGGTGAGCTCCTAGGAAAGCTCAAGGCAAGATGGTAAGGTGAGCTGTAAGGTGAGCTCACAGGTGAGTTTTCCAGGCAAGCTCAAAATGAGCTCCTAGGTGAGATACATGTCTAGCTCCCATCTAAGCTCCTAGGTGAGCTATTTTGTGAGCTTCTAGGTGAGCTAAAAGGAAAGCTTGTCAGTAATCTCTAAGGTGAGATTACATGCGAGCTACCAGATGAGCTCAAGGTGAGTTGGTAAGGTGAAATCAAGTTGAGTTAGATAGGTGAGCTCAAGGCGAGGTTGGTAATGTGAGCTATCAAGTGAGCTCCCAGGTGAGTTCCCAGGTGATTTACTTGATCAGATCCTAAGAGAGCTCAACTCGATCTGATCAGTGAGCTCCCAGGAGAGCTCGAAAGTGAGCTATTTGGCGAGTTATTTGGAAAGCTTCTAGGTGAGCTACTAGGTGAGGTTCAAAGTGAGCTACTTGGTGAGCTACCAGGCAAGGTCCCTTGCGAGCTGCTCGGTGAACTCACAAGTGATCTCACAAGTGAGCTCAAGCAAGCCTACTTAGATAGATTGTTAGTGAGCTCCCAAGTGAGCTACTTGGTGAGCTATTGGACAAACTCCAAGGTGAGCTACCAGATGAGATCAAGGTGAGCTGACAATGTGAGCTCCTTAGTGAGCTCAAGGTGAGCTAGAAAGGTGAGCTCCTTAGTGAGCTCAAGGTGAGCTGGCAAGGTGATCTCCCATGTGAGTTTCTGGGTGTGTAGTAAGGTGAGTTTCTAGGTGAGCTACTTGGTGAGCTCTTGGGTGACCTTAAGGCAAGTTGTTAGGTGATCTTTGAGGTGATTTTTTGGTAAAACTCAAGTCGAACTACTTACCGAGATCCTACTCAGGTTCCTAGATGAGGTGCTCGATGAGCTCCCATGTGAGCTAAAAGGCGAGCTTGTCGGTAATCTTTGAGGTGATCTTACATGTGAGCTATAAGATGAGCTCAAGGTGAGTTGGTAAGGTAAGCTCAAGGTGAGTCGACAAGGAAATCTCAAGGAGAGCTAGCAAGGTTAGTTGTTAGGAAAGCTCAAGGTGAGTTGGCAAGCTGAGATTAAGGTGAGTTGGCAAGGTGAACTCAAGGTAAGTTGGTAAGGTGAGCTCCTAAGCTCCTAGTCAAGTTCCTAGGTGATTTACTTGATGAGATCCTAGGTGAGCTTAACTTGAGCTGATCAGCGAGCTCCTATAACAGTTAACAAGGTGAGATACTTGGTGAGCTATTTAGTGAGCTCCCAAGTGAGCTACTTTATGAGCTCCCAGGTGAGGTCCTCAATGAGCTACTCGGTGAGCTCATAAGTGATCTCAAGTAAAGCTACTCAGTGAGCTCTTAGGTCATCTGTTAGGTGAGCTCCTAAGGGAGATGTTAGTCAAGCTCCCAGGTGAGCTACTTGAAAAAATCCAATGTGAGATACTAGACAAGCTCAAGGAAATTTGGCAAGGTAAGCTCCTCATCAAGCTTAAGGCAAGTTGGCAAGGCGAGCTGATAGGGGAGATCCCATGGGAGTTGTCAAGTGAGCTCCCATGTGATTTTTTAGGTGAGCTACTTGAAAAGCTCCCGGATTAGCTCAAGTTGAGCTACTTGGTGAGCTCCTGGGTGAGCTCAAGGTGAGTTGGCAAGGTGAGATGGCAACGTGAGATGTCAGGTTAGCTCCTAGGTAAGCTTCTGGGTAAGCTCAAGTCAAGCTACTCGATGAGTTCCTAGGTGAGCTACTTGTTGAGCTCACAGCTGAGCTACTAGGTGAGCTACTCAGTAAGCTCTAAGGTGACCTCAAAGGTGAGCTTGTTGGTAATCTCTGAGGTGAGCTTACATATGAGATACTAGATGAACTCAAGGTGAGTTGGCAAGGTGAGCTCAAGGTGAGGTGGTAAGGTGAACTCAAGGTGAAATGGCAAGGTGAGCTATTAGGTCAGCTCCTAGAAGAGCTCTTAGGTGAGTTACTTGGTCATCTATTCAGCGAGCTCCCAAGAAAACTACTAAGAGAGCTCCTAAGAGAGCTACTTGATGAGATCCCAGGCAAGGTCCCCTGCGAGCTAAATGGTGAGCTCACAAGTGAGCTCATGTCAACCTACTCGGCAAGCTACTCAGTGATTTCCTAGGTGAGCTATTAGGTGAGCTTCTAGGAAAGATATTAGGAAAGCTCCAAGGTGAGCTACTAGGTGAGCTACTTGGTGAGCTATTTGGTGAGCTCCCAGGTGAGTTGATAGGTGATCTCGAAAGTGAACTACTTGGTGAGATCCTAGTCAAGGTGCCTGGTGATCTACTCAGTGAGCTCACAAGTGAGTTCAAGTGAACCTACTTAGCGAGTTACTCATTGAGCTCTAAGGTGAACTGCTAGGCAAGCTCCCCAATGAGCTCACAAGTGAGCTCAAGTCAACCTACTCAGCGAGTTGCTTGCTGAGCTCCCAAGCGAGCTCTTAGGTGAGCTACTTGGTAAGTTGCTTGATGAACTCATAGGTGAGCTACCAAATGCACTCAAGGTTAGTTGGTAATGTGAGATCCTTAGTGAGCATAAGGTGAGCTTTCATGTCAAGGTGATAGGTGAGCTCCCATGTGAGTTGGCAAAGTGAGCTGTCAGGCGAGGTCCCATTTGAGTTTTACGGAAACTTGCTTGATGAGCTCTTGGGGTAAGCTCAATTTGAGTTTCTCTACGAGCTCTTGGGTGAGCTACTTACTGAGTTCCCAACCCAACTACTACGTGAGCTACTTCATGAGATCCTAAGAAAGCTCAAAGGTGAGCTTGTCAGTAATCTCTTAGGTCAACTTATATGTGCGCTACTAGATGAGCTCAAGGTGAGTTGGCAAGGTTAGCTCAAGGACAGTTTGCAAGGTGAGCTCAAGGTGAGTTGGAAAGGTGAGCTATCAGGTGAGCTCCTAGGTGAGTTCCCAAATAAGTTATTTAATGAGATCTTGGGTGAGTTCCACTCAAGCTGATCGGCAAGCTCCCAGAAGATCTCCCAAGTGAGCTACTTGGCGAGCTATTTCACAAGCTCCCAAGCGAGCTGCTAGGTGAGCTCCTAATATATTTACGTGGTGAGCTCCCATGGAATGTCCTCAGTGAGCTACTCAGTGAGCTCAAAAATAAGGTCAAGTCAACCTACTCGACGAGCTACTCCTTGAGATACTAGGCGAGCTGTTAGGTGAGCTACTAGGTGAGCTACTTGGTTAGCTAGTCGATGAACTCTGAGGTGAGCTACTAGAAAATATCAAGGTAAGTTGGCAAGGTGAGTTCCACAATGAGCTCAAGGCAAGTTGGTAAGGTGACCTTATAAGTGAGCTCCCATGTGATTTTCCAGGTGAGAAACTTGATGAGCTCCTGGGTGAACTCAAGTCAAGCTACTCAGTGAGTTCGTGGGTGAGCTGTCACATGAACTCCCAGGTGAGTTTATAGGTAAGATCAAGTCAAGCTACTAGACAAGCTCGTAGGTGAGATACTTTCTGAGCTCCTGGTTGAGCTCCTAGGTGAGCCACTTTGTGAGCTCCCATTTGAGGTGAACTTATATGCGAGCTACCAAATGAGCTCAAGGCGAGTTGGCAATGTGAGCTTATGGTAAGTTGGCATGAGCTCAACGTAAGTTGGTAAGGTGAGCTATTAGGTGAGTTCATAGGAAAGTTCCCATGTGATTTACTTGATAAGCTCTCGAGTGAGATCATTTTGAGCTGATTGTCGAGCTCCCAGAAGAGCTCCCTAGTGAGCTACTTTGTGAGCTTTCGACGAGCTCCCAGGTGAGATCCCAAGTGAGTTACTTGGTTGAGCTCCCAGGGTGAGGTCCCTGGGAAAGCTTCTTGGCAAGCTCACAAGTAGGCTCAAGTCAACCTACTCGGTGATTTTCTAGTTGAGCTCCTAGGTGAGCTTCTAGGTGAGCTACTTGATGAACTAAGAGGTGAGATTTCAGGTGAGCTCTCATGTGAGTTTTTGGGTGTGCTACTTAGTGGGCTACTTGATGAGTGTAAGGTGAGATCTGAGGTGAGTTTCCATGTAAGCTCAAGTCAAGCTACTCGATGAGCACCTCGAAAAGCTTCTTGCCGAGCTCCCAGCTGAGATCCTAGGTGAGCTGCTCTGTGGGGGCTCTTAGGTGAGCTGAAAGGTGAGCTTCTCAGCAATGTCTAAGGTGAGCCTCTATGTGAGCTAATAGCTGAGCTTGAGGTGAGTTGGAAAGGAAATTTGTCAGGTGAGCTCTCAGGTGAGGTTCCTAGGTGAGTTACTCGACAAGCTCTTAGGAGAGCTCAACTCGAGCTGATTGGTTAGCTCCTAGAAAAGCTCCCAGGTGAGCTACTTAGCGATTTGTTTGATGAGCACCCAGGTGAGTTACTAGGTGAGCTCTCAAATGGGCTACTTGGAAATCTCCCAAGGGAGGTCCCTGGTGAGCTCACAATTGAGCTGTTAGGTGAGCTCCCAGGAGAGCTATTAGGTGATCTCCTAGGTAAGATACTTAGTGAGCTACTCGATGAAATTTGAGGTGAGCTACCAGATGATCTCAAGGTGAATTAGTAAGGTGAGCTCATTAGTGAGCTCAAGGTGAGATCCCATGTGAGTTTTTAGGTGAGCTACTTGACGAGCTATGATTTCCTAGGTAAGTTACTCAACGAGATTCTGGGTGAGATCAACTTGAGATGATCAGTGAGGTCCAAAGTGAACTCTGAGGGTGAGCTACTAGACAAGCTCAAGGTGAGTTGGCAAGGTGAGCTCCTCAGCGAGTTAAGATGAGCTGATAGATGACCTCCCATATGATTTGGCAAGGTAATTTATATGGGGAGCTCCCATGTGAGTTTTTTGGGTGAGCTTCTTGATGATCTCCTAGGTAACCTTAAGTTGAGCTACTCATAAATCTCCTAGAAAAGCTCAAGGTGAGCTAGAATGGAAAGCTAAAAAGGTGAGCTACTTGATGAACTCCTCGGTGAGCTGCTTACCGAACTCCCGCCCAAACTCCTAGGTGAGCTATTTGATGAGCTCCCAGGTAATCTCTCACATGAAATTACATGTGAGGTAGCAGATGAGCTCAAGGTGAGTTGGTGAGGTTAGCTCAAGGTGAGTTGGCAAGGTGAGCTCAAGGCGAGTTGGCAAGGTGAGCTCAACTTGAGTTGGCAAGGTGAGCTCAACGTGAGTTGGCAAGGCATGTTGGCAAGGTGAGTTGGCAAGGAGATTTCATAGGTGAGTTACTTAGTGAGATCCTAGGTGAGCTCAAATCGAGCTTAATAGTAAGCTCCTAGAAGAGCTCCTAAGCTAGCTACTTGGCAAGCTATTCGGTGAGCTCCCAGGTGAGTTGCTAGGTGATCTCCCAAGTGAGCTACTTGGTAAGCTCCTAGGAAAGGACCCCAGTGAGCTTCTCGGTGAGGTAAAAAGTGATATCAAGTCAACCTTCTTGGAAAACTTCTCGATGAGCTCCCAGGTGAGTTGTTAGGTGAGCTCCCAGGTGAGTTACTTGATTAACTCTGAGGTGAGCTACCAGATGAGCTCGAGGTGAGCTGGTAAGACAAGCTCCCACGTAAGATGGCAAGGCAAGCTATCAGGTGAGCTCCCATGTAAGTTTTTGGGTGAGTTGCTTGACGAGCTCCCAGGTGAGCTCAAGTGGAGGTGCTTGGAAAGCTCCTAGGTGACCCTCGAGGTGAGCTGGTAAGGTGTTCTCCTAGGTAAGTTTTCGGGCAAGCTCAAGTTGAGCTACTCGATGAGCTCCTAGGAAAGCTACATGTTGAGCTCTCAGTAGAGCTCCTAGGTGAGCTACTCAATGAGCTTATATGCAACCTATCGAATGAGCTCAAGGTGAGTTGGAAATGTGAGCTCCCAGGTGAGTTTCTAAGTAAGCTGAAGTTGAGCTACTTAATGAACTCTTGGGTAAGCTGCATGCTAAGCTCTAAGCCAAACTCCTAGGTGAGCTACTCGGTGAGCTCAAAGGTGAGCTTACTTGGTGAGCTATTCAAGGTGAGCTTCCATGTGAAGCTGCTAGGTGAGATCCTACGCGAGCTGGGCTTGGTGAGCTCAAGGCTAGTTGGAAAGGTTAGGTCAAGGCGAGTTGGTAAGGAGAGCTATCAGGTGAGCTCCTAGGAGAGTTCCTATATAAGTTACTTGATGAGATCCTAGGTGAGTTCCTAAGAAATTTACTTGATGATCTCCTATGTGAGCTTAAGTTGAGCTGATCGGTGAGCTATTTAGTGAATTTTTCAGTGAGCTCCGAGGTGAGCTGTTAGGTGAGCTCCCAAGTGAGCTACTTGGTAAGCTCCCAGGTGAGTTGGAAAGGTGAGCTCCTAGATAAGTTGTTAGGTGATATCTCAGGCAAGTTATTAGGTAAGCTCCTAGGTGAGGTACTTGGCAAGCTACTCGAAAAACTCTGAGGTGAGCTACCTTTTGAGATCAAGGTTAGTTGGCAAGGTGAGCTGCTTAATGAGCTTAAGGTGAGTTGGCAAGGAAAGCTGGCAGGTGAGCTCCCATGTGAGTTTTTGGGTGAGTTGCTTGACAAGCTCTTGAGAGAGCTCAAGTCAAGTTACTTAGCGAGATCCTGAATGAGCTAGTAAGGTGAGCTGTAAGGTGAGGTACCAAGTGAGTTTCTAGGAAATCTCAAGCTGAACTACTCGACGAGCTCCTGGGTGAGCTATTTACTAAGCTCCCAGTCGAGCTCCTAGGTGACCTACGAGGTGAGATCCCAGGTGAGCTCAAAGGTGAGCTTATTGGTAATCTCTTAAGTGAGCTTACATGTGAGCTACCATATGAGCTCTAGGTGAGTTGATAATGTGAGCTCAAATTGAGTTGGCAAGGCGAGATCAAGGTGAGTTGGCAAGGTGAGCTGTCAGGTGATCTCCTAGGTGAGTTCCCAGGTGAGTTACTTGATGAGCTCTCAGGTGAACTAAACTCAAGTTGATCAGTGAGCTTCGAGGTGAGCTCCCAGGTCAAGGTCCCTGGATGAGATACTCGGTGAGCTCACTAGATGTGAGCTCAAAAGGTGAGGTCCCAAGTGAACCTACTTAGACAAACTCCTGAGGTGAGCTACCAGATGACCTCAAAGTGAGTTAGGAAGGTGAGCTCCTCAAATGATCTCAAGGTGAGCCTACTTGGCAAGGTGACCTTATAGGTGAGTCTCCTAGCATGATTTTTTTGGCGAGTTACTTAGGTGATCTCCTAGGTGAGCTAAATGGTCGAGATGCTCGGTGAGCTCCTAAGGTGCAAGCTACTCATGCGGAGCTCCCAGGTGAGTTTCTCAAGTCGAGTTACTCAACAAGCTCCTAGGAAAACTGACTTAGGTGAGCTCACAACTGAGCTGGCTAGGTGAGCCCTTCAGGTGAGCTCCCATGTGAGCTTTCAAAGGCAAGATTTTTGATAATAGCTCCTGAGCAACCTGAAGCTTACAATACGAACTGAGCTCAGGGTGAGCTAGAAATCTGAGTTAGCAAGGTGAACTCCCAGGTGAGTTTTTGAGCAAGATCAAGTCAAGCTTCTCGGTGAGTTGGCTTAGGTGAGTTCTATTAACTGAGCACCCAGGCAAGCTCCTAGGTGATCTTACTCAACGAAGCTCTCAGGTGAGTTCAAAGGTGAGCTTGATTAGTGAGCTCCTAAGAAGAGCTTACATAGTGCAAGCTACTTGGTGAGCTCAAGGTGAGTTCGTAAGGTGAGCTCCAATGGTGAGATGGCTAGGACAAGCTCCCAAGCAAGCTACCATGGTGAGCTTCCTAGGTGAGCTACTTGACGAGATCCCAGGTGAGCTCAAGTTGTTATGCTTGGCAGTGAGCTCTTGGGAAGAGCTCCTAAGGCTAAGTACTTGGCAAGGCGAGCTATCAGGTGAGCTCCCAGGAAATTTTTTAGGCAAGCTCAAGTTGAGCTGGTTGATGAGCTCCTATGTGAGCTACTTGCCGAGCTCCCAACCTGAGGACTCCTAGGTGAGCTACTCAGGTGACCTCTCAAGTGAGCTCAAAGGTGAGCCAACTTGGCAAGGTGAGTTGTCAGGTGAGCTCCCAGGTGAGCTCCTAGGTGAGTTACCAAGCACGATATCCTATGTGAACTCAACTCAATGTTACTCAAAAAAATATGAGGGGAGCTACCTTCCATGAGCTCAAAGTGAGTTGGCAAGGTGAGACTCCTCACTAAGCTCAAGGTGAGCTGGTAAGGTGAGCTGATAGATGAACTCCCATGTGAGTTCGCAAGGTGAGTCTGTCAGGCGAGCTCCCCATGTGAATTTTTGGGCAAGCTGCTTGACGATGGTCCCAGGTGAGCTCAAGTTGAGCTTCTCATCAAAGCTCCTAGGTTAGTTCAAGGTGAGTTGGTAAGGTGAGCTATTAGGTAAGTTCCTACATGGGACTTTTCTAGGAAAGCTTAAGTCGAGCTACTTAAAAAACTCCTGGACAAGCTGCTTGTTGAGCTCTCTAGCCGAGCTCCTAGGTGAGATGCTTGGTGATATCCCAGGTGAGCTCAAAGGTAAGCTTGTCAGTAATCTCTTACAGGTGAGCTTACATGCGAGGTACCAAATGAGCTCCATGGTGAGTTGGAAAGGTGAGCTCAAGGTGAGTTGGCAAGGCGAGCTATTCAGGCAAGCTCCCAGGTGAGCTACTATGTGTGTTACTTGATGAGCTCCCAAGTGAGATCAACTTGAGCCAATCGGAAAGCTCCTAGGTGAGGTCCCCAGGTGAGTTACTTGATGAGATGTTGAACGATCTCACACAGGTGAGCTATAAAGTCAACCTACTTAGCAGTGAGCTCCAAGGTGAGATGTTAGGTTATCTCCCTAGGTGAGCTATTCAGGTGAGCTCCCAGGTGAGCTAGTTCAGGTGAACCTACTTGGTGAAACTGCTAAGGCGAGATACCATGATGAGTTGTTACGGTGAGTTGGCAAGGTGAGCTTCTTGAATGAGCTCCAAGGTGAGCTACTCGATGTGAGTCTAGCAAGGTGAGTTACCAGAGTGAGCTCAAGATGCGAGTTTTCGAGGTGAGCTGTTGGGTGAGCTCAAGGTGAGCTAGCATAGGTGAGATACTCCCTACCGTTAGTTTCCGAGTTGAGCTGCTAGGTGAGTTCCTTTGGGAAGCTCAAGGTGAGCTAGTAGGATGAGCTCTCAGGTGAGCTCCTAGGTGAGTTTCTGGGTAAGGTCAAGTTCAAGATGCTTGACGTACTCCTGGGTGAGCTCAAAGGTGAAGTTGTCAGCAATGCTCCTGAGGTGAGCTATACGGTGAGCTTGAAGCTGATCTTGTCATCAATGAGCTCAAGGTGAGATGACATGTGAACTACCAGGTGAGCTGAAGGTGAGTTGGATAAGGCAAGCTCAAGGTGAATTGGCAAAGTTGAAAGTTGTCAGGCGAGCTCTCAGGTGAGCTGCTAGGTGATCTCCTAAGTGAGCTACTTGGCGAGCTCCCAAGTGAGGACCCTAGTCGAGCTGTTTCAGTAGAGCTCACAAGTGATCTCAGAGTCATCTTAATCAATGATCTGCTTGGTGAGCTATTCAAGAAAGCTATTAGGTGAGCTCCTATTTGAGCTACTTAGGTGAAGCTCCCATGCAAGCTACCCTAGCGTGAGCTGCTTGGTGAGCTCAAAAATGAGCTAAAGTCAAGCTACTAGATGAGCTTCAAGGCGAGATGGGATTAGGTGAGCTCCCATATAAGCTGTTAGGTGAGCTACTCGATAAACTCTGAGGTGAGATACTAGATGAGCTCAAGGTGAGATGGTAAGGTGAGCTTCTTCAGTGAGCTCAAGGTGACCTGGCAAAGTGAGCTCCCATGTGAGATGGTAATGAAAGCTATCAGGTGAGTCTCCCATGTGAGTTTTTGGGTGAGCTACTTGACGAGCTCCCAGGTGAGCTCAAGTCGAGGTGCTCGGCAAGTTCATGGGAAAGCTCAAGTTCA
Organism: Taxus chinensis; assembly: GCA_019776745.2. Lineage (NCBI taxonomy): Eukaryota > Viridiplantae > Streptophyta > Pinopsida > Cupressales > Taxaceae > Taxus > Taxus chinensis. The sequence goes on along the minus strand of CM034151.1, from coordinate 902,472,187 downwards.
TATGCTGGAAAGGTGAGCTCCTAGTTAAGCTGCATGCTAAGCTCTCATGGGCAAGCTCCTAGGTGAGCTACTCAGTGAGCTCCTAGGTGCAGCTCAAAGGTGAGCTCTGTCAGTCAAGTCTCATAGGTGAGCTACTACGATGCAAGCTAGTCAGATGAGATCAAAGGCAAGGTGGTCAAGGTGTGATCTCTAAGGTGAGCTTGGCAAGGAGAGCTACTCAGATGAGGTCCTAGGAAAGTTCCTAAACTGAGTTACTCATGGTGAGCTCCCAAGGTGAGCTCAAGGTCGAGCTAATCAGGAGAGCTCCCATAAGAGCTCCCAGGTGAGCTACTTATGTGAGCTTACTCAGTGAGCTCCCAGGTGAGCTACTACTTGGCGAGCTGATCCCGGTGAGGTCCCTGACGAGTTTCTCAGGTGAACTCACTTAGGGAGCTATTCAAGTCAACCTTCTCAGGTGAGCTACTCAATGTAAGCTCCCAGGTGAGCTACTTAGGTGAGCTCCTAGGTGAGCTACTTGGTGAGCTGCTCAAAAAACTCTGAAGATGAGCTACCAGACAAGCTCAAGGTGATTTGGCAAGGTGAGCTCCTTAATGAGCTCCTAGGCAAGCTGGCAAGGTGAGGTTTTCAGGTGAGCTACTTGGATGATCTCCTAGATGAACTGTGAGGTCCCTACATGAGTTACTTGACAAGATCTTAGGTGAGCTCAATTTAACTCGAGCTTATCGGAAAACTCCTCAGTGATACTCTCACACCTGAGCTACTTAGGCAAACTATTCGGCGAGCTCCTAGGTAAGCCACTAGGTCGAGACTCCTAAGTGAGCTACTTGACTGAACTCCTGAGGCGAGGTCCCATGGTGAGCTGCTTAGGTGAGCTCACAAGGTGAACTCAAGTCATCTTAGCTCAAAGATGAGCTGTTAAGGTGAGCTGCTAGGTGAGCTCCTATGCATGAGTTGTTAAGGTGAGCTGTTACGACAAGCTCCTAGGTGAGTTGTTAGGTGAGCTGCTCGATGAAATCCTGAGGTGAGATACCAGTTACGAGCTACAAGGTAGACCTCCTGGGTGAACTTAAGGTGAGCTAACTTAGTGTAGGTATAAGGCGAGTTCCCATGTGATTTTTTTAGAAAGCTAAAGTCAAGCTGCTGGATGAGTCTCCTTGGATGAGCTACTTGTTGAGTTCCCAGGGGAGTTACTCGATGAGCTTTTAGGTGCAAGATCAACTTGAGATTATCGGCGAGCTCACCAAATGAGGTCCTAGGAAAGCTACTTGACAAGCTATTTAGGTGAGATCCCATAGTGAGCTACTTGGTGAGCTCCCATGTAAGGTCCTCAGCAAGGAGAGCTCAAGGTGAGCACAGTAAGGAAAGCTCAAGGTCAACCTACTCAACGTGAGCTGCTCAGGTGAGCTACCAGGCAAGCTGTTAGGTGACCTCTCAGGTGAGATACTTAGCTGAGCTGCTCGACAAAATCCTAAGGTGAGCTACCACGAAAAGCTCAAGGTTGATATTAGTCAAGGTGATCTCCTAAGCAAGCTGAAGGTAGGCTAGCAAGGTGAGCTAATAGGTGAGCTCCCATGTGAGTTTCTATGGTGAGCTCATCAGGCAAGCTCCTATGCGAGTTTTTAGGTGAGCTACTTAGATAAGCTCACTGGGTGAGCTCCTAGGTCAAGATACTCAGTGAGCTCTTAGTGTGAGCTCAAGGCATGCTGGTAAGGTGACCTGTCAAGCAAGCTCACTAGGTGAGATACTTAAGTGAGCTTCTAGCCGAGCTACTTGGTTTGCTCCTAGGTGAGCTCTAACACGAAAGCTTTTCAAATTAGCTCAAGGTGAGTTGGCGAAAGGTGAGATCAAGGTGAGTTGGAAAGGTGAGCTCAAGGTGAGTTGGTAAGGTAAGCTATTAGGTGAGCTCCAAGGTGAGTTCCCAGGTGAGTTTCTTGATGAGACTGCTCGGTGAGCTCACAAGAAAGCTCAAGTCAACCTACTCAGAGAGCTACTCAGTGATCTCCCAGGTGAGCTATTAGGTGAGTTCCTAGGTGAGCTGTTAGGTGAGCTACTTGGAGAGATACTTGATGAACTTTGAGGCAAGCTTCTAAAGGAGCTCAAGGTAAGTTGGCAAGGTGAACTACTCACCAAGCTCAAGGTGAGCTGGCAAGCCAAGCTGATAGGTAAGATCCCATGCAAGTTGGCAAGGCGAGCTGTCATGTGAGCTCCCATGTGATTTTTTGAGTGAGTTGCTTGACGAGCTCCTAATCAAGCTCAAGTCAAGCTGCTTGGTGAGCTCAAGGGAATTTGGCAAGGTGAGATTTCATGTGAGCTCCCAAGTGAGTTTCAAAGAAAGCTATAAACTTGAGCTACTTTACGAGCTCCTAGGTGAGATGTTTGCTGAGCTCCCAGCTAAGCTCCCAGGTGAGTTACTTGACGAGACTCCTGACTAATCTCAACTTGAGCTAATTAGTGAGCACCTAGAAGAGCTCAAGGAAAACTACTTCGTGAGTTATTCAGAAAGCTCCCAGGTAAGTTGCTAGTTGATCTCCCAAGTGAGCTACTTGGTTGAGCTCCCAGGTGAGTTCCCCATTGAGCTGATCGGTGAACTCACAAGTGAGCTCAAGTCAACCTACTCAGTGAGTTGGTCAGTGAGATCCCTACCAAGCTGTTAGGAAAGCTCCTAGGAAAGATGTTAGGTGAGCTCCTTAGTGACCTACTTGGAGATTTTCTTGATGAACTCTAAGGTGAGCTACCAGATGAGCTCAAGGAAAGTTAGCAATGTGAACTCCTCGGTGAGCTCAATACAATATGGTAATGTAAGCTCCAATGTGAGTTAGCAAGGTGTACTATCAAGCGAGCTCCCATGTGAGTTTTTGGGCAAGCTACTTGACGAACTCACGGTTGAGCTCAAGTCGAGTTACTCGGCAAGATCCTGGGAAAGCTCAAGGAAAGCTTGTAAGGTGAGCTGTAAGGTGAGGTCCCAGGTGAGTTTTTAGTGTAAGCTCAAGTTGAGTTGCTCAAAGAGCTCCTCAGTGAGCTACTTGTTGACCTCCTAACTAAGCTCCTAGGTGAGATACTTTGTGAGCTCCTAGGCGAGCTCAAAGGTGAGATTTTCGGTAATCTCTGAGGTGAGCTTACATATAAGCTACTAGATGAGCTCAAGGTGAGTTGGCAAGGCAAGCTCAAGGTGAGTTGGTAAGGTGAGGTATCGGGTAAGCTCCTAGGTGAGTTCCCAGGTGATTTACTCGACGAGCTCCTATGTGAGCTCAAATTGAACTTATCGTTGAGCTCATAGAAGAGATCTCACACATGGGCTACTTAGCGAGTTATTCGGTGAGCTCCTAGGGGAGTTACTAGGTGAGCTCCCAAGTGAGCTAGTTGGTGAGCTCCCAGGTGAGGTCCCCGGCAAGCTACTCGGTGAGCTCACAAGTGAGATCAATTCAACCTACTCGGTGAGTTACTCAGTGAGCTCCTAGGTGAGCTATTAGTCAAGTTCCCAAGCAAGCTACTTGGCAAGCTACTCGATGAACTCTTATAGGGGAGCTGATAGGGGAGAACCCATGTAATTTAGCAAGGTAAGCTATCAAGTAATCTCCCATGCATGTTTTTGAGGTGAGCTACTTGTTGAGCTCCTAGGTGAGCTCAATGTCAACCTACTCAGTGAGCTACTCAGTGAGCTCCCAGGCGAGCTACTTGGTGAGCTGCTTGACAAACTTCGAGGTGAGCTACCAGATGAGATGAAGGTAAGTTGGCAAGGTGAGCTCCTTAGTCGAGTTAAAGATAAGCTTGTTAGGTAAGCTGATAGGTGAGCTCCCATCCTGAGTTGGTAAGGTGAGCTGTCAGGCAAGCTCTCATGTGAGTTTTCACGTGTGCTACTTGATGAGCTCTCAGGTGAGCTACTTGAAGAGCTCCCAGGTGAGCTCAAGTTGAGCTATTTGGAAAGCTCGCAAGGTGAGCTGAAGGTTAGCTCACAAGGAAAGCTGTCAAGTAATCTCCCAGGTGAGGTTTTTCAGGCAAGCTCAAGCTGACCTAGTTGACGAGCTCCTGAGTGAGCTACTTGCTGAGTTGCCAGCTGAGCTCCTAGCTGAGCTACTCGGTGAGCTACCTAGGTGAGATCAAAGGTGAGCTTGTATTGGCAAGGTGAGCTCAAGGTGAGTTGGCAAGGTGAGATTTTATGTGAGCTCCTAGGTGAGTTCCCAGGTGAGTTACTCGATGAGCTCCTAGGTGAGCTCAACTCAAGCTGATCGGTGAGCTCCCAAAATAGCTCCCAGGTGAGTAACTTAGCGAGCTATTTGATGAGCTCCTAGGTGAGCTACTAGGTAAGCTCCCAAGTGAGCTACTTGGTGAGCTCCCAGGGGATGTCCCTAGTTAGCTACTCAAAGAGCTCACAAGTGAGCTCACAAGCAACCTCAATTCAACCTATTCGGTGAGCTCCCAAGTAAGCTTGTTATGTTAGATGTCAAATGAGATGTTAGGAAAGATCCTAGGTGAGCTACTTGGCAAGTTACTTAACAAACACTGAGGATGAGCTACCTTCCAAGCTCAAGGTGATCTAGGTAAGGTGAGCTCCTCAGCGAGCTCAAGGTGAGCTAGCAAGGGAAGCTGATAGTCAAGCTCCCATGTGAGTTATTAAGGTGAGCCTATCAGGTGAGCTCCCATGCAAGTTTTTTGATAGGAAAGCTCCCATGGGAGATAACAATATGAGCTATCAGGTGAGCTCCCATGTGAGTTTTTGGGTGAGCTGCTTGACAAGCTCCCGGGTGTAGCTCAAAGTTAAGATTACTTGGAAAACTCCTGGGTAAGCTCAAGATCAGCTAACAAGGTGAGGTGTAAGGTGAGTTCCCAGGTGAGTTTCGTAGGAAAGCTCAAGTCAAGATGCCCAATGAGCTCCTAGGCAAGCTGCTTGCTGAGCTCCCAGTTTTAGGTCCTACATGAGCTACTTGGTGAGATCTCTAGGTGAGATCAAAGGTGAGCTTGTCGGCAATCTCTTAGGTGAGCTTTCATGCAAGCTACCATATGAGATCTAGGTGAGTTGGCAAGGTGAGCTCAAGGTGAGGTGGCAAGGTGATCTTAAGGTTGAGTTGGCAAGGTGAGTTATTAGGGGAGCTCTCAGGTGAGTTCCCAGGTGAGTTACTCATTGATGATTTCCTGGGTGAACTAAATTCGAAGTTGATTGGAAATCTCCTACAAGAGCTCCCAGGTGAGCTACTTGGTGAGCTATTTCAGTGAGCTCCTAGGTGAGCTATTTGGTCAGCTATTCGGAGAGCTCCGAAGTGAGCTCCCAAGTGAGCTCCCAGGTGAGGTCCCTGGTGTGCTACTCGGTGATCTCACACATGACCTCAAGTCAACCTACTTGGTGAGCTTCATCAGTGAGCTCCCAAGTGAGCAATTAGGTGAGCTCCCAGGTGAGTTGTTAGGCAAGCTACATGGTGAGCTACTCGATGAACTCTGAGGTGAGCTACCAGACGAGCTCAAGGTGAGTTGGCAAGGTGATCTCCTCAATGACGTCAAGGTGAGCTGATAGGTGAGCTCCCATACGAGTTGGTAACGTGAGTTGTCAGGGGAGCTCCCATGCGAGTGTTTTTTGACTGAGCTTCTTGATGAGCTCCCAGGTGAGTTCAAGTCGAGCTTACTCGGCGAGCTCCTGGGAAAGCTCAAGGTGAGCTAGAATGGTGAGCTAGAAAGGTGAGCTACTTGATGAACTCCTCAGTGAGCTGCTTACCAAGCTCCCAGCCAAACTCCTAGGTGAGCTATTTGGTGAGCTCCCAGGTAATCTCTGACACGTGAGCTTACACGTGATGTACCAGATGAGCTCAAGGTGAGTTGGTGAGGTGAGCTCAACATGAGTTGGGAAGGTGAGCTCAAGGTAAGTTGGCAAGGTGAGCTCAAATTGAGTTGGCAAGATGAGCTCAAGGTGAGTTAGAAAGGCATGTTTACAAGATGTGTTGGCAAGGCAAGTTCCTAGGTGAGTTACTTAATGAGCTCTCAGGTGATCTCAACTCGAGCTTAACAGTGAGCTCCCAGAAGAGCTCCTACGCAAGCTACTTGGCGAGCTATTCGATGAACTCCTAGGTGAGCTACTAGGCAATCTCCCAAGTGAGCTACTTGGCAAGCTCCTAGGCAAGGACCCCAGTGAGCTTCTCGGTGAGGTCAAAAGTAAGCTCAAGTCAACTTGCTTTGACAAGCTTCTTGGTGAGCTCCTAGGTGAGTTGTTAGGTGAGCTCCCAGGTGAGTTGCTCGATGACCTCTAAGGCAAGCTACTAGATGAGCTCAAGGTGAGATGGCAAGGTGAGATCCATCAGTGAGTTCAAGGTGAGCTGGCATTGAAAGCTCACATATGAGATGGCAAGCCAAGCTATCAGGTGAGCTCCCATGTATGTTTTTGGGTGAGCTATTTGACGAGCTCCCAGGTGAGCTCAAGTTGAGGTGCTCGGTAAGTTCCTAGGTGAGCTCAAGGTGAGCTGGCAAGGTGAGATACTCCTAGTTGAGTCTTCATAGGTAAGCTCAAAGGTGACCTTGCTCAGCAATGAGCTCCTGAGGTGAGCTTACATGTTGAGCTCTACAAGATGAGCTCCTAGGTGAGTTGGCAAGGTGAGCTCACAGGTGAATTTGAAAGGTGAGCTCATCAGGTGAGTCTGGTAAGGACAGCTTAGTCAGGCAAGCTCCCAGGATGAGTTCCTATGTGAGTTAGCAATATGACAAGCTCCCAGGTGAGCTTCTAAGTAAGCTCAAGTTGAGCTGCTCGGTGAGCTACTTGGCGAGCTATTCATGAGTGAGCTCCTAGGTGAAGTTACTAAGTGAGCTGCTCGGTGAGCTCAAAGGTAAGCTTGGTAAGCTCAATATGTGAAGGTGAGCTTACATGTAAGCTACTAGATGAGCTCAAGGTGAGTTGGAAAGGTGAGCTCAAGGCTACTTGGAAATGTGTGCTCAAGGTGAGTTGGTAAGGAGAGCTATCAGGTGAGCTCCTAGGTGAGTTCCTATGTGAGTTACTCGATGAGCTCCTAAGGTGAGCTCAACTAGAGCTCAATTAGTGATCTCCCCAGAAGACATCTCCAAGTGAGCTACTTGGTGAGCTCTTCAATGAGCTCCCAAGTGAGTGGCTAGGTGAGCTCCAAAGAGAGCTACTTGTCAAGCTCCCAGGTGAGTGTCCCCAGTGAGCTACTCAGTGAAGCTCACAAGTGAGTTCAAGTCAACCTACTTGGTGAGCTACTCAATGAGCTCCCATGTGAGTTGTTAGGTGAGCTCACAAGTGAGCTACTTCTTGAGCTCCTCAAAAACTCCGAGGTGACGCTACTCGATGAACTCTGAGGTGAGCTACCAGATGAGCTCAAGACAAGTTGGCAAGGTGAGATCCTCAGTGAGTTCAAGGTGAGATGATAGGTGAGCTACTCCATAGTGAGCTCCTAGGGGAGGTCAAGGTGAGCTAGAAAGGTGAATTTTCAGGTGAGTCTCCCAGGTGAGTTTCTAGGAAAGCTCAAGTCAAGATACTTAACGAGATACTTGGGTGAGCTAGTTGTTGAGATCCCATCCACGCTCCTAGGTGAGCTATTTAGTGAGCTCCCAAGTGAGCTTGAAGGTGAGCTTGATGTGAAATATCTTAGGTGAGCTTACATGGGAACTACTAGATGAGCTCAAGGCAAGTTTCCAAGGTGAGCTCAAGGTGAGTTAGCAAGGTAAGCTATCAGGTGAGCTCCCAAGTGAGTTCCAAGGTGAGTTACTTGATGAGCTCCTGAGTGAGCTCAACTCGAGCTTATCAGTGAGCTCCTATAAGAGCTCCTAGGCTAGCTACTTACTGACATTGTTCGGTGAGCTCCTAGGTGAGCTGCTAGGTGATCTCCCAAGTGAGCTACTTTTCAAACTCCCAGGCGAGGTCCCCCAGTGAGCTCACTTAGTGAGCTCACAAGTGAACTCTACTCAAGCTACTCGGCAAGCTCCTCAGGTGAGCTGTTAGGGGAACTGTCCTAGGTGAGCTACTTGGTAAGCTACTTGATGAACTCTAAGTTAAGCTACCAGACAAGCTCAAGGTGAGATGGCAAGGTGAGCTCCTTGAGTCGAGCTTAAGATGCAAGCTATCAAGGTGAGATCTCCCATGTGAGATGGCAAGGTAAGTTATCAGGAAAGCTCCCATGTGAGTTTTCGGGTGAGCTACTTGATGAGCTCCAAGGTGATCTCAAGTCGAGGTACTCAGCAAGCTCCTGGGTGAGCTCAAGATGAGTTCCCAAGTGAGTTTCTGGGCAAGATCAAGTTTATCTACTTGATGAGCTCCTGAGTGAGTTGTATGTTGAGCTCTTAGTCGAGATCCTAGGTGAGCTACTGAGTGAGCTCCCAAGTGAGCTCAAAGGTGAGCTTGTCATTAATCTTTGAGGTGAGCTTACATGCAAGCTACTATATGAGCTTAAGGTGAGTTGGAAAAGTGAGCTCAAGGTGAGTTAGAAAGGTGAGATTAAGATGAGTTAGAAAGGAGAGTTGTTAGGTGAGCTCTTAAGTGAGTTCTTATGTGAGTTACTTGATGAGCTCCCGAGTGATCTCAACTCGAGATGATCAGTGAGCACCCAGAAGAGCTCCTAGGTGAGCTACTTTGTGAGCTAGTTCTAGTGAGCTCCCAAGTGAGCTACTAGAAAAGCTCCTAAGTGAGCTACTTGGTGAGCTCCCAGGCAAGCTCCCTGGTGAGCTCAGTCGGTGAACTAACAAGCAAGCTCAAGTTAACCTACTTGAGGTGAGCTACTTAGGTGAGAACTCCTAGCATGAGCTGTTAGGTGAGCTCCTAAGGTGAGCTACTTAGTGAGCTACTTGATAAACTGTGATGTGAGCTACCAAATGAGCTCAAGGTGAGTTGGCAAGGTGAGCTCCTCAGTGAGCTCAAGGTGGGATGACAAGGCGAGCTCCTACATGATTTTTTAGGTGAGCTCCCATTGATGAGCTTTAGGATGAACTATGAATCCCCACATGAGTGAGCTCGATGAGCTCCTGGATGAGCTCAACTCGAAGCTTATTGGTGAACTAGCATATAAGACCTCCCAGGTGAGCTACTTAGCAAGCTATTTGGAAAGCTCCCAGGTGAGCTATTAGGTGAGCTCCCAAGTGACCTACTTGCTAAGCTCCCAGGTGAAGCTCCTCAGATGAGCTACGTGGTGAGCTCACAAGTGAGCTCAAGTGAGTTGTTATGGTGAGCTCCCAGCTATGAACTATTAGGTGAGCTCCCAGGCTGTGCTACTTGATAGCTCCCATGTGAGCTCAAAGGTCGACAAATAATCTTTGAGGTGAGGGTACCAGATGAGCTCAAGAAGAGTTGGAAAGGTGAGCTCCTTAGTGAGCTCAAGGTGAGCTGGCAAGGTGAGCTGATAATTGAGGTCCCATGTGATTTGTTAGGGAAAAACTATCAGGTGAGCTCCTATGTGAGTTTTCAAGCAAGCTACTTTATGAGCTCTCAGGTGAGCTCAAGTCAAGCTACTCGGTGAAGCTCTTAGGTGAGCACAAGGTGACCTAGAAAGGTGGGCTGTGAAGTGATCTCCTAAGAGAGTTTCTAGAGAAGCTCAAGTCAAGCTACTCGACAAGCTCTTGGGTGAGCTACTTGTTGAGCTCAAAGCTAAGCTCCTAGTTGAGCTTCTAATGATCCCAGGTGAGCTTACATGTGAGCTACTTAGATGATCTCAAGGTAAGTTGGAAAGATGAGCTCAAGGCAAGCTTACAAGGTGAGCTAAAGGCAAGTTGGCAACATGCAATTTGTCAAGGTGAGCTCCTAGGTGAGTTGGAAAGGTGAGCTCAAAGGTGAGTTGGAAAGGTGAGCTCCCATGTGAGCTCAAATCAAGCTGAGTTACTTAGCAAGGTATTTGGCAAGCTCCTAGGTGAGCTCCTAGGTGAGTTCCCAGGTAAGCTACTTGGCAAGTTCCTAGATGAGGTCCCCAGTGAGCTAGTCAGTGAGCTCACAAGAAGAGCTCAAGTCAACCTACTTGGTGAGATTATTCACTGAGATCCCAGGCTAGCTACTAGGTGAGCTCCCAAGCGAGTTACTTAGGCAAGCTGTTAGGTGAGACTACTTGGTGAGATACTTGAGTGAAATCTGAGGCGAGCTAATAGACAAGCTCAAGGTCCTTTGGTAAGGTGAGCTCCTGAGTGAGCTTAAGGCGAGCTAGTAATGTGAGCTGATAGGTGACCTCCCATGTAAGTTGGTAATGCGAGATCTCATGTGAGTTTTCGGGTGAGCTACTTGATGAGATCCTAATTGAGCTGAAGTTGAGCTACTCGGCGAGCTCCTAGGAGAGCTCAAGGTGAGCTGGTAAGGTGAGCTATCAGGTGAAGTTGGCTAGACGAGATGAGATTTCAAGTGAGCTCCCAGTGAGTTTCCTAGGTGAGCTACTCGGTGAGCTCCTAGGTGAGCTCAATGGTGAGCTTCTAGGTAATGTCTCAGGTGAGCTTACATGCTAGCTATAACATGAGATCAAGGTGAGTTACTTGAAAGGTGAGCTTAAGGTGAACTCAAGGTGAGTTAGTAAGGTGAGCTATCAAGTGAGATCCTAGTCGAGTTCCTAGGTGAGTTACTCAGATGAGCTCCCAGGTAAGCTCAACTCAAGTTGATCAGTGAGCTACCAGAACAGCTCCTAGGTAAGATACTTGGTGAGCTATTTGGCAAGCTTCTAGGAGAGCTTCTAGGTGAGCTCTTAAGTGAGCTACTTGGCAAGCTCCCAGGTGAGGTCCTCGATGAGCTGCCCAGTGAGCTCATAAGTTGAGCTCAAGTCAACCTACTCGGTGATCTCCGAGGTGATCTATTAGGTGAGCTCCCCAGGTAAGTTGTTAGTTGAGATCTTAGGTGAGCTACTATGTGAGATACTCTACGAACTTCGATGTGAGCTACCAGATGAGCTCAAGGTGAGTTAGCAAGGTGAGCTCCTCAACAAGCTCAAGGTGAGTTGGCAAGGTGACCTGATAGGGGAGCTCCCATGCAAGTTGGTAAGGTGAGATGCCACATGAGCTCCCATGTGAGTTTTTGGGTGAGCTACTTGATGAGCTCCTGAGTGAGATCAAGTTGAGCTACTTGGTAAGCTCCTGGGTGAGCTCAAGGTGAGCTAGCAAGGGGAGCTATAAAGTGAGCTCCCAGGTGAGTTTTTAGGTAAGCTCAAGTCTCAAAGAGCTCCTCAGTGAGCTACTGAGCTCCTAGGTGAGCTACTTGATAAGCTCCCAGGTGAGCTCAAAGGTGAGCTTGTCAATAATCTCTTAGGTGAGCTTACATACGAGCTGTAAGATGAGCTCAAGGTGAGTTGGTAAGGTTAGCTCAAGGTGATTTAGTAAGGAAAACTCAAGGTGAATTGGCAAGGTGAGATTTTAGGTGATCTCCCACTTGACGAGCTCCTGGGTGAGCTACTTATTGAGCTCCCAAAAAAGCTCCTAGGTGAGCTCCCAGGTGAGCTCAAAGGTGAGCTTGTCGGTAATATCCTGAGGTGAGATTACATGTGAGCTACCAAATGAGCTGAAGGAAAGCTGGCAAGGAAAGGTCAAGGCAAGTTAACTAAGGTGAGCTGTTACGTGAGATCCCAAGTGAGTTACTCAAAGAGCTCCTAGGTGAGCTCAACTCGAGCTGATCAGAAAGCTCACATAAGAGCTCTCAAGAAAGCTTATCAGTAATCTCTGAGGTGAGATTACATGTGAGCTACCAAACTAGCTCAAGGTGAGTTGGTAAAGTGAGTTCAAGGTGAGTTAGTAAGGTGAGCTCAAGGTGAGTTGGTAAGGTGAGCTATCAGGTGAGCTCCAAGGTGAGTTCCCAGGTGAATTTCTTAATGAGCTACTTGGTGAGCTCACAAGCAAGCTCAAGTCAACCTACTCTGAGAGCTACTCAGTGATCTCCCAGGTGAGCTGTTAGGTGAGTTCTTAGGTGAGCTGTTAGGTGAGCTACTTCGTGAGCTGCTTGATGAAATTTGAGGAAAGCTACTGAGACGAGCTCAAGGTGATGTTGGTAAGGTGAACTCCTCAGTGAGCTCAAGGTGAGCTAGCAAGTTGAGCTGATAGGTGAGCTCCCATGCGAGATAGAAAGGTGAGTTGTCAAGTGAGCTCCCATGTTAGTTTTCTAGTGAGCTACTTGACGAGTTATCCTGATCGAGCTCAAGTCGAGCTGCTTGGAAAGCTCAAGGGAAGTTGGCAAGCTGAGATTTCATTTGAGCTCCGAGGTGAGTTTTAGGGAAAGCTTAACTTGAGCTGCTTGATGAGCTCCTAGGTGATATGTTTACTGAGCTCCTCGACTGAGCTCCTAGGTGAGTTACTCGACGAGCTCCTGAGTGAGCTCAACTTGAGCTAATCAGTGAGCACCTAGAAGAGCTCAAGGTGAGCTACTTTGTGAGCTATTCGACAAGCTCCCAAGTGAGCTTCTTAGGTGAGCTCCCAGGGGAAGCTACCAGGTGAGCTCCTCGACGAGCTAATCGGTGAGCTCACAAGCAAGCTCAAGTAAACCTACTCGGTGAGATGATAAGTGAGCTCCCTACCAAGCTATTAGGAAAGATCCTAGGAAACCTGTTCAGTGAGATCCTTAGTGACATAATTGAGGATATTTTCTTGATGAACTCTACGGTGAGATACCAGAGCTGATCTCAAGGAAATTTGGAAATGTGAGCTCCTTAGATGGAAATGTCGAGCTCCTAAATGAGTTTTTAGCAAGGTGACCTGTCAGTTGAGCTCCCATGTGAGTTTTTAGATAGGCGAGCTCCCATGGGAGATAAGCAATATGAGCTATTAGGTGAGCTCCCATGTGATTTTTTGGGTGAGCTGGTTGACAAGCTCCTGGGGTAGCTCAAAGTTAAGCTACTTGGAAAATTCCTGGGTGAGCTCAAGATCAGTTAACAAGGTGAGCTGTAAAGTGAGTTCCCAGGTGATTTTAGTGGAAAGCTCATGTCAAGCTACCTAACGAGCTCCTGGGAAAGCTACTTTCTGAGCTCCTAGTTGAGCTCCTAAGTGAGCTAGTTGGTGAGATCCTAGGTGAGATCAAAGGTGAGCTTGTCGGCAATCTCTTAGGTGAGCTTTCATGCAAGCTACCATATGAGTTCTAGGTGAGTTGGCAAGGTGAGCTCAAGGTGAGCTGGCAAGGTGATCTTAGGTTGAGTTGGCAAGGTGAGTTGTCGTGGGAGCTCTCAGGTGACTTACCAGGTGAGTTACTCATTGAGATTTTGGGTGAGCTAAAATCGAAGTTGATTGGAAAGCTCCCACAAGAGCTCCCAGGTGAGCTACTTGGCGAGCTATTTGGTGAGCTCCTAGGTGAGCTATTTGGTGAGCTCCTAGGTGAGCTATTTGGCAGCTATTTCGGTGAGCTCCCAAGTGAGCTCCCAGGTGAGGTCCCTGGTGTGCTACTCGGTGAGCTCACACATGAGCTCAAGTCAACCTACTTGGTGAGCTTCATCAGTGAGCTCCCAAGTGAGCTATTAGGTGAGCTCCTAGGCGATCTATTAGGCAAGCTCCTAGGTGAGCTACTCGATGAACTCTAAGGTGAGCTACCAGATGAGCTCAAGGTGAGTTGGCAAGGTGATCTCCTCAGTGACCTCAAGGTGAGCTGATAGGTGAGCTCCCATACGAGTTGGCAAGGTGAGTTGTCAGGGGAGCTCCCATGTAGTGTTTTTGGGTGAGCTTCTTGATGAGCTCCTAGGTGAGCTCAAGTCGAGCTACTCGGCGAGCTCCTGGGAAAGCTCAAGATGAGCTAGAAAGGTGAGCTGAAAGGTGAGCTAATGAACTCCTCAGTGAGCTGCTTACTGAGCTCCCAGCCAAACTCCTAGGTGAGCTATTTGGTGAGCTCCCAGGTAATCTCTAACGTGAGCTTACACGTGATGTACCAGATGAGCTCAAGGTGAGTTAGTGAGGTGAGCTCAACATGAGTTGGGAAGGTGAGCTCAAGGTGAGTTGGCAAGGTGAGCTCAAATTGAGTTGAAGTTGAGCTCAAGGTGAGTTGGCAAGGTGTGTTGGTAAGGAAAGTTCCTAGGTGAGTTACTTAATGAGCTCTCAAGTGATCTCAACTCGAGCTTAATAGTGAGCTCCCAGAAGAGCTCCTACGCAAGCTACTTGGCAAGCTATTTGATGAGCTCCTAGGTGAGCTACTAGTGAATCTCCCAAGTGAGCTACTTGGCAAGCTCCTAGGTGAGGACCCCCAGTGAGCTTCTCGGTGAGGTCAAAAGAAAGCTCAAGTCAACCTGCTTGGCAAGCTTCTTGGTGAGCTCCTAGGTGAGTTTATTAGGTAAGCTCCCAGGTGAGTTGCTCGATGAACTCTAAGGTAAGCTACTAGATGAGCTCAAGGTGAGATGGCAAGGTGAGCTCCTTAGTGAGTTCAAGGTGAGCTGGCATTGAAAGCTCACATATGAGATGGCAAGCCAAGCTATCAGGTGAGCTCCCATGTAAGTTTTTGGGTGAGCTACTTGACGAGCTCCCAGGTGAGCTCAAGTCAAGGTGCTCGGTGAGCTCCTAGGTGAGCTTTAGGTGAGCTGGCAAGGTGAGATACTCAGTTATCTCATAGGTAAGCTCAAAGGTGACCTTGTCAGCAATATTTGAGGTGAGCTTACATGCAAGCTACCAGATGAGCTCAAGGTGAGTTGGCAAGGTGAGCTCAAGGTGAGTTTGAAAGGTGAGCTCAAGGTGAGTTGGTAAGGACAGTATTTATGTGCAGCTCCCAGGTGAGTTCCTATGTGAGTTACTTGACATGAGCTCCCAGGTGAGCTCAACTCAAGCAGGTCGGTGAGCTACAAGAAGAGATCCCAAGTGAGCTACTTCGCTAGCTTTCGGTGAGCTCCTAGGTGAGTTACTAAGTGAGCTCTCAAGCAAGCTACTTGGCGAGCTCCCATGTGAGGTCCTTTGTGGGCTGCTTGGTGAACTCACAAGCAAGCTCAACTAAACCTACTCGGTGAGCTAATCAATGAGCTCCAAGGTGAGCTATTAGGTGATCTCCCAGGTGAGCTACTTTGTTAGTTGCTTGATAAACTCTAAGGTGAGCTACCAGACAAGCTCAAGGTGAGCTGGAAAGCTGAGCTCCTTAGTGAGCTCAAGGCTGGGCTGGCAAGGTGACCTCCCATGTGAGTTTTTAGGTGAGCTACTTGATGAGCTCCTAGATGAATTATGAGTTTCAACATGAGTTACTCAACAAGCTCCTGGGTGAGCTCAACTCAAGCTTATCGGTGAACTCCCAGAAGACCTTCGAGGTGAGCTACTTCGCAAAAGCTGTTCATAGAGCTCCCATGTGAGCTACTAGGTGAGCTCCCGAGTAAGCTACTTACCGAGCTCCCAAGTGAGGTCCCCAACGAGATGCTTAGTGAGCTCACAACTGAGCTCAAGTCATCTTACTCGATAAGCTATTTGGTGAGCTCTTAGGTGAGTTTCTGAGACAAGCTGAAGTCGAGATGCTTGACGAGATCCTAGGTGAGCTACTTACTGAGTTCCTAGCTAAGCTCATAGGTGAACCACTTGGTGAGCTCCCATGTGAGCTCAAAGGTGAGATTGTCGGTAATCTCTAAGGTGAGCTTACATGTGAGCTACCAGATGAGCTCAACGCAAGTTGACAAGGTGAGATCTATGTGAGTTGGCAAGGCTAGCTGTCAAGTGAGCTCACAGGTGAGTTACTCAATGAGCTCCCAGACGAGCTCAACTCGAGTTGATTAACAAGTTCCTAGAAGAGCTCCTAGGTGAGCTGCTATGTGATCATGTTTGGTAAGCTCCCAGGTGAGCTATTAGGTGAGCTCCCAAGTGAGCTACTTGGAAAGTTCCCAGGTGAGGTCCCCTGACTGAGCTCACAAGCAAGCTCAAGTGAACCTACTCAGTGAGCTGTTAGGAAAGCTCCAAGGCGAGCTCCCAGGTGAGCTTTTAGGTGAACTTCTAGGTGAGCTACTTGGTAAGCTACTTGATGAACTCCAAGGAAAGCTACCAGATGAGCTTAAGGTGATTGGGCAAGGTGAGCTCCTTAGTGAGCTCAAGGTAAGCTAGCAAGGTGAGCTAATAGGTGAACTTCCATGTGAGTTGGAAAGGTGAGTTATCAGGCGAGCTCCCATATGAGTTTTCGGGTGAGCTGCTTGACGAGCTCTCGGGTGTGCTCAAGTCGAGTTACTCAGTGAGCTCCTGGGTGAGATCAAGGTGACCTACCAAGGTGAGCTATCAGGTAATCTCCCATGTGAGTTTCTAGGCAAGCTCAAGTCAAGCTGCTCAATGAGCTCCTGGGTGAGTTGTTTGTTGAGCTCCTAGCCTATCTCCTAGGTGAGTTTCTTGGTGAGCTAACAAGCGAGCTCAAAGGTGAGGTTATCAACAATCTCTGAGGTGAGCTTACATGTGAGCTACTAGATGAGCTCAAGGTGAGTTGGTAAGGTGAGCTTTTAGGTGACCTCCCAGGTGAGTCGGTGAGCTCAAAGAAGAGATCTTATCCTCAAAGAAGAGCTCCCAAGCTACTTTGTGAGTAGTTCTATGATATCCCAGGTGAGCTACTAGACTAGCTCCTAAGCAAGCTACTTGGTGAGCTCCCAGGCAAGCTACTCATCGAGCTCATAAGAGAGCTAACAAGCAAGATCAAGTCAACCTATTTAGTGAGCTACTTGGTGAGCTCCTAGCTAAGCTGTTAGGTGAGCTCCAAGGTGAGCTACTTGGTGAGCTACTCGACGAACTATGAGGTGAGCTACCAGATGAGCTTAAGGTGATTTGGCAAGGTGAGCTCCTTAGCGAGCTTAAGGAAATCTGGGAAGGTAAGCTGATAGGCGAGCATCCATCTGATTTGATAAGGTGAGATCCCATTTGAGTTTTCACATGAGGTACTTGACGAACCCTCAGGTGAGCTCAAGTTGAGCTATTCGGTGAGCTCCTAGGTAAGCTCAAGGTAAGCTAGCAAGGTGAGCTATCAGGTGAGCTCCCAGGTGAGTTTTTGGGAAAGGTCAAGTCAAGCTAGTCGATGAGCTCCTGGGTGAGTTACTTGCCAAGCTTAGGTGAGCTACCATGGTGAGCTCAAAGGTGAGCCATTTGTCAAGGTGAGCTCAAGGTGAGTTGCCAAGGTGAGATGTCACGCCAGCTACTAGGTGAAATCCCAGGCTAGTTACTTGATGAGCTCTTGGGTGAATTCAACTCGAGCTACTCAATAAACTTTGAGGTGAGCTACCTTCTGAGCTCAATGCGAGTTGGCACAAGTGAGCTCCTCACCAAGCTCAAGGTGAGCAAGGTGGCATAGGTGAGTTCCCATGTGAGTTGGCAAGATGAGCTGTCAGGTGAGCTCCCATGTAATTTTTTGGGTGAGCTGCTTGATGAACTCCTGGGTGAGCTCAAGTCGAGCTACTCATCAAGCTCCTAGGTGAGTTCAAGGTGAGTTGGCAAGGTGAGCTATCAGGTGAGTTCCTAGGTGATTTTTTGAGAAAGCTCAAATTGAGCTACTCGATAATCTCCTAAACAAGCTACTTACTGAGCTCCTAGCCAAGCTCCTAGTTGAGCTGTTTAATGAGATCCCAGGTGAGCTCAAAGGTGAGCTTGTTAGTAATCTCTAAGGTGAGCTTGTTAGTAATCTCTAAGGTGAGCTTACATGCGAGCTACCAAATGAGCTCCAACTGAGTTGGCAAGGTGAGCTCAAGGTGAGTTGGCAAGGCAAGCTCAAGGTGAGTTGGTAAGGTGAGCTGTCATGTGAGCTCCCAGGCAAGTTACTTGATGAGGTCTCGGGTGAACTCAACTCGAGTTAAAGCTCCCAGGTGAGTTCCCAGGTGTGTTACTCGATGAGCTCCTAGATGAGCTCAAAGTGAGTTGATCAGAGAGCTCCCAGAAGAGCTCCTAGGTGAGCTACTTGGTGAGTTATTCACTGAGATCCCAGGCTAGCTACTAGGTGAGCTCCCAAGCGAGCTACTTAGCAAGCTCCCAGGTGAGGTCCCTGGTGAGCTACTCAGTGAGCTCACATGTGAGCTCAAGTCAACCTACTTGGTGAACTTCTCAGTGAGCTCCAAGGTGAAATGTTAGGCTAGCTCCCAGGTGAGCTGTTAGGTGAGCTCTCAGGGGAGCTATTAGGCAATCTACTTGACGAACTCTGAGGTGAGATATCGGATAAGATCAAGGTGAGTTGGCAAGGTGAGCTCCTCAGTGAGCTCAAGGTGAGCTAGTACATGAGCTCCCATACAAGTTGGCAAGGTGAGTTGTCAGGTGATCTCCCATGTGAGTTTCTGAGGAAGTTGTTGGGTGAGCTCCTTGGTGAGCTCAAGGTGAGCTAGTAAGGCAAAATATCAGGTGAGCTCCTAGGTGAGATCAAGGTGAGCTAGAAAGGTGAGCTGTCAGGTGAGCTCCTTGGTGATTTTCTGGGAAATGTCAAGTTGAGATGCTTGATGAACTCCTAGGTGAGCTCAAAGGTGAGCTTGTCAGCAATCTCTGAGGTGAGCTTACATGCAAGCTACTAGATATGCTCAAGGTGAGTTGGCAAGGTGAGCTGAAGCCGAGTTGGCAAGGCGAGCTCAAGGTGAGTTAGCAAGGCGAGCTATCAGGTGAGTTCCCAGGTGAGCTGCTAAGTGATCTCATAAGTTAGCTTAAGTCATCTTACTCAATGACCTAATTCATGAGCTCCCAGGAAAGATCTTAGGTGAGCTCCCAGGTGAGCTTTTAGTCAAGCTTCTAGGTAAGCTGTTAGGTGAACTACTCGATGAACTTTGAGGTGAGCTACCAGATGAGCTTAAGGAAAGTTGGTAAGGTGATCTCCTCAGTGAGCTCAAGGTGATCTGGTAAGGTGAGTTGTTAGGGGAGTTACCATGTAAGTTGTTAGGGAAAGCTATCAGGCCATCTCCTATATGAGTTTTCAGGTGAGCTACTTGATGAGTTTTTAGGTGAGCTTAAGTGAAGGTGCTCAGTGAGCTCCTGGGTGAGCTCAAGAGGAGCTGGTAAGGTGAGTTGTCAGGTGAGCTCCCAAGCAAGTTTCTAAGGAAGCTCAAGTCGAGCTACTCGACGAGCTCCTGGGTGACCTGCTCTTCGAGATCCAAGCTAAGCTCCTAGGTGAGCTACTCGGTGAGCTCCCAGGTGACCTCAAACGTGAGCTTGTCGATAATATCTGAGGTGAGCTTACATGTGAGATATGAGATGAGATCAAGGTGGGTTGGTAAGGTGAGCTCAAGGTAAGTTGGTAAGGTCAAGGCATTGACTGTTAGGCAAGCTCCTAGGAAAGTTCCCTGGTGAGTTACATAACAAGCTCCCAGGTGAGCTCAACTCGAGCTGATCATCGAGTTCTCAGAAGATCTCTCTAGTGAGCTACTTTGTGAGCTATTTGATGAGCTTCCAAGTGAGATTCCAAGTGAGCTACTTAGTGACCACCCAGGTGAGGTCCCTGGCGAACTACTTGATGAGTTCACAAGTGAGCTCAAGTCAACCTACTTGGTAAGCTGCTTGTTGAGCTCCCATGCAAGCTGTTAGGTGAGCTCCTAGGTGAGCTACTTCGTGAGATGCTTGACGAACTCAAAGGTGAGTTACCAGATGAGCTCAAGGTGAGTTGGCAAGATGGGATCCTCAGTGAGCTCAAGGTGAGCTAGAAAGGTGAGCTCCAATTCAAGTTAGTAATCCAAGTTGTCAGGTGAGCTCCCATGTGAGTTTTTGGGTGAGCTACTTGACGTACTCAAGTCGAGCTACTCGGTGAGATTCTAGGTGAGGTTCGAGGTGAGCTACTTGGTGAGCTCTTAGGCAAGATCAAAGGAAAGCTTATCACCAATGTTTGGGGTGAGCTTATATGTGAGTTAGTAAGAAGAGCTTTCAGGCGAGCTCCCAGGTGAGTTCCCTGGCAAGTTACTTGACAAGCTCTCAGGTGAGCTCAACTCAAGCTAATTGGCAAGCTACCAAAAGAGCTCCCCAGTGAGCTACTTAGTGAGTTGTTTCATGAGTTGCTAGGTGATTTACCAAATGAGCTATTTAGTGATCTCCCAAGTGAGGTCCCTGGACAAGCTCATAAGTGAGCTGTTAGGTGAGCTCCCAAGTGAGTTGTTAGGTGAGCTGTTAGGTGAGCTCCTAGGTGAGATACTTAGTGAGATGCTTGATGAACTATGTGGTGAGCTACCAGATGAGCTCACAGTGAGTTGGAAAGGTGAGCTCCTCAATTAGCTCAAGATGAGCTGACAAGGTGACCTCCCATGTGAGTTTTTCGGCAAGCTGCTTGACAAGCTCTTGGACGAGCTGTGAGTTCCCACGTTAGTTACTCAATGAGATTCTAGGTGAGATCAACTTGAGATTATCGGTGAGCTCCAAGAAGAGCTCCTAGGTGAGCTACTTGATAAGCTATTCGACAAGCTTCTAGGTGAGGTGCTAGGAAAGCTCCCAAGTGAGCTACTGTGTGAAATCCCATGTGAGGTCCCAAGTGAGCTACTCAGAAAGCTCACAAGTGAGCTCATAAGCAAGCTCAAGTCAACCTAATCAAAGAGCTACTTAGTTAGCTCCTAAGTGAGTTGTTAGGTGAGCTCCCAGGTGAGCTACTTAGGAAGCTTCTCAACAAACTTCAAGGTGAGATACCAGACAAGATTCAGGTGAGATGGCAAGGTAAGCTGATAGGCGAGCTCCCATGTGAGTTTGTGGGTGAGCTATCAGGCAAGATCACATGCCGAGTTTTCACTCAAGCTACTTGACGAGCTCCCATGTGAGCTCAAGTCGAGCTGCTTTGTGAGCTCTTGTGTGAGCTCATGGTGAGCTGGTAAGGTGAGCTATCAGGTGAGCTCCTAGATGATTTTTCTGCCAAGCTCAAGTTGAGCTGCTTGAGAAGCTCCTGGGTGAGTTACTTGCTTAGCTCCCAGCCAAACTCCTGGGTGAGATGCTCAGTTAGCTCCCAGGTGAGCTAAAGGTTGAGCTTGTCGGAAATCTTTGACATGACCTTATATACGAGCTACCAGATGAGCTCAAGTTGAGTTGGTAAGGTGAGCTCAAGGGGAGTTTGCAAGATGAGCTATCAGGCGAGCTCCCAGGTGAGCTCGTAGGTGAGTTACTTGATGAACTCTCTGGTAAGCTCAAGTTAAGTTGCTCGGTGAGTTCCTGGCTGAGCTTAAGGGGAGCTAACAAGGTGAACTGTCAGGTGAGCTCCTAGGTGAGTTTTTGGGCAAGCTCAAGTTGAGCTACTCGATGAGCTCCTGGGTGACCTATTACTGAGCTCCTAGGCAAGCTCCTAGGTGAGCTCTTAGGTGAGCTCAAAGGTGAGCTTGTCAGTAATCTCTGAGGTGAGATTACATGTGAGCTACAAGATGAGCTCAAGGTGAGTTGGCAAGGAGCTCAAGGTGAGTTGGCAAGCTGAGCTATCAAGGCGAGATTGGTGAGCTCCCAAGTGAGGTCCAGGTGAGTTCAAGCTCCCAAGCTTAAGTCAACCTACTCAGTGAGCTAAAAGGAAATTTGTTAGGTGAGCTACTTTCAGGTGAGTTGTTAGTCACAATCTCCAACCTACTTGGTGAGCTACTCGGTACTTTAGGTGAGTTGTTAGGTGAGCTCCCAGGTGATCTCGACAAACTCCAAGGTGATTAACTCTGATAGGGAAGCTACACCCATTGAGTTGGTAAGCTCAAGGTGAGTTCCCACGCAAGGTGAGCTCCTTAGCGAGCTCAAGGTGAGCTGGCCTAAGGTGAGCTGATAGGCGAGATACTAGGAGCTCCCATGTGAGTTGGCAAGGTGAGCTATCAAGTTGGTGAGCACCCATGTAGGTTTTCATACGAGTTTTTGAGCTGAGTTACTTGATGAGCTCCCAGGCAAGCTCAAGTCAAGCTACTTTCCAAGCTCCCAGCAGAGTCAAGCTTAAGTCCTAGGTGAGCTACTCAGCTGAGCTCCTAGGTGAGTTGCTCAAAGTTGAGCTAGTTGGAAAGGTCAGTAATCTCTTAGGTAAGCTTACATAAGTGAGTTACCATATGAGCTCTAGGTCCAGTTGGCAAGGTGAGCTATCAAATTTTTAGTGAGCTGCCAAGCTCCTGAGATCTAAAGTGATTTCCCAAAGGTGAGTTACTTGAAACCTACTCAGAGCTCAAAGGAAAGTTGGGTGAGATGTCGGGTGAGTTATTAGGAAATCTCCCAGGTGAGGTACTTGGCGATATTCTCCAAACTCCAAGGTGAGCTCCTGGGCTGAGCTACTTAGTGAGCTATTCAGCGAGTTATTAGGTGAGCTCCTCCCAAGTGAGTTGGCAAGGTACTTAAGTGAGCACCCATGTGAGTTTTTAGGTCCTAGGTGAGTTCCCTATTGAGCTACTTGATGTGAGGTCACACTCGAGTTGAAGTCAACCTACTTGGTGAGCTACTTCAGGTGAGTGATCCCAGGTGAGTTACTGTTAGGAAAGCTACATGGAGAGATACTAGGTGATGAACTTAGTAAGGTGAGCTACCTAGAGCTGAGCTCATGTTGAGTTACTTGGTGAAGGTGAGCTCCCTAGCTGAGCTCAAGGTGAGATGATAGTTGAGCTCCAGATGAGCTCATGTTGAGTTCGAAAGGTGAGCTCCCTAGATGAGCTCAAGGTGAGCTGATAGTTGATGTGAGTTTTTAGGTGAGCTGCTTGATGAGCTCCTGGGTGACCTCAAGTTGAGCTACTTGGTGAGCTCCTGGGTGAGATCAAGGTGAGCTAGAAAGGTGAGCTATCAAGTGAGCTCTCAGGTGAGTTTTTGGGAAAGCTCAGGTCGAGCTGCTTGATGAACTCCTGGATGAGCTGCTTGTCAAGCTCCTAGCCAAGCTCCTAGGTGAGTTATTCGATGAGCTCCCAGGAGAGCTCAAAGGTGAGCTTGTTAGCAATCTCTATGGTGAGCTTACATGTGAGCTACCAGATGAGCTCAATGTAAGTTGACAAGGTGAGCTCAAGGTGAGTTGGCAAGGTGAGCTTAAGGTGATCTCAAGGTGATTTAGCAAGGTGAGATGTTAGGTGATCTCCCAGGTGAGTTACTTGATGAACTCCTAGGTGAGCTCAACTTGAACTTATCAGTAAGGTCCCAGAAGAGTTCCTAAGCTACCTACTTGGAAAGATGTTGGGTGAGCTCCCGGGTGAGCTACTAGGTGATATCCTAAGTGAGCTACTTGGCGAGCTCTCAGGAAAAGACCCCAACAAGATGCTAGGTGAGATCAAGGGAAAGTTCAAGTCAACCTACTCAGTAAGCTTCTCAGTGAGCTCCTAGGTGAGCTGTTAGGTGAGCTACAAGGTGAACTATTAGGTGAGCTACTCGACAAGCTCTGAGGCAAGCTACTAGATGAGCTCAGGCTGAGATGCCAAAATGAGCTCCTTAGTGAGCTCAAAGAAATCTAGCAAGGTGAGCTCCCATGTTATATGGCAAGGTAAGCTACTTGACAAGCTCCCAGGTAAGCTCAAGTTGAGATGCTCGGCAAGCTCCTAGGTGATCTCAAGGTGAGCTAGCAAGGTGAGCTCCCAGGTGATTTTCTGAGCAAGCTCAAGTTGAGCTACTCGATGAGATCCTAGGCAAGCTGAATTCTAAGCTCTTGGTTGAGCTCCTAGGTGAGCTACTCGATCAGCTCCCAGGTGAGCTCAAAGGTAAGCTTATCAGTAATCTCTGAGAAGAGCTTACATGCAAGCTACCAGATGAGCTCAAGGTGAGTTGGCAAGGTGAGCTCAAGGTAATTTGGAATGGTGAGCTCAAGGTGAGTTGCCAAGGTGAGATGTCAAGTGAGCTCCCAGGTGAGTTACTCAATGAGATCCTAGGTGACCTCAACTCAAGCTAATCGGCAAGCTCCCAGAAGAGCTCAAGGTGAGTTGTTCAGCGAGCTCCCAGGCAAGCTGGTAGGTGAGTTCCCAAGTGAGCTACTTTACGAGCTCCTAGGTGAGGTCCCCAGTGAGCTCATGAGTGAGCCCAATTCAACCTACTCGGTGACCTGCTTGGTGAGTTCCTAGGTTAGTTGTTAGGTGAGCTCCGAGGTGAGCTACTTAGAAATTTTCTTGACGAACTCCAAGGTGAGCTACCAGATGAGCTCAAGGTGAGTTAGTAATGTGAGTTCCTTAGTAAGCTTGATGTGAGCTAGTAAGGCGAGCTCCCATGCAAGTTGGTAAGGCATGCTCTCAGGTGAGCTCCCATGTGATTTTTTGGGAAAGCTACTTAAAAAACTCATTGGTGAGCTCAAGTTGAGTTGTTCAGTGAGCTCCTGGGCAAGCTGGCAAGGTGACCTCATAGGAAAGTTTCTTGGATAGGTCAAGTTGAGCTTCTCGATGAGCTACTTTTTGAGCTCTCAGTTGAGCTCCTAGGTGAGCTACTCTGTGAGCTCCTAGGTGAGCTCAAAGGTGAGCCTGTCGGTAATCTCTCAGGTGAGCTTACATGTGAGCTACTAGATGAGCTCAAGGTGAGTTGGAAAGGTGAGATCAAGTCGAGTTGGACAGGTGAGCTCAAGGTGAGTTTTCAAGTTGAGTTGTCAGGTAAGCTCCCAAGTGAGTTCCCAGGTGAGTTACTCGACGAGCTCCTAGGCAAGCTCAACTTGAATTAATCAGTGAGCTCCCATAAGAGATCCCAGGTGAGTTATTCATTGAGCTTCACGTTAACTACTAAGTAAGTTTTCATGTGAGTGACTTGGTGAGCTCCCAGGAAAGGTCACTGGTGAGCTACACGGTGAACTCAAGAGTAAGCTCAAGTCAACCTACTCAGAGAGCTGCTCGGTGAAGTCCCAGGTGAGCTAATTGGTGAGATACTTGACAAACTCTAAGGTAAGCTACTAGAAAATCTCAAGGTGAGTTGGTAATGTGAGCTCCTTAGCGAGCTCAAGGTGAGATACCAAGGAAAGCTCCCATGTGAGTTTCTAGGTGAGATGTAAGGCAATTTTCTAGGTGAGTTGCTCAGTGAGCTCTTGGGTGAGCTTAAGACAAGCTAGCAAGGTGAGCTATTAGGTGATCTCTGAGGTGAGTTTCTAGACAAGATCAAGTAGAGATGCTTGCTAAGCTCCCAACTGAGCTCCTAGGTGAGCTACTCGATGAGCTCCCAGCTGAGCTCAAAGATGAGCTTGTCGGTAATCTCTGAGTTGAGCTTACATGTGAGCTACCAGATGATCTCAAGGGGATTTTGCAAGCAAGCTCAAGGTAATTCAGCAAGGTGAGCTCAAGGTGAGTTGGTAAGGTGAGCTCCTAGGTGAGTTCCTAGGTGAGTTACTTAATGAGCTCCCACATGAGCTAAACTCGAGCTAATCGGTGAGCTCCTAGAAGAGCTTCCTGGTGATCTACTTGGCGAGTTGTTCAGCGAGCTCCCAGGAAAGTTTCTTGGTGAGATTCCAAAGTGAGCTAATTGGAAAGCTCCCAGGCAAGGTCCCTGATGAGCTGCTCAATGAGCTAACAAGTGAGCTCAAGTCAACCTACTCAACGAGCTTCTCAGTGACCTCCCAAGTGAGATGTTAAGTGACATCCTAGGTGGGCTACTTGGTGAGTTACTCGACGAACTCTGAGGTGAGCTACCAAACAAGCTCAAGGTGGGTTAGCAAGGTGAGCTCTTGAGTGAGCTTAAGGAGAGATGGCAAGGTGAGCTGATAGGTGAGCTCCCATGCAAGTTAGTAAAGCAAGCTCCCATGTGAGTTTTTGGGTGAGCTACTTGATGAGCTCTTGGGTGAGCTCAATTCAAGCTGCTCGAAGAGCTCCTGGGTGAGCTCAAGGTGAGATAGTAAGGTGAGATATCAGGTGAGCTCCTGGGTGAGTTACTTTTCGAGGTCCCAGCTGAGCTCCTAGGTGAGCTACTCGAAGAGCTCCTAGGTGAGATCAAAGGTGAGCTCCTCGGCAATCTCTGAGGTGAGATTACATGTGAGCTACTAGATGAGCTCAAGGTGAGTTGGCAAGGTGAGCTTAAGGTTAGTTGGAAAGGAGAAATCAAAACAAGTTGGTAAGGTGAGCTATCAGGTGATCTCCTAGTTGAGTTTCTAAGCAAGTTACTTGATGAGATCCCAGGTGAGCTCAACTCAAGCTGATTAGTAAGCTCGCAGAACAGCTCCCAGGTGAGCTACTTGGTGAGCTATTTGGTGAGCTATTTGGTAAGCTCCCAGGTGAGCTCCCACATGAGATAATTTGTTAGCTCCCAGGTGATGTCCCCAATGAGCTACTTGGTGAGCTCATAAGTGAGCTCAAGTATACCTACTTGGCGAGCTGCTCAGTGAGCTCCCAGGAAAACTGTTAGGCAAGCTTTCAGGCGAGCTGTTAGTCAAGCTCCCAAGTGAGCTACTTGGTGAAAGCTACTCGATGAACTCTGATGTGAGCTACTAGAGGAGCTCTAGGTGAGTTGGCAAGGTGAGCTCCTTAACAAGATCAAGGTTAGCTATCAAGGAGAGCTGATAGGGGAGCTCCCATGCGAGTTGGCAAGGTGAGCTATTAGGTTAGCTTTGATGCAAGTTTTCAGGTGAGCTACTTGATGAGCTCCCAGGTGAGCTCAAATAGAGCTACTCAGTGAGCTCCTGGGTGAGCTCATTGTGAGCTGTTAGGTGAGCTCCCAAGTGAGTTTCCAGGAAAGCTCAAGTTGATCTACTCAATGAGTTCCTAAGTGAGCTACTTAACGAGCTAGGAGCTGAGATCCTAGGTGAGCTACTCGGTAACCTCCCAGATGAGCTAAAAGGTGAGCTTGTTGGTAATCTATGAGGTGAGCTTACATACGAGCTACCAGATAAGCTCAAGTTGAGTTGGTAAGGTGAGCTCAAGGAGAGTTGGTAAGGTGAACTCAAGGTGAATTGGTAAGGTGAGCTATCAGTCAAGTTCCCAAGAAAGCTCCCAAGTAAGTTACTCCATGAGCTCCTGGGTGATCTCAACTTGAACTAATCAGTGAGCTCCCAAAAAGGATGCTAGGCAAGCTACTTGGTGAGCTATTCAGTGAACTCCCAGGAGAACTACTACGTGAACTCCCAAGCGAGCTACTTGGTGAGCTCACAGGTGAGGTCCCCAGCAAGCTGCTCAATGAGCTCATAAGTGAACTCATGTCAACCTACTTGGTGAGCCACTCAGGTGAGTTCCCAGGTGAGATATTAGGTGAGCTCCCATACAAGCTATTAGGCAAGCTCTGAGGTGAGCTACCAGGTAAGCTACTTGGCGAGCTATTCGACTAGCTCTTAGGTGAGATGCTAGGTGATCTCCAAAGTGAACTATTTTGCAAGCTCCCAGTCAAGGTCACTTGCAAGATGCTTGATGAGCTCACAAGTGAGCTCAAGTAAACCTACTCAGGGAGTTGCTCGGTGAGCTCCCTAGTGAGCTATTAGGTGAGCTCCCAGGTTAGCTACTTGGTGAGCTACTCGATGAACTCATAGGTGAGCTACTGGATGCGCTCAAGGTGATTTGGTAAGGTGAGCTCCTTAGTGAGCTCAATGCAAGCTGGTAAGTTGACCTCAAGTCAACCTACTTAGTGAGCTATTTCGTGAGCTCCCAGATGAGCTGTTAGGTGAGCTCCCAGGTGAGCTATTAGGTGAGCTCCTAGGTGAGATACTATGATATTTTCTTGACAAAATCCAAATTGAGATACCATACAAGCTCAAGATGAGTTGGCAATGTGAGCTCCTCTGTGAGCTTAATGTGAGCTAGTGAGGTGAGATCCCATATGATTTGGCAAGGTGTGTTATCAGGGGAGCTCCCATGTGAGTTTTTATGTAAGTTACTTGACAAACTCATGAGTGAGCTCAAGTCAAGTTACTTGGTGAGCTCCTAGGTAAGGTCAAGGTAAGTTGGAAAGGTGATCTATAAGGCGAGCTCCCAGTTGAGTTTTCGGGAAAGCTCAAGCTGAGCTACTCAATGAGCTCCTAGGTGAGCTAACTATTGAGCTCCCAGCCAAGCTCCTAGGTGAGATACTCTTTGAGCTCCCAAGTGAGCTTGTTAGAAATCTCTAAATTGAGCTTATATGTGAGCTACCAGATGACCTCAAGGTGAGTTAGCAACATGAGATCAAGTTGAGTTGGACAGGTGAGCTCAAGGTAAGTTGGAAAAGTGAGCTATTAGGTGAGCTCCTAGGTGATTTCCTAGAAGAGTTACTCGATCTGATTGGTGAGATCCTAGAAGAGATCCTAGGTGAGCTGTTCAGTGAGCTTCCAGGTGGGCTTCTAGGAAAACTCACAAGTGAGCTCCCTGGTGATCTACTCGGTGAACTCATAAGTGAGCTCAAGTCAACCTACTCAGAGAGCTACTCAGTGAGCTCCCATGTGAGCTAGTAGGTGAGATACTCGATGAACTTTGAGGTGAGCTTCCAGATGAGCTCAAGGTGAGTTGGCAATGTGGGCTCCTTAACAAGCTCAAGGAAAGTTGGTAAGGTAAGCTCTCATGTGAGTTTCTAGGCTATCTGTAAGGTGAGTTTCTAGGTGAGATGCTTGGTGAGGTCTTGGGTGAGCTCAAGGTGATCTGGTAAGGTGAGCTATCAGCGATCTCAGAGGTGAGTTTCCAGAGAAGCTCAAGTTGAGCTACTTGCCAAGCTCCTAGCTAATCTCCCAACTGAGCTCTTAGATGAGCTGCTCGATGAGCTCCCAGGTGATCTCAAAGGTGATATCTGAAGTGAGCTTACATGCGAACTACCATATGAGTTAAAGGCAAGTCGGCAATGCAAGATCAAGGTAAGTGGGTAGGGGCAAGCTCAAGGTGAGTTAGTAAGGTGAGCTATCAGGTAAGCTCCTAGGTGAGTTTCGAGGTGAGTTACTCCACAAGCTCTCGTATGAGCTCAACTCGAGCTGATTGGTGAGCTCCTAAAAGATATCCCAGGAAAGCTACTTAGTGAGTTGTTTGGCGAGCTCCTAGGCAAGCTGCTAGGTGAGCTCCCAAGTGAGCTACTTGGTAAGATCCCAGTGAGGTCCCTGGTGAGCTTCTCGGTGAGCTCACAAGTTAGCTCAAGTCAACCTACTTAGTGAGCTTCTCAGTGAGTTCCCAAGCAAGCTATTAGGTGAGCTCCCAGGCAAGCTGTTTGGTGAGCTCCCAGGTAAGCTACTTGGTTAGCTACTCAACAAACTCTAAGGTGAGCTACTAGATAAGATCAAGGTGGGTTAGCAAGGTGAGATCCTAAGTGAGCTTAAGGTGAGCTAGCAAGGTGAGATGATAGGTGAGCTCCCATGCAAGTTTGTAAGGTGAGCTCCCATGTGAGTTTTTCAGGTGAGCTACTTGATGAGCTCCTGGGTGAGCTCAAGTAGAGATACTCGGTGATCTCTTGGGAAAGCTCATGATGGGCCATAAAGGTGAGCTATCAGGTGAGCTCCTAGGTGAGCTACTTTCTGAGCTCCTAGCCAAACTCCTAGGTGAGCTTCTCAGTGAGCTCCCGGGTGAGATCAATGGCAAGCTTGTTGGTATTCTCTGAGGTGAGATTACATGCGAGCTACAAGATGAGCTCAAGGAAAGTTGGCAAGGTGAGCTTAAGGTGAGATGGCAAGGTAAACTTAAGGTGAGTTAGTAAGGTGAGCTCTCAAGTGATCTCCTAGTTAAGTTCTTAGGTAAGTAATTTGAGAAGCTCCCAGGTAAGCTCAACTCAAGCTAATCGGTGATCTCCAAGAAAAGTTCCCAGGCAAGCTACTTGGTGAGCTATTTTGTGAGCATCTAGGTGAGATCCAAAGTGAGCTACTTGGTGAACTCCCAGGCAAGGTCCTTGATGAGCTACTCAGTGATCTAATAGGTGAGCTCAAGACAACCTACTCAGGGAGCTACTCGGTGAGCTCCCAGGTGAGGTGTTAGGTGAGCTCCTAGGGGAGCTGTTAATCGAGCTCCCAGTCAAGCTACTTGGTGAGCTACTTGATGAACTCCGATGTGAGCTCCTAGATGAGCTAAAGGTGAGTTGGTAAGGTGAGCTCCTTAGAGAGCTCAATGTGAGCTGATAAGGGAGATCTCATACGAGTTGGTAAGGTGAGATGTCAGGTAAGCTCCCATGTGATTTTTTGGGTGAGCTTCTTGATAAGCTCCTAGGTGAGACAAAGTCAAGCTACTCGGCGAGCTCCTAGGTGAGCTCAAGGTGAGTTGGCAAGGAAAGCTCCCAGGTGAGATTTTGAGCAAGCTTAAGTCGAGATGTTTGATGAGTTCTTGGGTGAGCTGCTTGCTGAGCTCCCAACCAAGCTCCTAGGTGATCTACTCAATAAGATTTTAGGTGAGATCAAAGGAGAGCTTGTCAGTAATCTCTGAGGTTATCTTACATATGAGCTACAAGATGAGCTGAAGGTTAGCTGCCAAGGCAAGCTCAAGGTAAGTTGGTAAGGTGAACTCAAGGTGAATTGGTAAGGTGAGCTATCAGGTGAGTTCCCAGGTGAGTTACTTGACGAGCTCCCAAGGTGAGCTCAAATCAAGTTGATCACCAAGCTCCCATAAAAAATCCTAGGCGAGCTACTTGGTGAGCTATTTAGGTGAGCTCCCAGGTGAATTGCTAAGTGAGCTCCCTAGCAAGCTACTTGGTAAGCTCCCAGGTGAGGTCCCCTGTGAGCTACTCAGTGAGCTCAAAAATGAGCTCATGTCAACCTACTCAGTAAGCTGCTCAGTGATTTCCCAGGTGTTGCTATTAGGTGAGCTCCTCGATGAGCTATTAGGTGAGTTCCGAGGTGAGCTACCAAGTGAGCTACTTGGCGAGCTCCTAGGCACACTGCTAGGTGATCAAAAAAGTGAACTACTTAGTAAACTCCTAGTCAAGGTCCTTGGCGAGATACTCGGTGAGCTCACAAGGGATTTCAAGTCAACCTACTCAGTGAGTTGCTTAGTGAGCTCCCAGGTGAGTTGCTAGGTGAGCTCCCAGGTGAGCTACTTGGTGAGTTACTTGACAAGCTCATAGGTGAGCTACCAGATGCGCTCAAGGTGAGTTGGCAAGGTGAGCTCCTTAGTGAGGTCAAAGCTAGTTGGCAAGGTGGGCTCCTTAGGAAGCTCAAAGTTGATAGGTGAGCTGATAGGTGAGATCCCATGTGAGTTGCCAAGGCGAGCTATCAGGTGTGCTCCCATTCAAGTTTTCAGATGAGCTACTTGACAAGCTCCTAAGCAAGCTCAAGTCAAGCTACTGTACGAGATCCTAGGTGAGCTACTTAATGAGTTCCCAGCCCATCTCCTAGGTGAGCTACTCCATGAGCTCCCAAGAAAGCTCAAAGGTGAGCTTGTCAACAATCTCTAAGGTTAACTTACATGAACGCTACCAAATGTGCTTAAGGTGAGTTACCAAGGTGAGCTCAAGGATAGTTGGCAAGGTGAGCTCAAGGTGAGTTTGAAAGGTGAGCTATAAGGTGAGTTCCCAAGTGAGTTACTTGATGAGCTCCCAGGTGAGCTCAACTCAAGATGATCCATGAGCTCCCAGAAGATATCCCAAGTGAGCTACTTGGCGAGCTATTCTATGAGTTCGTAGGCCAGCTGCTAAGTTGAGCTCCCAAGTGATCTACGTGGTGAGCTCCCATGTGAGGTACCCAATGAGTTATTGGGTGAGCTCACAAGTGAGCTCAAAAGTGAGGTCAAGTCAACCTACTCAGCAAACTACTCCATGAGTTCCTAGGTGAGTTGTTAGATGAGCTCCCAGGTGAACTACTTGGCGAGCTACTCGACAAACTCCAAGGTGAGCTACCAAACAACCTCAAAGTGTGTTGGTAAGGTGAGCTCAAGGTGAGCTGGCAAGGTGACCATATAGGTGAGCTCCCATGTGAGTTGTCAGGTAGCTACTTGACGAGCTCCTGGGTGAGGTTAAGTTGAGCTGCTCAGTGACCTCTTGGGTGATCTGTCACATGAGCTCCTAGGTGAGTTTCTGGGTAAGCTCAAGTTGAGTTGCTGGGTGAGCTCCTGGGTGAGTTTCTTGCCAAGATCCCAACAGAGCTCCTAGGTGAGCCACTCAGTGAGCTCCCATGTAAGTGTCAGTAATATCTAAGGTGAGCTTACATGCGAGCTACCACATGAGCTCAAGGTGAATTGGCAAGGTGAGCTCAAGGCGAGTTAGCAAGGGGAGCTCTAGGTGAGTTGGCAAGGTGAGCTGTCAGGTGAGCTCCCAGGTGAGTTACTCAATGAGCTCCCAAGTGAATTCAAATTGAGCTCATCATTGACCTCATAGAAGAGCTCCTAGGTGAGCTACTAGGTGATTTGTTTGGTGAGCTCCCAGGTGAGTTGCTAGGTGAGCTCCTAGGTGAGGTCCTTGGTGAGCTCCTAGGTGAGGTCCCCGACGAGCTCACAAGTGAGCTCAAGTAAACCTACTCAGTGAGCTACTTAGAACACTCCCAAGTGAGCTGTTAGGCAAGCTCCCAAGTGAGTTGTTAGGTAATCTCCCATGTGAGCTACTTGGTGAACTACTCAATGAACTCTGAGGTGAGCTACTAGATGAGCTCAAGTTGAGTTGGCAAGGTGAGCTCCTCATCGTGCTCAAGGCAAGCTAGTAAGGTGAGCTGATAGGTGAGCTTCCATGCGAGTTGGCAAGGTGAGCTGTGAGGTGAGCTCCCATGTGATTTTTCAGGTGAGCTACTTTATGATCTCCCGGGTGAGCTCAAGTTGAGTTACTCAGTGAGCTCCTAGGTGACCTCAAGGTGAGCTATCAGGTGAGCTCTTAGGTGAGTTTTCAGGTAAGCTCAAGTCGAGCTGCTAAACAAGCTCCTGGGTGAGCTACTTACCGACCTCTTAGAAGATCTCCTAGGTGAGCTGCTTGGTGAGTTAGCAAGTGAGCTCAAATGTAAGCTTGTCAGTAAGCTCTGAGGTGAGCTTACATGTGAGCTACCAAGATAAGCTCAAGGTGAGTTGGCAAGGTGAGTTTTCAGGTAACCTCCTAGGTGAGTTCCCAGGTGAGCTCAACTCGATCTGATTGGTGAGCTCTCAGAAGAGCTCCTAGGTGACCTACTTCACGAGCTATTCAGCAAGATCCCAAATGAGCTACTAGAGGAGCTCCCAAGCAAGCTAATTGGTGAGGTCCTAAGCGAGATCCCAGGTGAGCTACTTGGTGAGCTCACAAGTGAGCTGACAAGTGAGATCAAGTCAACCTACTTAGTGAGCTACTTCATGAGTTCCCAGGTCAGCTGCTAGTCGAGCTTCCAGGTGAGCTACTTGGTGAGTTGCTTAATAAAATTTGAGGTGACCTACTAGATGAGCTCAAGGTGAGTTGCCAAGATGAGATCCTTAGTGAGCTCAAGTCGAGCTAGCAAGGTTGAGCAGATAGGTGATCTCCCATGTGAGTTTTCACATGAGCTGATTAACAAGCTCCTAGGTGATCTCAAGTTCAGCTACTCGACGAGCTCCTGGGAAAGCTCAAGGCAAGCTAGCAAGGAAATCTCCCTAGTGATTTTTTAGGAAATCTCAACTCATGCTAGTCAACAAGCTCTCAGGTGAGCTACCTACCGAGATCCTAGCCTAGCTCTGAGGTGAGCTCCTAACTAAGCTCAAAGGTGAGCCATTTGACAAGGTGAGCTCAAGGTGAGTTGGAAAGGTGAGATGTCAGGTGATCTCCCAGGTGAGTTCAAAGGTGAGTTACTTGCCGAGCTCTGGCATGAACTCAACTCGAGCTGCTCGACAAAATCTTAGGTGAGCTACCATCTGAGCTCAAGGTGAGTTAGTAAGGTGAGATCCTCATCAAGATCAAGGTGAGCTGGTAAGGTGAGTTGATAAGTGAGATCCCATGTGAGTTGGTAAGGTGAGCTGTCAGGCAAGCTCCTATGTGAGTTTTTGGGTGAGCTGCTTCATGAGCTCCCAGGTGAGCTCAAGTCAAGCTACTCACTGAGCTCGTGGGTGAGTTCAAGGTGAGCTGGCAAGGTGAGCTATCAGGTGAGTTCCTATGTGATTTTTTGGTAAAGCTCAAGTTGAGATGCTCGATAAGCTCCTAAATGAGCTGATTGTCAAGCTCCCAGCTGAGCTCCTAGGTGAGCTACTCGATGAGATCCCAGGTGAGCTCAAATTTGATATTTTCAGTAATCTCTTAAGTGAGCTTACATGTGAGCTACCAGATGAGCTTCATGTGAGTTGGTAAGGTGAGATCAAGGTGAGTTTTCAAGGTGAGGTCAAGGTGAGTTGGCAAGGTAAGTTATAAGGTGAGCTCCAAGGTGATTTCCCAAGTGAGTTACTTGATGAGCTCCCAGGTGAGTTAAACTTGAGTTGATGGGTGAGCTCCGATAAGAGCTCCCAGGTGAGCTAGTTGGTGATCTATTCAACGAGCTCCTAGGTGAGCTACTAGGTGAGCTCCCAAGCAAGCTACTTAGCAAGCTCCAAGGTGAGGTCCCTGGTGAGATTCTCAGTGAGCTCACACATGAGCTCAAGTAAATCTACTCGACGAGCTGCTCGGTGAGATCCAAGGTGAGCTGTTAGGTGTGCTCCCAGGTGAACTATTAGGTGAGTTCCTAGGTAAGCTATTAGGTGAGCTACTTGATGGAATATGAGGTGAACTACTAGATGGTCTCAATGTGAGTTAGCAAGGTGAGCTCTTTAGCAAGCTCAAGGTGAGCTGATAGGTGAGGTCCCATGTGAGTTGGAAAGGCAAGTTGTTAGGTGAGATACCATGAGAGTTTTTGAGTGAGATACTAGGTTAGCTGCTAGGTGAGCTATGGTGAGCTATCAAGGCAAGCTCCTAGGCTAGTGTCTGAGAAAGTGTTTAGGCAAGCTCAAGGTGAGCTAGCAAGGTGAGCTATCAAGCAAGCTATTAGGTGAGTTTTTGGGTAAGCTCAAGTTGAGATGCTCGATGAACTCCTAGGTGAGCTCAAAGGTGAGCTTGTCAGCAATCTCTGAGGTGAGCTTACATGCAAGCTACCAGATGAGCTTAAGGTGAGTTGGCAAAGTCAACTCAAGATGAGTTGGCAAGGCGAGCTCGAGGTGAGTTAGGAAGGCGAGCTCAAGGTGAGTTAGTAAGGTGAGCTATCAGGTGAGCTTGCAGGTGAGCTGCTCGGTGATGTTCTAAGTGAGTTACTTGGAGAGCTCCCAAGTAAGGACCATGGTGACCTACTCAGTGAGCTCACATGCAAGCTCAAGTCATCTTACTCGACGAGCTACTTAGTGAGCTCCTAGGTGAGCTGTTAGGTGAGCTACTTAACAAAGTCCAAGGTGGTCTACCAGACGAGGTCAAGGTGAGCTCCTCAGCAAGCTCAAGGTGACCTAGTCAATGAGGTCTTGGGTGAGCTACTTGTCAAGATCCCAGCCAAGCTCCTAGGTGAGCTACTTGGTGAGCTCCCAGGTGAGCTTATCGGCAGTCTCTGAGGTAAGCTTACATGTGAGCCACCATATGATCTCAAGGTGAGTTGGCAAAGTGAGCTCATGGAAATTTAGCAAGGCAATCTCAAGGCAAGTTGGCAAGATGAGTTATCAGGTGAGTACCCAAGTAAGTTCCCAGGTGAGTTACTCGACGAGCTTACGGGTGAGCTCAACTCGAGCTAATTGTCAACCTCCCAAAAGAGCTCCTTGGTGAGCAACTTTGCCAACTATTCGGTGAGATCCTAGATGATCTTCTAGGTGAGCTACCAAGTGAGCTACTTAGCGAGATCTTAGTCGAGGTTCTTAGTAAGCTGCTCGGTGAGCTTATAAGTGAGCTCAAGTCAACCTACTCGGTGATCTTCTCATTGAGCTCCTAGGTGAGCTGTTAGGTGAGCTCCTAGGTGAGCTACTTGGTGAGATTCTCGACAAACTCAAAGGTGAGATACCAGATGAGCTCAAGGTGAGTTGGAAAGGTGGGCTCCTCAGTGAGCTCAAGGTGAGTTGGCAAGGTGAGCTCCCATTTGAGTTGGTAAGGTGAGCTATCAGGTGAGCTCCCATGTGGGATTTTCGGTGAGCTACTTGACAATCTCAAGTCGAGCTGCTCGGAAAGCTCCTAGGTGAGCTCAAGGTGAGCTAGAAAGATGAGCTCCCAGGTGAGTTTTTGTGGAAGTTAAAGTCAAGCTACTCGATGAGCACCTAGGTGAGATGCTTGGCAAGCTCCCAGTTGTGCTCCTAGGTGAGCTACTTAGTGGAAAATTAAGTGAGCTCAATGCTGAGCTTGTCAGTAATGTTTGAGGTGAGTTTATATGTGAGCTACCAGCTTAAATCAAGGTGAGTTGGCAAGGCAAGTTGTTAGGTGTGCTCCCAAGTGAGTTCCCAGGTGAGTTACTCGACAAGATCTCAAGTGAGCTCAACTCGAGCTAATCAGTGAGCTCCAAGAAGAGATCCTAGGTGAGCTACTTAGTGAGTTATTTGGTGAGATCCCAGGTGAGTTGTTAGGTGAGTTCCTAAATGAGCTACTTGGCGATCTCCCAAGCGAGGTCCTTGGCGAGCTCACAAGTGAGATATTAGGTGAGCTCCTAGGTAAGCTGTTATGTGAGCTCCTAGGTGAGCTACTTAGTGAGCTACTCGATGAAATCTAAGGTGAGCTACTAGATGAGCTCAAGGTGAGTTGGAAAGGTGAGCTCCTCAGTGAGCTCAAGGTAAGATAAAAGGGTGAGCTCCTATGTGAGTTTTTTAGGTGAGCTCCCATCTGAGTTTTTAGTTGAGCTACATGAAGAGCTCCTCAACAAGCTCTAAGTTCCCAGTGAGTTACTCAATGAGCTTCTAGGTGAGATTAACTTGAGATGATCGAAAAGCTCCCAGAAGAGCTCCTAGGTGAGCTACTTGGAAAGCTTTTTGGCGAGATTCTACGTGAGCTACTAGGTGAGCTCCCAAGTGAGCTACTTGATGAGCTCCCATGTGAGGTCCCAGGTGAGCTACTTGGTGAGCTTACAAGTGAGCTCAGATGCAAGTTCAAGTCAACCTAATTGAAGAGTTACTCGGTAAGCTCCTAGGAAAGCTATTAGATGTGCTCTTAGGAAAGTTACTTGTGGAGCTGCTTGACGAACTCTGAGGTGAGCTACCAGACAAGCTCAAGGTGAGTTGGCAAGGTGATCTCATAAGCAAGCTCAAGGTGAGCTAGCAAGGAAAGCTGATAGGAAAGCTCCCACGTGAGTTTCTGGGTGACTTGTTAGGTGAGCTCCCATGTGAGTTTTCAGGTGAGCTACTTGATGAGATCCCGTGTGAGCTCAAGTCAAGCTGCTCGGTAAGATCCTATATGAACTCAAGGTGAGCTGGCAAGGTAAGTTATCAGGTGAGCTCCTAGGTGAGTTTTTAGGTAAGCTCAAGTCAAGTTTCTCAAGGAGCTCCTAGGTGAGTTACTTGCCAAGCTCCCAGCCGAGCTCTTATGTGAGCTACTAAGTTAGCTCCCAGGTGAGCTCAAACACGATCTTGTTGGAAATCTCTAAGTTGAGCTTACATGT
This sequence comes from Taxus chinensis, assembly GCA_019776745.2. NCBI lineage: Eukaryota > Viridiplantae > Streptophyta > Pinopsida > Cupressales > Taxaceae > Taxus > Taxus chinensis. Next base: position 902,435,214 of record CM034151.1, on the reverse strand, counting down.
GAGCTACCAAATGAGATCAAGGTGAGTTAATAAGGTGAGCTCAAGGGGATTTGGCAAGGCAAGCTTTCAGGTGAGCTCCCAGGTGAGTTCCTAGGTGAGTTATTTGACGAGCTCCTGGGTGAGCTCAACTTGAGCTAATCAGAAAGCTCCCAGAAGAGATCTCACGCAAACTCCTTAGTGAGATATTTGGCAAGCTCCAAGGTGAGATATTAGGCAAGCTCCTAAGTGAGCTACTTGGTGAGCTCCCATGTGAGGTCCCCGGTGAGCTACTCGGTGAATTCACAAGTGAGCTCAAGTAAACCTAGTCAGTGAGTTACTCGGTGAGCTCCCAGGTGAGCTGTTAGGTGAGCTCCCAAGTGAGCTATTAGGTGAGCTCCAAGCTGAGGTACTTGGAAAGCTACTGGATGAAATTTGAGGTGAGTTGAGTTACTAGACGAGCACAAGGTGAGCTGGCAAGGTGAGCTCCTCAGTAATGTTAAGGTGAGCTAGCAAGGTGAGCTAATAGTTAAGATCCTGTGCGAGTTTCTAGGAGATCTATTAGGTGACCTCCCATGCATGTTTCTGGGTGAGCTGTCAGGTGAGCTCCCATGTGAGTTTTAGGGTGAGCTACTTGATGAGCTCTCGGGTGAGTTGAAGTTGAGCTACTTGGTGAGCTCTTGGGAGAGCTTAAGGTGAGCTATCAGGTGAGTTTTTGGCAAGCTCAAATCGAGCTACTCAACGAGCTCTTGGGTGACACTCTGTTGCCGAGTTCCCAGCCAAGCTCCTAGATGAGCTACTTGGTGAGCTCAAAGGTGAGCTTGTCAGTAATGTCTGAGGTGAGATTACATGTGATCTACTAAATGAGCTCAAGGTGAGTTGGAAAGTTGAGCTCTCAAGTGAGATCTTAGGTGAGTTCCTAGGGGAGCTACTTGGTGAGGTATTTGGTGAGATCCCAGGTGAGTTTCTAGGTGAGCTCCTGAGTGATCTACTTGGTGAGCACACTGGTGAGGTCCCCAGTGAGCTACTTGGCAAGCTCATAAGTGAGCTCAAGTTAACCTACTCGGCAAGTTGCTGGGTGAGCTCCTAGGTGAGTTATTAGGTGAGCTCTCAGGTGAGTTGTTAGTCAAGTTCACAAGTGAGCTACTTGGTAAGCTACTCGATGAACGCTAATAGGGGAACTGATAGGGGGGCTCCCATGTGAGTTGGCAAGGAAAGCTATTAGGTAAGCTCCCTTGCACATTTTTGGGTGAGCTTCTTAATGAGCTCTTAGGTGAGCTCAAGTCAACCTACTGGGTGAGCTACTTGGTGAGCTCCTAAGTGAGCTCCTAGGTGAGCTACTTGACGAGCTGCTTGACAAACTTTGAGGTGAGATACCAGATGAGCTCAAGGTGAATTAGCAAGGTGAGCACCTTAGCCAGCTCAAGGTGAGCTGATAGGTGAGCTCCCATATGAGTTGGTAAGGTGAGCTGTCAAGTAAGCTCCCATGAAAGTTTTCATGCTAGCTGTTTGACCAGCTCCTAAGTGAGCTACTTGACGAGCTCCCAGGTGAGCTCAAGTTGAGCTGTTTGGTGAGCTCTTGGACAAGCTCAATGTGATCTGGTAGGTAAGCTATTAGGTGAGTTCCCAGGTGTTTTTTTTTTGTAAGATCAATTTGACCTGGTCGACGAGCTCCTGGGTGACCTACTTATTGAGCTCCCAGCCGAGCTTCAATTTGAGCTACTCGATGAGCTACCATGTAAGCTCAAATGTGAGCCAGTTGGAAAGGTGAGCTCAAGGAGAGTTTGTAAGGTGAGCTGTCAGGTGAGCTCCCAGGTGAGTTCCCAGGTGAGTTCCCAGGTGAGTTACTCAACGAGCTCCCAGGTGAGCTCAACTCAAGCTAATCGGTGAGCTTCCAGAAGAGCTCTCAAGCAAGCTACATGGTGAGCTATTCAGCAATCTCCAAGGTGAGCTGCTAGCCGAGCTCCCAAGCAAGCTACTTGGTGAGCTCCCAGGTGAGGTACCTGATGAGCTACTTGGTGAACTCACAAGTTAGCTCAAGTCAACCTACTCAATGAGCTGGTTGGTGAGATCTGAGGTGAGTTGTTAGGTGAGCTCCCAGGTGATTTATTAGGCGAGCTCCAAGGTGAGGTACTTGGCATGTTGCTTGATAAAATATAAGGTGAGCTACAAGATAAGATTAAGGAAAGCTAGCAAGGTAAGGTGAGCTTATAGGTAAGCTCTCATGTGAGTTTTTTGGTGAGCTATTAGGTGACCTCCCATGTGAGTTTTTAGGTGAGCTATCAGGAAAGCTCCCATGTGAGTTTTAGGGTGAGCTACTTGACGAGATCTTGGGTGATCTTGAGTCAAGCTACTTGGTGAGCTCCTGCATGAGGTTAAGGTGAGTTGACAAGGTGAGATGTAAGGAGAGCTCCCAAGAATGTTTCTAGGAAAGCTCAAGTTGAGTTTTTCGATGAGCTCCTAGGTGACCTATTTTCGAGCTCCCAGCTGAGATCCTAGGTGAGCTACTCATTGAGCTCCCAAGTGAGCTCAAAGGTGAGCTTGTTGGTAATCTCGAAGGTGAGATTACATATAACCTACCAGATGAGCTCAAGGTGAGCTCCCAGGTGAGTGCCTAGGTGATTTGTTCAATGAGCTGCTAGGAAAGCTCAACTTGAGCTGATCGGTGAGCTCCTAGAATAGATCCCAAGTGAGCTACTTAGCAAGCTCCCAGACTAGATGCTAGGTTATCTCCCGAGAAAGCTACTTGGTGATCTCCCAGGTGAGCTACTCGGTGAGCTCACAAGTGAGCTCAAGTCAACCTACTCGGTGAGCTACTTGATGAGCTCCTAGGAAAGCTCTCAGGTGTGATGTTAGTTAAGTTCCCAAGTGAGCTACTTGGCAAGCTCCTTGATGAACTCTAATAGGGGAGCTTATAGGGGAGATCCCATACAAGTTAGAAAGGAAAGCTTTCAGGTGAGCTCAAGTCAACTTACTTGGCGAGCTACTTGGTGAGCTAAAAGGTGAGCTCTTGGGTGAGCTACTTGGTGAGATAATTGATGAACTCTGATGCGAGCTACCAGATGAGCTCAAGGTGAGATGGCAAGGTGAGCTCAAGGTGAGCTAGTAAGGTGAGCTAATAGGTGAGCTCCCATGTGAGTTTTCACATGAGCTACTTGACAAGCTCAAGGGTGAGCTCAAGTTGAGATTCTTGGTAATCTCCTTAGTAAGGTGATCTCAAGGCAAGTTGACAAGGCGAGTTTATCAGGTGAGCTCCCAGGAAAGTTTTTAGGCAAGCTCAAGTTGAGTTAGTCAATGAGCTCCTAGGTGAGCTGCTTGCTAAGCTCCTAACCTAGAACTCTTAGGTGAGCTGCTAGGATAGCTCTTATCAGAAAGCTAAAAGGTGAGCCATTTAGCAAGGTGAGCTCAAGGTGAGTTGGCAAGGTAAGCTCCTATGTGAGTAAACTCCTTGGTGAGTTCCCAGGATCAAGTTACTTGATGAGCTCTTGGGTGAGCTTAACTCAAGTGATTGGTGAGCTCAAGTCGAGATGATCGAGTGAGCTACTTTGTGAGCTATTTGAGTGAGCTCCTAGAAAAGTGCTAGTTGAGCTCCTAAGTGAGCTACTTGGTGAACTCCCAGGAAAGGTCCCTGGTGAGCTACGCGATGAGCTCACAAGTGAAGCTCAAGTTAACCTAAACAGTGAGGGTCCCAGGCAAGCTATTAGGTGAGATCTCTAGGAGAGTTGTTAGGTAAGCTCCTTGATAAGCTCTGAAATGGGTGATCTTATGGGCATAGAGTTGCTTCAGAAAGCTCCTAGGTGACCTCAAGGTAGAGCTAGATCAGGGTGAGCTCCTAGGAGGAATACCTGTTTAATGTCAAGAGGGTGTGCGCGTACCGTAGAGAAAAGATCAGGTTGACTGCGAAGAACTCCTTTTTGTCTTGGAAGGACTACCTGTAAATAAGAACACAAGACCAGCTTAGATTTTGATTAGACAATAAATGAGGAAATGTGCCTTGGGCCAAGGAAATATAAAACTTCCTTTCGAAGGTGGTCAGTTTCCTTGCTAATATGAATTAAACGACCAAAGACTGTAAAATATCAATTAAATTGCTTCAGTTGAAACAGGTAGGGGAAAGGCTGATTTCTGAGTTTTGAATCACAATAACCGATACCGGTTACTGATAACCGATATCGGTAGGGTCTAGGATCTGTAGGTTGGTTGTGTTGTGGGGTGGTTGTGTTGTAGGGTAGCTCCCAGTGTTGTTTGTAAGGGCAAGTATATGAGTGATATTAGGTAATGAGGTGATGAGAGGTAAATGAATGATAGTTAGATGCAATGGCACATTGAGTAGTGGATCTAGGAATGGATTTATGAGGACTGTGATTTAAAAATCTCTAAGAAATGTTATTAAAGAGGACATGCAAGATGTAACTTACTGGTTATTGACTCCTAGATGCAGGTTCCAAGAACTCTGATGACAAAGGCAGAACTCAGGTAGGATGTCCTGACACACAGAAGATGAGATATCTCCCTCCCGATGATCAGCTGAGTATCACAGGGCTCTGGTTATCCAGTTGCTGTCTTGGGCTTGATCTCCTTTTGCTGCAAACTCTTCTTGTATCTTCACTTGTCTCCACTCAGCCAAGTAAAGATCTCAGATTCTCTTGATCGCTTCTGATGATCCCTTGATCCAAAAATCCTTCGACCTTTGTTTCTAGTTAGGGGAGCCCATTTACAGGGAACCTATGGCGGTTACGTAACCAATGGCTAGTCGAGTAGGAACCGGTATCGGTAAGGAAAAAGTAGGCTATTTTTAGTAAAATAGCCCACTTTCCCTGCTTTTCTCCCGGAGAGATTAGTTGATAGGGCTTGGTCAAGTGACTAGAAGGTCAGTTTTGGGAGTGAGAAAGGGGTCCTTAGTCATGGGTGTAGATGTGGACCAAGTTATAGGTCTTAATCCTAGGTTAGTTTAGGGTTAGGACTAGGTCATGATGAGGTGGCAAAATGAGCTAGCAAGGTGAAGGGTGGCAGGTAAGGTGATGTGGATTTATCAATTACAAGGTAATTAATAAATAATTGTGTAAGGTTTAGGTGATGAGGTTAGGTTGCGAAATGAGAAGCGTGGGTCACAAGGGGTCGTAAGACACAAATTTGGTGTCTACATTAGCCCCTTATTGTCGTGTAGCTTGTTTTGTAAAGTTGCACAGACAATAATATGAAGTGGTTTCTCCTGTTAAGGGTATAGGTAATCCCCCTCAAATCTATCACAGATTGAGAGAACATGAAATCAGGGATAGGGTTGATAAAGGGTAAATGGTGTAGAGAGGATGGTGAGATGGTGGGTAGGTCCAAGGAAGCAGACTGACATGTTGAAATGCAATAGTGTGACTAGGGTACATGATTTGACCTAGCAAACCAGAAATGCATAGGCAAAGGTTGATAGTTTATCCAAACAAGGGTGATATAATCCTGGTATCTAAGGCATAGGAAGTAGCTCCAGGGTATATAACGGGTAAGGTACAGGAACGTTTCCCTAGGCTTGTTCGGGCTGAGTACCAAATGGTTGGTTTGGTTGAGATAAACGTCACATCTAGGTCTAGGGGAAAGTTGGTCGACAGATCAAGTCAAGGACCCTAATCATGCTAAAACATGAAACAGGTGAGCTTGATTGAACAAAAAGCTACATGATGGGTGGATAAAAGTGTATGTTGTTGATGTTGGGTGAGGTATTTAATTGGTAGTCTGTGGGTCGGGCCAAGTATGGTTGGGTATGCGGCCTTGGGTCGGGGCCGTAGATGAATGTAGGGATGCAATGCCTTGGGTCGTGGATCCAAGATGGGTTGGTTGTGAGGCCTTGGGTCGGGCCAAATAGGTCAGGTTGCGGCCTTGGGTACATGGGCCGAATGGGTTAGGGGTGAGACCTTGGGTCATGGCAAGATGGTTAGTCCACGGCCTTGATGGTCAAAGCCAGATGGGTAGGGTGATGCCTTGGGTCACCGCAGCCAAATGGTTAGGTATCATAGAGGCCTTGGGTCGGGCCAAATGGTTAGGGTCCTGGGCCTTGGGTCGGGCCAAACTGGTGAGGGTTGCGGCCTTGGGTCGGGCCAAGTGGTGTGAACAAATGTTGTTCAAGACAAAGATTGGATATAGGCGATGTTGGTGATGAAAGGGCTTGATTAATAAATAAGGCCAAAAATTGGGGCGAAAGTTAGAATAAAATTCCGATGTTTGATTCTCTATGACCGACATCGGTTAGGGGACCGATACCGGTTCCTTAGGGCACGAGTAGGAACCGATATCGGTTAGGGGGTGAAAAACCTATAAAAAGTAAAAATACGGCCTGTCATTGTCACTTTTCAATTTAAAAACCAAATTAGTTGTTTGACGTGGAGAGTGGAGATTGGAGCATTTGTTGCGTGAGGTGGTCCTTATTTGACTGGAGGGAGTGAGTTGTTAGTTGTTTTAATGTAGGTTAGGAATGAGGTAGGGCTGAGGATCAATGATGAGGTGGCAAAATGCTAGTTGGCAGGTGAGGTGATGTGGATTTACCAATTACAATGGACATTGATAAATTTGTGTAGGTTTAGGTAATGAGGTTAGGTGGAAATGGGATGCGGGTCACAAGGGGTCGTAAGCATGAATTTGGTGTCTACATTAGCCCCTTATTGTCGTGTAGCTTGTGTTGTAAAGCTGCGCGGACAATAATGAGAGAGTGGAATCCCTGTTAAGGATATAGGTAATCCCCACTCTATCTGCCACGGATACGAGGTGAACGGATGATCAGTGATAGGGTTGATAAGACGGGTACCATGTTTTAGAGACTCCTAATTGGTGTGAAGGTCCAAGGCAGTAGACGCATGTAAATGCAATAGATGCGGGTAGGGTACATGATTTGGCGAGCGATAACCAGCAATGTATTTGGTCAATAGGCACGATAGTTTATCACAAATAAGGTTTGATATAATCCTGGTATGGCATAATGTATGCATCACACCCTGAGGTATATAAGGTAAGGTACAGGAATGTTAGGCATGATAGGCGTGGTACCAAATGGTTGGTTTGGTATGAGATAAGCCGTCAGGGTCTAAGTCTGGGTGGGTAGATTTCGACAGGCATTGATCATGTGTTTATGTGGGAGATGATAGAAACGAACGTGAGCGTTTGAACATGGGCACCTGCATATTTGGCGGAGCTATATAAGGGTTTATGGGCTTGTAGGTGAAATCACAGGACGACACTGGATTGTTCATTTGTTATTACACTGTTTGGCCTATGAGCACATTGTTTGTGTGCGACCAATAGGCCGACCCATCCAGTCAGGAGAGACCGGAGTACAGAGGTTGGGATTCAGACGATGGGTCCCAGACAGAACAAGAGGCAAGATCCCAGGTCGGTTGACGGGTGACATGGAGTATTATAGGTAGGTATGGGAGATGGTGACAATTGCGGATATATGTTGGAGGCCTTACAGGAACTATATGGTAACAGAGAACATAGCTGAGGAGTTGAGGGGTGTAGAGTGATTGAGGTGGATCGCGGGGCACAGGCCAGGTGAGTATGAGAGGATTCCGCTAGATCGCGTGCGGTGACAATTTGGATTTGTGCAGGACATACCCCAGGCTTATAGACCATATATGAGGATTGACGCAGAGGCAGCATTCTCACCTCCCCGACCAACACCTCCAGAAGGTCTCTGAAGAGATAGTAGCCTGATCGCAGGGTAATGGATGCAGGAACGACAGAGGCCTATAGATTATGGTGGGTAGAAGAACTGCGAGGTGTACGTGATCGTCCTGACATAGCTATGATTACAGTAGAGAGAGATCATCTGCAGAGTTTAGTTCAGCAGCTCCAAACGCAGGTGAATGAGGCAAGAGGATTGTTAGTGGTTGTGGAGTCACGAGCACAGGGACTAGAGGCTGGATTCCTCCATGCGAGGGATCGTATTCATATGTTACAGGAGAGATTGGCAGATCAGTGGGCTGGTACCAATAGCCATGGTACCTTTGAGGACAGAGAGGCCTGGCGAGAAGGCGTCGATGATCACGATCATCCCCTAGTTCAGGATGAGGCGTGAGGGTCTAAGTAAATGTTAGCAAGGTATAAGAATAAATAAGGATGCCGACCTGCATGTCGATGATAGAGACGATGTATTTGTTTAACATCTAAATAAAACTGAATATGTATGTTGATTTGAGTTATGATAATAATAAGAATGTTTGCGTTTTGACTTTTGGTGTTTTGAAAAAAGGATAAAGAGGAATGTGATTAAATAGAAATACACAAAAATATTTATATTTACCACACATGATAGGTTATGGTAGGGGATGGTCGAGCTAACCTTGGGAGACCCCATGTCTCTGAAGTGCTGCCTACATAGCCCATTGCACAAAGCAAGGAGGGGCCTCAGACCGATGTAGTTCTCCCTTAGGACCAGGGAGAGGTGAATTTAGGCAATTTGGTACGGTTAGGTGATTGGTTGGTTGGTAAAAGTATTGATATTAATATTGGTAAGGTAAGGTTGATGGTGTTTGTAATGAATTGGTGATGTTGTAAAAGGTATAAGGGAAGCGAAAGTTAGCCTACCCAAGTAGAAGGGAACCATGTCCTGATTAAGATCAACACACAATCCTAGATGCGAGGCAAAGAGGAAAGAGTGCTCTGTAGGTGAAAAGAGCTAAACAAACCACATAACGTAGAATGAGCTTGAAGCCCTAGGTACCGTGCATAGACGAGAAGTCAATAGGTGAAAAGAGTTGTATGATCACAATATATCGGGTGTACGTCACGTCCCTTGAGTTGAAACAAATGGTGAGGTGAGGTGGATGGTATAGCTGAGGTACAGAGAACTTATTACAAAGTGAGTGTTCTGACGAAAGAGAACCTACCCTAAATAGACAAGTCCATGACTCAAAAGTTCTTTTGAATGAGGATTTTATTTTACTGAATATAGACTGATCGATGTGGGAAGTCTACAAGGGATATTGATTGTATTATTCTTGAGGTCTTCACAAAGCTGATCAATGCGAGAAGCTTCTGATAAAGGCTGACTGTGTATAGCTGTCCTTCGAGGGAGCAGTCTATTTATAGTAGCAGATATGATTTTAGTGCATAGATGTCCTTCGGGGGAGCAGTCTATATATAATAGCAGCAATAGTTTGGCATATAGCTGTCCTTCGAGGGAGAAGTCTATATATAATTTAGATAGCTAGATGTTCTTTTGGCGTGAAGCATCTAGTTTGGTAGGAAGTTTGACTCAAGAAAATCCCATAAGAATGTGTTATTTTAATACTTTGAAGTCATGGACTAGACTAAAAAGGGGAAGGCATCATTAAGGGGAGGTGAGAATCAAACTAGGTGAGCTTGATTTTATTATGAGATGTAGGAAACAAAGTGTATGTAGCGGTAAATGAGCTCAAGGGACAAGCAGTAGGTAGATAAGAAGTGATATAACACTAAATTCAACAGTAGAATGGTCGAAGATGCAAGGCATTAAGGGGTTCAGGCTCAGGTTTACCATTAAGCGAAGCTAAATGATAAGTGCCTGATCCATAAGTGTGAGTGATTATATAAGGTCCAATCCAATTAGGAGCAAATTTTCCACGTTTGCTCTTTTCTAGTTTGGTTACATGTTGATTCTCTTTGAGGACAAGATCACCAACCTTAAAGGTACGCTCATGAAGTCGCTTATCATAAGCACGCTTGATACGTTTTTGATAGATTTTAAGGTGATCAAGAGTTGTAAGATGGCGCTCGTCAAGAAGCTCCAATTGGGCTAACCGCTCTTGGCAGAAATCATCGTTGGTGAGAATATCCTGAAGAGATATTCTGAGGGAGGGTATTTGTATTTCGAGAGGCAAGACAGCCTCGGTACCATATACCAAAGAAAAAGGTGTGGCATTAGTGGAGGTACAAATGCTAGTACGATAAGCCCAAAGGGCAAAGGGGATGTGATCGTGCCAATTTCTTCCGGACTCATTGACAACTTTCATGAGGATTTTGGTTAGGGTTTTATTAGAGGATTCGGATTGTCCATTTTCTTGTGGATAGTAGGGTGATGAGAAGCTAAGTTTGATACCAAAGTTGTTCACAAAGGTCTTGCAACAACTTATTTTTGAAAGATTTTCCATTATCTATTATCAGGCGATGAGGAACACCAAAACGACAGATAATGTGGTGGTTAATGAACTCTACAATTTTTTCTTTTTTAGTTGAAATGAGTGGAATAGCCTCCACCCATTTTGTGTAATATTCGGTTGCTGTGATAATCCATCGGTGACGTTGTGAAGAGGATGGATGAATCTCACCAATAAGGTCTAAACCCCATTGTGAGAAAGGCCAAAGATCTCAGGTGACCTGTAGTGGGTGGCTAGGAGTATGTTGAAGGTTGGCATGTTGTTGACACATAACACAACGCTTAACATATTCGTAGCAATCGTTATTGAGAGTAGGCCAATAATAACCTAGGAAAAGGATTCATTTAGGCCACGACAAGGCTGCTAAAATGTCCACCACAAATACCATCATGTACTTGTTGGATGGTATGGGTGACCTCCGTGCCGACGAGACATCGAAGGAGGATACCATCAAAGCCGCGTTTATAAAGGAGTCCCCCCATAACAACATAACGGGAAACACATTTTAAAAACATGAGTTCATTGGTACTAGTAAGGTCAGATGGGAGAAAAGAGGTTGTGAGGTAGTCATGGAATTGGTGATACCAGGTATCCTACGAATTAGCAGACACATTATTTATCGTATAAACAACCGGGGCTGAATAAGATGGGGCAAAGAGTTGTTGGACCAAGACGAAAATGTCAGAGTCAGTTGATGAAGCTGGAATTTGCGAGGCTAAGCAAGCCATAGTAGCCGCAAATTTGTTAGTGGAGCGGGGAATGGTTTGGATAGAATAGTGAGTAAATAAGGCTAGAAGTGAATCCACGTAGTGTTTGTACTTTTGAAGTTCCTCATTTTTTCATTAGTAGATGCCCATAACTTGATTGACTACCAATTGAGAGTCGCCAAAAATATTGATAGATTTGATACCTAAGTGTAACGCAACCTGGAGACCCAGAACGAGGGCCTCGTATTCTACTGTATTATTAGTGCAAGGGAAATCAAGTCGGAATGAGAGAGGCATAGGTTCAGCGTTGAGAGGAATGAGAACAACGCCAGCTCCTCCACCGCGGTGGCATTTGGATCCATTGAAGAAGAGAGTCATTGGATACGACTCCTCCTTGAGTGAAAGAGTGGTGATGAGTTCGTCGGGGAATGTAAAATTAGTAAATTGTTCCCCAGGTAAAGGGGCTTCCACAAGTTGGTCTGCGATGGTTTGTCCTTTGATTGATTTCTGGTGGAAAAACTCAAGGTCGAGGCCGGTGAGGAGCATGAGCCATCGGGCGATGCATTGGTTTAGATGAGGTTTGGCATACATGTAATGGATGGGGTCCGTGTTGGTGATGACGAAAGTTTTGTGATTCAGGAGGTAGTATCGGAGTTTGGTGGCCAGGAATGATAGGGCTAGGCATAAATTTTCTACATGTGTATACCTAGTCTCATAGTCCACCAAAGTATGACTTATATAATAAACGGATTTTTCTCGATTCTCAGAGTCACGATGTGTAAGCATGGCCCCTACAACGTGGTCGGTGGTGGAAAGGTAAAGGTAGAAAGGGTGGTCATCCTGGGGTGGGATAAGCATGGGTGGCTGCAAGAGATAAGCTTTGAGAGATTCAAAGGCTTGGTGGCACTCTTCGCTCCATTGAAAATCAATGTCCTTTTTAAGGAGGTGATGGAAAGGTTGACATCGATCCAAGAGTTGGGAGATGAAACATCGGATAGATTGGATCTTACCTTGTAAGCTACGCAATTGTTTGAGGTTAGTAGGTGGGGGCATTTCTAGGATAGCTTTGACTTTAGATGGGTTGACCTCAATGCCACACAAAGAGACGATAAAGCCAAGAAGTTTTCCTGAAAGGACACCAAAGACACATTTCTTTGGTTGAAGGCGGACAGAATATTGTAACAGGTGATCAAAAATAATGGTTAAAACATCGAGATGTTCACTGCGATGTTTAGATTTGCCAAGAAGATCATCGACATAATATTCAAGGATAGTATGCATAATGTCATGAAAAATATAGGTCATAGCCCGCTGATAGGTTGCACCAGCATTCTTAAGGCCAAATGGCATTACACAGTAACAGAAGGTTCCCCAAGGAGTTATGAAGGTAGTTTTATGTTGATCGGCAGGGGCAACCAAAATTTGGTTATATCCTGAAAAGCCATCCATGAGAGAGAGCATCTCATGGCCTGCAGTGAGATCAACAAGTTGGTCAATACTAGGTAGGGGGAAGTCATCCTTAGGGCAAGCGAGGTTAAGATCCTAAAAATCTGTGCATATCCAAAGTCCCCCTGTCGCTTTAATGACAAGTACAATGTTAGAAATCCATTAAGGATAGTCAATAGGTAGAATGAAGGAAACAGAAAGGAGTCGTTGAAGCTCCTCTTTGACCAAGAGGGCAATGCGTGGATGCATTTTTCTCAATTTATGTTTAATTGGCTTGGAATCAGGTTTCAGTGTAATGTTATGGACAGCAATGTCAGGATCAATTCCTGGCATGTCAGCGTAGGACCAAGCGAAAGCTTGGTTGCGAGCACGAAGAAAGGTAGTAAAGGTGACTTGTTCTGATGCGTTAAGGGATTGTCCGATCTTCACAATGTGAGGATCCTCCTCCGTGTGGATGTCGATTTCAATAGTAGATTCGTTCAGCATGGTTTGAGTTTCAGATGGTAAGGCGCGTTGAATATAAGAGTCATCCGCACCAAGGTAAGTGAGGATGGAGTCATCATCCTGACACTCAACAACGTTAATTAAAGGTGATTCCTCTTCAATCATGTTTGGATATAGAAGGGGGATAGAAGAGGGGTCCTCATTATCGCGTTGATAAGTGAGAGGACATAGGAAGATAGCATTTATGAAAAAAAAATTTTAGGAGGGATAGATTCAGGATCTATCGACTCTATGGGTGATGAAGGAAAAATGGGTGATGATAGTTTGGTAGGGGTGACATCATTGTCTTCTAGAAGACAACTGACATGAGGTTCCTTCGATGTAAGTGTTCTCAGAAATCTGAGACCACTACGATCATTGTGCTTGCGTGTAGTAACGGGAATAATTTTGTGTCAGCCTTGTTCATAAAGACCAAAACCAAAGCCTTTCCAAGCATAGTGAGTCAAGAAGGTGAGGGAGAAATGACGATTTTTCAGGTATTCAAAATCATATTGGAAAGGAACCACACCAAGAGGAGGCTCAGCGGGAAATGGAAGATGCGTAGACACCCCCATATGTTAGGTTAGTGCAGCAGTGTGGTGGTCCGTAGGGGATTACTTCCCCTACACGACGGTCATAGGTAGGATGTGCATGTACCTGTCCATACTCCTGTGGGGTATGGAAAGAACTAACATTATATAGGCGATACTCCCCCAGCGTAAGGTATTGAAAAACATCTACTAAGGGGTCTACGGTTGGGATATTAGCTACAGGAAGGGAAGTGGTTTTTGCGACAGTGGTTTCATTTGAAGGTGTAGGTGCGGTTGAGGTGGATGGTTAAGGCACATTTGAAGAGGATGGTTGGGTTGAATGAACAGGTGTCTTGATTGGTACAAGCACATCATTAGGGCGGTATAACATATTGCAGGTTTTAAAGGGGGGAGGATCAACTTTTATGGTGTAGGACTTCCCCTCGTACTCAAATTTTATGCATCTATGTAAGGTTGAGGGAACGCATCCCATAGCCTGGATCCAAGGGTGACCTAGCAATATATTATATTGGAACTCTCCCTCAAGGACATAGAAGAGTTCGGGTAAAGTACATGGTCCTACACAAATGTTGAGGATCACGGTGCCTAAGGTAGAGGTAAAAGCATCATTGAATGACCGCAACATGATGGGATTGGCACACATGTAGCTAGAAGGGATATTCATTTGTTGGAAGGCTTTTGAAGAGATGATGTTTAGGCTAGCACCCTGATCAATCATAACATGACATACCTGAATGTCCCAGAACGTACAGCTGAGATAAAAAGAGCAGGGTTAGGATCTTCTGATACCAAAGTCGATAATTTCATCTTCAGAGAAACTGACTACAGCAGCTTGTGGTACAGAGACAGAAGTGGTTGGGGTGATGGGTTGTTTGGTGAGAGAGGCAATGTGATTCGGTGTCAGAATGGAGGCAATGGGCAGGGTTTCATTAGGTAAGACCTCGATCCCCTGAAGAATTTCAACGAGAGCTTGTCGATGAGATTCAGAAGTCTGAATGAGATCATATAGTGTCATTTTTACGGGTGATTGGTGAAGCTGTTTGATCATGGGCTCGATGGGAAATCTATCACATTAGAGGATGAAAATGTTTCACTCGGAATGTTTCAGCTTCTGGGCATAGAGTTGCTTCTATCCTTTCATTCCTTTTAGAAACAGATAAGGGTTAGGGCTAGGAGGAATACCTGTTTAATGTCGAGATGGTGTGCGCGTACCGTAGAGAAAGATCAGGCTGACTGCGAAGAACTCCTTTTTGTCTTGGAAGGACTACCTGCAAATAAGAACACAAGACCACAAGATTTTGATTAGACAATAAATGAGGAAACTGCCTTGGGCCCAGGAAATATAAAACTTCCTTTCAAAGGTGGTCAGTTTCCCTACTAATATGAATTAACACCAAAGACTATAAAATATCAATTAAATTGCTTCGTTGAAACAGGTAGGGGAAAGGCTGATTTCTGGTTTTGAATCACAATAACTGATACCGGTTACTGATAATCGATATCGGTAGGGTCTAGGATCTGTAGGTGGGTTATGTTGTGGGGTGGTTGTGTTGTAGGGTAGTTGTGTTATTTGTAAGGCTAGTATATGAGTGATATTAGGTAATGAGGTGATGAGAGGTAAATGAATGATAGTTAGATGCAATGGCATGCTGGGTAGTGGATCTAGGAATGGATTTATGAGGACTGTGATTCAAAAAGTCTAAGAAATGTTATTAAAGAGGAAATGCAAGATGTCACTTACTGGTTATTGACGAAGATGTAGGTCCAAGAACTCTGATGAAAAAGGTAGAACTCAGGTAGGATGGCCTGACACACAGAAGATGAGATATCTCCCTCCCGATGATCAGCTGAGTATCACAAGGCTCTGGTTATCCAGTTGCAGTCTCGAGCTTGATCTCCTTTGCTGCAAACTCTTCTTGTCTCTTCACTTGTCTCCGCTCAGCAAAGTAAAGATCCAGATTCTCTTAATCGCTTCTGATGATCCCCCTTGATCCAAAAATCCTTCGACATTTGTTTCTGGTTAGGGGAGCCCATTTACAGGGAACCGATGGTGGTTTCGTAACTGACGGTGGTCGAGTAGGAACCGGTATTGGTAAGGAAAAAGTAGGCTATTTTTAGTAAAATAGCCCACTTTCCCTACTTTTCTCCTGAGATATTAGTTGCGGGCTTGGTCAAGTGACTAGAAGGTTGGTTTTGGGTGCGAGAAAGGGGTCATTAGTCATGGGTGTAGATGTGGACCAAGTTATAGGTCTCAATTAGGTTAGTTTAGGGTTAGGACTAGGTCATGATGAGGTGGCAAAATGAGGTGGCAGGTAAGGTGATTTGGATTTATCAATTACAAGGTAATTAATAAATAATTTTGTAAGGTTTAGGTGATGAGGTTAGGTTGCGAAATGAGAAGCGGGTCACAAGGGGTCGTAAGACACAAATTTGGTGTCTACACTCCTAGGTGAGCTACTTGGCAAGCTACTCAATAAAATCCAAGGCGAGCTACCTTCTGAGCTCAAGGAAAGTTGGTAAGGTGAGCTCCTCATCGAGCTCAAGGTGAGCTGGAAAGGTGAGCTTATAGGTGAGCTCCCATGGAAGTTTTTGGGAAAGATTCTTGACGAGATCCTAGGTAAGCTCAAGTCAAGCTACTTGGCGAGCTCCTGGGTGAGCTCAAGATAAGATTACAAGGTGAGTTTGTAAGGTGAGTTCCCAAGTGACTTTCTAGGAAATATCAATTCAAGATAATCGACGAGCTCCTGGGTGGGCTACTTGCCAAGCTCCCAGTCAAGCTCCTAGGTGAGCTACTCAGGGAGATCCCAGGTAAGCTTGTCGATAATATCTTAGGTGAGATTACATGGGAGCTACCATATGAGCTCCAGGTGAATTGGCAAGGTGAGCTCAAGGTGAGTTGGTAAGGTGAGCTCAAGGTTAGTTAGTAAGGTGAGCAGTCAGGTGAGCTCCCAGGTGAGTTCCCAGGTGAGTTACTCGATGATCTCCTAGGTGAGCACAACTTGAGTTAATCAGTGAGATCCAAACTAGCTCCTAGGTGAGCTACTTGGTGAGCTATTCGGTAAGCTATTATTTGAGCTCCCAAGTGAGCTACTTAGTGAGCTCCTAGGAGATGTCCCAGTGAGCTTCTCGATGAGCTCACATGTGAGCTCAAGTCAACCTACTTGGCGAGCTACTAGGTGAGTTCCCATGTGAGCTATTAGGTTAGATACCAGGTGAGTTGTTAGGTAAGCTACATGGTGAGCTACTTGATGAACTCTGAGGTGAGCTACCAGATGAGCTCAAGGTGAGTTTTCAGGTGAGCTCCCATGTGATTTTTTGGGTGAGCTACTTGATGAGCTCCCGGGAAAGCTCAATTCAAGCTACTTTATGAGCTCCTAGTCACGTTTAAGGTGAGCTAGAAAGGTAAGATGTCAGGGGAGCTCCTAGGTGAGTTTTTAGGTAAGCTCAAGTTGAGCTGCTTGACAAACTCCTGGGTGAGCTACTTGCTAACCTCCTAGCCAAGATCCTAAGTGAGTTATTTGGTAAGCTCCCATGTGAGGTTAAAGATGAGCTTATTAGTAATATCTTAGGTGATCTTACATGTGAGCTACCAGATTAGCTCAAGGAATGTTTGCAAGGTGAGCTCAAGGTGAATTGGCAAGGTAAGCTCAAAGTGAGTTAGCAAGGTGAGCTATCAGGTGAGCTCCTAGGTGAGTTCCCAGGGTAGTTACTTGACGAGCTCCCAAGGGATCTACTTAAAGAGATCCTAAGCTAGCTACTTGGCGAGCTATTCAGTTAGCTCCCAGGTGAGCTACTAGGTGATCTCCCAAGTGAGTTACTTGGTGAGTTCCCACGAAAGGACCCTAGCGAGCTGCTTAGTGAGCTCACAAGTGAACTCAAGTTAACCTACTTGGGAAGCCTCTCAGTGAGCTCCCAGGTGATCTGTTAGGTGAACTCCCAAGTGAGCTATTATGTGAGCTCCTAGGTGAGTTGTTAGGTGAGATGCTTGATGAAATCTGAGGCAAGCTACTAGACAAGCTCAAGGTGAGATGTCAAGGTGAGCTCCTCAGTGAGCTCAAGGCAAGCTAGCAAGGTGAGATCCCATGTGAGATGGTAAGGAAAGTTGTCAGGTGAGCTCCCATGTGAGTTTTTGGATGAGATTCTTGACAAGATCCCAGGTGAGCTCAATTCGAGGTGCTTGGAAAGCTCCTGGGTGAGCTCAAGATGACATGACAAGGTGAGATCCCATGTGAGTTTCAAGGCTTGCTCAAGTTTAGCTACTTTGATGAGCTCCTGGGCATGCTGAATGATGAGCTCCTAAGTGAGCTACTTAGTGAGCTCCTAGGTGAGCTCAAAGGTGAGCTTGATAGCAATCTCTAAGGTGAGCTTACATGTAAGATACCAGATGAGCTCAAGGCAAGTTGACAAGGTGAGCTCAAGGTAAGTTGGAAAGGTGACCTGAAGGTGAGTTGGCATTGAGAGTTGTCAGGTGAGATCCTAGGTGAGTTCCTATGCGAGTTACTTGATGAGCTCCCAAGAGAGCTCAAATTAAGCTGATCGACGAGCTCCTAGAAGAGCTCCAAGGTGAGCTACTATGCGAGCTATTTAGTGATCTCCCAGCTGACCTACTAGGTGAGCTCCCAAGTAAGCTACTTGGTGAGCTCCCAAGCGAGGTCCCCTATGAGCTATTAGGTGAACTCACAACCGAGCTCAAGTCAACCTACTTAGTGAGCTGCTCAATGAGATCCCAGGTGAGTTACTTGGTGAGCTACTTGAAAAACTTTGAGGTGAGCTACTAGATAAGCTCAAGGTGAGTTGGAAAGGTGAGCTCCTCAGTGACACAAAATTTTTTTCTTACGACACCTTGTACCTCGTATCTCATCCCACAACCTAACCCTACCTCACCACCTAAACCTTACACACTTAATTATTTATTAATTACCTTATAATTAATAAATCTACATCTCCAACCCTACCACCTCACCTTGCCACCTCATCATGACCTAGCCATAACCCTAAATTAACCTAATTAAGACCTATGACTTGATCTAGACCCACACCCATAACTCATCACCCATCACCTGCACTAAAAAAAGCCTAATAATGACTTCACCAAGCCCACAACTGATCCCTTGGGAGAAAAGGAGGGAAAGATGGCTATTTTACTCAAAAAAGGCCACTTTGACCTAACTGACATCAGTTCCTACTCGACCACCATCGGTTACCTAACCACCATCAGTTCCCTATAAATGACCTCCCCCAACCAAAAAGAAAGGATCCAGAATTCATTTGGCAAGAGAGAGAGAAGTGAAACAAGTAGAAGAGGTTGCAGAGAAGAGGATCAAGCCCAAGACTGTAACTGAGCAACTAGATTGCTGTCACACTCATCCAAGCATTGCGAAAGACTGAGGATAACTTCATAAGCTCGCTTTCTAATACCAAATCATTCCAACTAAGCCTTACTATCACCACCACATTCCTTGGAACTGTATCTTCATTAGGAAATAGTAAGTAGTATATTGTATGTTTTTAAACACCATTTCTTGAACCTTTAATTCATAATAATTATAAGCTCACTCCTAGATCTACCACCCGGCAGCACTTTGCACCTAACTTTCATTCATCAACCCCGATATTGCCCCAAAGATAGTTTTCTCACTCTCTAAGTTTTCTCCATCACCCTACTACCCCCCCCTAATCATTTATTAACCCTATAAACACCATAACCATCTTACAACTGACTTCCATTCAAAACCCCTAAATCACTACCCCTACCAATATCGGTTATCTTCTACCGGTATCGGTGTTATAACCACAGTCGGTTATCCAGTGACCTACATCAGTCACTATGACTTATACCTAAAACCAACCTTTCCCTTATTTCCCCCAAACAATCTCATATCCAACTGGGTCTATCCTTGTAACTTGATCTGAATGCATCAATAACTGGTGACCAAACAAACATCATGACATTTTATTATTGGTAGTTTAGTCTCTATTGATTTTTAACAAGGTACCTAAATCATGATTTTGCAATAGATTCTTTATTATCATTTGCATTAATTCATATTAAAATGGGAACTGACCACCTTCGAAAGGAATTCTAATATTTCCTGGGACCAAGGCAGTTCCCTCACTTATTGTCTAACTAATATCTGGTGGTCTTGTATTCTTACTTACAGGTAGTCCTTCCTAGACAAAAAGGAGTTCTTCACAATCGATCTGATCTCTCTACGATACGCGCACACCTCCCTAACACTCAACAGGTATTCCTCCTAGCCCTAACCCTTATCTATTTCTCAAGAGAATGAAAGGATAGAAGTAACTCTATTCCAAAACGAAATTATGTGCAAAACATTTTGGCATGCCCAGTGGGACCCTTTTCGGGTTTCTTTCTTTCTTGCTTGCTTTCATATAGGGAGCACACTTGCTATTTCTTTATTCTAAATATTCACAAAATATTTTTTCATTTTGGTAAAAGAATTTTTCTTTCTTTCACATCTTTGCATTAGTGAAATTCATCTTCTTTGCTTCATCGAATATCATTTTAGATTTGGGTTTAAAACATGTGCATCATATTCTTGCTTGTTGTTTTTAATTCTAGTGAATGTAGATTAAGTAACAGGTCGTACATGTGGGGGTGATATCCATGGTATTGACAATAAATTAATCTTACTCTCACTACACAACACATACCAAATCACATCATAATCAACACAACAGCTCAAACATCCCCCCTTCCCACAATATTCCTCCACCTGATTGAGGTAGCCTTATGAGCCAAAACAAAATTGACATCTCCCTTAGGTATTTTGTTTAGGATTGACATCATATGGCATCTAAGGCATAAGCCCAAAGTGATTAAAACTAATCCTAAGGTTAGTATCTTGATTTTCTTGTGCATCTTGCTTGTTTTTTTACTTCTGTTTCTCTGTCATACACTGTTTCAGTGATCACTTCAAGGCAGTTTGGTAGGTATAATAAGCATTGTTATCCCCAAACCAGCAGCTTCTCACATCCTCTCTTTTCTTTCACAGTGACCGACACCGGTCCTATACTACCAACATCGGTTATTTGACCGATGTCGGCTACATTCTGACCGACATCAGTTATCTAACCGATATTGGTTACTATGTTTAACAGTTCTTGACAAACTAGCAACCTATCAATTCCAACATTTTGTTGTTGTTTCTGTTCTAGATTGATTAAATCCCTTTTGTGTCCTCTTTTCCATGGTTGTTATCACCTAGAAACAAGCTGCAGCCATGGTTTCTCATTCTTGTTCCGTTCCTTTTCCTGAGTCACCCCCTTCACATCCTATGGCGAATCCTATGGATACCAGTAATTTTCCCAAGATCCCTGAAGGAGATAAGGAATTTGCTAAATTTTTGGATGCTAATCCTAGCGCCGTACAATATTATTTGTCTCATACCCCTGACCGTACACCCGATGGTCAGCTCCTCGTTGGTATGCCTATTAGTATCACTGCTCACTTAGCCCCTTCCCCACCTAATAACTCTGCCTCACTGTCTTCATCCTTAGCCCCGTCTCACAGCTCAGTGGATTTGGTGGTTCATACTGCACCAATTGGATTTCCTTTTTTTAATCTGGGGCCCCACATATCACTACCGTCCACTGACCCTACCTCATCTCTCTTGCAGAATGTCTCTTTTATAACTTGTTCTCTGCCACCTATACACACAAGCTTTCCCTCACAAGCCCCGCCCACCTTTTCATTTCCACAAACTCATCCGGTGACATCAACCTCTTATATAGGACACCCTTATTCAGCTGCCCCAACACATTCATCACCATTGTATTATCAACATTCAATCCCACCATTATCTAGTAGCGGCTCTTGGACCAATCCTCCTCTTTTTACAACGACAACACCATCATCTAACCCAACCAATGATTTAATCAAACAGATGATGGACAAGATGCAAAATCTTAAGGATTTTGTTTCAGGAAGTCGTAACACCCTGACATACGAGAAAGTTTGTTAGGAGCCTATTCATCCTTCTATCCCCCTTTATACATATCCTCCTTAATGGGAATTACTTAAATTTACTTGCTTTAATAGTAAGGAGGACCCTCAACAACACTTGCAATCGTTCAGACATGCCTGCTATCTGATTGCTCACGACGATGCCTTACTACTCCATACCTTTCTCATGTCCTTATCAGGACCTACCTTGAAGTGGTACAGTGCTTTATCCCAACACTCAATCTTCTCCTTTAACTAATTAGCCCAATCATTCTTGGATCACTTCTTCATCAATATTTCCAAGAAAGCATCCATTACTGACCTCTATGCCATCTAACATTTTGAAGATGAGTCTATCATAGATTTTGTTGGACGATGGCAGGGCCTCATCAACCAACTTACTTACACCTTACCTCAGGCTGAGTTCATCGAACTCTTTACGCGGGCCTGTGCTAAACACATTTCTCCCACCCTCCAAATTCAAACTTTTCATACCTTTGATGAGGCCTTTACTATGGCTAGGAAACTAGAGATTCAAGCCTTAGAGGAGGAGAAATTGAGGTTATGCAACAAAATCTCAAATTTCTGGACCCAAGACTCTACCACCAAACCCAACACCACTAACTCTCACACATTGGCTTCTTTGAAATCAAAGGGTTTCGTACACGCAGTGACGGTCAAATCTCAAGCACTATCTAATACCTAGCTGAAAGCCACCTATAAGTATAAAGTTGAGCCCATCAACTACACTCCCTTGGGAGAAACTTATGGTGTGATCTTAGACAAATTGCTTAAAGTAGGAGCTATCACCTTGCCTCCTATTAAACCTCACTCTGGGTTTTATTCCACCCGTGCTATACCTTCTTGGTATAAAGAAAATGACTTCTGTAACTTCCATCGCATGAAGGGACACAGTCACAAAAACTGAAAGATGTTGAAAAACATAGTACAGGAAATGGTTGATGTAGTGGATATAACTCTCGATAATCCTAATGCCCCCGCTAATCAAAATTTAAAAATCTTCAACAAACCATTTCCAAACCATGCATCTAACAATAACACAAATCAAGACACCTCAGCTGAGGAGAAGAGTGTGCATGAGATCCATGCGATTTTCAACTCCCAACCCAAGGCTTCCATTGAGGAAATTCTGAATCAAGATCCTTCACCAACGTAGGGATTCTTGCCCCCTTCTCCTTCATCAGGACAAGAGGATAGTCCTGCTATTACTTTACCCATAAAGGAATTAACCGCCCAGAGTTCTCTTCTCACAAATGAACCTTCTTACACCACATCCCTGCAAGATTGTGAGCAGGATGTTATCTAACTTATCTATTTCCCAAACATCTCCTTCCACCACTCTTCCTGTAAAAGAAGAAGGCTTGCCACTTTTTCTGTCATCCTTAGAGGAGAAACCCCTTGAGCCTACATCACCAAACTCCTTAATCATGACATGGATCCCCTCGAACATGCCCTCCTACCTATTAGTTCTTCATCACCTAAATCTTTCCAGTGACCGGTTGACCTCTTAACACCCATTGATACAACACCTCATTTACCCCCTGTATCACACCCACAGTGGACCGAGAATCACAACCCACCTCTCTTCCATACCAAAGTTCCTGTTCACACATGAAGATTTTCATCGCCCAGGAGATAGACGAGTCTTATGGGAGTGTTTGAGTACACTATGCTCTACTCAAATGCAGATGACTAATCCAAACACCTCTACCATATACCCGAGGTGTTTACAAAATCTCAAAATGCCTATGTCTTCACCTTCACCCCCCTCATCTCTATCGAATCCCTCAGCCACCTCTATCAACCTAACCAAACCTTCCCCTATGCTTGGGACTTCACCAATACCCATACCCAGACACCCACACCCCACCTAAACAGTTAGATTTATCCAAAAATAATACCATCAATCCACCTAGGAGACAGACCCAATCTCCTCGAGTCCAATATATGCCTCTTCCATAACTAAAACCCTCGCTCCTCGATCACACCGATACAGCAGGCATGGCTTCAACCTTCACCATCACAACTACCTTCTATATTAGGGCCTCACCCCTCCACCTTGCCTCAATACACCATGCCTCCCACATCTTCTTTAACACAACCTATACCTTTTGCACCCCTACAGACACCCACGGGCATCTCAACACTGTCACCCCAAGTATCTCACCTACCTGCCAACCCTAAGAAAACTCGATCATCGAAGGAATTGTTTGCTATCGCTCCTCTCTCCCCATGGTTGTTTCCTGCCACCCACATCAGCTGGGGCCTCATCATCTAACCAACTAAACATAACTTGTAGAAGAAACCACACCTAGTTAAAACCAATCATCAAAATCCCTTGCCTAAATCACCACCCGTATGAACCACTCATACCCAACCATTACCAAAACAATAAAAAATATCACCCACTCAATCAAAACCTCATCTTCATCTGAATTTGACCCGCTCAAACGATCTTACTCCAAGATCCTTGATATTTTGGTAGGGGATGCGACCATTTCCCTAACCCTACTCAGACTCTATGATCCATCTAAACCTCAACCCATAGGTTATGATGAATCCAAAATCTATGCTTACCATCGCACACCAGGACACAAAGTATAAGGATACAAAGCTTTGAAATTCATCCTTTGCCAGTCACCTATCTCAGATAGATAGCCTAAGAAAAACAATTTACAGAGAGAGAAGCCCTTAGCTTCGATCCCTTCTCCTATACCACATGTCCCTGCCTCACCAAAATCTATCATCATTGCAACCCTGCCTCTCAAGAAAAATGACTTATCCCCACCATCTTCCTCCTCTCGTATTCATGAGATCAACATGATTAACATTTCTACTCGAGGTCAGAAAAACAATGGAAAAGTTAAAGAAAGCATACCTGTTGCCTCTCTTTCTCCTTCTGCCATCTTGATTACACCATCACCTAAAGTGGTCATTCATGGACCTGCCTATCCCGTCTCTGATGGATTTTCCCATAACACCATGATCAAACAACTTCACCAATCTCCTGTCAAAATGACACTCTATGATCTCATTCAAACATCTAAATCGCATCGACAAGCTTTAATTGAGATCCTTCAAGGGATAGAGGTCCTACCTAACAAAACCTTTCCCATTGACTCCATTTTAACACCCCAACCACGTCGATTATCTCACCAAATAACCTACCTCTACAACCACTTCTATCCTTGTATAACAAGCCACTGCTGTCAGTTTTTACAAAGAAAAAATTGTCGTCTTTGGTGCAGAAGATCCTGATCCCTCTCTTTTCATCTCGGCTTACGTCCAAGACATCCAGGTACATCGTGTTATGATTTGGGTGCTAGCCTAAACATCATCTATTCTAAAGCCTTCCAAAAAATGAATATCCCTCCTAGCTGCATGTGTGCTAACCCCCACCATGATATATTCATTCAACGATGCTATTAATTCTACCGTAGGCACCGTGATCCTTAACATTCATGTAGGGCCACGTACCTTACCTGAACTCTTCTATGTCCTTAAGGGAGAATTCCAATACAACATTTTGTTAGGCCACCTTAGATCTGGGCTATGGGATGCGTTCCCTCCACCTTACATAGATGCATCAAATTCAAGTATGAGGGGAAGTCATACACCGTCAAAACTGATGCTTCCCCTTTCAAAACCTGTAATATGTTATATCTCCCTAATGATGTGCTTGTACCAGTCAAGGAACCCATTGATCCAACCCAACCATCTACTTCAACCATGCCTCAACCATCCACATTAACCACACTCAGACCTTTGACCAATGAACCTACCACCGTGAATACCACTTCCTTCCCCGCGGACAACATCCCAACTTCAGATCCCTTGGTAGATGTTTTTCAATGCCTTATGCTAGGGGAATACTACCTATACAATGTTAGAACCTTTCATACCCCACAGGAATATGGACAGTTACATGTGCATCCTACCTATGACAATCGTTCGGGGGAGGTAATCTCCTACGGACCACCTAATTTCCGCACCAACCTAATGTATGGGGATGTCGACACATCCTCTGTCACCCCTAAGCCTCCCCTTGGTGTGGTTCCCTTCCAATCTGATTTTCAATATCTAACCAACCGTCATTTCACCCTCACCTTCCTGACGCGCTGTGCTTGGAAGGGTTTTGGTTTCAGTCTTTATGAACAAGGCCGACATACGATCATTCCCGTAACTACCCACAAACACAAAGATCGTCATGGTCTTGGATTTTTTGAACCACCTACACTGAAGAAACCTCATGTCAATTTTATCTAGGAAAACAATGAAGTCACCCCTTCCAAACCATCATCGCCCATTTTTCCATCTTCACCCACAGAGTCGATAGACTCGGAATCTATCCCTCCTAAATTTTTTTTTCATGAATTCTATCTTCCTGGGTCCTCTCACTTATCAACGCGATAGTGAAGACCCATATTCTCTCCGCCTTTTATATCTAGACATGATCGAAGAAGATTCACCTTCAATTAATGTTGTGGAGTGCCTGGATGATGACTCCATCCTCACCTACCTTAGTGTGGACGACTCTTATATTCAACATGCCTTACCATCTGACACCCAAACTATGTTGAATGAATCAACTATATAAATCAACATCCACATGGAGGATGATCCTCACATTTTAAAGATCAGACAATCTCTCGATGCATTAGAACAAGTTGCCTTCACTACCTTCCACCGTGCTCACAATCAAGCTTTTTCTTGGTCCTACGCCGACATGCCAGGAATTGATCCTAACATTACTATCTATAACATCACTCTGAAACCAGACTCTAAACTAGTTAAATAGAAACTAAGAAAAATGCATCCATGCATTGCCCTCTTGGTGAAAGAAGAGCTTTGACGCCTCCTTTCTATTTCTTTCATCTTACCTATTGACTATCTGAAATGGATTTCTAATGTCATACCTATCACTAAAGTGACGGGGAGACTTCAGATATGTATAGATTTTCGAGACATTAACCTCGATTTCCCAAAGGATGACTTCCCCCTACCTAGCATTGATCAACTTGTTGATCTCACTGTAGGCCATGAGATGCTTTCTCTCATGGATGGCTTCTCGAGATACAATCAATTTTTTGTATCCCCAGTCGATCAACATAAAACAACCTTCATTACCCCTAGGGGACCTTCTGCTATCATTTCATGCCATTCGGTCTTAAGAATGCTGGTACAACCTATCACCGGGCTATGAATTATATTTTTCATGACATTATGCACACTATCCTCAAGGATTATGTCGATAATATTCTTAGAAAATACAAACATCGCAGTGAACATCTCGATGTTTTAACCATTACTTTCGATCACCTGTTACAATACTGTGTTCATTTTTAACCAAAGAAATGTGTCTTTGGCATCCTTTCAGGAAAACACCTTGGTTTTATCATCTCTTTGCATGGCATTGAGGTCTACCCAGCTAAAGTCAAAGCTATCCTAGAAATGCCCCCACCCACTAACCTCAAACAATTACATAGTTTACAAGGAAAACTCCAATCTATTCAGTGTTTCATTTCACAACTCTCAGATCGATTTCAACATTTCCATCATCTCCTTAAAGAGGAATTTGTCTTTCAATGGAGGGAGGAGTGCCACCAAGCATTTGAGGTTCTTAAATCTTATCTCTTGCAGACACCCGTGCTTGTCCCACCTCAGGATGATCACCCTTTCTACCTTTACCTTTCTACCACTGACCATATTGTAGGAGCCATGCTCACACATCATGAATCTGAGCATCGAGAACAAGTAGTTTATTACATAATCCGTACTCTTGTGGATTACGAGACTAGGTATACACACGTCAAATTTTTTTGCCAAGCCCTATCATTTGTGGCCACCAAACTCTAACATTACCTCCTGAATCACAAAACTTTGTCATCACCAATGCTGACCCCATACATTATATGTATGCCAAACCTCATCTAAACTAACGCATCACCCAATAGCTTATGCTCCTCGCCGACCTCGACCTTGAGTTTGTATACCAGAAATTAGTCAAAGGACAAACTATCGCAGACCAACTCATGGAAGCCCCTTTACCTGGGGAACAATTTACCAATTTTACTTTCCCTGATGAACTCATCGCAACTCTTTCACTCAGTGATGTGTCGTATCTAATGACCCTTTTCTTTGATGGATCTAAATACCAGCGCAGTGGAGGGGTAGACGTTGTTCTCATTCCTCTTGAAGATGAACCTATGCCTCTTTCATTTAGGCTCAATTTCCCCCTGCACTAACAATACAATGGAATACGAGGCCCTTGTTTTGGGTCTCCACATTGCGTTACACTTAGGTGTGAAGTCTATTAATATTTTTGGTGACTCTCAATTGGTAGTAAATCAAGTTACTAGAATCTACCAATGTAAAAATGAGGAAATTCAAAAGTACAAACATTACGTGGATTCACTTTTGACCTTATCTTCTCATTATTCTATCCAAACCATTCCCCACTCAACTAATAAATTTGTAGATACTATGGCTTGCTTGGCCTCACAAATTCCAGCCTCACCAACTAACTCAGACATATTTGTCTTGGTCCAACAACTCTTTGCCCTATCTTACTTAGTTCTAGATGTTTCCATGGTAAATAATGTATCTTCTGATTCGCAGGATACCTAGTATCACCTATTTCACGACTACCTTACAACCTCTATTCTACCACCTAACCTTACTAGTAATGGAAAACATTCTTTTCTTAAAAGTGTTTATTGTTATGTCTTCATGGGGGGACTCCTCTATAAACGTGTCTTCGATGGTATCCTCCTTCGCTGTCTAATCGACACTGAAGTTGCTCACACCACCCAACAAATCCATGACAGACTTTGTGGTGGGCACTTTAGTGGCCTTGCCATGGCCAAGCGGATCCTTCACCTAGGATATTATTGGCCTACTCTCAATAAAGACTATTGTGCATATGTTAAGCATTGTGTTATGTGTCAACAACATGCCAACCTTCAACATACTCCTAGCCACCCGTTACAGGTCACATGAGATCTTTGGCCTTTCTCACAATGGGGTTTAGACCTTATTGGCGAGATTCACCCACCTTCTTTGCAGCATCACCATTGGATCATCACGATAACTGAATATTACAATAAATGGGTGGAGGCCATTCCACTCATTTCAACCAAAAAAGAGAAAATTATTGAGTTCATCAATCATCACATTATCTATCATTTTGGTGTTCCTCATCACCTGATAATATATAATGGAAAATATTTCAAAAATAAGTTGTTACAAGACCTTTGTGACAACTTTGGTATCAAACTTAGCTTCTCATCACCCTACTATCCATAAGCAAATGGACAAGATGAATCTTCTAACAAAACCTTAACCAAAATTCTCATGAAAGTCATTAACAATTCTGGGAAAAACTGGCATGATCACATCCCCTTTACCCTTTGGGATTATCATACCAGCATTCATACTTCCACTAATGCCACACCATTATCTCTAGTGTATGGTAATGAGGCTGTCTTGCCTCTCGAAATACAAATCCCTTCTCTCAGAATATCTCTTCAAGATATTCTCACCAATGATGACTTCCTCCAAGAGTGGCTAGCCCAATTAGAGCTTCTTGACGAGCATCATCTTAAAACTCTTGACCATCTTCAAATTTATCAAAAACTCATTAAGCGTGCTTATGATAAGTGAATTTACGAGCGTACCTTTAAGATTGGTGATCTTGTCCTCAAATAGAATCAACATGTAACCAAACTAGAAAAGAGAAAACATGGAAAATTTTCTCCTAATTGGATTGGGCCTTACATTATCACTCACACCTATGGATCAAGTACTTATCATTTAGCTTCACTTAATGGTAAACTTGAGCCTGAACCCCTTAATGCCTTGCATCTCTGACCATTCTACTATTAAATTTAGTGTTACATCACTTCTTATCTACCTTGCGCTCGTCCCTTGAGCTCATTTACCACCTCATACACCTTGTTTCGTGCATCTCAAAATAGAATCAAGCTCACATGCTTTGATCATCACCTCCTCTTAAAGATGCCTTCCCCTTTTTATTCTGGTCCATGACTTAAAAGTATCAAAATAACAAGTTCTCAATTATACGATTCTAGGATATTCTTGAGTCAAACTTCCTACAAAAATATATACTTCATGCCAAATGGACATCTAGACCTCTAAGCTCTAAACTAGATTGCTCCCTCAAAGGACAGCTATGTGCAAAGCCGCATCTATTATTATAAACTAGACTTCTCCCTCGAAGGACAGCTATGTGTAAAGCTACATCATGCTACTATAAGTAAACTGCTCCCTTGAAGGATAGCTATACAAAGTCAGCCTCTATCAGAAGCTTCTTGCATTGATCAGCTTCGTGAAGACCTTGAGAAACAACAAAATGCATATCCCATATAGACTTCCTGCATCAATCAGTCTATATCCAAAAAAATAAAAGAAGTATTAAAAATCACTTTTGAGTCATGGACTCGTCTATTTAGGTTTGGATCTATTTTGTCAGAATAATCACCTTATAACAAGTCCTCTACACCCCAGCTATACCATCCACCTCACCTCAACATTTTTCAAAACAACAAAACTCAAGGGATGTGACGTATAACCGATATATTATGATTATACAAATCTTTCCACCTATTGACTTCTCGCATATGCAAGGTACCTAGAGATTAAAGCTCATCCTATGATAATACGTGGTTTGTTTAGATCTTTCCAACTATGGGACATTTTTGCCTCTTTTACCTAAATCTAGGATTATGTGTTGACCTTAATTAGGACACAGTTCCCTAATGCTTGGGTAAGCTAAACCTTGCTTCACCTATACCTTACCAACTCCAACAACCTTACCCTACCAATATCGAATTTTTTTACCAACCAAAAAATTACCTAACCACAACCAAATTTCCTGAATTCACCTCTCCCTGGTCCTAAGGGAGAACTACATCGGTCTGAGGCACCTCCTTGCTTTGTGCAATGGGATATGTAGGTAGCACTTAGGAGACATGGGGTCTCCCAAGGTTAGCTCGACCATCCCCTACCATAACCTATCATGTGTTGTGTTTTGCTTAAAAATATAAATGTTTTCACATATTTATATTGATAACACTCACCTTTGTCCTTTATCAATCCAAACATTCAAAACACAAACATTTCTTATTATTATCATAAAATAAAAATCAACTTACATATTCATTTTTATTTAGATGTTAAATAAATACATCTTCTCTATCATCGACACACAGGTCGACATCCTTATTTATTCTTCTACCCCTATGAAATTCATGTTGGCCCCCATGCCTCATCCCAAACCAGGTAGTGATGGTGATCGTCGATGCCGCTCACCTAGCCTCTCCATCCTCAAAGGGGCCAATGTTATTGGTTCCTCCCACTAATCTGCCAATCTCTCATGTAACATACAAATACACCCTCTCGTGTGGAGGAATCTTGCCTCTAGTCTCTCCACTCATGACTGTGAAACCTCTAACAATCCCATTATCTCATTCACCTGTGTTTGAAGCTAGTGAACTAAACCCTATAGGAAGTCTCTCTCCACTGTAATCACAGCTATGTCAGGATTATCAGCCCTCTCACGTCTACCTCGTAGCTTTGCTACCCACCATAATCTATAAGACTTTGTCACTCATGCATCCATTACCCTGGGATCGACTACTGTCTCTTCGAGTCCTTCTGGAAGTGTCAGTCATGGAGGTGAGAAGGGTGCCTCAGCATCGATCCTCTGGTATGGTCTATGAGCCATGGGTATATCTTAAACAAATCCAAATTGTCACCGCATGTGATCTAGAGGAATCCTCTCATACTCACCTGACATGTGTCCCGCAATCCACCTCAATCACTCTACACCCCTCAAATCCTTTCTTATGTTTTCTGTCACCATGTAGTTCCTATAAGGCCTCCAACAGATATCCGTAATCGTCACCATCTCCCACATCTTCCTATAATACTTGGAATCATCTGTCATGGTTTTAGCTCTTGCCTCTTGCTCTGTCTGGACCCATCGTCTGAATCCCAACCTATGCACTCCTATCTCTCCTTCCTGGATTGGTCAGCCTATTGGTTACACACACACAATGTTCTCATAGGCCCAACAATGTAATAAGTATGCATAATCTAGTGTAGTCTTGTGATTTCACCTGCATTCCCATAAACCCCTGTATAGCTCTGTAAGATATGCAGGTGCCCATGTGAAAGTAATGCTACCTTCTATCATCTCACGAATAATACACATCAATGATTTTAGAAATATTACCTCGTCCACTATAGGTAATGCATAATACCCCACCGCTATCATTAATACCACTTCCAACCTTATTGCCTCAGGGTGTGCCACAAACATTATACCATAAGTGAATGTCAAGCCCACTATGTCATATCTCGTGTAGCTGGACCAAATACTGTCGTTATCACTTCCTACACCGCGTTAGGCCCTGCCTGATACACTGGTCTTCTTGTAATTGGGAGTCTCAAAATTTAGAACACATATTCTAACGTCACTGTCATCTCCCCTATTGGTAGATAAAAGGTATTTTTTTCAAGATTCCATCTCTCAATCAGCACCTGTAACATAGCATGATTGCATACAATCTGTAAATAATAGCGGATTCCACTTAACCCCACATAGTTTATTAATGCCCACTCAGCTGGTGTTACATCCACTCAGACCCATGACAACAAAGCTGACACCTTATCATTCATCCTCAACCCTACCTGTGCCTACACAAATTAAACCAACAAACAACAAATCAACAAATAACTTCCCATGTGTTTTTTATCACAATCCACAACTTTACACAATAACTGCTATTAGTTATAGACAACCAATACTGGTTACCTAATCAATACCGGTTATTCCTAAATGATATCAGTCACTATCAATTCCAACCACCCCACTAAAAAAAACACCACCTATTATAACTTCTTTTTATAGGTTTTGACCTCTAACTAATATTGGTAATGGCACGCCCTAGAAAACTGATATCGGTCTTCTAACCGATACCGGTCATAACTAACTAATATCATTTACCTGCCTAGTTTACCCTAACTCCTACACTTCTCCACTGAACTCTATTTTTCACCACATCGCCTATCCCTGGCCTTTGCTAAATAGCCTTATTTTGAATTCATTGGCCCGACTCAAGGCCACAACCAACCAATCAGCCTGACCCATGGCCGTAACCAACCAATCGGTCTGACCCAAGGCTGTAATCAACCAATCGGCCTAACCTAAGGCCACAACAACCCAATCGACCTGACCCAAGGCCGTACCTAACCAATTGGCCCGACCCAAGGCCACAATGAACCACTCGGCCTGACCCAAGGCCACAATAAACCAATTGGCCCAACCTAAGGCTGCAACCAGCCAATCGGCCTGACCCACAGCCATACCAATTAAGTACCTTGACTGAATCCCATAAATTATGATTCTATCCACACATAATGTAGCCATTTGTTTAATCGAGCTCACCTGTTTGTGTTTTAGCATGACTAGGATACTTGAATTGATCAGCCAACCAGCTTTACTTAGACTGAGACCATGACATTTATCTCAACCAAACCAACCATTTGATACAGCTAAACATGCCTAAATGTTCTGGTACCTTCCCCATTATATCCCCTGGAGCTACTTCTTATGTCTTGGATACCAGGATTATATCAGCCTTGTTTGGATAAACTATCGAGCTTTACCTATGAATTGTGTGTTTGCTCTTCAAACCATGTACCCTGGTCACACTACTACATTTTAACGTGCATCAGCTTCCTTGAACTTACCCCACCATCTTACCAGCATCTCACCATCATTTACCCTTTATCAACCCTATCACTGATTTCATGTCACCCTCCATCTGTGATTGACTTGAGGTGGATTACCTATACCCTTAACTGGGGCAACCACTTCTTATTATTGTCATTGCAGCTTTACAAGACAAACTACACAACAAAAAGGGCAAATGTTGACACCAAATTTGTGTCTTACGACACTTTATACCCCGTATCTCATCCCACAACCTAACCCTACCTCACCACCTAAACCTTACACACTTAATTATTTATTAATTACCTTTTAATTAATAAATCTACATCTCCAACCCTGACACCTCACCTTGCCACCCTCATCATGACCTAACCATAACCCTAAACCAACATAATTAAGACCTATGACTTGGTCTAGACCCACACTCATAACTCATCACCCCTCACCTATACCAAAATGAGCCTAATAATGACTTGACCAAGCCCACAACTGATCCCTTGGGAGAAAAGGAGGAAAAGATGGCTATTTTACTAAAAATAGACACTTTGACCTAACTGACATCAGTTCCTACTCGACTACCAGTGGTTACGTAACTACCATCAGTTCCCTGTAAATTACCTCCCCCAACCAAAAATAAAGGATCTAGAATTCATTTGGTGAGAGAGAGAGAAGTGAAATAAGTAGAAGAGGTTGCAGAGAAGAGAATCAAGCCCAAGACTGTAATTGAGCAACTATATCACTGTCACACTCGTCCAAGCATTGGGAAAGACTGAGGATAACTTTATCAGCTCACTTTCCAATTCCGGATCATCCCAACGAAGCCTTACTGTCACCACCACATTCCTTGGACCTGTATCTTCATCAGGAACTAGTAAGTAGTATCTTATATGTTTCTAAACACCATTTCTTGAACTTCTAATTCATAATAATTATAAGCTCACTCCTAGATCTACCACCTAGCAGCACTCTGCACCTAACTTTCAATCATCAACGCCGATATTTCCCTAAAGATAGTTTTCTCACTCTATGAGTTTTCTCCATCACCCTACTACCCCCCCTAATCATTTATTAACCCTATAAACACCATAACCACCTTACAACTAACTTCCATTTGAAACACATAAATCACTACCCCTACCGATATCAGTTATCTTCTACCGGTATCGGTGTTATAACCGCGGTCAGTTATCCAGTGACCGTTATTGGTCACTGTGACTTATACCCAAAACCAACCTTTCCCTTATTTACCCCCCGAACAATCTCATATCCAGCTGGGTCTATCCTTGTAACTTGATCTGAATGCATCAATAACCGGTGACCAAACAAACATCATGACATTTTATTATTGGTAGTTTAGTCTCTATTTCTTTTTAACAAGGTACCTAAATCATGATTTCACAATATCTTCTTTATTATCATTTGCATTAATTCGTATTAAAAGGGGAACTAACCACCTTCGAAATGAAGTCTAATATTTCTTGGGCCCAAGGAAGTTCCCTCACTTATTATCTAACTAAGATCTGGTGGTCTTGTATTCTTACTTATAGGTAGTCCTTTCTAGATAAAAAGGAGTTCTTCACAATCGATCTGATCTCTCTACGGTACACGCACAACTTCTCAACACTCAATAGGTATTCCTCCTAGCCCTAACCCTTATCTTTTTCTCAAGAGAATGAAAGGATAGAAGCAACTCTATTCTAGAATTAAATTTGTGCGAAACAGTGAGTCTTCAGGAGAGTTGCTTGATGAGCTCCTGGATGAACTATGAGTTCCCACATGAGTTACTCGATGAGCTCATGGGTGAACTTAACTCAAGGTTATCGGTGAAATCCTGGAAGACCTCCCAGGTGAGATACTTTGCGAGCTATTTAGTGAGCTGCTAGGTGAGCTCCCAAGTGATCTACTTGTCAAGCTCCTAGATGAGGTCCCCGGTGAGCTCACAAGTGACCTCAAGTCATCTTACTTGACAAGTTGTTTAGTTAGCTCCTAGGAAAGTTGTTACATGAGATCCCAGATGAAATTTTAGGTGAATTGTTAGGCAAGCTCCCAAACAAGCTGTTAGGAAAGCTACTCGACAAACTCCAACATGAGATACTAGACAAGCTCAAGGGGAGTTGGCAAGGTGAGATCCTCAGCAAGCTCAAGGTGAGATGGCAAGGTGAGTTGATAGATGAGGTCCTATACGAGTTATCAGGGTGAGTTAAAAGCTAAGCTCCTATGTGAGTTTTTGGGTGAGCTCAAGTTAAGCTACTCGGTGAGCTCCTGGGCAAGATAAAGGTGAGCTGGCAAGGTGATTTTTCAGGAGAGATCCCAAGTGAGTTTCCAAGGAAGCTCAAGTTAAGGTGCTTGACAAGCTCCTAAGTGAGCTCCTTGTTGAGCTTATAGCTGAGGTCCGAGGTGAGCTCCTAGGCGAGCTCAAAGGTGAGATTTTTGGTAATCTTTGAGGTGAGCTTACATGCGAGCTACCAGATGAGATCAAGGTGAGTTGGCAAGGTGAGCTCCCAGGTAAGTTGGTAAGGTGACTTCTCAGGTGAGTTACTCGATGGACTCCCACGTGATCTCAACTTTATTTGATTGGTGAGCTCCTAGAAGAGCTTAATGGCAAGCTACTTGGCAAGTTTGAGATTCCAACGGAGATACTTAGCAAGCTCCCAGATGAGGTCCCCAATGAGCTGCTCGGTGAGCTCACAAGTGAGCTCAATTCAACCTAATCAGTTAGATTCTTTGTGAGCTCCCAAGCGAGCTATTAGGCAAGCTACCATATGAGATGTTAGGTAAGCTCCCAGGTGAGATAATTTTTTAGCTACTCGACGAAATCTTAGGTGAGCTACTAGACAAGCTTAATGTGGGTTGGCAAGGTGAGCTCCTGAGTGAGCTAAAGGTGAGCTTATAAGGTGAGTTGATAGGCAAGCTCCCATGCAAGTTGGTAAGGTGAGCTCCCATGTGATTTTTTGGGTGAGGTCCTTGATGAGATCCTAGGTGAGCTCAAGTCAAGCTACTTGACGAGCTCCTGGGTGAGCTTAAGGTTAGCTGGCAAGGTGAGCTATCAAGTGAGCTCCTGGGTGAGCTGATTTCTGAGCTCCTAGCTTATCTCCTAGGTGATATGCTCGATGAACTCCCAGATGAGATCATTGGTGAGCTTGTCGACAATCTTTGAGGTGAGATTACATGTGAGCTACCAAATGAGCTCAAGGCTAGTTGGCAAGGTGAGCTTAAGGTGAGTTGGTAAGGTGAACTCAAGGAAATTTGGTAAGGTGAGCTATCAGGTGAGCTTCTAGTCAAGTTCCCAGGTGAGTTACTCGAAGAGCTCCCGGGTGAGCTCAACTCAAGCTTATCGGTGAGCTCCTAGAACAAATCCCAGGTGAGCTACTTGGAGATTTATTTGGCAAGCTCCCAGGTGAGCTGCTAGGTGAGATCTCAAGTGAGCTACTTGGTGAGGTCCTAGGCGAGGTCCCCAATGAGCTACTCCATGAGGTCATAAGTTAGCTAAGGTAAACCTACTCGGTGAGCTCCCCGGTGAGATGTTAAGAAAGCTCCCAGGTGAGCTATTAGATGATCTCCCAGGTGAGCTACTTGGTGAGATGCTTAATGAACTCTGATGTGAGCTACAAGATGAGCTAAATGTGAGTTGATAAGGTGAGCTCCTCAGCGAGCTCAAGGTGAGATGGAAAGGTAAGTTATCAGGTGAGATCCCAGGTGAGTTTTCAGGCAAGCTCAAGATGATTTTCTCAAGGATCTCCTTTATGAGTTACTTGCCAAGCTCCTAGCTGAGCTCTTAGGTGAGCTACTCGGTTAGCTCCCAGGTGAGCTCAAACATGAGCTTATTGGCAATCTCTTAGTTGAGCTTACATGTGAGCTGCCAGATGAGCTCAAGGTTAGTTGACAAGGTGAGCTCAAGGGGAGTTGGTAAGGTGAGCTATCAGGCGAGCTCCTAGGTGAGTTCCCAGGTGAGTTATTTGACGAGCTCCTAGGTGAGCTCAACTTGAGATAATCAGAAATCTCCCAGAAGAGCTCTCACGCAAGCTACTTGGTGAGCTATTTGGTGAGCTTCAAGGCGAGATGTTAGGAAAGTTCCCAAGTGAGCTACTTAGTGAGCTCCCAAGTGAGGTCCCCAGTGAGCTACTTGGTAAGTTCACAAGTGAACTCAAGTAAACCTGCTCGGTGAGTTACTCGGTGATCTCCCAGGTGAGCTGTTAGGTGAGCTCCCAAGTGAGCTATTAGGTGAGCTCTAAGAATAGGTACTTGGCAAGCTACTCGACGAACTTTTAGGTGAGCTACTAGATGAGACAAGGTGAGTTGGCAAGGTGACCTCCTCAGCAAGCTTAAGGTGAGCTGGCAAGGTGAGCTAATAGTTAAGCTCCCATGTGAGTTTCTGGGTGATCTATTAGGTGACCTCC
This sequence comes from Taxus chinensis, assembly GCA_019776745.2. Classification (NCBI taxonomy): domain Eukaryota; kingdom Viridiplantae; phylum Streptophyta; class Pinopsida; order Cupressales; family Taxaceae; genus Taxus; species Taxus chinensis. The sequence continues at coordinate 902,397,791 of CM034151.1, read as the reverse complement.
CATGTGATTTTCTGGGTGAGCTATCAGGTGAGCTCCCATGTGAGTTTTAGGGTGAGCTTCTTGATGAGCTCTTGGGTGAGTTTAAGTCAAGATGCTTGGTGAGATCTTGGGAGAGTGAAAGGTGAGCTATCAGGTGATATTCTAGGTGAGTTTCTGGGAAAGCTCAAGTCGAGCTACTCGATGAGCTCTTGGGTGACGTGTTGCCGAGTTCTCAGCCAAGTTCCTAGATGAGCTACTTGGTGAGCTAAAAGGTGAGCTTGTCGGTAATCTCTGAGGTGAGATTACATGTGATCTACCAAATGAGCTCAAGGTGAGTTGGCAAGGTGAGCTCAAGGTGAGTTGGCAAGGTGAGCTTTCAAGCGAGCTCTTAGGTAAGTTCCTAGGGGAGCTACTTAGCGAGCTATTCAGTGAGCTCCTAGGAGAGCTACTAGGTGAGCTCCCGAGTGAGATACTTGGTGAGATTAGTGATGAGGTCCCCAGTGAGCTACTTGGAAAGCTCACAAGTGAGCTCAAGTCAACCTACTCAGCTAGCTACTCGGTGAGCTCCTAGGTGAGCTATTAGGTGAGCTCTCAGGTGTGCTGTTAGTCAAGTTCACAAGTGAGCTACTTGGTAAGCTACTCGATGAACACTGATAGGGGAGTTGATAGGGGGATCCCATACGAGTTGGCAAGGAAAGCTATCAGGTAAGCTCAAATGCACATTTTTGGGTGAACTTCTTGATGAGCTCTTAGGGTGAGCTCAAGTCAACCTACTCGGTGAGCTACTTGGTGAGCTCTCAGGTGAGCTCCTAGGTGAGCTACTTGACGAGATGCTTGACGAACTCTAAGGTGAGCTACCAGAAGAGCTCAAGGTAAGTTAGCAAGGTGAGCTCCTTAGTGAGCTCAAGGTGAGCTGATAGGTGAGCTGCCCATCTAATTTGGTAAGGTGAGCTATCAGGTAAGCTCCCATGACAAGTTTTCATGCTAGCTGTTTGACGAGCTCCTAGGTGAGCTACTTGACGAGCTCCCAGGTGAGCTCAAGTTGATCTGTTTAGCGAGCTCTTGGACAAGCTCAAGGTGATATGGTAGGTAAGCTATCAGGTGAGTTCCCAGGTGATTTTTTTTGGTAAGCTCAATTTGACCTAGTCGACGAGCTCCTAGGTGACCTACTTATTGAGCTCCCAGCCGAGCTTCTAGCTGAGCTACTCAGATGAGCTCCCAGGTGAGCTCAAAGGTGAGCCAGTTGGACAAGGTGAGCTCAAGGTGAGTTGGTAAGGTGAGCTGTCAGGTGAGCTCCCAGGTGAGTTCCCAGGTGAGTTCTGAGGTGAGTTACTTGACGAGCTCCCAAGTGAGCTCAACTCAAGCTAATCGGTGAGCTTCTAGAAGAGCTCTCAAGAAAGCTACATGGTGAGATATTCAGAAATCTCTAAGGTGAGCTGCTAGGTGAGCTCCCAAGCAAGCTACTTGGTGAGCTCCCAGGTGAGGTCCTCGATGAGCTACTCATTGAGCTCACAAGTGAGCTCAAGTCAACCTACTCAGTGAGCTGGTCAGTGAGCTCTGAGGTGAGTTATTAGGTGAGCTCCCAGGTGTGCTATTAGGTGAGCTTCCAAGGAAACCTACTTTGCAAGCTTCTTGATAAAATATAAGGTGAGCTACTAGATGAGCTGGTGAGGTGAGCTCCTCAGCGAGATTAAGGTGAGCTTATAGGTAAGCTCTCATGTGAGTTTTTTGGTGAGCTATCAGGTGACCTCCCATGTGAGTTTTTAGGTGAGCTATCAGGTAAGCTCCCATGTGAGTTTTAGGGTGAGCTACTTGACGAGATCTTGGGTGAGCTTGAGTCAAGCTACTTGGTGAGCTCTTGGGTGAGGTTAAGGTGAGTTGGAAATGTGAGATGTTAGGAGAGCTCCCAAGAAATGTTTCTAGGAAAGCTCAAGTTGAGTTTCTCGATGAGCTCCTGGGTGACCTGTTGAGCTCCCAGCTCCTAGGTGAGCTACTCATTGAGCTCCCAAGCAAGCTCAAAGGTGAGCTTGTCAGTAATCTGTGAGGTGAGATTACATGTAACCTACTAGATGAGCTCAAGGTGAGCTCCCAGGTGAGTTCCTAGGTGAGTTGCTCAATGAGCTACTCGGTAAGCTCAACTTGAGCTGATCGGTGAGCTCCCATAAGAGATCCCAGGTGAGCTACTTAGCAAGCTCCCAGGTTAGATGCTAGGTTAGCTCCCGAGAAAGCTACTTGGTGAGCTCCTAGGAAAGCTACTCGGTGAGCTCAAGTCAACCTACTCGATGAGCTACTTGGTGAGCTCCTAGGAAAGCTCTCAGGTGCGATGTTAGTCAAGTTCCCAAGTGAGCTACTTGGCAAGCTTCTTGATGAACTCTAATAGGGGAGCTTATAGGGGAGCTCCCATGTGAGTTAGTAAGGCAAGCTATCAGGTGTGCTCAAGTCAACCTAGCTACTTGGTGAGCTACTCTTGGGTGAGCTACTTGGTGAGCTACTTGATGAACTCTGATCGTGAGCTACCAGATGAGCTCAAGGCCAGATGGCAAGGTGAGCTCAAGGTGAGCTGGTAAGGTGAGCTAATAGGTGAGCTCCCATGTGAGTTTTCACATGAGCTACTTGACAAGCTCAAGGGTGAGCTCAAGTTGAGCTGCTTGGTGAGCTCCTTAGCAAGCTCAAGCTCAAGGCAAGATGACAAGGTGAGTTGTTAGGTGAGCTCCCAGGAAAGTTTTCAGGCAAGCTCAAGTCGAGTTAGTCAATGAGCTCCTAGGTTGGTGAATGAAGCTCCTAACCTAGCTCCTAGGTGAGCTGCTAGGTGAAGCTCTTAGGTGAGCTCAAAGGTGAGCCATTTAGCAAGGTGAGCTCAAGGTGAGTTGGCAAGGCAAGCTCCCAGGTGAGTTCCCAGGATAAGTTACTTGATGAGTCTTAGGTGAGCTTAACTCAAGGATTGTTGAGCTCAAGTCGAGCTACTGAGCTACTTTGTGACATTCTCCTAGAAAAGTGCTAGTTGAGCTCCTAAGTGAGCTACTTGGTGAACTCCCAGGAAAGGTCCCTGGTGAGCTAAGCGATGAGCTCACAAGTGAGCTCAAGTCAACCTAATCAGTGAGCTCCTCGATAAGCTGTTAGGTGAGATCTCAGGTGAGTTGTTAGGAAAGCTCCCAGGTGAGCTACTTGGCAAGATCTACTCGATAAACTCTGAGGTGAGCTACCTTCTGAGCTCAAGGAAAGTTGGCAAGGTGAGCTCCTCAGTGAGCTCAAGGTGAGCAAGGTAGCTTATAGGTGAGCTCCCATGTGAATTTTTGGGCAAGCTGCTTGATGAGCTCCTGGGTAAGCTCAAGTCAAAATACTAGGCGAGATCCTGGGTGAGCTCAAGATAAGATTGCAAGGTGAGTTTGTAAGGTGAGTTCCCAGGTGACTTTCTGGGAAATCTCAAGTCGAGCTACTTGATGAGCTCCTGGGTGAGCTACTTGCCAAGCTCCCAGTCAAGCTCCTAGGTGAGCTGCTCAGGGAGATCCCAGGAAATCTTGTCGGTAATCTCTTAGGTGAGATTACATGGGAGCTACCATATGAGCTCCAGGTGAATTGGAAAGGTGAGCTCAAGGTGAGTTGGTAAGGTGAGCTCAAGGTTAGTTAGCAAGGTGAGCAGTCAGGTGAGCTCCCAGGTGAGTTCCCAGGTGAGTTACTCGATGAGCTCCTAGGTGAGCACAACTTGAGTTAATTAACGAGCTCCCAAACGAGATCCTAGGTGAGCTACTTGGTGAGCTATTCGGAAAGCTATTATTTGAGCTACCAAGTGAGCTACTTAGTGAGCTCTTAGGAGAGGTCCCAGTGAGCTTCTCGATGAGCTCACATGTGAGCTCAAGTCAACCTACTTGGCAAGCTACTGGGTGAGTTCCCATGTGAGCTATTAGGTTAGATCCCAGGTGAGCTGTTAGGTAAGCTACATGGTGAGCTACTTAATGAACTCTGAGGTGAGCTACCAGATGAGCTCAAGGTGAGTTAATAGGTGAGATCCCATGTGAGTTAGTAAGGTGAGTTTTTAGGTGAGCTCCCATGCAAGTTTTCACATGAGCTATCTTGATGAGCTCTCGGGTGAGCTCATGTCGAGCTACTCTATGAGTTCTTGGTCACATTTAAGGTGAGCTAGAAAGGAAAGCTATCAGGAGAGCTCCCAGGTGAGTTTTCAGGAAAGCTCAAGTCAAGCTACTTGACAAACTCCTGGGTGAGCTGCTTGCTAACCTCCTAGCCAAGCTCCTAAGTGAGCTATTTGGTGAGCTCCCATATGAGGTCAAAGATGAGCTTATTAGTAATCTCTTAGGTGATCTTACATGTGAGATACTATATTAGCTCAAGGCATGTTGGCAAGGTGATCTCAAGGTGAATTGGAAAGGCAAGCCCAAAGTGAGTTTACAAGGTGAGCTATCAGGTGAGCTCCCAGGTGAGTTCCCAGGGTAGTTACTTGAGGAGCTCCCAGGGGAGTTACTTAAAGAGCTCCTAAGCTAGCTACTTGGCGAGTTATTTGGTTAGCTCCTAGGTGAGCTACTAGGTGATCTCCCAAGTGAGCTACTTGGTGAGTTCCCAGGAAAGGACCCTAGCGAGTTGCTCGGTCGAGCTCACAAGTGAAATCAAGTTAACCTGCTTAGGAAGCTTCTCAGTGAGCTCCTAAGTGAGCTGTTAGGTCAGCTCCCAGGTGAGTTGTTATGTGAGTTCCCAGGTGAGTTGTTAGGTGAGCTACTTGATGAAATATGAGGTGAGCTACTAGATGAGCTCAAGGTGAGATGTCAAGGTGAGCTCCTCAGTGAGCTCAAGGCAAGCTAGCAAGGTGAGATCCCATGCGAGATGGTAAGGTAAGTTGTCAGGTGAGCTCCCATGTGAGTTTTTGGATGAGCTGTTTGACAAGCTCCCAGGTGAGCTCAGGTCAAGGTGCTCGGCAAGCTCCTGGGTGAGCTCAAGATGAGCTGACAAGGTGAGCTCCCATGTGAGTTTCAGGGCCTTCTCAAGTTGAGCTGCTTGATGAGCTCCTGGGCATGCTAAATGTTGAGCTCTCAGCTGAGCTCCTAAGTGAGCTACTTAGTGAGCTCCCAGGTGAGCTCAAAGGTGAGCTTGATAGCAATCTCTGAGGTGAGCTTACATGCAAGCTACCAGATGAGCTCAAGGTGAGTTGGTAAGGTGAGCTTAAGGCAAGTTGGAAAGGTGAGCTGAAGGTGAGTTGGAAAGGAGAGTTGTCAGGTGAGATCCTAGGTGAGTTCCTATGTGAGTTACTTGACGAGCTCCCATGAGAGCTCAACTTGAGCTGATCGACGAGCTCCTAGAAGAGCTCTAAGGTGAGCTACTATGTGAGCTATTTGGTGATCTCCCAGGTGATCTACTAGGTGAGCTCCCAAGTAAGCTACTTGGTGAGCTCCCAAGGAAAGGTCCCCGACGAGCTGTTAGGTGAACTCACAAGTGAGCTCAAGTCAACCTACTTAGTGAGCTGCTTAATGAGCTCCCAGGTGAGATATTAGGTGAGCTCCTAGGTGAGCTACTTAGTGAGCTACTTGAAAAACTCTAAGGTGAGCTACCAGATAAGCTCAAGGTGAGTTGGTAAGGTGAGCTCCTCAGTGAGCTCAAGGCATGCTGGCAAGGTGAGCTCCCATATGAGTCTTCAGGAGAGTTACTTGATGAGCTCCTAGATGAACTGTGAGTTCCCACATGAGTTACTTGATGAGCTCCTCAGTGAACTCAACTTGAGCTTATCGATGAACTCCTGGAAGACCTCCCAGGTGAGATACTTCACGCACTATTCAACGAGCTACTAGGTGAGCTCCCAAGTGATCTAATTGTCAAGCTCCTAAATGAGGTCCCTAGTGAGCTCACAAGTGACCTCAAGTCATCTTACTTGATAATATTTTCAGTTAGCTCCCAGGAAAGTTGTTACATGAGCTCCCAGACTAAATTTTAGGTGAGCTATTAGGCAAGCTCACAAACAAGCTATTAGGAAAGCTACTCGACAAGCTCCGACGCGAGATACCAAATGAGCTCAAGGTGAGTTGGAAAGGTGAGATCCTCAGCAAGATCAAGGTGAGCTGGCAAGGTGAGTTGATAGGAGAGGTACCATATGAGTTGTCAGGGTGAGCTATCAGGTGAGCTCTTATGCGAGTTTTCGGGTGAGCTCAAGTCGAGCTACTCGGTGAGATCCTAGGCGAGATCAAGGTGAGCTGGCAAGGTGAGTTATCAGGAGAGCTCCCAAGTGAGTTTCCAAGGAAGCTCAAGTTAAGGTTCTTGAAAAGATCCTAGATGAGCTACTTGTCAAGATTACAGCTGAGGTCTGAGGTGAGCTACTTGATGAGCTCCTAGGCGAGCTCAAAGGTGAGCTTGTTGGTAATATTTGAGGTGAGCTTACATACGAGCTACTAGATGAGCTCAAGGTGAGTTGGTAAGGTGAGCTTTAGGAAAGTTTGTAAGGTGAGATCAAGGCAAGTTGGTTAGGTGAGCTGTTAGGTGAGCTCCTAGGTAAGTTGGTAAGGTGACTTCCCAGGTGAGTTATTTGATGAGCTCCCACACGAGCTCAACTCGAGCTGATTGGCGAGCTTAATGGTGAGATACATGGCGAGTTGTTTAGTGAGCTCCTAGGTGAGCTGCTAGGTGAGCTCCTAATGGAGCTACTTAGCAAGGTCCCAGATGAGGTCCCCAATGAGTTACTCGGAAAGCTCACAAGTGATCTCAAGTTAACCTAATCAGTGAGATTCTCGGTGAGCTGTTAGGTGAGCTCCCAAGTGAGATGTTAGGTGAGCTCCCAAGTGAGATGTTAGGTAAGATCCCAGGTGAGCTACTTGGTTAGCTACTCGAGGAACTCTGAGGTGAGCTACAATAAAAGCTTAATGTGGGTTGGCAAGGTGAGCTCCCTAGCGAGCTCAAGGTGAGCTTATAAGGTGATTTGATAGGTGAGCTCCAATTCAATTTGGTAAGGTGAGCTCCCATGTGATTTTTTGGGTGATGTCCTTGATGAGCTCTTGGGTGAGCTCAAGTTGAGCTACTTGGTGAGCTCCTGGGTGAGCTCAAGGTTAGCTGGAAACGTGAGCTGTCAAGTGAGCTCCTGGGTGAGTTATTTTCTGAGCTCCTAGCTAATCTCCTAGGTGAGATGCTTTGTGAGCTCCTAGATGAGCTCATTGGTGAGCTTGTTGACAATCTCTAAGGTGAGATTACATGTGAGCTACTAGATGAGCTCAAGGCTAGTTGGCAAGGTGAGCTTAAGGTTAGTTGGTAAGGTGAACTCAAGGCAAGTTGGTAAGGTGAGATGTCAAGTGAGCTCCTAGTCGTGTTCCTAGGTGAGTTACTCGACGAGCTCCCAGGTGAGCTCAACTCTAGCTTATCGATGAGATCTCAGAACAACTCCTAGGTGAGTTACTTGGCGAGCTATTTGATGAGCTCCCAAGTGAGCTGCTAGGTGAGATCCTAAGTGAGCTACTTAGCGAGCTCCCAGGTGAGGTCCCTGATGAGATGCTCGGTGAGGTCATAAGTTAGCTAAGGTAAACCTACTTAGTGAGCTCCCCGTGAGTGTTAGGCTACTAGTTGAGCTCCCAAGTGAGCTACTTGGCAAGATGCTCAATGAACTCTGATCTGAGCTACAAGATGAGCTAAATGTGAGTTGGTAAGGTGAGCTCCTCAGCAAGCTCAAGGTGAGCTAGCAAGGTGAGTTAATAGGGGAGCTCCCACTAAAGTTGGTGAGGTGAGCTCCCATGTGAGTTTTCAGGTGAGCTGCTTGATGAGTTCCTGGGCAAGCTCAAGTCAAGCTACTCGATGAGCTCCTAGGTGAGCTCAAGGTGAGCTGGTAAGGTGAGCTATCAGGCGAGCTCTTAGGTAAGTTTTCAGGAAAGCTCAAGTCGAGCTACTCGATGAGTTCCTGGGTGAGCTGCTTGCCGAGCTCCCAGCTGAGCTCCTAGGTGAGCTACTCGGTAAGGTCCTAGGTGAGGTCAAAGGTGAGCTTTTCAGATAATCTCTGAGGTGAGCTTATATATGAGCTAACAAATGCACTCAAGGTCAAGTTGGCAATGAAAGCTCAAGGTGAGTTGGTAAGGTGAACTCATGGTGAATTGACAAGGTGAAAGCTCCCACTCGATGAGCTCTTAGGTGAGCTGCTTACCGAGCTCCCAGCTAAGCTCCTAGGTGAGCTCCCAGGTGAGCTTATTAGTAATCTCTAGGGTGAGCTTACATGCAAGCTACTAGATGAGCTCAAGGCAAGCTGACTAACGTGAGCTGAAGGTGAGTTGACAAGGTGAGCTATTAGGTGAGCTCACAGGTGAGTTCCCAGGTGAGTTACTCGAAGAGCTCCTAGGTAAGCTCAACATGAGTTAATCATCAAGCTTCTAGAAGAGCTCCCAGGTGAGCTTATCGGTAATCTCCGAGGTGAGCTTATATGTGAGCTACCAGATTAGCTTAAGGTGAAATTGGCAATGTGAGCTCAAGGCCAGTTGGCAAGGCAAGCTCAAGGTGAGTTGGGAAGGTGAGCTATCAAGTGAGCTCTAAGGTGAGTTCCTAGGTGAATTACTCAATGAGCTACTTGGTGAGCTCATAAGAAATCTCAAGTCAATGTACTTGGAGAGCTACTCTATGATCTCCCAGGTGAGATGTTAGGTGAGATCCCAGGTGAGCTGTTAGGTGAGCTACTTGGTAACCTACTCGATGAAATCTAAGGTGAGCTACTAGAAGAGCTCAAGATGAGTTAGAAAGGTGAAATCCTTAGTGAGCTCAAGGTAAGCTAGCAAGCTGAGCTGATAGGTGAGCTCCCATGTGAGTTAGCAAGGCAAGCTGTCAGGTGAGCTCCTATGTGAGTTTCCGAGTGAGCTTCTTGACACTCCTATCAAGCTCAAGTTAAGCTGCTTGATGAGCTCAAGGTGAGTTGGTAAGGTGAGATGTCATGCGAGCTCCCAGGTGAGTTTCTAGGTAAGCTTAACTCTACCTGCTGGATAAGCTCCTAGGTGAGCTGCTTACTGAGCTCCCAGCTGAGCTCCTAGGTGAGCTACTCGGTGAGCTCCTAGGTGAGCTCAAAGGTGAGATTTTTGAGCAATCTCTGATGTGAGCTTACATGTGAGCTACTAGATGAGCTCAAGGTGAGTTGGCAAGGTGAACTATTAGGCTAGCTCCCAGGTGACTTACCAGGTGAGTTACTAGATGAACTCCTAGGTGAGCTCAACTCGAGGTAATCGGTGAGCTCGCAGAAGAGCTCCCAGGTGTTCTACTTTGCGAGATGTTATACGAGCTCCTAGGTGAGCTGCTAGGTGAGCTCCCAAATGAGGTGCTAGGTGAGTTCCCAAGCTGAGTTACTTGGTAAGCTCACTAGTGAGCTCACAAGTGAGCTCAAGTCAACCTACTTGGTGAGCTACTTGATTAGCTCCCAGGTGAGCTACTCAAAAAAATCTAAGGTGAGCTACCAGATGAGCTCAAGGTAAGTTAGGAAGGTGAGCTCAAGGTTTCTAAGAGCTGATAGGTGAGCTCCCATTCAAGTTTCTAGGTGAGCTCTAAGGTGATTTCCCATGTGAGTTTTTGGGTGAACTGCTTTATGAGCTCCTGAGTGAGCTCAAGTCGAGCTACTCAGCGAGCTCTTAAGTGAGCTAAAAGTGAGCTGGTAAGATGAGCTGTCAGGTGAAAACTCCCAGGTGAGTTTCTAAGAAAGCTCAAGTCGAGCTGCTCGACGAGCTCCTAGGTGAGTTACTTTCCAAGCTCCTTAGTCCAAGCTCCTAGGTGAGATGCTTGAAGAGCTCCCGAGTAAGCTCAAAGGTGAGCTCAAGGTGAGTTGGTAAGGTGAGCTCAAGGTGATTTGGGAAAGGTGAGCTCAAAGTGAGTTGGCAAGGTGAGTTGTCAAGCGAGCTGGTAGGTGAGTTACTCGATGAGCTCCTGGGTGAGCTCAACTCAAGATAATCAGTGAGTTCCCAGAAGAGCTGAAGGTGAGACTATTCGGTGAGCTCCCAGGAAAGTTGCTAGGTGAGCTCCCTAAGTGAGCTACTTGGTGATCTCCCAGGTGAGGTCCCCAGTGAGCTAAACGGTGAGCTCACAAGTGAGCTCAAGTCAACCTACTCAGTGAGCTCTGAGGTGAGTTGAGCTTAGGTGAGCTCTCCAGGTGAGCTATTAGGTGAGCTACTTGGAGATTTGCTTGATGAACTCTAAGGTGAGCTACCAAATGAGCTCAAGGTGAGTTGACAATGTGAGATCCTCAGTGAGCTGGAAATATGAGCTCCCATTTGAGTTTTTAAGGTGTGCTGTCAGGTGATCTCCCATGTGAGTTTTTGGGCAAGCTACTTGAAAAAATCATGGGTGAGCTCAAGTCGAGTTACTCAGAAAGCTTCTGGGTAAGCTTAAGGCAAGCTGACAAGGTGATCTATGAGGTGAGCTACCAGGTGAGTTTTCAGGAAAGCTCAAGTCGAACTTCTTGACGAGCTCCTATGTGAGCTACTTACTAAGCTTCCAGCCTAGCTCCTAGGTGAGCTACTCTGTGAGCTCCCAGGTGAGCTCAAAGGTGAGGTTATGTCAGAAATATTTGAGGTGAGCTTACATGTGAGCTACAAGATGAGCTCATAGGTGAGCTATTCGGTGAGCTCCTAAGTGAGCTCAAAGGTGAGCTTATCGGTAATCTCTGAGGTGAGCTTACATGCAAGCTACCAGATGAGCTCAAGGTGAGTTGGGAAGGTGAGGTCAAGGTGGGTTGGCAAGATGAGATCAAGCTGAGTTAGCAATGTGAGCTATTAGGTGAGCTCCTAGGTGAGTTCCTAGGTGAGTTACTCGAAGAGCTACTGGGCAAGCTCAACTTGAGGTTATCAGTGAGCTCCCAGAAGAGATCCTAAGTGAGCTACTTAGCAAACTTTTCGGTGAGCTCCCAGGTGAGCTGCTAGGTTAGCTCCTGAGCAAGCTACTTGGTGAGCTCCCAGGTGAGCTACTTGGTGAGCTCACAAGTGAGATCAAGTCAGCCTACTCATGTTCTCGGTGAGCTCCTAGGCGAGATCTCAGGTGTGATGTTAGTCAAGTTCCTAAGTGAGCTACTTGGTAAGCTACTTGATGAACTCTTATAGGGGAGCTTATAGGGGAGCTCCCATGCGAGTTAGCAAGGCAAGCTGTCAGGTGAGCTCCCATGCAAATGTTTTTGGTGAGCTACTTAATGAGCTCTTAGGTGAGCTCAAGTCAACCTACTCGGTGAGATACTTGGTGAGCTCCAAGGTGAGCTCCTAGGTGAGCTACTTGGTGAGTTAAGGTGACTACGAGGTGAGCTTGTAAGGTGAGCTGATAGGCAAGCTCCCATGTGAGTTTTCACATGAGCTACTTGACAAGCTCAAGGGTGAGCTCAAGCTGAGCTGCTTGGTGAGCCCCTTGGCAATCTCAAGGTAAGATGGCAAGGCGAGCTGTCAGGCAAGCTCCCAGGTGAGTTTTCAAGAAAGCTCAAGTCGAGTTGGTCGATGAGCTCCTAGGTTAGCTACATTCTAAGCTCCCAACCTAGCTCCTACGTGAGCTCTTAGGTGAGCTCAAAGGTGAGCCATTTGGTAAGGTGAGCTCAAGGTGAGTTAGAAAGGTGAGCTCCCAGGTGAGCTCCCTGGTGAGTTCCTAGGTAAGTTACTCTAGGTGAGCTATCAAAATAGCTCCTAGTTGAGCTCAACTTGAGCTGATTGGTGAGCTCCTAGGTGAGCTTAAGTCAAGTTGGCTTGGTGAGCTACTTGGTGAACTCCCAGGAAAGGTCCCTGGTGAGCTACTCGATGAGCTCACAAGTGAGCTCAACTCAACCTACTCAGTGAGCTCCCATGTAGGCTATTAGGTGAGATCTCAGGTGAGTTGTTAGGAAAGCTCCTTAAGGCAAGCTACTTGTCAAGATGCTCGATAAACTCCAAGGTGAGCTACCTTCTGAGCTCAAGGCGAGTTGGCAAGGTGAGGTCCTCAGTGAGCTCAAGGTCAGCTAGTAAGGTGCACTCCCATGTGAGTTTTTGGGTGAGCTGCTTGACGAGCTCCTAGGTGAGCTCAAGTCAAGCTACTTGGTGAGATCCTGGGTGAGCTCAAGATGAGATTGTAAGGTGATTTGTAAGGCGAGTTCCCAGGTGACTTTCTAGGAAATCTCAAGTTGAGCTACTCAATGAGCTCCTGGGTGAGCTACTTACCAAGCTCCTAGTCAAGCTCCTAGGTGAGCTGCTCGATGAGATCCCAAGTGAGCTCAAAGGTAAGCTTATCGGTAATCTCTTAGGTGAGATTACATGTGAGCTACCATATGAGCTCCAAGTGAATTAGCAAGGTGAGCTCAAGGTGAGTTGGTAAGGTGAGCTCAAGGTTAGTTAGCAAGGTTAGCTATTAGGTGAGCTCCCAGGTGAGTTCCCAGGTGAGCTCCTAGGTGAGTTACTCGATGAGATTTTAGGCAAGCTCAACTTGAGTTAATCGGTGAGCTCCCAAAAGAGCTCCCAAGTGAGCTACTTGGTGAGCTATTCAATGGCATGCTATTAGGTGAGCTCCCAAGCGAGCTACTTAGTGATCTCCCAAGAGGTCCCCAGTGAGCTTCTCGACAAGCTCACATGTGAGCTCAAGTCAACCTACTTGGTAAGCTACTGGGTGAGCTCCTATGTGAGATGTTAGGTGAGCTCCTAGGTGAGTAGTTAGGCAAGCTACATGGTGAGATACTCAATGAAATGTAGGTGAGCTACCAGATGAGCTTAAGGTGAGTTAATAAGTGAGCTCCCATGTGAGTTGGAAAGGTTAGTTTTTAGGTGAGCTCCCATGTGATTTTTCGGGTGAGCTGCTTGATGAGCTCCTAGCGTGAGCTCAAGTCAAGCTACTCAGTGAGCTCCTGGGTGAGTTCAAGGTGAGCTAGAAAGGTGAGCTGTCAGGTGAGCTCCCAGGTGAGTTTTCAAGCAAGCTCAACTCGAGTTACTTGACAAACTCCTGGGTGAGCTACTTGCCGAGTTCCTAGCCAAGATCCTAAGTGAAGCTGTTTGGTGAGCTCCCAGGTGAGGTTATTAGTAATCTCTAAGGTGAACTTACATGTGAGCTACCAGATGAGCTCAAGGCGTGTTGGCAAGTTGAACTCAAGGTGAGTTGGCAAGGTGAGCTCAAGGTTGGCAAGGAAATATTAGTCGAGCTCTTAGGTGATTTCCAAGGGGAGTTACTTGACGAGCTCCCAGGGGAGTTACTTAAAGAGCTCCTAAGCTAGCTACTTGGTGAGTTGTTTGGTGAGCTCCCAGGTGAGCTGCTAGGTGATCTCCTAAGTGAGCTACTTGGTGAGTTCTCAGGAAAGGACCCCAGTGAGCTGCTCAGTGAGCTCACAAGTGAACTCAAGTCAACCTGCTCAGTAAGCCTCTTGGTGAGCTCCCAGGTGAGCTATTAGGCAAGGTCTCCCAGGTGAGCTATTAGGTGAGCTCCCAGGTGAGCTGTTAGGTGAGCTCCCAGGTGAGTTGTTAGGTGAGTTCCTAAGTGAGTTGTTAAGCGGAATGCTCGAAAAAATCTGAGGTGAGCTACTAGACGAGCTCAAGGTGAGATGTCAAGGTGAGCTCCTCAGAAGAGCTCAAGGTGAGATGGTAAGGTGAGCTCCCATGTGAGATGGTAACGTAAGCTATCAGGTGAGCTCCCATGTGAGTTTTTGAATGAGCTACTTGACAAGCTCCCAAGCGAGCTCAAGTTAAGGTGCTCGGAAAGCTCTTGGGTGAGCTCAAGGTGAGCTGACAAGGTGAGCTCCCATGTGAGTTTCAGGGAAAGCTCAAGTTGAGCTACTTGATGAGCTCCTGGGCATGCTTCATGCTGAGCTCCTAAGTGACATGCTCGATGAGCTCCCAGGTGAGCTCAAAGGTGAGCTTATCAGCAATCTCTGAGGTGAGCTTACATGCAAGCTACCAATGAGCTCAAGCCAAGTTTGTAAGGTGAGCTCAAGGAAAGTTAGAAAGGTGAGCTCAAGGTGAGTTAGTAAGGAGAGCTATCAAGTGAGCTCCTAGGAAAGTTCCTATGCGAGTTACTTGATGAGCTCTTGGGTGAGCTCATTTGGTCGATCTCCCAGGTGAGCTACTAGGTGAGATCCCAAGTAAGCTACTTGGCGAGCTCCCAAGTGAGGTCCCTGACGAGCTATTAGGTGAACTCACAAGTGAGCTTAAGTCAACCTACTTAGTGAGCTACTCAATGAGCTCCTGAGGTGAGCTGTTAGGTGAGCTCCTAGGTGAGCTACTTGGTGAGCTGCTTGACAAACTCTGAGGTGAGCTACCAGATAAGCTCAAGTTGAGTTGGACAAGGTGAGCTCCTTAGTGACCTCAAGGTAGGCTGGAAAGGTGAGCTCCCATGTTAGTTTTTAGGTGAGCTACTTGATGAGCTCCTGGATGAACTGTGAGTTCCCACGTGAGTTACTTGATGAGCTCCTGGGTGAGCTCAACTTGAGCTTATCTAGTGAACTCCTGGAAGACCTCCCAGGTGAGATACTTGGTGAGCTATTTAGTGAGCTCCCATGCGAGCTACTAGGTGAGCTCCCAAGTGATCTACTTGTCAAGCTCCTAGACGAGGTCCTTGGTGAGCTGCTAGTCAGCTCACAAGTGACCTCAAGTCATCTTATTGACAATTTATTCGGTTAGCTCCCAGGAAAGCTATTAGGTGAGCTCCCAGATGAGATTTTAGGTGAGCTATTAGGCAAGCTCCCAGACGAGCTGTTAGGCAAGCTACTCGATGAACTCTGAGGTGAGATACCAGACGAGCTCAAGGTGAGTTGGTAAGGTGAGTTCCTAAGCAAGCTCAAGGTGAGCTAGCAAGGTGAGCTAATAGATGAGGTCCCATAAAAGTTGTTAGGGCGAGCTATGAGGTGAGCTCCTATGTGAGTTTTTTGGGTGAGCTCAAATCAAGTTTCTTGGAAAACTCAAGGTGAGTTGGCAAAGGTGAGCTCCCAAGTGAGTTTCCAAGGAAGCTCAAGTTGAGCTGGCTTGATAAGCTCCTGGGTGAGCTACTTATCAAGCTCACAGTTGAGGTTCAAGGTGAGCTACTCAATGAGCTCCTAGGAAATCTCAAAGGTGAGCTTGTTGGTAATCTCTGAGGTGAGCTTACATGTGAGCTACCAGATGAGCTCAAGGTGAGATGGAAAGGTGAGCTCAAGGCAAGTTTTCAAGGTGAGCTCAAGGCAAGTTGGCAAGGTGAGCTGTCAGGTGACCTCCCAGGTAAGTTGGAAAGGTGTGTTCTTAAGTGAGTTACTCGACAAGCTCCCACGAGCTCAACTCGAGCTTATCAGTCGAGCTCTCAGAAGAGCTCCCTGGTGAGATACTTGGTGAGTTATTCAGTGAGCTCCCAGGTGAGTTACTAGGAGAGCTCCCAATCGATCTACTTGGTAAGCTCCCAGATGAGGTCCCTGCTCGGTGAGCTCACAAGTGAGCTCAAGTCAACCTACTCAGTGAGCTTCTCAGTGAGCTCCCAAGTGAGCTATTAGGTGAGCTCCCAGGTGAGTTGTTAGGTAAGCTCCCAGGTGAGCTACTTGGTGAGCTACTCGACAAACTCTGAGGTGAGCTACCAGACAAGCTCAATGTGGGTTGGTAAGGTGAGCTCCTGAATGAGCTTAATGTGAGCTTACAATGTGAGATGATAGGTGAGCTCCCATGTAAGTTAGTAAGGTGAGCTCCCATGTGAGTTTTCAGGTGAGCTACTTGATGAGCTCGTAGGTGAGCTCAAGTCAGGTTGGGTGAGCTAAGTTGAGCTGGCAAGGTGAGATGTCAGGTGAGCTCCTGGGTAAGCTATTTTCTAAGCTCCTAGTCGAGCTCCTAGGTGAGATGCTCAGTGAGCTCCTAGGTGAGCTCATAGGTGAGCTTGTCTGTAATCTCTTAGGTGAGATTACATGCTGAGCTACCAGATGAGCTCAAGGATAGTTAGAAAGGTGAGCTTAAGGTGAGTTGGCAAGGTGAACTCAAGGAAATTTGGTAAGGCAAGTTGTCAAGTGAGCTCCTAGTCAAGTTCCCAGGTGATTTACTCGACGAGCTCCCTGGTGAGCTCAACTTGAGATAATCGGTGAGCTCCCAGAACAGTTACCTTGTGAGCTCCCAAGTGATATTCTAGGTGAGCTCCCAGTGAGTTACTTGGCAAGGTCCTAGGTGAGGTCCCTGATGAGCTCCTTGGTGAGCTCATAAGTGAGCTAAGGTCAACCTACTCAGTGAGCTACATGGTGAGCTCCCAGGCAAGGTGTTAGGTGAGCTCCTGGGTGATCTACTTTGTGAGCTACTCAATGAAATCTGATCTGAGCTACTAGATGAGCTAAAGGTGATTTGGCAATGTGAGCTCCTCAACGAGCTCAAGGTGAGCTGATAGGGTGAGATGATAGGGAGCTCCCAACTAAGTTGGTGAGGTGATCTCTCATGTGAGTTTTTAGGTGAGCTACTTGATGAGCTCTCGGGTGAGCTCAAGTCAAGCTGCTCGATGAGCTCTTGGGTGAGCTCAAGGTGAGCTAGTAAGGTGAGCTATCAAGCCAGCTCCCAGGTAAGTTTCTGGGAAAGCTCAAGTTGAGCTACACGATGAGTTCCTTGGTGAGTCTGCTTGTTGAGCTCCTAGCTTATGATCTTAGGTGAGCTACTCAGTAAGCTCCAAGGTGAGGTCAAAGGTGAGCTTGTTGATAATCTCTGAGGTGAGCTTATATATGAACTACTAGATGTGCTCAAGGCGAGTTGGCAAGGAAAGCTCAAGGTGAGATGGTAAGGTGAACTCAAGGTGAATTGGCAAGGTGAGCTGTCAGTTGAGCTCCCACTCGATGAGCTCCTAGGTGAGCTACTTGTCAAGCTCCCAATTAAGCTCCTGTGTGAGCTCCCAGGTGAGCTCAAAGGTGAGCTTATCGACAATCTCTAAGGTGAGCTTACATGCAAGCTACCAGATGAGCTCAACGACGTGCTGGTAAGATGAGCTCAAGGTGAGTTGACAAGGTGAGCTGTTAGGTGAGCTCACAGGTGAGTTCCCAGGTGAGTTACTCAAAGAGATTCCAGGTGAACTCAAATCAAGTTGATCATCGAGCTCACAGAAGATCTCATAGGTGAGCTTGTCGGCAATCTCTGAGGTGAGCTTACATGTGAACTATTAGATTAGCTTAAGGAGACTTGGAAACATGAGCTCAAGGCAAGCTGGTAAGGAAATATCAAGGTGATTTGGCAAGGTGAGATGTCAGGTGAGCTCCAAGGTGAGTTCCCAGGTGAATTAATCAATGAGCTACTCAGTGAGCTCATAAAAAAGCTCAAGTCAACCTACTTGAAGAGATACTTGATGATCTCTCAGGTGAGCTATTAGGTGAGTTCCCAAGTGAGTTGTTAGGTGACCTACTTGATGAATTCTTTGTTGAGATACCATAAGAGCTCAAGATGAGTTAGAAAGGTGAATTCCTCAGCGAGCTCAAGGTGAGCTCAAAAACCAAGATGATAGGTGAGCTCCCATGCAAGTTAACAAGGTGAGATATCAGGTGAGCTCACATGTGAGTTTTTGAGTGAGATACTTGATGAGCTCCTGATCAATCTCAAGTCAAGATGCTTGGTGAGCTCAAGGTGAGTTAGCAAGGTGAGATGTCATGTGAGCTCCTAGGTGAGTTTCTGGGTAAGCTTAACCTGACGTGCTCGATGAGCTCCAAGGTGAGCTTCTTGCTGAGCTCTCAAGTGAGCTCCCAAGTGAACTCAAAGGAAATATTTTTGGTAATATCTGAGGTGAGGTTACATGTGAGCTACATGATGAGCTCAAGGAAAGTTGGCAAGGTGAACTATCAAGCTAGCTCCCATGTTACTTACTAGGTGAGTTACTCGACGAGCTCCTAGGTGAACTCAACTCGAGGTAATCAGCGAGCTCCTAGAAGAGCTCCCAGCTGAGTTGCTAGGTGAGCTCCCAAGTGAGATGCTAGGTGAGCTCCCAAGTAATCTACTTGGCATGCTCCTAGGTGAGGTCCCTGGTGAGTTACTTGGCAAGCTCACTAGTGAGATCGCAAGTGAGCTCAAGTCAACCTACTCAGTGAGATGCTCAGTGAGCTCCCAAGTGAGCTGCTTGAAAAAATCCAAGGTGAGCTACTAGATATGCTCAAGGTGAGATAGGAAGGTGAGCTCCTTAGTGAGTTCAAGGTTAGCTTTTAAGACGAGATGATAGGTGAGCTCCCACGTGAGTTTATAGGTGAGCTCTCAGGTGAGCTCCCATGAGAGTTTTTGGGTGAACTTATTTACGAGCTCCTGAGTGAGCTCAAGTTGAGCTACTTGGCAAGCTCCTAGGCCAACTAAAAGTGAGAAGGTAAAGTGAGCTATTATAAAAAATCCAACGTGATTTTTCAGGAAAGCTCAAGTCGATCTGATCGATGAGCTCCTGAGTGAGTTACTTGTCGAGCTCCCAGCCGAGATCCTAGGTGAGATGCTCACAGAGCTCCTAGGAAAGCTCAAAGGTGAGCTCAAGGTGAGTTGGCAAGGTGACCTCAAGGTGAGTTGGGAAGGTGATCTCAAAGCGAGTTGGAAAGGTGAGCTGTCAAGTGAGCACCCAGGTGAGTTACTTGATGAGCTCTTGGGTGAGTTCAACTCGAGATAATCAGTGATTTCCTAGAAGAGCTCAAGGTGAGCTCCCAAGAGAGCTGCTAGGTGAGCTCCCAAGTTAGCTACTTGGCGAGATCCTAGGTGAGGTCCCCAATGACCTGAATGGTGAGCTCACAAGTGAGCTCAAGTCAACCTATTCAGTGACCTGCTCGGTGAGCTCCCAAGTGAGCTATTAAGTGAGCTCCCAGGTGAGCTGTTAGGTGAGCTAATTGGATATTTACTCGATGAAATCTGAGGTCAGATACCAAATGAGATCAAGGTGAGTTGACAATGTGAGCTCCTCAGCAAGCTGGGAAGGTGAGCTCCCATGTGAGTTGGGAAGGCATGCTCTCAGGCGAGCTCCCATGTGATTTTCTGGGAAAGTTTCTTGATGAACTCATGGGTGAGCTCAAGTCGAGTTGCTCGGTGATCTCCTGGGTAAGCTCAAGGAAATTTGGTAAGGTGAGTTATAAGGTGAGCTCCCAGGTGAGTTTCTAAGAAAGGTCAAGTCAAACTACTCGACGAGGTCCCAGGTGAGCTCAAAGGTGAGATTTTCGGTAATACCTGAGGTGAGATTACATGTGAGCTACCAGATGAGCTCAAGGTGAGTTGGCAAGGTGAGCTGTCAGGTGTGCTCCCAGGTGAGTTCCTAGGTGTGTAACACTCTGATTTTTGAATGCTAACTTGGTGAATGTTTTACATACTGTTATAGCTCTTGGAATGAGAGCAAACATGTTAGGATATGTTTTGATTTTAAGAGAATGTGTTGCTAATTCGGATTCTTGCATACTATGAATTATTGCATGGGACAGCGAACACTGTACTTGTGTGTTTGCTGATGTGACGACAGGTTGTCGTATAATTGCTTGCTCTTGTGCTGATTGACAGCATATCCTGAATCAATTCCATTGATCCAGGTATGCTGAGATCCTCTTGTGTTTTCTATGCTAATTCACACTTGAACCGGAAGGACGGAACGTCCTGTTCTGTGATAGCATGAATGTTAGTAAGGGGCTGGAAGGAAGTTGTTAGTATTAATGGTTAGTGTGAATTAAACCTAAACTAACCCTAAGACCTAACATACATTCTATACTACTATCCTAAGTGGATTTTTAAAATTACAAAAAAAAAAAAAGGGAAAATAAACCTAAGTTCTAAAGCCTAAGGTTGAACTAAGACCTAGGTCGAATGAGTTATGTAACCTAAACTAATCCTAAACTAAGGGGTACGCAGACCCTTGGGAAGAAAGGGATAAGGATGGGAAGGAGGCATTCATTGGAATTAAATGAACTGTCCCTTCGTGGACGGCGCCAGTTTTGGCGGGGCAGGTAAGGAATTTAGAGGCATCTATTTTGAAATAGAGCCAAGTTCAGTGGCATGGAAAATTTGAAGGTTGGAGACTTGCCAACCCAAGTGGAGGGGGCGTGGAAAATAAGGAGGAAGGCAAGCCTTTAATGCATTAAATGTTTTTGGTCCTCGCGACCAGCTTGCCTTGGAAGCAGCATGAAGGAATTTTGATTGTCATTTTTGTTCATTCGAGCTTTTTGCAAAGTTGCTCTGCATTTGGTTTTTTCTGACCTGGTTCGGTCGAACCAGCTCTTGGCATTGACATTTTCGTGGAAGAATAGAGGCTGTTGATAAGCCTGAAGAAGAAAAGAGTGCTGGGAAGTTTGTGTAGCCGTTGTGGAAGAAAAACGCGGCAAAACGAAGCTTTCTTCGAGTTCTGAAAAAGAGATTACAGGCATGTTAAGCCCTCCTCTTTAAAATCTTTGCTTGATTTAAATGTTTCATTAAAACAACCCTGCTCTTGGGTTTGGATTGCTTGATTGTTTTTGAGATTGATTTGGAAATGGATTTGTTGATTCATGCCTTCTTTTTCTTGAAAAATGATAAGGAAGTTGATTTTGATTGCTCTGCCTCGATTGTTCTTGCTCGAATCATGTTGGAAATAAGATTTTAGTATTGATTGTAGACTGTATAAAGGGTTGAAATGTGGGTATTCCTTTCACTGTTCGTATTGTTCGAAAATGAAAGGACTGTGCAATCGCCCTTATGGTGTAATTTGTTTCTTTTAATGCAATCGTTTCTTGCTGTTGTATTTGGAACTGCACTTCCATGTAAAATGGAAATGGAAATACAGTTGCATATGTTGCTGTAATTTGGGTTCGTTGACCCTTGCTGATTCTTTTCTTTTGAAATGATAGGGAATCGTTTTTCTGTGTTGTGTTTAACTGCCTTGCTCTTCTTGCATGGAACTCCTCCATGTTGTGCTGGCTATTGACTTAATATAAAAATGCGAACTGGTTATTCTTGTGAAATAGAATGTGGAACTGTACAGGCAGCGTGGGTATTTTATTGCTGTACTATTGTTTTGCTGTCATCTGAACTTGTGTTATAACTGTATCGGCTGTGCGAGTTGCATGAGGTCGTTTCTATAATGAAATTTCTTTTACAAGAGGGAATAGGTCTTCTCTCTTCTGCTGTGTTTGATTAGGATGAAGACAACATTCAATTTTGTCTGAATATAGGAAGTTGCCTTGGGAAAAGAAAAGATAACACATTATTGACTGTTCTTTCCTTTCTTGCTTAAAATAGATAAGACTTCTCTCTTCCTTCTGCTGTTTCGAATTATGAGGAAATGGCATCTTGTATTTTAAAAGGAATGGGCATTAGACTTTTATATGAGTGTTCTTGGGAATTGGAAAAGAAATAGCTTTCCTTCTGAAATTATATTGAATAAAGGTGATCTGGTTAGGAAAGTATGATGATTAGTTATGTTGAACAATGCTAAACGGTCTTTGAGAATGGACTGTTTTGGTGGTTACGAATTAGCTTTGAATTGCTGGGCAAGGATTACATGCATTGAAATTTTGTCATGCAATGGGAGTTGTCTTGACTGTACTAGGTTCATGTTTTGCCACCCTGTACGGTTATTTTGCTAAAGGTAATGACATCTGATTTTGCATTCTGGAAGTTGTGCATACTGTTATGAAACTGGAAAATGGATTGGGTAGAATCATTGTTGGAAGGAAATCCTCCTTCTACCTGCTGTTCTCACTTGGTGAAATTCATAGTCATGAGAACATTAGACTTGCTGTAGGTAACAGCAATGAATAATATGTTATTTTGAACAAGATACGTTCATAGGATTATGAATTGATGTGATTTATTGACTGCATGATGAATAATTGTTTGTTTGGTTAATGATTCAGTGATAGAAATATGGTTCCTTATAATTATGGTAAATATAAGGTATGCAGCCTTATATTGTTTGATCTTGGATGTACATAATGTTGTACTAACCTGTTTCGGATCTTTACATGAGTCTGACTCAAATGAAGTATGGATATGGATGATGAATTCTTCCTATTTTCATTTTAAAGCTGATTATAAATGAAATTATCCTTGCTGCCGGAAAGTGAATTCCGAATGGATTTTGTAAGTTTCACTCTGAACTGTTATCTTGATCTGTCTTTCGTTTGGGTTCCACTGTTAGGACAGTCATACGGAAAGAAATAGAGATGTGAATGAATGTCTTAGAAAAAAATGATCTTTTCCTCTTTCATTCGGTTGGAAATCTGGAATTCGTGAATAATGAAATTTATAGTGCTTAGATGGGAGCCACTATATGCATTGCTGTTCGCTTTCTTGTTTGTACTTGAATGCTTTAAATTTAACATGCTTCATGAACGGAAAGGAAAGTAATGGATTTATACTCAGTTAGTTTCATCCTTTGCATTTGTTATTAATGAAAGGTGTGGAAAGGATAACTGTATGCTTTATAGGCAGCAAACTACTTGTATTTTTAACTTTGCAAATTTTGTAAATAGATACTTGCAATGATTATGTCAAAACGGGACAGCAGTCCCTTGACTGGTGGCGATGATGTTTTTTGATAGTTCAGTGGTTATGCTGATTTCTCTTTTGTGCTTTCGAGATTGATGTTTTGCTGTTGTTTCATAAAAGCAGGGTTCTTTTATTGAAACAGTTAGTTGAAGCATCTTATTTTAAGGATAAGTGCTTAATGTGCTCAGTTCATTGAACTGACCCGTGCAATTCATTTTGCAGATGGAATTTGATTAGAATGAAGACTTGGCTGTTTTCTGATGCCTCTTGATTAGATGTAAATTAAATTGTAACTGTTGCTTTTATTTCCTCTTTGAGGAATTGTAAAAGAAGAAAATACATTCTTCTGTCCATGAGTTGTATGAATGCTTGTATAAATTATACCCAATCAGCTGGATTGGCAAATGTACAAATTATGACTTGAAATATTGAATACAGTTACAAGTGTGATATTTTCAATAATTATATCAGTTTGATATTGCTGTTTAAATTGGAAATATGGTGTTATTTCCTGATTTGGAATTGTTTCATTATCCTTGGATGGATGTTGAATTGAAACTGATGTTTATTCTTACTTAATTACAACCTTTAAGTTGAACAATGCAATTAATTCATACTTGGGGTAAAGATGAATTTTGAAATGACATTAAAAAGGATTAAGAAGGATATGATTTTATAATCAGAGGATATTCAGGATTAGCTTAGGAGCTAAGGAATATCAATTTAAAATTTGGAGTATTCGAACTTCGTTTTTGAACTCCATCATTGATCCCGTTTGATAAAAATTCAGATTAAAGGATGTAGGATACATATATCCATAACTAATGATCCTTAACTATATAATGTTAAGGGGAACAAATGAGTTCATTTCTTGAAGTTTAGACCTCGTTTGAATGACGTCTAATAAGTTATTATTCTGAAATAAGTTGCAGTTGGGAACATCTTGGTTAAGTTTAATAGGTTAAACTTATTATGTCCGTCGGTACGGACTGCTTAATCAAATGATTAAGAAATGGACCAAGTAAGGAAATGTAACCCTTCGGTACGAAGGAGATGATACATAACGAACTAACGGACAGTTTAGTCCCTCTTAGTTATGTACAACTGCAACTGAAACGAGGATCAAGGGATCAGCACGAATGCTGAAAGTTGATTTTAATTATTAACTCTTGGCTAAGTCACTTGAGCAGGATGTGTATTCTCGATGGGTGGATTCTGCAGGACATTGACATACGCCAGCTACAGCAAGGTGTCTTCATGAAGACGGGGTCTTCATGACGACACAATGTTGCGGCTGACATATAGCCATGCCCTCCCGAATTAAAACATGTAGAATACATAGGCTGAATGTGTAGACCTTAGCAGGGGGGATAGGGTATGATTTGGTATACGGAGTGACTCCGGAACACTAAAGACAAATAGACACACGGAGTCGTGGGGTAACGACACCGTATGTCTGCGTATCTTTAGTTATCGGAAGTGCCTTCCTATACCCGTTCATATTACTAGCTGAAATTGAAAGTTTAAAACTGGCCTTAAACGATGAGGACTGGTAGGAGCCAGGAAAGACCATTCTAGATAACAGGTGAAGTGAAGTGAAGGACGTATTCCGTAGATGTGTATCACATCCAGGAATATGATCATGCAAAGCATGTGAAAATCTTTGGCCAAAGTATCGCAATTGCTGGTTGCGTTGTCCTTATCACTTAATTTAAGATGCAGGATGTCAGATGAATATCAGTAACAGATATTCAGATAGGCTTCTTAAATGGATCACTTCGATAACCGGGGAAGGTTATGAGAACAAGTATATAAAATATACTATGCATAAACAAACATGAAGGATCGGTTGTTGCCGAGTCATGTACATGAAGGATCGGTTGTGGCCGAGTCATGAAATGAAGGATCGTTGAAACTCCGAGCCATGAAAATGGAAGGATCGGTAGTTCATCGAGTCATTTACAGCAGCATATAGAATCTGTTATAAGATTGAATGGCATTGAATGTGTGTTCCATATTGTAAATATGTGAACAGGGAACATTCGTTTTAAAAAGAAATTGTATGATCCAAACTGTGTTGTTTGGGCAGAGAACAATTATTAAATCTTGAACGTGTGTTTGAACTTTATAATTCATAACAGAGAACGTTATGTATAAAAAAAAAAAAAAAAAAAAAAAAAAAAAAAATTTCCCTTGTTCTGGTGTTTTAAAATGGGGATGTTACATCTTGGTATCAGAGCTGAAGGTTGCAGCTCTTGGACCTAATGAGTCCACGTTATTAATAAAGTTTACATTTTCTTATTGAACAGAAAATGGTCAGGACAAGAGGGAATGCTGCGAATAACCCGTTGCAGGGTGGAGAAGCAGCAACTGCCCAAAAGCTGGATGAAATCCTTGCTGCCCTACTTGATACGAGGGACCGTTTGACTGTACTGGAACAGCAGTCAATGGGCAATGAAGAGGAGGTGAATGAAGCTGAAATAAATGATCAGCTACCTCCTGTGGACAACATCAACGGAGGGAATCCGGGTGTTGATGATAATAATATAATTGCTCCTAATCCCCCTGAAAATAAAAGGGCAAGATTAGCAGCTGAACTTACGAATGATATAAAGAGAATAAGTCCTCCAAAGTTTGATGGAACAACTCTTGGGGACGGAGCTGAAAATTGGCTCAGTGAAATGGAGAAATACTTTACAATAAGAAACTTCTCTGAAGAGACTAAAGCGATATGGGGAGCATATCAGCTTTCTCATGAAGCATCATCCTGGTGGGACAACCGTAAGGTTGAGCTGAATATTGTCGAATCAGACATAACTTGGGATCAATTTAAGGGATATTTTAGGCAAAGATGGTTGCCTCAACTCTATTTTGATAGGAAAATGACTGAATTTCAGAACTGGTCGCAAGGAAGGCTGTCGGTGACAGAATACTGGGAAGGGTTTACTAAACTCCTTAAGTATGTGCCGCAGTACCAAGCTGACGAGAAATTCAGAATACGGAAATTCATAATGGGACTGAATCCCATCATTGGTGGCGAAGTGGATGTCCACGGCCCAACCACCATGGATGGAGTTGTTGAAAAGGCAATCAGACAGGAACAAAAATTGAGAGCAATCTCTGCTCACAGGGAAGAGATAAGGAAGAAGATTCCCAATCCTTCTTCGTCTCTTGCACCAAAAAGGGGACCTTGGAAAAGGTTTGGTGTGAAAAATAGAATTGTGGTAGATAACAACAAGAAACCTGTGATGAACAGACCTGTAAATAGTGTGCGGAACAGCTTTTCAAAAGTTAATGGCATTGGACAGAAGTCCTATGGAAGCCAGAATGATAACTTTAAGGCTGGTAATAAATTTGAACCTAGAAAAGGGCCAGCTGGAGGATGCTTCAACTGTGGAAAGGACCACTATGCGAATCACTGTCCCCTGAAGAAGGACGATCGCGGACAGCAGCATAGGATACATGCTGCAGTGGCTAACAGACAAGCTGAAAAACAAGTGACGCCCATAGAAGTTACGGGTAAGTTATTCGGTAAACCTGTAGTTGTACTTTTTGATACTGGAGATACAGAATGTTTTATTTCTACTGAACTTGCTATGAAATTAAAAAGAAAGGCTGCGAGAATGGATAAAACTTGGACAGTGCATTATGGGAATAATGCTGTCCACACAGTTGAAATGTGCCTTTTTGGGGCAATTCTTGACCTGCCTGGGTTCTCCACCGAAGTTGACTTGTATGTCACTCCTCTAGGATCATATGATATCATTATTGGAGTTAACTGGTTGGCTGAACATAAGGCAAAGGTTGACTGTTATGAAAAACACATCAGTTGCCTTGATGACCTGCAGAAAGCAGTAATCATTCAAGGTGTAAAACGGGAAGTTGCAGTTAGGAAACTGACGGCTATGCAACTAAAGAGGGCTAAAAACAGAGGCTGCACTTTGTATGCGGTAAAAATGACAGAAAATGAAGAAGAAGATAATGATTTCATGGAAAGATATCCATTGTTGAGGGATTTCCGTGATGTGTTTCCGGAGGAATTACCGGGTCTTCCGCCCAAACGTGAGTTTGACTTCGCTATTGAGATCAAACCAGGAACGGAACCCATATCTAAGGCACCTTATAGAATGACTACCATTGAGCTGGTAGAACTGAAGGCTCAGTTACAAGAACTTCTGACTAAGGGGCTGATCAGACCGAGCGTCTCACCTTGGGGAGCGCCGGTAATTTTCGTAAAGAAAAAGGATGGCACCTTGAGGCTGTGCATTGATTACAGAATGTTGAATAAAGCAACCATTAAAAATCGATACCCACTTCCAAGAATCGATGATCTGTTTGATCAGATGCGAGGAGCATCAGTCTATTCAAAAATAGACCTGCGGTCAGGATACCATCAGCTGAGAATAAAAGAGGAAGATATTCACAAAACAGCTTTTAGAACGAGGTATGGGCACTATGAGTTCACAGTGCTGCCTTTTGGGCTGACTAATGCACCTGCCGCCTTCATGAATCTAATGAATAACATCTTTCAAGAATACTTAGACAAGTTTGTGCTTGTATTCTTAGACGACATTCTTATATACTCTAAAAATGTCGAAGAGCACCAAGAACATCTCAGGATAGTGCTGGAAATCTTAAGAAAGAGGAAGTTGTATGGCAAGCTGTCCAAATGTTCCTTTTATGATGCAGAGGTGCATTATTTGGGACACGTTATAAGTAAAGACGGGATAGCTGTTGACCCCTCAAAGATCACGGCTATAACTGAATGGCCTGCACCTAAGAACGTGCACGAAGTAAGGAGCTTCATGGGCTTGGCTGGATATTATAGAAAGTTCGTTAAGGACTTTTCAAAAATTGCTGCTCCAATCACTTCGTTGCAGAAGAAAGAAAAGAAATTTGTCTGGACAGACAAATGTGAATCTGCCTTTAAAAAGTTAAAGGAGCAGTTAACTACAGCACCTATTTTGACTGTACCTGATCCAAATGGAGATTTTATGGTTGTAACGGACGCCTCAGGAGAAGGCCTTGGGGGTATTTTGTTACAGAATAACCATGTTATCGCTTATGAAAGCAGAAAGCTTAAGTTACATGAACATAACTATGCTCCACACGATCTTGAGCTCGCTGCCATAGTACATGCGCTTCAAATATGGAGGCATTACCTTCTTGGCAAGCCCTTTGAATTAAAAACAGACCATCTGGGGCTGAAGTATATTTTTACTCAGCCAAATCTGAATGCAAGGCAACGAAGATGGTTAGAATTTCTGTCTCAGTATGATTTTGATATAAGTTACATTAAGGGCAAGGAAAATAGAGTGGCAGATGCTCTGAGTCGAAGGAAGCATATCTCTGCTCTTATAACGTTAAGAACTCAGTTTAAGGATGAGGTAAAAGATGCTTTAGAATCAGATCCCTATTTTCAGCAAGTCAAATCAGCACTTGCTGCAGACCCGCAGGACAGCAGGTATAAAGGATTTCGTTTTGATAACGAAGGAGTACTGAGGTTCAAAAACAGGGTATATGTACCTGTAGCCAATGATTTAAGAGGGAAATTGCTCACTGAATTCCATAATTCACCTTTTTCTGGACACCCTGGCATCACAAAAATGCTTGCTGATCTTAAGCAGCAATATTTTTGGAAGGGAATGAAAAAGGATGTGGTAGAGTTTGTAACACACTGCTTGGAATGTCAGCGTGTTAAAGCGGAACATATGCACCCTTCAGGATTATTGTACCCCCATAGCATTCCGCAGTATAAGTGGCAAGTGATAACGATGGATTTCGTTCAAGGATTGCCTATGTCAAGAAATAAACATGACATTATCCTGGTTGTAGTCGACAAATTGACCAAAGTGGCACACTTCATTGCTGGTAATTTGAAGGACGATGCACCAGTTTTAGCAAGAAGATTTGTACATGAAATCTTCAGGTTGCATGGAATACCAGAATTAATCATATCGGACAGAGATCCGAGGATGACATCAAGGTTTTGGCAAACGCTTAATGCGGCCTTGGGAACTAAATTAAACTTCAGTTCTGCATATCATCCAGAAACGGATGGACAGACTGAGAGAGTTAATCAAGTTTTAGAGGACATGCTGAGGATGTATTGCATGGACCAGCAGTATAAATGGGAGGAATACCTTCCGCTGGTAGAATTTGCTTACAATAACACCTATCATGCCTCTTTAAAAATGGCGCCCTTTGAAGCATTGTATGGAAGAAAATGCAGAACCCCTGTCAGCTGGGACAGCGTTGAGGACAGAGAGGTAATTGGGCCAGAAATCCTTATGGAAATGGAACAGCAAATCAAAATGATTCGGGAACATCTAAAGGAGGCTGCCAATAGGCAGAAGAGCTATGCAGACTTGAAGCGGGTTGACAGGCATTATAAACTTGGAGAGAAGGTCTTTCTTCGGGTGAAGCCGAAAAAGAGCTCCATAACCTTTGGCAAAGCTGCCAAGTTGTCGCCACGTTACGTGGGACCTTTTGAAATTATTGAAATAATCAACCCTGTAACTTATCGTCTAGCATTGCCTCTTGCTTTGTCTCAAATGCATGATGTTTTTCATATTTCTTTGCTTAAGAAATACGTGACAGATTTATCACATGTGCTAAATTGGAATTCCTTGCAGGTCCCAAGACCCAGGAATAATCGTGGTTAAGCCCATTCGAGTGTTGGGAACTCGCCAATTGTACTTGAGAAATCGCGAAGTGAACCAATGTAAGGTCCAGTGGGACCAGTTCAGCGAAGAAAGTGCAACTTGGGAGAATCTCGAAGAAATGAGATCTACTTTTCCACATCTGTTTAACTGAATATGAAATTCAGAGAACTGAAAATTTTACAAAATTTAGACAATTATTAGTCTATTGTACAGTTGTCTTAAAACATTGTTTTTAAGAGAGAATCTGTTTTTGGTACGAACTTATGAATGAAAGGACAATAACTGAATTTTGTCCTATGAACTCCTTTGATTTGTAAATCTGATCATCGGGATGATGATTCTTTAAGGAGGGAAGAATGTAACACTCTGATTTTTGTATGTTAACTTGGTGAATGTTTTACATACTGTTATAGCTTTTGGAATGAAAGCAAACCTGTTAAGATATGTTTTGATCTTAAGAGAATGTGTTGCTAATTTGGGATTCTTGCATACTGTGATTTATTGCATGGGACAGCGAACACTGTACTTGTGTGTTTGCTGATGTGATGACAGATTGTCGTATAATTGCTTGCTCTTGTGCCTGATTGACAGCATATCCATAAATCAATTCCATTGATTCAAGTATACTGAGGTCCTCTTGTGTTTTCTATGTTTAATTCACACTTGAACTGGACTAGGATTATTATGAGCGTGCAGCGCCTGATTACAGGTGTGAATAGCTAGCACGAAAATTGCCAACGACAGGGGTTCGATTCTTGAACCCTGTACTGTCGAATTTGGGACCTCGTGAGGCAAGAAATGCCTGGACACGAGTGGCTTTGGCACGCAATCTGAAGGACGGAACGTCCTGCTCTGCTGTTAACGTGGGTGTTAGTAAGGGGCTGGATGGAAGTTGTTAGTGTTAGTGGTTAGTGTGAATTAAACCTAAACTAACCCTAAGGCCTAACATACATCCTACACTACTATCCTAAGTGGATTTTTAAAATTACAAAAAAAAAAGAAGGGGAAAATAAACCTAAGTTCTAAAACCTAAGGTTAAACTAGGACCTAGGTTGAATGACTTACTTGCAACCTAAACTAATCCTAATCTAAGGGGTATGCAGACCCTTGGGAGGAAAGGGATAAGGATGGGAAGGAAGGGCAATTCATTGGCATTTAATGAGGTAGTCCCTACGTGGACAGCGCCAGTTTTGGCGGGGCAGGTAAGGAATTTAGAGGCATCTATTTGGAGATAGAGCCAACTTTGATTTGCATGGAAACTTTGAAATTTAAAAAGCTCGCCAACTCACGTGGCGGGTGGCGTGGAAAGTAAGGAAAAAGGCAAAGCCTTTAATGAATTAAATGGTTTTTGGTCCTTGCGACCAGCTTCACCTTGGAAACAGCATGAAGGAAAAATTGATTTTCCATTTTTGTTGGTTCGAGCCTTTTGTAAAGTTGCTCTGCATTTGGTTTTTCTGACCTAGTTCGGTCGAACCAGCTCTTGGCATTTGACATTTTCGTGGAAGATTTGGAGGCTGTTGTTAAGCCTGAAGAAGGAAGGAAGTGTTGGGAGAGATTGTGCTATTGCCGTTGTGGAAGGAAAAACGCGGCAAAACGAAGCATTTTCTTCGAGTTCTGAAAGAGAGAATACAGGCACGTTAAGCCCTTCTCTTTAAAATCTTTGCTTGATTTAAATGTTTCATTAAAACAACCCTGCTCTTGGGTTTGGATTTCGTGATTGCTTGGTCGAGATCGATTTGGACTTGGATTTGTGTGGTTCTTGCTTTCTCTCTCTTGGAAAAGGATATGATGAAGTCGATTCTGGTTGCTCGGTTTTAATTTGTATCTTGTTCGAATCAAATTGGAAATGAATTATTGTATTGGGTATTAACTGTATGGAGGTTGGAAATAGATATTTCCTGTCACTATTCAGGTTGTTGGAACTGTGAACAAGCTGTTTAATTGTTTTCCTTATCAGTGTAATCATTTCTTTGCTGTTGTGAATAATCTGACCTTGCATTTTGATTGGTTGGGACACTTCCACGACGTGCTGGTTTGTTGACAGTATGGTGTTTAAATAGATGTTTTTCTTTCAATGTTCGCGATGTTTTGGAAGTAGAACTAGTCGTGTAATTGTTCCTTGCTGTTGTGTTTGGAACTGCACATTGCATGTAAAATGGAGGTTGAAATACAGATTGGCATGTGTTGCCATAATTTGGGTTCATTGACCCTTGCTGATTCTTTTCTTTTGAAATGATAGGGAATCGTTTTTCTGTGTTGTGTTTAACTACCTTGCTCTTCTTGCATGGAACTCCTCCTTGTTGTGCTGGCTATTGACTTAATATATAAATGCGAACTGGTTATTCTTGTGAAATGGAATGTGGAACTGTACAGGTAGAGTGGGTATTTTATTGCTTGTATTATTGTTTTGCTGTCATTTGAACTTGTGTTATAACTGTATCGGCTGTGCGAGTTGCATGAGGTCGTTCCTATAATGAAATTTCTTTTACAAGAGGGAATAGATCTTCTCTCTTCTACTGTGTTTGATTAGGATGAAGACAACATTCAATTTTGTCTGAATATAGGAAGTTGCCTTGGGAAAAAGAAAAGATAACACATTATTGACTGTTCTTTCTTTTCTTGCTTAAAATAGCTAAGACTTCTCTCTTCCTTCTACTGTTTCAAATTATGAGGAAATGGCATCTTGTATTTTAAAAGGAATGGGCATTAGACTTTTATATGAGTGTTCTTGGGAATTGGAAAAGAAATAGCTTTCCTTCTGAAATTATATTGAATAAAGGTGATCTGGCTAAGAAAGTATGATGATTAGTTATGTTGAACAATGCTAAACGGTCTTTGAGAATGGACTGTTTTGGTGGGTTACGAATTAGCTTTGAATTGCTGGGCAAGGATTACATGCATTGAAAATTTGTCCTTACAATGGGAGTTGTCTTGACTGTACTAGGTTCATGTTTTGCCACCCTGTACGATTATTTTGCTAAAGATAATGACATTTGATTTTGCATTCTGGCAGTTGTGCATACTGTTATGAAACTGGAAAATGGATTGGGTAGACCGTAGAATCATTGTTGGAAGGAAATCCTCCTTCTGCCTGCTGTTCTCACTTGGTGAAATTCATAGTCATGAGAACATTAAACTTGCTGTAGGTAACAGCAATGAATAATATGTTATTTTGAAACAGGATACGTTCATATGATTATGAATTGATATGATTTATTGACTGCATGATGAATAATTGTTTGTTTGGGTTAATGATTCAGTGATAGAAATTATGGTTCCCTTATAATTATGGTAACTATAAGGTATGCAGCCTTATATTGTTTGATCTTGGATGTACATAATGTTGTACTAACCTGTTTCGGATCTTTACATGAGTCTGACTCAAATGAAGTATGGATATGGATGATGAATTCTCTCCTGTTTTCATTTTCAAAGCTGATTGTAAATGAAATTATCCTTGTTGCCGGAAAGTGAATTCCAAATGGATTTTGTAAGTTTCACTCTGAACTGTTATCTTGATCTGTCTTTCGTTTGGATTCCACTGTTAGGACAGTCATGCAGAAAGAAATAGAGATATGAATGAATGTCTTAGAAAAAAATGATCTTTTCTTCTTTCATTCAGTTAGAAATCTGGAATTCGTGAATGAATGAATTTTATAGTGCTTAGATGGGAGCTACTATATGCATTGTTGTTCGCTTTCTCGTTTGTACTTGAATGCTTTAAATTTAACATGCTTCATGAATGGAAAGGAACGTAATGGATTTATATTCAGTTAGTTTCATCCTTTGCATTTGTTATTAATGAAAGGCGTGGAAAGGATAACTGTATGCTATATAGGCAGCAAACTACTTGTATTCCTAACGTTACAAATATTGTAAATTGATACTTGTAATAATTAATGTGGAAACGGGACAGCGGTCCTTTGGGTGATTGTGATGATATTTTTCTGATAAGTTCAGTTGTTATGCTGATCTCTCCGTTGTGCCTATTTTTAGATCGATGTTTTGTTGTCGTTTCATAAAAGCAGGGTTCTTTTATTGAAACAGTTAGTTGAAGCATCTTATTTTAAGGATAAGTGCTTAATGTGCTCAGTTCATTGAACTGATCCATGCAATTCATTTTGCAGATGGAATTTGATTAGAATGAAGACTTGGCTATTTTCTGATGCCTCTTGATTAGATGTAAATTAAATTGTAACTGTTGCTTTCATTTCCTCTTTGAAGAATTGTGAACGAAGAAAATGTATTCTTCTATCCATGAGTTGTATGGATGCTTTGTAAAAAAAACTGATACCCAATCAGCTGGATTGGCAAAATGTACAAATTATGACTTGACAATATTTGAATACAGTTACAAGTGTGATATTTTCAATAATTATATCAGTTTGATATTATTGTTTAAATTGGAAATATGATGTTATTTCCTGAGTTGGAATTGTTTCATTATCCTTGGATGGATGTTGAATTGAAACTGATATCTATTCTTACTTAAATACAACTTTTAAGTTGAACAATGCAATTTAGTTCATACTTGGGGTAAAGATGAATTTTTAAATTGACATTAAAAAGGATTAAGAAGAATATGATTTCATAATCAGAAGGATATTCAGGATTAGCTTAGGAGCTAAGGAATATCAATTCAAAATTTCGGAGTAATCGAACTTTGTGTTCGGACTCCATTAATGATCCCGTTTGATAAAAATTCAGAATAAAGGATATAGGATAAATGTATCCATAACCAATGATCCTTAACTATATAACGTTAAGGAGAACAAATGAATTCATTTCTCGAAGATTAGACCTCGTTTGAATGACGTCTAATAAGTTAATATTCTGAAACTAAGTTGCAGTTGGAAACATCTTGGTTAAGTTTAATAGGTTAAACTTATTACGTCCGTTGGTACGGGCTGCTTAATCCAATGATTAAGAAATGAACCAAGTAAGGAAATGTAGCCCTTCGATACGAAGGAGACGATACTTGGCGAACTAATGGACAGTTTTAGTCCCTCTTAGTTATGTACAACTGTAACGGAAACGAGGATCAAGGGATCAGCACGTGGATGCTGAAAATTGCTTTTAACTATTAACTCATGGCTAAGTCACTTGGTGAAAGATGTGTATTCTCGATGGGAGGATTCTGCAGGACATTGGCATACACCAGCTACAGCAAGGTGTCTTCATGAAGACGGGGTCTTCATGACGACACAATGTTGCAGCTGACATATAGCAATGCCCTCCCGAATTAAAACCATTTAGAATACATAGGCTGAATGTGTAGATCTTAGCTGGGGTGGAGATAGGGTATGATCTGGTATACGGAGTGACTCCGGAATACTAAAGATAAATCAGACACACGGAGTCGTGGGGGTAACGACACCGTATGTCTGCGTATCTTTAGTTACCAGGAAGTGCCTTCCTATACCCGTTCATATTACTAGCTGGAAATTGAAAATTTAAAAACTGAACTTAAACGATGAGGACTGGCAGGAACCAGGAAAGACCATTCTAGATAACAGGTGAAGTGAAGTGAAGGACGTATTCCGTAGATGTGTATCACATCTAGGAATATGATCATGCAAAGCATGTGAAAATCTTTGGCCAAAGTATCGCAATTGCTGGTTGCGTTGTCCTTATCACTTAATTTAAGATGCAGGATGTCAGATGAATATCAGTAACAGATATTCAGATAGGCTTCTTAGATGGATCACTTCGATAACCGGGGAAGGTTATGAGAACAAGTATATAAAATATACTATGCATAAACAAACATGAAGGATCGGTTGTTGCGAGTCATGTACATGAAGGATCGGTTGTTGCCGAGTCATGAAATGAAGGATCGTTGAAACTCCGAGCCATGAAAATGGAAGGATCGGTAGTTCATCGAGTCATTTACAGCAGCATATAGAATCTGTTATAAGATTGAATGGCATTGAATGTGTGTTCCATATTGTAAATATGTGAACAGGGAACATTCGTTTTAAAAAGAAATTGTATGATCCAAACTGTGTTGTTTGGGCAGAGAACAATTATTAAATCTTGAACGTGTGTTTGAACTTTATAATTCATAACAGAGAACGTTATGTATAAAAAAAAAAAAAAAAAAAAAAAAAAAAAAAATTCCCTTGTTCTGGTGTTTTAAAATGGGGATGTTACAAGGTGAGTTACTTGATGAGCTCCGAGGTGAGCTACATGGTGAGATATTCAGCGAGCTTCCAGGTGAGCTTCTTGGTGAACTCACAAGCATGCTAATAAGTGAGCTCAAGTTAACCTACTCAGAGAGCTACTCTATGAGCTCCCATGTGAGCTACTTGGTGAGTTGCTTGATGAACTCCAAGGTGAGCTACCATACAAGCTCAAGGTGAGCTCCTTAGTGAGCTCAAAAAGAGGCGGTAAGGTGATCTCCCATGTGAGTTTTAAGGAGATATGTAAGGTGACTTTCTGGGTGAGCTTCTTGGTGAGCTCTTGGGTAAGCTTAAGGCAAACTGGCAAGGTGAGATATCATGTGACCTCCGCGGTAAGTTTATAGACAAGATCAAGTTGAGTTACTTACCAAGCTCATAGCTAAGCTCCTAGGTTAGCTACTCGATGAGCTCATAGGTGAGCTCAAATGCGAGCTTGTCAGAAATATCTAAGGTGAGCTTACATGTGAGCTACCAGATGAGCTCAAGGTGAGTTGGCAAGGCAAGCTCAAGGTGAGTTGGTAAGGTAAGCTCAAGTTGAGTTGGTAAGGCAAGTTTTCAGGTGAGTTCCTAGGTGAGTTACTCATCAAGCTCCCATGCGACCTCAACTTAAGATGATCGGTGAGCTCCTAGAAGAGATTCTAGGTGAGCTACTTGGTAAGTTTTTTGGTGAGCTCCCAAGTGAGCTACTTTTCAAGCTCCTAGGCAAGGTCCTTGGTGAGCTATTCGTCGAGCTCACAAGTGAGCTCAAGGCAACCTACTTGGTGAGCTTCTCGGTGAGATCCCAAGTGAGCTGTTAGCTTAGATACCAGGTGAGCTATTAGGCGAGCTCCTAGGTGAGCTACCTAGTGAGCTACTTGATGAAATCTGAGGTGAGCTACTATACAAGCTTAAGGGTGGGTTTGTAAGGTGAGATTTTGAGTGAGCTTAAGAAGAGCTGGCAAGGTGAGCTGATAGGTGAGCTCTCATACAAGCTAGTAAGGAAACCTTCCATGTGAGTTTTTGGGCATGCTACTTGATGAGCTACTCGATGAACTCAGTTGAGCTGCTTGGCGAGTTCTTGGGTGAGCTCAAGGTGAGCTGGAAATTTGATTTGTTAAGTTAACTCCTAGGTGAGTTACTTTACAAGCTCCTCGCCGAGCTCCTAGGTGAGCTACTCGGTGAGATTTCAGGTGAGCTCAAAGGTGAGATTGTCAAAAATCTCTGAGGTGAGATTACATGTGAGCTCCCAAATGAGCTCAAGGTGAGTTGGAAAGGTGAGCTTAAGGTGAGTTGTCAAGGTGAACTCAAGACGAGCTGGTAATTCGAGAAGCTCAAGACGAGCTGGTAGTTGAGTTCCTAGGTGAGTTATTCGAGAAGCTCCCAGGAGAGCTCAACTCAAGTTGATCGGAAAAAATCCCAAAACATCTCCTAGGTGAGATATTGGTGAGCTATTTAGTGAGCTTCCAGGTGAGCTACTAGATGAGCTCCCAAGTGAGCTACTTAGCGAGCTCCAAGGTGAGGTCCTCGATGAGCTGTTCGGTGAGCTCATAAGCGAGCTCAAGTTAACCTACTTGGCAAGCTACTCTATGAGCTCCTAGGCGAGCTATTAGGTGAGCTCCTAGGTGAGCTGTTAGTCAAGCTCCCAGGTGACCTACTTGGAGAGCTGCTCAATGAACTCTGAGGTGAGCTACCAAATGAGCTCAAGGTAAGTTGGCAAGGTGAGCTCCTTAGAGCTATCAGGTGAGCTCCCATGTGAGTTCTTAGGTAAGCTATTTGATGAGCTCCTGGGTGAGATCAAATCAAGCTACTTGGCAAGATTCTGGGTGAGCTCAAGGTGAGCTAGCAAGGTAAGCTCTCAGGGAAGCTCCCAGGGGATTTTACGGGTAAGCTCAAGTCAAGCTGATTGATGAGTTCCAGTGTGAGCTACTTGTCAAGATCTCAGTCGAGCTCCTAGGTGAGCTACTCGGTAAGCTCATAGGTGAGCTCAAAGGTGAGCTTGTTAGTAATCTCTAAGGTGAGCTTGCAAGGTGAGCTCAAAGTGAGTTAGTAAGGTGAACTCAAGCTGAATTGGTAAGGTGAGCTATCAGGCGAGGTCCCAGGTGAATTCCAGGAAGTTACTCAATGAGCTCCCAATCGAGCTCAACTTGAGCTAATTAGCAAGCTCTTAACAGAGCTCCCAAGTGAGCTACTTGGTGAGCTTTTTAGTGAGCTCCCAGGTGAACTGCTAGGCAAGCTCCCAAGTGAGCTACTTGGTGAGCTCCCAGGTGAGTTCCTTGCTGAGCTGCTCGGTGAGCTCACAAGTGAGCTCATGTCAATGTACTCGGTGAGTTGCTCGGTGAGTTCCCAGGTGAGCTATTAGGTGAGCTCCCAAGTGAACTCTGAGGCGAGCTACTTGGTGAGCTATTCTCTGAGCTTCTAGGCGAGCTTCTAGGTGATCTCCAAAGTGAACTACTTGGTGAGATCCCAGTCAATGTCCCTGGTAAGATTGTCAGTGAGCTCACAGGTGAGCTCAAAGGCAACCCCTTAGGAGTTTGGTGCGCTCCCAGGGAGCTGGTAGGTGAGTCCTAGGTGAGCGACTTGGTGAGTTGCTTGACAAATTCAATAGGCGACTAACGGATGCACTACAGGTGAGGTTGCGTTGCAGGTGAGATCCTCAGTCAGCCTCAAGTGAGCTGGTGGTTAGGGGAGAGATAGGAGAGAGCTCCCATGAGCAAGTTGAAGGTGAAGCTATCAGGTGACTGCCCATTCATGTTTTCGGTGGGCGCTGCTTAATGAGCTAGGGATAAGATCAAGTTTGAGCGTCTATACTACTATCCTAAGTGGATTTTTAAAATTACAAAAAAAAAAAGGGAAAATAAACCTAAGTTCTAAAGCCTAAGGTTGAACTAAGACCTAGGTCGAATGAGTTATGTAACCTAAACTAATCCTAACTAAGGGGTACGCAGACCCTTGGGAAGAAAGGGATAAGGATGGGAAGGAGGCATTCATTGGAATTAAATGAACTGTCCCTTCGTGGACGGCGCCAGTTTTGGCGGGGCAGGTAAGGAATTTAGAGGCATCTATTTTGAAATAGAGCCAAGTTCAGTGGCATGGAAAATTGAAGGTTGGAGACTTGCCAACCCAAGTGGAGGGGGCGTGGAAAATAAGGAGGAAGGCAAGCCTTTAATGCATTAAATGTTTTTGGTCCTCGCGACCAGCTTGCCTTGGAAGCAGCATGAAGGAATTTTGATTGTCATTTTGTTCATTCGAGCTTTTTGCAAAGTTGCTCTGCATTTGGTTTTTCTGACCTGGTTCGGTCGAACCAGCTCTTGGCATTGACATTTTCGTGGGAAGAATAGAGGCTGTTGATAAGCCTGAAGAAGAAAAGAGTGCTGGGAAGTTTGTGTAGCCGTTGTGGAAGAAAAACGCGGCAAAACGAAGCTTTCTTCGAGTTCTGAAAAAGAGATTACAGGCATGTTAAGCCCTCCTCTTTAAATCTTTGCTTGATTTAAATGTTTCATTAAAACAACCCTGCTCTTGGGTTTGGATTGCTTGATTGTTTTTGAGATTGATTTGGAAATGGATTTGTTGATTCATGCCTTCTTTTTCTTGAAAAATGATAAGGAAGTTGATTTTGATTGCTCTGCCTCGATTGTTCTTGCTCGAATCATGTTGGAAATAAGATTTAGTATTGATTGTAGACTGTATAAAGGGTTGAAATGTGGGTATTCCTTTCACTGTTCGTATTGTTCGAAAATGAAAGGACTGTGCAATCGCCCTTATGGTGTAATTTGTTTCTTTTAATGCAATCGTTTCTTGCTGTTGTATTTGGAACTGCACTTCCATGTAAAATGGAAATGGAAATACAGTTGCATATGTTGCTGTAATTTGGGTTCGTTGACCCTTGCTGATTCTTTTCTTTTGAAATGATAGGGAATCGTTTTTCTGTGTTGTGTTTAACTGCCTTGCTCTTCTTGCATGGAACTCCTCCATGTTGTGCTGGCTATTGACTTAATATAAAAATGCGAACTGGTTATTCTTGTGAAATAGAATGTGGAACTGTACAGGCAGCGTGGGTATTTATTGCTGTACTATTGTTTTGCTGTCATCTGAACTTGTGTTATAACTGTATCGGCTGTGCGAGTTTGCATGAGGTCGTTTCTATAATGAAATTTCTTTTACAAGAGGGAATAGGTCTTCTCTCTTCTGCTGTGTTTGATTAGGATGAAGACAACATTCAATTTTGTCTGAATATAGGAAGTTGCCTTGGGAAAAGAAAAGATAACACATTATTGACTGTTCTTTCCTTTCTTGCTTAAAATAGATAAGGACTTCTCTCTTCCTTCTGCTGTTTCGAATTATGAGGAAATGGCATCTTGTATTTTAAAAGGAATGGGCATTAGACTTTTATATGAGTGTTCTTGGGAATTGGAAAAGAAATAGCTTTCCTTCTGAAATTATATTGAATAAAGGTGATCTGGTTAGGAAAGTATGATGATTAGTTATGTTGAACAATGCTAAACGGTCTTTGAGAATGGACTGTTTTGGTGGTTACGAATTAGCTTTGAATTGCTGGGCAAGGATTACATGCATTGAAATTTTGTCATGCAATGGGAGTTGTCTTGACTGTACTAGGTTCATGTTTTGCCACCCTGTACGGTTATTTTGCTAAAGGTAATGACATCTGATTTTGCATTCTGGAAGTTGTGCATACTGTTATGAAACTGGATATTTCATTCGGAGCTAATGATTGTTTCTTAGTGAAATTAAAGGGGAATGAATCATATTTTGTGCTGTTCTGACTTAGTGAAATCCATAATCAATGTGAATATTGAATTTTTTGTAGGTAACAGCAATGAATATATATGTTATTTTGAACGGGATACGTTTATAGGATTATGAATTGATGTGAGTTATTGATTGCATGATGAATAATTGTTTGTTTGGTTAATGATACAGTGAAAGAAATATGGTTCCTTATATTATGGTAAATATAAGGTATGCAGGCCTTATATTGTTTGATCTTGGATGTACATAATGTTGTACTAACCTGTTTCAGATCTTTACATGAGTCTGACTCAAATGAAGTATGGATATGGATGATGAATTCTTCTTGTTTTCATTTTAAAGCTGATTATAAATGAAATTATTCTTACTGCCGGAAAGTGAATTCCGAATGGATTTTGCAAGTTTCACTATGAACTATTATTTTGATTTGTCTTTTGTTAGGATTCCACTATTAGGATAGTCATGTGGAAAGAAGTAGGATATCAATGAATGCCTTGGAAAAAATGATCTTTTGTTCTTTCATTCTGTTGGAAATCTGGAATTCGCGAATAATAAATTTTATAGTGCTTAGATGGGAGCAACTATATGCATTGTTGTTCACTTTCTTGTCTGAACTTGGTTTACTTTAAATTCAATATGATTCATGAACTGAAAGGAAAGTAATGGATTTATATTTCAGGTTAGTTTTATCCTTTGCATTTGATTATTAATGAAAGGCGTGGGAAATAATAACTGTATGCTATATAGGTAGTAAGCTACTTGTATTCCTAACTTTACAAATATTGTGAATTGATACTTGTAATGATTATGTGGAAACGGGACAGCAAGAGTTCCTTGGCTGATTGTGATGATATTTTTGTTAGTTCAATTGTTATGATGATCTTTCTTTTGCAGCCTATTTCATGATTGATGTTTAACTGTCGTTTCATAAAAGCAAGGTTATTTTATTGAGACAGTTAATTGAAGCATCTTATTTTAAGGATAAGTGCTTAATATGCTCAGTTCATTGAACTGACCTGTGTAATTCATTTTGCAGATGGAATTTGATTAGTATGAAGACTTGGCTATCTTCTGATGCTTTTCGATTTGATGATGTATTGAAATTGTTGCTTTTATTCCTCTTTGAGGAATTGTGAAAAGAAGAAAATATCTTCTTCTGTCCATGAGTTGTATGGATGTTTGGTATAAACTATGCCCAATCAGTTGGATTGGCAAGTGTACAGATTATGACTTGAAATATTGAATACAATTACAAATGTGATATTTTCAATAATTATATCAGTTTGATACTATTGTCTAAATTGGAAATATAATGTTATTTTCTTTATTTGGAATTGTTTCATTGTCCTTGGATGGATGTCTGAATTGAAACTGATATCTATTCTTACTTAAATGCAACTTTTAAGTTGAAAAATGCAATTAGTTCATACTTAGGTAAAGATGAATTTTTAATTGACATTAAAAAGGATTAAGAAGAATATGATTCCATAATCAGAAGGTATTTAGGATTAGCTTAGGAGCTAAGGTTTATCAATCAACTTCGGAGTAATGGAACTTTTCTTTCGAACTCCATTAATGATTCCGTTTGATAAATTCAGAATAAAGGATATAGGATAAATATATCCATAACTAATGGATCCTTAACTATATAACATTAAGGAGAAAAAAATGAATACATTTCTCGAAATTTAAACCTCATTTGAATGAAGTCTAATAAATTAATATTCTAAATTTAGCTGCAGTTGAGAAAATCTTGGCTAAGTTTTATAGGTTAAACTTATCACGTCCGTCGGCACAGACCGCTTAATCCCGATGATTAAGAAGTGAACCAAGTAGGGAAATGCAGCCCTTCGATACGAAGGATAAGATGCATAGTAAGCTAATGGATGGATTTAGTCCCTCTTAGCTCTGTACAACTGTAACAGAAACGAGGATCAAGGGACCATCATGAATGTTTAAAGTTGATTTTAATTATTAATTCGTAGCTAAGTCACTTGAGAAGGATGTGTATTCTCGATGGGTGGATTCCTGCAGGACATTGGCATATGCCAGCTACAACAAGGGTGTCTTCATGA
The DNA here is from genome assembly GCA_019776745.2 of Taxus chinensis. Taxonomy (NCBI): domain Eukaryota; kingdom Viridiplantae; phylum Streptophyta; class Pinopsida; order Cupressales; family Taxaceae; genus Taxus; species Taxus chinensis. Next base: position 902,355,834 of record CM034151.1, on the reverse strand, counting down.
AGATGGGGTCTTCATGACGACACAATGTTGCAGCTGACATATAGCAATGCCCTCTCGAAATTAAAACATCTAGAATATATAGGCTGAATGTGTAGATCTTAGCAAGGGATAGGGTATGATCTGGTATACGGAGTGACTTCAGAATACTAAAGATAAATAGACACATGGAGTCGTGGGGGTAACGACACCATATGTCTATGTATCTTTAGTTACCAGGAGTGCCTTCCTATACCCATTCATATTACTAGCTGGAATTGAAAATTTTAAAACTGATCTTAAACGATGAGGACTGGTAGGAGCCAAGAAAGACCATTCTAGATAACAGGTGAAGTGAAGTGAAGGACGTATTCCGTAGATGTGTATCACATACAGGAATATGATCATGTAAAGCATGTGAAAATATTTGGCCAAAGTATCGCAATTGTTGGTTGCATTGTCCTTATCACTTAATTTAAGAAGTAGGATGTCAGATGAATATCAGTAACAGATATTCAGATAGGCTTCTTAAATGGATCACTTCAATAACTAGAAACGGTTATGAGAATAGATATATATATTTTACCATTCATAAACAAACATGATGGATCAGTTGTTGCCGAGTCATGAACATGAAGGATCAGTTGTTGCCGAGTCATGAAATGAAGGATCGGTGATGAACTCCAAGCCATGAAAATGGAAGATCGGCAGTTCCTCGAGTCATTTACAGCAGCAGATAGAATCTGTTATAAGATTGAATGGCATTGAATGTGTGTTCCATATTGTAAATATGCAAACAGGGAACATTCATTTTAAAAAAGGAATTATGTGATCCAAACTGTGTTGTTTGGGCAGAGAACAATTATTAAAACTTGAACGTGTGTTTGAATTTTATAATTCATGACAGTGAACGTTATCATAAAAAAAATAAAAAAATTCCCTTGTTTTGGTATTTTTAAAATGGGGATGTTACAGAGTTTCTAGGTGAGTTACTCGATGATCTATCAGGTGATCTCAACTTGATCTGATCGGTGACATTTCTATAAGATCTCCCATGTCAAGCTTCTTGGTGAACTCACAAGCTTGCTCATAAGTGAGCTCAAGTTAACCTTCTCAGAGAGCTACTCTATGAGCTCCCATGTGAGCTACTTGGTGAGCTGCTTGACGAACTCCAAGGTGAGATACCATACAAGCTCAAGGTGAGTTGGCAAGGTGAGCTCCTTAGGGAGCTCAAGGTGAGGTGGCAAGGTGATCTCCCATGTGAGTTTTAAGGAGAGCTGTAAGGTGAGTTTCTGGGTGAGATTGCCAGTGAGATTTTGGGTAAGCTTAAGGCAAGCTGGCAAGGTGAGCTGTCATGTGCTCTCTGAGTCAAGTTTATAGACAAGCTCAAGTCGAGTTGCTTACTGAGCTCACAGCCAGCTCCTAGTGAGCTACTTGCTTATGAGCTCACCCAAGCTCCTAGGTGAGCTCAAAGGATGACCTCATAGGTGAGCTCAAAGGTGAGCTTGGCGAGTTGTTTGGTGAGATCCCAAGTGAGTTATTAGGGGATCTCCCAAGTTAGCTACTTGTGAAGCTCCTAGGCAAGGTCCTCAGTGAGATATCCCATCATTGAGCTCACAAGTGAGCTCAAGTAAACCTACTCAGAAAGCTTCTCGATGAGCTCCCAAGCGAGCTGTTAGCTGAGATCTTAGGTGAGCTATTCGGAGAGCTCCTAGGAGAGCTACTTGGTGAGCTGCTCAATGAACTCTAAGGTGAGCTACCAGACAAGCTCAAGGTGGGTTTTTAAGGTGAGATTCTGAGTGACCTTAAGAAGAGCTGGCAAGGTGAGCTGATAGGTGAGCTCTCATGTAAGCTAGTAAGGCAAGCTTCCATGTGAGTTTTTGGGTAAGCTACTTGATGAGATAATCGATGACCTCAAGTCAAGATACTTGGTGAGTTCTTGGGTGAGCTCAAGGTGAGCTAGAAAGGTGAGCTATCAGGTTCACTCCTAGGTGAGTTACTTTCCAAGCTTCCAGCCAAGCTCCTAGGTGATCTACTTGGTAAGCTTTCAGGTGAGCTCAAAGGTGAGATTATCAGCAATCTCTGAGGTGAGATTACATGTGAGCTACTAGATGAGCTCAAGGTGAACTGGAAAGGTGAGCTTAAGGTTAGTTGGTAAGGTGAACTCAAGACGATCTGGTAAGGTGAGCTATTAGGTGAGCTCCTAGTTGAGTTCCTAGGTGAGTTATTTGAGAAGCTCCCTGATGAGCTCAACTCAAGCTAATCAGAAAACTCCCAGAACATCTCCTAGGTGAGCTACTTGGTGAGCTATTTAGTGAGCTCCCAGGTGAGCTACTAGATGAACTCCCAAGTGAGCTACTTAGCAAGCTCCAAGGTGAGGTCCTCGATGAGCTCATAAGCGAGTTCAAGTCAACCTACTCGGCAAGCTACTTGGTGAGATCCTAGGCGAGCTATTAGGTGAGCTCCTAGGTGAGCTGTTAGTCAAGATCCCATGTGAGCTACTTGGTGAGCTGCTCGATGAACTCTGAGGTGAGCTACTAAATGAGCTCAAGGTAAGTTGGTAAGGTGAGCTCCTCAGAGCTGTTAGGTGAGCTCCCATACGAGTTCTGAGGTGAGATGCTTGATGAGCTCTTGGGTGAGCTCAAATCAAGCTACTCGGTAAGCTTCTATGTGAGCTCAAGGTGAGCTAGCAAGGAAAGCTATTAGGGAAGCTCCAAGGGGAGTTTACGGGAAAGCTCAAGTCAAGCTGATTGATGAGTTCCAGTGTGAGCAGCTTGTCAAGATCCCAGTCAAGCTCATAGGTGAGCTTCTCGGTAAGCTCATAGGTGAGCTTAAAGGTGAGCTTATTAGTAATCTGTAAGGTGAGATTACATATGATCTACTAAATGAGCTCAAGTTGAGCTTGCAAGGTGAGCTCAAGGTGAGTTGGTAAGGCAAACTCAAGGTGAATTGGCAAGGTGAGCTGTCAGGCGAGCTCCCAGGTCAGTTCCCGGGCAACTTACTCAATGAACTCCCAATCGAGCTCAACTCGAGCTGATTAGCAAGCTCTAAAAAGAGCTCCTAGGTGAGCTACTTGGTGAGCTTTTAAGCGAGTTCCTAGGTGAACTACTAGGCAAGCTCCCAAGTGATCTACTTGGTGAGCTCCCAAGCAAGGTCCTCGGTGAGCTACTTGGTGAGCTCACAAGTGAGCTCATTTTAACCTACTCGGTGAGTTGCTCAGTGAGTTCCCAAGTCATTAGGTGAGCTCTCAGGTGAGCTATTAGGTGAGCTACTTGGTGAGCTATTCTCTGAGCTCCTAGGTGAGCTACTAGGTGATCTCCAAAGTGAACTTCTTAGCGAGATCCTAGTCAAGGTCCCTGGCAAGCTTCTCGGTGAGCTCACAAGTGAGCTGAAGTCAACCTACTCAGTGAGTTGCTTGGTGAGCTCCCAGGTGAGCTACTAGGTGAGCTCTTAGGTGAGCTACTTGGTGAGTTGCTCAGATGAATTCATAGGCGAGCTACCGGATTCACTCAAGGTGAGTTGGCAAGGTGAGCTCCTTAGTGAGCTCAAGGCAAGCTAGTAAGGTGAGCTGATAGGAGAGCTCCTATGCGATTTGGAAAGGTGAGATATCAGGTGAGCTCCCATTCAAGTTTTCAGGTGAGCTGCTTAACGAGCTCTAGGGAAAGCTCAAGTCAAGCTTCTCTACGAGATCCTGGGTGATATGCTTGCCAAATTTATTAACCTATCTCCTAGGTGAGCTACTTTGTGAGCTCCCAATCGAGCTCAAAGGAGAGCTTCTCAGCAATCATTGAGGTCAACTTACATGCATGCTACCGGATGATCTCAAGGTGAGTTAGCAAGGTGAGCTCAAGGAGAGTTGGCACGGTGAGCACATGGTGATTTGGAAAGATGAGCTATCAAGTGAGCTCCCAGGTGAGCTCCCAAGCAAGTTACTTGATGAGCTCTCGAGTGAGTTCAACTCAAGCTTATCGGTGAGGTCCTAGAAGATCTCCCATGTGAGCTACTTGGTGAGCTGTTCTATTGAGTTCTCAGGTGAGTTGTTAGGTGAGCTCCCAAGTAATCTACGTGGTGAGCTCTTATGCAAAGCCCCCAGTGAGATGCTCGGTGAGCTCAAAAATGAGCTCAAAATTGAGGTCAAGTCAACCTACTTGGTGATTTTCTCCTTCAACTTAGGCAAGATTTTAGGCTAGCTCCCACGTGAGCTACTTCATGAGCTACTTGAAAAACTCCAAGGTGAGCTACCAGACAAGCTCAAGATGAGTTGGCAAGGTGAGCTCCTCAGTGGGCTCAAGGAAAGCTAGCAAGGTGACCTTATAAGTGAGATCCCTTGTGAGTTTTCAAGTGATCTACTTGATGAGATCCTGAGTGAGCTCAAGTCGAGCTACTTAGCGAGCTTCTTGGAAAGCTATCACGCAAGCTCCTAGGTGAGGTTTCAGGTAAGCTCAGGTCAAGCTACTCGACGATCTCTTGGGTGAGCTACTTACTGAGGTCCCAGCTAAGCTTTTAGGTGAACCACTCGGTGAGATCCCATGTGAGCTTTTCAGTAATGTCTGAGGTGAGCTTACATGCAAGCTACTAGATGAGCTCAAGGTGAGTTGGTAAGGTGAGCTCAAGGTGAGTTGGAAAGGCAACCTCTAGTGAGTTAGCAAGGCAAGCTATCAGGTAAGCTCCTAGGTGAGTTACTAAATGATCTCCTAGGTGACCTCAACTCAAGCTGATTAGTGAGCTCCTAGAAGAGCTCCTAGGTGAGCTACTTGACGACCTATTCAGTAAGCTCCTAGGTGAGCTGCTAGATGATCTCCCAAGTGAGATGCTAGGTGAGTTCCTAAGTGAGCTACTTACCAAGCTCCCAGGAAAGGTCCTTTATGAGCTCACAGGTGAGCTCAAGAAAACCTACTCGACGAGATACTTAGTGAGCTCCTAGGTGAGCTGTTAGGCAAGCTCCCTGGTAATTTGTTTGCTAAGTTCCGAGGTGAGTTGTTAGGTGAGCTTCTAGGTAAGCTACTTGGCGAGCTACTCGATGAACTCCAAGTGATCTACCAGATGAGCTTAAGGTGAGTTGGCAAGGTGATCTCCATAGTGAGCTTTAGGAAAGCTAGCAAGGTGGGCTAATAGTCAACCTTTCATGCGAGTTAGCAAGGTGAGCTCCGATGCGAGTTTTTGGGTGAGCTATTTGATGAGCTCATGGTTGAGCTCAAGTTGAGTTGCTCGGCAAGCTCCTGGGTGAGCTTAAGGTGAGCTATAAAGCTGAGCTATAAGATGAGATCCCAAGTGAGTTTCTGGGTAAGCTCAAGTCGAGCTGCTCAATGAGCTTTTGGGTGAGCTACTTGCAGAGCTCCTGGGTGAGCTGCTTACCGAGCTCCTAGCAGATCTCCTAGGTGAGCTGCTTGGTGAGTTCACAAGTGAGCTCAAAGGTGAGCTTGTCAACAATCTCTGAGGTGATCTTACATGTGACCTACCAGATGATCTCAAGGTGAGTTAGTAAGGTAAGCTTTCAGGTGACTTCCCAGGTGAGTTCCCATGTGAGTTACTCGATGAGCTTCTAGGTGAGCTCAACTCGATCTGATCAGAAAGCTCCCAGAAGAGCTCCCAGGTGAGCTACTTTGCAAGCTATTTGGTGAGCTTTCAGGTTAGCTGTTAGGTGATCTCCTAAGTGAGCTACTTGGTGAGCTCCCAGGTGAGGACCCCGACGAGCTACTCGGTGAGCTCAAAAGTGAGCTGACAAGTGAGATCAAGTTAACCTATTCAGCGAGCTACTCGGTGAGCTCCCACATAAGCTGTTAGGTGACCTCTCAGGTGAGCTACTTGGTAAGATGCTTGATGAACTCTGAGGCAAGCTACCAGATGAGCTCAAGGTGAGTTAGCAAGGTGAGTTCCATAGTGAGCTCAAGGTGAGCTGGCAAGGCAAGCTCCCATCTGATTTGATAAGGTGAGCTTTGATGTGAGTTTTTGCATGAGCTATTTGATGAGCTCTCAAGATAGCTCAAGTTCATCTACTCGATGAGCTCCTTGGTAAGTTCAAGGCAAGCTGGCAAGGTGAGCTGTCAGGTGAGCTCCCAGGTGAGTTTTTGGGTAAGATCAAGTTGAGTTGGTCGACAATCTCTTGGGTGAGCTACTTTCCAAGCTCCCAGCCTAGCTCCTAGGTGAGTTGTTAGGTGAGCTCCCAGGTGAGCTCAAAGGTGAGCCATTTGGCAAGGTGAGCTTTCCGATGAGCTCCCAGGTGAGTTATCTTACTCGATGAGCTACTTGGTGAGCTCCCAGGTGAGTTGTTAGGTGAGCTACTAGATGAGCTTGAGGTTAGATGGAAAATTATCATGGTGAGCTATCAGGCAAGATCCTATGTGAGTTTTCAAGTGAGGTACTTGACAAGCTCTCGAGTGAGCTGAAGTTAAGATGCTCGATGAGGTCTTGGGTGATCTCAAGGAGAGCTAGTAAGGTGAGCTATAAGGTGAGCTCCTAGAAAATTTTACAGGGAAGCTCAAGTTTAGCTACTCGATGAGCTCCTAGGTGAGATACTTGTTGAGCTCTTAGCCAAGCTCCTAGGTGAGTTACTCGGTGAGCTCCCAGGTGAGCTTGTCGGTAATATTTGAGGTGAGCTTACATGCGAGCTACCAGATGAGCTCAAGGTGACTTGGCAATGTGAGCTCAAGGTAAATTGGCAAGGTGATCTCATTGAAATTTGGTAAGGTGAGTTATCAAGTGAGCTCCCAAGCAAGTTTCCAGGTGAGTTACTCGACAAGCTCCTGGGTGAGCTCAACTCAAGCTGATCATTGAGCTCCTAAAAGAGCTCCTTGTTGAGCTACTTTGTGAGCTATTCAGCAAGGTCCCAAGTGGGCTGCTAGGTGAGCTCCAAAGTGAGCTACCTAGTGAGATCTAAGGAGAGGTCCCTAGCAAGCTCCTAGGTGAGCTACTTTTTGACCTACTCGATGAACTCAGAGGTGAGCTACCAGACAAGCTCCAGAGAAAGCTAGTAAGGTGAGCTCCTAAGTGAGCTCAAGGCTATCTCCCATGTGAGTTGGTAAGGTGAGCTATCAGGTGAGCTCCCATGTGAGTTTTGGGGTGAGCTGCTTGATGAGCTCAAGTCGAGCTGCTTGGTGATCTTCTAAGTGAGCTACTTGGTGAGTTCCCAGGAAAGGAACCCCAGGTGAGCTACTCGATGAGCTCACAAGTGAACTCAAGTCAACCTGCTCAGCAAGATTCTTGGTGAGCTCCCATGTGAGCTATTAGGAGAGCTCCCAGGTGAGCTATTAGGTGAGCTACCAAGTGAGTTGTTAAGCGGACTACTCGATGAAATATGAGTAGAGGTACTAGATGAGCTCAAGGTGAGATGTCAAGGAAAGCTCCTCAATGAGCTCCAGGTGAGTTCCCATGTGAGATGGTAAGGAAAGCTGTCAGGTGAGCTCCCATGTGAGTTTTTGGTTGAGCTACTTGATGAGCTCCCAGGTGAGCTCAAGTTGAGGTGCTCAACAAGCTCTTGGGTGAGCTCAAGGTGAGCTAACAAGGTGAGCTCCCATGTGAGTTTCAGGGGAAGTTAAAGTTGAGCTACTTGATGAGCTCCTGGGAATGTTGCATGCTGAGCTCTCAGCTGAGATCCTAAGTGAGATGCTTGGTGAGCTCCCAGGTGAGCTCAAAGGTTATCTTTTCAGCAATCTCTAAGGTGAGCTTACATGCAAGCTACCATATGAGCTCAAGGTGAGTTTGCAAGGTGAGCTCAAGGTAAGTTAGAAAGGTGAGCTCAAGGTGAGTTGGCAAGGAGAGCTATCAGGTGAGCTCCTAGGCAAGTCCCTATGTGAGTTACTCGACAAGCTCCTGGGTGAGCTATTCGGTGATCTCCCAAGTGAGCTACTAGGTGAGCTCCCAAGAAGGATACTTGGTGAGCTCTCAAGTGAGATCCCCGAGGAGATGTTAGGTGAACTCACAAGTGAGCTCAAGTCAACCTACTTAGTGAGCTTCTCAATGAGGTCACATGTGAGTTATTAGGTGAGATCCTAAGTGAGCTACTTGGTGAGTTGCTTGACAAACTCTGAGGTGAGCTACCAGATAAGCTTAAGGTGAGTTGGCAAGGTGAGCTGCTCAGTGAGCTCAAGGTAGGCTAGAAAGGTGAGCTACCATGTGATTTTTCAGGTGAGTTTCTTCATGAGCTCCTGAATGAACTACAAGCTCCCATGTGAGTTACTTGATGAGCTCTTAGGTGACCTCAACTCAAGCTTATCAGTGAACTCTTAGAAGACCTCCCAGGTGAGCTACTTGCTAAGCTATTTATCAAACTCCCAGATGAGCTGCTAGGTGAGCTCCCAAGTAATCTACTTGTCAAGCTCCTAGACGAGGTCCCTGGTGAGTTGCTCAGTGAGCTCAAAAGTGACCTCAAGTCATCTTACTTGACAAGCTGTTCAGTTAGCTCCTAGGCAAGGTGTTAGGTGAGCTTCCAAATGAGCTTTTAGGTGAGCTATTAGGTAAGCTCCCAGGAAAGATCTTAGGCAAGCTACTCAACGAAATCTTAGGTGAGATGCTAGAAAAGCTCAAGGTGAGTTGGCAAGGTGAGCTCCTTAGTGAGCTCAAGGTGAGCTGACAAGGCAAGCTGATAGGTGAGGTCCCATATGAGTTGTCAGGGAAAGCTATCAGGTGAGCTCCTATGTAATTTTTTTGGGTGAGCTCAAGTCAAGCTACTCGGCAAGCTCAAGGTGAGCTAGCAAGGTGAGCTGTCAGGTGAGCTCCCAAGTGAGTTTCTAGGGAAGCTCAAGTTGAGCTACTTGATAAGCTCCTGGGTGAGCTACTTGTCGAGATCATAGTTGAGGTCTGAGGTGAGCTACTCGATGAGCTCCTAGGTGAGCTCAAAGTTGAGGTGAGCTTACATGCGAGCTACCAGATGAGCTCAGGGTGAGTTGGCAAGGTGAGCTCAAGGAAAGTTTACAAGGTGAGCTCATGACAGGTTGGTAAGGTGAGCTATCAGGTGAGATCCTAGGTAAGTTAGCAAGGTGAGTTCCCAAGTGAGTTAGTCCACGATCTCTCATGTGATCTCAACTCAAGCTTATCGGTGAGCTCTCAAAAGAGCTCCCTAGTGAGCTACTTGGCAAGTTATTTGGTGAGCTCCCAGGTGAGCTACTAGGTGAGCTCCCAACCGAGCTACTTGGCAAGCTCCCAGATGAGGTCACCGGTGAGTTGCTTGGTGACCTCACAAGTGAGCTCAAGTCATCCTACTCAGTGAGCTTCTCAGTGATCTCCCAAGTGAACTGTTAGGTGAGCTCCTAGGAGAACTATTAGGTAAGCTCCTAGGTAAACTACTTAGTGAGCTACTTAACAAACTCTGAGGCTTGCTACCAGATAAGCTCAATATGGGTTTTTAAGGTGAGCTCTTGAAAGAGTTTAAGGCAAGCTTATAAGGTGAGCTGATAGGTGAGATCTTATGCAAGTTGGTAAGGTGAGCTCCCATGTGAGTTTTAGGGTGAGTTACTTGATGAGCTCCTGGGTGAGCTCTAGTCAAGCTACTTGGTGAGCTCCTAGGTGAGCTTCATGTTAGCTGGCAAGGTGAGATGTTAGGTGAGCTCCTGGGTAACCTATTTTCTGAGCTCCTAGGTGAGATGCTTGGTGATCTCCTAGGCGAGCTCATAGGTGAGCTTGTTGGTAATCTCTGAGGTGAGATTACATGCAAGCTACCAGATGAGCTCAATGCTAGTTGGTAAGGTGAGCTTAACGTGAGGTGGCAAGGTGAGCTCAAGGGAAGTTGGTAAGGTGAGCTTTCAGGTGAGCTTCTAGTCAAGTTCCAAGGTGAGTTACTTGACGAGCTCCCGGGTGAGCTCAACTCGAACAGCTCCTCCCAGGTGAGTTACTTGGTGAGCTCCCAAGTGAGATGTTAGGTGAGTTCCCAAGTGAGCTACTTGGTGAGGTCCCCGATGAGCTTCTCGGTGAGCTCATAAGTGAACTAAGGTCAACCTACTCGGTGAAATGCTCGGTGAGCTCCCAGGAAAGCTGTTAGGTGAGCTATTTGTCGAGCTCCCAGGTTAGCTACTTTGTAAGCTACTTGACAAAATCTGATCTGAGCTACTCAGATGAGCTAAAGGTGAATTGGCAAGGTGAGCTCCTCAGTGAGCTCAGAGGTGAGCTGGTAAGGTGAGCTAATAGGGGAGCTCCCACACAAGTTGGCGAGGTGAGCTCCCATGTGTGTTTTTAGGTGAGCTACTTTTCAAGCTCCCGGGTGAGCTCAAGTGAAGTTGCTTGGTGAGCTCTTGGGTGAGATCAAGGTGAGCTATCAGGTGAGCTCCTAGGTAAGTTTCCAGGCAAGCTCAAGTTGAGTTGCACGATGAGTTCCTGGGTGAGCTACTTTCTGAGCTCCTAGTTGAGCTCTTAGGTGAGCTACTCAGTAAGCTCCAAGGTGAGCTCAAAGCTTAGCTTGTCGATAATATCTTAGGTGAGCTTATTTATGAGCTACCAGATGTGCTCAAGGTGAGTTGGCAAGGCAAGCTCAAGGAAAGTTGGTGAGGTGAACTCAAGGTGAATTGGCAAGGTGAGCTATCAGGTGAGCTCCCACTCGACGAGCTCCTAGGTGAGCTACTTGCCGAGCTCCCAGCTGAGCTCCTCGGTGAGCTCCTAGGTGAGCTCAAAGGTGATATTTTTAGAAATCTCTAAGGTGAGCTTACTTGCAAGCTACCAAATGAGCTTAACGTGACTTGGCAAGATGAGTTCAAGGTGATATGATAAGGTGAGTTATTAAGTGAGCTCATAGGTGAGTTCCCAGGTGAGTTACTCAAAGAGATCCCAGGTGAGCTCAACTTGAGTTGATCATCAAGCTCCCAAAAGAGTTCCCAGGTGAGCTTGTCAGCAATCTCTAAGGTGAGCTTACATGTGAGCTACTAGATTAGCTTAAGGTGAGTTGGCAATGGGAGCTCAATCCGAGTTGGCAAGGTATGCTCAAGGTGAGTTGGCAAGGTGAGCTGTCAGGTGAGCTCCAAAGTGAGTTCCCATGTGAATTACTCAATGAGCTACTTGGTGATCTCATAAGTGAAATTCAAGTTAACCTACTTGGAGAGCTACTCGATGATCTCCTAGGCAACCTGTTAGATGAGTTCCCAAGTGAGCTATTAGGTGAGCTACTTGGTGACCTACTTGATGAACTCTGAGGTGAGCTACCAGAAGAGCTCAAGATGACTTAGAAAGGTGAATTCCTTAGTGAGCTCAAGGTGAGCTAGCAAGCTGAGCTGATAGGTGAACTCCCATGTGAGTTGGCAAGGTGAGCTATCAGGTGAGCTCTCATGTGAGTTTTTGAGTGAGCTGCTTGACGAGCTCCTAGGTCGAGCTCAAGCTCATCAGTTGAGCTGCTTGGCGAGCTCAAGGTGAGTGGGTAATGTGAGATGTCATGTGACCTCCCAGATGAGCTTCTGGGTAAGCTTAACCCAACATAGTTGATGAGCTCTAAGATGAGTTGCTTGCTAAGCTCCCAGGTGAGCTCCCAAGAAAGCTCAAAGGTGAGATTTTTGGTAATATCTAATGTATGCTTACATGTGAGCTTCTAGATGAGATCAAGGTGAGTTAGCCTGGTGAACTATCAGGCTAGCTTCCAAGTGAATTACTACGTGAGTTACTCAACGAGCTCTTAGGTGAGCTCAACTCGAGGTAATCAGTGAGCTCCCAGAAGAGCTCCCTTGGTGAGCTGCTAGGTGAGCTCCCAAGTGAGCTACTAGGTGAGCTCCCAAGCAAGCTACTTGGTGAGCTCCTAGCAGAGGTCCCTGGTGAGTTACTTGGTAAGCTCACTAGTGAGCTCACAAGTGAGCTCAAGTCAACCTACTCGCGAGATGCTCAGTGAGCTCCTAGGTGAGCTACTTGACAAACTCCAAGGTGAGCTGCTAGATGAGTTCAAGGTGAGTTAGGAAGGTGAGCTCCTCAGTGAGCTCAAGGTGAACTGATAGGTGAGCTCCCATGTGAGTTTTTTCCCATGTGAGTGGGTGAACTGCTTTACGAGCTCCCAAGTGAGCTTGAGTAGAGCTACTCGGTGAGATCCTAGGCTAGCTAAAAGTGAGATAGCAAGGTGAGCTATCAGGTGAGCTCCCAGGTGAGTTTCCGAGCAAGCTCAAGTTGAGCTGCTCGATGAGCTCCTAGGTGAGTTTCTTTTTGAGCTCCTTGCCAACCTCCTAGGTGAGATGCTCAGAGAGCTCCTGGTGAGCTCAAAGGTGAACTCCTTAAGGTGAGTTAGTAAGGTGAGCTCAAGGTGAGTTTTAGGAAGGTGAGCTCAAAGAGAGTTGGCAAGGTGAGCTACTCAAGTGAGCTCCTAGGTGAGTTTCTCGACGAGCTCCTGGGTGAGCTCAACTCGAGATGGATCAGTGAGCTCCTAATAGAGCTCCCAGGTGAGTTGTTCAGTGAGCTACTTGACAAGCTGCCAAGTGAGCTCCCAAGTGAGATACTTTATGAGGTCCTAGGTGAGGTCTCCAACTGAGCTAAATGGTGAGCTCATAAGAGATCTCAAGTCAACCTACTTTGTGAGCTGCTTGGTGAGCTCCCAGGCATGAGCTATTAGGTGAGCTCCCAGGTGAGCTGTTAGGTGAGCTACTTGGTGAGCTTCTCGATGAAATCCGAGGTGAGATACCAAATGCGCTCAAGGTGAGTTGACAATGTGATCTCCTTAGCAAACTGGTAAGGTGAGCTCCCATGTGAGTTGGCAAGGTGTGCTTTCAGGTGAGCTCCTGTGCCAGTTTTTGGGTGAGCTGTTTAACGAACTAATTGGTGAGCTCAAGTTGACTTGCTCGGTGAGATCCTCAGGTAAGCTCAAGGTGAGCTGGTAAGGTGAGCTGGCAGGTGGAGCTCTCATGTGAGTTTGGAAAGGCATGCTATCAGGTGAGCTCCCATGTAAGTTTTTGGGTAAGCTACTTGACAAACTCATGAGGTGAGCTCAAGTCGAGTTGCTCGGTGAGCTCCTAAGGAAAGCTTAAGGCAAGCTGGTAAGGTGAGCTCCCAGGTGAGTTTCTTGGTAAGCTCAAGTCAAGCTACTCGATGAGCTCCTAGGTGAGCTACTTGTTGAGCTCCCAGTCAAGCTCCTAGGTGAGCTACTCTGTGAGCTCCTAGGTGAGCTCAAAGGTGAGCTTGTCGGAAATCTCTGAGGTGAGCTTACATGCTAGAGCTACCAGAGTGATATCAAGGTGAGTTGGCAAGGTGAGAAATCAAGTCGAGTTGGATGAGGTGAGCTCAAGGTGAGTTGGCAAGGTGAGCTATTAGGTGAGCTCCTAGGTGAGTTCCCAAGTGAGTTACTCGATGAGCTCCCAATGCAAGCTCAACTCAATCTGATCGGTCAAGCTCCTAGAAGTAGCTCCTAGGTGAGCTACTTGGTGAGCTATTTGGTGAGATTCTAGGTAAGCTGCTAGGTGAGGTTCCAAGTGAGCTACTTGGCGAAGCTCCTTAGGTGAGGTCCTCATTAAGCTCCTGAGCTCACAAGTGAGCTCAGGTCCCTACTCGGTGAGCTTCTCCTAGGTGAGCTACTTAGGTGAGCTTCTTAATGAACTCTGAGGCAAGCTACAAAATGAGCTCAAGGCGAGTTGGTAAGGTGAGCTCCTTGAGCGAGCCCAAGGTGAGCTGCAAGGTGAGCTCCCTATGCGAGTTTCTAGGTAAGCTATAAGGAGAGTTTTTGGGTGAGCTACTTAGTGAGCTCTTAGGTGAGCTCAAGGCATGCTGGAAAGCTAGCTCCCTGGTGATCTCTGAGGTGAGTTTCTAGAAAAGCTCAAGTCGAGCTACTTACTGAGCTCCTAGCCAAGATCCTAGGTGAGCTACTCGATGAGCTCCTAGGTGAGCTCAAAGGTGAGCTTGTCAGACAATCTCTGAGGTGAGCTTATATGTGAGCTACCATATGAGCTCAAGGTGTGTTGGAAAGGTAAGCTCAAGGTGAGTTGGCAAGGTGAGCTCAAGGTGAGTTGGTTAGGCGAGCTGTCAGGTGAGCTCCTATGCAAGTTCCTAGGTGAGTTACTTGATGAGCTCCCTCAGTGTGAGCTCAACTCAAGCTGATCGGTGAGCTCCCAGAAGAGCTCCAAGGTGAGCTACTTGGTGAGTTATTCAGTGAGCTCCCAGGTGAGCTACTAGGTGAGCTCCCAAGTGAGCTACTTGGCAAGCTCCTAGGTGAGGTCCCCAGTGAGATGCTCGGTTAGCTCACAAGTGAGCTCAAGTCAACATACTCAAGTGAGCTTCTCGATGAGCTCCCAAGTGAGTTGTTAGGTGAGCTCCCAGGTGAGCTGTTAGGTGAGCTCCTAGGTGAGCTACTTGGTGAGGTGCTTGAAAGAACTTTGAGGTGAGCTACCAGACAAGCTCAAGGTGGGCTCCCACGGTGAGATTCTAAGTGAGCTTAAGGTGAGGTGGTAAGGTGATCTGATAGGAAATCTCAATGTCAATTTGGTAAGGTTAGCTCCCATGTGAGTTTTAGGTGAGCTACTTGATGAGGTCCTAGGTGAGCTCAAGTCGAGCTTACTCGGTGAGCTTCTGGGTGAGCTCAAGGTGAGCTGGCAAGGTGAGCTATCAGGTGAGCTCCTGGGTGAGATACTTTTCTAGCTCCCAGGTGAGCTCCTATGTGAGTTACAATGGTGAGGTCCCAGGTGAGCTCAAAGGTGAGTTTTTCGGTAATCTACTGAGGTGAGATTACATGTGAGCTACCAGATGAGCTCAAGGTGAGTTGGCAAGGCAAGCTTAAGGTGAGTTGGCAAGGTGAACTCAAGGTGAGTTATTAAGGTGAGCTCCTAGTCAAGCTCGCAGTTGAGTTACTGGACAAGCTCCTTGGTGAAATCAACTCAAGTTAGTCGGTGAGCTTCCAGAAAGCTCCTAGGTGAGCTACTTGGTGAATATTTTAGTGAGCTCCCAGGTGAGCTCCCAAGTGAGCTACTTGGTGAGCTCCCAGGTGAGGTCCACGATGAGCTGCTCGGTGAGCTCATAAGGGAGCTCAAGTCACACCTATTCGGTGAGCTACTTGGTGAGCTTCCAGGTGAGCTATTAAATGAGCTCCCAGGTGAGTTGTTAGGTGAGCTTAATGAACCATGTGAGCTACATGGTGAGCTGCTAAAAAAACTCTGATGTGAGCTACCAGATGAGCTCAATGTGAGTTGGCAAGGTGAGCTCCTATAAGAGTTGGCTCAAGGTGAGCTCCTAGGTGAGCTCCCATGTGAGTTTTTGAGTGATCTTACTTGACGAGATCTTAGGTGAGCTCAAGTTGAGCTACTCAGCTGAGCTCCTGGGTGAGCTCATAAGGTGAACTTTTAGGTGAGCTCCTAGGTGAGTTTCCAGCAAAGCTCAAGTTGAGCTACTCAATGAGTTCGTGGGTGAGCTGCTTGTTGAAATCCCAGCCAAGCTCCTAGGTAAGCTACTTGGTAAGCTCCCAGGTGAGCTCAAAGGTGAACTCTTGTCGGTAATCTCTGAGGTGAGCTTACATACGAGAGTACCAGATGATCTCAAGGTAAGTTGGTAAGGTGAGCTCAAGGTGATTTGGTAAGGTTAACTCAAGGTGAATTGGTAAGGTGAGTTGTTAAGTGAGCTCAAGTTCCCAAATTTGATACTTGAAGTTTCACAACTTGGTGAGCTAAAATAGTTCCTAGCTGAGCTGAGCTATCCTAGGTGAGTAAGCTCCTAAGCGAACTACTTAGTTAGCTCCCAAGTGAGGTCCCAGAAATCTCACAAGTAAGCTCATGTCAACTACTCGTTAGTTACTTCAACTGAGTCCCAAGTGAGCTATTAGGTGAGCTCCTAAGTGAGCTATTAGGTGATCTCCCAAGTGAGCTACTTAGGCGAGCTCCTAAGGTGAGCTACTAGGTGAGCTACTTGACAAGATATGGGAGCTCCTAGGTGAGCTGCTAGGTGAGTCTGACTCAAAGTGAATTACTCGGAGAGCTCATATGATCAAGGTCCTTGAGCTCCCAGTGAGCTCAATAGCTGATCTCAAGTCAAGGCTACTTGGTGAGATACTTAGGTGAGATCCCATTAAATGAGCTACTAGGTGAGATCCTTAGGTGAGCTACTTGATGAACTCCTAGGTGAGGTACCGGAAAAGTGCTCAAGGTGAGTTGGTAAGGTGAGCTCCTCAGTGAGCTCAACGTGAGCTAACTCGGTGAGATGTTAGGTGAGCTCCCAGGTGAGTTGGCAAGGGTGAGCTACTTAGGCAAGCTCCTCAATGCAAGTTTTTGATGTGAGCTACTTGATGAGCTCCCAGGCAAGCTCAAGTTGAGCTACTCGGACGAGCTCCTCGGTGAGCTGATAGGGTTCCTAGCTTATTCGAGTTGGCAGGTGAGCTCCATCAGGTGAGCTCCCATGTGGAAGCTCAAGTTGAGATTCTCATGAGCTCCTAAGAGAGCTCAAGTGTGTTGAGCTCTAAGATGAGCTCTTAGGTGAGCTCCCAAGGTGAGATGAAAGGTGAGCTTATCAAGGCGAGCTCCCAAGGTGAGTTCCTAACGTGCAGCTACTTAGATGAGCTCCTAGGTGAGTTCCAAAGGTGAGCTTACTTGATGAGCTCTGGAAAGGTGAGCTCAAGGTGATCTTGGCAAGGCGAGCTTGTCAAGTAAGATCTCCCAAGTGAGATTACTATGAGCTATTCTACATGAGTTACCAGGTGAGTTGATAGGTAAGATCCCGAGGTGAGCTCAAGTCGAGCTGATCGGTGAGCTCCCAGAAGAGCTCTCAAGGTGAGCTATTTGGTTAGCTATTTGACTGCAGCTCCTAGGTGAGGTACTAGGTCAAAGCTCCCAAGCTGAGCTCCTAGGTGAGCGTCCTAGGTGATATGAAAGGTGAGCTTGTCCGGTGAGTTCTGAGGTGAGCCTACATGGCAAGCTGCTCAGTGAGCTCAAGGTGAGCTAGTTCAAGTGCGAGCTCCTAGGTGAGCTATTCAGATGAGTTCCCAGGTGAGCTCCTAGGTGAGCTACTCGACTGAGATCTCAAGGTGAACTCAGCTACTAGATAAGCTCAAGGTGAGTTCTGACAAGGTGAGCTCCTCAGCGAGCTTCCATGGGAGTTAGCATAAGTTTCTTGACAAGTTGGTAGGTGAGCTCCTTATCGTGAGTTTCTGGATGAGCTCTTAGGTGAGTTCCCATCTTGAGTTATCCAGGTGAGCTGCTCAAGATGAGCTCCCATGTGAGCTACTTAGGTTGAGTTACTTGGAGAGCTACTAGGTGAGCTCAAGGTGAGCTGCTAGGTGAGCTCCCTAGCAAGGTGAGCTATTAGGTGAGCTCCCAGGTGAGTTTCCTTGGGTAATTTCAATTCGAGCTACTTTGATGAGCTCCTAAGTGAGCTATTTGTCAAGCTCCCAGCTGACTCAGTTGAGCTACTAGAGCTCTTAGGTGAGCTTGTTGGTAATCTCTTAGGTGAGCTTACATGCAGGTGAGCTCAAGGTGAGTTAGCAAGGTGAGCTTGAGTTAGGTGTCAGGCGAGCTCCCATGTGAGTTCCTATGTGAGTTACTTGCTGAGCTACCGAGTGACCTCAACTTGAGCTGAGGTGAGCTCCCAGAAGACTTCTAGATGAGCTCAAGGTGTTAGTTGGCTAAGGTGAGCTCCTAGGTAAACTACTTGGTGAGTTACTTGATGAACTCTTAAGGTGAGCTCCCATGTGTTAGTAATGTAAGCTATTAGGTGAGTTGCCATGCACATTGAGTTGATGAGCTCTAGGGTGAGCTCCTTGAGCTACCTGGTGAGTGCTAGGTAAGCTCCTAGGTGAGATGGAGCAAAGCTGTCAGGTGATCTCCTAGGTGAGTTTCTAGAGCTCCTAGTCGAGCTACTAGATGAGCTCCTGGGTGAGTTGTTTGGCTCCCATCTGAGCTCCCAGTTACTCAGTGAGCTCTGTGCTCAATGGTGAGCTTGTTGAAATATTTGAGGTGAGCTTACATGTGAGCTACCAGATAAGCTCAACATGAGGTGAGGTGACTTAAGGAAAGTTTATAAGACAAGCTCAAGGCAAGTTGACAAGGTGAGCTCCCAGGTGAGCTCCCAGGAATGTTATTAGGTGAGGTTAGCTCTGAACCCAACTCGAGCTAATCATTGACAAAAGATCTCCTAGGGTGAGCTACTTTGCGAGCTGTTTGACGAAGGTGAGTTCCTAGGTGAGTTACTTGGTGAGATCCCAGGTGAGCTCCCAGCATGAGCTACTCAAAGCTCATAAGTGAGCTCAGGTCAACCTACTCAATGAGCTTCTCGTTGAGCTCCCAGGTGAGCTACTTGTCGAGTTATTTGGTGTGAGCTCCAGAGGAGTTCAAGGTGACTTGGCAAGGTGACCTCCTTAACTGAGCTCAAGGTGAGCTGGCAAGGTGAGATGATAGGTGAGTCTCCCATATGAGTTTGGTAAGGTGAGCTTTCAGATGATCTCCTATGGGATTTTTAGTGATCTGCTTAACTCAAGAAAGCCTCCCATGTAGGTGAACTCAAGGCAAGTTGAGCAAGGTGACCTATCAGATGAGCTCCTAGGTGAGTTTCTGTGCAAGCTCAAGTCAAGCTACTCAGTGAGATCCTAGGTGAGCTCCCAGGTAAGCTCCTAGATGAGCTACTCAGTTAATATTCAAGTGAGATCAAAGGTTAGCTTATCAGTTGAGATTATATGTAAGCTACTAGGTTGAACTTTTAGGCAAGCTATCAAGTCGAGCTCCCTTATGAGTTCCCAAGATTTATTCGATAAGCTCCTACGGTTGAGCTACTCGAAAAGCTGAGCTGAGCTACTAGGCTATTTGGCAAGCTCCCAGGTGAGCTAGGATTCAGTGAGCTTACTTGATGAGCTCCCAGGTGAGCTTAGTGAGCTCACAAGCAAGGAACACCGAGGTGAGTCTGTTAGGTGAGGTCAATGTTAGTTGGTAATGTTAGGAAGCTCCCATGTGTGAGATACTTGATGAGCTCTTGGATGTGAGTTAGGTGAGTTAAGAACTAGCTCCTTGGTGAGCTCAAGGTGAGCTCGTAGAAGAGGTACCTAGGTGAGACTTGACAAGCTAGTTGGTAAGCTTCTTGCTGAGTTTCAGGTGAGTTCCCATGTGAGCTACTAGTTGAAGCTTCCCATTTGAGGTGAAGGTACTTGATGAAGCTCACAAGCAAGCTCAAGTCAACCTACTCAATGAGCTTACTCGATGAGAGCTGTCCCAGGTGAGCTCTTAAGGTGAGGTACTTGGAAAACTACTCGATGAACTCCAAGGTGAGCTACAGGACAAGCTGGTGATGGTGATCTCCTAAGCGAGGTGAGCTACTAGGTGAGCTCCTGTGCATTTTTTGTACAAGCTATCAAGAGATCTCCCATGCAAGTTTTTAGGTGAGCTTCCCATGAGCTCTTGGGTGAGCTCAAGTTGAGATGAGCTCTTGTGAGAGCTCAAGGTGAGTTGGTAAGGTGACTTGTCAGGTGAAACTCGCAAGTGAGTTTATAGGAAATCTCAAGTTGTGCTACTCGGTGAGCTCCTAGATGAGCTACTTGTTGAGCTCCCAGGTGAGATCCTAGGTGAGCTACTTGGTTAGCTCCCAAAAGAGCTCAAACGTCGAGCTTGTTAGAAATCTCTTAAGGTTAAGGTGAGCTCACTAGAGTGAGGTCAATTCAAGTGAGAGTGAGCTCCAGGAAGAGCTCTTCAGGTGAGCTCTTGGTAGGTGAGCTCCAAGGTGAGCTTCTAGGTGAGCTCCTAAGTGGTACAAAACTCTTAGGCAAGGTGGACGAGTTGCTTGGTGAGCTATCAAGGTAAGCTCCCTGGCGAGCTGTAAGCAAACAAGTGAGCTCAAGTCAACCTACTCGGTCAGTGATGATCCCAGGTGAGCTCCAAGGTCAAGCTACTTAGGCGAGCTCCCATGGGTGAGCTGACAAGGAAAGCTGGCAAGGTGAGCTCCCATCGTGAGATTCTTGGGCAAGCTCAAGTTGAGCTAGCTCGATGAGCTCCTGGGTGAGCTACTCATGCTGAGCTCCCAAGCTACTAGGTGAGCTCCCTAGGTGAGCTTAAAGGTGAGCTACCAGATAAGCTCTGAGGTGGGCTTACATATAAGCTACCATATGATCTCAAGGTGAGTTGGCAAGGTGAGCTCAAGGTGAGTTAGCAAGGTGAGCTGTCAGGAGAGCTCCCAGGTGAGTTCCTCAGGTGAGTTACTTGATGAGCTACTGTGAGGCTCAACTCAAGCTAGATCAGTGAGCTCCTAGAAGAGCTTCCAGGTGAGCTACTTGGTGAGCTCCCAGGTGAGATAGTTCAGGTGAGCTCCCAGGTGAGCTACTAGGTGAGCTCCCAAGCAAGCTACTTGTTAGGTGAGCTCCCAGGCGAGGTCCCCAGTGAGCTGCTCGTGAAGATCACAAGTGAGCTCAAGTCAACCTACTTCTAGGTGAGCTACTCAATGAGCTCCTAGGTGAGCTATTAGGTGAGCTCCTAGGTGAGCTACTTGGTGAGACTTCTCGACAAAATCTGAGGTGAGCTACCAGATGAGCTCAAGGTGAGCTACTGATTAACCTACTTGAGGTGAGATTCTTAGTGAGCTCAAGGTGAGCTAGACAAGGTGAGCTCCTCAGGTGAGCTCCTATGTGAGTTTTCAGGTGAGCTACTTGACAAGCTCCTAATTTGATGAAGCTACAAGTTTCCATGAGTTACTTAATGAGCTCCTGGGTGAGCTCAACTCGAACTTATCGGGTGAACTCCTGACGAAGACCTCCTAGGTGAGCTACTGAGGCAAGCTACTTGAGGTGAGCTCCTCAAGTGAGCTCCTCAATGAGCTAGCTCGATGAGCCCACAAGCTGAGCTCAAGTTGAGCTACTAGGTGAGCTACTTGGTGAGCTCCCAGGAATCTGTTAAGGTGAGCTTCTTGGTGAGCTGATAGGCAAGTTCCCAGGTGAGTTGTTAGGTGAGCTACTTAGACAAGCTCTGAGGAAAGCTACCTAAGGTGAGCTCAAGGTGAGTTAGTAAGGTGAGCTCAATTTTAGATGAGGTCAAGGTGAGATACTAGATGCGATCTGATAGGTGAGTTCTCATGTTGAGTTGGTTAGGTGAGTTATCAGGTGAGCTCCCATGTGAGTTTTCTAGGTGAGCTACTTGATGAGCTCTCATGGGTGAGCTCAAGTCGAGCTACTTGGTGAGATCTTCGGCGAGCTCAAGGAGAGCTGGCAAGGTGAGCTATCAGGTGAGCTCCTGAGTGAGTTTCTGGTGAAGCTCAAGTTGAGTTACTCGATAAGCTGGGTGAGCTCCTTGCCAAGTTGAAGCTCCTAGGTGAGCTACTCAGTGAGCTCCTAGGTGAGCTCAAAGGTGAGCTTGTTGGTAATCTCTTAGGTGAGCTTACATGTATTAGCTACCAGATGAGCTCAAGGTGAGTTGTCAAGGTGAGCTCAAGGTAAAGTTGGCAAGGTGAGCTTAAGGTAAGTTGGCTCTAGGTGAGCTATCAGGTGAGCTCCTAGGAAAGAGCTTAAGGTAAATTTCTGAAGGTGAGTTACTTGACAAGCTCCCTGGTGAGCTCAACTTGAAGATTGATCAGTGAGTTCCCAGAAGAGCTCTCCAAGTGAGCTACTTGGTGAGCTTGTCATTGAGCTCCTAGTGAGCTACTAGGTGAGCTCCTAAGTGAGCTAATTGGTGAGCTCCAAGCAAGGTCCCTGGTGAGCTACTTAGGTGAGCTCACAAGTGAGCTCAAGTCAACCTACTTGTGAGCTGCTCGTTGAGATCCTAGTGAGGTGTTAGGTGAGCTCCAAGGTGAGCTACTTAGGTTAGCTCCCAGGTGAGCTCAGAGGTGAGCTATTAGGCAAGCTCTAAGTGTGAGCTTACAGGTGAGGTTAGTCAGAGTGAGCTCCTGAGTGAGTTTTTGGGAGAGCTGGCAAGGTGAGCTCAAGGCTAGGTGAGCTACTTGGTAAGGTGAGATCTCCATTAGGGAGAGCTCAAGGTGAGCTAGCTAAGTGAGCTCCTAGGTGAGCTCATGTCGAAACTACTAGGTGAGCTCCTGAGTGAGCTCAAGGTGAGATGCTGGAAAGGTGATCTCCAGGTGAGCTCCTTGGTGAGCTACTTCAGTGAGGCTCCCAGCCAAGCTCTTAGGTGAGCTTATATGTAAGTGAGCTACTAATGTGAGCTCCTAGGCAAGGTCTTGTCAGAGATCTCATGAAGGTGAGCTTCCAGGTGAGCTACTCAAGTGAGCTCCTCAGGTGAGCTCCTAGGTCGAGCTGTGAGTCAGTTCCTAAGGTGAGCTACTTAAGGTGAGTTCCTAGGTGAGCTACTTGGGCGAGTTCCTTCGGTGAGTTCCTAGGTGAGTTACTAAGACGAGCTCCTAGGTGAGCTAACTCAAGATGGTGAGCTCCCACAGAATTGGCTCCCAGGTCTACTGAGGTGAGCTCACAAGTGTAAGCTACTATAGGTGAGCTCCAAAGGTGAGTTGGCAAGGTGAGCTCCCAGGTAAGCTACCATTGGTGAGCTACTCAGTGAGCTCACTTGATGAGCTCCTAGTCAGCCTCAAGTGAGTTACTCAGATGAGCTCCTAGGTGAGCTCAAGGTGAGCTCCAAGGTGAGTTGTTAGCTCGAGCTCCCAGTTGAGATCCTAGGGAAGCTGGCTTGGTGAGAATCTCAGGTGAGCTACAAAGGTGACCTCATGTGATGCTGGATGTTTCATGGTGATTTGGCAGGGTGAGCTAGTCAGGTGAGCTCCTAGGTGAGCTCCTCAAGTGCAGCTACCAAGGTGAGATCAACTCAGGCTGATCAATCCCTGGTGAGATTGGCCTAGGTGAGCTCATGGTGAGCTAGTGAGATCCTAGGTCAAGTTACTATGTGAGTGAGCTACTTGGTGAGCTCCTAGGTGAGATAATCTGGTGAGCTACTTAATGATGATCGATGAACCTACTAGGTGAGATACCAGGTGAGCTAGCAAGGGGAGTTGTTAGGTGAGCTCCTAATATGATCTCAAGCTGAGTTGGTATAGGTGAGCTCCTCAACGAGTTAGTAAGGTGAGCTAGCAAGGTGAGATGAAAGGTAAGCTCTCGATGTGAGTTTTTGGGTGAGCTGTCAGGTGAGATCCCATGTTGAGATACTTTGAGCGAGCTTCTTAACAAGCTCCTGGGTGAGCTGCAAGGTGAGCTACTCGGTAAGCTCCCAGGTGAGCTCAAGGTGACCTAGGAAAGGAGTGAGATCCATGTGAGTCAAGCTAATATGCTAGGACTGAGCTCCCAGGTGCCTAAGCTGACTTACATGATGAGCTCCCAGATCGAGCTCCTAAGGTGAGCTACTCGGTGGCAATATCTGTTAGGTAAGCTCAAAGGTGAGCCTACGAGATGAGCTCAAGGTGAGTCTGGCAGGTGAGCTCAAGGTGTGAGATGAAAGGCAAGCACAAGGCAGTTAGCAAGGTGAGCTATTAGGTGAGCTCCCTGATGAGTTCCCAGGTGAGTTACTCCACAAGATCCTAGGTGAGCTTAACTCGAGCTGATCGGCCAGCTCAATGAAGAGCTCCTAGGGGAGCTACTTAGTGAGCTATTTGGGGAGCTCCTAGGTGAGCTGCTAGGTGGGATCCCAAGTGAGCTACTTGGTGAGCTCTTAGGTGAGGCCCTCGGTGAGCTGCTCGTTGAGCTCACAAGTGAACTTAAGTCAACCTACTCAGTGAGCTACTCAGTGAACTACCATGCTATATTTGGGGTGAGGTCCCAGGTGAGCTATTAGGTTATCTCCTATGCGAGCTACTTGGTGAGCTAATCGACGAACTCTGAGGTGAGACACCAGATGAGATAAAGGCAAGTTTGTAAGGTGAGCTCCTCAGTGAGCTCAAGGTGAGCTAACAAGGGGAGCTGATAGGTGAGCTCCTATGCGACTTAGCAAGGTAAGTTGTTAGACGAGCTCCAATGTGATTTTTCAGGTGAGCTACTTGATGAGATCCCAGGTGAGCTCAAGCTGAGCTACTCAGTGGAGCTCTTGGGTGAGCTCAAGGTGAGATGGCAAGATGAGCTATCAAGTGAGCTCCCAGGTGAGTTTTTGGGAAAGCTCATGTCGAGCTACTCAACGAGCTCCTTGGTGAACTACTTGAGAAGCTCCCAGTTGAGCTCCTAGATGAGCTACTCGGTGAGCTCCTAGGTGAGCTTTTCGGCAATCTCTAAGGTGAGCTTACATGTGAGCTACTAGAGGAGCATATGGTGAGTTGGTAAGGCGAGCTGAAGGTGAGTTGGTAAGGTGAGTTGTCAGGTGAACTCCTAGGTAAGTTCCTAGGATAGTTACTTGATGAAAGCTCTAGCGTGAGCTCAACTCGACCTAATTGGCGAGCTCCTAGAAGAGATCCCTGGTGAGTTACTTGGTGAGTTATTCAGTGAGCTTCTAGGTGAGCTCCCATGTGAGGTACTTGTCGAGCTCTAAGGAGAGGTCCCAGGTGAGCTGTTCGATGAGCTCATAAGAAAGGTCAAGTCAACCTACTCTGCAAGCTACTCAATGAGCTCCCAGGTGAGTTTTTAGGTGAGCTCATAGGTGAACTACTAGGTGAGCTCCCAGGTGAGCTACTTGAAAAACTCTGAGGCAAGCTACAAGACGAGCTCAAGGTCAGTTGGAAAGGTGAGCTCATAGGTAGCAAGGTGAGCTATCAGGTGAGCTCCTAGGTGAGTTTATGGGCAAGTTCAAGTCAAGCTACTCGACGAGCTCCTGGGTGAGCTACTTATTGAGCTCCCAGCCGAGCTCCTAGGTGAGCTGCTCGGTGAGCTCAAAGGTGAGCTTCTCGATAAGCTCTAATGTGAGCTTACATGTAACACCCTGACTGTTGTTACTTTCTCCTTAGCATTCAAGTGTTGATATGTGATTTCTTGTAAAAGGATGTGTTCCTCGATTCAGAAATCATGCTTGATATGTACTGAATTTCTTGCAGATTGCAGATCTTGACTGAGTCAAAATATGAATAGACTCTTTTATTTATTTCATTTTGTGTCTGAATATTAATCTGATCACGGAATGAATTATAGAGATATTCTTCTATAATATCTAGACTTGGATCAGTGGAATTGATCCAAGTAATGCTTTAAATCTGTATGTGATAAATTATATCACAGACCTTGAACAGGTTGCAAGGTATGGAAGTATTTATTAAGCTAGTCAGGATTACGACTCAGGCTGATCTTGAGAAATGAAACGGTTCCCGATATCAAAGTATATCTGGAAGGTCTCGATTGTAGACCAGGTAATAATTCGTTGACATACAATTCTGCATAAGAACGGAAGCTAACTCTGTTCTAGAAGGCATGTTACAGGTCTTTCCGAGTTTTCAGGACGAGGACCAAACTGAATTATTAAGGGTTAGTAACCTAAAACTAAAACCTAACCTAGGGGTTAGATTATTGTTAGTCTAACCTAGACCTAGGCTATTTGTTAATATCCTAAGTTAGTATCTTTGCATAAATTTGTTAGTGTGGGCATTACCCTAAACTCTAACCTAAGATACTAACCTAACTTTGGAGGAGATTATGAAGGGGCCGATGAAGGGTGGCGAACCATGGCGGTGTTTTCTATGGCAATAAATGTAAGGGATAAGGATGAGGGACAGGTCATGGCGGAGGTTTAGGCGACGGCTAATTTGTGCAGACTTGGCAATTGCTAAGTTTGGAAATGGACTTAAATTTTTAGTTGGACTGTCGCCAATTCTGGCGGTCGGTGGGAATAGAGTTTAAGCGGGAAAATTGGTTATTGGCATTCAATACTCTCGGAAGTCGAGCTTGGAACTCGCGAGAAGGCATGCAAGCGGAAATTTGGGAGTTTGTTTGGCTTGTCGCGATTTTCGGTTTTTGCTCTGCTGGTTTACTGGTTCTTCACACCAGTTCTCTTTGAGTTGCATGGCATGTAGGAACTGCCATAGCTCTTTTCTCTGTCATGGAAGATATATATGCGATGAAGACAGCGAAATTTTGTTGGTTGCTTCATCGTGGAAAAAGAAAAGGAAGTTTGAGCTCTTCCTGTGGTCCGCTTCGGAAATTTGATCAACATACAGGCATGCTAGGCCCTAACCTTTAAATATCTTGCTGTTTTTCAAGTGCTTTCATTAAAACAACTCTGTTTAAATGTTTTGTGAGGATTGGATGAATTTTCTATGAGATCCAGTTTGATTTCTGGCACTGTATCTCTTCTGGTTCGATTTTTCAGTTTCCTCTTGCTGGGTGTTTGTTGAAATCGAACTTCGACTCTATTTGTTTGTGTATTCTTCCTGGCTTATGCATGTGAGGTATTTATTTATAAGGTTCGAGTGTTCGGCCTGTTTGGCGTGAGCCCTTAGAATATACCTGTGGGCAGTATAGACCACTGTACGTCTTTGATTCGTGGTCGCTGTTCTTGTTATTGAAACTGTATGAATGAATTGGGATGAATGCAGTAAGATTGTTTAATAAATATCGCTTCTTTGGGAACTCTGTCGTGAGCTTTGTTGACTGTGTTTAATGATGCCTCTTGGGTTTTCATTTGTGTTCAATTTTTGGCTTGGAACAGGTAACTGTAGTGTTACCGTAGTCTTTTCGACCTATCGGAAGTTGTTTTCCTTGTTATTAGATTAGTGGGATTACTTGTGGATAGTGTATAATATAGATACACCTGTACTTCGTTGTATCGACTCAGTGGAGTCGATGATTGAATCGTATTGCTATCTTTTGCTGGAAAAGTAGAATTATCCATAAGTTTTGTGAATGGATTTTTGTGAAAACCTGATATGATGAAACAGGGCTTTTGGCTACTGTATATTTGTAATAAATAAAGGATAAAGACTTCCTGTGTAGGCATTTTCTTTTCTATGAGAAAGCTGTTCGAAAGTTCGAAACGGCTCAGTGGCTGCCCTTGCTTGAAATGGGTATTCGATTTGTTTCACTTATTCTTGCTGAATGTTAACCATGAGTGGTATATACGGATTTATCAACCAATTGCATAGTACGTTGCTGTAGGTACAGAGGTTATAAGTGCAAAAACCTTTAACAGTTACTTTGTGATTTTATAGATTTAAACTATTGTGGCTTGGACGACTCTGAGGAGTCGATTGAATGATTCATTTTATTTTTGAGCCAAATAAAGTTAAGTGTTGATATTTTAAGTGCCGGCGACTTAATGGAATAACATGTATTTCGATTTTGTTATTGCGATTTGGAATTCCTTCGTGTTTTTGGGATTTGAGGTACAGATTCTTAGGTGGACATGTATGTCTTTGACCTGAGCAAATTAGTGTAAAATGATTGACAGAGAGTAAATTGCTGTCTGATTATTGTTATGCTTTGTTGATGAATGTCAGTATGAATTCTTAAGCTTTTGCTTGAATTGATACCTCCGTTTGAATCATTGGAATTCCGGAAAGGTAACTAGAACTTCTGTCTCTTTTTGAGCTTGACCTTGGACTGTCTTTGTTACTTTTGAGGTCCTTGAGAATGGATGACCGTTTCGTGTTCTACCTTGTTGGGTAAGTCGCGAATATCACTCCAAGACTTGCATGCGGCAAGGTAAGGATCGTTGGCTGAATTCCTTTCTTTTACTTCAGTCCGATTTTGACTGAGCAAGAATATGTATGCTATGTTCTATTCCAAATAAACTGTCCGATTTGACTGTGCATGATTTGGAAATACCGTGTGAGCAACATAGCATAGTCCTTTGGGAAACCTTTGATTGTTGATGCAATAAGGTTGTTGTTTTCAGCGATACGCT
This sequence comes from Taxus chinensis, assembly GCA_019776745.2. NCBI lineage: Eukaryota > Viridiplantae > Streptophyta > Pinopsida > Cupressales > Taxaceae > Taxus > Taxus chinensis. Next base: position 902,328,322 of record CM034151.1, on the reverse strand, counting down.
TGTAGTTCTTGTTTTCAACTTGTGTCAATGCCTTACTGTGTTAAAGGAACTAGCATTGGGCTTAAGGTTGTTACATGAATTATTGATGTGTTAGTTGCTGTACAGGAGTTTTGCTGAGTTTCTATTTTCGCGATTTAGAACAGTGATCTTGCTTGCGGCTTGTCTAACTTGTTCATTTTTATACTGGTTGAATGTTTTCATATGTGAAGGCAGTACAGTGATGAACTTATGTGAAAGGAAGTATGAATGGTTTGGTTCTTTCTCTTCCTTTATTTTAATATTATTGATAATTGACTGGCTGTGGGACATTGTTTGTAACGTATTGGTGGAATCCCGAATTGTTATGATATTTCTTTTTTTTGGAGAATGAAATAATCTGACCAAAGTTGTGATTTTGGATTTAATGATTGTTGTGTACTTTCGTTCCTTGTTTCTTAATATTTGATGAAATATTAGAAAGTGATTAAGACTATTAGTAACAATGATAGAGTTACATAATTGTAATCATTTTGTGTTACAAGGGCATAGTCTGATTATGTTTACTTATGTGAATATCAGATCTCATTAAACAGGGTGTTTAATGAAAACAATTGATGGATTGCAATTGTTTTAAATGTTAGTGCTTATCATGCTCAGTTCATTGAACTGACTCATGTTGACTACTTTTGCAGATGGTTGCCGTAAGAGGTAAAAACAATGCAGATCTGGCAGGCTGATCTGATAGTTTATTTGACTTATAAAGAATTACAGCTTGATTTTATAGATGTACTATATGTGAAAAGATGTTTCTTTTCCGTAGCATTATATCAAGCATGCTGTTGCATAAAATGTAATTGTACGAGTTTCGAAAGGAATGAAAATAAGTGTTTGATACTTATGTGTTGTATTCTATTCTGAAAGATGAACTTCTTCGGTTTATGTAACGAAGGGGCATAGTTATCCTTGTATAATATGGATGCTTTTGTGATTAACAATGAAAGCTTGTAAGTAATTAGACTAAATTCTTATGAGTATTTAGTAGTTCTAATTTGTTCTAGCAAAAGCAATATTGTAATTTAATTATTGTCTCTCTAGAGGATAGGTTAAAATTGAGCCTAAAAGATAACGCTAAACAAGTTGGATTGAATTACTAATCCCTAGTCCTAAGTATAACAGGACAATAGTAAATTGGATTCTAAATCATTTATATCTTTAAACTAAAAAGTATGATATAAATTCAGTTAAGAGAACTGATAGGTAATCAATGGAGATCAGATGGCTTTCTCAAGCATTGGTTATGAGATATTGTCCCGTTCTGTTGCTTTGGAATCAGGTGTATTCTAATGACTCCTTGATGAGAGCGTGACCGTAATACCTCTACCAGTAATGAGTCTTTTAGAGGAGGGTCGTCTTAAGACAAAGAATCCAGGGATTTGGAAAGGCTAACCTTAGGGAAAAGTCTTTAAAAGTAATTTAATCTCTAGTGCGTAACGCTTGTTTTTGGGTAGATCTTCTCGAGGCGGATTTAAAGGATGACGACATAAAGTCGACTGCAGGGCTGTACCTCCGAGAAGATTAGGATCTTCTCGAAGTTACAACAATGCAGGTGACTTATGGCGACACCCTTTGCATTGATCGCTAAGATTTACACTTGATTTCGCACGAGTTACCTTGGGACCGATTAAGAACGTGGCCATGTTATAAGACTGCCTCGGAGATTTGGGGTATCATGACACACTGGTTGAACTGCAAGGTTGAACCAGTATGTCATCATATCCCTAATCCTCGTGGGCATCCATATAACATTATCACCTTGTTAATCTGCCTCCGAGTGATTCAGCTGTGAAAGGAAGGACTGACAGTAGTCAGTATAAGACATTCTATATAACATATGAATGGGGTGAAGGACGTATTCCAGATTGACGAGTATGCCGTTAAGGAATACGAGACATGAACAGTATGTTTCAAATCTTTGGCCAAAGTATCGCAAGCTGCTGATTGCGTTGTCCTAATTCACCTAGTCTAAGGGATGAGATGCCGATGAATAATGGTAACAGTTATTCAGTTAGATTCCTTGGACAGAGCATTCTGAATCCCAGATTAGGGAAGAGAACCGCCAGAGTGTTGTGTTAAATAAAAACACTAACTCTTTTTACTCATGAATAGATCGGTAGATTACCGAGTCATGGAATGAATAGATCGGAGGTATTCCGAGTCATTACAGCTGCATATGGTTGTCTGTTATATAAATGGTTATTTGAATTGTGAGTTCTAAATTATGTATTTAGAACCAGTATGCAATTATCAAAAAAAAAAATTGACTTGTTCTATTGTCTAAAATGAGGATGTTACATCTTGGTATCAGAGCAGAAGGTTGCAGCTCTTGGACCTATTGAGTCCATAATCTGATAAAAACCTGAATTTTCTTGTAACAGAAAATGGTTAGAACAAGGGGGAACGTTGCGGGTAATGCTCCACCAGAAGGAGAAGCGGCAACAACCCAGAAACTGGATGAGATCCTTGCTGCCCTGTTGGACACAAGAGATCGCTTGGCTGTACTTGAACAGCAGGTGACGGGAAATGAGGAGGATGAAGAAGCTGATAATAATAATCAGCAACCTCCTGAGGGCAATCCCGACACGGGTGTTGATGTTAATGCTGTGAATGCACCTGTGCAACCAGAAAATAAAAAGGCCAGATTGGCAGCAGAACTCACTAATGATATAAAAAGGATAAGTCCACCTAAGTACGATGGCACCACATTAGGAGATGGAGCTGAGAACTGGCTCAGCGAAATGGAGAAGTACTTTGCAATAAGGAACTTCTCAGAAGAAACCAAGGCTATTTGGGGAGCCTATCAGCTTTCACACGAAGCATCTTCGTGGTGGGATAGCCGAAAAGCTGAGCTAAACATTGATGAGACCAATATCACTTGGGATCAATTTAAAGGCTATTTTAGGCAACGTTGGCTGCCACAACTTTTCTATGATCAGAAAATGACAGAATTTCAGAACTTGACCCAAGGGAAGTTAACAGTAACTGAATTCTGGGAGCGGTTTACAAAACTCCTCAAGTATGTGCCGCAGTATCAAACTGACGAAAAATTCAGGATACGGAAATTCATCATGGGATTGAATCCTGTGATAGGGGGAGAGGTCGATGTTCACAGTCCAACCACTATGGAAGGAGTTGTTGAGAAGGCCATAAGGCAAGAACAGAAATTAAAGGCTATTTCTGCGCATAAGGAGGAAGTGCGGAAGAAGACTGCAAACCCTTCTTCAACCTCTCTTGCACCCAGAAAAGGACCGTGGAAAAAGTTTGGAAACAAGAGTAAGTTTCCAGGAGATAACAATAAGAAAGCAGCAGTAAATAAGCCTGCTGGAAATATAAGAGATAATTTTGTTAAAAACTATAATAATGGACAGAAGTCCTATGGAGGACAGCGTGACAATTACAAGGCTGGAGGTAATGCTGAGCCTAAGAAGGGACCTGTAGGAGGCTGCTACACTTGTGGTAAAGATCATTACGCAAATCAATGTCCTTTAAAGAAGGACGATCGTAATCAGCAGCATAAGATACATGCTGCAGTAGCAGACAAGCAAGCTGAAAGGCAAGCAACACCTATAGAAGTTCCGGGTAAGTTATTCGGCATACCTGTCACTATTCTTTTTGATACAGGAGCTACTGAATGTTTTATTTCTAATAAACTTGCTTCTAAACTTAAAAGAAAAGCTGGGAAAATGGATAAATCATGGACTGTAGAGTATGGTAATAATTCTGTTCATACAGTGAGTATGTGTCTCTTTGGAGCAGTCCTTGATTTACCTAATTTCTCCACGGAAGTTGATCTCTATGTTACACCTTTGGGATCGTATGACATTATTATTGGTGTCAATTGGTTATCTGACCATAAAGCAAAGGTAGATTGCTATGAGAAGAACATAAAATGTTTAGATGATCAGCTGGAATCAGCAGAGATTCAAGGTGTGAAACGAGAAATTTCAGTTAGAAAGCTGTCAGCTATGCAGCTTAAAAAGGCTAAGAATAAAGGGTGTACCCTTTATGCAGTAAAGATATCTGAATCTTCAGAAGAAGATAGTGATTTCATGAAGCAAATTCCACTGTTACAAGGTTTCAGGGATGTTTTTCCTGAGGAATTACCAGGGTTACCTCCCAAGAGAGAATTTGATTTTTCCATTGAAATCAAGCCTGGAACTGAACCTATTTCCAAGGCGCCTTATCGGATGACTACTACGGAGTTAGTCGAGCTTAAGGCACAACTACAAGAGCTTTTGTCTAAAGGATTGATTAGACCAAGTGTTTCACCTTGGGGAGCACCTGTGATATTTGTGAAAAAGAAGGATGGAACTCTGAGGCTGTGTATTGATTATCGGATGTTGAACAAAGCAACGATCAAGAACCGATATCCACTTCCTAGGATCGATGATCTGTTTGATCAGATGCGTGGAGCAGCGGTTTATTCTAAGATAGATCTTCGATCTGGTTATCATCAGCTAAGAATTAAAGAGGAAGATATTCATAAAACGGCTTTCCGAACAAGGTACGGACATTATGAATTCACAGTTCTAGCCTTTGGGTTAACTAATGCACCTGCAGCCTTTATGAATTTAATGAACAATATTTTTCAAGAATACCTGGACAAGTTTGTACTTGTATTCTTGGACGATATTCTCATTTATTCTAAGAGCGTTGAGGAGCACAATGAGCATTTGAAGATAGTTTTGGGTATTTTGAGAAAGAGAAAGTTGTATGGTAAGTTATCCAAATGTTCTTTCTATGATTCTGAAGTTCGCTATTTGGGTCATGTCATAAGTAAGGAAGGAATCGCTGTAGATCCTTCAAAAATAGTGGCAATAACTGAGTGGCCTGCACCAAAGAATGTGCATGAAGTAAGAAGCTTCATGGGTCTTGCAGGTTACTATAGAAAATTTGTAAAGGATTTTTCTAAGGTAGCCGCACCAATAACTTCATTGCAGAAGAAAGATAAGAAATTCATGTGGAATGACAAGTGCGAAGCGGCTTTCAAAAGTCTGAAAGACCAGTTGACTTCTGCACCTATATTGGCTGTACCAGACCCTAATGGGAATTTTACTGTTGTAACTGATGCTTCTGGGGAAGGCCTTGGAGGTGTTTTGCTACAAAATGATCAGGTCATAGCTTATGAGAGTAGAAAACTTAAGATTCATGAGCTGAATTATGCCCCTCATGATTTGGAACTTGCTGCCATTGTTCATGCGCTTCAAGTCTGGAGACACTACTTACTAGGAAAACCTTTTGAGTTGAAAACTGATCACTTGGGACTGAAATATATTTTTACTCAGCCCAACCTGAATGCCAGACAAAGAAGGTGGTTAGAATTTTTATCACAATATGACTTTGATATTAGCTATATCAAAGGGAAGGAGAATAGAGTAGCTGATGCTCTAAGTCGTAGGAGGCACATTTCTGCTCTTATAACGTTGAGAACTCAGTTTAAAGACGAGGTAAAAAGTGCCTCAGAATCAGATGCATATTTTCAGCAAGTAAAAGCAGCGCTTACCGCAAAACCTAAAGATAAAAGGTATGAAGGTTTTCATCTTGATAATGAAGGAGTCTTGCGTTATGAAAATAGGGTATATGTACCTGTGCTGAATGATTTGAGAAAGAAGTTGTTAGTTGAATTTCATAATTCACCTTTCTCTGGGCACCCTGGTATCACAAAAATGCTAGCTGATTTGAAACAACAATACTTCTGGAAAGGTATGAAAAAGGATGTGACAAATTTTGTAACTCATTGCCTAGAATGTCAGCGGGTGAAGGCAGAGCATATGCACCCTGCCGGACTGTTGTATCCTCATAGCATACCGCAGTACAAATGGCAAGTAATAACTATGGATTTTGTACAAGGACTACCTATGTCCAGGAATAAGCATGATGTTATCCTGGTAGTTGTAGATAAACTGACTAAGGTAGCTCATTTCGTCGCTGGAAATCTAAAGGATGATTCACCAGTGCTGGCCAGGAGGTTCGTACACGAAATTTTCAGATTACATGGTGTACCAGAACTGATTATTTCGGACAGGGATCCTAGAATGACGTCAAGGTTTTGGCAAACGCTTAACGCAGCCCTAGGAACAAAACTAAACTTCAGTTCTGCATATCATCCAGAAACGGATGGGCAAACTGAGAGGGTAAATCAAGTGTTGGAGGACATGTTGCGAATGTATTGCATGGATCAACAGTATAAATGGGAAGAGTATCTCCCATTAGTTGAGTTCGCATACAACAACACTTATCACTCTTCGCTTAAGATGGCACCTTTTGAAGCACTTTATGGAAGAAAGTGCAGGACCCCTGTAAGTTGGGACAGTGTAGAGGATAGAGTGGTAATTGGACCAGAGATTCTCACAGAGATGGAACAGCAAGTTAAGCTGATTCGTGAACGATTAAAGGAAGCAGCGGATAGACAGAAGAGCTATGCTGACCTTAAGCGGGTTGATAGAAAGTTTGAGCTTGGTGATAAGGTTTTTCTGCGTGTTAAACCCAGAAAGAGTTCTATAACTTTTGGCAAGGCTGCCAAGTTGTCACCACGATATGTGGGACCTTTCGAGATTGTCGAAATAATCAATCCTGTAGCTTATCGTTTAGCATTGCCACCTGCTTTATCTCGTATGCATGATGTTTTCCATATATCTTTGCTTAAGAAATACGTTTCAGATCTGTCACATGTTTTAAATTGGAATTCCTTGCAGGTCCAAGACCCAGGAATAATCGTGGTTAAACCCACAAGAGTACTGGAAACTCGCCAATTGCATTTGAGAAATCGTGATATTCAGCAATGTAAGGTCCAGTGGGACCAGTTTAGCGAAGAAAGTGCAACTTGGGAAAACCTGGAAGAGATGAAAATTGCTTTTCCTTCTCTTTTTGCAACAGAATGAAATCTGTTGATAAAATACTGTTATGAACTTATTGTTTTTAAGTATTTATGAAAGCCAGATGAAGGCAGACTTAATTCAGGTTGAATAAAAGTGTTGTGACGTTGATTTCTGAAACTATTTAATATGGAAGTAGTCACATTGTTTGTGTACTAATAAATTGATTGACCTGAAGGTTAAATTTAATATGTAATTCATCGGGACGATGAATCTTTTTAGGAGGGAAGCATGTAACACCCTGAACTGTTGTTACTTTCTCCTTAGCATTCAAGTGTTGATATGTGATTTCTTGTAAAAGGATGTGTTCCTCGATTCAGAAATCATGCTTGATATGTACTGAATTTCTTGCAGATTGCAGATCTTGACTGAGTCAAAATATGAATAGACTCTTTTATTTATTTCATTTTGTGTCTGAATATTAATCTGATCACGGAATGAATTATAGAGATATTCTTCTATAATATCTAGACTTGGATCAGTGGAATTGATCCAAGTAATGCTTTAAATCTGTATGTGATAAATTATATCACAGACCTTGAACAGGTTGCAAGGTATGGAAGTATTTATTAAGCTAGTCAGGATTACGACTCAGGCTGATCTTGAGAAATGAAACGGTTCCCGATATCAAAGTATATCTGGAAGGTCTCGATTGTAGACCAGGTAATAATTCGTTGACATACAATTCTGCATAAGAACGGAAGCTAACTCTGTTCTAGAAGGCATGTTACAGGTCTTTCCGAGTTTTCAGGACGAGGACCAAACTGAATTATTAAGGGTTAGTAACCTAAAACTAAAACCTAACCTAGGGGTTAGATTATTGTTAGTCTAACCTAGACCTAGGCTATTTGTTAATATCCTAAGTTAGTATCTTTGCATAAATTTGTTAGTGTGGGCATTACCCTAAACTCTAACCTAAGATACTAACCTAACTTTGGAGGAGATTATGAAGGGGCCGATGAAGGGTGGCGAACCATGGCGGTGTTTTCTATGGCAATAAATGTAAGGGATAAGGATGAGGGACAGGTCATGGCGGAGGTTTAGGCGACGGCTAATTTGTGCAGACTTGGCAATTGCTAAGTTTGGAAATGGACTTAAATTTTTAGTTGGACTGTCGCCAATTCTGGCGGTCGGTGGGAATAGAGTTTAAGCGGGAAAATTGGTTATTGGCATTCAATACTCTCGGAAGTCGAGCTTGGAACTCGCGAGAAGGCATGCAAGCGGAAATTTGGGGGTTTGTTTGGCTTGTCGCGATTTTCGGTTTTTGCTCTGCTGGTTTACTGGTTCTTCACACCAGTTCTCTTTGAGTTGCATGGCATGTAGGAACTGCCATAGCTCTTTTCTCTGTCATGGAAGATATATATGCGATGAAGACAGCGAAATTTTGTTGGTTGCTTCATCGTGGAAAAAGAAAAGGAAGTTTGAGCTCTTCCTGTGGTCCGCTTCGGAAATTTGATCAACATACAGGCATGCTAGGCCCTAACCTTTAAATATCTTGCTGTTTTTCAAGTGCTTTCATTAAAACAACTCTGTTCAAATGTTTTGTGAGGATTGGATGAATTTTCTATGAGATCCAGTTTGATTTCTGGCACTGTATCTCTTCTGGTTCGATTTTTCAGTTTCCTCTTGCTGGGTGTTTGTTGAAATCGAACTTCGACTCTATTTGTTTGTGTATTCTTCCTGGCTTATGCATGTGAGGTATTTATTTATAAGGTTCGAGTGTTCGGCCTGTTTGGCGTGAGCCCTTAGAATATACCTGTGGGCAGTATAGACCACTGTACGTCTTTGATTCGTGGTCGCTGTTCTTGTTATTGAAACTGTATGAATGAATTGGGATGAATGCAGTAAGATTGTTTAATAAATATCGCTTCTTTGGGAACTCTGTCGTGAGCTTTGTTGACTGTGTTTAATGATGCCTCTTGGGTTTTCATTTGTGTTCAATTTTTGGCTTGGAACAGGTAACTGTAGTGTTACCGTAGTCTTTTCGACCTATCGGAAGTTGTTTTCCTTGTTATTAGGTTAGCGGGATTACTTGTGGACAGTGTATAATATAGATACACCTGTACTTCGTTGTATCGACTCAGTGGAGTCGATGATTGAATCGTATTGCTATCTTTTGCTGGAAATGTAGATTTATCCATAAGTTTTGTGAATGGATTTTTGTGAAAACCTGATATGATGAAACAGGGCTTTTGGCTACTGTATATTTGAAATAATTAAAGGATAAAGACTTCCTGTGTAGGCATTTTCTTTTCTATGAGAAAGCTGTTCGAAAGTTCGAAGCGGCTCAGTGGCTGCCCTTGCTTGAAATGGGTATTCGATTTGTTTCACTTATTCTTTCTGAATGTTAACCATGAGTGGTATATACGGATTTATCAACCAATTGCATAGTACGTTGCTGTAGGTACAGAGGTTATAAGTGCAAAAACCTTTAACAGTTACATTGTGATTTTATAGATTTAAACTATTGTGGCTTGGACGACTCTGAGGAGTCGATTGAATGATTCATTTTATTTTTGAGCCAAATAAAGTTAAGTGTTGGTATTTTAAGTGCCGGCGACTTAATGGAATAACATGTATTTCGATTTTGTTATTGCGATTTGGAATTCCTTCGTGTTTTTGGGATTTGAGGTACAGATTCTTAGGTGGACATGTATGTCTTTGACCTGAGCAAATTAGTGTAAAATGATTGACAGAGAGTAATTTGCTGTCTGATTATTGATATGCTTTGTTGATGAATGTCAGTATGAATTCTTAAGCTTTTGCTTGAATTGATACCTCCGTTTGAATCATTGGAATTCCGGAAAGGTAACTAGTACTTCTGTCTCTTTTTGAGCTTGACCTTGGACTGTCTTTGTTACTTTTGAGGTCCTTGAGAATGGATGCCGTTTCGTGTTCTACCTTGTTGGGTAAGTCGCGAATATCACTCCAAGACTTGCATGCGGCAAGGTAAGGATCGTTGGCTGAATTCCTTTCTTTTACTTCAGTCCGATTTTGACTGAGCAAGAATATGTATGCTATGTTCTATTCCAAATAAACTGTCCGATTTGACTGTGCATGATTTGGAAATACCGTGTGGGCAACATAGCATAGTCCTTTGGGAAACCTTTGATTGTTGATGCAATAAGGTTGTTGTTTTCAGCGATACGCTTGTAGTTCTTGTTTTCAACTTGTGTCAATGCCTTACTGTGTTAAAGGAACTAGCATTGGGCTTAAGGTTGTTACATGAATTATTGATGTGTTAGTTGCTGTACAGGAGTTTTGCTGAGTTTCTATTTTCGCGATTTAGAACAGTGATCTTGCTTGCGGCTTGTCTAACTTGTTCATTTTTATACTGGTTGAATGTTTTCATATGTGAAGGCAGTACAGTGATGAACTTATGTGAAAGGAAGTATGAATGGTTTGGTTCTTTCTCTTCCTTTATTTTAATATTATTGATAATTGACTGGCTGTGGGAAATTGTTTGTAACGTATTGGTGGAATCCCGAATTGTTATGATATTTCTTTTTTTTGGAGAATGAAATAATCTGACCAAAGTTGTGATTTTGGATTTAATGATTGTTGTGTACTTTCGTTCCTTGTTTCTTAATATTTGATGAAATATTAGAAAGTGATTAAGACTATTAGTAACAATGATAGAGTTACATATTTGTAATCATTTTGTGTTACAAGGGCATAGTCTGATTATGTTTACTTATGTGAATATCAGATCTCATTTAAACAGGGTGTTTAATGAAAACAATTGATGGATTGCAATTGTTTTAAATGTTAGTGCTTATCATGCTCAGTTCATTGAACTGACTCATGTTGACTACTTTTGCAGATGGTTGCCGTAAGAGGTAAAAACAATGCAGATCTGGCAGGCTGATCTGATAGTTTATTTGACTTATAAAGAATTACAGCTTGATTTTATAGATGTACTATATGTGAAAAGATGTTTCTTTTCCGTAGCATTATATCAAGCATGCTGTTGCATAAAATGTAATTGTACGAGTTTCGAAAGGAATGAAAATAAGTGTTTGATACTTATGTGTTGTATTCTATTCTGAAAGATGAACTTCTTCGGTTTATGTAACGAAGGGGCATAGTTATCTTTGTATAATATGGATGCTTTTGTGATTGAACAATGAAAGCTTGTAAGTAATTAGACTAAATTCTTATGAGTATTTAGTAGTTCTAATTTGTTCTAGCAAAAGCAATATTGTAATTTAATTATTGTCTCTCTAGAGGATAGGTTAAAATTGAGCCTAAAAGATAACGCTAAACAAGTTGGATTGAATTACTAATCCCTAGTCCTAAGTATAACAGGACAATAGTAAATTGGATTCTAAATCATTTATATCTTTAAACTAAAAAGTATGATATAAATTCAGTTAAGAGAACTGATAGGCAATCAATGGAGATCAGATGGCATTCTCAAGCATTGGTTATGAGATATTGTCCCGTTCTGTTGCTTTGGAATCAGGTGTATTCTAATGACTCCTTGATGAGAGCGTGACCGTAATACCTCTACCAGTAATGAGTCTTTTAGAGGAGGGTCGTCTTAAGACAAAGAATCCAGGGATTTGGAAAGGCTAACCTTAGGGAAAAGTCTTTAAAAGTAATTTAATCTCTAGTGCGTAACGCTTGTTTTTGGGTAGATCTTCTCGAGGCGGATTTAAAGGATGACGACATAAAGTCGACTGCAGGGCTGTACCTCCGAGAAGATTAGGATCTTCTCGAAGTTACAACAATGCAGGTGACTTATGGCGACACCCTTTGCATTGATCGCTAAGATTTACACTTGATTTCGCACGAGTTACCTTGGGACCGATTAAGAACGTGGCCATGTTATAAGACTGCCTTGGAGATTTGGGGTATCATGACACACTGGTTGAACTGCAAGGTTGAACCAGTATGTCATCATATCCCTAATCCTCGTGGGCATCCATATAACATTATCACCTTGTTAATCTGCCTCCGAGTGATTCAGCTGTGAAAGGAAGGACTGACAGTAGTCAGTATAAGACATTCTATATAACATATGAATGGGGTGAAGGACGTATTCCAGATTGACGAGTATGCCGTTAAGGAATACAAGACATGAACAGTATGTTTCAAATCTTTGGCCAAAGTATCGCAAGCTGCTGATTGCGTTGTCCTAATTCACCTAGTCTAAGGGATGAGATGCCGATGAATAATGGTAACAGTTATTCAGTTAGATTCCTTGGACAGAGCATTCTGAATCCCAGATTAGGGAAGAGAACCGCCAGAGTGTTGTGTTAAATAAAAACACTAACTCTTTTTACTCATGAATAGATCGGTAGATTACCGAGTCATGGAATGAATAGATCGGAGGTATTCCGAGTCATTACAGCTGCATATGGTTGTCTGTTATATAAATGGTTATTTGAATTGTGAGTTCTAAATTATGTATTTAGAACCAGTATGCAATTATCAAAAAAAAAAATTGACTTGTTCTATTGTCTAAAATGAGGATCAGGAAATCTTCTCAGTGAGCCCACAAGCAAGCACAAGTCAACCTACTTGACGAGCTGCTTAGTGAGCTCCCTAGCGAACTGTTAGGTAACCTCTTATGTGAGCTACTTAGTGAGATACTCAATGAACTCTGAGGTAAGCTACCAGAAAATCTCAAGGTGAGTTGGCAAGGTGGTCTCCTAAGCAAGCTCAAGGTGAGCTGGTAAGGTGAGCTGATAGGTGAGATCCCATGTGATTTTCTGGGTGAGCTATCAGAAGAGCTCCCATGCGAACTTTTGGGTGACCTACTTGACGAGCTCTCCAGTGAGCTTAAGTCAAGCTGCTTGGTGAGATCCTATGTGAGCTCAACGTGAGCTGTCAAGGTGAGCTATCAGGTGAGCTCCTAATTGAGTTTCTGGGCAAGCTCAAGTCAAGTTACTTGAGGAGCTAATGGAAGAACTGCTTACTGAGATCCCAGCCGAGCTCCTATGTGAGCTACTCGGTTAGCTCCCAAGTGAGCTAAAAGGTGAGCTTTTTGGTGAGTTCCCAGATAAGTGTCCAAGTGAGTTACTCGATGAGCTTCCAGGTGAGCTCAAGGGTAGTTTACAAGGTGAGCTATTACATGATTTTCGAGGTGAGTTCCCAGGTGAGTTACTTGAAGAGCTTCAAGCGAGCTCAACTCATGCTGATTGGTAAGATCCCAGAAGAGATCTTAGGTGAGCTAATTTGCAAGCTATTTGGTGAGCTACAAGGTGAACTTCTAGGCGAGTAGTTAGGTGAGCTCCTAGGAGATTAGTTAGGTGAGCTCCCAGGTGAGTAGTTAGGTGAGCTCCTAGGTGAGGTACTTGGCGAGCTGCTTGATGAACTCAAAGGTGAGCTAAAAGATGAGCTCAAGGAAAGTTGGCAAGGTGAGATTCTCAGTGAGATTAAGGTGAACTGATAGGTGAGATCCTATGTGAGTTTCTGGGTGAGCTATCAGGTGAGATCCCATAAGAGTTTTTAAGTGAGCTATCAAGCGAGCTCCCACTTGAGTTTTAGGGTGATCTATTTGACGAGCTCCTGGGTGAGCTAAAGTCGAGCTACTCGGTGAGCTCTTAGGTGAGATTAAGGTGAGCTGGCAAGGTGAGCTGTCAGGTGAGCCCCCAAGAAAGATTTTGGGTAAGCTCAAGTCAAGCTGCTCGACGAGCTCCTAGGTGAGCTTCTTGTAAAGATCTCAACTGATCTCCTAGGTGAGCTTACATGTGAGCTACCAGATGAGCTCAAGGAAATTTGGCAAGGTGAGCTCAAGGTGAGTTGGAAAGTCAAGCTCAAGGTGAGTTGGTAAGGTTAGATGTTAGGTGACCTCCTGGGTGATCTCAACTTGAGTAGATCAACAAGCTCCTAGAAGAGCTCCTAAATGAGCTACTTAATGAGATGTCCAGTGAGCTCCCAAGTGAGTTGATAGGTGAGCACCTAAGAAATCTACTTAGCAAGCTCATAGGTTAGGTCTTTGGCAAGCTTCTCAGTGAGATACCAAGTGAGCTCAAGTCAACCTATGCGGCAAGCTACTTAATGGGATCCTAGGTTAGCTGTTAGGTGAGCTCCCAGGTGAGCTATTTGGTGAGCTACTTGACAAACTCCAAGGCGAGCTACCAGATGAGCTCAGGGTAACATAGAAAAATGAGATCCTCAATGAGCTCAAGGTGAGCTGGCAAGGTGAGATCCCATGTGATTTTTTAGGTGAGCCACTTAATAAGCTCTTGGATGAGCTGTGAGTTCCCAGGTGAGTTACTCAATGAGCTCTTGGGTGACCTCAACTCGAGTTTTTCAAGGAACTCTTAGAAAAACCTCCTAGGTGAGTAGCTAGTTGATGAGCTATTTAGAAAGCTCCCAGGAGAGCTGCTAGGTGAGCTCCCAAGTGAGCTACTTGCCGAGCTCCCAGGCGAGGTCCCTGTATGATGAAAAAGTGACATGTGAGCATGGGAATCTACAAGAAACTCTTCCTCACACCCGACCTCCCGAGGTCATGCCGAGAAATCCGGTGGGTATGGAATATGTGTGAGATGTAGAAAAACTAATTAGGCTATCTAATGTCTTCAATACGCATTATCATAATTTGTGAGACTAAGGAAAAGAAGGCCCTCTTAACTTGAACTGGTGTGATAGATCGGTCAGTAAGGATGACTGCTCAAAGGCTCCAATCAATATCGAGTTCTGGCGTGATTCGATCTATAGGTTGTGGAATATGTGAAAAATGACCCAGGATAGTTTCGTGTATTTCTCCAGATAGGGTCATATGGTGGATGGTAAATATAGTCAATTCTATTGATGATTCTCTGGCCTAGTCCAGAATTCCCTAGCTCTATTAGCTGTTGTGTCTAGCAAGGATAATTGTTCGATAATGACAGGTGGAAGTGGGGTAGATCTGAATATTAGTGTATGTAGGCCAGTGTCTATGTCTAATTATCCTATGGATTCATTCGGCTACAGGATTTTTGGGTCACAACCGTAGATTCTTAGTTGTTTTGGACCTGTTATGGTCATGCGTGAAATAAATTCCTAATCCCTAATATCCAGTAATCATATGCTTTCTCATCTTCTATATTTAGGATAAATAACTGTGTGATTTTCTTAGAATACCCTACAGGCATTCGTGCAACCTAGATTCTTAGGTTGGTATCTATATCTAGAAGAGTGTCTCTTGCATCTTCCTGTGGGACCAAAGGATCACAACCAAAGATTTTTTCTCTTTCGAACCCTTCTACAGTCATATGAATGTTACCTAGGGTAATCTATAGTTTGGTTGATTTGACCAAAACGTGTGTGCTTGGTCATCTTCTATGTTTAGTCTGTTCAACTGGGAATTGATTTGTTGCAAGCTTACCGTTGTTTGGAAGACTTGAATCCTAAGATTTTGGTCTATATCAGTTATCACTATGATGAGATTGGGCTGAGGCATGATTGGCTCGAATACATATTCCCTGGGCTCTCTAGGTCCCGTGATTGTCATACAAAAGCAACAAAGTAAAGAGAACTACAGTAAAATGAAATTTAAGTATGTGAAGTAAATCTATAGTATATACGACTTCTTTATTTTTTTTTGTTTTTTGACGAGCTTTACGAATTTAAGAAAGTAGCTATTTAAAATATCTAGAATGACAACTAAAATAATCAATTTAAAAAAAACAAAATAACTAAGTGTAGCTATTTGTCTATGCAATTTGTAGATCTATTCTAAATAATGAAATAGCTTATATAATCTATCTGCAAGACTCTCGATCCTACCTCAGAAGTGAGGAGTGAATCATAGTTTCTCAAAAACTATCAATCCCCATAGCTTCCCTGGAAATATCGAGAGTAAAATTAACTGAAATAAAGCAATTAACTACTCTATTTGATATGATTCTAACTAGAAATTTGAAAGCTAGAACCTGGATTCTATAGAACAGTGGTGAATCCACTGGTGTGTGTGATCTTGTTCCCTCATTGTGATCTCCTCATTCCTTCATGTTCACGTGGATCCAGAAAAGCATGTAATGCTAGCATCAATAGAAGTAAATATTGGGATAAAGGCATCTCAGAACACTGACTGAATACAATGTGAGTAGGAGAGGGATAGCGTAAGAGTACAAAGCTTGGCTTATGCAATTCCTAGCGGGATCTATTGCGAGTCATGTAACATAAAGCATCTAGAACCTAAAACTATCCTATTTGAGGAGAAAAACCTGCAACTTTAATGGATTCCTAAGCTATTCTACTCCAATGGATTGGATGAAATAACAATAGTGCTTGCACAAGATGGATATGTGGCTTACCAACAGTAAAACGATGCTAACTAAGCATGCAATGAAAGAAACTAAGCATTCTAAGCAAAATGAAAACTAAATATATTGCAAAGAGAAATTAGAGGGAAATTTTGAGGGGCCATTTTCTTGAGCACAAGCCATCTATTTATAGCATTTGGATTTACCCAAGGTAAAAACCAATTTGAACTCTTAAACTATAAACAATGGCAAAACACTATTCTAGGGAGCCATAATCATAAATTCAAGCTAAGTGTGGTGAAAGAAAGCTGGTAAAACGTTGAATTTACATGAGTCGTGTTAAAAGAGCTTTCTGGAAAACATGTAAAGGACCACCGCCTTGAGCAGGGTGGCAGTTACAGGACTGTCACCCTGTTTAGGGTGGTGGTTTCATCACTGAAGAGAAAAGGCTAAGAAAAGAGGGGAAAAGGAAAAATAAAGCATGTGGGGGCTAAACAGAGCATGTTGGATGTTAACGCACACTCGGAGAGATTTTTCAGATCTCGAACACCTTGCGAGGAGACCTGTATCATCATTGGGGCACGTGTCATGTTGTTCTGGCAGTACAGTACCTTACAATTTTGGGTACATACATATTACCCCCTCAGAGAAGCGTTTTAGCCATGAAGAGGTGTAAAGCAGTGGGTCCAAGTATGGCAGTCCTGAAATGGGAAGTTAGAATTTATACCTGATACATCCATGTGTTGAAATGATGCCATTCAAGATTCCCGCTACCTACAAAATGAAAAGAGAACTCAAGTGCAAATATACATAGTAGTTTGAAAAATAAACAATAAAATAGTAGGGAAATGAGAACGTACCATTTTTGTAGGGATAGGAAATTACCTCCGTCGGTGCTCCAAACCTGTGAAAAATTCATATAAAATGAACCAGGGCACTATATATATGAAAGTGGGCCCATTTTCCTATTCATTTTACAAGTTGATTTGATTGATTTTGAGCTCTGGGACCCACGGTGATGATTTCTTGTGTGAGTAGAGTCAAAATTTCTGTGACGACATAGCGATCATGCCTCCATGTGCAGAACATCGACCCGCTAGATCACAAGTTAGTTTTCTTCAGTTTATCCTTTTTACCTCCTTAAATTTGAAATGCTAAATAATTTGTCATGGGGGGGTAATTTTTGAAAATGTTAGTGTTAAAAGGTCCACCTAGGGGGGGCACCTACTAGGTAGGCTTTGTTTTCAGGTAAAATGGTCATTTTTTGCACTTTTTAGGCCTTTTAAGCCTAAAAACCCGTGTGGGTTTTCAGACCACGACCACCGCCCTATCCAGGGCGGTGGTTACATGACCACCACCCTGTTCAGGGTGGCGGTTACACGATCACTACCCTTAAGCCGGCGGTTAAAAAACCACCTCCCTGCTCAGGGTGGCAGTTTTGCATAGAATGCAAAAGGAACATCTATTTGAGATTGTGTTTGTATTTTTAGCATTTCTACGTGTTTTCATGATTTTTCCAGTATTACATAGATGCTAACTTTCTCTGTTTTGTGTGTTTCTGGGTGTATGCAGGTGAGAGAGGAGTATATCCAGTGGAGTTGAGAGAGGGAGTGTGATTAGCTCCCAGGGGTTCTAGATGCCCTCTCACAGGATGAGGAGGACACTCTTCAGTGGGCTGGGATACTACGCATTTCATGCGTGCCCCACGTTACACCATCTAGTTACATCCTTTTTTATTTATTCTCATACTGGGATGTAGATCAGAACACCTTCCGATTGCCAGGGGTCTGTGGTGAGTGGACTATTACATTGGAGGACGTCTATCGTATTCTGGGGGTCCCAATCATCGGGAGACGACTCACCCTAGAGATGGCAGGTTCACAGGAATAGATTGCATAGTGAGCCACATATATGGGAGATACAGTCATCTCTATGGGGTCAAAGAAGGGGGTTAGAGTTCGATCCATTCCTTCTTTGCCCATCCCCCTACTTCACCAGGCCATCATGGGGATCCTTGCCTTGATACTGATCGGGGATAAGGGAGGAGATACATTACTATACTGCTGGTCCCCCATTATTATACAGATAGAGGGGCACGGTCAGATATATTCCTAGGGAGTAGATATTCTTGGGACCACCTACCATGACTTATACAGGGTGGTCTATTTATAGGGGCAGTCCTTGAGCCACCCGACCCTAGTCATGAGTTGGGTCTATGAGCATTTCATTCCTTATGGTAGGGGTGTGGAGGTGGTAGATACTGGAGCTGTGAGGGAAGCTAGATGGACATACATGTCGGTGCTCAGAGCACCTCATCAGCCAGTTGCCTCCCTAACTACTACCAATATGGAGGCAACACCATACCAAACTATGATAGGCATATGGGGTGAGGAGGCTCTTACCTTGGTCTCCTGCTCCACAACAGGGCAGCTTATTGATAGAGTGGGGCGAGTGGAGATGCACCCCTTTGGCCGTGTTCCTTAGTATTTTGGCTTACCATACATGGGTATGCTTCCCCCAGTGGTTCTAGTATACAGATCAGTCTGAGAGGCCAGAGGGGGTCTAGAGGCTAGGGTTGGACATTGGTTACTCCTGGCATTCCTATTACAACCAGGAGGATAGTACATGCTAAAGGGAGAGCCGATGCACCTCAGGCACCTTTGCTTCAAATTTATGTGGGTCCTGCCCATAGCAGCGATGACCCCATTGAGGTAGAATCTGAGTCTGAGGATTTTACGGGTGGAGAGACAGAGGAGGAGACTAAGGACAGTTATCCTGAGTGGCACGACACCCAGGATATCATGCAGGTGGAGAGGGATGAGAAAAGTTTAGAGAGGGTGACTCTAGTTTCAGAGGAGCCACTCTCCCAAGGCCATGGGGAGGATGAGTCCATTGCGGGGCGTTACGTTTCTCCAGCCACAAGAGCAGCCCCTCAGTTGGTAGCAGCATCCGTGGTGGGCGCTGATCCCATAGATCCATCTTAGAGGCCTGGTGATCTGAGTAAGTTAACCTCTCTCCCTTCTCATGTTTGTTTAATTTTAAGATCATTTTATTTGCTATCTCGTATCTTTTAATTTCTTGTTTTGTTCTAATTTGTTTCCTTGGTTTACAGAGACCGCCAATGAGTGGCAGGACTTGATTTGTAGGGTATGCACTAATACCCTACTGATCCCCATGGAGAGGACCTGTGCAGAGCTGTCTGTGGATGATGGGGAGCCTTCAGTAGCTGGTAGACATACTGACCTCTTCACTCCAGTCTAGCATGTGGCCAGGATGGTATTGACCCTTCGTACAAAGTTAGCGGGGTACAGGATGGTTGAGAACTTGATGAGGAGCCATTCTCATGGTGAGACTATGGCTGCCCCTCGGGATCCTAAGCCCTCCATGCATTCAAAGCGTTGGCATAGCTGGAGTCCTAGGTGTGGGCGTGCACCTTTATAGGGGTTTCATAGGGATTGAGAAGCCACTTGGCTCTCGTAGATTTTGTACTATATATTCTTTTGTATATCTCGAGCTCTTTGAGTGTTTTGACCATGCTTAGTGCATGATGACATTGTATATAAATGTTGATCATTTATATATATGTATTTGTTCTAGATCAAAATCTTGGCATTCATGGCTTTCTTTCTATTTCCAGTTTCCTCATGTATGCTATGATGTATGTTTATATGTTTCCTTTTAGAATATATGCAATGGTGAAAAAATGATGCAAGTGTTTCACTTTCCTTTTTTGTTTCATAATGCTGATATATGATGATGTAGATATAACGTGATTTTGAATCTTAGTTTCTGTAAGCAAATTCTGGATACTTCATTTTTGTTTTTGCAAAGTGATGAAAATAAACTGGTATGTTGAATAGATAAACCTTCCCCTACCCCCAACTCCACGCAACTAGTAAGATGCGAGGGATTATCACCAAGAGTTGGGAAGGGTGTAAGTTATGAGGTGTAGTGAAATGATAGTGATGAAAGATAGAAAAATCTTTGGTGGAACCAAATTAGGACACCACAAGTCTACTCCACTCGAGTGACTTCATAGTTTTGGATGTATCTTGCTTTACGGTTTATCCAGACTTAGACCCGTAGATGGCCACATAGTAGAAAAAATCTAGTTTTTTAGGATTTTAACTCTCTTGGGATTTTGAATATCTGATTCATTTGTTTTTGACTCAAATTTTCAAAGTTTGAATTGTTTGTGTATGACCTTTTGTATTTATTTGTCAAGAGGACCCCCTACACTTTGCCCCATGCTACTAGTAAGAAGTGTGGGTTTATCACCGTGGGAAAAGAATAGGTGAGTAAGGGAATTTCCATCCTTTCCCAACCCTACGTCACTAGTAAGAGATGCAAGCTCATCACCAAAGGTTGGTGGGGCAAGGAAATGTGTAAAATTAAAATTTTCTGTTTGATCAATGTTTGACTTGTTTAATTGAGTAAAATGTCAGTATGTGTTTATTTACAAAGAGATATACATATGGGATAGATGTGACACCATGAAGCTTCTAGAAGAGACCATAGGAAATACACCTACCCTAAGAAGAAACCAAAAGTGAGAATAAACTTGCAGATCTTGGTATGGTTACCGTTAAGACTTTGTCATGTCTAGATTTATTTGATAAAATGATTCCGAGATAATTTGATGATATCACGAAAATGGAGAGGTAAGATTAGAAATTTTATGCCAACAACATCATGAGTTTGTAATGAATTGCTTTGAGAATAGATTCCTTGATCACAATTTGTCTACGAAACAAGTGGACAATATGATCATAAGCTATATGAAAATGCAATGTAGATAGATACATAAGTAGTGCTAGATGCTTATGCGTAGTTTCGCTTGAGGTGTAAGGAATTGACTGTTTCACCAAATTCCTCACCTTCTAGCATACATAAGAGGTATGCACTATTTCCATAGTCTTTCATGACTCGGTATGGGCCCAACCATTTAGGCCGGAACTTCCTTCCTTTGCCAGTCTTCTTGTCGATCTGGTTGTCTAGTCTTAGAACTAGATCACCTTCATATATGTCGCATTCATAGACTTTCTTGTTAAGATATTACTTGTATAAATCAGAACATATACAGTAGAATAACATGAGAGAACACCAAAATATAGATAAATGATGATAATATGCTCATATAATAGCCTTGCCACTTCGAGGGGGAAACCTCCAATACCACTTTGAGGGGGTAACCTCCAAACCATACAATAACACTCCAATACTCAATATGATCCTTAAATACAACCTTATAACCCCTATATATACCATTCTAACCTATGGCCAATACTGAGGCTGACCTCCTAAGCATAATAAATCATAAATGGATGATATAATAAGATAAGGGGATGTGTGCCACATGTCAGCATCTCCATCATCCCATATACATTATAATATTATATCCTAAGGTACATAGCATTTCCTCCCTCTTTGACATGTTTCTTCCCCGAAACATAAGAAGAAGCCATATAATGAGTGTGTTTTAAATTATTGCACACTTGTCGCCAAGCTCGATCTATATTTTTGGAATGCTATGTACCTTAGGATATAATATTATAATGTATATGGGTTGATGGAGATGCCGACATGTGGCACACATCCCCTTATCTTATTATATCATCCATTTATGATTTATTATGCTTAGGAGGTCGGCCTTAGTATTGGCCATAGGTTAGAATGGTATATATAGGGGTTAGAAGGTTATAGTTAAGGATCATATTGAGTATTGGAGTGTTATTGTGTGGTTTGGAGGTTACCCCCTCGAAGTGGTATTGGAGGTTGCCCCCTCGAAGTGGAAAAGCTATTATATGAGAATATTGTCATCATTTTGGTGTTATTTCATGTTATTCTTCTGTATATGTTCTGATTTATACAAGTAATATACTTTCAAGTGGTATCAGAGCAGCGATTTCGGCCAAAATTAGGGCAAAAACCCTAATTTTTTGTTTCGAGTATATCTTGAAGAGGGTATCTAATTTTTTCCCAATTTTTGCAACATAATTTGGAAAAAATATAAGTCAAAATATCTGAAAAATTCAGCTTCATTGGATCTGTTTTGCGGAAGTTATTGGTGTTTTAAGTTTTTTCATAAATTCACTTTTCAGGAAGCAAATTGTGGTAGTTTTTAGCAAAATTTATATTTTCGGAAAGCTCTTGAAATTACTTGTAAGGATATTACTTGTAATATCCTTTCAGGAAACATGTAAAAGAGGGAGGCAATTCTATGTACCTTAGGATATAATATTATAATGTATATGGGTTGATGGAGATGCCAACATGTGGCACACATCCCCTTATCTTATTATATCATTCATTTATGATTTATTATGCTTAAGGGTCGGCCTCAGTATTGGCCATAGGTTAGAATGGTATATATAGGGGTTATAAGGTTGTATTTAAGGATCATATTTAGTATTGGAGTGTTATTGTATGGTTTGGAGGTTACCCCCTCGAAGTGGTATTGGAGGTTGCCCCCTCGAAGTGGAAAGGCTATTATATGAGCATATTATCATCATTTATCTATATTTTGGTGTTCTCTCATGTTATTCTGCTGTATATGTTCTGATTTATACAAGTAATATCATATATGTAAAGATATTACTTGTATAAATCAGAACATATGCCTCATAATAACATGAGAGAACACCAAAATATAGATAAATGAAGATAATATGCTCATATAATAGCCTTGCCACTTCGAGGGGGCAACCTCCAATACCACTTCGAGGGGGTAACCTCCAAACCACACAATAACACTCCAATACTCAATATCATTAAATACAACCTTCTAAGCCCTATATATACCATTCTAACCTATGGCCAATACTGAGGCCGACCTCCTAAGCATAATAAATCATAAATGAATGATATAATAAGATAAGGGGATGTGTGCCACATGTCGGCATCTCCATCAACCCATATACATTATAATATTATATCCCAAGGTACATATCATTGCCTCCCTCTTTGACATGTTTCATCCCCGAAATATAAGAAGAATCCATATAATGAGTGTGCTTTAAATTATTGCACACTTGTCGCCAAGCTTGATCATCCAACCACATGTGATCCTGGTAGATGATACATATCTGAACTAATATCCATATTCCGTTGTGCTACTCTGATTCCATTCATGACCATAGTTTATCATCCTTGGATTCCATGCATAACCAACATAAGGATTTAATGCATAACCATAATAAGGATTCCATGTATAACCATAATAAGGATAACCATAATAAGGATTCCATGCTTCATAATTGTTGCTCCATTGATCCCCTGTATAAATAAAGTGATTATTCCTCTAATTACCTGTATATCTATATTGGTTGGAAATATGATGTGCACTGGGATATCTCCATGATTGTTTCCTGTCATGATGATGTGGGTGTCTATATGGTGCAACCTTAATATGCTCAACCTTAGCAATCTTTTCCTCCACTTTCTTTTCCTCTTCCAACTTGTTTGCTATTTCTTTTTTCTCTTGAGTTGAGAAACTAATTTTTACTTTTTCATCATGTTCATCATCCTCTCCTTCTAATTCATCCTTATTCCCTTCTTCACCGTATTCAAATTCATCTTCATGATCCAATTTTACATTACTTTTTTCCTTGCTAAGTGTGATATCTTGCAATGTAATTTTCTTTCTCTTGTACCATAATTTCATGAATTTATTTTACAAATTAATATTAATTGTTCCCAAGCTCTCTAACCAAGAATATCCAAGAACAATATCCATACCATCCATATCTAAAGCATAAAAATCTGAATTTAAAACATATTTATCCATAGAAAGCTTTAAATCTTCAAAAACCTGAATCTGCTTACCATCCATTTGAGATTCCTTGATATGCTTGGCTTGCACCTGTAGATTTTGAGCTACATCCATATTGATGAAGTTATATTTTCTGCTAGGGTTTATGGAAACAATTACCTTTTTTCTTTGAATACACCCTTCAAACTGAAATATTGAAGCTTCCTTCTTTGGAGATGCACTATCATGCGTAACAACTTCTTCTTCTTCTTCTTCTTCTTCTTCTATTGTTGCTTCTTCTTCTTCTTCTTCTTTTTCTTCTTCTTGAAAAAAACAAATATGTTTCTTTTTTGTTTCCCATCTAGCTAAGAAAATATCCTCCATTTCCTCCCAATCCCAATCCAATAGATCTATATCCAAATAAGAATACCAATGTCGCGCTTTCCCACCAAGATGAAGATATAAACTAACCCATACTAAAAATTCTTCAAAATACATTTTTTAAAATTGTATCCACCATTTTTTTGCATCAATTTCCCCATTACCATAGAAAATTGGTATATCCATGATGCATAAAAATTAGGGTTTCACAAACTTACTCCGTTGACCAATATTTTACCTGATGATTTCGTCAATCAGTCAGCCTCAAATCTGAAAGCACAAAGAAGTAACCCATGCTAAAAGTTTGAGAGATTTCCGAAAATGTAAGAAATTCAGAAAAATTCGTCAAATTGCGGCCTATGGAGCAAAATAGTGAAAAAAAATAAAACTGAAATAAATATGTAAAACTAGATCCAAAAGTTCTGAAATTTCAGTGGAATCACTATTTGATATATTACCAACAACCCAAAAAAATAAATCTCATAATTCATCATTATTCAGAAGATATAGATGAAACCTTAGAATTAGGGTTTCAATCCTAAAACAGACACAAATTTTGCAAATCAGCTCCAAAGAGTCTGAAATTTTGAGGGAATATCACTTGAACTATGTATCCACTCTCCACAAAAAATATCTGAAAAATTCCAAGTATATCTCCAGATATAAATGAATCACCAACATTAGGGTTTCATCCCACAAATTTCCCGGATCACTGCTCTGATACCACTTGTAAGAATATTACTTGTATAAATCAGAACATATACAGAAGAATAACATGAAATAACACCAAAATGATGACAATATTCTCATATAATAGCTTTTCCACTTCGAGGGGGCAACCTCCAATACCACTTTGAGGGGGTAACCTCCAAACCATACAATAACACTCCAATAATCAATATGATGATTAACTATAACCTTCTAACCCCTATATATACCATTCTAACCTATGGCCAATACTGAGGCTGACATCCTAAGCATAATAAATCATAAATGAATGATATAATAGGATAAGGGGATGTGTGCCACATGTCGGCATCTCCATCAACCCATATACATTATAATATATCCCAAGGTACATAGCATCTTGTAAGAATATTACTTGTATAAATCAGAACATATACAAAAGAATAACATGAAATAACACCAAAATTATGACAATATTCTCATATAATAGCTTTGCCACTTCGAGGGGGCAACCTCCAATACCACTTCGAGGGGGTAACCTCCAAACCATACAATAACACTCCAATACTCAATATGATGATTAACTATAACCTTCTAACCCCTATATATACCATTCTAACCTATGGCCAATATTGAGGCTGACCTCCTAAGCATAATAAATCATAAATGAATGATATAATAAGATAAGGGGATGTGTGCCACATGTCGGCATCTCCATCAACCCATATACATTATAATATATCCCAAGGTACATAGCATTGCCTCCCTCTTTGACATGTTTCGTCCCCGAAACATAAGAAGAAGCCATATAACGAGTGTGCTTTAAATTATTGCACACTTGTCACCAAGCTTGATCATCCAACCACCATATGAAATCCTATCCTGTGTAGCAATTTCCTCATCAACATCTTCTTCTTCTTCTTCTTCTTCTTCTTCTGATGTTGTTTTTGCTTCTGATTCTTCTTCTTCTACTTATTTTTCTTTTTCTTTTTCTTCTTTTTCTTCTTCTTCTTCATCTTCTTCTTCTTTTGTTGCCCATCTGTCCATAAAAACTTGTTCCAATTCCTGCAAAGACCAATTAGACTTTTCCTTTTCTAACTTAGAAAAGAAAATCTGTGTAGGGCCACTAATCCACAACTTGAATAACCAAATATATGATGGTTTAGATAATTTATCCCTGAATTTGTTCCACCATTCTCTAGCATCAATCCTACCATCTCTAAAAAAAGCTACCATCGCCATGCTCCACAAAACTAGGGTTTTTGTAATTCTGAAAACACTTTGGCCAATGGATAAAAACACAAAGAATAAGCCCTAACTAAAATTTGAAGAGCTTTCCGAAAATATAAATTTTGCTAAAAAATACCACAATTTGCTTCCTGAAAAGTGAATTTATGAAAAAACCTAAAAAACCAATAAAATACGCAAAACAGATCCAATGCAGCTGAATTTTTCAGATATTCTGAATTAAATGTTTTCCAAACTATGATGAAAAAACTGGGAAAAAAATCGATACCCTCTTCAAGATATATTCGAAACAAAAAATTAGGGTTTTTGCCCTAATTTTGGCCGAAATCGCTGCTCTGATACCACTTGTAAAGATATTACTTGTATAAATCAGAACATATGCCTCATAATAACATGAGAGAACACCAAAATATAGATAAATTATGATAATATGCTCATATAATAGCCTTGCCACTTCGAGGGGGAAACCTCCAATACCACTTCGAGGGGGTAACCTCCAAACCATACAATAACACTCCAATACTAAATATGATCCTTAAATACAACCTTATAACCCCTATATATACCATTATAACCTATGGCCAATACTGAGGCCGACCTCCTAAGCATAAAAAATCATAAATGAATGATATAATAAGATAAGGGGATGTGTGCCACATGTCGGCATCTCCATCAACCCATATACATTATAATATTATATCCCAAGGTACATATCAGGTATGCACTATTTCCATAGTCCTTCATGACTCGGTATGGGCCCAACCATTTAGGCCGGAACTTCCTTCCTTTTCCAGTCTTCTTGTCGATCTGGTTGTCTAGTCTTAGAACTAGATCACCTTCATATATGTCGCATTCATAGACTTTCTTGTTATACTGCCAGAACATCCGGTCAGCATAGACTCTGTGCCACTGTTCAACATCTAACCTAGCTTCATCTAGGATTTCTAGTTGGGAAATACATACTTCTCTGTAAGCATCTTCATCTAGAATCCCTTGTAATGAAATGCGGAGACTGGGTATTTAAACCTCGAGTGGGAGAACTGCCTCTGCCCCGAATACTAGCGACAAAAGAGTTACTCCCTATGGTGTTCTTATTGAGGTTCAGTGGGCCCATAAGGCCAGATATAACTTCAAGTGCCAATCTCATTTGTTTTCTTTCACCATTTTAAGGAGAATGGCTTTTAGTGTTTTATTCATCGCTTCAGCCTATCCGTTGGCTTGAGGGTAATACAAGGAAGCTGTATGATGGCTTATCTTAAATTTATTGCATAGTTCATAAACCTCTTCATTCTTAAAATAAGTTCCATTATCGGAGATGATGATTTGTGGGATACCATACCTACAAATGATTTGGTTCAAAATGAACTTGGGGATTACAGAAACAGGTACAGTAGTAAGAGGCATAGCCTCTACCCATTTGGTAAAATATTTGGTGGCCACGGTTATAAAATTATGGCCGTCTATGGACGAGGGAGATAATTTCCCTATTAAATATAGGCCCCATGTAGAAAAGGGCCATGGAGTAGCGATTGGTTGTAGAGCTTGTGTCGGCATGTATATCTCATGGGAGAATTCTTGGCACTTATGACACCTGTGTACGAACTCTACTACGTTGTGTTCTAGAGTAGGCTAGAAATAGCCCATTCGATGTATTTTACGAATGGTGGCATGACCACCAAAGTGGCCTCCACACATTCCACTGTGGGATTCATGGAGAATCTTCTTGTATTCTTCTGTGTCGACACATCTTAGGAGCATTCCATCGAACGCTTTTTGGTAGAGCACTTGCTCTATAATGATGTATTTAGCTACGATAATACGTAACCACCTTCTTTGTTGTGGTGTAGCTCCTTCTGGATACGTATGGTCCATGATATAATTAATGATATCAGTGTACTAGGGACACTCAGAGATAGAAGGTCAAGTTTCCATGTAGTAAACACACTCATCTAGAAAATCTAAATCTACTAGATCACCTCTGTCTAATGGGTTATTAGCTAACCAATCTGTGATGATTTGTCCTTTAACTGACTTCTGATTTAAAAACGTTAATTTGAATTCTCCCATTAAGGTTATAAAACATCCAACCTTCTTAGATAAGGACCCTTGTGTGAGGAAAGTTCGTAAATGGTCCGTTTTTACCATGACCCTTGTTTCTTGATTTAGCATATAGTATCTTAGGTGTTTGGTTGCAAATACTATGGCAAGGCATTCTCATTCTACTTATGTGTAACATGTTTCATAGTCGAGCAACATTCAGCTAATGAAATAAATCACGTGTTCTGTCTTGTCATCATCTTCTTGAGCTAGCATGCAGGCTAGCGAGACATTGGTAGCTCGTGAGTATAGAATTAACAGGTGATCTAGCTTAGGTGACATTAGCGTAGGTGGTGATAACAGGAAACACTTAACTGCATCAAAAGCTTCATTACAGTCTTCAGTCCAATTAATGCTATAATCTTTCTTGAGTAAATTGTTGATTGGATGAATGGCGAAGCTTAAGTCTGGGATTCATCTTCGGATTGCACCTAGATTTCCAAGAAATGATCTGATTCCAGATTCATCTGAAGGTGGAACCATTTCGAGGACAGCCCAAATTTTGGTTGGGTCAACATCTATCCCTCGTGACGATATGATGTAACCTAGGAGCTTCCCTCCTGTTACACCAAAGATGCATTTTTCTAGATTCAGCGTGACTTCATATTCTATCAGACGTGAGAGAATGACACGGAGTAATTCCGGATGGTCACAATGCATCTTAGCCTTAGACAACAAGTCATCTACATAGGATTCCATGATTTTATGAATTAAATCATGAAATATATATTTCATAGCTCGCTGGTATGTAGCACCAGCATTCTTGAGACCAAATGGCATGACAACATAGAAATAAGTTCCCCAGGGAGTTATAAACGTGGTTTTAGCTTGATCTTGTTTAGATATTTTAATTTGATTGTATCCTAAGAATCCATCCATGAGAGACAAAATTTCAAACCTAGCTGTTGCATCAATAGTGGCATCAATGGATGGAAATGGGAAGTCGTCTTTAGGACACGCTTTGTTGATGTATCGAAAATCTATGCAGATGCATATCTTCCAATTCTTCTTGAGAACGGGAATGATATTAGATACCCATTTGGAGTAATCAACTGGCTTGATGAATCCTACTTGGAGGAGTTTTATTACCTCCTCTTTTACCATGAGAGCTACCTTGGGTTTCATGGGTCTTGATTTTTGTTTAATTGGCTTTGCATCAGATTTAGTGACGAGGTTGTGCACTGCAATGTGGGGTGTAACTCCTGTCATTTCCTTATAATTAAATGCAAACACCTTCTAATGTTCTTTGAGAATCCGAGTATGTATTTCTAATTCTTCTTGGGTTAACAAGGATCCTAGTTTCAAAATCCTTGGTTCATCTTCCGTTCCGATGTTAATATCAATGGTTTCTTCAATCAAAGAGGTGTTACCCTCTTCAAACTTAGGTGGTGCTGGAGGTAAATCCAAATCATCCCCATTTTCTACTGTGCATATTCTAGGTTCCATTTGTGAGGGAATATCCATCATGGGATTTCCGAAGTAGGAAGATGAATGTGGGATTAAGGACAAATCTATCATATGATAGGAGATATGTAGTTCCGCATAGGCATTTAAGTAATCCAAAGTGGCCATATCACTATTAGCATGGTCTAGGATAGTAGATTTATTTCTATTTAAAAGAGAATTCGTCATTGTCTTTATAAATGGTTCATCGCGAAGGGATACCATGAAATGGGTATCCTCTAACTCATTGCTTGGAGTAAAACGTGATGCTAAAGTTACTATTGAATTTGCGAGAAGATTTTTCTCTCGTGGGATTGCTTCATTTGATATGAAGTCAAAATCCTTGCTTAAATCTAATACAGCTATTTTGTAAAGTTGTAAGTGCTCGGATTTGGTTTCATATACCTTAGAGACTTGGTTTGCTACCAACACCCTGATGTTATTAACACTAATTCTTTTGGCTAAAATGAGGCCCAAGAGGAGGGCTTCGTACTCAGTGCCATTGTTTGTACATTCAAAATTTAGTTTGAAGGCAAAAGGTAAGACTTTTCCTTCAGGGGAAGTAAATATTAGACCCGCCCCCGCTCCGTAACATCATCTAGCTCCATCATAATGGAGTGTCCAATATTTGACTGGGAATATGGACGCTGGGATATCTGTTGTGTTTGCATATTCCACTTCCACCACACAGAGATCCACTGTTGGAAGAGAGCCAATGCCTAGGGAATACCCTATGCCTACTGAATCGAATGGTAACAATATTGGTAGATCATTTTCTAGAAATTCAATGATTTTTGTAGTAGTTCGTAATGATTCTACTTCTACAGTTTTAGCCTCATCTTTGGGGGTTGGGGTTGCTTTTGCTAGGCTCATAGTTTCAAGATCTATCGTAGGTACCAACTTTCTTTTGTTTTTGTGTCGGTAGGCTTATTAAGTTTGTTTGTTGGGAGTTCAAACTCTAAGTGTACACCTAGTCTTTTCTTTAAGTCAGCTAGGTGTACATCAAATGGTTTTGGATCACCTTTGGCCAAAAATATCTTTCCTAAGTGTAAAAACCTTACTTCTTGAAATAGCGTAGAAGGGATTGCTTTCATGCGGTGTATCCATGGTCGGATGATAATCATATTATAGTTAGTTTCCCGATCTATAATATAAAACTCAGTCAAGATGGTTTTGGGTCCCAAGGTGACCGGTAATATTATAGTTCCAACTGAGGTGGCTTTAAGGCTATCATAGCCCATCAGTGTGTTTCGAGTTGTGGAACAATTGGTTTCTACATACCCTAGCTTTTGAAGGAAAGAGAAGGGAACTTTATTAACTGCCACCCCGTCATCAACCATTGCATGCTTTACATAGTTGTTATAAACCCATACTTGTAAATGTAAGGCTGGATCACCTCGACGTGTGATTTCAGCATTTGTTGGCATTTTGTTTATCTCGAATATGAATTCGACATCCCTATCTGCCTTCCCTGGAGGATGAACATCAAATTCCACATGATTTACCTGTGTTTTAGGAGGTGGAGTGATGTTAACTAAATGAACTAAACCTAATGCTTCTAAAAGAGTAGCCCTGTGGGCAGGATAATTCTTCAGTAAGTCTAAAAATGAAATGTGTGAGAAGCTTTTTGTTAGGTCGTTAATTAAATCATAGGCACCCACAAGTTTTGCTATGATTTATTAGATGTTATCTACTTCCATCAGGTGGCTTGGAATCAGCTGAGAGAAATACTCTCGTGTCTTTGTTATAGATTTAATGGGTAGTTTGGTGTCTAACTCCACTAAACCGACTACCTTAGGTCATGGCTAACTTCCCAGTTGTGGCACAACTAGTGGATTTAGCGAGGTAGAAGCTTCATGATCATTGTTTCCTGTAATTACACCCTTGTTTTTCCCAGTTAGATTTAGCTTGTTATTATCGTGATTTGGGAGTGGATCATTAAATATCTTGAGGGATGCATTTTGAGGGAAAACTGCCCCTGAGAAAGTATTTGATGTTGATGGTGTAGGGTCTGCCAAGAACATATCCATGAAAAGTTGTCTTTGTTCATCTGGAAAGTGTTGCATGAATTTATTGTAGTGAGGACACGTTCTAGTGTAATGGCCCTGAATTTTGTGGAAACCACAATATGAATTAGGATTGTAATTCCTTGTTTGTTGTTTTGGTGCGTATTGCGGTCCAAAATTTTGATCAAATTGTTGTCTATTAGGATTAAAATTTTGTGTTTGTTGTCTTTGGTTTGAATTCTAGTTTTGGTATCTATTTGAATTTTGGCTCAGACCCTGTGTGGGATTTCACCATTGATGTTGTTGTTGTTGTGGAT
Source organism: Taxus chinensis (assembly GCA_019776745.2). Classification (NCBI taxonomy): domain Eukaryota; kingdom Viridiplantae; phylum Streptophyta; class Pinopsida; order Cupressales; family Taxaceae; genus Taxus; species Taxus chinensis. The sequence goes on along the minus strand of CM034151.1, from coordinate 902,296,282 downwards.
GGTTAAAGTCCACTGTATTGATTGTTGGGGTAAAATTTTGTTTTCTTTGATTATTCATTGGTGGTGAAGTATTCACAGTATTTACCTTTTTAGGCTGGTCGGTTACTCTGCCTATTATTACACCCTGATTTTATTAAGGATTTTAGGTCCTTGATTGATGTTCATGGTAGTAGGATAAGTTTTAGTGTTCTGGTTGGGGGTGATTAACCTCTTGTTTGCTCCATATCTTTTGTGACCACTATCAATTGCCGCTTGATCTATTTGAAGAGCACTCTCAAGTACTTCATTGTAAGTTCTTAATGGGAACTTCTGGACTTCTTCCTTCACTTCTCTGCTAAGATAATGAAGGAATAAATCACATATTTCAATTTGATCCATGTTAGGAGAACTTGCCAAAGAATAAAGAGCTGTACGCCACCTTTGAATGAAATGGGTGACAAATTCGTTGTGTTCTTGTTTGATGTGTAAGAACTCTCTGATTCCTGTTCTTAATAATTTGTTCATGTCGAAGGCCTTGATGAAATCTGACACAAGTTGTTTGAATGAATGCATGGAAGCCTCAGGTATTCTATAATACCAATCAAGAGTAATGCCTTCCAAGGTTTTTGGAAATATTTTAGTAACAACCCCATCCCATGGGAGTAGTTCTTGAATGGCCGTAGCATAAGATTTCATATGTGCATTTGGATCTCCCTCACCTTTATATTTGGGAAAATCAAGGAGAGGTCTTGGAAGCATGACACTTCGTATGGTGAAATCTAAGGGATCTTTCAAGTATTCTGAATATGTCCCTATCACATAGGTTTCGACCATTGATGGTGCCTGCTGAGGGAGCAGTGGTGGAATGGGTTATTGATGTGGCATTGCGTATACATTGGCAAGGGCATAAGGAAGCCCCTGTGTTTGACCAAACATGCTGGGAAAGGAGAACATATCCCCTTGTGGTGTTTTGGAGTACATTTTTAGGTATGATGGGGTATTGTCCATGAATGGATTGTTTTGTACTAGACCGGGAGGAACAATGTTAGAGATTATGGGTCTAGTTGGCATTTGTTGTGAATACTGAGGGGTCATGCCTAACGTGCCTACTCCTATGAGGAGATCTACTTGGCTAGGATGGTGTGGAGGATTGGAACTTCCTGCTTGCATGAATTACAAATTTTAACTTGCTTGGGCAAGTTCTAACCCTCTAACCTTTTCTATTAGAGTTGAAATGACTTCATTTGGTGAAGTCACGGTATTTTTCTGTAGTGGCGTTTGTTGTATATTATGTTGTATAGGCATGTGATATCCTGTTATGAACTGATCGCTATCTTTCCAAGTTTCTCTGAGGGTATTTCCTATATGTAGTGGCATAGAGGTATTTTCTTGAAAAGAGACCTCGGGTTGTGTTTGTAAACCTCCTACAGGTGGATACATACTTCGAGAACGTTGGTCATTCCTAGCATAACGTACTAAATATTCATAATCTAAACCTCGGTATGAGTCTGATTGTATACTAATTTGTGGTCTAAGTAGCATCTGAGGAGATGAACCAGATTCATCGGTGAATGTCATGTTATTCGAGCCTGAAGGCTTTGTTTTTTGCATTTGAGCGAGCTGATTTAACTCCTATGTTTGAAATGATGAGTTGTATCTGATTCTCAGAGTTTGTGTTGACAACTGCTTAGTTGAGTAGTTTTCACCCCATACTGAGAGTGAGGGTGATGATTTTCTATTTTTTTGGGCGTAGTATGCCTCAAGACCCAAGAGGGGTCTGCCATATGCATCGAATCCTGACATATTCGGGGGCTTTATGAATACCCGCAGAATAATGGGAGAGAGTGGAAATGATTGTGAAATAAGGTGGAAAAGATGAAAATTATACTAATCTTGGAAGAACACGTAATAATATGACTCTGAACTAGAAAGTAGGAAGCTCACGTCGGGTTCACCAATTTTGTATGACGGAAAAGTGACATGTGAGCATGGGAATCTAAAAGCAATTATTCCTCGCACCCGACCTCTCGAGGTCATGCTGAGACAGCTGGTGGGTATGGAATATGTGTGAGATGTAGAGAAAATAGTTAGGAAATCTAATGTCTTCAATACACATTGGTGGAATTTACGATTCTAAGGTAAAGAAGGCCCTCCTAACTTGAACTGGTGTGATAGATCGGTTAGCAAGGATGACTACTCGAAGGCTCCAATCAATATCAAGTTCTAGCGTGATTTGATCTATAGGTTGTGGAATATGTGGAAAATGACCCGGGATAATTTCATGTATTTCTCTAGACAGGATCATATGGTGGATGGTAAATATAGTCAATTCTATGGATGATTCTCTAGCCTAGTGTAGAATTCCCTAGTTCTGTTAGCTGCTGTGTCTAGCAAGGATAATTGTTCAATAATGACAGGTGGAAGTGGGGTAGATCTAAATATTAGTGTACGTAGGCCATTGTCTATGTCTAATTCTCCTATGGATTTGTGGGGCTACGGGATTTATGGGTCACAACGATAGATTCTTAGTTGTTGTGGACCTGTTATGGTCTTGCGTGAAATCAAGTCCTAATCCCTAATATCTAGTAATCGTATTCTTTCTTAGCTTCTATATTTAGGATCAATAACTATGTGATTTTCTCAGAATACCCTACAGGTGTTCGTGAAACCTGGATTCTTAGGCCGGTATCTATATCTAGAAGAGTGTCTCTTACATCTGGATGTGGGACCAAAGGATCACAACCAAAGGTTTATTCTCTTTCTAACCCTTCTACAGTCATATGAATGTTACCTAGGGTAATCTGTAGTTCAGTTGATTCAACCAAAATGTGTGTGCTTGGTCATCTTCTATGTTTAGTCCGTTCAACTGGGAATTGATTTTTTGCAAGCTTACCATTGTTCTGAAGACTTGAATCCTAATATTTTGGTCTATATCAGTTATTGCTGTGATGAGATTTGGCTGAGGCACGATTGGCTCGAATACATATTCCCTGGGCTTTCTAGGTCTCGTGATTGTCATACAAAAGCAACAAAGTAAAGAGAACTATAGTAAAATGAAATTTAACTATGTGAAGTAAATATATAGTATATATGACTTCTTTATTTTTTTGTGTTTTATGACGAGTTTTACAAATTTAAGAAATCAGCTATTTAAAATATCTAGAATGAAAACTAAAATAATCAATTTAAAACAAACAAAATAACCGAGTGTAGCTATTTGTCTGTGCAATTTGTAGATCTATTCTAAACAATGAAATAGCTTATCTAATCTATCTGCAAGACTCTCGATCCTACCTCAGAAGTGAGGAGTGAATCATATTTTCTTAGAAACTATCAATCCCCATAGCTTCCCTGACAATATCGAGAGTAGAATTAACTGAAATAAAGAAATTAACTACTCTATTTGATATGATTCTAACTAGAACTTTGAAAGCTATAACCTGGATTCTACAGAACAGTGGCGAATCCATTGGTGTGTGTGATCTTTTCCCCTTAGTGTGATCTCCTCGTTCCTTCATGTTCTTGTGGATCAAGAAAAGCATGTAATGCTAGCATCAACAGAAGTAGATATTGGGATAAAGGTAGCTCAGAACATTGACTGAATACAATGCGAGTAGGAGAGGGATAGCACAAGAGTACAGAGCTTAGCTTATGCAATTCCTAGTGGGATCTATTGTGAGTCATGCAACATAAAGTGTCCAGAACTTAAAACTATCCTCTTTGAGGAGAAAAGCCTGCAAATTTAATGGATTCCTAAGCTATTCTACTCTAATGGATTAGATGAAATAATAGCAGTGCTTGGACAAGATGGATATGTGGCTTACCAATAGTAAAACAATGCTAACTAAGCATGCAATGAAAGAAACTAAGCATTCTAATCAAAATGAAAACTAAATCTATTGCAAATAGAAATCAGAGGAAAATTTTTAGGGGCCATTTGCTTGAGTACAAGCCATCTATTTATATCATTTGGATTTACCCAAGGTAAAAACCAATTTGAACTCTTAAACTATAAACAATGGAAAAACACTATTCCAGGGAACCAGAATCATAAATGTAAGCTTATGGAGGTGAAATAAAGCTAGTAAAACATTGAATTTACATGAGTCATGTAAAAAGAGATTTCTAGAAAATGTGTAAAGGACCGCCACCCTGAGCAGGGAGGTGGTTATAGGACCGCCGCCCAGGCAGGGTGGCAGTTTCGTCACTAAAGAAAAAAGGCTAAGGAAAGAGGGGAAAAGGAAAAAATAAAGTACGCGGGGGATAAGTGGGGCATGTAGGATGTTAACACACACTAGGAGAGCTTTTCTAGATCCCGAATGCCTTGCGAGGAGACCTGTATCATCATTGGGGCACATGTCACATTGTTCTGGTAGTACAGTACCTTACAATTTTGGGTACGTACAGTCCCTAGCTAGCTGCTTGGTAAGCTCATAAGTGAGCTCAAGTCTTCTTACTCGATGAGTTTCTTGGTGAGTTCCTAGGTGAGTTGTTAGGTAAGCTACTTGACAAACTATGAGGTGAGCTACAACAAGAGCTCAAGGTGAGTTGGCAAGGTGAGCTCCTCAGTGAGCTCAAGGTGAATTGACAAGGTAATCTAATAAGTGAGTGCCCATGCGAGTTATCAGGGACAGCTATCACGTGAGATCCTGTTTAATTTTTTGGGTGAGCTACTTGATGAGATCTCAGGAGAGCTCAAGTCAAGGTACTTAGTGAGCTCAAGGAGAGCTGGCAAGGTGAGATATAAGGTGATCTCCCAGATGAGTTTCCAGGGAAGCTCAAGTTGAGCTACTTGATCGAGCTCCTGGGTGAGCTTCTTGTCAAGCTCCCCAACCAAGATCCTAGGTGAGCTAATTGGTGAGCTCCCAGGAGAGCTCAAAGGATGGCTTGTCAGTAATCTCTGAGGTGAAATTACATGTGAGATACTATATGAGCTCAAGATGAGATGGAAAGGTGAGCTTAATGGAATTTTGTAAGGTGAGCTCAAGGACAAGTTGGTAAGGAAAGCTATCAGATGAGCTCCTAGACAAGTTCCCAAGTGAGTTACTCGATGAGCTCCTGAGAAAGGTCAACTCGAGCTGATCATCAATCTCCTAGAAGAGCTCCCTAGTGAGCTACTTTACGAGCTATTCAGTGAGCTCCCATGAGAGCTACTAGGTGAGCTCCCAAGATAGCTAATTGGCGAGCTCACCATGCGAGGTTCTTGCAGAGCTACTCGGTGACCTCACAAGTGAGCTCATAAGTGAGCTCAAGTAAACCTACTCAGAGGTGAAGTACCAGATGAGCTCATGATGAGTTGGAAAGGTGGGCTCCCTCAGTGAGCTTAAGGTGAGCTTACAAGGTAAGATGATAGGTGAGCTCCCATGTAAGTTGGTAAGGCGAGCTTTCAGATGAGCTCCCATGTGAGTTTTTGGGATAACTACTTGGTGAGCTCTAGTCGAGATGCTCGGTGAGCTCCTGGGTGAGCTCAAGGTGAGCTGGTAAGGTGAGCTCCAAGGTGACTTTCCATGCAAGCTCAAGTAAAGCTACTTGACGAGCAGCTGGGTGAGCTACTTGCCGAGCTCGCAGCTGATATCCTAGGTAAGCTACTCAGTGGGCTCTTAGGAAAGCTCAAAGGTGAGCTTGTCAGTAATGTCTAAAGTGAGCTTATATGTGAGCTACTAGCTAAGCTCAAGGTGAGGTGGTAAGGCAAGTTGTCAGGTGAGCTCCCAGGTGATTTCGCAGCTGAGTTTATTCAAAAATCTCTCAGGTCAAGCTCAACTCGAGCTGATCAGTGAGCTACTTGGTGAGCTATTTAAAGAGCTCCCAGGTGAGTTTCCACATGAGCTCCCCAAATGAGCTACTTAGCAATATCCTAGGTGAGGTCCCCGGTGAGCTCCTAGGCAAGCTACTTAGGTGAGCTACTTGACAAACTTCAAGGTAAACTACCAGATGAGCTACTTGAAGGTGAGTTGGCAAGGTGAGCTCACTTAGTGATGGCTCAATGTGAGGTGGCAAGTTGAGTTGCCATGTGAGTTTTTAGGTGAGCTACTTGACCAGCTCTTAAATGAGCTATGAGTTCCCACGTGAGTTAATCGACGAGCTTCTGGGTGAGATCAACTTGATATGATCAGTGAGCTCCCAGAAGAGCTCCTAGGTGAGATACTTGACCAATTTGTTTAGTGACCTTATAGGTGATTTACTAGCTAAGATCCCAAGTGAGCTACTTGGCGAGCTCCCATGCGAGGTCCCCAGCGAGCTTCTCGGTGAGCTCATAAGCTAGCTCAAGTCAACCTACTCAATGAGCTACTTGGTGAGCTCCTAGGTGAGCTATTAGGTGAGCTCCTAGGTGAACTAATTGGTGAGATACTCAATAAAATCTTAGGTGAGCTACCAAAAAATCTCAAGGTGATTTGGAAAGGTGATCTCCAAAGCAAGCTCAAGGTGAGCTGACAAGGTGAGGTAATAGGTGACCCTCCCATGTGAGTTTTCTGGGTCAGCTATCAGGTGAGCTACCATGTGAGTTTTCAAGGTGACCTACTTGACAAGCTCTTGGGTGAGCTCAAGTCAAGCTACTTGACGAGCTCCTATGTGAGCTCAAGGCATGTTGGCAAGGAAAGCTGTCAGGTGAGATCCTAGGTGAGTTTTCGAGAAAGCTCAAGTCAAGCTACTCGAGGAGCTTCTAGGTGAGCTACTTTATGAGCTCCCAGTTGAGCTCCTAAGTGAGCTGCTTGGTTATCTCCCATGCGAGCTCAAATATGAGCTTCTCAGAAATCTCTAAGCTGAACTTAAATGTGAGCTAACCAGATGAGCTCAAGGTGAGTTAGAAAGGTGAGCTTAAGGGGAGTTGGCAAGGTGAGTTGTAAGGTGAGTTCCTAGGTGAGTTACTCAATGAGCTCCTAAGTGCAAGCTCAATTCAAGTTGATCAGTGAGCTCCCAGAAAAGCTCTTAGGCGAGCTACTTGGTCGAGCTATTGTGGCGAGCTCTAAGGTAAGCTACTAGGTGAGCTCCCAAATGAGCTACTTGGTGAGATATTCGAGTGAGCTCACAGGTGCAAGCTGCTAGGTGAGCTCCCCACGTGAGCTACTTGGTGACCTCCCAGCTGAGGTCCCCGATGAGCTACTTAGTGAGCTCAAAAAATTGAGCTCAAGTCAACCTACTTGGTGAGCTCCTAGGTGAGTTGTTAGGTGAGTTCCTAGGTGAGCTATTATTCGAGTTCGTAGGCAAGCTACTTGGAGATATACTCAATGAACTCTAATAGGGGAGGTCTCATGTGAGTTAACAAGGAAAGATATCAAGTGAGCTCCCATGCACATTTTTTGGGTGAGCTACTTGATGAGCTCCCGGGTGAGCTCAAGTCAACCTACTCGGCGAGCTATTCAGTGACCTCCCAAGTGAGCTACTTGGTGAGCTTCTCAACAAACTCCGAGGTGAGCTACCATACAATCTCACCTAGGTGAGTTAGCAAGGTGAGCTCCTTAGTGAGCTCAAGGTGAGCTGGCAAGGCAAACTGATAAGTTGGTTCCCATGCGAGTTTTCACATGTGCTACTTGACGAGCTCCTAGGTGAGCTACTTGATGAGCTCCCGAGGTGAGCTGAAGTTGAGGTATTTGGGTGATGCTCCTAAGCAAGCTCAAGGTGAGGCTATAATGTGAGCTGTCAGGCGAGCTCCCAGGAAAGTTTTTCAAGTAAGCTCAAATCAAGCTGGTTGACGAGCTCCCAGGTGAGCTCAAAGGTGAGCTAGTTAGCAAGGTGAGTTCAAGGTGAGATGGCAAGGTGAGCTCCCAGGTGATTTTCTAGGAAAGTTACTTGACAAGCTCCCAGGAAAGCTCAACTCGAGCTAATTAGTGAGCTGCTAGAAGAGCTCCCAGGCAGGTTACTAGGTGAGCTCCCAAGTGAGATACTTGGCGAGCTCCAAGGTGACGGTCCTTGATGAGCTACTCGATGAGCTCACAAGTGAGATCACAAGTGAGCTCAAGTCAACCTACTTGGTGAGATCCTCGGTGAGCACCCCAGGCAAGATCTTAGGTGAGCTCTTAGGTGAGATATTAGGCAAGATCCCAGATGAGCTAATTGGAAAGCTGCTTGATAAACTTTGAGGTGACGCTACCTTCTTAGCTCAAGGTGAGTTGGCAAGGTGAGCTCCATCAACGACCTCTAAGGTGAGCTCCCATGTAAGTTGTTAAGGTGAGTTGTTAGGTGATCTCCCATGTGAGTTTTTTAGGTGATCTTCTTGATGAGCTCCTGGGTGAACTCAAGTTCAAGCTACTCGAAAAGCTCCTGGGTGAGCTCAAGGTGAGTTAGCAAGGAAATATTGTTAGGTGAGTTCCAAGTAAGTTTCTGGGATATCTCAAGTCAAGATACTTGATGAGCTCCTAGGTGAGCTACTTGTTGAGCTTCTAGCTGAGCTCCTAGGTGAGTTACTCAGTGATGTCCTAGGTGAGCTCAAAGGTGAGCTTGTTGGAAATCTCTTAGGTGGAGCTTACATATAAGCTACCAGATGAGCTCCAAGTGAGTTGGTAAGGTGAGCTCAAGGTGAGTTGGCAAGACAAGCTTAGGTGAGATTGATCAAGGTGAGATGTCAAGCTGAGCTCCCCGGTGAGTTCCCAGGTGAGTTACTCGATGAGCTCCCCAGGTGGAGCTCAACTCAAGTTTATCAGTGAGCTCCTAGAAGAGCTCCTAGGTGAGCTACATGGTGACCTATTCGGTGAGCTCCTAGGAAAGCTACTATGCGAGATCCCAAGTGAGCTACATAGTGAGCTCCCATGTAAGATTACCAGTGAGCTAGCTTAGTGAGCTCACACGTGAGCTCAAGTTAACCTACTCGATGAGCTACTCAGTGAGCTCCTAGACGAGCTATTAGGTAAGCCATAAAGTGATCTCCTAGGTGAGATATTAGGTGAACTCCCAGGTGAGGTACATGGTGAGATACTTGTTAAACTCTGAGATGAGCTACCAGACAAAATCAAGGTGAGTTGGTAACATTAGCTCCTGCAGCGAGCTTAAGGTGAGCTAGCAAGGTGAGCTAAAAGGTGAGGTCTTGTGCTAGTTATCAGGGTGAGCTATAAGGCAAGCTCCAATGTGAATTTTTGGGTGAGCTACTTGACAAGCTCTTGGGCGAGCTAGAGTCGAGCTACTCAGCAAGCTCCTGGGCTAAGCTCAAGGTGAGCTAGTCAAGTGAGCTCCTAGGAAAGTTTCTAGGGAATCTCAAGTTGAGCTACTCAATGAAAGCTCTTATTCGAGGGACATTTCAAAAGTGAGGTCAAGTCAACCTACTCAGTAAGCTACTCCATGAGCTCCTAGGTTAGCTACTTGGTGAGCTACTCAACGAAATTTAAGGTGAGCTACCAAATGAGTTCAAGGTGAGCTCCAAGGTAAGCTCAAGACGAGCTGGTAAGGTGGGACCTTATAGGTGAGCTCCCATCTGAGTTGTCAGGTAGCCTACTTGACAAGCTCCTGAGTGAGCTCAAGTCAAGCTCACTCGGTGACCTCTTGGGTGATCTATCACATGTGCTCCTAGGTGAGTTTCTGGGAAAGCTCAAGTCGATTTGATGGATGAGCTCCTGGGTGAGTTACTTGTTGAGATCCCAATAGATCTCCTAGATGAGCCACTCGGTGAGCTCCCATGATGAGCTCAAAGGTGATATTGTCGGTAATCTCTAAGGTGAACTTACATGTGAGCTACCAGATGAGCTCAAGGTGAATTGGACAAGGTGAGCTCAAGATGAGTTAGCAAGGTGAGCTCTAGGTGAGTTTGGCAAGGTGAGTTATCAAGCAAGCTCCCAGGTGAGCTCCCAGGTAAGTTACTCGATGATCTCCAAAGTGAACTCAACTCGAGCTCATCAGTGACCTCATAGAAGAGATCCTAGGTGAGCTACTAGGTGATCTATTTGGTGAGCTTCCCAGGTGAGTTACTGGGTGAGATCCCAAGAGAGCTACCTTGGCGAGCTTCTAGGAGAGGTCCCCAATGAGCTCACAAGTGAGCTCAAGTAAACCTACTTGGTGAGCTACTTAGAAAGACCTCCTAGGTGAGATGTTAGGAAAGCTCCTAGGTGAGTTGTTACGTAAGCTCCCAAAGTGAGATACTTGGTGAACTACTCAATGAACTCCAAGGTGCCGCTACCAGATGAGCTCAACTTGAGTCGGCAAGGTGAGATCCTCATCGAACTCAAGGCAAGCTAGCAAGGCAAGTTAATAGGTGAGCTTCCATGCGAGTTGGCAAGGTGAGTTGTGAGGCAAGCTCCCATGTGAGTTTTCAAAGTGAGTTACTTGATGAGCTCCTTGGTGAGCTCAAGTTGAGTTGCTCAGCGAGCTCCTGGGTGACCTCAAGACAAGCTGTCAGGTGAGCTCCCAGTTGAGTTTCCGAGTAAGCTCAAGTCTAGCTACTTAACGAGCTCCTGGGTGAGATGCTTACTGAGCTCCTAGAAGATCTCCTAGCTGAGATGATCAGTGAGCTTGAAAGCAAGATCAAATTTAAGCTTGTCAGTAAGCTTTGAGGTGAGCTTACATGTGAGCTACAAGATAAGCTCAAGATGAGTTGGCAAGGTGAGTTTTCAGGTGACCTCCTAGGTTAATTCCCAGGTGAGTTACTCGATGAGCTCCCAGGTGAGCTCAACTCGATCTGATTGGTGAGCTCCAATAAGAGCTCCCAGGTGAGCTACTTCATGAGATATTCAATGAGATCCCAGAAGAGCTACTAGGTGAGATCCCAAGAAAGCTAATTGGCGAGCTCCCAGGCGAGGTCTCTATGGTGAGCTCACTCAGTGAGCTCACAAGTGAGATCAAGTCAACCTACTCAGTGAGCTACTTCGTTAGTTGGCAGGTGAGCTGCTAGTCAAGCTCCCAGGTGAGTTACTAAGTGAGCTACTCAAAAAACTTTGAGGTGAACTACCAGAAGAGCTCAAGGTGAGTTGGCAAGGTGATCTCCTCAGTGAGCTCAAGGCGAGCTGGCAAGGAGAATAAATAGGTGAGCTCCCATGTGAGTTTTCACATGAGCTACTTGATGAGCTCCCCGGGTGAGCTCAAGTTGAGCTACTCAACGAGCTCCTAGGGCAAGCTCAAGGCAAGCTGGTAAGGTAAGCTCCCAAGTGAGTTTTTAGGAAAGCTCAATTTGAGCTGGTCGACAAGCTCCTGGGTGAGCTACTTACCAAGCTCCTAGCCTAGCTCTGAGGTGAGCTCCCAGCTAAGCTCAAAGGTGAGCCATTTGGCAAGGTGAGCTCAAGACGAGTTGGCAAGGTGAGATGTCAGGAAAGCTTCTAGGTGAGTTCTCACGTGAGTTACTCGATGAGCTCTGGGGTGAACTCAACTCGAGATCCTCGATAAAATTTTAGGTGAGCTACCTTCTGAGCTCAAGGTGAGTTGGCAAGGTGAACTCCTAACCGAGCTTAAGGTGAGCTGGCAGGGTGAGTTGATAGGCAAGATCCCATGTGAGTTGGTAAGGTGAGCTGTCAGGTGAGCTCCCATGTGAGTTTTTGGGTGATCTTCTTGAGGAACTCCCAGGAAAGCTCAAGTCAAGCTGTTCACCAAGCTCCTAGGTGAGTTCAAGGAAAGCTAGCAAGGTGAGCTGTTAGGTGAGTTCCTATGTGAGTTTTTGGGAAAGATCAACTCGAGCTACTCGTCAATCTCCTAGATGAGCTGTTTGTCAAGCTCCCAGCTAAGCTCTTAGGTGAGCTACTTGGTGAGATCCCAGGTGAACTCAAAGGTGAGCTTTTCGGTAATCTCTTAAGTGAGCTTACATGCAAGCTACTAGATGAGCTTCAGGTGATTTGGTAAGGTGAGCTCAAGGTGAGTTGGCAAAGTGAGCTATCAGGTGAGCTCCTAGGTGAGTTCTGAGGTGAGTTACTTGATTAGCTTCCAGAAGAGGTCAAATTGAGTTTATGGGTGAGCTCCTAGAAGATATCCCAGGTGAGCTAGTTGGTGAGCTATTCAGCAAGCTCCTAGGTGAGCTACTAGATGAGCTCCCAAGCGAGCTACTTAGCAAGCTCCAAGGCGAGGTCCCTAGTGAGCTATTTGGTGTGCTCACAAGTGACACGTGAGCTCAAGTTAATCTACTTAGTGAGCTACTCGTTGAGATCTAAGGTGAGCTATTAGGTGTGCTCCCATGTGAGCTATTAGGTGAGCTCCCAGGTAAGCTGTTAGGTGAACTATTTGATGAACTCCGAGGTGAACTACTAGACGAGCTCAAGGCAAGTTGATAGGTGAGGTCCCATTCAAGTTGGCAAGGCAAGTTGTCAGGTGAGCTCCCATGTGAGTTTTTGAGTGAGCTATAGGGTGAGCTCAAGGTGAGCTAGCAAGGCAAGATCCTAGGTTATTTTATGAGAAAGCATTTGGGTGAGATCAAGGTGAGCTAGTAAGGTGATCTATCACGGAAGCTACTAGGTGAGTTTCTAGGCAAGCTCAAGTTGAGATGCTCAATGAAATCTTTGGTGAGCTTAAAGGTGAGCTTGTCAGAAATCTCTCAGGTGAGCTTACATGTGAGCTACCAAATGAGCTTAAGGTGAGTTGGAAAAGTGAGCTCAAGGTGAGTTGGCAAGGTGAGCTCGAGGTGAGTTGGTAAGGCGAGCTGTCAGGTGAGCTCATAGGTGATCTTCTAAGTGAGCTACTTGGAGAACTCCCAAGTGAGGACCCCGATGACCTACGTAGTGACCTCACATGCAAGCTCAAGTCATCTTACTTAATGAGCTACTTAGTGAGCTACTTGACAAACTCCAAGGTGAGATACCAGATGAGCTCAAGGTGAGTTGGCAAGGTGAGCTCCTCAATGAGCTCAAAGTGAGCTACTCAACAAGGTCCTAGGTGAGCTATTTTCCTATCTCCTAGCCAAGCTCCTAGGTGAGCTATTCGGTGAGCTCCCATGTGATCTTGTTGGCAGTATCTAAAGTCATCTTACATGCGAGCTACCAGATGAGCTCAAAGCGATTCGGAAAAGTGAGCTCAAGGAAATTTGGCAAGGGAAGCTCAACGCAAGTTGGCAATGTGAGCTGTCAGGTGAGGTCCTAGGTAAGTTCCCAGGTGAATTACTCAATGAGGTTACGGGTGAGCTCAACTCAAGTTAATCGTCAAGCTCCTAGAAGAGCTCCCTAGTGAACAACATTTCCAGTTGTTCAGTGAGCTCCCAGGTGATCTTCTAGGAGAGCTCCCAAGTGAGCTACTTGGCGAGCTTCTAAGTGATGTCCCTAACAAACTACTTGGTGAGCTCACAAGTGAGCTCAAGTCAACCTACTCGATGATCTACTCATTGAGCTCAGAGGTGAGCTATTAGGTGAGTTCTCATGTGAGCTACTTGGTGAGCTTCTTGATGAACTCAAAGGTGAGAAACCAGATGAGCTCAAGGGAAGTTGGAAAGGTGGGCTCCGCACTGAGCTCAAGGTGAGTTGGCAAGGTAATCTCCCATTCAAGTTAGTAAGGTGATCTGTCAGGTGATCTTCCATGTCATATTTTGGGTGAGCTACTTCACGAGCTCAATTTGAGCTACTCGGTGAGCTTCTATGTGAGCTCAAGGCAAGCTAGCAAGATGAGCTACCAGGTGATTTTCTGTGAAAGCTAAAGTCAAGCTACTCGATGAGCACCTGGGTGAGATGCTTGCCAAGCTCCCAGCTGAGCTCCTAGATGAGCTGCTTGGTGGACTCTTAGTTGAGCCCAAAAGTGAGATTTTCATAAATGTTTGAGGTGGGTTTATATGTGACCTACCAGCTTAGCTCAAGGTGAGTTGGTAAGGCAAGTTGTCAGGTATTCTCCCAGGTGAGTTCGCAAGTGAGTTACTCAATAAGATCTCAGGCGAGCTTAACTTGAGTTGATCGGTGAGCTCCAAGAAGAGATCCCAAGTGAGATACTTAGTGAGTTGTTTGACGAGCTCCCAGGTGAGTTGCTAGGTGAGCTCCTAAATGAGCTACTTGGTGATCTCCCAAGTGAGGTCCTTGGTGAGCTCACAACTGAGCTGTTAGGTGAGATCCCAGGTAAGCTGTTATGTGAGTTCCTAGGTGAGCTACTTAGTGAGATACTTGATGAACTCCGAAGAAAGCTACCAGATGAGCTCAAGGTGAGTTGGAAAGGTGAGCTCCATAGTGAGCTTAAGGTGAGATGGTAAGGTGAGCTCCCATGTGAGTTTTTCAGGTGAGCTCCAATCTAAAATTTTAGGTGAGCTGCATGACGTGCTCTTGGACAAGCTGTGAGATCCTAGGTGAGTTACTCGATGAGATTCTAGGTGAGATCAACTTGAGATGATCAGAAAGGTCCCAGAAGAGCTCCTACGTGAGCTACTTGACAAGCTTTTCAGTGAGCTACTAGGTGAGCTCCCAAGTGAGCTACTTGATGAGCTCCTATGCGAGGTCCTAGGTGAGCTACTCACTGAGCTCACAAGTGAGATCACATGTAGGCTCAAGTCAACCTACTCGATGAGTTACTCGGTAAGCTCCCAGGTAATCAATTAGGTGAGCTCCTAGGAAAGTTACTTGTGGAGCTGCTCGAAAAAATCTGAGGTGAGCTACCAGACAAGCTCAAGGTGATTTGAAAAGGTGATCTCATAAGTGAGCTCAAGGTGAGCTAGCAAGGCAAGCTGATAGTTGAGCTCCCACGTGAGTTTTTGGGTGACCTGTCAGGTAAGCTCCCATGTGAGTTTTTATGTGAGCTACTTGATGAGCTCCCATTTGAGCTCAAGTCGAGCTAGCAAGGTGAGCTATCAGGTGAGCTCCCATGTGAGTTTTCAGGTAAGCTCAAGTTGAGTTCCTCAATGAGCTCCTGGGTGACTTACTTGCCAAGCTCCCAGCTGAGCTCCTAGGTGAGCTACTCGGTTAGCTCCCAGGTGAGCTCAAACATGAGGTTATTGGCAATTTATGAGCTGACCTTACATACGAGCTATTAGATGAGCTCAAGGTGAGTTGACAAGGTGAGCTCAAGGGGAGTTGGTAAGGTGATCTGTCAAGCAAGCTCCTAGGTGAATTCCTAGGTGAGTTATTCAATGAGCTCCTGGGTGAGCTCAACTCACGCTGATCAGAAAGCTCCTAGAAGATCTCTCAGGGAAGCTACTTGGTGAGCTATTCAGTGAGCTCCAAGGTGAGATGTTAGGAAAGCTCCCAAGTGAGCTACTTGGTGAGTTCCTAGGCCGAGGTCCCTGGTGAGATACTCGGTGAGTTCACAAGTGAGCTCAAGTAAACCTACTCAGAAAGTTACTTGGTGAGCTCCCAGGTAAGTTGTTAGGTGAGCTCCCAGGTGAGCTATTAGGTGAGCTCCAAGATGAGCTACTTGGCAAGCTACTCGATAATCTTTGAGGTGAGCTACCAAACGAGCACAAGGTGAGTTGGCAAGGTCATCTCATCAGCAAGCTTAAGGTAAGCTAGCAAAGTGAGCTAATAGTTAAGCTCCCATATGAGTTTCTGGGTGAGCTATTAGGTGACCTCCCATGTGAGTTTCTAGGTGAGCTGTCAGGTGAGCTCCCATGTGAGTTTTAGGGTGAGCTGCTTGATGAGCTCCTGGGTGAGCTCAAGTCAAGTTACTGAGTGAGCTCTTTGGAGAGCTTAAGGTGAGCTGTCAGGTGAGCTCTCAGGTGAGTTTCTGGGAAAGCTCAAGTCGAGCTGCTTGATGAACTCTTAGGTGACCTGTTGCTGAGCTCCCAATCAAGCTCCTAGGTGAGCTACTTAGTGAGCTCACATGTGAGCTCAAAGGTGAGCTTTTTGGCAATCTCTGAGGTGAGATTACATGTGATCAACCAGATGAGCTCAAGGTGAATTTGCAAGGTGAGCTCAAGGTGAGTCTGCAAGGTGAGCTCAGGATGATTTGGCAAGGCAAGCTATCAAGTGAGCTCTTAGGTGAGTTACTTAACGAGCTCCCAGGTGAGCTCAACTTCAGCTGATCCGTGAGCTCCTAAAATAGCTCCTACGGGAGCTACTTGGTGAGCTTTTCGGTGAGCTCCTAGGTGACCTACTAGGTGAGCTCCCAAGTGAGCTACTTGGTGAGCTCAGTGGTGAGGTCCCTGGTGAGCTACTTGGCAAGCTCACAAGTGAGCTCAAGTGAACCTACTCAGCAAGCTACTCGGTGAGCTCCTAGGTGAGCTTTTAGGTGAGCTCCCAGGTGAGCTGTTAGTCAAGTTCACAAGTGAGCTACTTGGTAAGATACTTGATGAACACTGATAGGGGAGCTGATATGGGGGCTGTCAGGTGAGCTCCCAGGAATGTTCTTAGGTGATTTAGTTAACGAACTCACGGGAAAGCTCACCTCGAGCTAATCGTCGACCTCCCAAAAGAGTTCCCTGGTGAGCTACTTTACGAGCTATTCATTGATCTACTAGGTGAGCTCCTACGTGAGCTACTTGGTGAGATCTTAGGTGAGATCCCTTGTGAGTTGCTCAGTAAGCTCACAAGTGAGCTTAGGTCAACCCACTTAGAGAGCTACTCGTTGAGATCCCATGTGAGCTCCCAGGTGAGCTACTTGTTCAGCTACTCGATGAACTCAGAGGTGAGCTATCAGTGGAGCTCAAGGTGAGTTAGCAAGGTGAGCTCCTCAATGAGCTCAAGGTGAGCTAGCAAGGTGAGCTCCCATGTGAGTTTGTAAGGTGAGTTGTTACGTGAGCTCCTATGTGATTTTTTACGGTGAGCTTCTTGACAAGCTAAAGTCGAGCTACTTGGTGAGCTCCTAGGCTAGCTCAAGGCAAGTTGGCAAGGTGACCTAACAGGTGAGCTCTTAAGTGAGTTTTTGTGCAAGCTCAAGTCAAGCTACTTGACGAGGAGCCTAGGTGAGCTACTTACCGAGCACCCAGCTGAGCTCCTAGATGAGCTACTAAGTGGGCTCTTAGGTGATCTAAAAGGTGAGCTTGTCAACAATGTCTGAGGTGAGCTTATATGTGAGCTACTAGATAAGCTCAAGGTGAGTTGGCAAGGTAAGCTATCAGGTGAGATCCCTGGTGAGTTCCTAGGTGAGTTGTAAGATAAGCTCTCAGGTGAGCTCAACTCGAGCTAATCGATGAGCTCCCAGAAGAGTGCCTAGATGAGCTACTTGGTAAGCTATTTGGCTAGCTCCTAGGTGAGTTACTAGGTGAGCTCCCAAGTGAGCTACTTCATGATCTCCCAGGTGAGGTCCCCGGTGAGCTCACAAGTGAGCTTCTCGAGGAACTCCAAGGTGAGTTGTTAGGTGAGCTCCCAGGTGAGTTGGCAAGGTGAGATGGCAAGGCAAGCTCCCATGTGAGTTTTCACATGATCTACTTGATGAGCTCTTCCATAATGAGCTGTGAGTTCCCAGGTGAGTTACTCGACTAGCTCCTTGGTAAGATCAACTTGAGATGATTGGCAAGCTCCTAGAAGAGGTACTAGGTGAGCTACTTGACAAGCTATTCAGTGAGCTTCTAGGTGAGATGCTAGGCAATCTCCCAAGTGAGCTACTTGTTGAGCTCCTATCTGAGGTCCCTGGTGAGCTCCTCGGTGAGATCACAAGAAAGATCAAGTCAACCTACTCGATGAGCTATTCGATGAGCTCCCAGGCAAGATGTTAGGTGAGATCCTAGGAGACCTACTTAGCGAGCTACTCGATGAACTCCAAGGTGAGCTACCAGACAAGCTCAAGGCAAGTTAGCAAGGTGATCTCCTAAGAGAGCTCAAGGTGAGCTTATAGGCGAGCTCCCACGTGAGATTTTGGGCAAGCTATCAGGAGAGCTCCCATGCAAGTTTTTAGGTGAGCTACTTGATGAGCTCTCGGGTGAGCTCAAGTCAAGATGCTCAGTGATATCTTATGTGAGCTGAAGGTGAACTTGCAAGGTGAATTGTCAGGTGAGCTCCCAAGTGAGTTTCTAGGAAAAGCTCAAGTTGAGCTGCTGGAGGAGCTCCTAGGTGAGCTATTTGTTGAGCTCCAAGCTGAGCTCCTAGGTGAGCTGCTCGGTTAGCTCCCAAAAGAGCTCAAAGGTGAGCTTGTTGTAAATCTATGAGGTGAGCTTACATACGAGCTACCAGATGAGCTAAAGGTGATTTGGCAAGGTAGGCTCAAGGGTAGTTGGTAAGGAGAGCTATTAGGTGAGTTCCCAGGTGAGTTACTCGATGAGTTCCCCAGGATACCTCAACTCGAGCTAATCAGTGAGCTCCAAGAAGAGTTCTTAGGTGAGCTACTTAGTGAGGTGTTTTGTGAGCTCCAAGGTGAGCTTCTAGGTGAACTCTTAAGTGAGCTACTTAGAAAAATCCTAGGTGAGGTCCCTGGTGAGCTGCTCAGTGTGCTCATAAGGCAAGCTCTTAGACGAGGTCCCTAGTGAGCTACTCGGTGAGCTCACAAGTGAGATCAAGTCAACATACTCAGTGAGTGGATCCTAGGCGAGGTCCTTGGCAAGCTACTCGGTGAGCTCAAAAGTGAGCTGGAAAGGTAAGCTGTCATGTGAGCTCCCATGTGAGGTTCCGGGTAAGCTCAAGTCGATCTGCTCGATGAGCTCCTGGGTGAGCTACTTGTAGAGATCTTAGCTGAGCTCTTAGGTGAGCTTACATGTGAGCTAATAGATGAGCTCAAGGAAAGTTGGAAAGGTGAGCTCAGGGTGAGTTGGAAAGGCAAGCTCAAGGTGAGTTGGCAAGGTGAGCTATCAGGTGAGCTCCCAGGTGAGTTCCTATGTGAGTTACTCAATGAGCTCCCCAGGTGAGCTCAACTTGAAATGATCGGCAAGCTCCTATAAGAGCTCTTAGCCAAGCTTTTTGGTGAGATGTTTAGTGAGCTCCCAAGTGAGCTACTAGGTGAGCACCCAAGCAAGCTACTTGGCAAGCTCCTAGGTGAGGTCCCTGGTGAGCTGCTCAGTAAGCTCACAAGTGATCTCAAGTCAACCTATTTAGTGATCTACTAAATGAGCTCCCAGGTGAGTTGTTAGGTAAGCTCCTAGGTGAGCTGCTTGGTGAGATGCTTGAAAAAATCAAAGAAAAGATACTAGATGAGCTCAAGGAAAGTTGGCAAGGTGAGCTTCTTAGTGAGCTCAAGGTGAGCTGATAGATGAGCTCTCATATGAGTTTTCAAGTGAGTTGCTTGACAAGCTCCTAGACGAGCTACAAGTTTTTAGGTGAGTTACTCGATGAGCTCCTGGGTGAGCTCCACTCGATCTTAGCAATGAACTCCAGGAAGACCTCCTAGGTGAGCTACTTGGCAAGTTCTTCGGTGAACTCCCAGGTGAGCTATTAGGTGAGCACCCAAGTGAGCTACTTGCCGAGCTCCAAGGTGAGGCCCCCAGTAAGCTCACAAGTGTGCTCATAAGTGAGCTCAAGTCATCTTATTCGACGAGCTTCTTGGTGAGCTCCTAGGTGAGCTCCTAGGTGAGTTATTAGGAAAGCTACTCAAAAAACTATGAGGAAAGCTACCAGATGAGCTCAAGGTGAGTTAGCAAGGTGAGTTCCTCAGCGAGCTAAAGGTGAGCTGGTAATACTAGTTGATAGGTGATTTCCCATGTGAGTTATGAAGGTGAGATATTAGGTGAGCTCCTATGTGAGTTTTTGAGCCACTTACTTAATGAGCTCAGGGAAGCTCAAGTTGAGGTGCTCGGTGATCTCAAGGAGAGTTGGCAAGGTGAGCTATCAAGTTAGCTCCTAGGTAAGTTTCTAGGGAATCTCAAGTATAGCTACTTGACGAGCTCTTGGGTGAGCTACTTACTAAGCTCCCAATCGAGCTCCTAGGTGAGCTACTTGGTGAGCTCCCAGGTGAGCTCAAAGGTGAGCTTGATAGTAATATCTAAAATGAGCTTACATGTGAGCTACAAGATGAGCTCAAGACGAGTTGGAAAGGTGAACTCAAGGTAAGTTGGAAAGGCAAGATCAAGGCAAGTTGGCAAGGTGAGCTATCAGAAGAGCTCCCAAGAAAGTTTACAAGTGAGTTACTCGACGAGATCTCAGGTGAGCTCAACTTGAGCTAATCATCGAGCTCCCAGAAGAGCTCCCTGGTGAGCTAATTTGTGAGTTATTCGGTGACTTCCCATGAGAGCTGCTATGTGAGCTCCCAAGCGAGCTACTTGGTGAACTCCCAGGCAAGGTCCCTGACAAGTTATTTGGCAAGCTCACAAGCGAGCTCAACTCAACCTACTTGGTGAGATACTTGTTTAGCTCCCAAGTGAGATGTTAGGTGAGCTCCGAGGTGAGCTACTTGGTGAGCTACTTGATGAACTCAGAGGTGAGATACCTGATGAGCTCAAGGTAAGTTTGGTAAGGTGGGCTCCACCGGTGAGCTCCCATGTGAGTTTTTGGGAGAGCTACTTGATGAGTTCTAGTTGAGCTACTCAGTGAGCTCTTGGGCGAGCTCAAGGTGAGCTCGTAGGTGAGTTTTGGTGTAAGCTCAAGTCAAGCTACTTGACGAACACCTGGGTAAGTTTCTTGTCGATCTCCTAGCTGAGCTCATAGGTGAGCTACTTGGTGGGCTCTTAGGTAAGGACCCTAGCGAGCTTTTCAGTGAGCTTATAAGTGAACTCAAGCTACCCAACTGGGCTTAACTTCTCAAGTTGAGCTCCCAGGCAAGCTATCAAGAAATCTCCCAAGTTAGTTCCTAGGTGAGTTACTTTCCAAGCTCTCAGGCAAGCTCAAGGTCGATCTAATCAGATGAGCTCTAAGGTGAGATCTCCTAGGTGAGCTACTTGGCGAGCTCATTCGGTGAGCTGGCTAAAAAGAACTCCCATGCGTGATGCTACTTGGTGAGCTATAAAGTGAGCTCCCAGGTGAGTTTTTAGGATGAGCTCCTTGACAATGAGCTACTTGGAGAACTCAAGTCCCAGGGTGCTCGGAAAGCTCCCCGATGAGCTCACAAGTGATCTGATTAGGTGAGCTTTAAGGTGAGTTATTAGGTGCCTGCTCATAGGCAAGGTACTTAGTGAGCTACTCGACGAACTCCGAGGAAAGTTGGTAAGGTGAGCTCCTTAGTCGAGGTCCTAAGGGTGAGTTGGTAAGGTGAGCTCACAGGTGCAATTTTTCAAAGGAGAGCTTGCTTAGACAAGCTCTGAGGATGAGCTGTGAGTTCCCAGGTGCAAGTTACTCAGACGAGCTTCTGGGTGAGTTAGCAACCTGAGATGATCAGTGCAAGCTCTTAGAAAGAGTGAGCTTAAGGTGAGCTACTTGCAAGGAGAGTTGTTCGGTGAGCTTCTAAGGTGAGATGTCCTATGCGACTAAGCTCCCAAGTGAGCTACTTAGCGAGATCCCAACTTGAGGTCCCCAGTGAACTACTTGGTAAGATCACAAGCTAGCTCAAGTCAACGTATTCGACGAGCTGCTCGTGTGAGCTCCTAGGTGAGCTCCGAAGAAAGCTACTTGGTGAGTTACTCGACGAAATCCAAGGTGAGCTACTAGATAATCTCAAGGAAAGTTGGCAAGGTGATCTTCAAAGTGAACTCAAGGTGAGATGGCAAGGCGAGCTCATAGGTGAGCTCCCACAAGAGTTTCTAGGTGAGCTGTCAGGCGAGCTCCCATGTGAGTTTTTGGGTGAGTAATTGGCAAGGTGAGCTATAAGGTGAGATCCCAGGTAAGTTTCTAATAAAGCTCAAGTTGATTTTCTCAAGGATCTCCCAGGTGAGCTCAATTTTTGAGCTCCCAACTGAGCTCCTCGGTGAGCTCAATGTGAGCTCGGAAATGCAAGCTATTAGGCGATCTCCCAAGTGACGTTAGCAAGGTCGGTCTCAATGCGAGTTCGTAAGGTGAGCTTACATGCAACCTACCAGATGAGCTCAAAGTGAAATTGGTAAGGTGAGATGCTAAGGGGAGTTCCCACTCTACGAGCTCCTAGGTGAGCTATTTTCCGAGCTCCCACCCGAGCTCCTAGGTGAGATCCCATGTGAGCTCTTAGGTGAGCAAGTTACCTCGAAGAGTTCCTAGGTAAGCTCAACTTGAGCTGATCGGCGAGCTCCCAGAAGAGCTCTCAGGTGAGCTAGTTGGCGAGCAATACTTCGGCGAGTTGGCAATGTGAGATCCTCAAGTGAGATACAAGGAAAGCTTACAAGGTAATGTCCCTGGTGAGCTACTTGGAGATCCCATGCAAGTTAGCTCAAGGTGAGCCTGTCAGGTGATGCTCCTCATGTTATTTTTCAGGAAAGCTGGTAGTTAATCTCCTAGGTGAGATGTTAGGCAAGCTGCTTGGGGAGCTCCTCGGTGACCTCAATGTGAGCTGGAACTCTAACGTGAGCTATTAGGTAAGCTCCCAAGGTGAATTAGCATAGGTGAGCTCGTCAATGCGAGTTCGTAAGGGGACCTAGCAAGGAAAACTCAAGGTAAATTGAGCTCCCAGGTACGAGCTTCTTGGTGAGCTATCCCACTCTACGACCTCCCATAGGCAAGCTATTTTCCGAGCTCCCACCCGAGCTCCTCAGGAGAGATCCCATGAGAGTTTTAGGGTGAGCAAGTTACTCGATAGAGCTCCCATGTGAGCTCAACTCAAGCTAATCAGCGAGCTTACTCAGAGGAGCTCTTGGGTGAGTCTTATCAGCAATACTTGGTGAGCTAGCAATGTGGGATCCTCATCAGGTGAGTTTCTCAAGGTAAGCTTACAAGTTGAGCATAATAGGGGAGATCCTTGGTGCAAGCTAGTAAGCTGAGCTGTCAGCTGAGCTCCCATGGTGATTTACTCAGGTGAGCTTCCTAGGATGAGCTCAAAGGTGAGATCAAGTCGAGCTACTTGGTGATCTCATAGGTGAGCTTAAATGCAAGCTGGACCAGATGCAAGCTCATTAGGTAAGCTTGGCAATGTGAGCTATTAGCAAGGTGAAGCTCTGATGCGAGTTCGTCAAGCTGACTTACTTGATGAGATACCAAGTGAGCTCAAGGTTGATTGGTAATTAGGTGAGCTGCTAGGTGAGCTTCCCACTCTACGAGCTCCTTGGCAAGACTATTTTGTCCGAGCTCCCAAGTGAGCTACTAGTTGAGGCTCCCATGTGAGCTCAAAGGTGAGCAAGTTACTCGAAGACCTCCCCAGGTGAGGTCCCCTCAAGCTAATCAGGTGAGCTCCCAGGTGAGATCCTAGGTGAATTAAGCTCAATGTCAATACTGAGGTGAGCTTACATCGGTAAGCTCCAATATTAGCTCAAGGTGAGTTGGCATTAGGTGAGCTCTCAAGGCGAGTCATGGCAGGTGAGCTCCTTAGGTGAGTTACTCATGTGAGCTGTCAAGTCAACTCCAAGGTGAGCTCTGATAGGGGAGCTCCTCATATGAACTCCAAGGTGAGCTACCAGAATGAGCTCAAGCATGTTTGCAAAGGTGAAATACTAAGTGAGCTCAAGGTGAGCTGATAAGGCCAAGGTGATAAGATGAGCTCCCATGTGAGTTGGCAAGGCGAGCTGTCAGGTGAGCTCCCATGTGAGTTTTCCAGTGTGAGTGCTTGATGAGCTCCCAGGTCGAGCTCAAGTCAAGCTGCTCTGGTGAGCTCAAGGTGAGTTGGTAAGGTGAGA
Source organism: Taxus chinensis (assembly GCA_019776745.2). Lineage (NCBI taxonomy): Eukaryota > Viridiplantae > Streptophyta > Pinopsida > Cupressales > Taxaceae > Taxus > Taxus chinensis. The sequence goes on along the minus strand of CM034151.1, from coordinate 902,272,968 downwards.
TGTCATGTAAGATCCCAGGTGAGTTTATGGGCAAGCTTAACTCGAGCTACTCGACGAGCTCCTAGGATGAGCTACTTGCTGAGCTCCCAGCTAAGCTCCTAGGTGAGCTACTCAGGAAAGATGATAGGTGAGCTCAAAGGTGAGCTTACTCAGAAATCTCTAAGGTGAGCTTACATATCGAGCTACCAGATGAGTTAGTAAGGTGAGTTCAGCAAGGCAAGTATTAAGCTAGGTCCCAGGTGAGTTGATCAGGCTAGATCCTAGGTGAGTTACAATTTGAATTAATCAATGAGCTCCCAGGTGAGCTCCCAAGGTGAGACAAGCTTTGGAAGAGCTACTTGATGAGCTCCTGGGTGAGCTGCTTCAGTTGAGCTCCCAAGCAAGCTGCTAGGTGAGCTCCCAAGTGAGCTACTTGGTGAGCTCCCAGGTGAGGTCCCTGAAGATTTACTCGGATAAGCTCACAAGGTGCAAGTTCAAGTTAAACTACTTGGCGAGCTGCTCGATGAGCTCCCAGGAGAGCTTCTTGAAAAGGTACTTCTGAGGTGAGCTACCAGATGAGCTCAAGGCGAGTTAGGAAGGCGATCTCCTCAGGTGAGCTCAAGGTGAGCTCTCATGAAATTTTCTAGGTGAGCTATTAAGTGAGCTCCCATGTAAGTTTTTTAGGTGAGCTACTTGATGAGATCCCGGATGAGCTCAAGTTGAGCTACTCAGTGCAAGCTCATAAGTGAGCTCAAAGTGAGTTGGCAAGGTGAGCTATCAAGGTGAGCTCCTAGGTAAGTTTCTAGGCAATCTCAAGTTGAGCTGCTCAACGAGCTCCTAGGTGCAGTTACTTCAATGAGCTCCTCGGCTGAGCTCCTAGGTGAGATGCTCGGTGAGCTCCTGGAAGAAGCTCAAAGGTGAGCTGAAGGTGAGTTGAAAAGGTGAGCTCAATGTGAGCTTTCAGAAGGTGAGCTCAAAACGAGTTAGTAAGGTGAGCTCTTCAAGTGAGCTCCCAGGTAAGGTTACTCAATGAGCTCCTCAGGTGAGCTCAACTCGAGCTATTCAGTGAGCTCCCAAGAGATGTTGTTAGGTGAGCTCCTAAGTGAGCTACTTGGTGAGCTCCTAGGTGAGGTTGCTAGATAAGTTACTCGGTGAGCTCCCAAGGTGAGGTCTCAGGTCAACCTAAACTTGGTGAGCTCCTAGGCAAGCTGTTAGAAGAGCTACTAGGTGAGCTCCCAGGTGAGTTACTAGGAGAGCTACTTGGATATTTGCTCGATGAAATCTGAGGTGAGCTACCAAATGAGCTCAAGGTGAGTTGGACAATGTGAGCTCCTTAGCAAGAGCTAGCAATGAGCTGATAGGTGAGGTCCCATGTGAGTTGTCAAGGTGTGCTATCAGGCAAGCTCCTATGTGAGTTTTTGGGTAAGCTTACTTTATGAGCTCATGGGTGAGCTCAAGTTGAGTTGCTTGGTGAGCTCCTAGGATAAGCTCAAGGTAAGCTGACAAGGTGAGCTTCTAAGGTGAACTCCCAGGTGAGTTTTCGAAAAAGCTTAAGAAAGCTACATGACAAGCTCCTGGGTGAGCTACTTGACTGAGCTCCCAGGTGAGCTCCTTGTTGAGTTACTCTGGTGAGCTCCCAGTGAGCTTTTAAAGGTGAGATCTTATTGGCAGTCTCTGAGGTGAGCTTACATGTGAGCTTACTAGATTGAGCTCCTAGGTGAGTTTAGTGAGCTCCTAAGAGAGCTCAAAGGTGAGCTTGTCAGCAATCTCTAAGGTGAGCTTACATGTAGAGCTACCAAATGAGCTCAAGGTGAGTTACTAAGGATGAGCTCAAGGTGAAGTTGGCAACTCGAGGTGAGCTCAAGCTGAGTTGGCAATGTGAGCTATAAGGTGAGCTCCTAGGTGAGTTCCCTAGGTGAGTTACTCAATGAGCTCACAGGCAGATCTCAACTTGACCTTATCAGTGAGCTGCTAGAAGAGCTCCCAAGTGAGCTACTTGGTGAGCTATTATGGTGAGCTCAGAGGCAAGCTACTAGGCAAGAGCTCCAAGTGATCTACTTGGTGAGTTCCCAGGTGAGCTCTCAGTGAGCTCACTAGTGAGCCTGGCTTGGTGAAATCATAGGTGAGATCTCAAGTGTGATGTTAGTCAAGAGCAAGCTTTCAGTGAGATCCCAGGTGAGCTATTTGGGGTGAGCTACTTGATGAGAGCTCCAAGGTGAGCTACTATAGAGCTCAAGGTGAGCTGGCAGGTGAGCTCCCATGCATAGTTTCTAGGTGAGCTACTTAAGGTGAGTTGGCATGTGAGCTCAAGTCAAGCTACTTCGAGGTGAGTTACTTGGGTGAGCTCTTACAAGCTCCCAGTCGAGCTCTTAGGTGAGCTACTCGGTGGGTACGTTAGCTTCGAGCTCCTGAGGTGAGCTTGTTAGTAAGTTTGAGGTTAGCTTAAGGTGAGTCTGACCAGGTGAGCTCAAGGTGAGCTGGAAATGCAAGCTATTAGCTAAGCTCCCAGGTGAGATACTCAAGATGAGCTTATTTGATAAGCTCTCAAGAGGTGAGATTCAACTAGAGCTACTTGGCAAGCCCCTTCGCAAGGTGAAGAAAATCTAGCAAGGTGAGCTCCCAGGTGAGTTAGCAAGGAAAGCTCAAGGCATGTTAGTTGATGTGAGCTCCTAGGTGAGCTGCTAGACAAGATCCCAGGTAGTATACTTGGTGAGCTCCCAGGTGAACTCCTGTGAGTTCATTGAGTGAGCTGAGAATGAGTTCCCAGGTGAGCTACTTAGGTGACCTTTTATGGTGAGCTCCTAAGGTGAGCTACTCCGAGCGAACTCCTAGGCAAGCTACTCAGATGAGCTCCCAAGTGAGCTCAACGATCGAGCTGACTAAGTGAGCTCAAGGTCAAGACTGGTAAGGTGAGACCTACTTGGTGAGCTTTCTCCAGTGAGCTCCTAGGTGAGCTGATAAGTGAGCTCCCATAGTGAGCCTACTTAGTGAGCTCCTAGGTGAGCTACTTATGGAAGTGCTCAGATCACACGCTGAGTTGTCAGGACCATATGAGCTCCCAGGTGAGTTGGCTTAGGTGAGCTACTTGATAAGCTCTGAGGTGAGCTGGCTTAAGCTCAAGCTGAATAGGTAAGGAGCTCCTTATATGAGTTGGTAAGGTGAGCTAGCAAGGTAAGCTCCCATGTGATTTTTTGGGTGATCTGCTTGATGAGCTCCCGGGTGAGCTCAAGTCAAGATGCTTGGTGCAAGCTCTTAGGTGAGCTCAAGGTGAGCTGGCAAAGCCAATTTCCAGGCAAGTTTCCAAGTGAATTTCTGGGAAAGCTCAAGTCAAGCTGCTCGAATGAGTCTCCTGGGTGAGTTGCATGTTGAGCTCCCATAGCTGAGCTCTTAGGTGAGCTACTCACTAAGCTTCCAGGTGAACTCAAAGGTGAGCTTTTCGGTAATCTCTTAGGTGAGATTACTGTGAGCTACCATATGAGCTCCAAGTGAATTGGCGAGCTGAGCTCAAGGTGAATTGGTAGGGTGAGCTCAAGGTTAGTTACTTAGGTAAGCTGTCAGGTGAGCTCCCAGGTGAGTTCCCAGGTGAGTTACGTCGATGAGCTCCTCAGGTTAGCTCAACTCGAGGTGATCAGCAAGCTCCCAGAAGAGCTCCACAGGGAAGCTACTTGGTGAGCTATTTGGTGAGCTCCCAGGTGAACTGCTAGGTAAGCTCCCAAGTAAGCTACTTAGTTGAGCTCCCAAGTGAGGTACTGGTGAGCTTCTCGAGTAAGCTCACAACGTGAGCATCATAGTCAACCTACTCGGTGAGCTGCTCGGTGAGTTCCTAGGTGAGCTATTAGGCAGAGCTCCTAGGTAAGCTATTAGGTGAGCTCCGATGGTGAAGCTACTTAGGTGAGCTATTTAGGTGAGCTATTTGGTGAGCTCCCAGGTGAGCTGTTAGGTGATCTCCCATGTAAGTTGGCAAGGTTACTTTTTAGGTGAGCTCCCAATGTGAGGTCCCTGGTAAGCTGCTTGATGAGCTCATAAGCAAGCTCAAGTCAACCTACTTGGTGTGCTTACTCAGTGAGCTCCAAGGTGAGTTAGTTAAGGTGATCTATCTTGAAAGCTCCCAGCTGACTTTTCAATGAATCTCATAGGTGAAGCTACCAGATGTACTCAATGGGTGAGCTTGGTAAGGTGAGCTCCTCAGTGAGGCTCCTAAGGTGAGCTGGCATGGCAAGCTCCCATACGAGGTGAGCTTGTAAGTAATCTCTGAGGTTAAATTATATGCGTGCTACAAGATGATCTTAAGGTGATGTTGGCAACAGGAAAGCTCAAGGAGAGGTGATAAGGAAAGCTCAAGGTGAGTTGGAAAGGTGAGATATCAGGTGAGCTCCTAGGTGAGTTCCTCAAGTGAGTTACTCAATGAGATCTCGGGGGAGTTACTTGAAGGGCTCCTTAGCTCGAGCTACTTCGGTGATCTATTCAGAAGATGCTCTCAAGTGAGCTACTTGGCGAGCTATTCTAAGTGAGCTCCTAGGTGAGCTACTAGGAAAGTTCCCCAACTGATCTACATCGGTAAGCTCCCATGTGAACTCAAGTCAACCTACTCAGTAAGTTGTTTTGTGAAAGCTCAGGAAGTGAGCTGGTCAAATATGCTAATGTTTAAGTCATTGGTACTCAGCGAGCTGTTACTGTGAGCTCCTAGGCGAGCTGTTAGGTGATCTCCCAGGTGAGCTACTTAAGCAGTGATGCTACTCGATGAACTTTGAGGTGAGCTACCTAGATGAGCTCAAGGAAAGTATGTCAAGGTGATCTCCTTAGTGAGTTCAAGGTGAGCTGGTAAGGCGAGCTCCCACGTGAGATGGTAAGGCAAGTTATCAGGTGAGTTCCCATGTGAGTTCGTAGGATGAGCTACTTGACGAGCTCCCAGGCGAGCTCAAGTTGAGCTGCTCAATAAGCTCTTGGTTGAGCTCAAGGTGAGCTAACAAGGTAAGCTCCCATAGGTTAGTTTTCAGAACAAGCTCAAGTCAAGCTACTCGACAAGCTCTTGGGTGATGCTGACTTGCTGAACTCCCAGCTAAGCTCTTAGGTGAGCCACTCTTGGTGAGCTCCCATTTGAGCTCAAAGGTAAGCTTGTCGGTAATCTTTGAGGTGAGCTTACATGTGAGGTATAACATGAGCTCAAGGCGACCTGGCAAGGTGAGCTCAAGGTAACTTAGTTAAGGCAAACTCAAGCCAAGTTGGCAAGGCGACCTATCAGGTGAGCTCCCAGGAAACTTCCCAGGTGAGTTACTTGACAAGCTTCTGGGTGCAAGCTCAACTTGAGTTGATTATTGAGCTCCAAGAAGAGCTCTTTGGTGATATACTTTGTGATATATTCAGAGAAGTCCCAAGTGATCTACTAGGTGAGCTCCCACGTGAGCTACTTGGTGAGCTCCCAGGTGAGGTCCCTTGCAGAGCTGCTTAGGTGAGGTCACAAGCGAGCTCTAGCCAACTTACTCAGTGAGCTACTCATTGAGCTCCTAAGACGAGCTCCCAAGTGAGCTACTTAGGTGAGCTACATCAATGAACTCCGAGGTGAGCTACGAGATGAGCTCAAGGTGAGTTGGTAAGGTAGGCTCCTCAGTGAGCTCAAGACAGAGCTGGAAAGGTGAGCTCCCATTCGAGTTGAGCTCCTAGGAGAGCTGCTCAAGTGAGATCCCATGTGATTTACTTGGGTGAAGCTACTTGGTGAGCTTCCTAGCGTGAGCTCATCAGGTGAGCTGGTACAGGTGAGTTCTGATGTGATTTTACTATGCAAAGCTATTCAAGTCAAGCTACTCGATGAGCACCTGGGTGAGTTGCTTGCCAGATGAGCTCCTATACTGGAGCTCTTAGGTGAGCTAATCAAATGGGATCTTAGGTGAGATGCTCGACCAACTCTGAGCTTGATATGGCAGATGAGATCTAAGGTGAGCTTGGCTATGTGAGCTACCTTAGCTGAGCTCAAGGCGAGTTAGCAAGGAAAGATTTCATAGGTGAGGTCCCATAGTGAGTTATCTAGAGTGAGTTACTAACGAGAAGCTCCTATGTGAGTAATATCAACTCGAGCTGAAGTGGTAAGCTCCACAGAAGAGATCCCATGTGAGCTAGCTTAGTTGAGTTGTTCAAGTGAGCTCCCAGGTAAGTTGTCCAGGTGAAGCTCCCAAATTGAGATATTTGATGATTTCCAAGGTGAGGTACTTTTCGAGCTGGTAGCTAAGCTCTGAGGTGATCTATTCAGTGAGATCATTAGGTGATCTCCCAGGTCAGCTTATTAGGTGAGTCCCTAAGAAGATCTTACTTGGCGAGCTACTCAAAAAAGCTCAAGGTGAGCTGGTAAGCTGATCTCAAAGAAATTTTTCAAGGTGAGCTCAAGGTAGAGTTGGCAAGGTGAGCTCCTCAGGTGAGTTCCCAGGTGAGCTGGAAAGGTGAACTCCTAAGTGAAAGTTACTCGATGAGCTTCTATGTGAAAGATCAACTTGAGATGATCGGTGAGCTCCCAGAAGAGCTCCCTAGGCAAGCTACTTGGTGATTTGTTCAGCGAGCTATTTGGTGAACATTTCAGGTGAGCTCCCAACTAAGCTACTTGGCAAACTCCTATGATGAGGTCCCCGGCGAGCTGCTCGGTGAGCTCACAAGTGAGCTCATAAGTCAAGCTACTAAGTCAACCTACTCGATGAGCTCTCAAGTGACTTGTTAGGTGAGCTCCTAAGGTGAGATGTTAGGTGAGCTCCAAGGTGAAGCTACTTAGGTGAGTTGCTTGAAAAAATATGAGGTGAGATACCAGACAAGCTAAACGTGAGCATGGCAAGGTGATATCCTGAAGCGAGCTCAAGGTTAGCTGGTACAAGGCAAGATGATAGGTGAGCTCCCACATGCAATTTCTAGGTGAGCTGTCAGGCGACCTCCCATGTGCGTTTTCAGGTGAGCTACTTGATGAGCTCCTATGTGAGATCAATTCAAGCTACTCGGCGAGCTCCAGTGCAAGCTCAAGGTCTGAGCTAGCAAGGTGAGTTGTTAGGTGAGCTCCCAGATGAGTTTTCAGGCTAAGCTTAAGTTGAGATGATTGAGGAGATGCTATGTGAGCTAATTCCTGAGCTCCCAGCTAAGCTCTTAGGTGATTTACTCAGTTGAGCTCAAAGGTAAGCTTTTCGGTAATCTCTTAGGTGAGCTTACATGACGAGCTACTAGATGAGCTCAAGGCTGAGTTGGCAAGGTGACCTCAAGGGGAGTTAACAAGGTGAGCTGTTAAGGAAAGTTCCCAAGGTGAGTTACTCAGATGAGCTCTCAAGTGAGCTCAACTTGACCTAATAAGTGAGCTACTTAGAAGAGCTCTTAGGTGAGCTTAACTTGGTAAATTAATTCAGTGAGCTCCAAGGCGAGCTACTAGGTAAGATCCCAAGTGAGATACTTGGTGAAATCACAGGTAAGGTCCCTAAGTTAGCTACTCGGTGAGCTCATAAGTGAGATCAAGGTACACATCCTCATTGAGCTACTCAGTGAGATCCTAAGACTATTGTTAGGTGAACTCCCAAGTGAGTTGTTAGGTGAGCTCCCAGGTCGAGCTACTTAGCAAGCTGCTCGATAAACTCTTGAGGTGAGCTACTAAACGAGCTCAATGTGAGTTAGCAAGGTGAGCTCCTCAGTGAGCTAGAAAGGTGAGCTAATAGGTGAGCTCCCATCCACATTTCTAGGTGAGCTGATCAGGTGACCTCCCCTGCGAGTTTTTGGGTGAGCTGTAAGGTGAGCTCCCATGCAAGTTTTTAGGGTGAGCGGCTTGATGAGCTCTTGGGAGAGCTCAATTTGAGCTACTTGGTGAGCTCTTGGGTGAGCTTAAGGTGAGCTAGCAAGGAAAGCTATCAGGATCAGTCTCCCATCTGAGATTTTGAGGTAAGCTCAAGTCTAGCTGCATCGATGAGCTACGGGGTGACCTGCTTGTTGAGCTACTATCCAAGCTCAGAGGTGAGGTACTCAATAAGCTCCAATGTGAGCTCAAAGGTGAGCTTGTTCGGAATATCTATGAGGTGAGATTACATGCGAGCTACTAGATGCAGCTCAAGTTGAGTTAGCAAGGTGAGCTCAAGGTGAGTTGGTAAGGTGAACTCAAGGTGATTTGGCAAGGCAAAGCTGCTCAGGTAGAGCTCCCAGGTGACGTTCTCCTAGGTGAGTTACTTTCTGACCTCCCAGCTGAGCTCCTGGGTGAGCTCCCACTTGAGCTGATTGATAAGCTCCTCAGTAATCTATGAGGTGAGCTTACTTGGTGATCTATTTAGATGAGCTCCCAAGACGAGCTGGACTAGGTAAGCTCTCGAGCGAGCTGACTTGGCGAGCTTTTAGGAAATCTCACAGATGAGTTACTCGGTGAGCTACTCAGGTGAGCTCACAAGTCGAGTTTATCTTCAAGCTCCCAGAACTAGCTCCCAGGTGAGATGCTTGGTGAGAAATCTCTGAGGTGAGTTGTACAGGTGAGCTACTTAGGTGAGTTAGCTTAAGGTCAAGTTCCCAACGCGAGCTACTTGGCAAGCTACTCAATGCAAGCTCAAGGTGAGTTGGTAAGGCAAGCTGTCAGGTGAGCTCCCAGGTGCATGTTTTTTGGTGAGTTACTTGACATGAGCTCCTCAGTGAGCTCATAAGAAAGCTCAAGTAAAACGTACTCGGTGAGATACTCGATGAGATCCTAGTCGAGCTGTTTGGTGAGCTCCAAGGTGAGCTACTTCAGGTGAGATACTTGGTTACCTTCTTGATGAACTCCGAGGTGAGCTACAAGACGAGCTCAAGGTGATTTGGCAAGGTGAGCTCCTTAGTGAGCTCAAGGTGAGTTGGCTAGGTGAGCTGATAGGTGATCTCCCATCCGAGTTAGTAAGGTGAGCTTTAAGGTGAGCTCCCATGTGAGTTTTCACATGAGTTTCTTGACAAGCTCCCAGGTAAGCTACTTGATTAGCTCCTTATATGAGCTCAAGTTGAGCTATTTGGTGAGCTCCTAGGTGAGCATAAGGTTAGCTGGCAAGGAGAGCTGTCAGGTGCAAGATCGATAGGTGAGTTTTTCAGGTAAGCTCAAGTCAACTTGGTTGACGAGCTCTTAGGTTAAGCTGCTTGACTGACGCTCCTAAGCTGAGCTGCTAAGGTGAGCTCCCAAGCGAGCTCAAATGAGGTGAGCTTAGTATGGCAAGGTTCTAGATGAGCTCAACGTGAGTTGGACAAGGTGAGCTGTTAGGTAAGCTTCTAGGTGAGTTACTCAGGTGAGTTACATGATGAGCTTATCGGTGAGCTCAACTAGAAGTACATCCCAGGCAAGCTACTTGGCAGAGTTCCCAAGTGAGCTACTAGGTGAGCTCCTAGGCAGAGCTCACCAGGTGAGCTACTCGATGAGCTCACAAGTGAGGTCAAGCTACCAACCTGAGGTCCTTGGTGAGCTCCTATTGGTAATATCACTAGTTAGGTGAAGTTAACCTACTCAGGTGAGATGTTAGGCAAGCACCTTGAGTAAGCTACTGAGGTGAGCTCCTAGATCGAGCTCAAGGTGAGTCTAGGAAGGTGAGCTACTCTTTTAAGCTAATAGGTGAGTTGGCAAGGAGAGCTCCTCAGTGAGCTCCTAGGTGCAAGCTGACAAGGTGAGTTGATAAGGTGAGCTCCCATGCGAGTTTTTGGGTGAACTGCTTTACGAGCTCTCGAGTGAGCTCAAGTTGAGCTACTCAGTGAGCTTCTAGGCCAGGTAAAAATGAGCTGGAAAGGTGAGCTATCAGACAAACTCCCAGGTGAGTTTCTAGGAAAGCTCAAGTTGAGCTTCTCGACAAGCTCCTAGGTGAGTTACTTGCTGAGCTCCCATCTGAGCTACTAGGAGAGATGCTCGGGGAGCTCCTGAGAAAGCTCAAAGTTGAGCTCAAGGTTAGTTGGCAAGGCGAGCTCAAGCATATTTGTGAAGGTGAGCTTAAGGTGAGTATGCAAGGTGAGATATCAAGCGAGCTCCTAGGAAAATTACTCGACAAGCTCCTGGGTGAGCTCAAATCAAGCTAATCAGTGAACTCCTAGAAGAGGTCAAGGTGAGTTGTTCGGTGATCTCCCAGGTGAGGTCCCCAGTGAGCTGAATGGTGAGCTCACAAGTGAGCTCAATTCAACCTACTCGGTGAGCTCCTTGGTGAGCTGTTAGGTGAGATCTCAGGTGAGATGTTAGGTGAGATTATTATAGATTTACTCGATGAACTCCAAGGTGAGCTACCAAATGATCTCAAGGTGAGTTAACAACGTGAGCTCCTCAAGGAGTTGGCAAGGTGACTCCCATGCGAGTTGGAAAGGCATGCTGTCAAGTGAGCTCCCATGCGTGTTTTTGGGCAAGCTGCTTGACGAATTCATGGGTGAGCTCAAGTCGAGTTTCTCAGCGAGCTCCAGGGTAAGTTCAAGACAAGCTGGCAAGGTTAGCTGTAAGGTGAGCTCCCAGGTGTTTTTCCAGGAAAAATCAAGTCAAACTACTCGATGAGGTCCTAGGAAATCTACTTGCTGAGCTTCCAGCCGAGCTCCTAGGTGAGCTACTCTGTGAGCTCCCAGGCGATCTCAAAGGTGAGCTTGTCGGTAATATCTTAGGTGATATTACATGCGAGCTACCAGATGAGCTCAAGGTGAGTTGGAAAGGTGAGATGAAGTCTAGTTGGATATGTGAGTTCAAGGTGAGTTGGCAATGTGAGCTGTCAAGTGAGCTCCAAGGTGAGTTTCTAGGTAAGTTACTTGATGAGCTCCTAGGTGAGCCACATGGTGAGCTATTCGGTGAGCTTCTAGGTGAGCTACTCGATGAACTCACAAGCAAGCTCATAAGTGATCTTAAGTTAACCTACTCAGAGAGCTACTCTAGGTAAGCTGCTTTGTGATCTTTAAGGTGGGTTTTAAGGAGAGATGTAAGGTGGGTTTCTAGGTGAGCTGCTCGGTGAGCTCTTGGGTGAGCTTAAGGTGAGCTGGAAAGGTGAGATATTAGGCAATCTCTGAGGTGAGTTTTTATACAAGTTCAAGTTGAGCTACTTACCGAGCTCCCAGTTAAGCTCCTAGGTGAGCTGCTCAGTGAGCTCCCAGGTGAGCTCAAAGGTGAGCTTGTAAGAAATCTCTGAGGTGATCTTAAATGTGAGATACCAGATGAACTCGAGGTGAGTTAGTAAGGCAAGCTGTCAGGTGAGCTCCTAGGTGAGTTACTCGTTGAGCTCCCACATGAGCTCAAATCGAGCTAATCGGTGATCTCCTAGAAGAGCTTCAAGGTGAGCTACTTGGCAAGCTCCCAGGTGAGCTGTTAGGGGAGCTCCCAAGTGAGCTACTTATCAAGCTCCTAGATGAGGTACCTGGTGAGCTATTCAGTGAGCTCAAAAGTGAGCTCAAGTCAACCTATTTGGTGAGCTTATCGGTGAACTCCCAAGCGAGCTGTTAGTTGAGCTCCCAGGTGAGCTATTAGGTGAGCTGCTAGGTGAGCTACTTGGTGAGTTTCTCGATGAAATTTGAGGTGAGCTACTAGACAAGCTCAAGGTGGGTTGGTAAGGTGAGCTTCTGAGTGAGCTTAAGAAGAGTTGACAAGGTGATCTAATAGGTGAGCTCTCATGCAAGCTAGTAAGGTGAGCTTCCATGTGAGTTTTTGGGTGAGCTACTCGATGAGCTCAAGTTGAGCTGCTCGGTGAGTTCCTGGGAAAGCTCTAGGTGAGCTGCAAAGGCAAGTTGTCATGTGAGATCTTAGGTGAGTTACTTTCCAAGCTCCCAGTTGAGCTCCTAGGTGAGCTACTCGGTGAGCTTTCAGGTGAGCTCAAAGGCGAGCTTGTTGGAAATCTCTGAGGTGAGATTAAATGCAAGCTACCAGATGATCTCAAGGTGAGTTTTCAAGGTGAGCTTAAGGTGAGTTGGAAAGGTGAAATCAAGATGAGTTGTTAAGGTGAGCTGTTAGGTGAGCTCCTAGTTGAGTTCCCAGGTGAGTTATTCGACAAGCTCCCAGGTGATCTCAACTCGAGCTAATCGATGAACTCCCACAACAGCTCCTAGGTGACCTACTTGGCTAGCTATTTAGCGATCTCCTAGGTGAGCTAATAGATAAGATCCCAAGTTAGCTACTTAGTAAGCTCCAAGGTGAGGTCCCCGATGAGCTACTCGATGAGCTCATAAGTGAGATCATGTCAACCTACTCAGCAAGATACTCTACGAGCTCCTAAGTGAGCTATTAGGTGAGCTCCTAGGTTGAGCTGTCAGGTGAGATATTAGGTGAGCTACTCGTCAAGCTCCTAGATGAGCTACTTGGCGAGCTGCTCAAAGAACTCCAAGGTGAGCTACCAAATGAGCTCAAGGTAAGTTGGCAAGGTGAGCTCCTTACAGCTGTTAGGTGAGCAATCTACGTGGTGATCTCCCATGTGAAGTCCCCAATGAGCTACTTAGTGAGCTCAAAAATGAGCTCAAAAGTGAGGTCAATTCAACCTACTCAGTGAGCTACTCCTTTAACTTAGGTGAGCTACTTCACAAGCTACTCAACAAAATCTCAGGTGAGCTACCAGATGAGCTCAAGATGAGTTGGCAAGGTGAGCTCCTCAGTGGGCTCAAGGTGAGTTGGCAAGGTGACCTTATAAGTGAGATACCATGTGAGTTTTTAGGTGAGCTTCTTGATGAGCTCCTGAGTGAGATAAATTCAAGCTACTTGCTGAGCTTCTTGGCAAGCTGTCACGCAAGCTCCTAGGTGAGGTTCTAGGTAAGCTCAAGTTGAGTTGATCAACGATCTCCTGGGTGAGCTACTTGCTGAAATCCCTGTTGAGCTCCCAGGTGATCCATTAGGTGAGCTCCCATCTGAGTTCAAAGGAGAGATTATCAGTAATATCTAAGGTGAGCTTACATGTGAGCTACTAGATGAGCTCAAGGTGAGTTGGCAAGGTGAGCTCAATGTGAGTTGGCAAGGCAAGCTCTAGGTGAGTTGGCAAGGTGAGCTGTCAGGTGAGCTCCTAGGTGAGTTACTCAATGACCTCCTAGGTGAGCTCAACTTGAGCTGATCAGTGAGCTCCTACAAGAGCTCCTAGGTGAGCTACTAGAAAATATATTCGGTAAGCTCCCAGGTGAGCTGCTAGGTGAGTTCCCAAGTGAGCTACTTGTTGAGCTCCCAGGTGAGGTCCCTGATGAGATCACAAGTGAGCTAAAGTAAACCTACTCAACGAGATACCCAGTGAGCTCCCAGGTGAGTTGTTAGGTGAGCTTCTAAGTAACCTACTTAGCAAGCTACTCAAAAAAATCTGAGGTGAGCTACCAGATGAGCTCAAGGTGAGTAGGCAAGGTGAGCTCTTTAGTGAGCTTAAGGCAAGCTAGCAAGGTGAGTTGATAGGTGACCTTCTATGCAAGTTAGCAAGGCGAGCTGTCAGGTGAGCTCCCGTGTGAGTTTTTAGGTGAGATACTTGACAAGCTCCTAGGTGAGCTCAAGTTGAGTTGCTCAGAAAGCTCCTAGGTGAGCTTAAGGTGAGCTGTCAGGTGAGCTCCCAAGTGAGTTTCTAGCTAACCTCAAGTTGAGCTACTCAACGAGCTCATGGGTGAGCTGCTTGCTGAGCTCATGGGTGAGCTACTTACCGAGCTCCTAGCAGATCTCCTAGGTGAGCTACTTGGTGAACTTACAAGTGAGCTCAAAGGTGAGCTTGTCAGCAATCTCTGAGGTGAGATTACATGTGAGCTACCAAATTATCTCAAGGTGAGTTGGCAAGGTAAGATTTTAGGTGACTTCCTAGGTGAGTTCCCATGTGAGTTACTCGATGAGCTCTCGGGTGAGCTCAAATCGATCTGATTAGTGAGATTCCAGAAGATCTCCTAAGTGAGCTACTTCACGAGTTGTTTGGTGAGATTTTAGGTGAGCTTGTAGGTGAGCTCCCAAGTGAGCTACTTTGCGAGCTCCTAGGTGAGGACCCCAGTGAGCTGCTTGGTGAGATACTTGGTGAGCTCCTAGGTAAGTTATTAGGTGATCTCCCAGGTGATCTACTTGGTGAGATGCTTGATGAACTCCGAGGTGAGCTACCAGATGAGCTTAAAGCAAGTTTGCAAGGTTAACTCCTCAATGAGCTCAAGGTGAGCTGGCAAAGTGAGCTCCCATATAATTTGATAAGGTGAGCTTTGATGTGAGTTTTCACATGAGCTACTTGATGACCTCACAGGTTAGCTCAAGTTGATCTACACGGTGAGCTCCTGGGCAAGTTCAAGGCAAGCTGGTAAGGCGAGCTATCAGGCAAGCTCCCAGGTGATTTTTTAGGCAAGCTCAAATTGAGTTGGTTGGTGAGATCTTGGGTGAGCTTCCTACTGAGCACCCAGCCTAGCTCCTAGGTGAGTTACTAGGTGAGCTCCCAGGTGAGCCATTTGGCAAGGTGAGATCAAGGTGAGTTGGCAAGGTGAGCTGTCAAGTGAGCTCCTAAGTGAGTTATCTTACTCGATGAGCTACTTGGTGAGCTCCCAGGTGAGCTGTTAGGTGAGCTACCAAATGAGCTTAAGCTGAGTTGGTAAGGTGAGCTCCTTAGCAAGCTCAAGGTCTGCTGACAAGGTGAGCTAATAGGTGAGTTCCCATGTGAATTGTCAACGTGAGCTATCAGTTGAGCTCCTATGTGAGTTTTTAGGTGAACTACTTAACGAGCTCTTGAGTGATCTCAAATCAAGCTACTTGGCAAGGTCCTAGGTGATCTCAAGGTGAGCTAGAAATGTGAGCCGTAAGGTGAGTTCCCAAAAAAGTATACAGGAAAGGTCAAGTTGAGCTACTTGACAAGCTCCTGGGTTAGTTGCTTGTTGAGCTCCTAGCCAAGCTCCTAGCTGAGCTACTCGGTGAGCTCCTATGTGAGCTTACATGAGAGAAACCAGATGAGCTCAAGGAAAGTTGGTAAGGAAAGTTGTCAAGTGAGCTCGTAAGTAAGTTTCCAAGCGAGTTACTCTACGAGCTCCTGGGTGAGCTAAACTCAAGCTGATCGTCAAGCTCCTAGAAGAGCTCCCTATTGAGATACTTTGTGAGCTATTTAGTAAGCTACCAAGTGAGTTGTTAGGTGAGCTCCAAAGTGAGATACTTGGTGAGATCCAAGGAGAGGTCCCTGGTGAGCTCCTAGGCAAACTACTTGGTGAGCTACACAACAAAATTAGAGGTGAGATACTAGACCAGCTCAAGGTGATCTCCCATGTGAGTTAGTAAGGCGAGCCATCAGGTGAGCTCCCATGTGAGTTTTGGGGTGAGCTTATTGAAAAGCTCAAGTCAAGCTGCTTGGTGAGCTCCTGGGTAAGCTCAAGGTGAGCTGGCAAGGTGACCTATCAAGTGAGCTCCCAGGTGAGTTTCTGTGTAAGCTCAAGTCAAGTTGTTCGATGAGGACCTAGGTGAGTTGCTTACCGAGCTCCTAGCCACGTGCCTAGGTGAGCTACTCAGTGGGCTCTTAGGTGAGATCAAAGGTGAGCTTTTCAGTAATGTCTAAGGTGAGCTTATATGTGAGCTACCAGATGAGCTCAAGGTGAGTTGGTAAGGCAAGCTGTTAGGCGAGCTCCCAGGTGAGTTCCCAGGTGAGTTATTCCATAAACTCTCGAGTGAGCTCAACTCAAGTTGATCGATGAGCTCCCAAACGAGCTCCTAGGAAAGCTACTTGCTGAGCTATTCAGTGAGATCCTAGGTGAGTTTCTAGGTGAGTTCCCAAGTGAGCTACTTGGAGAGCTACTAGGCGAGGTCCCTGGTGAGCTCCCAGGTGAGCTGTTAGGTGAGCTCCCAGGTGATCTATTAGGTGAGCTCCCAGGAAAGCTGTTAGGTGAGCTCCTAGGTAAGCTACTCAGGGTGTTGCTCCAAAAAATTTTAGGTGAGCTACTAGAAGATCTCAAGGTAGGTTGGTAAGGTGAGCTCCTTAGTGAGCTCAAGGTGAGTTGGCTAGGTAACCTCCCATGTGAGTTTTCAAGGGAGTTGCTTGATGAGTTCCTAGATGAGATGTGAGTTCACAGGTGAGTTACTCAACTAGATCTTAGGTGAGATCAACTTGAGATGATTGGTGAGCTCATAGAAGAGGTCCTATGTGAGATACTTGACAAGCTATTCGGCGAGGTGTTAGGAAAGCTCCCAAGTGATCTACTTACCAAGCTCCCATGTGAGGTCCCCAGTGAGCTTCTCAGTGAGCTCACAAGTAAGCTCAAGTCAACCTACTCGATGAGCTATCAGGTGAGCTCCCAGGTGAGTTTCTGGGAAAGCTCAAATAGAGATGCTTGAGGAGCTACTAGATGAACTACTTTTTGAGCTCCCAGCCAAGCTCCTAGGTGAGCTACTTGGTTATCTCCTATGTGAGCTCAAAGGCAAGATTGTTAGAAATCTCTAAGGTGAGCTTACATGTGAGCTAGAAGATGAGCTTAAGGTGAGTTGGCAAGGTGAGCTCAAGGGTAGTTGGCAAGGAAAGTTATTATGTGAGTTGCCAGGTGAGTTACTCGATGAGCTCCAATGCGAGTTCAAATTAAGATAATCGGCGAGCTCCCAGAAGAGCTCTCAGGTGAGCTACTTGGTGAGATGTTTGGAGAGCTCTAAGGTGAGTTGCTAGGTGAGCTCCCAAGTGAGCTACTTGGTGAACTCCTAGGTGAGCTAATGGGTGAGCTACTCGGTGAGTTCACATGTATGCTCACAAGTGAGCTCATGTCAACCTACTTGGCGAGTATTCGGTGAGCTCTCAGGTGAGTAGTTAGGTGATCTCCCAGGCAAGGTAGTTGCCAAGCTTCTCGATGAAAATTGAGGTGAGCTACCAGATGAGCTCAAGGTGAGTTGGTAAGGTGAGCTCCTTAGTGAGCTTAACGTGAGATAGCAAGGTGAGATGATAGGTGAGCTCCCATGTAATTTTTTAGGTGAGCTATTAGGTGAGCTCCCATTCAAGTTTCTAGGTGACCTGTCATGCAAGCTCCCATGTAATTTTTAGGGTGAGTTGTTTGACGAGCTCCTTGGCAAGCTCAAGTTGAGCTGTTCAGTGAGCTCTGGGGTGAGCTTAAGGTGAGTTGGCAAGGTGAGCTGTTAGGCGAGCTCCCAAGTGAGATTATAGGTAATCTCAAGTCGAGCTACTTGACAAGCTCCTGGGTGAGCTACTTTCTAAGCTCCCAGCCGAGCTCCTAGGTGAGCTTATCAGCAATCTCTAAGGTGAGCTTAAATTTGAGCTGTAATATGATCTTAAGTCAAGTTAGCAAGGCGAGATGTCAGGAAAGCTCCCAGGTGAGTTCTCAGGTAAGTTACTTGACAATCTCCCAGGTGAGCTCAACTTGAGTTGTTCGGTGAGCTCCTAGGTTAGCTGCTAGGTGACTTCCCAAGTGAGCTACTTGGGGAGGTCCCAAGTGAGTTCCCCGGTGAGCTAACAAGCCAACTCAATTCAATCTACTTAGTGAGCGACTCGGTGAGCTCCTAGGCGAACTGTTAGGTGAGCTCCTAGGTGAGCTGTTCGTCAAGTTCCCATGTGAGCTACTTGGTAAGCTGCTCGATGAACTCTGATAGGGGAGCTCCTGTGTGAGTTGGTAAGGAAAGTTGTAAGGTGAGCTCCCATGCATGTTTTCAGGTGATCTCAAGTCAAGCTGCTCAGTGAGCTCTTGGGTAAGCTCAAGGTGAGTTGGAATGGTGAGATGTCAGGTGAGCTCCTTGGTGAGCTATTTTTTGAGCTCCCTGTTGAGCTCCTAGGTGAGCTGCTCGGTGAGCTCCCAGGAAAGCTCAAATGTGAGCTTGTCGATAATCTCTGATGTGAGATTACATGCGAGCTACCAGATTAGCTGAATGTGAGTTGGTAAGGTGAGCTCCTAGTTGAGTTCCTAGGTGACTTACTCGATGAACTCGTAGAATAGCTCCTAGGTGAGCTACTTGGCGATATGTTTAGTGAGCTGTTAGGTGAGCTCCTATGTGAGCTACTTGGTGAGCTCCCAGAAAAGGTCCCTAATGACCTGCTGAATGAGCTCATAAGTAAGCTCAAGTCAACCTACTTGGTGAGCTGCTCGATGAGCTACCAGTCAAGATTTTAGGTGAGATCCTAGGTGAACTGTTAGTAAAGCTACTAGGTGAGGTACTCAGTGAGCTCAAGGTGAGCTGGTAAGGTGATCTGATAGGGAAGCTCCTATGTGACTTCGTAAGGTGAGATCCAATGTGAGTTTATGGGCAAGCTCAAGTCGAGCTACTCGATTAGTTCCTTAGTGAGCTACTTTTTGAGCTCCCAGTCAAGCTACTCGATAAGCTCCTAGGTGAGGTCAAAGGTGAGATTGTCAGTAATCTCTTAGGTGAGCTTACATACAAGCTACCAAATGAGCTCAAACCGAGTTGACAAGGTGATGTCAAGGTGAGTTGGTAAGATGAATTGGGAAGGTGAGCTATCAGGTGAGCTCCCACTCGATGAGCTCCTAGGTGAGCTACTTACCGAGCTCCTATTCGAGCTCCTAGGTGAGCTCCCAGCTTAGCTCAAAGGTGAGCTTATTGGTAATATTTGATGTGACCTTATATGCGAGCTACCAGATGAGCTCAAGGCAAGCTGGCAAGGTGACCTTAAGGTGAGTTAGCAAGGTGAGATGTTAGGTGATGTCCTAGGTGAGTTACTCAAAGAGCTCCCGAGTCAGCTCAACTCGAGTAGATCGGTGACCGCCCTAAAGATCTCTGAGAAAAGCTTGTTGGTATTCTATGAGATGATATTACATGTGAGTTACCAGATTAGCTCAAGGTGAGTTGGTAAGGTGAGGTCAAGGTGATTTTGAAAGGCGAGCTCAAGGTGAGTTGGTAAGGTGAGGTCAAGGTGATTTTGAAAGGCAAGCTCAAGGTGAGTTGGCAAGGTGAGCTATCAGCTGAGATCCAAGGTGAGTACCTAGGTGAGTTACTCGACAAGTTACTCGGTGAGCTCATAAGCAAGCTTAAGTCAACCTACTCAGAGAGCTACTCAGTGATCTCCTAGGCAAGTTATTAGGTGAGTTCCTAGGCGAGCTATTAGGTGAGCTACTTGGCAAGCTACTTGATGAACTATAAGGTGAGATACTAGATGATCTCAAGGTGAGTTAGTAAAGTGAACTCCTCAATGATCTCAAGGTGGGCTAACAAGCTAAGCTGATACGTGAGCTCCCATGCGAGTTGGCAAGGTGAGCTGTCAGGTGAGCTCCAACGTGAGTTTTCAAGTAAGCTACTTGATGAGCTCCCAATCGAGCTCAAGTTGAGATTCTTGGCAAGCTCAAGGTGAGTTAGCAAGGCGAGATGTCATGCAAGCTCCTAGGTGAGTTTCTTGGCAAGCTTAACTTGAGCTAGTTGATGAGCTCCTAGGAGAGCTACTTATCCAGCTCCCAGATGAGCTCCTAAGTGATCTCCCAAGTGATCTCAAAGGTGATCCTGTTGAGAATATTTAGGGTGAGATTACATGTGAGCTACCAAATGAGCTCAATGTGAGTTGGCAAGGTGAGCTCAAGGTGAGTTGGCAAGGTGACTTGTTAGGCTAGCTCCCAGGTGAGTTACTAGGTGAGTTACTCAATGAGATCCTGGGTAAGCTCAACTCAAGGTAATCAGCAAGCTCCCAGAAGAGCTCTCAGGTAAGCTACTTTGCATGCTATTTGGTGAGCTCCCAGGTGAGGCCCCCAATGATTTTCTCAACAAGCTCACTAGTGAGCTCAAGTCAATCTAATCAGTAAGCTACTCGGTGAGCTCCCATGTGAGCTACTTGAAAAATTTCAATGTGAGCTACTTGAAAAATTCCAAGGTGAGCTACTTGAAAAATTCCAAGGTGAGCTACCAGATGAGCTCAAGGTGAGATGGGAAGCTGAGGTCCTCAGCGAGCTCAAGGTGATTTTTTAAGGCGAGCTGATAGGTGAGATCCCATGTGAGTTTTTGGGTGAGCTACTTTACAAGCTCCTGGGTGAGCTCAAGTCAAGCTACTTGGTGAGCTAAAAGTTAGCTGGAAAGGTGAGCTGTCAGGTGATTTCCTAAGTGAGTTTCTAGGTAAGCTCAAGTTGAGCTGCTCGATGAGCTCCTGGGTGAGCTGCTTGCTGAGCTCCCAACCAACCTCCTAGGTGAGATGCTTGGTGAGCTTCTAGGTGAGCTGAAAGGTGAGATTAAGGTGAGTTTGTAAGGTGAGCTCAGTGTGAGTTGGAAAAGTGAGTTGAAAGTAAGTTGACAAGGTGAGCTGTCAAGCGATCTCCTAGGCTAGTTACTCTACGTGGTGAGCTATTTGGTGAGCTCCTCGGTAAGCTTCTAGCTGAGGTCCCAAGTGAGCTTCTTGGTGAGCTCCCAGGTGAGGTTCCCAGTGAGCTCATAAGTGAGCTCAAGTCAACCTACTTGGTGATCTACTCAATGAGTTCCTAGGAGAACTATTAGGTGAGCTCCCAGGTGAGCTATTAGGTGAGCTCCTTGGTAAGCTACTTGGAGATTTTCTCAATGAACTCTGATGTGAGCTACTAGACAAGCTCAAGGTGGGTTGAGAATGTGAGCTCCTCAGTGGCTCAATGTGAGCTGGTAAGGGGATCCCCCATATGAGTTAGAAAGGTGTGCTATTAGGTGATCTCCCTTGTGATTTATTAGGAAAGCTACTTGAATAACTCACGAGTGAGCTCAAGTTGAGTTGCTCGGCGAGCTCCTAGGAAAACTTAAGGCAAGATGGAAAGGTGAGCTCCTAGGTGAATTTCTAGCTAAGCTCAAGTCAAGCTACTTGACGAGCTCCTAGGTGAGCTACTTACTAAGCTCCCAACCAAGATCCTAGGTGAGCTACTCTATGAACTCCTAGGTGAGCTCAAATGTGAGCTTGTTGGCAATTTCTAAGGTCAGCTTACATGTGAGATACCAGATGAGCTCAACGTGAGTTGGCAAGGCAAGATGTTAGGTCGAGTTCCCAGGATGAGTTACTCGATGAAGCTTCTGGGTTGAGCTCAAGGTCAAGCTGATCATGTGAGCTCCCAGAGGGGCTCCTAAGGTGAGCTACTTGACGTAAGCTATTCAGGTGATCTCTTAGGTCGAGCTATTCGGTGAGCTCCCATATAAGCTGTCCCAGGTGAGCTCCTAGGTGAGCTACTTGGTGAGCTCCCAAGAAAGGTCCTCGATGAGGTTGCTTGGTGAGCTCACAAGGTGAGATCTCAAGTAAGGTCCTACTCACCGAGCTACTCGGTGAGCCTGTTAGGTGAGCTCACTAGGTGACCTACTTTGTGATCCTACTCTATAAAGCTACTAAGGTGAGCTGCTAAGATAATATTAATTGGTGAGTTGGAAAGGTGAGCTCCTTAGCGTAAGATACCAATTTGAGCTAGTAATGCGAGCTAGATAGGTGAGCTTCCATAGCGAGTTGGCAAGGCGAGCTAGTCAAGGAGAGCTCCCACGCAAGTTTTTGGGTGAGCTACTAAGATGAGCTCCATGGGTGAGACTCAAGTCAAGCTACTCAGTGAGCTCCTAGGAAAGCTCAAGGTGAGATGGATCAGGCAAGCTCTCAGGTGAGCTCCCAAGTGAGTTTCTGGGACAAGCTTAAGTCAAGCTGCTCGATGAGCTCTTGGGTGAGCTATTTGATCAGCTCGTAGGTGAGCTGCTCGAGTGAGCTTCAAGGTGAGCTCAAAGGTGAGCTTATTGGTAATCTCTGAGGTGACCTTACATGTGAGCTACGAGATGAGCTCAAAGTAAGCTGGCAAGGCAAGCTCCCTGGTGAGTTGGTCAAGGTGAGCACCTCAGGTGAGCTCCTAGGTAAGATGGTCCCAGGTGAGCTGACTTGAGTGAGTTGCCACGTGAAATCAACTCATGCTGAGTCAGTAAGAAAAGCTCCCAGGTGAGCTGTAAGGTCAACTACTTGCTTAGTTGTTCAGCGAGCTCCTGGGGTGAGCTCATTAGGTTAGCTGGCAAGGTGAGCTACTCAGGTAATCTCCTCAGGTGAGTTCCCCAGTTAGCTAGCTCAAGTCGAGCTCACATGATGAGCTCCTGGGCAAGCCTACTTATTGAACTCCTCAGCCGAGCTCCTGAGGTGAGCTTCTTAGATGAGCTCCAAGGTGAGCTCAAAGGCAAGCTTTTCAGAAACCTCTAAGGTGAGCTTACTATGGTGAGCTACTCAGATGAGCACTAAGGTGAGTTAGTACCAGACAAGCTCAATGTGAAAGTTGGCAAGGTGAGCTTCTAAGGTGAGCTTGGAAAGGCAAGCTGTTAAGGTGAGTTCCTAGGTGAGTTAGTCAAAGAACTCCCAGGAAAAGCTCAACTCATGTTTATCGGTGAGCTCCCATGAAGAGCTACTAGGGTGAGCTACTATGGTGAGCTCATATCGGTGAGTTCTGAGGTCGAGCTGCTAGGCAAGCTCAAAATTGAGCTACTTGGCGAGCTCCCAGTTGAGATCCCTAGCAAACTGAGCTGTCAGGTAAGCTCACAAGGTGAGCTCAAACCAACCTACTCGGAGAGATACTCAATTGAACTCCCAGGTGAGTCTGCTAGGTGAGCTTCCAGGAAAGCTCATACGGTGAGCTTGTCGGCAATCTCTAAAGCGAGATTTACTTATGCGAGGTCCCTGATGAGCTACTTAGGTGAGCTGGACAAGCAAAGTTTAAGGTCAACCTCCTAGCAATGAGCTACTCAGTGAGCTCCTAGGTGAGTTAGTTAGGTGAGATCCTAAGTGAAGCTACTTGGTGAGCTACATCGAAAAGATCTCTGAGGTGAATTACCATATGAGCTCAAGGTGAGTCAGAGAGGTGAGCTCCTAGACGAGCTCCAAGGCGAGCTACTTGGCAAGGTATGCTGATTAGGTGAGCACCCATAGCGAGTTGACAAGTTGAGATACTTAGGTGAGATCCCAATGTGAGTTTTTTGGTTAGCCACTTGATGTTTTCCTAGGGTAGCTCAAGTAAACCTAGTTGCTCAGTAAGCTCCTAGGTGAGCTCCCAGGCGAGTTGTTAGACAAGGTGACCTGTCAGGTGAACCTCCTAGGTGAGTTTTCAGGTAACCTCAAGTCGTGGTGCTCGATGAACTCCTGGATGAACTACTGATGCTGAGCTCCTAGATGAGCTCCTAGGTGACCTACTTGATGGGCTACCAGGTGAGCTCAAGGGTAAGCTTATCAGTAATCTCTGAAGGTGAGCTTACATGTAAGCTACTAGTTGAGATCATAGGGGAAGCTGATAAGGTGAGCTCAAGGTGAGTTGGCAAGGTGAGATGTCAGGCGACCTCCCGTGTAAGTTTCCAAGTGAGTTACTCGACGAGTTCCCTAGGTGAGCTAATGTCGAGCTGATCGGTGAGCTCCACGGTGAGATATTCTAGGTGAGCTACTTGGTCAGTTGTTCGGTGAACTCCCAAGTGAGCTGCTAGGAGAGCTCCCAAGTTGAGATAATTGGTGACCTCCCAGGGTGAGGTCCCTGGTGAGGTACTCGGTGAGCTGAGTCAACCTCCTCAGGTGAGTTACTTAGTGAGCTCCCAGGTAATCTGTTAGGTGAGCTCCTCAGGTGAGCTACTCAGGTGAGCTCCTCGATGAACTCTGAGGTGAGCTACCAGATGAGCTCAAGGTGAGTTAGCAAGGTGAGCTCCTCAGTGAGCTCAAGGTGAGTTAGTAAGGTGAGCTGATATGGTGAGCTTCCATGTGAGTTGGAAAGCTAAGCTGTCAGGTGAGCTTCTCATGATGAATTCCCAGGCAAGCTTACTTAATGATCTCCCAGGTGAACTCAAGTTGAGTTACTTGGAGAGCTCTTGGGTGAGCTCAAGGTGAGCTGGAAAGGTGAGCTATCAGGTGAGCTCCCAGGTGAGATTATTTAGTTAAGCTTAAGTCAAGTTGCTCGATGAGATCCTAGGTGAACTACTTGCTGAGCTCCCAAGCTGAGCTGCCTAAGTGAGCTGCTCAGGAGAGCTCCCAGGTAAGATTGTCGGTAATCTCTAAGGGAGATCTTACATGTCAAGCTACCGTATGAGCTCAAGGTGAGTTGGTAAGGCGAGCTCATAGGTGAGCTCATTAGGTGAGTCTGGTAAGATGAGCTATGTAGATGCATGCTCCTAGGTGAGCTGCCCAGGTGAGTTACTCGACGAGCTCTTGCAGTGAACTCCCAGGGGAGTTAATTAGGTAAGATCTCCAAAGTGAGCTCCCAGGTGAGCTACATAGTCAAGCTATTCGGTGCAGAACTGCCAGGTGAGCTTATAAGGTGAGCTCTAAGTCGAGCTACTTGGTTAGCTCCTAGGTGAGCTCCTAGGTGAGCTACTTGGTGAGCTTCTCGATGAAACTCCATAGGCGAGCTACCAAACAAGCTCAAGGTGAGTTTGTAAGGTGGGCTCCTCAACGAGATCAAGGTGACCTGGCTAGGTAAGCTGATAGGTGAAGCTCCCATGTGATTTTATGGGTGAGCTATTAGGAAAGCTTCCATGCAAGTTTTCAGGTGAGCTACTTCACAAGCTCCCGGGTGAGCTCAAGTCGAGCAGCTCAGCAAACTCTTGGGCGAGCTCAATGTGAGATGGGAAGGCAAGCAATCAAGTTGATCTCCCATGTGAGTTTTCTATGTAAGATGAGATCCTGAGCATGAGATACTTACCTAGCTCCCAACCGAGCTCCTAGGTGAGCTACTTGATGAGCCCCCAGGTGAGCTCAAAGGAAAGCTCTGTGGTCAGCTTACATGAATGCTACTGAGGTGAGCTTACATAGTGAGCTAAGCAAGGTGAGCTAAAGGAAAGTTGGCAAGGTGAGCTGGAAAGGTGATATTGGCAAGATGAGTTGTCAGGTGAGCTCCTAGGTGAGTTACTCTATGACCTCTTAGGAGTTAGCTCAACTCGAGCTGATCAGCGATCTCCCAGAAGAGCTCCCAGGTGAGCTACTTGGTGAATTTTTCCAGTGAGCTCCCAGGTGAGCTGCTAGACAAAATCCCAGGTGAGCTCTTAAGCTTGAGCTACTCAGATGAGCTCCCATGCAAGAGCTCCCCAGTGAAAGCTGCTGGGTGAGCTGCATAAGTGAGTTCCAAGGTTAACCTACTCGATTAGCTACTCAAGCTGAGCTTCTAGGTGATCTCCCAGGTGAGCTATCCTTGGTAGAGCTACTCAATAAAATCTAAGGTGAGCCTACTTGATGAGCTTAGGGAGAGTTGGTAAGGTGATCTCCTTAGGTGAGCTCATTAGTTGAAAGCTAATAGGTGAGCTCCCATTAGATGAGTTTTTAAAGTAAACTGTAAGGCTACTTTCCTGAGCTACAAGTTGAACTTTGAGGTGAGTTGGTTGATGAGCTCCTGGGTGAGCTGGAAAGGTCAAGTTGCACTTAGCAAGCTCTTAGGGGAGCTAGAAAGGTGAGTTGACAAGGTGAGATCCCAAGTGAGTTTCTAGGATGAGATATCAAGTTGAGTTGCCATCGATGAGCTCCTGGGTGAGCTATTTTCTGAGCATCCTATGCTAAACTCCTAGGGTGAGCTACTTGGTGAGATCTCTAGGTGAGCTCAAAGGTAGAGCTTGTTGGTAATCTTTTGGGAGAGCTTACATGTGATCTACCATATTTTCTCAAAGTGAGCTATGGTAAGGCAAGCTACAAGGGGAGTTTCTGGGTAAGTTCAAGATCAAGTTGAGTTGGCAGGGTCCTAGATGAGCTACATTCTGATCTCCCAGGTGAGTTCACTAAGTGAGTTACTTGACAAGCTCCCATGCGTGAGCTCAAGTCAAGCTGATCGATGAGCTCCCATGAAGAGCTCCCATGTGAGCTACTTGGAAATCTATTCGTCAAGCTCCCTAGGTAAGTTCCTATGTGAGTTACTCGACGAGCTATTGGGTGAGCTCAACTTGAGCTAATCAGTGAGCTACCAGAAGATTTTCTAGGTGAGCTACTAGGAGAGATGTTAGGTGAGCTGCTAGGTGAGCTATTAATCAAGATCCTAGGTGAGGTACTTAGTGAGTTGCTCGATGAACTCTGATAGGGGAGCTGATAGGGGAGCTCCCATGTGAGTTGGAAAGGTAAGTTGTTAGGTGAGCTACCATGCATATTTTTGGCTAAGCTACTTGACGAGCTCTCGGGTGAGCTCAAGTTGAGATACTTGGTGTGATCCTAGGCAAGCTCAAGGTGAGTTGGCCAGGGAAAACTATCAGGTGATCTCCCAGGTTAGTTTTCTAGTGAAGCTCAAGTCAAGCTGCTAGACGAGCTCCTGGGTTAGCTACTTTTTGAGCTCCCATCTGAGCTTCTAGGTGACCTACTCGGTGAGCTCAAAGGTGAGCTTATTGGAAATCTTTTAGGTGAGATTACATGTGAGCTACCAGATAAGCTCAAGGTGAGTTGGCAAGGTGAGATCAAGGTAAGTTTGTAAGGAAAGCTCAAGGTAAGTTGGCAAGGTGAGCTATTAGGTGAGCTCCCAGGAATGTTCTTAGGTGATTTACTCAATGAGCTCTCGGGAAAGCTCACCTCGAGCTAATCGTCGACTTCCCCAAAAGAGCTCCCTGGTGAGCTACTTTATGAGCTATTTGGTGAGCTACTAGGTGAGCTCCTGAGTGAGCTACTTGGTGATATCTTAGGCGATATCCCTTGTGAGATACTCACTAAGCTCACAAGTGAGGTTAGGTCAACCTACTCAGTGAGCTACTCGTTGAGATCGCAAGTGAGCTCCCAGGTGAGCTACTTGTCGAGCTACTCGATGAACTCAGAGGTGAGCTATCAGAGGAGCTCAATGTGAGTTAGTAAGGTGATCTCCTCAATGAGCTCAAGGCGAGCTGATAGGTGAGCTCCCATGTGAGTTCATAAGGTGAGCTGTTAGGTGAGCTCCTATGTGATTTTTAGGGTGAGATGCTTTATGAGCTCAAGTCAAGCTGCTTGGTGAGCTCCTAGGCTAGCTCAAGGTGATTTGGCAAGGTGACCTATCATTTGAGCTCCTAGGTGAGTTTCCGTGTAAGCTCAAGTCAAGCTACTCAATGAGGACCTAGGTGACCTACTTACTGAGCACCCAGTTGATCTTCTATATGAGCTACTCAGTGGGCTTTTAGGTGATCTCAAAGGTGAGTTTGCAGCAATGTTTGAGGTGAGATTATATGTGAGCTACTAGATGAGCTCAAGGTGAGTTGGCAAGGTAAGCTATCAGGTGAGCTCCCTTGTGAGTTCCTAGGTGAGTTATTCAATAAGCTCTCAGGTGAGATCAACTCGAGCTAATCAATGAGCTCCTAGAAGAGCTCCCAGGTGAACTACTTGGCAAGCTATTTAGCTAGCTTCTAGGTGAGTTTCTAGGTGAGCTCCCAAGCAAGCTACTTCGTGATCTCCCAGGTGAGGTCCCCGGTGACCTCACAAGCAAGCTACTCGAGGAACTTCAAGGTGAGTTGTTAGGTGAGCTCCTAGGTGAGTTGGCAAGGTGATATGGCAAGGAAAGCTCCCATGTGAGTTTTCACATGAGCTACTTGATGAGATCCTTGATGAGTTATGAGTTCCTAGGTGAGTTACTTGACTAGCTCCTTGGTAAGATCAACTCGAGATGATTTGCGAGATCCTAGAAGAGGCCCTAGGTGAGGTACTTGACAAGATATTTGGTGAGCCTCTAGGTGAGCTGCTAGGAAAGATCCCAAGTCAGCTACTTGTTGAGCTCCCATCTGAGGTCCTTGGTGAGATCCTTGGTGAGATCACAAGAAAGCTCAAATAAACCTACTCGATAAGCTATTTGGTGAGCTCCCAGGCAAGCTGTTAGGTGAGATACTTAGCGAGCTACTCAATGAACTCCAACATGAGCTACTAGACAAGCTCAAGGAAAGTTAGGAAGGTGATCTCCTAAGTGAGCTCAAGTTGATCTTATAGGTGAGCTCCCACATGAGTTTTTGGGTAAGCTATTAGGAGATTTCCCATGCAAGTTTTCGGGTGAGCTGCATGATGAGATCTCAGGTGAGCTCAAGTCGAGCTACTCAGGTAGATATTGTCTAAGCTTAAGGTGAGCTTCCAAGGTGAACTCAACTCGAGCTAATCGGCAAGCTCTCAGAAGAGATCTTAGTTGAGCTACTTGGCAAGATATTTAGTGAGCTCCAAGGTGAGCTTCTAGGTGAGATATCGAGTGAGCTACTTAGTGAGCTCCCTGGTGAGCTGCTCGGTGAGCTCACAAGTGAGATCAATTCAACCTAATCAATGAGCTACTCTGTGAGCTCCCAGATGAGTAGTTAGGTTAGCTCCCAGATGAGTTGTTAGGTGAGCTCCTAGGTGAGGTACTTGGCAAGCTGTTTGATGAACTCTTAGTTGAGCTACTAGATGAGCTCAAGGTGAGTTAACAAGTTGAGCTCCTGAGTGAACTTAAGGTGATCTTTTAAGGTGAGCTAGTAAGTGAGCTCCCATGCCAGTTTCCAGGTGAGTTGTCAGGTGAACTGACAAGTGAGCTCCCATGTGAGTTTCTAGGTGAGATGTCAGGTGAGATCCTATGTGAGTTTTAGGGTGACCTGTTTCACGAGCTGCCGGGAAAGCTCAAGTCGAGTTACTCGACGAGCTCCTAAGAAAGTTTAAGGTGAGCTGGAAAAGTGAGATGTCAGGTGAGCTCCCAAGTGAGATTTCGGGTAAGCTCAAGTTGAGCTACTAGACGAGCTCCTGGGTGAGCTACCAGATTAGCTCAGAGAAAGTTGGCAAGGTGAGCTCAAGGCAAGTTGGAAAGATGAGCTGAAGGAGAGTTGGCAAGGTGAGCTATCAGGTGAGCTCTTAGGTGAGTTCATATCTGAGTTACTCGATGAGCTCCCGGGAAAGCTCAAATTGAGTTGATTGGTGAGCTCTCCCCATTTTAAAACACCAGAACAAGGGAATTTTTTTTTTTTTTTTTTTTTTTTTTATACATAACGTTCTCTGTTATGAATTATAAAGTTCAAACACACGTTCAAGATTTAATAATTGTTCTCTGCCCAAACAACACAGTTTGGATCATACAATTTCTTTTTAAAACGAATGTTCCCTGTTCACATATTTACAATATGGAACACACATTCAATGCCATTCAATCTTATAACAGATTCTATATGCTGCTGTAAATGACTCGATGAACTACCGATCCTTCCATTTTCATGGCTCGGAGTTTCAACGATCCTTCATTTCATGACTCGGCAACAACCGATCCTTCATGTACATGACTCGGCAACAACCGATCCTTCATGTTTGTTTATGCATAGTATATTTTATATACTTGTTCTCATAACCTTCCCCGGTTATCGAAGTGATCCATTTAAGAAGCCTATCTGAATATCTGTTACTGATATTCATCTGACATCCTGCATCTTAAATTAAGTGATAAGGACAACGCAACCAGCAATTGCGATACTTTGGCCAAAGATTTTCACATGCTTTGCATGATCATATTCCTGGATGTGATACACATCTACGGAATACGTCCTTCACTTCACTTCACCTGTTATCTAGAATGGTCTTTCCTGGCTCCTACCAGTCCTCATCGTTTAAGGCCAGTTTTAAACTTTCAATTTCAGCTAGTAATATGAACGGGTATAGGAAGGCACTCCCGATAACTAAAGATACGCAGACATACGGTGTCGTTACCCCACGACTCCGTGTGTCTATTTGTCTTTAGTGTTCCGGAGTCACTCCGTATACCAAATCATACCCTATCCCCCCTGCTAAGGTCTACACATTCAGCCTATGTATTCTACATGTTTTAATTCGGGAGGGCATGGCTATATGTCAGCCGCAACATTGTGTCGTCATGAAGACCCCGTCTTCATGAAGACACCTTGCTGTAGCTGGCGTATGTCAATGTCCTGCAGAATCCACCCATCGAGAATACACATCCTGCTCAAGTGACTTAGCCAAGAGTTAATAATTAAAATCAACTTTCAGCATTCGTGCTGATCCCTTGATCCTCGTTTCAGTTGCAGTTGTACATAACTAAGAGGGACTAAACTGTCCGTTAGTTCGTTATGTATCATCTCCTTCGTACCGAAGGGTTACATTTCCTTACTTGGTCCATTTCTTAATCATTTGATTAAGCAGTCCGTACCGACGGACATAATAAGTTTAACCTATTAAACTTAACCAAGATGTTCCCAACTGCAACTTATTTCAGAATAATAACTTATTAGACGTCATTCAAACGAGGTCTAAACTTCAAGAAATGAACTCATTTGTTCCCCTTAACATTATATAGTTAAGGATCATTAGTTATGGATATATGTATCCTACATCCTTTAATCTGAATTTTTATCAAACGGGATCAATGATGGAGTTCAAAAACGAAGTTCGAATACTCCAAATTTTAAATTGATATTCCTTAGCTCCTAAGCTAATCCTGAATATCCTCTGATTATAAAATCATATCCTTCTTAATCCTTTTTAATGTCATTTCAAAATTCATCTTTACCCCAAGTATGAATTAATTGCATTGTTCAACTTAAAGGTTGTAATTAAGTAAGAATAAACATCAGTTTCAATTCAACATCCATCCAAGGATAATGAAACAATTCCAAATCAGGAAATAACACCATATTTCCAATTTAAACAGCAATATCAAACTGATATAATTATTGAAAATATCACACTTGTAACTGTATTCAATATTTCAAGTCATAATTTGTACATTTGCCAATCCAGCTGATTGGGTATAATTTATACAAAGCATTCATACAACTCATGGACAGAAGAATGTATTTTCTTCTTTTACAATTCCTCAAAGAGGAAATAAAAGCAACAGTTACAATTTAATTTACATCTAATCAAGAGGCATCAGAAAACAGCCAAGTCTTCATTCTAATCAAATTCCATCTGCAAAATGAATTGCACGGGTCAGTTCAATGAACTGAGCACATTAAGCACTTATCCTTAAAATAAGATGCTTCAACTAACTGTTTCAATAAAAGAACCCTGCTTTTATGAAACAACAGCAAAACATCAATCTCGAAAGCACAAAAGAGAAATCAGCATAACCACTGAACTATCAAAAAACATCATCGCCACCAGTCAAGGGACTGCTGTCCCGTTTTGACATAATCATTGCAAGTATCTATTTACAAAATTTGCAAAGTTAAAAATACAAGTAGTTTGCTGCCTATAAAGCATACAGTTATCCTTTCCACACCTTTCATTAATAACAAATGCAAAGGATGAAACTAACTGAGTATAAATCCATTACTTTCCTTTCCGTTCATGAAGCATGTTAAATTTAAAGCATTCAAGTACAAACAAGAAAGCGAACAGCAATGCATATAGTGGCTCCCATCTAAGCACTATAAAATTCATTATTCACGAATTCCAGATTTCCAACCGAATGAAAGAGGAAAAGATCATTTTTCTAAGACATTCATTCACATCTCTATTTCTTTCCGCATGACTGTCCTAACAGTGGAACCCAAACGAAAGACAGATCAA
Source organism: Taxus chinensis (assembly GCA_019776745.2). Lineage (NCBI taxonomy): Eukaryota > Viridiplantae > Streptophyta > Pinopsida > Cupressales > Taxaceae > Taxus > Taxus chinensis. The sequence continues at coordinate 902,241,805 of CM034151.1, read as the reverse complement.
GATAACAGTTCAGAGTGAAACTTACAAAATCCATTCGGAATTCACTTTCCGGCAGCAAGGATAATTTCATTTATAATCAGCTTTAAAATGAAAACAGGAAGAATTCATCATCCATATCCATACTTCATTTGAGTCAGACTCATGTAAAGATCCGAAACAGGTTAGTACAACATTATGTACATCCAAGATCAAACAATATAAGGCTGCATACCTTATATTTACCATAATTATAAGGAACCATATTTCTATCACTGAATCATTAACCAAACAAACAATTATTCATCATGCAGTCAATAAATCACATCAATTCATAATCCTATGAACGTATCCTGTTCAAAATAACATATTATTCATTGCTGTTACCTACAGCAAGTCTAATGTTCTCATGACTATGAATTTCACCAAGTGAGAACAGCAGGTAGAAGGAGGATTTCCTTCCAACAATGATTCTACCCAATCCATTTTCCAGTTTCATAACAGTATGCACAACTTCCAGAATGCAAAATCAGATGTCATTACCTTTAGCAAAATAACCGTACAGGGTGGCAAAACATGAACCTAGTACAGTCAAGACAACTCCCATTGCATGACAAAATTTCAATGCATGTAATCCTTGCCCAGCAATTCAAAGCTAATTCGTAACCACCAAAACAGTCCATTCTCAAAGACCGTTTAGCATTGTTCAACATAACTAATCATCATACTTTCCTAACCAGATCACCTTTATTCAATATAATTTCAGAAGGAAAGCTATTTCTTTTCCAATTCCCAAGAACACTCATATAAAAGTCTAATGCCCATTCCTTTTAAAATACAAGATGCCATTTCCTCATAATTCGAAACAGCAGAAGGAAGAGAGAAGTCTTATCTATTTTAAGCAAGAAAGGAAAGAACAGTCAATAATGTGTTATCTTTTCTTTTCCCAAGGCAACTTCCTATATTCAGACAAAATTGAATGTTGTCTTCATCCTAATCAAACACAGCAGAAGAGAGAAGACCTATTCCCTCTTGTAAAAGAAATTTCATTATAGAAACGACCTCATGCAACTCGCACAGCCGATACAGTTATAACACAAGTTCAGATGACAGCAAAACAATAGTACAGCAATAAAATACCCACGCTGCCTGTACAGTTCCACATTCTATTTCACAAGAATAACCAGTTCGCATTTTTATATTAAGTCAATAGCCAGCACAACATGGAGGAGTTCCATGCAAGAAGAGCAAGGCAGTTAAACACAACACAGAAAAACGATTCCCTATCATTTCAAAAGAAAAGAATCAGCAAGGGTCAACGAACCCAAATTACAGCAACATATGCAACTGTATTTCCATTTCCATTTTACATGGAAGTGCAGTTCCAAATACAACAGCAAGAAACGATTGCATTAAAAGAAACAAATTACACCATAAGGGCGATTGCACAGTCCTTTCCATTTTCGAACAATACGAACAGTGAAAGGAATACCCACATTTCAACCCTTTATACAGTCTACAATCAATACTAAAATCTTATTTCCAACACGATTCGAGCAAGAACAATCGAGGCAGAGCAATCAAAATCAACTTCCTTATCATTTTTCAAGAAAAAGAAGGCATGAATCAACAAATCCATTTCCAAATCAATCTCAAAAACAATCAAGCAATCCAAACCCAAGAGCAGGGTTGTTTTAATGAAACATTTAAATCAAGCAAAGATTTTAAAGAGGAGGGCTTAACATGCCTGTAATCTCTTTTTCAGAACTCGAAGAAAGCTTCGTTTTGCCGCGTTTTTCTTCCACAACGGCTACACAAACTTCCCAGCACTCTTTTCTTCTTCAGGCTTATCAACAGCCTCTATTCTTCCACGAAAATGTCAATGCCAAGAGCTGGTTCGACCGAACCAGGTCAGAAAAACCAAATGCAGAGCAACTTTGCAAAAAGCTCGAATGAACAAAAATGACAATCAAAATTCCTTCATGCTGCTTCCAAGGCAAGCTGGTCGCGAGGACCAAAAACATTTAATGCATTAAAGGCTTGCCTTCCTCCTTATTTTCCACGCCCCCTCCACTTGGGTTGGCAAGTCTCCAACCTTCAAATTTTCCATGCAACTGAACTTGGCTCTATTTCAAAATAGATGCCTCTAAATTCCTTACCTGCCCCGCCAAAACTGGCGCCGTCCACGAAGGGACAGTTCATTTAATTCCAATGAATGCCTCCTTCCCATCCTTATCCCTTTCTTCCCAAGGGTCTGCGTACCCCTTAGTTTAGGATTAGTTTAGGTTACATAACTCATTCGACCTAGGTCTTAGTTCAACCTTAGGCTTTAGAACTTAGGTTTATTTTCCCTTTTTTTTTTTTTGTAATTTTAAAAATCCACTTAGGATAGTAGTATAGAATGTATGTTAGGTCTTAGGGTTAGTTTAGGTTTAATTCACACTAACCATTAATACTAACAACTTCCTTCCAGCCCCTTACTAACATTCATGCTATCACAGAACAGGACGTTCCGTCCTTCCGGTTCAAGTGTGAATTAGCATAGAAAACACAAGAGGATCTCAGCATACCTGGATCAATGGAATTGATTCAGGATATGCTGTCAATCAGCACAAGAGCAAGCAATTATACGACAACCTGTCGTCACATCAGCAAACACACAAGTACAGTGTTCGCTGTCCCATGCAATAATTCATAGTATGCAAGAATCCGAATTAGCAACACATTCTCTTAAAATCAAAACATATCCTAACATGTTTGCTCTCATTCCAAGAGCTATAACAGTATGTAAAACATTCACCAAGTTAGCATTCAAAAATCAGAGTGTTACATTCTTCCCTCCTTAAAGAATCATCGTCCCGATGATCAGATTTACAAATCAAGAAGTTCATAGAACAAAATTCAGTTATTGTTCTTTCATTCATATGTTCATACCAAAAACAGATTCTCTCTTAAAAACAAAGTTTTAAGACAACTGTACAATAGACTAATAATGGTCTAAATTTGGTAAAACTTTCAGTTCTCTGAATTTCATATTCAGTTAAACAGATGTGGAAAAGTAGATCTCATTTCTTCGAGATTCTCCCAAGTTGCACTTTCTTCGCTGAACTGATCCCACTGGACCTTACATTGGTTCACTTCGCGATTTCTCAAGTACAACTGGCGAGTCCCCAACACTCGAATGGGCTTAACCACGATTATTCCTGGGTCTTGGACCTGCAAGGAATTCCAATTTAGCACATGTGATAATTCTGTCACGTATTTCTTAAGCAAAGAAATATGAAAAACATCATGCATTTGAGACAAGGCAGGAGGTAATGCTAGACGATAAGCTACAGGGTTGATTATTTCAATAATTTCAAAAGGTCCCACGTAACGTGGTGACAACTTGGCAGCCTTGCCAAAAGTTATGGAGCTCTTTTTCGGCTTCACCCGAAGAAAGACCTTCTCTCCAAGTTTATAATGCCTGTCAACCCGCTTCAAGTCTGCATAGCTCTTCTGCCTATTGGCAGCCTCCTTTAGATGTTCCCGAATCATTTTGATTTGCTGTTCCATTTCCATAAGGATTTCTGGCCCAATTACCTCTCTGTCCTCAACGCTGTCCCAGCTGACAGGGGTTCTGCATTTTCTTCCATACAATGCTTCAAAGGGCGCCATTTTTAAAGAGGCATGATAGGTGTTATTGTAAGCAAATTCTACCAGCGGAAGGTATTCCTCCCATTTATACTGCTGGTCCATGCAATACATCCTCAGCATGTCCTCTAAAACTTGATTAACTCTCTCAGTCTGTCCATCCGTTTCTGGATGATATGCAGAACTGAAGTTTAATTTAGTTCCCAAGGCCGCATTAAGCGTTTGCCAAAACCTTGATGTCATCCTCGGATCTCTGTCCGATATGATTAATTCTGGTATTCCATGCAACCTGAAGATTTCATGTACAAATCTTCTTGCTAAAACTGGTGCATCGTCCTTCAAATTACCAGCAATGAAGTGTGCCACTTTGGTCAATTTGTCGACTACAACCAGGATAATGTCATGTTTATTTCTTGACATAGGCAATCCTTGAACGAAATCCATCGTTATCACTTGCCACTTATACTGCGGAATGCTATGGGGATACAATAATCCTGAAGGGTGCATATGTTCCGCTTTAACACGCTGACATTCCAAGCAGTGTGTTACAAACTCTACCACATCCTTTTTCATTCCCTTCCAAAAATATTGCTGCTTAAGATCAGCAAGCATTTTTGTGATGCCAGGGTGTCCAGAAAAAGGTGAATTATGGAATTCAGTGAGCAATTTCCCTCTTAAATCATTGGCTACAGGTACATATACCCTGTTTTTGAACCTCAGTACTCCTTCGTTATCAAAACGAAATCCTTTATACCTGCTGTCCTGCGGGTCTGCAGCAAGTGCTGATTTGACTTGCTGAAAATAGGGATCTGATTCTAAAGCATCTTTTACCTCATCCTTAAACTGAGTTCTTAACGTTATAAGAGCAGAGATATGCTTCCTTCGACTCAGAGCATCTGCCACTCTATTTTCCTTGCCCTTAATGTAACTTATATCAAAATCATACTGAGACAGAAATTCTAACCATCTTCGTTGCCTTGCATTCAGATTTGGCTGAGTAAAAATATACTTCAGCCCCAGATGGTCTGTTTTTAATTCAAAGGGCTTGCCAAGAAGGTAATGCCTCCATATTTGAAGCGCATGTACTATGGCAGCGAGCTCAAGATCGTGTGGAGCATAGTTATGTTCATGTAACTTAAGCTTTCTGCTTTCATAAGCGATAACATGGTTATTCTGTAACAAAATACCCCCAAGGCCTTCTCCTGAGGCGTCCGTTACAACCATAAAATCTCCATTTGGATCAGGTACAGTCAAAATAGGTGCTGTAGTTAACTGCTCCTTTAACTTTTTAAAGGCAGATTCACATTTGTCTGTCCAGACAAATTTCTTTTCTTTCTTCTGCAACGAAGTGATTGGAGCAGCAATTTTTGAAAAGTCCTTAACGAACTTTCTATAATATCCAGCCAAGCCCATGAAGCTCCTTACTTCGTGCACGTTCTTAGGTGCAGGCCATTCAGTTATAGCCGTGATCTTTGAGGGGTCAACAGCTATCCCGTCTTTACTTATAACGTGTCCCAAATAATGCACCTCTGCATCATAAAAGGAACATTTGGACAGCTTGCCATACAACTTCCTCTTTCTTAAGATTTCCAGCACTATCCTGAGATGTTCTTGGTGCTCTTCGACATTTTTAGAGTATATAAGAATGTCGTCTAAGAATACAAGCACAAACTTGTCTAAGTATTCTTGAAAGATGTTATTCATTAGATTCATGAAGGCGGCAGGTGCATTAGTCAGCCCAAAAGGCAGCACTGTGAACTCATAGTGCCCATACCTCGTTCTAAAAGCTGTTTTGTGAATATCTTCCTCTTTTATTCTCAGCTGATGGTATCCTGACCGCAGGTCTATTTTTGAATAGACTGATGCTCCTCGCATCTGATCAAACAGATCATCGATTCTTGGAAGTGGGTATCGATTTTTAATGGTTGCTTTATTCAACATTCTGTAATCAATGCACAGCCTCAAGGTGCCATCCTTTTTCTTTACGAAAATTACCGGCGCTCCCCAAGGTGAGACGCTCGGTCTGATCAGCCCCTTAGTCAGAAGTTCTTGTAACTGAGCCTTCAGTTCTACCAGCTCAATGGTAGTCATTCTATAAGGTGCCTTAGATATGGGTTCCGTTCCTGGTTTGATCTCAATAGCGAAGTCAAACTCACGTTTGGGCGGAAGACCCGGTAATTCCTCCGGAAACACATCACGGAAATCCCTCAACAATGGATATCTTTCCATGAAATCATTATCTTCCTCTTCATTTTCTGTCATTTTTACCGCATACAAAGTGCAGCCTCTGTTTTTAGCCCTCTTTAGTTGCATAGCCGTCAGTTTCCTAACTGCAACTTCCCGTTTTACACCTTGAATGATTGCTGCTTTCTGCAGGTCATCAAGGCAACTGATGTGTTTTTCATAACAGTCAACCTTTGCCTTATGTTCAGCCAACCAGTTAACTCCAATAATGATATCATATGATCCTAGAGGAGTGACATACAAGTCAACTTCGGTGGAGAACCCAGGCAGGTCAAGAATTGCCCCAAAAAGGCACATTTCAACTGTGTGGACAGCATTATTCCCATAATGCACTGTCCAAGTTTTATCCATTCTCGCAGCCTTTCTTTTTAATTTCATAGCAAGTTCAGTAGAAATAAAACATTCTGTAGCTCCAGTATCAAAAAGTACAACTACAGGTTTACCGAATAACTTACCCGTAACTTCTATGGGCGTCACTTGTTTTTCAGCTTGTCTGTTAGCCACTGCAGCATGTATCCTATGCTGCTGTCCGCGATCGTCCTTCTTCAGGGGACAGTGATTCGCATAGTGGTCCTTTCCACAGTTGAAGCATCCTCCAGCTGGCCCTTTTCTAGGTTCAAATTTATTACCAGCCTTAAAGTTATCATTCTGGCTTCCATAGGACTTCTGTCCAATGCCATTAACTTTTGAAAAGCTGTTCCGCACACTATTTACAGGTCTGTTCATCACAGGTTTCTTGTTGTTATCTACAACAATTCTATTTTTCACACCAAACCTTTTCCAAGGTCCCCTTTTTGGTGCAAGAGACGAAGAAGGATTGGGAATCTTCTTCCTTATCTCTTCCCTGTGAGCAGAGATTGCTCTCAATTTTTGTTCCTGTCTGATTGCCTTTTCAACAACTCCATCCATGGTGGTTGGGCCGTGGACATCCACTTCGCCACCAATGATGGGATTCAGTCCCATTATGAATTTCCGTATTCTGAATTTCTCGTCAGCTTGGTACTGCGGCACATACTTAAGGAGTTTAGTAAACCCTTCCCAGTATTCTGTCACCGACAGCCTTCCTTGCGACCAGTTCTGAAATTCAGTCATTTTCCTATCAAAATAGAGTTGAGGCAACCATCTTTGCCTAAAATATCCCTTAAATTGATCCCAAGTTATGTCTGATTCGACAATATTCAGCTCAACCTTACGGTTGTCCCACCAGGATGATGCTTCATGAGAAAGCTGATATGCTCCCCATATCGCTTTAGTCTCTTCAGAGAAGTTTCTTATTGCAAAGTATTTCTCCATTTCACTGAGCCAATTTTCAGCTCCGTCCCCAAGAGTTGTTCCATCAAACTTTGGAGGACTTATTCTCTTTATATCATTCGTAAGTTCAGCTGCTAATCTTGCCCTTTTATTTTCAGGGGGATTAGGAGCAATTATATTATTATCATCAACACCCGGATTCCCTCCGTTGATGTTGTCCACAGGAGGTAGCTGATCATTTATTTCAGCTTCATTCACCTCCTCTTCATTGCCCATTGACTGCTGTTCCAGTACAGTCAAACGGTCCCTCGTATCAAGTAGGGCAGCAAGGATTTCATCCAGCTTTTGGGCAGTTGCTGCTTCTCCACCCTGCAACGGGTTATTCGCAGCATTCCCTCTTGTCCTGACCATTTTCTGTTCAATAAGAAAATGTAAACTTTATTAATAACGTGGACTCATTAGGTCCAAGAGCTGCAACCTTCAGCTCTGATACCAAGATGTAACATCCCCATTTTAAAACACCAGAACAAGGGAATTTTTTTTTTTTTTTTTTTTTTTTTTACATAACGTTCTCTGTTATGAATTATAAAGTTCAAACACACGTTCAAGATTTAATAATTGTTCTCTGCCCAAACAACACAGTTTGGATCATACAATTTCTTTTTAAAACGAATGTTCCCTGTTCACATATTTACAATATGGAACACACATTCAATGCCATTCAATCTTATAACAGATTCTATATGCTGCTGTAAATGACTCGATGAACTACCGATCCTTCCATTTTCATGGCTCGGAGTTTCAACGATCCTTCATTTCATGACTCGGCAACAACCGATCCTTCATGTACATGACTCGGCAACAACCGATCCTTCATGTTTGTTTATGCATAGTATATTTTATATACTTGTTCTCATAACCTTCCCCGGTTATCGAAGTGATCCATTTAAGAAGCCTATCTGAATATCTGTTACTGATATTCATCTGACATCCTGCATCTTAAATTAAGTGATAAGGACAACGCAACCAGCAATTGCGATACTTTGGCCAAAGATTTTCACATGCTTTGCATGATCATATTCCTGGATGTGATACACATCTACGGAATACGTCCTTCACTTCACTTCACCTGTTATCTAGAATGGTCTTTCCTGGCTCCTACCAGTCCTCATCGTTTAAGGCCAGTTTTAAACTTTCAATTTCAGCTAGTAATATGAACGGGTATAGGAAGGCACTCCCGATAACTAAAGATACGCAGACATACGGTGTCGTTACCCCACGACTCCGTGTGTCTATTTGTCTTTAGTGTTCCGGAGTCACTCCGTATACCAAATCATACCCTATCCCCCCTGCTAAGGTCTACACATTCAGCCTATGTATTCTACATGTTTTAATTCGGGAGGGCATGGCTATATGTCAGCCGCAACATTGTGTCGTCATGAAGACCCCGTCTTCATGAAGACACCTTGCTGTAGCTGGCGTATGTCAATGTCCTGCAGAATCCACCCATCGAGAATACACATCCTGCTCAAGTGACTTAGCCAAGAGTTAATAATTAAAATCAACTTTCAGCATTCGTGCTGATCCCTTGATCCTCGTTTCAGTTGCAGTTGTACATAACTAAGAGGGACTAAACTGTCCGTTAGTTCGTTATGTATCATCTCCTTCGTACCGAAGGGTTACATTTCCTTACTTGGTCCATTTCTTAATCATTTGATTAAGCAGTCCGTACCGACGGACATAATAAGTTTAACCTATTAAACTTAACCAAGATGTTCCCAACTGCAACTTATTTCAGAATAATAACTTATTAGACGTCATTCAAACGAGGTCTAAACTTCAAGAAATGAACTCATTTGTTCCCCTTAACATTATATAGTTAAGGATCATTAGTTATGGATATATGTATCCTACATCCTTTAATCTGAATTTTTATCAAACGGGATCAATGATGGAGTTCAAAAACGAAGTTCGAATACTCCAAATTTTAAATTGATATTCCTTAGCTCCTAAGCTAATCCTGAATATCCTCTGATTATAAAATCATATCCTTCTTAATCCTTTTTAATGTCATTTCAAAATTCATCTTTACCCCAAGTATGAATTAATTGCATTGTTCAACTTAAAGGTTGTAATTAAGTAAGAATAAACATCAGTTTCAATTCAACATCCATCCAAGGATAATGAAACAATTCCAAATCAGGAAATAACACCATATTTCCAATTTAAACAGCAATATCAAACTGATATAATTATTGAAAATATCACACTTGTAACTGTATTCAATATTTCAAGTCATAATTTGTACATTTGCCAATCCAGCTGATTGGGTATAATTTATACAAAGCATTCATACAACTCATGGACAGAAGAATGTATTTTCTTCTTTTACAATTCCTCAAAGAGGAAATAAAAGCAACAGTTACAATTTAATTTACATCTAATCAAGAGGCATCAGAAAACAGCCAAGTCTTCATTCTAATCAAATTCCATCTGCAAAATGAATTGCACGGGTCAGTTCAATGAACTGAGCACATTAAGCACTTATCCTTAAAATAAGATGCTTCAACTAACTGTTTCAATAAAAGAACCCTGCTTTTATGAAACAACAGCAAAACATCAATCTCGAAAGCACAAAAGAGAAATCAGCATAACCACTGAACTATCAAAAAACATCATCGCCACCAGTCAAGGGACTGCTGTCCCGTTTTGACATAATCATTGCAAGTATCTATTTACAAAATTTGCAAAGTTAAAAATACAAGTAGTTTGCTGCCTATAAAGCATACAGTTATCCTTTCCACACCTTTCATTAATAACAAATGCAAAGGATGAAACTAACTGAGTATAAATCCATTACTTTCCTTTCCGTTCATGAAGCATGTTAAATTTAAAGCATTCAAGTACAAACAAGAAAGCGAACAGCAATGCATATAGTGGCTCCCATCTAAGCACTATAAATTTCATTATTCACGAATTCCAGATTTCCAACCGAATGAAAGAGGAAAAGATCATTTTTCTAAGACATTCATTCACATCTCTATTTCTTTCCGCATGACTGTCCTAACAGTGGAACCCAAACGAAAGACAGATCAAGATAACAGTTCAGAGTGAAACTTACAAAATCCATTCGGAATTCACTTTCCGGCAGCAAGGATAATTTCATTTATAATCAGCTTTAAAATGAAAACAGGAAGAATTCATCATCCATATCCATACTTCATTTGAGTCAGACTCATGTAAAGATCCGAAACAGGTTAGTACAACATTATGTACATCCAAGATCAAACAATATAAGGCTGCATACCTTATATTTACCATAATTATAAGGAACCATATTTCTATCACTGAATCATTAACCAAACAAACAATTATTCATCATGCAGTCAATAAATCACATCAATTCATAATCCTATGAACGTATCCTGTTCAAAATAACATATTATTCATTGCTGTTACCTACAGCAAGTCTAATGTTCTCATGACTATGAATTTCACCAAGTGAGAACAGCAGGTAGAAGGAGGATTTCCTTCCAACAATGATTCTACCCAATCCATTTTCCAGTTTCATAACAGTATGCACAACTTCCAGAATGCAAAATCAGATGTCATTACCTTTAGCAAAATAACCGTACAGGGTGGCAAAACATGAACCTAGTACAGTCAAGACAACTCCCATTGCATGACAAAATTTCAATGCATGTAATCCTTGCCCAGCAATTCAAAGCTAATTCGTAACCACCAAAACAGTCCATTCTCAAAGACCGTTTAGCATTGTTCAACATAACTAATCATCATACTTTCCTAACCAGATCACCTTTATTCAATATAATTTCAGAAGGAAAGCTATTTCTTTTCCAATTCCCAAGAACACTCATATAAAAGTCTAATGCCCATTCCTTTTAAAATACAAGATGCCATTTCCTCATAATTCGAAACAGCAGAAGGAAGAGAGAAGTCTTATCTATTTTAAGCAAGAAAGGAAAGAACAGTCAATAATGTGTTATCTTTTCTTTTCCCAAGGCAACTTCCTATATTCAGACAAAATTGAATGTTGTCTTCATCCTAATCAAACACAGCAGAAGAGAGAAGACCTATTCCCTCTTGTAAAAGAAATTTCATTATAGAAACGACCTCATGCAACTCGCACAGCCGATACAGTTATAACACAAGTTCAGATGACAGCAAAACAATAGTACAGCAATAAAATACCCACGCTGCCTGTACAGTTCCACATTCTATTTCACAAGAATAACCAGTTCGCATTTTTATATTAAGTCAATAGCCAGCACAACATGGAGGAGTTCCATGCAAGAAGAGCAAGGCAGTTAAACACAACACAGAAAAACGATTCCCTATCATTTCAAAAGAAAAGAATCAGCAAGGGTCAACGAACCCAAATTACAGCAACATATGCAACTGTATTTCCATTTCCATTTTACATGGAAGTGCAGTTCCAAATACAACAGCAAGAAACGATTGCATTAAAAGAAACAAATTACACCATAAGGGCGATTGCACAGTCCTTTCCATTTTCGAACAATACGAACAGTGAAAGGAATACCCACATTTCAACCCTTTATACAGTCTACAATCAATACTAAAATCTTATTTCCAACACGATTCGAGCAAGAACAATCGAGGCAGAGCAATCAAAATCAACTTCCTTATCATTTTTCAAGAAAAAGAAGGCATGAATCAACAAATCCATTTCCAAATCAATCTCAAAAACAATCAAGCAATCCAAACCCAAGAGCAGGGTTGTTTTAATGAAACATTTAAATCAAGCAAAGATTTTAAAGAGGAGGGCTTAACATGCCTGTAATCTCTTTTTCAGAACTCGAAGAAAGCTTCGTTTTGCCGCGTTTTTCTTCCACAACGGCTACACAAACTTCCCAGCACTCTTTTCTTCTTCAGGCTTATCAACAGCCTCTATTCTTCCACGAAAATGTCAATGCCAAGAGCTGGTTCGACCGAACCAGGTCAGAAAAACCAAATGCAGAGCAACTTTGCAAAAAGCTCGAATGAACAAAAATGACAATCAAAATTCCTTCATGCTGCTTCCAAGGCAAGCTGGTCGCGAGGACCAAAAACATTTAATGCATTAAAGGCTTGCCTTCCTCCTTATTTTCCACGCCCCCTCCACTTGGGTTGGCAAGTCTCCAACCTTCAAATTTTCCATGCAACTGAACTTGGCTCTATTTCAAAATAGATGCCTCTAAATTCCTTACCTGCCCCGCCAAAACTGGCGCCGTCCACGAAGGGACAGTTCATTTAATTCCAATGAATGCCTCCTTCCCATCCTTATCCCTTTCTTCCCAAGGGTCTGCGTACCCCTTAGTTTAGGATTAGTTTAGGTTACATAACTCATTCGACCTAGGTCTTAGTTCAACCTTAGGCTTTAGAACTTAGGTTTATTTTCCCTTTTTTTTTTTTTTTTTGTAATTTTAAAAATCCACTTAGGATAGTAGTATAGAATGTATGTTAGGTCTTAGGGTTAGTTTAGGTTTAATTCACACTAACCATTAATACTAACAACTTCCTTCCAGCCCCTTACTAACATTCATGCTATCACAGAACAGGACGTTCCGTCCTTCCGGTTCAAGTGTGAATTAGCATAGAAAACACAAGAGGATCTCAGCATACCTGGATCAATGGAATTGATTCAGGATATGCTGTCAATCAGCACAAGAGCAAGCAATTATACGACAACCTGTCGTCACATCAGCAAACACACAAGTACAGTGTTCGCTGTCCCATGCAATAATTCATAGTATGCAAGAATCCGAATTAGCAACACATTCTCTTAAAATCAAAACATATCCTAACATGTTTGCTCTCATTCCAAGAGCTATAACAGTATGTAAAACATTCACCAAGTTAGCATTCAAAAATCAGAGTGTTACGGTGAGTTTCTAGGGAAGCTCAAGTAAAGCTACTTAACAAGCTCCTAGGTGATCTCCTTGTAGAGCTACCAGCTATGCTCCTAGGTGAGCTACTTGGTGAGCTCGCAGGTAAGATCAAAGGTGAGCTTGTCAGTAATCTCTAAGGTTAGTTTTACATGTGAGCTACCAGATGAGATCAAGGTGAGTTGGCAAGGCGAGGTCAAGGTAAGTTGGCAAGGTGAGTTATTAAACAAGCTCCCAGGAAAGTTCCTAAGGTGATTTACTCAATGAGCTCCTGAGTGAGATCAACTCGAGCTGATCATCAAGATCCCAGAAGATCTCCCTGGTGAGCTACTTTGTGGGCTATTCAGTGAGCTCCCATGGGAACTACTAGCCAAGCTCCCAAGTGAGCTACTTGGCAAGATCCTAGGTAAGGTCCCTAGCGAGATGCTTGGTGAGCTCAAAAGTGAGCTCACAAGTGAGCTCAAGTGAACCTACATGGTGAGCTACTCATATAGCTCCCATGTGAGCTAATTAGTGAGCTACTTGATGAACTTAGATTTGAGCTACCAGACAAGATAAGGGTGAGTTAGTAAGGTGGGATCCTCAATGAGCTTAAGGCAAGCTCCCATGCGAGTTAGTAAGGTGAGCTATCAAGTGATCTCCCATGTGAGTTTTTTCTGAGAGCTAGTTGATGAGATGTAGTTGAGCTGCTCAGTGAGATCCTGGTTGAGCTCAAGGTGAGCTAGCAAGGTGAGTTTCTATGCAAGCTCAAGTCAAGTTACTCAACGAGCACATAGGTGAGCTACTTACCAAGCTCCTAGCTAAGCTCCTAGGTGAGCTGCTTGGTGGGCTCTAAGGTAAGGTAAAAGTTAAGCTTATATGCAATGTCTGAGGTGAGATTATATGTGAGCTACCTAACCGATCTCAAGGTGAGTTAGAAAGGAAAAGCTATCAAGTGATCTCCCAAGTGAGTTCCGAGGTGAGTTACTCAATAATCTCTCGGGTGACATCAACTCAAGGTGAGCTCCCAGAGATCTCCCAGGTGAGCTACTTGGTGAGATGTTCAGTGAGCTGTTAGGTGAGTTACTAGGTGAGCTTCTAAATGAGCTACTTGGAAATCTCCCAGGTGAGGTCCTCAGTGAGGTCCAAGGTGAGTTGTTCGGTTGAGCTCCTAGGTGAGCTACTTGGTGAAATTCCTCGATGAACTCTGAGGTGAGCTACTAGATTAGCTCAAGGCGAGTTGGCAAGGTGAGCTCCTTAGTGAGGTCCAAGGTGAGTTGGCAAAGTGAGCTCCCATGTGAGTTTTGAGGTGAACTGCCTGATGAGCTTTTTGGGCGAGATCAACTTGAGATGATTGATGAGCTCTCAGAAGAACTCCTATACAAGTTACCTGACAAGTTGTTTAGTGAGCTTCTAGGTGAGCTACTAGTCGAGCTCCCAAGTGAAATGCTTGTCAAACTCCCCATGCGAGGTCCCCGGTGAGCTGCTCACCGAGCTCACAAGCAAGATCAAGTCAACCTATTGTACGAGCTACTTGTTGATATCTCAGGGTGAGATGTTAGGAAAAGATCCCTTGGTGAGCTACTTGGTGACCTACTCCATGAACTCTGAGTTCAAGTCAACCTGGCAAGGTGAGTGCTCCCACGTGAGTTTCTAGGTGAGCTATCAGCTAGCTCCCATGTGAGTTTTTTGGTGAGCTACTTGATGAGTGCCTGGGTGAGCTCAAGTCGAGCTGCTTGGTAAGATTCTACGTGAGCTCAAGGTGTGCTGGCAAGGCGAGCTGTCAGGTGAGCTGCCAAGTGAGTTTTTGGGAAAGCTCAAGTTGAGTTTCTTGAGGAGCTCTTGGGAAAGCTACTTTGTAAGCTCCCATCCGAGCTCCTAGATGAGTTACTTTTTTAGATCCTAGGCAAGCTCAAAAATGAGGTTATCAGTAATCTCTAAGGTGAGCTTACATGTGAGCTACCAGATGAGCTCAAGGTCAGTTGGCAATGTGAGCTTAAGTGGAGTAGAAAAGGTGAGCTATAAGGTGAGCTCCCAAGTGAGTTACTCAATGAGCTCCCAGGTGAGCTCAACTTGAGCTAATCAGTGAGCTCTCAGAAGAGCTCTTACATGATCTACTTGGTGATCTACTTGATGAGATATTCAGAGAACTTGAAGGTGAGCTCCCAAGTGAGCTACTTGGTGAGCTCCTAGGAAATTTCCTTAGTGAGATGCTCAATCAGCTCACAAGTGAGCTCAATTCGACCTACTCGGTCAGCTGCTCAGTGAGCTCCCAGGAGAGTTGTTAGTTGAGCTCCCAGGTGACTTGTTAGGTGAGCTCCCATGTGAGCTAATTGGTGAGCTACTCAATGAACTCCAAGGTGAGATACCAAATGAGCTCAAGTTTAGTTGGTAATATGAGCTCCTTAGTGAGCTTAAGGAGAGCTAGCAAGTTGAGCTAGTAGGTGAGCTTCCATGCAAGTTTTTGGGTGAGCTATCAGGTGACATTCCATGTAAGTTTCTGGGTGAGCTATCAGGTGAGCTCCTATGTAATGTTTAGTGTAAGATACTTAACAAGCTCATAGGTGAGATCAAGTTGACCTGCTCGGTGAGCTCTTGGGTGAGATTAAGGCTAGCTAACAACGTGATCTATCAGGTGAGCTCCCAGGTGAGTTTTTCGTTAATCTCAAGTCGAGCTACTCGATGAGCTCTTGGGTTAGCTACTTGTTGAGCTCCAAGATGAGTTCCTAGGTGAGCTACTCGGTGAGCTCCCAATAGAGATAAAATGTAACCTTGTTAGTAATCTCTGAGGTGAACTTACATGCGAGCTACCAGATGAGCTCAAGCTAAGTTTGGCATGGCAAGCTTAACTCAAGTTGGTAAGGTGAGCTCAAGGAGAACTATCAAGTGAGCTCCCAGGTAAGTTTCCCAGGAAATTTACTTGAAGAATGACCTAGCAAGCTCAACTTGAATTGATCGATGAGCTCCTAGAAGATATTCCAGGTGAGCTACTTGGCGAGCTGTTCGGAGAGCTCCTAGGTGAGCTCCCAAGTGAACTATTTGGTAACCTCTAGATGAAATTTGATAGGGGAGCTGATAGAGGAGCTCCCATGTGAGTTGGAAAGGTAAGTTTTCAAGTGAGCTCCCATACATGTTTTTTGGTGAGCTATTCGATGTTCTCCTAGGTGAGCTCAAATCAACCTACTCGGTGAGGTACTTGGTGAGCTCCCAGGTGACGTACTTGGCAAGCTACTTGACGAACTCTAAGGTGAACTACCAGATGAGCTCAAGGTGAGTTATCAAGGTGAGATCCTCAGTGAGCTCAAGGTGAGCTAGCAAGGTGAGGTGATAGGTGAGCTCTCATCTAAGTTGGTAAGGCGAGCTGCCATGCAAGTTTTTACATGAGCTACTTAACAAGCTCCTAGGCGAGCTACTTCATGATCTCCCGAGTGATCTCAAGTTGAGCTACTTGGAAAGATCCTAGGTGAGCTCAAGGTGAGGCTATAAGGTGAGCTATTAGGCAAGCTTCCAGGAAAGTTTTTCAGGAAAGCTCAAGTTGAGTTGGTCGATGAGCTCCCAGGTGAGCTTAAAGGTGAGCCAGTTGGCAAGGTGAGTTTAAGGTGAGTTAGCAAGGTGAGCTATTAGGTGAGATCCAAGGTGAGTTACTCGATGAGCTCCCATGTGAGCTTAACTTGAACTGATTGGTAAGATCCTAGAAGAGCTCCTAGGTCAGCTGGTAAGTGATGTCCCTGATGAGATACTTGACGAGCTCACATGTGAGTTCAAGTTAACCTACTTAGTGAGTGGCTCAGTGAGCTCCCAAGAAAGTTGTTAGGTGAGCTCTTAGGTGAGATGCTAGGCAAGCTTCTAGATGAGCTAATTAGTGAAATAATTGACAAACTCTAAGGTGAACTACCTTCTGAGCTCAAGGTGAGTTGGCAAGGTGAGCTCCTCAGTGAGCTCAAGGTGAGCTCCCATGTGAGATGGCAAGGTGAGTTGTCAGGTGATCTCCCAGGTGAGTTTTTGGGTGAGCTACTTGATGAAATCCTGAGCAAGCTAAAGTCAAGCTGTTTGGTGAGCTCCTAGGTGAGCTCAAGATGAGATGGCAAGGAGAACTATCAGGTGAGTTCGAGGTGAGTTTCTGGGAAATCTCAAGTCGAGATGGTTGACGAGATCCTAGGTGAGATGCTTACTGAGCTTCCAGCGAAGCTCTTAGGTGAGCTGCTAAGTGATATCCTAGGTGAGCTCAAAGGTTAGCCTGTCAGTAATCTCTTAGGTGAGCTTACATATGAGTTATCAAATTAGCTCTAGGTGTGTTGGCAAGGTGAGCTCAAGGTGAGTTGGCAAGCTGAGCTATCAGGGGAGCTCCCTGGTGAGTTCCCAGGTGATTTACTCAACAATCTCTGAGGTGAAATTAAGTTGAGTTAATCGATGAGCTCCTAGAAGAGCTCCTAGGTGAGCTATTATGTGAGCTATTTGGTGAGATCCTAGGTGAGCTACTAGGGGAGCTCCCAAGTGAGCTACTTAGCGAGCTCCCAGGCAAGGTTCTTGGCGAGCTTCTTGGTGACCTCACACATGAGCTCAACTCAACCTACTTAGCGAGCTTCTCGGTGATCTCCCACATGAGATTTTATGTAAGCACCTAGGTGAGCTATAAGGTGAGATCCTAGGTGAGCTATTAGGTGAGCTCTCAGGTGAGCTACATGGCGAGCTACTTGACAAATTCCAAGGTGAGATACCAAATGAGCTCAAGGTGAGTTAGTAAGGTGAGCTCCTAGGTGATCTCAAGGTGAGCTAGAAAGGTGAACTGATAGGTGATGTCCCATGCGAGTTTTCAGGGTGAGCTATCAGGTGAGCTCCTATGCGAGTTTTTAGTTGAGCTACTTGACGAGCTCTCAGGTGAGCTCAAGTTGAGCTTCTCGGTGAGCTAATGGGTGAGCTCAAGGTGAGGTCGCAAGGTGAGATGTCAGGTAAGCTTCCAGGTGAGTTTCTAGGGAAGCTCAAGTTAAGCTACTTGACAAGCTCCTGGGAAAGCTTCTTGTTGAAATCCCATCTGACCTCCTAGCTGAGCTACTCGGTGAGCTCCTAGGTGAGCTCAAAGGTGATCTTGTCGGCAATCTCTGAGGTGAGCTTACATGTGAGCTACCATATGAGCTCAAGGTGAGTTGACAAGATGAGCTCAAGGAAATTTTGCAAGGCAAGCTCAAGGCAAGTTGTCAGGTGAGATTCGAGGCAAGTTCCTAGGTGAGTTACACAATGAGCTCCCGGGTGAGCTCAAATCAAGATAATCATCAAGATCCCAAAAGAGCTCCCTGGTGAGCTACTTTGTGAGTTATTCAGTGAGCTCCCAGGTGAGCTACTAGGTGAGCTCTGAAGTGAGCTTGGGGAGATCCCAGGTGAGGTCCCTGGTGAGTTGATTGGTGAGGTCACAAGTGAGCTCAAGATAACCTAGTTGGTGAGCTACTTGTTGAGCTCACAGTGGAGCTCTCAGGTGAGTTCCCAGGTGAGATACTTGGTGAGATGCTCAATGAACTCAGAGGTGAGCTACTAGATGAGCTCAAGGTGAGTTAGAAAGGTGAGCTCCTCAGTGAGCTCAAGGCGAGCTGGCAAGGTGAGATGATATGTGATCTCCCATGTTATTTCGTAAGGTTAGATTTTAGGTGAACTCCCTTGTGATTTTTGGGGTAAACTTCTTGATGAGCTCAAGTCGAGCTACTTAGCAAGCTCTTGGGTGAGTTAGCAAGCTGAACTATCAAGTGAGCTCCCAGGTGTGTTTATGTGTAAGCTCAAGTCAAGTTGCTCGACAAGGACCTGGGTGACCTACTTACCGAGCTCCCAGTTGAGCTCCTAGGTGAGCTACTTGGTGGGCTCTTAGCCAAGCTCAAAGGAAATCTTGTCAACAATGTTTGAGGTGAGCTTATATGTGAGCTACCAGATGATCTCAATGTGAGTTAGCAATGTGAGCCATCAGGAAAGCTCCTAGGTGAGTTCCTAGGTGAGTTATTCGATAAGCTCTCAGGTGAACTCAACTCGAGCTGATCGAAGAGCTCCCAGAAGATCTCATAGGTGAGAATATTATCAAGCTATTTGGTAAGCTCCCAGAGGAGTTGTTAGGTGAGCTCCCAAGTGAGCTACTTGGTGAGCTCTAAGGTGAATTCCCTGATGAGCTCACAAGTGAGCTATTAGGTGAGCTCCTAGGTGAGCTACTTGGTGAGCTACTCCATAAACTCTGAGGTGAGCTACCAAATGAGATCAAGGTGAGTTGGCAAGGTGAGCCCCTAAGTGAGCTCAAGGTGAGCTGGCAAGGAAAGCTCCCATGTGAGTTTTTAGGTGAGCTACTTGATGAGCTCCTGGATGAGATGTGAGTTCCCAGGCAAGTTACTCGACTAGCTCTTACGCAAGATAAACTTGAGATTATTTCCAACCTCTTGGAAGAGGTCATAGTTAGATACTTGACAAGCTATTCGATGAGCTTCTAGGTGAGCTACGAAGTTAGCTACTTGTTGAGCTCCTGTGTGAGGTCCCCGATGAGCTGCTCAGTGAGCTCACAAGCAAGATCAAGTCAACCTACTCGACAAGATACTTCATAAGCTCCCAGGAAATCTGTTAGGTGAGCTACTTGGTGAGTTGGTAAGGCGATCTCCTAAGTAATCTCAAGGTGAGCTGGCAAGGTGAGCTGATAGGTGAGTTCCCATGAAAATTTCTTGGTGAGATATCAAGAGATATCCCATGCAAGTTTTTAGGTCAGCTAATTGACGAGCTCAAGGTGAGTTGGTAAGGTGACCTATCAGGTGAGCTCCGAGGATAGTTTTTGGGAAAACTCAAGTCGAGCTGCTCGAGGAGCTCCTGTATGAGTTGCTTCCCAAGCTCCCAGTCAAGCTCCTAGGTGAGTTGCTTGGTTTGCTCCTAGGTGAGCTCAAAGGCAAGCTTGTTGGAAATATCTTAGGTGAGCTTACATGTGAGCTACTAGATGAGCTTAAGGTGAGTTGGCAAGGCGAGCTCAAGTGTATTTGGCAAGACCAGCTATTAGGGGAGTTCCAAGGTTAGTTCCCAAGAAAGTTACTCAATGAGCTCCCAGGGTAGCTCAACTCGAGCTGATCAGCAAGCTACAAAAATATCTCCCAGATGACCTACTTCATGACCTATTTGGTGAGCTCCAAAGTGAGATTCTAGGTGAGCTCCCAAGCGAGCTACTTTGTGAGCTCCTAGGTTAGGTCCTTAGCAAGCTACTCAGCGAGCTAACAAGTGAGCTCACAAGTGCACTCAAGTTAATCTACTCATTAAGCTACTCAGTGAGCTCCCAGGTGAGCAGTTAGGTGAGATCCTAGGTGAGCTATTAGGTGAGCTCCCATGCGAGGTACTTGGTGAGTTGCTTGATGAACTTTGAGGTGAGCTACCAGATGAGCTCAAGGTAAGTTGGAAAGGTGAGCTCCTCAACAAGCTTAAGGTGAGCTTATAGGTGAGCTCCCATGCAAGTTTCTGGGTGAGCTATCAGGCAAGATGCCGTGCTAGTTTCTAGGTGAGCTATCAGGTGAGCTCCCATGTGAGTTACATGGTGAGCTATTTGATGAGCTCCCGAGTGAGCTCATGTCGAGATGCTCAGGAAGCTCCTAGGTGAGATTAAGGTGAGCTTGCAAGGGGAGCTCCCAGGAATGATTCTAGGTAAGCTCAACTGGAGCTGCTTGACGAGATCCTAGGTGAGCTACTTTTCAAGCTCCTAGGTGACCTGCTCAGTGAGCTACTAGGTGAGCTCAAAGGTGAGGTTTTCGGTAATCTCTAAGGTTATCTTACATGTAAGATACTAAAGGAGCGTAGGGTGAGTTGGAAAGGTGAGATGTCAGGTGAGATCCCAGGTGAATTACTTGATGAGCTCCCAGGTGAGGTCAACTTAAGTTGATTAATGAGCTCCCAGAAGGACTCGTAGGTGAGCTAATTGGCGAGATATTCAGTGAGCTCCCTGGCAAGCTACTAGGTGACCTTCTAAGTGATCTACTTTGCGAGGTCCGCGGTAAGCTACTCAGTGAGCTCACAAGTGAGCTCAAGTCAACCTACGCGGCAAGCTACTCGGTGAGCTCCTAGGTGAGCTATTAGGTGAGCTCCCAAGTGAGTTATTAGTCATTTTCCCAGGAAAGCTACTTGGTGAGCTACTTGATGAACTCTAATAGGGGAGTTCTTATGCGAGTTGGTAAGGTAGTCTGTCAGGAAAGCTCCCATGCATGTTTTTGGGTGAGCTACTTGACGAGCTCCCATGCGAGCTCAAGTCTTGTTGCTGAGTAAGCTCCTGGGTGTGCTCAAGGTGAGATTGCAAGACAAGCTATCAGGTGAGCTCTCAGGTGAGTTTTTGGGTAAGCTGAAGTCATGTTGGTCGATGAGCTCCCAGTAAAGGTCATAGGTGAGCTTACAGGTGAACTCAAAGGTAAAATTGTCAAAAATCTCTGAGGTGAGCTTACATGTGAGCTATCAGATGAGCTCAAGGTGAGCTAGCAAGGTGAGCTAAAGGAAAGTTGATAAGTTGAGCTATTAGGTGAGCTCCCAGTTGAGTTCCTAGGTGAGTTACTCAAAGAGCTCCTAGGTGAGCTCAACTTGACCTGATCAGTGAGCTCCCAAAAGAGCTCAAGGTAAGATGTTAAGGTGAGATGATAGGTGAGCTCCCATGTGAGTTTCTGGATGACCTGTTGGGTGAGCTCCCATGTGGTTTTTTAGGTGAGCTACTTGATGAGCTCCCAGGTGAGCTGAAGTCTAGTTGGTAAGGTGAGCTCAAGGTGAGCTTACATGTGAGCTACCAAATGAGCTCATGATGAGTTAGAAAGGTGAGCTATCAGGAAAGCTCCCAGGTGAGTTACTCAACGATCTCCTAGGAAATCTCAACTTGAGCTGATCGGTGAGCTCCCAGAAGAGCCCCCAGGTGATCTTCTTGGTGATCTATTTAGCGAGCTCCTTGACAAGCTGCTAGATGGCCTCCTAAGTGAGCTACTTGGCAAGGTCCCCAGTAAGTTTCTTGATGAGCTCACAAGCAAGCTCAATTCAACCTACTTAGTGAGATACTCGATGAGCTCCTCGGTGAGATATTAGGTGAGCTCCCAGGTGATCTATTAGTCGAGTTCCTATGAAAGCTACTTGGTGAGCTACCTGATGAACTCTGATAGGGGAGCTCCCATGTGAGATGGCAAGGAAATCTATCAGGTAAGCTCCCATGCATGTTTTTAGGTGAGCTACTTGATGAGCTCACACCTGAGCTCAAGTCTTGCTACTGAGCAAGGTCTTGGGTGTGCTCAAGGTGAGCTTGTAAGATGAGCTATCAGGTGAGCTCCCAGGTGAGTTACTGGGAAAGCTAAAGTCAAGTTTCTCGATGAGCTCCTAGGTGAGATACTTGTTGAGCTCCCATCCAAGCTCCTCGATGAGGTCCTAGGTGAGTTCAAAGGAAATCTTGTTGGTAATCTCTGAGGTGAGCTTACATGTGAGACACCAGATGAGCTCAAGGTGAGTTGGCATCGAAAGCTCAAGTCCAGTTAATAAGGTGAGCTGTTAGGAAAGCTCTAAGGTGAGTTCCCAAATGAGTTACTCGAAGAGATCCTGAGTGATCTCAACTCATGCTAATCAATGAGCTCCCAAAAGAGCTCATGGCTCACTGTTAAGGTGAACTGATAGGTGAGCTCCCATGTGAGTTTCTGGGTGAGCTGTTAGGCGAGCCCCCATGTAAGTTTTTAAGTGAGCTACTTGACGAGCTCCTAAGTGAACTCAAGTTGAGTTGGAAAGGTGAGCTCAAGGTGAGGTGGCAAGGTGAGATGTCAGGTAAGCTTCCAGGTGAGTTTCTAGGGAAGCTCAAGTTAAGCTACTTGACAAGCTCTTGGGAAAGCTTCTTGTTGAACTCCCATCTGAGCTCCTAGCTGAGCTACTCGGTGAGCTCCTAGGTGAGCTCAAAGGTGATCTTGTTGGCAATCTCTGAGGTGAGCTTACATGTGAGCTACTATATGAGCTCAAGGTGAGTTGACAAGGTGAGCTCAAGGAAAGTTTTCAAGGCGAGCTCAAGGTAAGTTGTCAGGTGAGCTCCGAGGCAAGTTTCTAGGTGAGTTACACAATGAGCTCCCGGGTGAGCTCAACTAAAGCTAATCATCAAGATCCCAAAAGAGCTCCCTGGTGAGCTACTTTGTGAGTTATTCAGTGAGCTCCCAGGTGAGCTACTAGGTGAGCTCTGAAGTGAGCTTGGGGAGATCCCAGGTGAGGTCCCTGGTGAGTTGATTGGTGAGCTCACAAGTGAGCTCAAGATAACCTAGTTGCTGAGCTACTTGTTGAGCTCGCAGTGGAGCTCCCAGGTGAGCTCCCAGGTGAGATACTTGGTGAGATGCTCAATGAACTCAGAGGTGAGCTACTAGATGAGCTCAAGGTGAGCTAGCAAGGTGAGCTCCTTAGTGAGCTCAAGGCGAGCTGGCAAGGTGAGATGATATGTGATCTCCCATGTTATTTCGTAAGGTTAGCTTTTAGGTGAACTCCCTTGTGAGTTTTGGGGTGAACTTCTTGATGAGCTCAAGTAGAGCTACTCGGCGAGCTCTTGGGTGAGTTGGCAAGCTGACCTATCAAGTGAGCTCCCAGGTGTTTTTATGTGTAAGCTCAAGTCAAGTTGCTCGACGAGGACCTGGGTGACCTACTTACCAAGCTCCCAGTTGAGCTCCTAGGTGAGCTACTTGGTGGGCTCTTAGCCAAGCTCAAAGGAAAGCTTGTCAGCAATGTTTGAGGTGAGCTTATATGTGAGCTACCAGATGAGCTCAATGTGAGTTAGCAAGGTGAGCCATCAGGGAAGCTTCTAGGTGAGTTCCTAGGTGAGTTATTCGATAAGCTCTTAGGTGATCTCAACTCGAGCTGATCGAAGAGCTCCCAGAAGAGCTCATAGGTGAGAATCTTGTCAAGCTATTTGGTAAGCTCCAAGAGGAGTTGTTAGGTGAGCTCTCAAGCGAGCTACTTGGTGAGCTCTAAGGTGAATTCCCTGATGAGCTCACAAGTGAGCTATTAGGTGAGCTCCTAGGTGAGCTACTTGGTGAGCTACTCCATAAACTCTGAGGTGAGCTACCAAATGAGATCAAGGTGAGTTGGCAAGGTGACCCCCTAAGTGAGCTCAAGGTGAGCTGGCAAGGAAAGCTCCCATGTGAGTTTTTAGGTGAGCTACTGGACGAGCTCCTGGATGAGATGTGAGTTCCCAGGCAAGTTACTCTACTAGCTCTTACGCGAGATCAACTTGAGATGATTTCCGAGCTCTTGGAAGAGGTCATAGTTAACTACATGACAAGCTATTCAATGGGCTTCTAGGTGAGCTACCAAGTTAGCTAATTGTTGAGCTCTTGTGTGAGGTCCCTGATGAGCTGCTCAGTGAGCTCACAAGCAAGATCAAGTCAACCTACTCGACAAGCTACTTCGTAAGCTCCCAGGCAAGCTATTAGGTGAGATACTTAGTGAGTTGGTAAGGGATATCCTAAGCAATCTCAAGGTGAGCTGGCAAGGTGAGCTGATAGGTGAGTTCCCATGAAAATTTCTGGGTGAGATATCAAGAGATATCCCATGCAAGTTTTTAGGTTAGATAATTGACAAGCTCAAGGTGAGTTGGTAAGGTGATCTATCAGGTGAGCTCCGAGGATAGTTTTTGGGAAATGTCAAGTCAAGATGCTCGAGGAGCTCCTGTATGAGTTGCTTCCCAAGCTCCCAGTCGAGCTCCTAGGTGAGTTGCTTGGTTTTCTCCTAGGTGAGCCAAAGGTGAGCTTGTTGGAAATATTTGAGGTGAGCTTACATGTGACCTACTAGATGAGCTTAAGGTGAGTTGGCAAGGCAAGCTCAAGTGTAATTGGCAAGACCAGCTATTAGGCGAGTTCCAAGGTTAGTTCCTAAGAAAGTTACTCAATGAGCTCCCAGGGCAGCTCAACTCGAGCTGATCAGCAAGCTTCCAAAAGAGCTCCCAGATGACCTACTTAATGACCTATTTGGTGAGCTCCAAAGTGATATTCTAGGTGAGCTCCCAAGCAAGCTACTTGGTGAGCTCCTAGGTTAGGTCCTTAACAAGCTACTCGGTGATCTAACAAGTGAGCTCACAAGTGCACTCAATTTAATCTACTCAGTGAGCTACTCAGTGAGCTCCCAAGTGAGTAGTTAGGTGAGATCCTAGGTGAGCTATTAGGTGAGCTCCCATCCGAGGTACTTGGTGAGTTGCTTGATGAACTTCAAGGTGAGCTACCAGATGAGCTCAAGGTAAGTTGGAAAGGTGAGCTCCTTTACAAGCTTAAGGTAAGCCTATAGGTGAGCTCCCATGCAAGTTTCTGGGTGAGCTATCAGGAAAGATCCCGTGCTAGTTTCTAGGTGAGCTATCAGGTGAGCTCCTGTATGAGTTATATGGTGAGCTATTTGACGAGCTCCTAGGTGAGCTCATGTTAAGATGCTCGGCAAGCTCCTAGGTGAGCTTAAGGTTAGCTTGCAAGGGGAGCTCCCAGGCATGATTCTAGGTAAGCTCAACTGGAGCTGCTTGACAAGCTCCTAGGTGAGCTACTTTTCAAGCTCCTAGGTGAGCTACTCAGTGAGCTAATAGGTGAGCTCAAAGGTGAGGTTGTCGGTAATCTCTAAGGTGATATTACATGTAAGATACTAGAGGAGCTCAGGGCGAGTTGGTAAGGTGAGCTATCAGGTGAGATCCCAGGTGAATCACTTGACGAGCTCCCAGGTGAGGTCAACTTAAGTTGATCAATGAGCTCCCAGAAGGACTCCTAGGTGAGCTACTTGGTGAGCTATTCAGTGAGCTCCCTGGTGAGCTACTAGGTGACCTTCTAAGTGACCTACTTGGAGAGGTCCCCAGTAAGCTACTCAGTGAGCTCACAAGCGTGCTCAAGTCAACCTACTTGGCGAGCTGCTCGGTGAGCTCCTAGGCGAGCTATTAGATGAGCTCCCAATTGATTTATTAGTCATGTTCCTAGGAAAGCTACTTGGTGAGCTACTCAATGAACTCTAATAGGGGAGTTCTTATGCGAGTTGGTAAGGAAATCTGTCAGGAAAGCTTGCATGCATGTTTTCGAGTGAGCTGCTTGACGAGCTCCCATGCGCGCTCAAGTCTTGTTGCTGAGTAAGCTCCTAGGTGTGCTCAAGGTGAGATTGCAATACAAGCTATCAGGTGAGCTCCCAGGTGAGTTTCTGGGTAAGCTGAAGTCAAGCTGGTCAATGAGCTCCCAGTAGAGCTCATAGGTGAGCTTACAGGTGAACTCAAAGGTAAAATTGTCAAAAATCTCTGAGGTGAGCTTACATGTGAGCTATCAGATGAGCTCAAGGTGAGCTAGCAAGGTGAACTAAAGGAAAGTTGATAAGTTGAGCTGTTAGGTGAGCTCCCAGGTGAGTTCCTAGGTGAGTTACTCAAAGAGCTCCTAGGTGAGCTCAACTCGAGCTGATCAGTGAGCTCCCAAAAGAGCTCAAGGTGAGATGTTAAGGTGAGATGATAGGTGAGCTCCCATGTGAGTTTCTGGATGAGCTGTTGGGTGAGTTTCTGGGTGAGCTGTTAGGCGAGCCCCCATGTAAGTTTTTAAGTGAGCTACTTGACGAGCTCCTAAGTGAACTCAAGTTGTGTTGGAAAGGTGAGCTCAAGGTGAGTTGGCAAGGTGAGCTATCAAGTGAGCTATAAGGTGAGTTCCTAGGTGAGTTAATCAACGAGCTACTCGGCGAGCTCATAAGAAAGCTCAAGTCAACTTACTCAGAGAGCTACTCAGTGATCTTAGAGGTGAGCTGTTAGTTGAGTTCGCAGGCAAGATGTTAGGTGAAATACTTGGCAAGTTTCTTGATGAACTCTGAGGTGAGCTACCAAATGAGATAAAGGTGAGTTTGCAAGGTGAACTCCTCAGCGAGCTCAAGGTGAGCCAGCAAGCTGAGCTGATAGGTGATCTCCCATGCGAGTTAGCAAGGCGAGCTGTCAAGTGAGCTCTCATGTGATTTTTTAATCGAACTTCTTAACGAGCTCTTTATTGATCTCAAGTCAAGCTGCTTGGTGAGCTCAAGGGAAGTTGGTAAGGCAAGATGTCATGCAAGCTCCCAGCTGAGTTTCTGGGAAAGCTTAACTCAAGCTACTCGATGAGCTCCTGGGTGAGCTACTTGCCAAGCTCCCAGCAAAGCTCCTAGGTGAGCTACTCATTGAGCTCTCAAGTGAGGTCAAAGGTAAGCTTGTCTGCAATCTCTAAGGTGAGCTTACATGTGAGCCACTAGATCAGATCAAGGTGAGTTGGCAAGGGTGTGCTCAAGGTGAGGTTGGCAAGGTGAGCTCTCAGGCTAGCTCCCAGGTGAGTTTACCACGTGATTTACTCAACGAGCTCCTAGGTGAGCTCAAGTGAAGGTAATTGGCAATGAGCTCCCAGAAGAGCTCCTCAGCTGAACTACTTGGTGAGTTGTTCAGTGAGCTATTAGAAGAGCTCCCAGGTCATATACTTTGCAAGTTATTTGGTGAGATCCAAAGAAAGCTACTTGGTGAGCTCCCAAGTGATGCTCCCTTGATGAGTTTCTTGGCAAACTCACTAGTGAGCTCACAAGCGAGATCCCAATTCAACCTACTCAATGAGCTACTCAGTGAGCTCCTAGGAGAGATGCTTGAT
This sequence comes from Taxus chinensis, assembly GCA_019776745.2. Classification (NCBI taxonomy): domain Eukaryota; kingdom Viridiplantae; phylum Streptophyta; class Pinopsida; order Cupressales; family Taxaceae; genus Taxus; species Taxus chinensis. Next base: position 902,214,234 of record CM034151.1, on the reverse strand, counting down.
GAGCGGCTTGAATAAACTCTGAGGTGAGCTACCAGATGAGGTCAAGGTGATTTGGGAAGGTGAGCTAATTAGTGAGCTCAAGGACAAGCTGTTAAGGCGAGCTCCCATGTGATAGGTGAGCTCCCATGCAAGTTTTTTGGGTGAGCTACTAGATGAGCTCCTGAGTAAGCTCACATGTGAGTTACTCGGTGAGCTCCTAGGTGAGCTAAAAGTGAGCTGGTAAGGTGAGCTATGTCAGGTGAGCTCCCAGGTGAGTTTCTAGGAAAGCTCAAGTCGAGCTACTAAATGAGCTCCTGGGTGAGCTTCTTACCAAGCTCCCAGACCGAGCTCCTAGGTGAGATGCTCAGGTGAGCTCTCAGGTGAGCTCAAAGGTGAGCTCAAGGTGAGCTGGGAAGGTGAAAGCTCAAAGATGAGTTGGCAAGGTGAGCTGTTAAATGAGCTCCTAGGTGAGTTACTCAATGAGCTCCTGGGAAAGCTCAACTCAAGCTTAATCGGTGAGCTCCCAGAAGAGCTCAAGGTGAGCTACTTGGTGAGCTATTCAGGTTAGCTCCTAGGAAAGCTGCTAGTTGAGCTCCCAAGTGAGGGTACTTGGCGAGCTCCCAGTGTGAGGTCCCTGTCAAGCTGATCGGTGAGATCACATGTGAGCTCAAGTCAACCTACTCGGTGAGGTGCTTGGTGAGCTCCCTAGGTGAGTTGCTCAGGTGAGCTCCCAATTGAGCTACTTAGGAAAGCTCCTGAGGTGATGGTCCCTGGTGAGTTTCTCATTAGCTTAAGGTGACTAGTGAGCTCACAAGTGAGCTCAAGTCAACCTACTTGGTTGAGATGCTCAGTGAGCTCTTAGGTGAGCTGCTCGATAAACTTTGAGGTGAGCTACCAGATGAGCTCAAGTGAGTTGGGAAGGTGAGCTCCTTAGCGAGCTCAAGGTAAGCTAGTTAAGGTGAGCTGATCAGGTGAGCTCCCATGTGAGTTTCTTGGTAAGCTCAAGTCAGGTTCGATGAGCTCCCATGTGAGTTTTTGGGTGAGCTTCTTAATGAGCTCCTGAGGTGAGCTCAAGTTCAAGCTACTCAGGAAGCTCCTAAGGTGATTTTTGGTAAGCTCAAGTCAAGTTACTCGACAAGCTCCTGGACGCTACTTTTCGAGCTCCCATCCAAGCTACAGGTGAGTTGGAGCTCCTGGAAGGTGAAATCTCAAGGTGAAGGCAAGCTAGGAAGGTGAGATCAAGGTGAGTTGGTAAGGTGAGACCTGTCAAGTGAGCTCCCAGGTGAGTTACTCGACAAGCTCTTAAGTGAGCTTAACTTGAGCTAATTGGTGAGCTCCCGGAAGAGCTCAAGGTGAGCTACTTAGCGAGATATTTAGTGAGCTCCCAGGTAAGTTACTAGGTGAGCTCCCAAGCTGAGCTACTTGGTGAGCTCCCAGGTGAGGTCCCCACAAGCTGATCGATGAGCTCACAAGTGAGCTCAAGTTAACTTACTCAACAAGCTACTCGGTGAGATCCCAGGTGAGCTGTTAGTTAGGCTACTTGGTGAGCTATTAGGTGAGCTCCCAAGCGAGCTACTTGGAGATTTTCTTGATGAACTTTGAGGTGAGCTACCAGATGAAGCTCAAGGTAAGTTGGAAATGTGAGCTCCTCAGCAAGCTCAATGTGAGTTAGAAAGGTGAGCTCCCATGTGAGTTGACAAGGCATGCTGTCAGGTGAGCTCCCATGTGAGTTTTTAGGCAAGCTACTTGATGAGGCTCACCGGTGAGCTCAAGTTGAGTTACTTGGATGAGCTCCTTGGTGCAGCTCAAGGTAAGCTAGTAAGGTGAGCTCCTAGGTGAGTTTTCAAGCAAGCTCAAGTCAAGCTGCTCGACTAGAGCTCCTAGGTGAGCTACTTATCTGAGCTCCCAGCTAAGCTCCCTAGGTGAGCTACTCTGGTGAGCTCCTAGGTGAGCTCAAAGGTGAGCTTGTCAGAAATCTCTAAGGTGAGCTTACATGTGAGCTATCAGATGAGCTCAAGGTGAGTTGGCAAGGCAGAGATCAAGTTGAGTTGGATAGGTGAGCTCAAGGTGAGCTTGGTAAGGTGAAGCTCCCAGGTGACTTACCAAGGTGAGTTACTTGATGAGTTCCCAGGTGAGCTCAGCATGACCTAATCAGTGAGCTCCTAAGAAGAGCTTCCCAGGTGAGCTATTTGGTGAAGCTTTTCAGGTGAGTTACTAGGTCAAGTTCTAGCAGGCTACTTGGTGAGCTCCCAGGTGAGGTCCCTAGCCTGGTGAGCTCAACTTGAGCTCACAAGTGATCAAGCGAGCTCCTGACAGAGCTTATCGGTGAGCTCCCAGGTGAGCTACTTGGTGAGCTATTTGAACTCCAAGTGAGCTTCTAGATGAGAGCTATTAGGTGAGCTCCTAAGTGAGCTACTTGGCAATGAGCTCCCAGGTGAGGTCCTGGGGTGAGCTGTAAGGTGAGTTTTTAGACTGCTCGGTGAGCTCATAAGTGAGCTCAAGTCAACCTACTTGAGCTATCAGCTATCTCCAGGTGAGTTTCCAAGCTCTTAAGTGGAGCTGCTTAGGCAAGCTCCTAGGTGAGATACTTTAGGTGAGTTTCTCAAGCTTATTGGTAATCTCTTAGGTGAGCTAAATACAACCAGATGAGCTCAAGGTGAGTTGGCAAGGTGAGCTCCTTAGGTGAGCTCAAGGTGAGTTGGTATGGCAAGGTGAGCTGATAGGTGAGCTCCCAGTGAGTTACTTGAAGAGCTCCCCATATGAGCAAATTGAGTTGATCGGTGAGCTCCCAGAAGACCTTAGGTGAGCTACTTGATTGTTTTTTAAGCTCCTAGGGTGAGCTCAAGTCAAGTGAGCTACTCTCTGAGGTGAGCTCCTAGGTGAGCTCACAGGTGAGCTCAAGTCAAGTGAGCTTTTTGGTGATATCCTAAGCAAGCTGTTAGGTGAGCTCCCAGGTGAGTTTATTTGAGCTCCTAGGTGAGCTAAGCTCAAGTTGAGCTACTTGATGAGCTCCTGGGTTTTTGGAAGAGCTACTTGTTGAGATCCTCAAGTCAAGCTCCTAGGTGAGCTACTTTGTGAGCTCCCAGATTTTAGTGAGCTCAATGGTGAGCTCTCAAGTGAACAAAGGTGAGCTCAATCTCTGAGGTGAGGATTACATGCGAACTACCAGATGAGCTCAAGGCTAAAGTTGGAAAGGTGAGCTTAAGGTGAGTTCAGCAAGGTGAACTCCTAAGGAAGTTAGTAAGGTGAGCTATCAGGAAAGCACCAAGTCAAGTCTGACTAGGTGAGTTACTAAACGAGCTCCAGGTGAGCTCAACTCGAACGAGATCCCAGTGTGAGCTTCTTTGAAATAGCTCCTAGGTGAGGTCTACTTGGTGAGTATACTTTGGTGAGCTCCCAATTGAGCTGCTAGGTGAGCTCTACTAAGTGAGCTACTTGGAAGAGCTCCCAGGTAATGTTAGGTCCCTCTGATGAGCTACTCAAAAAATCTGAGCTCATAAAGTGAGATCAAGTGAACCTACTCAGTGAGCTACTTGGTGAGGTCAGCAAGGTGAGCTGATTAGGTGAGCTCCCAGGTGAGTTATTAGTCGAGCTCCTAGGTGGAGCTAATTGGTGAGTGGCTCGATGAACTCAGATGTGACAAGCTAGCCAGATGAGCTCAAGGTGAGTTGGCATAAGTTGAGCTCCTCAGGTGAGCTCAAGGTGAGCTGGGAAGGTGAGCTGATATGGGGAGCTCCCATGTGAGCTTGGCAAGGTGAGCTGCTAGGTGAGCTCCCAGGTGCAAGTTTTTCAAAGGTGAGCTTGTACTTGATAAGCTCCTGAGGTGAGCTCAAGTTGAGCTACTAGGTGAGCTCTTGGGTGAGCTCAAGGTGAATGCCAAGGTGAGCTGTCAGGTGAGCTCCTAGGTGAGTTTTTGAGCTCAAGTCAAGCTACTTGATGAGTTCCTTGGGTGAGCTGTTTACCATAGAGATCCTAAAGGTGAGCTCCTAGGTGAGCTACTCGGTAAGCTTGCCAAGTGAGCTCAAAAAGCGAGCTTCATGTCGTGTAATCTCTTAGGTGAGCTTATATATGAGCTTCCAGATGAGCTCAAGGTGAGTTGGGAAGGTGAGCTCAAGGTGAGTTGGTAAGGTGAACTCAAGGTGAATTATGTAAGGTGAGATGTTCAGGTGAGCTCCAAGTTGAGACTTACTCGATGAGCTCCTAGGTGAGCTATCAAGTTGATCCGAGCTCCCAGACTGAGCTCCTAGGTGAGTTACTTGGTGAGCTATGTCAAAATGAGCTCAAAGGTGAGCTTATCGGTGTGAACTCTAAGATGAGCTTAAATGGTGAGCTACCATGGCGAGCTCAAGGTGAGTTGAAAAGGTGAGCTGCATTAGGTGAACTCTTGCAAGTGAGCTCAAGTGAGTTACTCGAAGAGTTCTTGGTGAGCTAACTCAAGCTGAGTTCCTAGGTGAGCTCTTAGATGAGCTCCTAGGTGAAGCTCTGTCAGGAAATCTCTGATGAGCTTACTACAAGCTACCAGATTAGCTCAAGCTGAGTTGGCAAGGTGAGCTACTTGGTGAGCTATTCAAGGTGAAATCTTCTAGGTGAGCTGCTAGGTGAGCTATCCAAAGTGAGCTACTTGGTGAGCTCCTAGGTGAGGTCCCTGACGAGCTTCTCAGTGAACTCACAAGCAAGCTCAAGTCAACCTACTCAGTGAGATACTTGGTGAGCTCCTAGGTGAGCTGTTAGGTGCGAGCTCCCAGGTGAGCTGTTATGGTGAGCTGGCTAGGTGAGCTACTTGATGAACTCCAATAGGTGAGCTACTAGGTGATCTCAAGGTGAGTCCCATGGAAGGTGAGCTCCTTGAGTAAGCTCAAGATGAGCTAGCAAGTCAAGCTGATAGGTGAGCTCCCATGTGAGTTAGCAAGGTGAGCTATTCAAGGTGAGCTATCCAGGTGAGATGCTTGAGACGAGTTTTCAGGTAAGCTCAATTTGAGCTGCTCGACAAGCTCCTAGGTGAGATACTTTCTTAATTCCAAGCCTAACTCCTAGATACTCAAGTGAGCTCCCAAGGTGAGCTCAAAGTTGAGCTTGTTAGGTAATTTTCTGAGGTGAATCTTACATGTGAGCTACTAGATGAGCTCAAGGTGAGTTGGACAAGGTGAGCTCAAGGTGAGTTGCCAAGGTGAGCTACGAGGTGAGATAGGTGAGCTCCCAGGTGAGTTCCCAAGTCAGTTACTTGATGATAATCTCTGGGTGAGCTCAACTACAAGCTACATTGGTGAGCTCCAAGAAGAGCTCCCTAGGTGAGCTACTTAGGTGAGCTATTCCATTCGAGCTTACATGTGAGCTGCTAGGTGAGCTCCCAAGTGAGCTACATTGGTGAACTCCCAAGTGAGGTCCCAAGGTGAGCTACTTGAGTAATCTATTTGGTGAGCTCACAAGTGAGCTCAAGTCAACCTACTCGGTGAGCTGCTTGAAAAAATTTGTGAGCTACCTAGGTGAGCTTTTAGGTGAGCTCTAAGGTGAGCTACTTGGTGAGCTACTCAAGGTAACTCTGAGGTGAGCTACCATGAGAGCTGGCAAAGTGAGTTTTTAAGGTGAGCTCCTCGGTAAGCTTAAGGTGAGGTCTTAAGGTGAGATTATAGGTGAGCTCCATTCGTGTGAGCTCAACTCGAGATCTGCTTGGTGAGCTACCTCAGGCAGAGCTCCCAGGTGAGTTGATAACTCAAGCTGCTTCGACGAGTCTCTAGGGTAAGATCAAGTTGAGCTACTAAGGCGAGCTGTCCTAGGTGAGCTACCTAGGTGAGCTACTCAGGCTAAGCTCTGAGGTTAGCTTTTCGTCAAGATGAAGCTCAACCTAGGTGAGCTACTAAGGTGAGCTCCTTGGCTAAGCTAATCTCTGAGGTGAGACTGCTACAGGTGAGCTACTAGAGTGAGCTCAAGGTGAGTTAGAAAGGTGAGCTCAAGGTGAGATTAGCAAGGTGAGCTATGAGGCAAGATCTCAAGGTAATTTGGGAAGGTGAGCTCCTAGGTGAGTTACTTGATGAGCTGCTCAAGGGAGCTCAGGATGAGCTGAAGTTGAGCTGCTCGACGAGCTCCTAGGTGAGCTCAAGGAAAGATATTTGGGTTAGCTATCAAGTAAGCTCCTAGGTGAGATCCCAGGTAAGTTCAACTTGGTGAGTTAGTACTTGGTGAGCTCCCTAGGTGAGCTGTTAGGTGAGATCCCAGGTGAGCTACTTGGCAAGATCCTCAGGCTGAGCTCCAAGGTGAGCTATTTGGTAAGAGAGCTCAAGAGTGAGTTGGCAAGGTGAGCTAGTCAGGAAGCTCCTCAGGTGAGACTCCCAAGGTGAGCTACTTGGATGAAGCTCCTCACATCGATGAACTCAGACTATGAGCTGCTCCAAATGAGATCCCAGGGTAAGTTTTTCCGAGCTCAAGCTTAGTTGACGGTGACCTCCTCAACTGAGCTCAAGTTGAGCTACTCTGCAAGCTAGCTGATAGGTGAGCTCCCATACGAGTTGGTAAGGTGAGCTGTCAGGTGAGCTCCCATGTGAATTTTTGTAAGCTGTCGAGCTGCTTGACGAGCTCATGGGTGAGCTCAAAGTTGAGTTAATTAAGTGAGCTCCTAGGTGAGCTCAACATAGAGAGCTAGCAAGGTGAGCTGTCAGGTGAGCTCCTAGGTGAGTTTCTTTTAAATCTCAAGTCGAGCTGCTCGAAAATCTCCTGGAAAAGCTACTTACCAAGATCCTAGTTGAGCTCCTAGGTGAGCTGCTCAGTGAGTATCCCAGGTGAGCTTATCAACAGGTGAGCTAAATCTCTTAGGTGAGCTTACATTTGAGCTACTAGATGAGCTCCAGGTGAAGTGGTAATGTGAGTTCAAGGTGAAGTTGGCAAGGTGAGCTATCAGGTGAGCTCCCAGGTGAGCTACTTGGTAATCTCATAAGGTGAGCTCAACTCGACCTGAGGTGAGATACTAGGTGAGATCCCAAGTGAGCTACTTGGAAAGCTCCCAAGAAAGGTCCCTATTGAGCTACTCAGTGAGCTCACAAGTGAATCTCAAGTCAACCTACTCAAGTGAGTTACTCAGTGAGCTCCTCGGTGAGCTGTTAGGTGAGCTGTTAGGCAAACTACTCGACGAACTCTGAGACGAGCTACTAGACGAGGTCAAGATGAGTTGGCAAGGTGAGCTCCTCAGCGAGCTCAAGGTAAGGTCCCATGTGAGTTTTTGAGAAAGGTGAGTTGGGTGAGCTCCTTGACTAGGGTGAGCTCAAGGTGAGATAGCAAGGTGAGCTTCTAGGTTAGTTTCTCAGGTGAGCTACTAGGTGAGCTCACATGCAAGATACTAGATGAGCTCAAGGTGAGCTCCTAGGTGAGTTTCTCGATGGCAAGGTGAGTTCAAGGTGAGTTGGAAAGGTGAGCTATTAGGTGAGCTCCCAGGTGAGCTGCTAGGTGATCTCCTAAGTGAGCTACTTGGTGAGCTCCAAAGGAAAGGACCCCGGTTAGCTCACAAGGTGAGCTTCAAGTCATCTTACTAGATGAGCTACTTGGTGAGCTCCCAGGTGAGTTGTTAGGCAAGCTCCTAGATGAGCTATTAGGTGAGATCCTAATTGAGTTCTTCAGGTGAGCTTCTCAATGAAATCTGAGGTGAGCTACCAGATGAGCTCAAACTGAGTTGGCAAGCTGAAGCTCCTAAGTGAGCTCAAGCTGAACTAGTAAGGTGAGATGATAGGTGAGCTCCTATGTGAGCTATTAGGGTGAGATATTAGGCAAGCTTATCTATGAGTAGCTTAGGTGAGCTACTTAACAAGCTGATTGGGTGAGCTCCTAAGTTGTGAGGTGCCTAGGTGAGCTCCCATGGGTGAGCTCAAGGTGAGATGGTAGGTGAGTTGTCAGGTGATCTCCCAGGAAAGTTTACTATGGAATATCAAGTGAGCTCCCAGCTACTGTTGACAAGCTCTTGGGTTAGTTACTTGTTGAGTTCCCAGCCAAGCTCCTAGGTGAGCTGCTCAGTGAGCTCAAAGGTGAGCTTGTCAGAAATCTCTGAGGTGAGCTTACATGTGAGCTACCAGATGAGCTCAAGGTGAGTTGGCAAGGTGAGCTCAATGCAAGTTGGCAAGGTGAGCTCAGAGGTAAGTCTGTAAGGCAAGCTATCAGGTGAGCTCCTAGGAAAGTTCCTAGGTGAGTCACATCGATGATCTCCCAGGTGAGCTCAAATCTAGATGATCGTCGAGCTCCCATCCAGAGATCCCTAGGCGAGCTAATTTTGTGAGTTGTTAGGTGAGCTCCCAAGTGAACTTGTCTAGGTGAGCTACAGAGTGAGCTACCTGGTGAGCTCCCAGGAAAGGTCCTTGATGAGCTACTCAGGTGAGCTCAGAAGTGAGCTCAAGTCAACCTACTTAGTGAGCAAGCTCATTGAGCTCCCAAGGTGAGCTCCCAGGTGATATTCTAGGTGAGCTACTTGGTGAGTTGCTCAAAAAACTCAAAGGTGAGCTACCAAATGAGCTCAAGGTGAGTTGGCAAGGTGGGCTCCTTAGTGAGCTCAAGGTGAGCTGGCAAGGTGAGATCCCATTCATGTTATTAAGGTGAGCTGTTAGGTAAGCTACCATGTGATTTTTTTTGGTGAGCTACTTGGTGAGCTCAAGTCAAGCTGCTCAATGAGCTCCTGGGTGAGCTCAAGGCAAGCTGGAAAGGTGAGCTCCTAGGTGAGTTTTTGGTAGAAACTCAAGTCAAGATACTCGATGAGAACCTAGGTGAGCTACTTACTGAGCTCCCACCTGAGCTACTAGGTGAGCTACTCATTGGCTAATCTTAAGAAATCTCAAAGGTGAGCTTGTCAGCAATGTCTGAGGTGAGCTTATATGTGAGCTACCAATTGAGATCTCAAGGTGAGCTGGCAAGACATTGAGCTACTCAGGTGAGCTCCTAGGTGAGCTTCCTATGGTGAGGTTACTTAATAAGCTCTTGGGTGAGCTCAACTCGAGCTAAGTGAACTCAGTGAACTCCCAAAAGAGCTCTTAGGTGAGGTACTTAGTGAGTCCAAGGTGTTTAGGTGAGCTCCTTGGTGAGCTACTAGGTGAGATCCTAAATGAGCTACTTGGTGATCTCCCAAGTGAGCTCCCTAGGAAGATCATAAGTGAGTTATTAGGTGAGCGCTGAGGAAAGTGAGTTAGGTGAGCTCCCAGGTGAGCTACTTGGTGAGTTGGCAAGCTACTTAGAGAAACCCTCAGGTGAGCTACCAGATGAGCTCAAGGTTAGTTTGTAAGGTGAGCTCCTTAGGTGAGCTCAAAGTACAACCTATGGGCAAGGTGATACTCCCATGTGAGTTTTTAAGGTGAGATGTACTCCCATTCAAGCTCTCTGGTGAGCTGGCTCAACTGAGCTCCTTGGTGAAAGCTCCTAGACGAGCTGTTCTAGGTGAGCTCAACTTGGTTTGAGCTATTTGCCAAGCTCCCAAACTAGCTCCTAGGTGAGCTGCTAGGTGATTTCCCAAGTGAGCTACTTGGAAAGCTTGTCAGTAATGAGGTCAACTAGTGAGCTACTCAGTGAGCTCAAGGTAAGTGGTAAGCTGAGCTCAAGCAAGTTGGCAAGGTGAACCTACTCAAGTGAGATGAGTTACTCAGGTGAGCTCCAAGGTGAGTTCCCAGGTGAGTTCCTAGGTGAGCTACTTGAGCAAGCTCAACTCGATGAACTCTGAGTCGGTGAGCTACCAGACGAGCTCAAGGTGAGTTACCAAGGTGATCTCCTCAGTACGAGCTCAAGGTGAGCTGGCAAGGTGACCTCCAAGTTGATCTAGGTGAGCTCCCATGTGAGTTGAGCTATTTGGTGAGCTATCAAGTGAGCTCCTATGAGGTTAAGTTTTCCTACTCGATGAGCTACTTGACGAGCTCCTAAGTGAGCTCAAGCTCAAGAGCTACTTGGCGATCAGCTCAGCTCCTGAGGTGAGCTACTAGATGAGTTACTCAAGGTGAGCTGTCAGGTGAGCTCCTAGGTGAGTTTCAAGGAAAGCTCAAGGCTTTAGCTACTATGAGAGAGCTCCTGTACATTTTTAGTGAGCTACTTACTAAGCTCCCATGGGTGAGCTCCTAGGTGAGGCTTACTCGGTGAGCTCTAAGGTTGAGCTCAAAGGAAAGAGCTTGTCAGTAATCTTTGACAGGTGAGCTTACATGTGAGCTACCAAATGAGCTTAAGGTGTAAGTTGGTAAGGTGAAGCTCAAGGTGAGTTGGCAAGGTGAGCTCAAGGTGAGTTGGCAAGGTGAGCTCATAGGCAGTTGTCATGTGAGCTCCCAGGTGAGTTCCTAGGTGAGTTACTCGATGAGCTCCCAGGTGAGCTCAACTCAAGCTAATCAGTGAGCTCCTAGAAGAGCTCTCTAAGTGAGCTACTTGGTGAGTTATTTGGTGAGCTCCAAGGTTAGACTGCTAGGTGAGCTCCCAAGTGAGCTACTTGGTGAGCTCCTAGGCAGTGGTCCCCAGTGAGCTACTTGGTGAGCTCACAAGTGAGCTCAAGTCAACCTACTCTTGCGAGCTACTTGGTGAGCTCCCAGGTGAACTTGTTGAGCTTTCCTAGGTAAGCTGTTAGGTGAGCTCCTAGGTGAGCTACTTGGTGAGCTACTTGATGAACTCTAAGGTGATGCTACAAGATGAGCTCAAGTTGAGTTGACAAGGTGAGCTCCTTAGTGAGCTCAAGGTGAGCTGACAAGGTGAGCTGATAGGTGAGCTCCCATAGCGAGTTTATGAAAGGTGAGCTATTTAGGTGAGATCCCATGTGAGTTTTCAGGTGAGCTATCTTGATGAGCTCCCATGTGAGTTTTTTGGGTGAGCTACTTGACAAGCTCCTGGGTGAGCTCAAGGTGAAATCTCAGGCAAGCTCAAGGTTGAGTTTCTCAGTGAGCTCAAGGGTGAGTTAAGGGGAAGGTCTGTAGTTAGGTGAGCTCCTTATCGAGATCCTAGTTTCTCCTGGGTAATCTAAACTTGAGCTACTCGATGAGCTCTTGTGTGAGCTACTTGTCAGTAATCTCTGAGGTCGAGCTCCTAGGTGAGCTGCTCAGTGAGCTCCCAGGTGAGCTCAAAGGCTAAGCTTCTTAGTAATCTCCTAAGGTGAGCTTCCCATGTGAGCTACCAGATGAGCTCAAGGTAAGTTGGTAAGGTGAGCTCAATTGGTGAGTTGGCAAGGTGAACTATCAGGTGAGCTCCTGAGTTCCCAAGTGAGTTACTCGACGAGATCCTAGGTGAGCTCCTAACTCGAGGTAATTGGTGAGCTCCCAGAAGAGCTCCCAGGTGAGCTACTTGGTGACCTATTCAAGTGAGCTGACTTAGTGAAGCTCCCAAGTGAGCTACTTTGCAACCTCCCAGGTGAGCTACTTGGTGAGCTCCTAGGTGAGCTATTATTTGAGTTGCTTGATGAAGTCTTAGGTGAAGCTATGATGATGAGCTCAAGGCAAGTGAGCTGAGCTCCTCAGTAAGCTCCCAGGTGAGCTCAAGGCAGAGTTGTCTAGGTGAACTACTCTAATGATTGATCAAGGTGAGTTCCATGTGATTTTTCACAGGTGAGCTGTCATGACGAGCTTCTGGGAGAGCTGGGAAGTTGAGCTGATCGGCGAGCTCCCAGGTGAGTTTCTAATTAAATCTCAAGTTAAATTTAGTCGATGAGCTCCTAGGTGAGTTGCTTGCCGAGCTCCCAGCCGAGGTCTTAGGTGAGCTCCCAGGCGAGCTCAAAGGATGAGCTATTTGGAAAGGTGAGCTCAATGCAAGTTAGCTTAAGTAAGCTACCATCATGAGCTCAAGCTGTGTTGGCAGGTGAGCTCTGGAGATGATACTCTCAGGTGAGCTCAAGGTGAGCTGCTCAAGGTGAGCTACATTTTGAGCTCAAGGCTGAGTTGGCAAGGTGAGTATCCTCAGATGAGCTCAAGGCTGAAATCTAGTAAGGCAAGACTGATAGGTGAGCTCTCATGATGAGTTCGCTAGGTGAGTTTGGTGAGCTATTTGGTGAGCTCCCTGAGTGCTAGGAAATTTTGGGTCAAGCTACTTGACGAGCTCCCGAGGTGAGCTCAATTGGAGATTTGCTCGGTGAGCTCACTAGGCAAGCTCAAGGTAGCTAGCAGGTAAGCTGTCAGGTGAGTTCCAAGGTGAGCTTTAAGTGGGCAGCTAAGCTCAAGTCGAAGCTGCTTGACAAGCTCCTGAGGAAAGCTACTTATTGATCTCCCAGGTGAGCTCCGTAGGTGAGCTACTTGGTGAGATCCTAGGTAAGCTCAAACATGAGCTACTCAGATGAGCTCCTAGGTGAGCTTACTGATCTCATTAGAGCTACCTAGGTGAGCTCAAGGTGAGTCGGCATGGTGAGCTCAAGGGGAGTTTGTAAGGTGAGATGGTACAGGGGAGCTCCCAGTGAGTTCCTAGGTGAGTTACTCGACAGATGATCCCAGGAAATGAGCTAACTCAAGATGATATGTAAGCTCCCAGGTTGAGTTCCCAGGCGAGCTACTTGGCAATCTATTATGGGTGAGCTCAAGGGTCGAGCTTGATAGGTAAGCTCCAAGTGAGCTACTCATGGTGAGCTACACAAGGTCCCCGGTGAGCTATTTGGGAAGCTCACAGGTGAGCTCCTAAGTCAACCTACTCAGTAAGCTTCCTTGGTGAGCTCCCCAGGTGAGTTACTTAGTTGAGCTCCCAGGTGAACTCATTAGGTGACCTTCTCAGGTTGAGCTACTCAAGTCTAGCTACTCAAGGAACTCTGAGGAAAGCTACTAAATGAGCTTAAGGAAAGTTGGTAAGGTGAGCTCCTCATTGAGCTCAAGAGCAGATGCTAAGGTGAGCTCCCATGTGAGTTGGCAAATGTGAGCTATCAGGTGAGCTCCCATATAAGTTTTTAGGTGAGTTTGCTTGGGTGAGCTCCCAGGTGATCTCAAGGTGAGCTGCTCAAGTAAGCACAGTGAGGCGAACTCTAGGTGAGCTTAAGGTGAGCTACCAGGATGAGTTTCTGGGTGAGCTCAAGTTGAGCTACTCGACGAGCTCCTGGGTGAGCTACTTGTCTGAGCTCCTAGCCAAGCTCCTAGGTGAGTTTCCGGGTGAGCTCAAAGGTGAGCTTGTCAGCAATCTCTAAGGTGAGCTTACATGTGAGCTACCAGATGAGCTCAAGGTGAGTTGGCAAGGTGAGCTCAAGGCGAGTTAGGCAAGGTGAGCTTAAGTGAGTTGGCAAGGTGAGTTGTCCCAAGTAAGCCTCCCAGGTGAGTTACTCAGGTGAGCTACTAAGTGAGCTCAACTTGAGCTGATTGGCATAGCTCCCAGAAGAGACTCCCAGGTAAGCTACTTGGTGAGCTATTTAGTGTAAGCTCCCAATCAGAGCTGCTAGGTGAGCTCTTGAGTGAGCTACTTGGCAAGCTCCCAGGTAAGCTACTTAGGTGAGCTGACCCAGGTGAGGTCACCAATGTAGCTACTCAGTGAGCTCTACTAAGATGAGCTCAAGGTGAGCCTATTCAATGTGAGCTCCTTAGATGAGCTCCCAGGTGAGTTGTTAGGTGAGCTCCTAGGACGAGCTACTTCAGGGCGAGCTACTCAGAACTCGGAGGTGAGCCCAATGCATGAGTTGAAGGTGAGTTGGGTGAGCTACTCAGCATGAAGGCTAGCTGACAAGGGGAGACTGATAGGTGAGCTCCCAGGTGAGTTGGTAAGGTGAGCTGTCAGGTAAGCTCTGGCATGGCAAGTTTTCTAGGTGAGTTACTTGATGAGCTCCTAGGTGAGCTCAAGTCAAGCTGATCAACGAGCTCCTAGAAGAGCTCAAGGTGAGATGCCAAGGTGAGCTCTTAGGTGATCCCCAGGTGAGCTTCTTTAAGCTCAAGTTGAGCTACTGAGGAAAACTCCTGTTAGGTGAGCTACCAAGATGAGCTCCTAGGCAAAGCTCCCTAAGGTGAGCTTCCTCAGTGATCTCCCAGGTGAGCTCACAAGGTGAGCTTGTTAGTAAACTCTCTGAGTTGAGCTACTCGGTGAGCTCTCAATGTGAGTTGTTAAGGTGAGCTCCTAGGTGAGCTCCCAGCTCTTCCCAAGTGAGTTCTGTTAGAACGAGCTTCCTAGGTGAGCTCAACTTGAGAAATCAGGTGAGCTCCTAGATGAGCTCCTGAGGTGAGCTACTTGGCAAGATTCGAGTAGCTCTTAGTTAGATCTAGTTTGCAAGCTATTTAGGTGAGGTCACTTCAAGGAGTAAATGATCTCCAAGGAAAGCTCAAGGTGAGCTAACTGGATATGTGAGCTCACATGCGAGTTGGAAAGGTGAGCTTTCAAGGAAAGCTCGCACATTGAGTTCAAGGTGAGCCTACTCAGACAAGCTCCTCTGTGAGCTCAATTGAATCTACTTAGGTGAGCTCCTAGGTGAGCTCCCAGGTGAGCTACTCAGGTGAGCTCCCAATGTGAGCTACTTGGGAAAGCTCCCAGTGAGCTACTCAATGAGCTCCCAGTGGTGAGCTCAATTCAACCGAGCTTCTAGCTGATCTCCTGAGGTGAGCAACTCGGTTAGCTCAAAAGTGAGCTCTCAAAGGTAAGATTGTTAGGAATGAGCTCCTGAGGTGAGCTAATTAGGTGAACCTACATCTGACAAAACTCCAAGGTGAGCTACCTTTTAAGAGCTCAAGGCGATTTGGAAAGGTGAGCTCCTCAGTGACCTCCAAGGTGAGATTCCCAAGGTGAGTTGACTCAGGTGAGCTCCCAGGGTGAGGTCGCCTGGTGAGCTATTCAAGTGACCTCACAAGTGAGCTAACAAGTGAGATTCTTAAGTCAACCTACTCGGTGAGCTACTCAGTTGAGCTGATCAATGAAAGCTACTTTGTGAGCTACTTGATGCAAGCTGGCGAGGTGAGCTACCAGAAGAGCTCAAGGTTGACTTTATGAGCAATGTCAAGCTCCTTAGCAAGCCTAATGTGCTAGCTAGTAAAGGCAAGCTTTCTAGGTTTCTAGATACAGCTCTGATAGGTGAGCTACTCGGTGAGCTCCCATGTGAGTTTTCACAGGTAATCTTATCAGACAAGCTCTTGGGTGAGACCTACATAGCTGGAGCTACTCAGATGAGCTCCATGGGAAGCTGGCAACGTGCAAGCTTGCCAAGGCAAGCTGTCAAGGTGAGCTCCCAAGGTGAGTTTTCACCGGTAAGCTCCCAAGTCAAGCTAGTCGACGAGCTCCTGGGTGAGCTCATTTTCCAAGCTCCCATCGGTGAGCTCCTAGGTGAGCTCCTAGGCATGAGCTGACTTAGGTGAGCCATTGGAAGGTGAGCTCCTACATGAGCTATTTTTTGAGTCTAGCAAGTGCAAGCTACTTAGGTAAGCTCCCATGTGCAAGGTTCCCAGGTGAGTTACTTGACGAGCTCTCAGGTGAAGCTCAACTCGAGCTCGTGGTCAAAAAGCAATTTAAGGTCCAGCTGGGACCAGTTTAGCTGAAGATCAAGTGCTAGTTGGGCAAACCTGGAAGAGATGAAAACTGCTTCTCACTAAGTCTCAAGGTGCAGCTAGCAAGGTGAAATCTGATAGGTGAGCTACTTTTATGAACTGATTGTTTTTAAGTATTTATGAAAGCCTGATTAAGGCAGAGCTCCCATGCAATTTGAATAAAAGTGAGCTGACATTGATTTCTGAAACTCCTGCGTATGGAAGCTAAACACATTGTTTGAGCTGCTCGCCAATTGCTTGACCTGAAGGTGAAGTTTCATAGGTGAGTCATCGGCAAGGTGAATCCTGTTAGGAGGGAAGCATGTAACACCCTGAACTGTTGTTACTTTCTCCTAAGCATTCAAGTGTTGATTATGTGATTTCTAGTAAATGGATTGTGTACCTCGATTCGGAAATCATGCTTGATATGTATTAAATTTCTTGCAGATTACAAATCTTGACTGAGTCAAAATATTAATAGACTCTTTTATTTATTTCATTTTTGTGACTGAATATTAATCTGATCACGGAATGACTTATACAGGTATTCATCAATAATATCTAGACTTGGACCAGAGGAATTGATCCAAGTAATGCTTTAATTTTGTGAAGTGATAAAATTAGATCACGAACCTTGAACAGGTTGCCAAGGTATGGAAGCATTTAGTAAGCTGGTCAGGAGTATGACTCAGGCTGATCTTGAAGAAATGAAACGGTTCCCGATATCTAGTATATCTGGAAGGTCTCGATTAAAGACCAGGTAATAATTCATTGACATACAATTCTGTAATAAGAACAGGAGTGGCTCTGTTCTAGAAAGCATGATACAGGTCTCTCCGAGTTTTCAGGAGAAGGACCAAACTGAATTACTAAGGGTTAGTAACCTAAAACAATAACCTAACCTAGGGGTTAGATTATTGTTAGTCTAACCTAGACCTAGGCTATGTGTTATGATCCTAAAAATAATTAACTAAGTGTAAAATGGTTAGCATGGTCATTACCCTAAAACTCTAACCTAAGATACTAACCTAGCTAACTAAGAGTTTTTGGGAAGGGGCCTTTGAAGGGTGGCGAACCATGGGCGCTATTCTCTATGGCAATAAATGGGAAGGATAAGGATGAGGGACAGGCATATGGCAGAGGCTTAGGCGGCAGCTAACCTTGGCAGACTTGGCAATTACTAAGTTTGGAAATGAACTTGAGTTTTTGGATGGACTGTCGCCAATTTCGGCGGTTGGTGGGAGTTGAGATTAAGCGGGAAAATTGGTTTAATGGCATTTAATGTCTAGGGAGTCGAGCCCGGAGCTCGCGGAACAGCATGCAAATGAGAAGTTGGAAGGTTTGTTTGGTGTATCGCGATTTTCGGTCTTCTTCTCTCTCTTTCTCTGCTAGTTTACTGGTTCATAGCACCAGTTCTCTTTGAGTTGCATGGTGAGAATGAAATTCTCTGGCTCTTTTCTCTGCCATGGAGGATATATTGTAAATGGGACAGCGAAATTTTGTTGGTCGCTGTATTTGGGAAAAATAAAAGGAAGTTTGAGCTCTTCCTGTGGTCTGCTTCGGAAATTCGATCAAAATTACAGGCATGCTAGGCCCTAACCTTTAAATATCTTGATGTTTTTCAAGTGTCTTTCATTAAAACAACTCTGTTCAAATGTTCTGTGAAGATTGGATGAATTTTCTATGAAGATCTAGTTTGATTTTTAGCACTGTATCTCGTCTGGTTCAATTTTTGGCAATTTCTTCTTGATGGGTGTTTGTTTAAATCGAACTTCGACTCTATTATGTTGAGTAATCATTCTGGCTTATACATGTGTGAGATATTATATTTATAAAGGTTTGAATGTTCGGCCTGTTTGGCGTGAGCCCTTGGAATATACCTGTGTGTAGGGTATAGGACCCACTGTATGTCTTGATTCGTGGTCGACTGTTGATCTTGATATAGAAACTGTATGTAATGACAGTAGGGAAGGAATACTGGTAAGTACCATTTGATTAGTATCTATCGCTTCTTTGAAGATGCTCGAAGCTCTGTCGTGGATTTGTTGACATAGCGACTAGTGATACTCTGTCAGGTTTCCTTTTGTTTTCTAATTTTTGGCTTGGAACAGGTAACTGTAGTGTTACCATAGTCTTTAACGACCTAGCGGAAGTTGTTTTTCCCTGTTATTGGGTTAGCGGGATTACTTGTGCACTGTGTATAATATAAATACTACCTGTACTTTGTTGTATTGATCCAATGGAGTCGATGATTGAATCGTAATTGCCTAGGAAGGTAGATTTATCCATAAGTTTTGTGAATGGTCTTTTCATGAAAGTCTGGTAAGATGAAACAGGGCTTTTGTGATTACTGTTATATGTAGTAAATAATTGAAGGATAAAGACTTCCTGTGTATGCATTTTTATTTCATTGTGAAAACTCTTCGAAAGTTTCGAAGCGGCCCAATAGATTCCCTTGCGTTGATAAGGAGTATATAGACTTGTCTTATACTTGGTTGATGTTGGATTGTTAACCATGAATGGCGTCTATTGATTTGTCGGCCAATTCTCTTGTATACGTTGCTGTTGGGTTCAGTGGTTCTGAGTGCAAAATCCGTTAACAGTATGCAGTGCGAATATATAGTATATATATATACTAGGATGTGACTTCTGAACGACTCTGAGGAGTCGATTGAATAATTCTATTGTATATTTTGAACCAAATATAGTTCAAGTTGTAGTGACTTAATGGATGAACATGCATTTCGATCTTGTTGAACCATTGGGATCCCTTCGTGTTTTGAAGGATTTTGAGTTACAGATGTTTACTGTATACATCTGTATATCTTCAACCTGTGCAACGGTAGTATACAAGCGACTGGCTGAGAGTAATGCTATTGGCTGGTTATTGTTATGCTTAGGTTGATGAATGATAGTATGAATTCTTATGCATTCGCTTGAATTGATACATCCGTTGTGAATCATAGATACTCTGGAAGGGTAACCAGTCACTTCTGTCTTGGTCTGAATTAAGACCCTGGACACTATTTTTTGTCTGATTGTTGAGATCCTTCAGTTTGGATGACTGTTTTCGTGTTTTGACCTTGTTAGGGTAAGTCACGAATAATGCACCAAGGACATGCATGCTGCAAGGTAAGGATCGATTGATGGATGAATTCCTTTCCGTTCACTTCAGTTCTGATTTTGACTAGAGCAAGTATATGTATGCTATGTTTCCTTCCATGTTTGATCTGTGCCGATCGACTGTGCATGATTTGGAAGTACCAATGTGTGGGCAACATAGCATAGTCCTTCTGGGAAACCTTAGATTGCTTGATGCAATAGAGTTGTTGTTTTCAGCGATACGCTTGATAGCTCTTGTTTTCGAACTTGGTTCGATAAGGCTTTACAGTGCAAAAGAGAAACTTGCATTGGGCTTCATGGTTGATTACATGAAATGTTGGATGTGTTAGTTGCTGTACAAGGAGATTTGCTGAGTTTCTATTTTCGTGATTTAGAACAGTGATCTTGATTTCGGCGTGTCTAACTTGGTTCATTTTTATACTGTTTGACTGTTTTCATATGTGAAGGCAGTACAGTGATGAACTTAATGTGAAAGGAAGTATGAATGGTTTGGTTCTTTCTCTTCCTTTATTCCAATATTGGTTGATAATGGACTATCAGTGGGAAATTAATTTGGTAACATATTGGTAGGAAATCCCGAATTGTTATGTTATTTCCTTTTTGGAAGAATGAAACAATCTGACCAATGTCGTGATTTGGATTCAATGATTGTTTATATGCATTCGTTCTTGTTTCTTTAATATTTGATGAAATATTAGACAGCGTTTAAGACTATTCTGTAACAGATGATAGAGTTACATGTTTGTAATCATTTTGTATTACAAGGACATAGTCTGAAATATGTATTATCTTATTTGGATATTTGATCTCATTTAAACAGGGTGTTTAATGAAAACAATTGATGGATTGCAATTGTTTTAAAAGTTAGTGCTTATCATGCTCAGTTCATTGAACTGACTCATGTTGACTATTTTTGCAGATGGTTTGCCGTAAGAGGGTAAAAGCAATGCAGATCTGATAGGCTGATCAGATTGTTTATTTGATTTATTATGAATTACAGCTTGATTTTATGGATGTACTATATGAGAAAAGATGTTTCTTTTCCGTTAGCATTATATCAAGTATGATGTTGCATAAAATGTAATTGTACGAGTTTCAAAAGGAATGAAAATAAGTGTTTGATACTTATGTGTTGTATTCCTATTCTGAATGATGAACTTCTTCGGTTTACGTAACGAACAGGCATAGTTATCTTTGTATAATATGGATGATTTTGTGATTGACAATGAAAGCTTGTAAGTAATTAGACTAAATTCTTATGAGTATTTAGTAGTTCTGAGTTTGCTCTGGCAAAAGCAATATTGTAATTTTAATTATTGTCTCTCTTGGGGATAGGTTAAAAATTGAGCCTAAAAGATAACACTAAACAAGTTGGATTGAATTACTAATCCCTAGTCCTAAGTATAACAGGACAATAGTAAATTGGATTCTAAATCATTTA
The DNA here is from genome assembly GCA_019776745.2 of Taxus chinensis. NCBI lineage: Eukaryota > Viridiplantae > Streptophyta > Pinopsida > Cupressales > Taxaceae > Taxus > Taxus chinensis. Next base: position 902,194,302 of record CM034151.1, on the reverse strand, counting down.
TATCTTTAAACTAAAAAGTATGATATAAATTCAGTTAAGAGAACTGATAGGCCAATCAATGGAGATTCAGATGGCATTCTCAAGCATATGGTTATGAGAAATTGTCCCGAATCTGTTGCTTTGGAATCAGGTGTATTCTAATGACTCCTTGATAGAGAGCGTAGACCGTAATAACCTCTACCAAGTAATGGAGTCCTTTTAGAGGAGGGTCGTCTTAAGACAAATGAATCCAGGGATTTGGAAAGGCTAACCTTAGGGAAAAGGTCTTTAAAAAAGAAGTAATTTAATCTCTAGTGCGTAACGCTTGTTTTTGGGTAGATCTTCTTGAGGCGGATTTAAAGGATGACGACATAAAGTTGACTGCAGGGCTGTACCTCCGAGAAGATTAGGATCTTCTCGAAGTTACAACAATGCCAGGTGACATTATGGCGACACCCTTTGCATTGATCGCTAAGATTTACACTTGATTGCTCACGAGTTACCTTGGGACTGATTAAGAACGTGGCCATGTTATAAGACTGCCTCGGAGATTTGGGGTATCATGACACACTGGTTGAATTGCAAGGTTGAACCAGTATGTCCTCATATCCCTAATCCTCGTAGGCATCCATATAACATTATCACCTTGTTAATCTACCTCCGAGTGATTCAGCTGTGAAAGAAAGGACTGACAGTAGTCAGTATAAGACATTCTATATAACATATGAATGGGGTGAAGGACGTATTCCAGATTGACGAGTATGCCGTTAAGGAATACGAGACATGAACAGTATGTTTCAAATCTTTGGCCAAAGTATCGCAAGCTGCTGATTGCGTTGTCCTGATTCACCTAGTCTAAGGGATGAGATGCCGATGAATAATGGTAACATTTATTCAGTTAGATTCCTTGGACAGAGCATTCTGAATTCCCAGATTAGGGAAGAGAACCGCAAGAGTGATGTGTTAAATAAAAACACTGACTCTTATTACTCATGAATAGATCGGTAGATTACCGAGTCATGGAATGAATAGATCGGAAGTACTCCGAGTCATTACAGCTGCATATGGTTGCTTGTTATATGAATGGTTATTTGAATTGTGAGTTCTAAATTATGTATTTAGAACCAGTATGCAATTATCAAAAAAAAAAAATTTCACTTGTTCTAAAGTTAAAAATGAGGATGTTACACCATGTGAATTATCAGGGTGAGCTATCAGGAGAGCTCCTATGTGAGTTTTTAGGTGAGCTACTTGATGAGCTCTTGGGTGAGTTCAAGTTGAGCTGCTCAGCAAACTCCATGGTGAGCTCAAGGTGAGTTTTCAGGTGAGCTCCCGGGTGAGTTTATAGGGAAGCTCAAGTTGAGCTAATAGATGAGCTCCTAGGTGAGATACTTATTGGGCTCCCATTTGAGCTCTTAGGTGAGCTACTTATTGAGCTCCCATGTGATCTCAAACGTGAGTTTTTCGGTAATCTCTGAGGTGAGCTTATATATGAGCTACCAGATGAGCTCAAGGTGAGTTGGCAAGGTGAGCTCAAGGAAAGTTTATAAGGTGAGCTCAAGGTAAGTTAGTAAGGTGAGCTGTCAGGTGAGCTCCCAGGTAAGTTCCCAGGTGAGTTACTCAACGATCTCTCTGGTGAGCTCAACTTGAGCTGATCATTGAGCTCCCAAAAGAGATCCCTGGTGATCTACTTTATGAGCTATTTAGTGAGCTCCAAAGTGAGCTACTAGGTGAGCTCCTAAGCAAGCTACTTGGCGAGATCCCAAGTGAGGTCCCTGATGAGCTGCTCGGTGAGACTATAAGCAAACTCAAGTCAACCTACTTAGTGAGTTACTCGTTGAGCTCCCAGGTGAGATCCCATGTGAACACCCAAGTGAGCTTCTTTGTGAGCTACTCAAAAAAGTAAGAGGTGAGATACCAGACGAGCTCAAGGTGAATTGGAAAGGTTAGCTCCTTAGTGAGCTCAAGGTGAGCTAGAATGGCGAGCTTATAGGTGAGCTCCCATATGAGTTGGTAAGGTGAGCTATCAGGTGAGCTGCCATGTGACTTTTGGGGTGAGCTTCTTGACGAGCTAAAGTCAAGCTACTCAGTGAGATCTTGGGAAAGCTCAAGGTGAGTTGGCAAGGTGACCTATCAGGTAAGCTCCCAGGGGAGTTTCTGTGCAAGCTTAATTTAAGTTTCTCGACATGGACCTGGGTGAGCTACTTAGTGAGCTCCCAAATGAGCTCCTAGGTGAGCCGTTAGGTGAGCTCAATGGTGAACTTGTCAGCAATGTCTTAGGTGAGCTTATATGTGAGCTACAAGATGAGTTGAAGGTGAGTTGGTAAGGAAAGCTGTCAGGTGATCTCCCATGTGAGTTCCTAGGTGAGTTATTCGGTAAGCTCTCAGGTTAGATCAACTCGAGCTGATCGGAGAGCTCCCTAAAAAACTCCTAGGTGAGCTACTTGGTAAGCTATTTGGCAAGCTCCTAGGTGAGTTACTAGGTGATCTCCCAAGCCAGCTACCTCACGAGCTCTTAGATGAGGTCCCCGGTGAGCTCACAAGTGAGCTGTTAGGTGAGCTGCTCCATGAAATCCAATGTGATCTACCAGATTCGCTCAAGGTTAGTTGGTAAGGTGAGATGGAAAGGTAAGATCCCACGTGATTTTTCAGGTGAGCTACTTGACGAGCTCCTGGACAAGCTGCAAGTTTGTAGGTGAGTTACTCAACTAACTCCTAGGTGATATTAACTCTAGATGATTGTCGAGCTCCCAGAAGATGTCCTAAATGAGCTACTTTACAAGTTATTTGGTGAGCTTCTAGGAAACCTCCCAAGTGAGCTACTTATCGAGCTCCCATGTGAGGTCCCTGGCAAGTTATTCAGTGAGCTCATAAGCAAGCTCAAGTAAACCTACTCGACGAGCTAATTAGTGAGCTCCTTGGTGAGCTATTAGGCTAGGTCCTAGGCGAGCTACTTGGTGAGCTGCTCAATGAACTCTGAGGTGAGTTACCAGACAAGCTCAAGGTGAGTTTGCAAGGTGATATCCTAAGCGAGCTCAAGGTGAGCTGGTAAGGTGAGCTGATAGGAGAGCTCCCACATGAGTTTCTGGGTGAGCTATCAAGAGAGCTCCCATGTGAGTTTGTAGGTGAGCAGCTTTACGAGCTCCTGGGTGAGCTCAAATTGAGCTGCTCAGCAAGATCCTATGTGAGCTATAGGTGAGTTGGAAAGGTGATATGTGAGATGAGCTCCCATGTGAGTTTCTAGGCAAGCTCAAGTCGAGATGCTCGAGGAGCTCCTAAATGAGTTACTTGTTAAGCTCCCGGGCGAGCTCCTAGCTAAGCAACTTGGTTAGCTACGAAACGAGCTCAAAGGTGAGCTTATTGGTAATCTATGAGGTGAGCTTACATGGGAGCTACCAGATGAGCTTAAGGTGAGTTGGAAAGGTGAGCTCAAGGGTAGTTGGCAAGGTGAGCTGTTAGGTGAGTTCCCAGGTGAGTTACTTGATAAGCTCCTAGGTGAGCTCAACTCGAGTTGATCGGTGAGCTCCAACAAGAGTTCTTAGGTGAGCTACTTGGTGAGGTATTTGGTGAGCTCCAAGGTGAGCTTCTAGGAAAGCTCCCAAGAGAGCTACTTGGTGAGCTCCAAAGTAAGGTCCCTGGTGAGTTACTCAGCAAGCTCACAAGTGAGCTTATAAGCAACCTCAAGTCAACCTACTCAGCAATCTACTAAGTGAGCTCCCAAGTGAGCTATTAGGTGAGATCCAAGGTGACCTGTTAGGTGAGATCCCAGATGAGGTACTTGGCGAGCTGCTCGCTGAACTCAAGGAGAGTGTAGACACCAAATTCGTGTCTTACGACCCCCTTGTGACCCGCATCCCATTTCACAATATAGCCTCATCACCTAAACCTTACAAAATTATTTATTAATTGCCTTGTAATTGATAAATCCACATCATCTTACCTACCACCTCTCACTTTGCCACTTCATCATGACCTAGCCCTAACCCTAAAAACTAACCTAATTAAGACCCATAACTTGGTTTACCACCTACACCCATAAACTAATTGACCCCCTTTCTCGCACCAAAAACTGACCTTCTAGTCACTTGACCGAGCCCGCAACTGATCTATCGGGAGAAAAGCACGGAAGGTGGGCTATTTTACTAAAAAATAGCCTACTTTTTTCCTAACCGATGCCGGTTCCTACTTGATTGCCGTCGGTTACGCAACCGCCATCGGTTCCCTGTAAATGGGCTCCTCAAACCAAAAACAACAGATCGGAATTTCATTTTTGGAGATCAGTCGAAGGATTTCTGGATCAAACGGAGAATATTAGGAGCAAAGAACAAAGTCCAAACCAGAAGTGTCTACAGCAAAGGAGATCAACTTGCACCTTCGTCAAAACCAGTAAGTTACATCTTGCATGCCCTCTCTGTTATAAACATTTCTTATGATCTTTGAATCAGAGTTCTCTTAAATCCGTTTCTGAGCCTCACTACCCCCAACGTGCCATTGCATATAACTGTTATTCCTTTTACCTCTCATCATCTCATTTCCTAATAACATCCAATAAACTGACCTTACCAACACCACAACCAGCCCAGAAGATCCTAGAACCCACCGGTATCGGTTATCAGTAACCGGCATCGGTTCCTCTAATCAAAAGCCAGAAAAAAAGGCCTTTTTCCCCTACCCAGTTCACCAAAAACAACTTAATTGATACTTTACAGTATTTTTTTGTTAAATCATATTAACAGGGAAACTGACCACCTTCGAAAGGAAGTTTTTATATTTCCTGGGCCTAAGGCAGTTCCCTTATTTGTTGTTTAATCAAAATCTTGTGGTCTTGTGTTCTTATTTGCAGGTAGTCCCTTCCAAGACAAAAAGGAGTTTCTTCGCAGTCAGCCTGATCTTTCTCTACGGTACGTGCCAACACTATGCTCGACATTCTACAGGTATTCCTCCTAGCCCCTAACCCTTATCTGTTTCTAAAAGGAACGAAGCATTTTCCGAGTGAAAACATTTTGGCACGCCCGGTGGGACCCATTTTGGGTTTTTCTTTATTTCTCACTTGCTTTTCATATAGGGAGCATACTTGCTGTTTTCTTCTTCTAAAGATATTCACAAGGTATTTTGTTATTCTGGTAAGAGAACTTGCTTTTTTTTTAGCATCTTGCATTAGTGAAATTCATCTCTTTTGCTTCATCGAATATCACTTTCGATTTGGGTTCTAAAAAACACATGCATTGCATTCCTGCCTGTTGTTTTTCAATTCTAGTGAACATAGATTAAGTAACAGGTCGTACACGTGGGGGTGATATCCAACGGTATTGACAGAAAATTAATCTTATATTCACTGCACAACACATACTGAATCACTTCACAATTAACACACAACAACTCAAACATCCCCCCTTTTTCCGCGGTATTCCCTCTGCTCGATTGAGGTAACCTTATAAGCCCAAAACAACTTGACATTTCCCCTAAGTCTCTTGTTTAAGGATTATGACATCATTCTACGTCTAAAGGAATAAGCCCATGATAACTAAATTAACCCTAGGATTAGTTTTCTAGATTTGCGTGTGCCTCTTTCTTGTTTCGAAATTCTGTTTTCCTCTGTCATACTTTGTTTTTTTGTGATCAATAAGTTGATAAATATACTCAACATTGCTAAAAATCAAATTAGCAGCCTTTTTATATCTTCTTATCCTAGACTTTTTGACACCCGCACATCGGTTAAGGGACCGACGTTGTTTTCTCTGTGACCGACAGCGGTTAGTAAAACCGATATCAGTTATTGTCTTCATCAGCCCTTGACAAACCAACAACTTGTCAGATTCATCATCCTGAGGTTGTTTTTGTTCTTGATAGATTGAAACTTTCCTGTGTGTTCTTGTCTATGGTTGTCATCACTCGGGAAGCAAGCCGCCGCCATGGTTTCACATGCTTGCTCTGTTTCTTTTCCTGAATCACCCCCTTCACCTTCTGTAGGGAACCCTACTGATACCAGCGAGGTTCCTAAAAATTCCTGTGGGAGATAAGGACTTTTGCCAAGTTTCTGGATGCTAATTCCAGCGCTGTACAATACTATTTGTCTCATACCCCCTGACCGTTACACCTGATGGTCAGCTCCTTGTAGGTATGCCTATCAGTATAGTCTACTCATTTAGCTCCCACTCCCGCCTGATAATACCTGCCTTTGCTTCCTGCATCTCTTGCCCTGTCTCCCAATCCGACGGCTGCAGAGGTTCATACGACCACCCGATTAGCTTTCCTTTTGTTAATCTTGGACCCCACATATCATTACCACACCTGACCGCCCCATACCTCATCTCTCTTGCAGACTGCTCCATTCATGACTTACTCTCTGCCACCTATCCACACAAGCTTCCCTTCTCAAGCTCCGCCTACCTTTTCATTCCCATACACATATCCAGTAACCTCAACACCTTTATATGGGACATCCCTATTCTGTCACACCATCATCTCATCCATACCACTAACTTAATTAAACAAATGATGGATAAACTGCAAAACCCTGGAGGCTTCTGTTTCGGGAAGTCGTAGTGCCTTGACATACGAGCAAGTTTGTCAGGAGCCCATTCACACCTTCTGTCCCCCTTCATTCATATCCTCCTCAATGGGAGTTGCCAAAATTTACTCGTTTTAACAGTAAAGAGGATCCTCAAACAACACTTGCGATCATTTTAGACACGCTTATTATTTGATTTTCCCATGATGATGCCCTTGTTACTCCCGCACCTTTCCCATGTCCTTATCAGGACCCCGCCTTGGAGTGGTTACAATGCTTTAACCTAGCACTCTCATCTTCTCTTTTTAAACCCAACTAGCCCAATCTTTCTTGGACCATTTCTCCATTAACATTGCCAAGAAAGTATCTATCACTGACCTCTATGCCATCCGACAATTTGAGGACGAATCTATCGCAGATTTTTTTGGACGATGGCGAGGCCTTATCAACCAACTTACATATGCCTTGCCTCAAACCGAACTTATCGAACTATTTATGCGGGCCTGCGCTAAGCACATCTCCCCTACCCTCCAAATTCAAACTTTCCGTACTTTCGACGAGGCCTTTACTATGGCTCAAAAATTAGAAATTTGAGCCTTAGAGGAAGAGAAATTGCGGTTGCGCAACAAAAACTCCACTTTCCGAACTCCTGATTCCACCAATAAACCAAATACCACCACTCCTCACGCGTCCACTTCTTCTAAATCAAAAGGAGCTGTCCACTAGCGGTGATGGTCAAATCCCAACCACTGTCCAATACTCCACCAAAAACCACTTATAAATACAAAGCCGAGCCCATCAACTACACTCCCTTGGGAGAAACGTATGGTGTGATATTGGAAAAATTGCTCAAAGCAGGAGCCATTACCTTACCTCCTGTTAAACCTCATTCTGGGTTTGATTCCACTCGCGCCATACCTTCCTGGTACAAAGAAAATGACTTCTGTAACTTCCACCGCGTGAAGGGACACAGTCATGAAAAATGCAAAATGTTGAAAAACATAGTGCAGGAAATGGTTGATGCGGGGGATATAGCCCTCGATAATCCTAACGCCCCTGCTAACCGAAATTTGAAAATTTTCAACAAGCCATTCCCGAATCACTCGTCCAACAGTAACGTAAACCAGGATATCTTAGCCAAGGAGAGTGTTCATGAGATCCATGCAGTCTTCGACTCCCAGCCAAAAGCCTCTATCGAGAAAATTTTGAATCAAGCCTCTTCACTAACACAGGAGCCCAAACCTCCTTTACCACCATCAAGCCAAAGCGAAATCATTCCTTTACCCATAGAAGAGTTAACGGCCCAGGCTTCTCTTCCCATCAATGAGTCTTCTTACACCACATCCCTACAAGACTGCGAGCAGATGTTATCTAATTTATCCATTTCCCAGACGTCTCCTTCTACCGCTCTTGCCGCACAAGAGGAAGGTACACCACTCCTTTTTTCATCCTTAGACGAGAAATATCCTACACCAACATCACCAAATTCTTTAACCACAACAGATCCCCTCAAACATGCCCTTCTGCCTATTAGTCCCTCATCACCTAAATCTTTTCAACAACCAGTCGAACTCTTAACATCTATTGATACAGTGCCTCATCTACCCCCTGTATCACACCCACAGTGGACTGGAATCACAACCCACCTTTCTTCTATACCAAAGTTCATATTCACACCTGGAGACTGTCATTCCACAGAAGATAGACAGGCCCTATGGGAACGTTTGAGTAGGCCATGTTCTACTCAAATGCAAATGACCGATTCTGATGCTTCCACCATATACCCGAAGTGATTACAGAAGCTTAAAATGCCAATATTCTCACCTTCGCCTCTACCAAATGCCCCGTCTACTTCTCTCAACTTAACCAAGTCTTCCCCTACGCTTGGGACCTCACCAATGCCCAGTCTAACACACTCACCTAAGCGACTCGATTTATCCAAAAATAAACCCGCCCCGCCACCTAGGAGACAAACGTAATCCGTGCCTCTATCACAATCAAAACCCTCATCGTCACACCCACCTTCCATATTGGGACCTCATCCCTCCACCTTACATCAATATATCATACCTCCGGTGTTTTCTTAAAAACGACCTACGCCTTCTACACCTATACAGAGATCGAAGGGTATAACAACATCATTACCCCGTGTATCCTGTCCACCGGTCAACCCTAAACCAATCCCATCATCAAAGGATTTATTTTCTGTCACTCCCCTTTCTCCGTGGTTATTTCCCGCTACCACGTCATCCATAGCCTCATCATCTAGCCAGCCGAACGTAACTTCTGCGCCAAAGAAACCACGTTTAGTGAAAAACACGTGTCAGCACCCCTCGGCTAAACCACCACCCCGTACGAACCAACCATGCCCAAACATTACCAAAACCCGCACAACCAATACCCTCATCCAATTTTGACCCCCTCAAAGGATCTTACGCCAAAATCCTTGCTATGTTGGTAGAGAACGCGACCATTTCCCTACCCCCTCTTAGACCTTATGACCCGTCTAAACCTCAACCTGCAGGTTATGATGAGTCTAAAATCTGCGCCTATCACCGCACACCTAGACATGATGTGGAGGGATGCAAAGCTTTAAAAACCATCCTTCGTCAGTCACCTCTCCCGGATAGAAAGATTAAGAAAGACAACTTACGAAGGGAGAGACCTTTAGCTTCAATTCCCTCTACTATATCGTCTGTCCCCACCTCACCAAGATCTATCATTATTACAACCCCACCTCTTGAAGACCATGAATTATCCCAACCTTTTTCCTCATCTCAGGTCTACGAGATTAATTGATTAGTGTCGCTACTCGGGGACAGAAAAACAATGGGAAAGCGAAATAAAATACATCTGCGGCATCTCTTTCTCCTTCAACCATCCTGATTACACCACCACCTAAAGTGGTTATTCGCGGACACCGCCTATCCCGTCTCTAATGGAGTTTCCCACCGAACCATGATCAAACAGCTTCATCAATCACCCGTAAAAATGACACTATATGATCTCATTCAGACTTCTGAATCTCATCGACAAGCTCTCGTTGAGATCCTTCAAGGGATAGAGGTTTTACCCAATGAAACCCTGCCCGTTGCCTCCATTCTAACACCCAATCACGTTGCCTCTCTCACCAAACAACCCACTGCCCCCAACCACTTCTGTCTCTGTACAACAAGCTGTTGCAGTCAGTTTCTCTGAAGATGAAATTGTCGACTTTGGTACAGAAGACCCTGACCCTGCCCTTTTCATCTCCGCTTACGTCCGGGACATTCGAGTACGTCGGGTTATGATTGATGGGGGCGCTAGCCTAAACATCATCTCTTCAAAAGCCTTCCAATAGATGAACATCCCTTCTAGTTGCATGTGTGCCAACCCCATCATGTTGCGGTCATTCAATGACGCTATTACTTCTACCTTAGGCACCGTGATCCTCAACATTCGCGTGAGGACCACGCACTTTACCCCGAACTCTTCTATGTCCTTGAGGGAGAGTTCCAATATAATATATTGCTGGGTCGTCCTTGGATCCGAGCCATAGGATGCGTTCCCTCAACATTACATAGATGCATAAAATTTGAGTACGAGGGGAAGTCTTACACTATAAAAGCTGATCCTCCCCCCTTTAAAACCTGCAATATGTTATACCCGCCCTAACGATGTGCTTGTACCAATCAAGACACCCATACATTCAACCCAACCATCCTCTTCAAATGTACCTCAACCATCCACCTCAACCGCACCTACGCCTTCAAATGATGAAACCACCATCGCAAAAACCACTTCCCTTCCCGCAGCTAACATTCCAACCTCCGACCCCTTAGTAGATGTTTTTCAGCGCCTTATGCTGGGGGAGTACCGCCTATATAACGTTAGTTCTTTCCGCTACCCCACAGGAGTACGGACAATTACATGCACATCCTACCTACGACCGTCGCGTGGGGGAGGTAATCTCTTACGGACCACCCCCATTGCAGCACTAACCTAACGTATGGGGGGTGTTGACGCATCCTCCATTACCCCTGAACCTCCTCTTGGTGTGGTTCCCTTCCAATCCGATTTTCAATACTTGACAAATCATCATTTCGCCCTCACCTTCTTGACTCGCTATGCGTGGAAAGGCTTTGGTTTTGGCCTTTACGAACAAGGCCGACATACACTCATTCCCGTGACTACCCGTAAACATAATGATCGCAGTGGTCTCGGTTTTCCCGAAACACCTACATAGGAGACACCTCCTATCAGCTGTATCCTGGAAGAAGAAGACGTCGCCCCTACCAAACCATCATCACCCACTTTTCCATCATCACCCCAACGATGATTTCCGTCAAGAGTGGTTAGCCCAATTGGAGCTTCTTGACGAACGCCGTCTTACAGCTCTTGATCACCTTCAAATCTATCAAAAACGCATTAAACGTGCTTATGATAAGTGACTTCATGAGCGTTACTTTTAAGGTTGGTGATCTTGTCCTCAAAGAGAATCAACATGTCACCAAACTAGAAAAGAGCAAACGTGGAAAATTTGCTCCCAATTGGATTGGGCCTTATATAATCACTCACACCTATGGATTAGGCACTTATCGTTTTAGCTTCGCTTAATGGTAAACCTGAGCTTGAACCCCTTAATGCCTTGCATCTTCGACCATTCTACTGTTGAAATTAGTGTTATATCACTTCTTATCTACCTGCCGCTCGTCCCTTGAGCTCACTTACCACTACATACACTTTGTTTCCTACACCTCATAATAACAATCAAGCTCACATAGTTTGATTCTCACCTCACCTGGACGATGCCTTCCCCTTTTTAGTCTAGTCCATGACTTCAAAGTATTAAAATAAGCCGTATTCTTATGCGATTTTCTTGAGTCAAACTTCCTACCAAACTAGATGCTTCACGCCAAAAGAACATCTAGCTATCTAAATTAAATATAGACTGCTCCCTCGAAGGACAGCTATATGCCAAACTATTGCTGCTACTATAAATAGACTGCTCCCCCCGAAGGACAGCTATGCACTAAAATGATATCTGCTACTATAAATAGACTGCTCCCTCGAAGGACAGCTATACACAGTCAGCCTCTAGCAAAAGCTTCTCGCATCGATCAGCTTCGTGAAGACCTCAAGAATAATACAATCAATATCCCTTGCAGACTTCCCGCATCGATCAGTCTACATTCAATAAAATAAAAAAGCCTCATTCAAAAGGACTTTTGAGTCATGGACTTGTCTATTTATGGTAGATTCTCTTTCGTCAGAACACTCACTTTGTAATAAGTTCTCTGCACCTCAGCTATACCATCCACCTCACCTCACCATTTGTTTCAACTCAAGGGACGTAATGTACGCTCGATATATTGTGATCACACAACTCTTTTCACCTATTGACTTCTCGTCTATGCACGGTACCTAGGGCTCCAAGCTCGTTCTACGTTGTGTGGTTTGTTTAGCTCTTTTCACCTACGGAGCACTCTTTCTGCTATGCCTCGCATCTAGGATTATGTGTTGACCTTAATCAGGACATGGTTCCCTTCTACTTGGGTAGGGCTAACTTTCACTTCCCTTATACCTTTTACAACATCACCAATTCATTACCAACACCATCAACCTTACCTTTACCAATCTTAATATTTTTACCAACCAACCAATTGCCTAAACCGTACCAAATTGCCTGAATTCGCCTCTCCCTGATCCTAAGGGAGAACTACATCGGTCTGAGGCCCTTCCTTGCTTTGTGCAATGGGCTATGTAAGCAGCACTTAGGAGACATGGGGTCTCCCAAGGTTAGCTCGACCATCCCCTACCGTAACCTATCATGTGTGGTAAATATAAATATTTTTATGTATTTCTATTTAATCACATTCCTCTTTATCCTTTTTCAAAACACCAAAAGTCAAAACGACAACATTCTTATTATTATAACGCAAATCAACATACATATCTCATTTTATTTAGATGTTAAACAAATACATCTTCTATATCATCGACGCGCAGGTCGGTACTCTTATTTATTCTTATACCTTACTAACATTTATTTAGACCCTCACACCTCATCCCAAACTAGGTGATGATCGTGATCATTGACCCCTCTCGCCAGGCCTCTCTGTCCTCAAAGGTACCGCGGCTATTGGTACCACCCACTGATCTGCCAATCTCTCCTATAACATATGAATACGCCCTCTTGCATGGAGGACTCCAGTCTCTAGTCTCGCTGCTCGTGACTCCGCAACCGCTAACAATCTTCTTGTCTCATTCACCTGCATTTAGAGCTGCTGAACCAAACGCTGTAGCCGATCCCTCTCTGCTGTAATCACAGCTATGTCAGGGTGATCGCGTACACCCCGCAGCTCTGCTGCCCACCATAACCTATAGGCCTCTGTTAGTCCGGCATCCATCACACTGTGCTCAGATGCTATCTCCTCGGGCCCTTCTAGAGGTGTTGGCCGGGGAGGTGAGAATGCTGCCTCGGCATCGATCCTCATATATGGTCTATAAGCCTGCGGTATGTCCTGCACAAATCCAAATTGTCACCGCACGCAATCTATAGGAATCCTCTCATATTCACCTGGCCAATCACCTGCTTCCTCCTCCTCAATCGGGCACATTATCAACTCTCTCCGCCAATACAATAGCTCCACCTCACTCAATCCAGCCTCTAATCCCAAGTCTCCATGTCAGACAAGTCGATTTGGATTGCAACTAACAAAAAGTGACAATATTCGGCCGTATTATTTTTATTTTTTTTTATAGGTTTTTCGACCTTAACCGATGTCGGTTTCATTTTACCCTAAGGAACTGGTATCGGTCTCTTAACCGATGTCGGTCATGTCGAATTGACATCAGTTCACTACCCAAATTTCACCCCATTCTTTTCCCTTATTTACTCCTTGCCTCTTTTTCACCAATATCGCCTCTATCCACCTTTGCTGCGCAACATTTGTTCACTTGTCCAGCCTGACCTACGGCCTCAACCTACCATTCGGCCTGACCTAAGGCCTTAACCTACCTATTTGGCCCAACCCAAGGCCTCAATCTACCCATTTGGCCTGACCCAAGGCCTCAACCTACCTATTTGGCTCGACCCAAGGCCTCAACCTACCTATTTGGCCTGACCCAAGGCCTTAACCTACCTATTCGGCCCGACCCAAGGCCTCAATCTACCCATTTGGCCCGACCCAAGGCCTCAACCTACCTATTTGTCCTGACCCAAGGCCTTAACCTACCTATTCGGCCCGACCAAAGGCCTCACTCTACCCATTTGGCCTGACCCAAGGCCTCAACCTACCTATTTGGCCCGACCCAAGGCCTTAACCTACCTATTCGGCCCGACCCAAGGCCTCAATCTACCCACTTGGCCCGACCCAAGGCCTCACCCTAACCATCCGGCCTGACCCAAGGCCGTAACCCAACAACTAGGCCCGACCCACGACCGTATCACTTCAATACCATACCCACAATCAACGTTTTATTTTATCCATCCATCATGTACCTTTTGTTCAATCGAGCTCACCTGTTCGTGTTTTAGCATGATTAGGGTCCTTGACTTGATCTGTCAACCAACTTTGCCTAGACCTAGACCGTGACGTTTATCTCAACCAAACCAACCATTTGGTACTGCCGAACATGCCTAAACGTTCCTGTACCTTACCTGTTATATACCCTGGAGCTACTTCCTATGCCTTGGATACCAGGATTATATCACCCTTGTTTGGATAAACTATCGACCTTTGCCTATACATTGCTGGTTCACTCATCAAATCATGTACCTTAGTCGTACTATTGCATTTCAACATGCGTCTGCTTCCTTGGACCTACCCCACCACCTTACCATCCTCTCTACAACATGTACCCTTTATCAATCCTATCTCTGATTTCCCGTTCACTCAATCGGTGATAGATTTGAGGGGGATTACCTATACCCTTAACAGGAAAAACCACTTCATATTATTGTCTGTGCAGCTTTACAAAACAAGCTACATGACAATAAGGGGCTAATGTAGACACCAAATTCATGTCTTACAACCCCTTGTGACCCGCATCCCATTTCACAATATAGCCTCATCACCTACACCTTACACAATTATTTATTAATTGCCTTGTAATTGATAAATCCACATCACCCTACCTACCACCTCACTTTGCCACTTCATCATGACCTAGCCCTAACCCTAAAACTAACCTAATTAAGACCCATAACTTGGTCTACACCTACATCCATAACTAATGCCTCCTTACTCGCACCTAAAACCGACCTTCTAGCCACTTGACCAAGCCCGCAACTGATCTCTCGGGAGAAAAGCAGGGAAGGTGGGCTATTTTACTAAAAATAGCCTACTTTTTCCTAACCGATGCCAGTTCCTACTCGACCGCCATCGGTTCCCTGTAAATGGGCTCCCTAAATCAAAACAACGGATCAGAATTTCATTTTGGAGATCAGTCGAAGGATTTCTGTATCAACAGAGAATATTAGGAGCAAAGAACAGAGTCCAAACCAGAAGTGTCTATAGCAAAGGAGATCAACTTGCACCTTCGTCAAAACCAATAAGTTACATCTTGCATGCCCTCTGTTATAACATTTCTTATGATCTTTGAATCAGAGTGCTCTTAAATCCGTTACTGAGCCCACTACCCCAACGTGCCATTGCATCTAACTGTTATTCTTTTACCTCTCATCATCTCATTTCCTAATAACATTCATAAACCAACCTTACCAACACCACAACAAGCCCAGAAGATCCTAGAACCCACCGGTATCGGTTATCAGTAACCGGCATTGGTTATTAGTAACTGCAATCGGTTCCCCTGATCAAAACCAGAAAAACAGCCTTTTCCCTACCTAGTTCACCAAAACAACTTAATTGATACTTTACAGTCTTTTTTTGTTAAATCATATTAACAGGGAAACTGGCCACCTTCGAAAGGAAGTTTTATATTTCCTAGGCCTAAGGCAGTTTCCTCATTTGTTGTTTAATCAAAATCTTGTGGTCTTGTGTTCTTATTTGCAGGTAGTCCTTCCAAGACAAAAAGGAGTTCTTCGCAGTCAGCCTGATCTTTCTCTACGGTACGCGCACACTATCTCAACATTCTACAGGTATTCCTCCTAGCCCCTAACCTTATTTGTTTCTAAAAGGAACGAAGCATTTCCGAGTGAAACAGAGAGTTGTCAAGGTGAGCTCCTCAGCGAGCTTAAGGTGAGATAGCAAGGTGAGATGATAGTTGAGCTCCCATGTGAGTTTCTTGGTGAACGACCAGGTGAGCTCCCATGAGAGTTTTAGGGTGATCTGTTTGACAAGCTCTTAGGTGAGCTCAAGTCAAGCTACTCAGTGAGCTCTTAGGTGAGCTAGAAATGTGAGCTAATAGGTGAGCTCCAAGGTGAGATTCTGGGAAAGCTCAAGTCGAGCTACTCGATGAGCTCCTGAGTGAGCTACTTACAGATATCTAAGTTGAGCTCCTAGGTGAGCTTACATGTGAGCTGCCAGATGAGTTCAAGGAAAGTTGGCAAGGCAATCTCAAGGTGTGTTGGAAAGGTGAGCTCAAGGTGAGTTGCTAAGGTGAGCTGTCAGGTGAGCTCCTAGGTGAGTTCCTATGTGAGTTACTCAATGAGCTCTCAGGTGAACTCAACTCGAGATAATCAGAAAGCTCCCAGAAGAGCTCCCAACCGAGCTACTTGGTGAGATTTTCAGTGAGCTCCTAGGTGAGATGCTAGGTGAGCACCCAAGCAAGCTACTTGGTGAGATCCCAAGTGATTTCCCTGGTGATCTGGTTAGTGAGATCACAAGTGAGCTCAAGCCAACCTACTCGATGAGCTCTTAAATGAGCTAAAAATTTCTAGGTAAGTTACTCGATGAGCTCCTGGGTGAGCTTAACTCCAGCTTATCAGAAAACTCTCAAAAGACCTCCCAGGTGAGATCCAAAGTGAGCTACTTATCGAGCTCCTAAGTGAGTTCCCTAGAAAGCTTTATGGCATGCTCACAAGTGAGCTCAAGTCATCTTACTCGATGAGCTACTTGGTGAGCTCCCCAGTGAGATGTTAGGTGAGCTACTCGACAAACTATGAGGTGAGGTACTAGATGATCTCAAGGAGAGTTGTAAGGTGAGCTCCTTAGTGAGCTCAATGTGAGCTATCAAGTAGATTTTATAGGTGATTTCCCATGCAAGTTGTTAGGGTGAGCTAACAGATGAGCTCCTATGAAATTTTTTGGGTGAGCTACTTGATGATCTCTTAGGTGAGCTCAATTTGAGGTGCTTGGTGAGCTCAAGGAGAGATGACAAGGCAAGCTGTTAGGAGAGCTCCCAAGTAAGATACTTGATAAACACTGAGGTGAGCTACCAAAAGAGCTCAAGGCTAGTTGGCAAGGCGAGCTCCTCAGCAAGATCAAGGTGAGCTGATGGGAGAGATCCCATGTGAGTTGGAAAGTTGTGTTGTCAGGTGAGCTCCCATGCAAGTTTCTGAGTGAGCTACTAGGTGAGCTCCTGGGCGAGCTCAGGGTGAGCTAACAAGGTGAGCTCCTTGGTTAGTTTCTGAGTGAGCTACTTGGTGAACTCCTATGCGAGCTCAAGGTGAGCTAGCAAGGTGAGCTGTCATGTGAGCTCCTAAGAAAGTTTTAGGGAAATCTCAAGTCGAGATACTTGAAAAAATCCTAGGTAAGCTCAAAGGTGAGCTTGTTAGCAATCTCTAAGGTGAGCTTACATGTGAGCTACCATATGGGCTCAAGGCTAGTTTGCAAGGCGAGCTCAAGGTGAGTTGGCAAGGTGAGTTGGCAAGGTGAGCTGTCAAGCGAGCTCCCAGGTGAGCTACTAGGTGATCTCCTAAGTGAGAAACTTGGCGAGCTCCTAAGTGAGGACCCAAGTGAGCTGCTCATTGAGCTCACAAGCGAGGTCAAGTCATCTTACTTGATGAGATACTTGGTGAGATCCTAGGTGAGCTATTAGGAAAGATATCAGGTGAGTTTTTAGGTGAGCTCCTAGGCATTCTATTAGGTTAGCTACTCAATGAACTCCCATTCAAGTTAGTAAGGTGTGCTGTCAGGTGAGCTCCCCTATGATTTTTTGGATGAGCTACTTGACGAGCTATTTCTGTGTAATCTCAAGTCAAGATACTTGATGAACACCTGGGTGACCTATTTGCCAAGCTCCTAGCTAAGCTAATAGGTGAGTTGCTTGGTGGGTTCTTAGGTGAGATCAAAGGTGAGCTTGTTAAAAATTTCTGAGGTGAGCTTATATGTGATTTACCAATTTATCTCAAGGTGAGTTGGCAAGGCAAGCTATCAAGTGAGCTCCCAGGCGAGTTCCCAGGAAAGTTACTTGATAATCTCTCGAGTGAGCTTAACTTGAGCTAATCAGAAATCTCCCAGAAGAACATCTAGGAGAGCTACGTAGCAAGTTATTCAATGAGATCCCAAGTGAGTTGCTAGGTGAGGTCCCAAACGAGCTACTTGGTGATCTCCCAATCAAGGTCCTTGGTGATCTTATAAGTGAGCTATTAGGTGAGCTCCCAGGTGAGCTGTTAGGTGAGCTCCCAAGTGAGCTACATAGTGAGATCCTAGAAAAACTCTGAGGTAAGCTACCAGATGAGCTTAAGGTGAGTTGGCAAGGTGAGCTCCTCAGTATGCTCAAGGTCAGCTGGTAAGGTGAGCTCTCATGCGAGTTTTCAGACAAGTTACTTAACAAGCTCCTAGATGAGTTATGAGTTCCCAAGTGAGTTACTTGATGAGATTCTGGGTGAGATCAACTTGAGATAACCAGCGAGCACTAAGAAGAGCTCCTAGGTGAGCTACTTGACAAGCTATTTTGTGAGCTTCTAGGTGAGCTACTTTATAAGCTACTTGGTGAGCTCCCATGTGAGGTCCCCAATGAGCTATTTAGTGATCTCACAAGTGAGCTCACAAGTAAGCTCAAGTTAACCTACTTGATGAGCTATTCTGTGAGCTCCCAAGTGAGATGTTAGGAAAGCTCCTATGTAAGCTACTTGGGGAGCTACTCGACAAAATCTGAAGTGAGCTACTAAGGAAAGCTCCCACGTGAATTTATGGGTGAGGTATCAAGTGAGCTCCCATGTGATTTTTAGGGAAAGCTACTTGACGAGCTCCCATGTGAGCTCAACTTGAGATACTTGGTGAGCTCCTGTGCAAGCTCAAGTTGAGCTTGTAAGGAAAGCTATCATGTGAGCTCCCATGTAAGTTTTTGGCCAAGCTCAAGTCAAGCTGCTAGAGAAGCTCCTAGGAAAGCTACTTGCTGAGCTCTTAGCCAAACTACTAGGTGAGATTCTTGGTTATCACCCAGATGAGCTTAAAGGTGAGCTTGTCAGCAATCTCTGAGGTGAGCTTACATGTGAGCTACTAGATGAGCTCAAGGTGAGTTGGAAAGGTGAGCTCAAAGGGAGTTGGCAAGGTGAGCTATCAAGAAAGCTTGTAGGTGAGTTCCCAGGTGAGTTACTTGACGAGCTACTAGGTAAGCTCAAGTTGAGCTGCTCAGTGAGATCCTAGGTGAGCTTAAGGTGAGTTAGTAAGGCAAACTGTCAGGCGAGCTCCTTGGAAAGTTTCTAGGCAAGCTAAATTTGAGCTTCTCGACGAGCACCTCAGTGACCTATTGCCGAGCTCCCAACCAAGCTCCTACGTTAGCTACTTGGTGAGCTCCTAGGAGACATCAAAGGTGATCTTGTCGATAATCTATGAGGTGAGATTACATGTGAGATACTAGATGAGCTCAAGGTGAGTTGGAAAGTTAAGCTCAAGGTGATTTGGTAAGGTGAACTCAAGGTGATTTGGCAAGGTGAGCTCCCAGGTGAGTTACCAGGTGAGTTACTCGATGAGCCCTTGGGTGAGCTCAACTTGAGCTCATCGGTGAGCTCCCAGAAGAGCTCCCAGGTGTGCTACTTGGCGAGCTATTTGGTGAGCTCCTAGGTGAACTGCTTGGTGAGATCCTGAGTGAGGTACTTGGTGAGCTCCTAGGTGAGGTCCTCAATGAGCTACTCAGTGAGTTCACAAGTGAGCTCAAGTAAACCTACTCGGTGAGATGCTTGGTGAGCTCCTCATTGAGCTGTTAGGTGAGTTCCCAGGTGAGCTATTATTCAAGTTCCCAAGTAAGCTACTTGGTAAGCTAATAGATGAACTCTAATAGGGGATCTAATAGGGGAGTTCCCATGTGAGTTAGCAAGGCAAGCTATCAAGAAATCTCCCATACATGTTTATGGGTGAGCTGCTTCAAGAGCTCTTGGGTGAGCTTAAGTCAATCTACTTGGTGAGATACTCAGTGAGCTCTCACATGACCTCCAAAGTGAGTTACTTGGCGAGCTACTTGATGAACTCCAAGGTGAGATTCTAGATGAGCTCAAGGTGAGTTGGCAAGGTGAGCTCCTCGATGAGTTTAAGGTGAGTTTCCAAGGTGAGCTAATAAGTGAGCTCCCATTTGAGTTGGTAAGGTGAGCTATCAGGTTAGCTCCCATGTGAGTTTTCATTTGAGCTACTTGACGAGCTCCTAGGTGAAATTCTTAACGAGCTCCTAGGTGAGCTAAAGTTAAGCTACTTAGTGAGCTCTTGGGCAAGCTTAAGGTGAGATGGCAAGGCAAGTTGTTAGGTGAGCTCCCAGATGAGTTTTTTAGGAAATCTCAAGTTGACCTGGTTGACGAGCTCTTAGGTGAGCTTCTTAACAAGCTCCCATCTGAGCTCTTAGTTGAGCTACTCGGTGAGCTCCCAACCAAGGTGAGAAAATTAGGTGAGCTCCCAAGTGAGTTCCTAGGTGAGTTACTTGACGAGCTCCCAGGTGAGCTCAAATCGAGGTGATCAGTGAGCTCAAGTCGACCTAATCAGTGAGCTAATTGACGAGCTATTCGGTGAGATCCCAGAAAAGATGCTAGGAGAGCTCCTAAGTGAACTACTTGGTGAGCTATTCGGTGAACTCCCAAGTGAGCTCAAGTAATCCTACTCAGTGAAATCCTAGGAAAGTTGTTAGGGTTGATCTCAGGTGAGTTGTTAGGTAAGCTCCTAGGTAAGGTACTTGGTGATCTGCTTGAAACATTTTAAGGCAAGCTACCTTCTAACCTCCAAGAAAGTTAGTAGGGTGAGCTCCTCAGTGAGCTCAAGGTGATCTGATAGGTGAGATCCCATGGGAGTTGGCAAGGCAAGCTATCCGACGAGCTCCCATGTGAGTTTTTAGGCAAGATACTTGATGAGCTCCTAGGTGAGCTCAAGATAAGCTAGTAAGGTGAGCTATGAGATGATTTCCCATGTGAGTTTTTGAGAAAGATCAAGTCAAGCTACTCGATGAGCTCCTGGGTGAGCTGTTTACCATGCTCCTAGTCAAGCTCCTAGGTGAGCTACTCGGTGAGATCCCAGGTGAGCTTGTCGACAATATCTTAGGTGAGCTTACATGTAAGCTACCATATGAGCTCCAGGTGAGTTGGCAAGGTGAGCTCAAGGTGAGTTTGCAAGGTGAGCTCAAGGTGAGTTGGCAAGGTGAGCTATCAGGTGAGCTCCCAGCCAAGTTCCCAGGTGAGTTACTTGAAAAGCTCCTGGGTGAGCTCAACTCAAGTTGATCGGTGAGCTCCCAGAAGAGCTCCCAAGTGAGCTACTTGGCGAGCTATTTGACGAGCTCCTAGGATAGCTATTAGATGATCTCTCAAGCCAACTACTTAACAAGCTCCCACATGAGGGCCCTGGTGAGCTGCTCGGTGAGCTCACACATGAGCTCAAGTCAACCTACTTGCTGAGCTACTTAGTGAGCTCCCAAGTGAGCTGTTAGGTGAGCTCTCAGGTGATCTGTTAGGAAAGATACATGGTGAGCTACTAGATGAAATATGAGGTGAGCTACAAGATGAGCTCAAGGTGAGTTGGAAAGGTGAGCTGCTTAGCGAGCTCAAGGTGAGCTCCCATGCGAGTCTACAAGGTGAGCTTTCAAGTGATCTGCCATTCGAGTTTTTGGGTGAGCTACTTGATGAGCTCCTAGGTGAGCTCAAGATGAGCTAGTAAGGTGAGCTATGAGGTGAGTTCTGATGTGAGTTTCTGAGAAATCTCAAGTCAAGCTACTCGATGAGCTCCTAGGTGAGTAGTTTACCGAGCTCCTAGTCAAGCTCCTAGGTGTGCTACTTGGTGAGATCCCAGGGGAGCTTGTCGACACTATCTTAGGTGAGCTTACATGTAAGCTACCATATGAGCTCTAGGTGAGTTAGCAGGGTGAGCTCAAGGTGAGTTTGCAAGGTGAGCTCAAGGTGATTTGGCAAGGTGAGCTATCAGGCGAGCTCCCAGGTAAGTTCCCAGGTGAGTTACTCGATGAGCTCCTAGGTGAGCTCAACTCAAGTTGATCGGTGAGCTCCTAGAAGAGCTCACAAGTGAGCTACTTGGTGAAGCTATTCGACGAGCTCCTAGGGAAGCTATTAGGTGATCTTCCAAGCTAGCTACTTAGCGAGCTCCCACGTGAGGTCCCTAGTGAGCTAATTAGTGAGCTCACACGGGAGCTCAAGTCAACCTACTTGGTGAGCCCAGGTACTTAGTGAGCTCCCAGGTGAGCTGTTAGGCAAGCTCCCAGGTGATCTGTTAGGAAAGCTACATGGTGAGCTACTAGATGAACTCTGAGGCAAGCTCCCGTGTGAGTATGTAAGGTGAGATTTCAAGTGATCTCCTATGTGTGTTTTTGGGTGAGATATTTGATGAGCTCTTGGGTGAGCTCAAGTCAAGCTACTCAGCAAGCTCCTTGGTGAGCTCAAGGCAAGCTAGCAAGGTGAGCTATCAGGTGAGTTCAAGGTGAGTTTCTAGGAAAGCTCAAGTCAAGCTGCTTAATGAGCTTCTGGGTGAGCTACTTGTCGAGCTCCTAGGTGAGTTGCTCAGTGAGATCCCAGGTGAGCTCAAAGGAGAGCCTGTTGGTAATCTCTTAGGTGAGTTTACATACAAGCTACCAAATGAGCTCTAGGTGAGTTGCAAGGCGAGATCAGGGCAAGTTGCGAGGGCAAGATCCCAGCCAAGTTCACATGTGATTTTTTCAATGAGCTCCTGGGTGATCTCAACTCGAGATGATCGTTAAGCTCCCAAAAGAGCTCTCTAGTGAGCTAATTTATGAGTTGTTTGGCAAGATCCCAGGTGAGATACTAGGTGAGCTCCCAAGTGAGCTACTTCATGAGAGCCCAGGTGAGGTCCCTTATGAGCTACTCAGTGAGCTCACAAGCAAGCTCACAAGAGAGCTCAAGTCAACCTACTCGATAAGCTACTCATTGAGCTCCTAGATGAGCTACTTGGCAAGCTACTCAACTAACTTAGAGGTGAGTTACCAGATGAGGTCAAGGTGAGTTGCTAAGGTGACATCCTCAATGAGCCCAAGGTGAGTTGGTAAGGTGATCTGGTAGATGAGCTCCCATTTGAGTTAGTAAGGTAAGCTTTCAGGTGATCTCCCATGTGAATTTTGGGGTGAGCTACTTGACGAGCTCAAGTTGAGATCCTCGGTGAGCTCCTGGGTAAGCTCAAGGTGAGCTGGCAAGATGACCTATCACGTGAGCTCCCAGGTGAGTTTCTGTGTAAGCTCAAGTCAAGCTGCTCAATCAGGACCTAGGAGAGCTACTTATCGCACTCACATCTGAGCTCCTAGGTGAGCTCCTTAGTGGGCTCTAAGGTGAGCTCAAAGGTGAGCTTGTAAGTAATGTATGAGGTGAGCTTATATGTGAGCTACTAGATGAGCTCAAGGTGACTTGGCAAGGCAAGCTATCAGGTGAGCTCCTAGGTGAGTTCCTAGGTGAGTTATTCGATAAGCTCTTAGAAGAGCTCAACTAGAGCTTATCGGCAACCTTTCAGAAGAGCTCACATGAAAGCTACATGGCAAGTTGTTCAGTGAGCTCCCAGGTGAGTTGCTAGGTGAACTCCTATGTGAGATACATGGTGAGATCCTAGGTAAGGTCCCTAGTTAGCTCAGGACTGAGCTGTTAGGTGAGCTCCTAGGTGAGCTCTTAGCTGAGCTCCGAGGTGAGCTACTTGGCGAGCTTCTCCATGAACTCCAAGGTGAGCTACTAGATGAGATCAAGGTGAGTTGGCAAGGTGATCTCCTAAGTGAGCTCAAGGTGAGCTATCATGGTAAGATCCCATGTGAGTTTTCAGGTGAGCTTCTTGACGAGCTCCTGGATGAGTTGTGAGTTCCTAGGTGAGTTACTTGACTAGCTCTTAGGTGAGATCAACTCGATATGATTGGCGAGCTCATAGAAGAGGTCCTAGACAAGCTACTTGACAAGATGTTTGATGAGCTTCTAGGTGAGCCTGTTAGGTGAGTCACTAAGTGAGCTACTTTCTGAGCTCCCATGTAAGGTCCTCAGTGAGCTTCTTAGTGAGCTCACAGGAAAGCTCACGTCAACCTATTTGATGAGCTGTTAGGTGAGCTCCTAGGTAAGCTACTTGGTGAGCTACTCAATGAAATCTTAGGTGAGCTACTAGATAAGATCAAGGTGAGTTGGTAAGGTGATCTCCTAAGTAAGCTCAAGGTGAGCTGATAGGTGAGCTCTCGCACAAGTTTCTAGGTGAGCTATCAGGAGAGCTCCCATGTGAGTTTTTGGGTGACCTACTTGATGATCTCCGGGGTGAGCTCAAGTCGAGCTGCTTGGTGAGCTATTGTGTGAGGTTAAGGTGAGGTGACAAGGTGAGCGCCCAGGTGAGTTTCTGGGAAAGCTCAAGTCAAGCTACTCGAGGAGCTCCTAGATGAGCTACTTGACGAGCTCCCAGCTAAGCTTCTATGTGACCTACTCAGTTAGCTTCTAGGTGAGCTCAAAGGTGAGCTTGTTGGCAATCTTTGAGGTGAGCTTACATGCGAGCTACCAGATTAGCTTAAGGTAAGTTGACAAGGTGAGCTCAAGGGTAGTTAGCAAGGTGAGCTGTTAAGTGAGTTCCTAGGTGAGTTACTTGATGAGCTCCCAAGTGAGCTCAACTCAAGCTGATCGGAAAGCTCCCAGAAGAGATCTCAAGCAAGCTACTTGGTGATTCGTTTGGTGAGCTTTTTGGTGAACTCCAAGGTGAGCTCCTAGGTAAGTTGTTAGGTGAGCTCCCAGGAAAGGTACTTGGTGAGCTACTCAATGAACTCTGAGGAAAGCTACCAGATGAGCTCAAGCTTAGTTGGCAAGGTGAATTGCTCAGTGAGCTTAAGGTGAGTTGGCAAGGTGAGCTATCATGTGAGTTTTTGGGTGAGTTATCAGGTAAGCTCTAATATGAGTTTCCAGGTGATCTGTCAGGTAAGCTCCCATGTGAGTTTTAGGGTGAGCTATTTTATGAGCTCCTAAGTGAGCTCAAGTCAAGCTACTCAGTGAGCTCCTAAGTGAGCTTAATGTGAGCTGGTAAAGTGAGTTGTTAGGTGAGATGCCACGCTAGATTCTAGGTAAGCTCAAGTTGAGTTGCTCGATGAGGTTCTGGGTGAGCTTCTTGTGGAGATCTCAGTGGAGCTCCTAGGTGAGCTTACATGCGAGCTACCTGACGAGTTCAAGGAAAGTTGGCAAGGTGAGCTCAAGGTGAGTTAGAAAGGTGATCTCAAGGTGAGTTGGAAAGGTGAGCTATTAGGAAAGCTCCTAGGTGAGTTTCTATGTGAGTTACTCAATGAGCTCCTAGGTCAGCTCAACTCAAGCTGATCAATGAGCTCCCAGAAGAGCTCCTAACTGAGCTACTTAGCGAGATGTTCAGTGAGCCCCCATGTGAGCTGCTAGGTGAGCACCCAAGCAAGCTACTTGGTGAGCTCACATGTGAGCTCCTGGGGAGCTCAAGTCAACCTACATGGTGAGCTACTCAATGAGCTTCCAGGTGAGGTATTAGGTGAGGTTTCTAGGTAAGCTACTTGGTGAGCTGCTCAACGAACTCTGAGGTGAACTACCAGATGAGCTCAAGGAAAGTTGGTAAGGTGATCTCCTTGGTGAGCTCAATGTGAGCTGGAAAGGTGAGCATGTATTTGAGATCCCATGTAATTTTTTAGGTGAGCTACTTGACGAGCTCTTAGATGAGCTGTGAGTTCCCAGGTGAGTTACTCGATGAGCTCCTAGGTGAGATCAACTTAAGCTTATCGGTGAACTCCTAGAAGACCTCCCAAGTGAGCTACTTGGAGAGCTATTCAGTGAGCTCCCAAGAGAGCTGTGAGGTGAGCTCCCAAGTGAGCTACTTGTTGAGCTCCCAGGTGAGGTCCCCGGTGAGCTGCGAGGTGAGCTCACAAGTGAGCTCAAGTCTTCTTACTCGATAAGCTACTTGGTGAGCTCCCAGGTGAGATATTAGGTAAGCTACTCAATAAACTCCGAGGTGAGCTACCATAAGAGCTCAAGGTGAGTTGGTAGGGTGACCTCCTCATTGAGCTAAAGGTGAGCTGGCAAGGTGAGCTGATAGGTGAGTTTACATATGAGTTGTTAGGGTGAGCTATCAAGTGAGCTCTTATGTGAGTTTTTGGGTGAGCTACTTAACGAGGTCTTAGGCGAGCTCAAGTCGAGGTGCTCAGTGATCTCAAGGATATCTTGCAAGGGGAGCTATTAGGTAAGCTCCCAGATGAGTTTCTAAGGAAGCTCAATTCAAGATGCTTAACGAGATCTTGGGTGAGCTGCTTGTCAAGCTCCCAGCAAAGCTCCTAGGTGAGCTTCTCGGTTAGCTCATAGATGAGCTTAAAGGTAAGCTTATCTATAATCTCTAAGGTGAGCTTACATGTGAGATACTAGATGAGATCAAGGTGAGTTGGCAAGGTGAGCTCAAGGGAAGTTGACAAGGTGAGCTCAAGGCAAGTTGGCAATGCGAGTTGTCAGATGAGCTCCTAGTAAAGTTCCCAAATGAGTTAATTGATGAGATCCCAAGCGAGCTCAACTCGAGCTGATCATTGAGCTCCCAAAAGAGCTCCCTGGTGAGATACTTTATGAGTTGTTTGGTGAGCTCCCATGTGATCTTCTAGGTGAGCTCCCAAGGAAGCTACTTAGCGAGATCCCAGGAGAGGTTCCTGGTGAGCTACTCGACAAGCTCACAAGTGAGCTCAAGTCAACCTACTTAGAGGTGAGCTACCAGACAAGCTCAAGTTGAGTTGGTAAGGTGGGCTCCTCAGTGAGCTTAAGGTGAGCTGGCAAGGTGAGCTGATAAGTGAACTCCCATGAAAGTTGGTAAGGTAAGCTATCAGGCGAGCTCCCATGTGAGTTTTTGTGAGAGCTACTTGAAGAGCTCTAGTCAAGTTGCTTGGCAAGCTCCTAGGTGAGCTCAAGGTGAGCTAGCAAGGTGAACTCCTAGGAAAGTTTCCATGTAACCTCAAGTCAAGCTGCTTAACGAGCACCTAGGCGAGCTACTTAGTGAGCTCCTAGCTGAGCTCCTAGGTGATCTACTTGGTGGGCTCTTAGGTAAGCTCAAAGGTGAGCTTATCGGCAATGTATGAGGTGAGCTTATATGTGAGCTACCAGCTTCACTCAAGGAGAGTTAGCAAGGCAAGCTGTCAGGTGAGCTCCCATGTGAGTTTCCATTTGAGTTACTCAAAAAGATCTCGGGTGAGCTCAAGTGGAACTAATCAATGAGCTACTTGGCGAGCTGTTCGACTAGCTCCCAAACAAGCTACATGGTAATCTCCCAGGAGGTCCTTAGTGATCTCACAAGCAACCTGTTAGGTGAGCTCCCAAGTGAGTTTTTAGGTGAGCTCCTAGGCAAGCTACTTGGTAAGCTATTTGATGAACTCTAAGGTGAGCTACTAGATGAGCTTAAGGTGAGTTGGTAAGGTGATCTCCTTAGTGAGGTCAAGGTGAGGTGGCAAGGTAAGCTCCCATGTGAGTTTTCTGGCGAGCTGCTTGAAGAGCTCCTGGATGAGCTATGAGTTCCCAGGTGAGTTACTTGACGAGCTTTTAGGTGAGATCAACTTGAGATGATCAGCGAGCTCCCAGAAGAGCTCCTAGGTGAGCTACTTGACAAGCTATTTGTTGAGATTCTAGGTGAGCTTCTAGCAAATGTACCAAGTGAGCTACTTGGTGAGCTCCCATGTGAGGTCCCTAGTGAGTTTCTCGATGGGATCACAAGTAAGCTCAATTCAACCTACTCTATGAGTTTCTAGGTGAGCTCCCAGGAGAGCTGTTAGGTGACCTCCAAGGTGATCTACTTGGTGAGATTCTCAACAAACTCCGAGGTGAGCTACCAGACAAGATCAAGGTGATTTGGCAAGGTGATCTCCTAAGCAAGCTCAAGGCGAGCTAACAAGGTGACCTTATAGGTGAGCTCCCACACAAGTTTCTAGGTAAGCTTTTAGGAAAGCTACCAAGTGAGTTTTTGGGTGAGCTACTTGATGAGCTCCTAGGTGACCTCAGGTCGAGATGCTCAGTTATCTCCTGTGTGAGTTCAAGGTGTACTGGCAAGGTGAGCTATCAAGTGAGCTCCGAGGTGAGTTTTTAGACAAGCTCAAGTCGATTTGCTCAAGGAGATCCTAGGAAAGATACTTTTGGAGCTCGTAGTCAAGCTCCTAACTGAGCTCCTAGGTGAGCTACTCAGTTAGCTCCCAGGAAAGCTCAAACGTGAGATTTTTGGTAATATTTGAGGTGAGCTTAGATGTGAGCTATTAAATGAGTTCAAGGTGAGTTAGAAAGGTGAAGTTAACGGGAGTTGCAAGGCGAGCTGTCAGGTGAGCTCCCAGGTGAGTTCCCAGGTGAGTTACTTGATGAGCTCCTAGGAGAGCTCAACTCAAGATAATTGATAAGCTCCTAAAAGAGCTCTCATGTAGGCTACTTAGCGAGGTATTTGGTGAGCTCCAAGGCAAGTTGTTAGGTGATCTCTACAGTGAGCTACTTGGTGAGCTATTTGGCAAGCTACTAGGCGAGCTCCCAAGTGAGGTACTTGGTGACCTCCCAAGCAAGGTCGTCAGTGACCTGCTTGGTGAGCTCACAAATGAGCTCAAATCAACCTACTCGGTGAGTTGCTCTATGAGCTATTAGGTGAGATCCCAAGTGAGTTGTTAGTCGAGTTCCTAGGAAAGCTACTTGGCAAGATTCTCGATGAACTCTTATATGGGATCTCCCATATGATTTGGCAAGGCAAGCTATCAGATGAGATCCCATGCACATTTTTGGGTGAGCTACTTGATGAGCTCCTGGGTGAGCTCAAGTCAACCTACTTGGTGAGCTACTCGGTGAGCTCCTAGGTGAGCTACTTGGTGAGATTTTTGATGAACTTTGAGGTGAGCTACCAGACAAGAAAAAGGAGAGTTAGCAAGGTGAGCTCCTTAGTGAGCTCAAGGTGAGCTGGTAAGGCAAGCTGATAGGTGAGATCCCATTCGAGTTAATAAGGTGAGCTCCCATGCAAGTTTTTATGTGAGCTACTTGACGAGCTCCCAGGTGAGCTCAACTTGAGCTAATTGGTAAAATCCTAAGAAATCTAGATCCAAGGCTGCAAGGTGAGCTATCAGGAAAGCTCCCAAGTAAGTTTTTCAAGTAAGATCAAGTCAATCTGGTTGAAAAGCTCCTAGGTGGGCTCAAAAGTGAGCCCATTGGAAAGGTGAGTTCAAGGTGATTTAGCAAGGTGAGCTGTCAAGTGAGCTTCCAAGTGAGATCCCAGATGAGTTACTCAACAAGATCCTGGGTGAGCTCAACTCGATCTGATTGGTAAGATCCCAGAAGATCTCTCAGGTGAGTTGCTAGGTGAGCTCCCAAGCAAACTACTTGACGAGCTCCTAGGTGAGGTCCTCCAATGAGCTACTCGAGTCAACGTACTCAGTGAGCTACTATGTGAGCTTACAGGTAAGATGTTAGGTGAGCTCTCAGGTGAGATGTTTGGAAAGCTCCTAGATGAGCTAATTGGTGAGCTACTTGACAAACTCCAAGGTGAGCTACCTTCTGAGATGAAGGTGAGTTGGCAAGGTGAGCTCCTCAGTGAGCTCAAGGTGAACTGGCAAGGTGAGCTGATAGGTGAGCTCCCATGCAAGTTTGCAAGGTGAGTTGTTAGGTTATCTCCCATGCGAGTTTCTAGGTGAGCTAGTCAATGAGCTCATAGTGAGCTGGCAAGGCAAGATGTCAGGTGAGTTCCAGGTGAGTTTCTGGGAAAGCTCAAGTTGAGCTGCTTAACGAGCTCCTAGGTGAGCTATTTATCAAGCTTCCAACTGAGCTCCTGGGTGAGCTACTCGGTGAGATCCCAGGAGAGCTCAAAGGTGAGCTTATCAGTAATCTCTTAGGTGAGTTTGCATATGAGCTATCAGATGAGCTCCAGGTGAGTTGGCAAGGTGACCTCAAGGTGAGTTGGTAAGGTGAGCTTAAGGTGAGTTGGCAAGGTGAGATATCAGGTGAGCTATTCAGCTAGCTCCTTGGCGAGCTACTAGGTGAGCTCCCAAGTAAGCTAATTAGCGAGCTCCCAAGAAAGGTTACCGATGAGCTGCTTAGCGAGCTCACATGTGAGATTAATTCAACCTACTTGGTGAGCTACTCAGTGAGATCCCAGATGAGCTGTTAGGTGAGCTCCTAGGTGAGCTATAAGGTAAGCTCCCAGGAAAGCTATTAGGTGAGCTCTTAGGTGAGCTACATGGTGAGCTTCTGAAAAAAACTCTGAGGTGAGCTACTAGACGAGTTCAAGGCAAGTTAGTAAGGTGATCTCCTCAACGAGCTCAAGGTGAGCTAGCAAGGTGAGCTGATAGGTGAGGTCCTATGCGAGTTATCAGGGTGAGCTCCTATGTGAGTTTTTGGGTGAGCTACTCGATAAGCTCTCAGGTGAGCTCAAGTCGAGTTGCTCGATGAGCTCCTGGGTGAGGTCAAGGTGAGTTGGTAAGGTGAGCTGTTAGGTGAGTTTCTAGGGAAGCTCAACTCAAGTTTGTTGATGAGCCCCTAGGCGAGCTACTTGTCGAGTTCCCTTGCGAGCTACAAGATGAGCTCAAGGTGAGTTGGCAAGGTGAGCTCAAGGTAAGTTTACAAGGTGAGCTCCAAGAAATTTAGCAAGGTGAGCCATTAGGTGAGCTCTCAATCAAGTTCCCAGGTGAGTTACTTAACAAGCTCCTGGGTGAGCTCAACTCGAGCTGATTGTCGAGCTCCCAGTAGACCTCCATGGTGAGCTACTTTGCATGTTGTTTGGCGAGCACCTAGGTGAGATGCTAGGAAAGTTCCCAAGCGAGCTACTTGTCAAGATCCATGGCGAGGTCCCTAACGAGCTGCTTAGTGAGCTCACAAGAAAGCTCACAAGCAAGCTCAAGTTAACCTACTTGGTGAACTACTTGTTGAGATCTCAAGAAAGCTCCTAGGTGAGCTCCCAGGTGAGCTACTTGGTGAGATTCTCGATGAACTCAGAGGTGAGCTACCAGATGAACTCAAGGTGATCTCCTAAGTGAGCTCAAGGTGAGCTGGAAAAGTGAGTTGATAGGTGAGCTCCCATGTGAGTTGGTAAGGTGATATTTCAGGAGAGCTCCCATGTGAGTTTTGGGGTGAGCTACTTGACGAGGTCAAGTTGAGCTCCTCAATGAGTTGGAAAGGTGACTCAGGCGAGCTCTCAAGTGAGTTTCCATGTAAGCTCAAGTCAAGCTACTCAACGAGGACATGGGTGAGCTACTTACCGAGCTCTGAGTCGAGCTCCTAGGTGAGACACTTGGTGGGCTCTTAGGTGAGCTTGTCAGCAATGTCTAAGGTGAGCTTATATGTGAGCTACCAGATGAGCTCAAGGTGAGTTGGCAAGGCAAGCTATCAGGTGAGCTATCAGGTGAGTTCCTAGGTGAGTTATTCGATAAGATCTCGAGTGAGCTTAACTAAAGCTGATGGGTGAGTTCCCAGAAGAGCTCCTAGGTGAGCTACATGGCAAGCTTTTCAGTAAGCTCCTAGGAGAGTTACTAGGTGATATCCCAAGCGAGCTACTTGGTGAGCTCCTAGGTGATGTGCCCTGGCGAGCTCATAAGTGATCTATTAGGCGAGCTCTAGGTAAGTTATTAGGTGAGCTCCCGGGTGAGCTACTTGGCAAGCTAGTCCTTGAACTACAAAGGTGAGCTACTAGATGAGATCAAGGAGAGTTGGACAAGGTGAGCTCCTTAGTGAGCTCAAGCTGAGCTTGCATGGTAAGCTCCCATGTGAGTTTTTAGGTGAGCTACCTCATGAGCTCCTGGATGAGCTGTGAGTTCCCAAGTGAGTTACTTGACTAGCTCTCTGGGTGAGATCCAAATCAAAATGATTGGTGAGCTTGGAGAGCTCACATAAGAGGTCCTAGGTGAGCTACTTGACAAGCTATTCAGCAATATTTTAGGTGAGCTCCTAAGTGAGCTACTTGTCAAGCTCCCATGGGAGGTCCCCGAGTGGGCCACTCAGTGAGCTCAGAAGCAAGCTCAAGTTAACCTACTCGACGAGCTTCTCGGTGAGCTTCTAGGTGAGATCCTAGGAAAGCTACTTGGAGAGCTGCTTGATGAACTCCAAGGTTAGCTACCAGACAAGCTAAAGGTGAGTTGGCAAGGTTATCTTCGTAAGTGATCTCAAGGTGAGTTGGAAAGGCGAGCTAACACATGAGCTCTTACATGATTTTCTGGATAATCTATCTGGAGAGCTCCCATGTGAGTTTTTGGGCGAGCTATTTGACAAGCTCCAAGGGGAATTTCTGGGTAAGCTCAAGTCGAGATGCTCAAGGAGCTCTTAGACGAGATGCTTCTTGCCAAGCTCCTAGGTGAGCTACTTAGTTAGCTCCTAGTTGAGCTCATAGGTGAGCTTGTTGGTAATCTCTGAGGTAAGATTACATGTGAGCTACCAGATGAGCTTAAGGTGAGTTAGCAAGGTGAGCTCAAGGGTAGTTGGCAAGGTGAGTTATTAGGGTGAGTTCCTAGGTGAGTTACTCTACG
This sequence comes from Taxus chinensis, assembly GCA_019776745.2. Classification (NCBI taxonomy): domain Eukaryota; kingdom Viridiplantae; phylum Streptophyta; class Pinopsida; order Cupressales; family Taxaceae; genus Taxus; species Taxus chinensis. The sequence goes on along the minus strand of CM034151.1, from coordinate 902,162,090 downwards.
AGCTCGTAGGTGAGCTCAACTTGAGATGATCAGATGAGCTCCTAGAAGAGCTCTCAGGTGAGCTAATTGGTGAGATATTTGGCAAGCTCCAAGGTGAGCTTTTAGGTGAGCTCCCAAGAAAGCTACTTGGTGAGCTCCTAAGTGAGGTCCCTAGTAAGCTACTCGGTGAGCTCCCAAGTGAGAAGTTAGTTGAGCTTCTAGGTGAGTTATTAGGTGAGCTCCCAGGTGAGGTACTTGGCGAGCTACTCGACGAACTCTGAGGTGAGCTACTAGATGAGCTCAAGGTGAGTTAGCAAGGTGAGCTCCTCAGTAGATCTTTAGGTGAGCTAGCAAGGTGAGCTGATAGGTGAGCTCCCATGTGTGTTTCTAGGTAAGCTATCAGATGAGACTGCCATGTGAGTTTCTAGGTGAGCTGTCAGGTGAGCTCCCATGTAGAGTTTTAGGGCTGAGCTGTTTAACGAGCTCCCAGGTGAGCTCAAGTTGAGCTTCTTAGTGAGTTCTTAGGTAAGCTTAATGTAAACTAGCAAGGTGAGCTCCTCAAGTGAGATTTCGGGTAAGCTCAAGTTGAGCTGCTTGTAAAGATTTCAACCGAGCTCCTAGGTGAGCTTACATGTGAGCTACCAAATGAGCTCAAGGAATGTTGGCAAGGTGATCTCAACGTGAGTTGGAAGTGCAAGCTCAAGGTGAGTTAGTAAAGGTGAGCTATCAATGTAAGCTCCCCAGGTGAGTTCCTATGTGAGTTACTCGATGAGCTCTCGGGTGAGTCTCAACTCGAGTTGATTAGTGAGCTCCTAGAGGAGCTCCCAGCTGAGCTACTTGGTGAGATGTATAGCGAGCTCCCAGCCGGGAGCTACTAGGTGAGCACCCAAGTAAGCTACTTGGCAAGCTCCTAGGTGAGGTCCCTGGTGAGCTGCTTAGGGAGCTCACGAGTGAACTTAAGTCAACCTACTTGGTGAGCTACTTAATGAGCTCCCAGGTGAGCTATTATGTGAGCTCCTATGTGAACTACTTAGCGAGATGCTTGACAAACTCCTGAGGTGAGCTACCAGATGAGCTCAAGGCAAAGTTAGCAAGGGTTAGCTCCTCAATAAGCTTAAGGTGAGTTGGTAAGGTGAGCTGATAGGTGAGCTCCCATGCAAGTTTTTTAAGTGAGCTACTTGACGAGCTCTTGGATGAGCTATGAGTTTCCCAGGTGAGTTACTTGATGAGATCCTAGGCGAGCTCAACTCGAGATTATCGATGAACTCCCAAAAGACCTCTCAGGAGAGCTACTTTGCGAGCTATTCGGTGAGCTTCTAGGAGATCTACTAGGTGAGCTCCTAGGAGAGCTAATTGTTGATTTCCTAGGTGAGGTCCCCAGAGAGCTACTCGGTGAGCTCAAAAGTGAGCTGAAATCATCTTACTCAATTAGCTGCTTGGTGATCTCCCAGGTGAGCTATGAGGTGAGCTGCTAGGTCAGTTGTTAGGTGAGCTACTCGATAAAATTTGAGGTGAGCTACTAGAAGATCTCAAGGTGAGTTCACAAGGTGAGCTCCTTAGGGAGATCAAGGTGAGCTAGCAAGGTAAGATTATAGGTGAGTTCCCATGTGAGTTGTCAGGGTAAGCTATTAGGTAAGCTATTATTTGAGTTTTTGGGTGAGCTATTTGATGAGCTCTTGTGTGAGATCAAGTCGAGGTTTTTGGTGAGCTATCAGGTGAGATGCCAAGTGAGTTTCTAGGGAAGCTCAAGTAAATCTTCTTGAAAAGCTCCTAGGTGAGCTATTTGTTGAGCTCCAAGCCAAGCTCCTAGGTGAGCTACTTGGTGAGATCCCAGGTGAGCTCAAAGGTAAGCTTGGTAGTAATCTCTTAGGTGAGCTTACATACGAGCTATTAGATGAGCTCAAGGCAAGTTGGCAAGGTGAGATCAAGGAAAGTTGGCAAGGAAAGCTATAAGATGAGCTCCCAAGCAAGTTCCCAAGCGAGTTACTCAAGGATCTCCTGAGTGAGCTCAACTCGAGCTGATCATCTAGCTCCTAGAAGAGCTACTTTGTGAGCTATTTGGCGAGCTCCCATGTGTGCTACTAGGTGAGATCCAAATTGAGCTACTTGGCAAGCTCCCAGGTAAGGTCCCTCGTGAGCTACTCAATGAGCTCACAAGTGAGCTCACAAGTGAGCTCAAGTCAACCTACTTGGTGAGCTACTCATTAAGCTCCCAAGCAAGCTACTTGGTGAGCTACTCGATGAAATTAGAGGTGAGCTACCAGATGAGTTCAAGGTGAGTTGGCAAGGTGGGCTCCTCAATGAGCTCAAGGCGAGCTGACAAGGTGAGATCCCATGCGAGTTGGTAAAGTGAGTTGTCAGGTGAGTTCCCATTTTATTTTTTCTAAGAGCTACTTGAAGACCTCTAGTCGAGCTACTTAGCAAGCTCTTGGGTGAGCTAAAGGTGAGCTGGCAAGGTGAGCTCCCAGGTGATTTTCCATGTAAGCTCAAGTCAAGCTACTCGAAGAGCACCTGGGTGAGCTGCTTGCCAACATCCCATCTGAGCACCTAGGTGAGATTCTTGGTGGGCTCTTACGCAAGCTCAAAGTTGAGATTGTCGGTAATGTCTGAGGTGAGCTTATATATGAGCCACTAGCTGAGCTCAAGTTGACGTTGCAAGGTAAGCTATCATGCGAGCTCCTAGGTGAGTTTTCAGGTGAGTTACTCGGCAATCTCTCGAGTGAGCTCAACTAGAGCTAATCAGTGAGGTCCCAAAAGATCTCCTAAGTGAGCTACTTGGTGAGCTATTCAATGAGCTCCTAGGTGAGCTTCGAAACAAGGCTACTTGGTAATCTCCCAGGTGAGGTCCCTGATAACCTTACAAGCGAGCTGTTAGTTAAGTTCCCAGTTGAGCTCTTAGGAGAGCTACTTGGTGAGCTGTTTGACGAACACCAAGGTGAGCTATTAGATGAGATTTTAGTGAGTTGGTAAGGTGAGATCCTTAGTGAGCTCAAGGTGAGCTAGCAAGGTGAGATCCCATGTGAGTTTTCAGGTAAGCTGCTTGACGAGCTCCCAGACGAGATATGAGTTCCTAGGTGAGTTACTCAATGAGATTTTGGGTGAGATCAACTTGAGATTATCAGTGAGCTCCCAAAAGAGCTCCTGAGTGAGCTACTTAGCAAGTTTTTTGGTGAGCTTCTAGGTGAGCTACTAGATGATCTCCCAATTGAAATACTTTGCAAGCTCCCATGCAAGGTCCCCCGGTCAGCTACTCAGTGAGCTCACAAGAAATCTCAAGTCAACCTACTCAATGAGCTACTCGATGAGCTCCTAGGTGAGCTGTTAGGTGAGATACTTGGTGAGCTACTCGATGAACTCTAAAGTGAGCTACTAGACAAGCTCAAGGTGAGTTGGCAAGGTGATCTCTTAAATGAAATAAAGGTGAGTTGGAAGGGTGAGCTGATAGGTGAGCTCCCATGCAAGTTTCTGGGTGAGTTTTCAGGCATGCTCCCATGTGAGTTATTAGGTGAGCTATTTGACGAGCTCCCAAAAGAGCTCAAGTTGAGCTACTCGGTGAGCTCCTATGTGAGCTTAATGCGTGCTGGCAAGGTGATCTTTCGGGTGAGCTCCCAGGTGAGTTTTTGGGCAAGATCAAGTAGAGCTGTTTAAAGAACTCCTAGGTGAGCTTCCTTATAAGCTCCCAGCCGAACTCATAGATGAGCTACTTGGTTAGATCCTAGGTGAGCTCAAACATGACCTTTTCAGAAATATCTGAGGTGAGCTTACATGTGAGCTACCAGATGAGATCAAGGTGAGTTGGCAAGTTTAGATTAAGGGGAGTAAGTAAGGTGAGCTATTAGGTGAGCTCCCAGGTGAGTTAATCGATGATCTCTTGGGTGAGCTCAACTTGAGCTGATCGGTGAGATCTGAGAAGAGCTCTCAGGTGAGCTACTTGGAGACCTGCTCAGAGAGCTCTAAGGTGAGATGCTAGGCAAGTTCCAAAGCAAGCTACTTGGTGAGTTATAAGGCACGGTCCCTAGTGAGATACTCAATGAGCTCACAAGAGAGATCAAGTCAACCTACTCAGTGAGCTACTTGGTGAGCTGTTAGTTGAGCTCCCAGGTGAGGTGTCAGGTGAGTTCCCAGGTGAGCTACTTGACAAGCTACTCAACGAACTCTGATGTGAGCTACCAGATGAGCTCAAGTTGAGTTGGCAAGGTGAGCTCCTCAATGAGCTTAAGGGTAGGTAGAAAGGTGAACTAGTAGGTGAGCTCCCATGAAATTTTCTAAGTGAGCTATCAGGTGACCTCCCATGTGAATTTCTAGGTGAGCAGTCAGGTGAGCTTCCAGGTGAGTTTTAAGGTGAGTTACTTCATGATCTCACGGCTGAGCTCAAGTCGAGCTACTTGGTGAGCTCCTGGGTGAGCTTAAGGTGAGCTTTCAAGTGAGATCCCAGGTGAGTTTCTGGGTAAGTTAAAGTCAAGCTGCTCGATGAGCTCTTGGGTGAGCTACTTGTTGAGCTCCAAGATGAGTTCCTAGGTGAACTTCTAGGTGAGCTCCAAAGTGAGCTCAAAGGTGAGCTTGTCAGTAATCTCCTAGGTGAGCTTACATGTGAGCTACCAAATGAGAACAAGCTAAGTTAGTAAGGTGAGCTCAACTTAAGTTGGCAAGGTGAGCTCAAGGCGAGTTGGCAAGGTGAGATGTCAAGTGAGCTCCCAGGTAAGTTCCCAGGTGAGTTACTCAATAAGATACTAGGTGAGCTCAACTTCAGCTGATCGGTGAGCTCCTAGAAGAGATTCCAAGTGAGCTACTTGGCATGCTATTTTGTGAGCTCCCAAGCAAGCTGCTAGGAAAGCTCCTAAGAGATCTACTTGGCAACCTCTCAGGTGATGTCCCCATCAAGCTACTCGGTGAGCTCACAAATGAGCTCAAGTTAACCTGCTCAGTGAGCTACTGGGTGAGCGTTTAGGTGAGCTGTTAGACAAGTTCCCAGGTGAGCTACTTAGTGAGCTACTCAATGAACTCTGATAGGGGAGTTGATAGGGGAGCTCCCATGTGAGTTAGCAAGGTAAGCTATCAGGTGATCTCCCATACATGTTTTTGGGTGAGCTACTTGACGAGCTCCTGGGTGAGCTCAAATCAACCTACTTGGTGAGGTACTCGGTGAGCTCCCAAGTGACCTACTTGGTAAGCTACTCAATGAACTCTGAGGTGAGCTACCAGACGAGCTCAAGGTGAGTTGGAAAGGTGATATCCTCAATGAGCTCAAGGCGAGCTAGCAAGGTGAACTAGTAGGTGAGCTCCCATCTAAGTTGGTAAGGTGAGCACCCATGTGAGTTCTCATGTGAGCTACTTGACAAGCTCCCCAACAAGCTACTTGATGAGTTCCTGAGTGAGCTCAAGTTGAGCTATTTAGCGAGCTACTAGGTGAGCTCAAGGTGAGCTATCAGGTGAGCTCCTAGGTAAGTTTTTCAAGCAATCTCAAGTCGAGCTAGTCGATGAGCTCCCAGGTGAGCTCAAAGGTGAGCCAGTTGGAAAGGTGAGTTCAAGTTGAGTTAGCAAGGAAAATTATCAGGGGAGCTCCTAGGTGAGTTCCCTATTGAGTTACTCGATGAGCTCCCAGGTGAGCTCAACTTGATCTAATCAGTGATCTCCTCGATGAGCTCACAAGTGAGCGCAAGTAAACCTACTTGGTGAGCTACTTAGGGATCTCCCGAACAAGCTGTTAGGTGACCTCTCAGGTGAGATGTTAGGAAAGTTCCTAGGTAAGATAATTAGGGAGCTACTTGACTAATTCCGAGGTGAGCTACCTTCCAAGCTCAAGGAAAGTTTACAAGGTGAGATCCTCAGCGAGCTCAAGGTGAGCTAGTAAGGTAAGTTGATAGGTGAGATCCCATGTGAGTTTGTAAGGTGAGTTGTGAGGTGATCTTCCATGTGATTTTTTGGGTGAGCTGCTTGATTTTTTTGGGGTGAGCTATAAGTTATCAGAGTTGTTCTAGGTGAGTTTTTGAGAAATCTCAAGTTGAGCTACTTGATGAGCTCCGAGGTGAGTTACTTGTCGATCTTCCAATCGAGCTCTTAGGTGACCTACTCAGTGAGATCCCAAGTATGCTCAAAGGTGAGCTTGTCATCAATCTATCAGGTGAGCTTACATATGAGCTACCAGATGAGCTCCAGGTGAGTTGATAAGGTGAGCTCAAGGTGAGTTGGTAAGGTGAGATCAAGGCAAGTTGGAAAGGTGAGCTATCAGAGGAGCTCCCTGGTGAGTTCCCAGGTGAGTTACTCAATGAGCTCCTAGGTGAACTCAACTCGAGTTGATCAGTGAGCTCCCAGAAGACCTCTTAAGTGAACTACTTGGCAAACTATTCAGTGAGCTCCTAGGTGAGTGTTTCACTTGGAATGTTTGAACTTTTGGGAATAGAGTTGCTTCTATTCTTTCATTCCTTTTAGAAATAGATAAGGGTTAGGTCTAGGAGGAATACCTGTTTAATGTCGGGATGGTGTGCGTGTACCGTAGACAGAGATCAGGTTGATTGCGAAGAACTCCTTTTTGTCTTGGAAGGACTACCTACAAATAAGAACACAAGACCACAAGATTTTTATTAGACAATAAATGAGGGAACTACCTTGGGCCCAGGAAATATAAAACTTCCTTTTGAAGGTGGTCAATTCCCCTACTAATATGAATTAACACAAAATACTGTAAAATAACAATTTAATTACTTCATTGAAACAAGTAGGGGGAAAGGCTGGTTTCTGGTTTTGAGTCACAATAACTGATACCGGTTACTGCTAACTGATATTGGTAAGGGGCTATGTTTTAGGGACTGTATGGTGGTCGTGTTGTTCGTAAGGCTAGTAAATGAGTGGGATTAGGTAATGGGGTGATGAGAGGTAGATGAATGATAGTTAGATATAATGTGTTGCTGGGTAGTAGATCTAGGAATGGATTTATGATGGCTGTGATTCAAAAGTCTAAGAAATATTATTAAAGAGGACATGCAAGATACAACTTACTAGTTATTGATGAGGATGCAGGTCCAAGAACTATAATGACAAAGGTAGAACCCAGGTAGGATGGCCTAACAATCAGAAGATGAGATATCTCCCTCTCGATGATCAGATGAGTGTCACAGGGCTCTGGTTATTTAGTTACAGGCTTGGGCTTGATCTCCTTCACTGCAAACTCTTCTTGTCTCTTCACTTGTCTTTACTCAGCCAAGTAAAAATCTAGATTCTCTTGATCACTTCTGATGATCCCGATTGATCCAAAAATCCTTCGACCTTTTATTTCTAGTTAGGGGAGCCCATTTATAGGGAACTGATGGCGGTTACATAACCGATGGTGGTCGAGTAGGAACTGGTATCGGTCAGGTCAAAGTGGGCTATTTTTAGTAAAATAACCAACTTTCCCTCCTTTTCTCCCGAGGGATTAGTTGCGGGCTTGGTCAAGTGACTAAAAGGTCGGTTTTGGGTGCGAGAAAGGGGTAATTAGTCATGGGTGTGGATGTGGACCAAGTTATAGGTCTTAATTAGGTTAATTAGGGTTAGGACTAGGTCATGATGAGGTGGCAAAATGAGGTGGTAGGTAAGGTGATGTGGATTTATTAATTACAAGGTAATTAATAAATAATTTTGTAAGGTTTAGGTGATGAGGTTTGGTTGTGAAATGAGATGCAGGTCCCCGGGGGTCGTAAGACACAAATTTGGTGTCTACATTAGCCCCTTATTATCATGTAGTTTGTTTTGTGAAGCTGCATGGACAATAATATGAAGTGGTTTCCCCTGTTAATGGTATAGGTAATCCCCCTCAAATCTATCACAGATTGAGATCGCGTGAAATCAGGGATAGGGTTAATAAAGGGTAAATGGTGTAGAAATGATGGTGAGATGGTGGGGTAGGTCCAAGGAAGCAGACGCATGTTGAAATGCATTAGTGCAACTAGGGTACATGATTTGATGAGGCAAACCAGCAATACATAGGCAAAGGTCAATAGTTTTATCCAAACAAGGGTGATATAATCCTGGTATCCAAGGCATAGGAAGTAGCTCTAGGGTATATAACGGGTAAGGTACAGGAACGTTTAGGCATGTTCGGCAGTACAAAATGGTTGGTTTGGTTGAGATAAACGTCACGGTCTAGGTCTAGGCAAAGTTGGTCAACAGATCAAGTCAAGGAACCTAGTCATGCTAAAACACGAACATGTGAGCTCAATTAAACAGAAATCTACATGATGGGTGGATAAAAGTGTATGTTGTTGATGTCGAGCGAGGTAGTTAAGTGGTACAGCCTTGGGTCGGGCTGATTGATGAGTGAGGGCCATGGGTCGGGCCAAGTTGTTGGGTTACGGCCTTGGGTCGGGCCAAATGGTTGGGGTGAGGGCCTTGGGTCAGGCCAAATGGGTGGGGTGAGGCCTTGGGTCGGGCCAAATTATTGGGTTGTGGCCTTAGGTTGGGCCAAATGGTTGGGGTGAGGCCTTGGGTCGGGCCAAATGGGTGGGGTCAAATTGTTGTGTTGCGGCCTTGGGTTGGGCCAAATGGGTGGGGTGAGGCCTTAGGTCGGGTCAAATTGTTGGGTTGCAGCCTTGGGTCGGGCCAAATGGTTGGGGTGAGGCCTTGGGTCAGGCCGGATTAGTTGGTTGCGGCCTTGGGTCAGGCCAAATAGGTTTGTTACGGCCTTGGGTCAGGCCAAATGGGTTAACAAAGGGGTTGCAACAAAGGTTGATATAGGTGATGTTTGTGAGAAAGGGCAATTAGTAAATAAGGGTAAAAATTGGGGAAAGAGTTGGAATAAAACTGATGTCAATTGTCTATGACCGATATTGGTTACGTGACCGATACCAATTCTTTAGGGCACAATAAAACCGATATCGGTTATAGGTCAAAAACCTATAAAAAGAAAAATACGGCCTGTCATTGTCACATTTGCAATTTAGAAACCGATTTGAGTGGTCTGAGGTGGATTATTGATATTGGTGCATTTGTCGGCTGAGGTGGCACTATTTGAGTGGAGAAGGGAGTTATTGGTGGGCCCGAGTGAGTAGGAGGCAGCAGTTGATTGGTGGAGGACCCATCAGAGGAGAGTGAGAGCCATGGCACAGCCAGGAGGAGTAGGAGGTGCTAGACCAGCTGGACCACCACCACCTATCCCACCACGACGACGTGTCGTCGTACCGGTAGGGTCGAAACCTTGTATTGTGTTTGTTTGATGTTATTAAGATAGATTTGGGTTTTGGGTAGGAATTTCAAATTTTAATAAAATAATGAGTAAATTGAAGTAATTTGAAAAATGAAGAGGATAGATGGGTTAAATAGGTCAAGGTGGCAGGGTGGGTAGGTTTTTAGGGTATTTGGGTGGGTAAATAGGGAGAAATATGGAAAAATGGATTTGGGGGGGCCGCGTCAGTATGGGGTCGGTGATTTTATAGTGACCGATTCCAGTCACTAAGCGACCGGCATCGGTCGCAAAGTTTTAGGGGCAGGTTGGGTTTTTGGGTGACCGGTGTAGGTAGAGAGGACCGGTGTCGGTCATAAGTGACCGGTACCGGTCCGTTGTTTTTTGTTTTTTTTTTTTTTAGTTATTTTTGTTGGTTTGGGTTGTGTTGTTATTGTGAGTTTCTGGTTGTGGTTTGGGTATTTTGGTATGATATGGGTTGTTTTGGTATGGTTTGGGTTGTGGTGGGGGTGTGTGAAGAGGGAGGGGGTTATCATAGAGGTTTTTAGGGTAAGATAGGTGGGCGTAGATGTGTGTTATGGAGTTGTGGTGTGGTTAGGTGGATAAGAAAGGGGATATAGAGGGGTAAAGTAGTTATTGTTGTAAATAGTAGGGCTAATACAGTGGGTTGGTTTTGCAGGCACGTCAGTAGCTGATGATGCGGGACAGGATGCCCCCGCTGTTGAGATGGATGCGGCCACATGTGTCTGCAGCACACTGGGCCATCATGTGCGAGGTGGGACTTGGCGGAGTCCAGCGTTATAGGTCCATAGAGAGAGATCACAGTTTGATGGTCGCCCTCATCGAGAGATGGGATCCGGTGACCAATGTGTTCCATCTCTTGACTGGGGAGATGACTATCACATTGGAGGATGTGTATCGCATCCTTCGATTACCAATTAATGGAGAGGTAGTCTTTCAGGTTGACGTGGAGACAGCCATAGACAACATCCTACACATATTCGGGGATGCAGCTGCGCTACTGACATATCACAGCGCGAGTATCGCATATGGGGATATGTACCAAGCCCACCACCATGAGACGCGGCTTGCCATGGTGATGATGATTGGGATCACCTAGTTTGCCCTCCCAGACTCAGAGGGAGGCCACTTTCCACGGGTGCTTATGGGGGGTGCTACATGAGATGGTGGAGGAGCACACATCTTATGCTTGGGCACCAGTATACCTGGTGTAGTTATACCAAGAGTTGTGGGGCTATCGCTGGATGAGGTGATTCGAGATTTTCTCTACGTTTTTGCTACACTGTTGGGCATATGAGCACATCATATGAATTAGACCAGTAGGGCTACCCCAGCAGCCATGGCCACAGGTCATCTATAGATACAACTTTTAGAGGTGGTTGGGGGTCGTGGGCCAGCCACGAGCAGTGCTAGCCAAGACGAGATATAGCATACTACCGACATTTATTAGAGGGCTTGACAGTGGCAGATATTGTATGGAGACCGTATAGAGGTCATCACCCCCGTGGAGGAGCCCGATCAAAGCTGAGATGGATCCAGTATACATTCTGGATTGCAGGACGGAGGCCAGGGGAGTATAAACAGATACCCCTAGAGAGGGTACGCAGGCAGGTGGGGCTATGACAGGATGAGCCACCTCCCTTCCCTCAGTACCGGAGGGATGATGTAGAGGCCCCACTACCTGTACCATAGCCCGTGGACCTAGATTAGGTTGCTGAGAGGCTGGCAGATGATACTGTAGATGATGCTAGTTGCACAGGCACATTTTTGGTATGGTGGGTGGGAGAGAGAGCCGCGAGGAGAGAACAGCCCGGACAACCTGACTTGCCAGCGGTGATAGCAGAGAGAGATCAGCTCAGGGGCTAGGTGCAGCTATTACAGGGGTAGCTGGCTACTGCACAGGCACAGATATGTGTCTTACAGGGGTAGCTAGCCCAGGATCAGGTACAGGCACAGGTGCAGGCACCACTAGCGGTACCACCAGTGGCACCGGCATAGGTACAGGTATAGGTACCACCCCAGCCACAGGCACCACCAGCCGCACCAGCACAGGCACAGGGGGCATTGGTATTAGGTGTCAGAGGACCAGCCCCAGTAGCTACGGTGGCACGTGAGCGTTATATGGAGGCTAGATCGGAGGCCCGGTACTATTAGGACATTCTCGATGGTACTGGGACTGATTATCAGCCATATGCGGCACATAGAGCAGAGACCTCTCGGAGCCAGAGATCTTAGGGAGGTGCAGCCACAGCTGGTGGGTCTGTCACAGGTAGGAGGTGAGAGGCAGGACATGGACCAACAGGCAGGAAGGCAGAGGGCGGTGGAGAGAGCTGAGGGGTCCCTGTATATTGTGTATTTGTATAGTGGACATGGGCACCGGTCTGCGAACCGGTTGTGTTTATAGAGGCCTGTGTGCCTATATATTATGTATTCATTTATTCATTCATTTATTATATATACCGGCCTGCGAGCCGAGTCGAGATGATTGACAGTTATTACGGTCTACGTGCTATATTTGTTGTATTATGAGATCACAGAGGCCCTTATGCAAGGCACATTATATATTTGAAACTTTTTATATATATAGATATGATGATTTGACCCACATGTTGTGCGTAAAAATGTGTTAATTTTTTTGAAAATGGTTTGTGATATTTAATGTATGATGAGTTTGATTTACATGGTGTTATATATTAGTGATGTTGATGTCTTTTGTTGATGGGATATATGGATATATAAATAATGATTTTAATTGACATGTTGTATTATGAGATGTTATATGTTTTGTCACTGGTTTTGTGAATTTGAATGTATGTAGCAGTTGAGATGAATCCAAATGGTGTATAGAGTGATGGTTTTTAATATCATTTGTTGATGGCTTGTTTATTTTTGTAATGTAGATAGATGATGTTGATGAAATTATAATGATATGTGGATTCAATGTATGATTATAGATAATGGTGTTGGTATGCAGGAAAAAGGGACAGCGCCACAAAAAAATTAGGTAAAAAATAAAGAAAAGAACTATGTTTAAAAAAGGTACGTATATGACCGATATCGGTTACATAACCAATGTCAGTAGTAAATATACCGATATCAGTTAGATAACCGATACCGGTTATCTTCAGAAAAGGAGTTTTTCTAAAAATATAAAAGTGGGGGGGTGGCAACTGAAGTTCTTATTTTAAGAGCCATGCAAGAAGTTAAATACGCGAATGCGACGCTTTTTGACGACTGAGATAGGTAATTGCATGAGAGAATTGATTGATAAGGAGAAAAGAGATAGGGAAAGTGAATGTGAGTGGAGATTCAGAAGGCAGAAAGGCAAATTTAAAAAGGGTGGTGAACATGGCAGAATGAGGAGGAGAAGCATCTAGCAGGTAGGGACGAGAGGGAAGACAAGTGCCACCTCAAGCTGCTGCAACCCAAGAGGTAAACGTTTTGGTTGTAATTGGATTCTTGCGTGCTGTATGAATAGGATGTGGGATATTAAGTAGATAAAGATGAGAAAGAAAAGGTGATAGGTAATGATTCAGGATAGGGTGAATGTGATGGGGTAGGTAGTCATTGGTTTCGGGCATGCTCGTATGTACAGAGAAGGAGAAATGATCAAATTATTGTTATAGGTGGTGTTTTGGCAGGGTGTGTAGAGTTGAGTTCGATCGATATCGGCTTAGGATAACCGGTATCGGTTATAAACCGATACCGGTTATCTAAAACCGATGCTGGTTTCTGTAGGAATTTCCAGAATGTGAGAAAAAACCTTTGGGGATTTGATTTATTGAATGGATGTGTGTCATTTTGATGTGTGCAGGCAGAGGCAGGGTTCAGGATGAACGATACTGTGCCAGCACTGTTGTCACGAATTCGAGTGGATGTAACACTAGCTGAATGGACATTGATAAATCATTTAGGGTTAAGTGGAATCCGCTATTTTTCACGAATCGCACGTAACCATGCTATGTTACAGGCATTGATTGAGAGATGGAATCCAGAAAGGAATACATTTTATCTGCCAACAAGGGAGATGATAGTGACATTGGAGGATGTGTTCCGTATTTTGAGACTCCCAATTACAGGAAGACTAGTATATCAGGCATTACCTAGCGCAGCACGGGGAGCGATAACAGTAGTATTTGGTCCATACGCACGAGATTTGACACAGCGAGGTTTGACATTCATGTATGGTATAATGTATGCAACACACCCTGAGGAGACAAGGTTAGCAGTGATATTAATAATAGCGGTAGGGTATTATGCGTTACCAAGGGCGGATGGGGGGAGATTTCCGAAAGCATTGATGTGTGTTATTTGGGAGATGATAGAAAGGAACGTGACTTTTGCATGGGCACCTGCATATTTGGCAGAGCTATACAGGGGTTTATAGGCTTGTAGACGAAATCACAGGACGACACTGGAGTGTTCATTTTTATTACATTGTTGGGCCTATGAGCACATTGTTTGTGTATGACCAATAGGCCGACCCATCCAGTCAGGAGAGACTGGAGTGCAGAGGTTGGGATTCAAACGATGGGTCCAGACAGAACAAGATGAAAGATCCCAAGCCATGATGGGTGACATCGAGTATTATAGGCAGATATGGGAGATGGTGACGATTGCAGATATCTGTTGGAGACCTTACGGGAACTATATGGTAACAGAGAATATAGCGGAGGAGTTGAGGGGTGTGGAGCGATTGAGGTGGATCGCAGGGCACAGGCTAGGTGAGTATGAGAGGATTCCTCTAGATCATGTGCGGCGACAATTTGGATTTGTGCAGGATATACCCCTGGCTTATAGACCATATATGAGGATTGACGTCGAGGCAGCATTCTCACCTCCCCAGCCAACACCTCCAGAAGGGCCAGAGGAGATAGCAGCTGATTGCAGGGTAATGGATGTAGGAAAGACTGAGGCATATAGAGTATGGTGGGTAACAGAACTATGAGGTGTACGTGATCATCCTGACATATCTAGGATTACAGTGGAGAGAGATCATCTGCAGAGATTAGTTCATCAGCTCCAAACACAGGTGAATGAGGCAAGAGGATTGTTAGCGGTTGAGGAGTCACGAGCAGAGGGACTAGAGGTGAGATACCTCCACGCGAGGGAGCATATTCATATGTTACAAGAGAGATTGGCAGATTAGTGGGAGGTACCAATAGCCATGGTAACTTTGAGGATAGAGAGGCCTGGCGAGAGGCGTCGACGATCATGATCATCACCTGGTTCAGGATGAGGCATGAGGGTCTAAGTAAATGTTAGCAAGCTATAAGAATAAATAAGGATGCCGACCTGCGTGTCGATGATAGAGAAGATGTATTTGTTTAACATCTAAATAAAACTGAATATGTATGTTGATTTGAGTTATGATAATAATAAGAATTTTTGTGTTTTGACTTTTTTGTGTTGAAAAGGGATAAAGAGGAATGTGATTAAATAGAAATACACAAAAATATTTATATTTACCACACATGATAAGTTATGGTAAGGTATGGTCGAGCTAACCTTGGGAGACACCATGTCTCCGAAGTGCTGCCTACATAGCCCATTGGACAAAGCAAGGAGGGGCCTCAGACCGATGTAGTTCTCCCTTAGGACCAGGGAGAGGTGAATTTAGGCAATTTAGGTATGGTTAGGTAATTTATTGGGTGGTAAAAATATTGATATTGATATTGGTAGGGTAATGTTGTTGGTGTTGGTAATGAATTGGTGATTTTGGAATAGGTAGAAGTGAAGTGAAAATTAGCCTACCCAAGTAGTAGGGAACCATGTCCTGATTAAGATCAACACATAATGCTAGATTCGAGTCAAAGAGGAAAAAGTTACTTTGTAGTTGAAAAGAGCTAAACAAACCACATATTAATGTAGGATGAGCTTGAACCCCTAGGTACCATGCATAGACGAGAATTTAATAGGTGAAAAGAGTTGTATGATCACAATATATTAGATGTACATCATGTCCCTTGAGTTGTGTTGTTTGAACAAATGGTGAGGTGAGGTGGATGGTATAGCTGAGGTACAGAGAACTTGTTACAAAGTGAGTGTTCTGACGAAAGATATCCTAACCTAAATAGACAAGTCCATGAATCAAAATTTCTTTTGAATGTGGCTTTATTTTACTGAATATAGACTGATCGATGCGGGAAGTCTACAAGGGATATTGATTGTATTATTGTTTAGGTCTTCACGAAGCTGATCAATGTGAGAAGCTTAGGCTAAAGGCTGACTGTGTATAGCTGTCCTTCAAGGGAACAGTCTATTTATAGTAGCAGCTGTGATTTTAGTGTATAGCTGTCCTTCAGGGGAGCAGTCTATATATAATAGCAGCAATAGTTTGGCATATAGCTGTCCTTCGAGGGAGAAGTCTATATATAATTTAGATAGCTAGATGTCCTTTTGGCATGAAGCAACTAGTTTGGTAGGAAGTTTGACTCAAGAAAATCCCATAAGCATATATTTAAGAATGTGTCATTTTAATACTTTGAAGTCATGGACTAGACTAAAAAGGGAAGGCATCGTAAAGGGGAGGTGAGAATCAAACTATGTGAGCTTGATTTTATTTTGAGATGTAGGAAGCAAAGTGTATGTGGTGGTAAGTGAACTCAAGGGACGAGCAGTAGGTAGAAAAGAAGTGATATAACACTAATTTCAATAGTAGAATGGTCAAAGATGCAAGGCATTAAGGGGTTCAGGCTCAAGTTTACCATTAAGCAAAGCTAAATGATAAGTTCCTGATCCATAAGTGTGAGTGATTATGTAAGGCCCAATCCAATTAGGAACAAATTTTCCATGTTTGCTTTTTTCTTGTTTGGTTACATGTTGATTCTCTTTGATGACAATATCACCAACCTTAAAGGTACGCTCATGAAGTTGCTTATCATAAGCATGCTTGATGTGTTTCTAATAGATTTGAAGGTGATCAAGAGCTGTAAGATGACGCTCGTCAAGAAGCTCTAATTGGGCTAACCGCTCTTGGCAGAAATCATCGTTGGTGAGAATATCCTGAAGAGATATTCTAAGGGAGGGTATTTGTATTTCGAGAGGCAAGACAGCCTCAGTACCATATACCAAAGAAAAATGTGTGGCATTAGTCGAGGTACGAATGCTAGTACGATAAGCCCAAAGGGAAAAGGGGATGTGATCATGCCAATTTCTTCCGGACTCATTGAAAACTTTCATAAGGATTTTGGTTAGGGTTTTATTAGAAGATTCGGCTTGTCCATTCACTTGTGGATAATAGGGTGATGAGAAACTAAGTTTGATACCAAAGTTGTCACAAAGGTCTTGCAACAACTTATTTTTGAAAGATTTTCCATTATCTATTATCAGGTGATGAGGAACACCAAGACGACAGATAATGTGGTGGTTAATGAACTCTACAGTTTTTTCTTTTTTAGTTGAAATGAGTGGAATAGCCTCCACCCATTTTGTGTAATATTCATTTGATGTGATTATCCAATGGTGACGTTGCGAAGAGGGTGGGTGAATCTCACCAATAAGGTCTAAACCCCATTGTGAGAAAGGCCAAAGATCTCGAGCGACCTGTAGCGGGTGGCTACGAGTATGTCGAAGGTTGGCATGTTGTTGACACATAACACAGTGCTTAACATATTCGTAGCAATCGTTATTGAGAGTAGGCCAATAATAACCTAGGCGAAGGATTCATTTGGCTATGGAAAGGCCACTAAAAATGTCCACCACAAATACCATCATGGACCTGTTGGATTGGTATAGGTGAACTCCGCGCCGGTTAGACATCGAAGGAGGATGCCATCAAAACCACGTTTATAAAGGAGTCCCCCCATAATGACATAACGAGAAACACGTTTAAGAAAAGCACGTTTGCTGGTACTAGTAAGGTCAGATGGGAGAACAGAGGTTGTAAGGTAGTCATGAAATTGGTGATACCAGGTATCCCACAAATTAGCAGACACATTATTTATCATACAAACAACCGGGGCTGAGTAAGATGGGGCAAAGAGTTGTTGGACCAAAATGAAAATGTCAGAGTTAGTTGATGAAGCGGGAATTTGCGAGGGTAAGCAAGCCATAGTATCCACAAATTTGTTAGTGGAGCGAGGAATGGTTTGGATAGAATAGTGAGTAAATAAGGCTAGAAGTGAATCCACGTAGTGTTTGTACTTTTGAAGTTCCTCATTTTTACATTGGTAGATGCCCATAACTTGATTGACTACCAATTGAGAGTCACCAAAAATATTAATAGATTTTACACCTAAGTGTAACGCAACCTGGAGACCCAGAACAAGGGCCTCGTATTCCACTGTATTATTAGTGCAAAGGAAATCGAGTCGGAATGAGAGAGGCATAGGCTTAGCGTCGAGAGGAATGAGAACAACACCAGCTCCTCCGCCGCGTTGGCATTTGGATCCATCGAAGAAGAGGGTCATTGGATACGACTCCTATTTGAGTGAAAGAGTGGCGATGAGTTCGTCAGGGAATGTAAAATTGGTAAATTGTTCCCCTGGTAAAGGGGCTTCCGCAAGTTGGTCTACGATGGTTTGTCCTTTGATTGATTTCTAGTGGACAAACTCAAGGTCGAGGTCGGTGAGGAGCATGAGCCATCAGGCGATGTGTTGGTTTAGATGAGGTTTGGCATACATGTAATGGATGGGGTACGTGTTGGTGATGACGAAAGTTTTGTGATTCAGAAGGTAGTGTCAGAGTTTGGTGGCCACGAATGATAGGGCTAGGCACAACTTTTCTACATGTGTATACCTAGTCTCATAGTCCACCAAAGTATGACTTATATAATAAATGGCTTGTTCTCGATTCTCGGAGTCACGATGTGCAAGCATGGCTCCTACAGCGTGGTCAGTGGCGGAAAGGTAAAGGTAGAAGGGGCAATCGTCCTGAGGTGGGATAAGCACGGGTGGCTGTAAGAGATAAGCTTTGAGAGCTTCAAAGGCTTGATGACACTCCTCGCTCCATTGAAAGTCAATGTCTTTTTTAAGGAGGTGATGGAAGGGTTGACATCGATCCGAGAGTTGGGAGATGAAATGCCAGATAGATTGGAGCTTACCTTGTAAACTACGTAATTGTTTGAGGTTAGTAGGTGGGGGCATTTCTAGGATAGCTTTGAATTTAGATGGGTCGACCTCAATGCCATGCAAAGAGACAATAAAGCCAAGAATTTTTCTTGAAAGGACACCAAAGACACATTTCTTTGGTTGAAGACGGACAAAATATTGTAACAGGCGATCAAAACTAATGGTTAAAACATCGAGATGTTCACTACGATGTTTAGATTTTCCAAGAAGATCATTGACGTAATCTTCAAGGATAATGTGCATAATGTCATGAAAAATGTAGGTCATAGCCTGCTGATAGGTTACACCAGCATTCTTAAGGCCAAAGGGCATTACACGATAACAAAAGGTTCCCCAAGGAGTTATGAAGGTAGTTTTATGTTGATCAGCAGGGGCAACCAAAATTTGGTTGTATCTTGAAAAGCCATCCATGAGAGAGAGCATCTCATGGCCCGCAGTGAGATCAACAAGTTGGTCAATACTAGGTAGGGGGAAGTCATCCTTAGGGCAAGTGAGGTTAAAATCCTAGAAATCTGTCCATATCTGAAGTCCCCCTGTCACTTTAGTGATAGGTACGATGTTGGAAATCCATTGAGGATAGTCAATAGGTAGAATGAAGGAAACAGAAAGGAGTCATTGAAGCTCCTCTTTGACCAAGAGGGCAATGTGTGGATGCATTTTTCTCAGTTTCTATTTAATTGGTTTGGAATCGGGTTTCAGGGTGATGTTATGGATAGTAATGTCAGGATCAATTCCTGGCATATCAGCGTAAGACCAAGTGAAAGCTTGGTTGTGAGAACCGAGAAAGGTAGTAAATGTGACTTGTTCTGATGCATTAAGGGATTGTCTGATCTTCACAATGTGAGGATCCTCCTCCGTGTGGATGTTGATTTCTATAGTAGACTTGTTCAACATGGTTTGAGTTTCCGATGGTAAGGCGCGTTGAATATAAGATTCATCCGCACCAAGGTAAGTGAGGATGGAGTCATCATCCTGGCACTCAAAAACGTTAATTGAAGGTGATTCCTCTTCAATCATGTCTGGATACAGAAGGGGGATAGAAGAGGGGTCCTCATTATCACGTTGATAAGTGAGAGGACCTAGGAAGATAGCATTTATGAAAAAAAAAAGTTAGGAGGGATAGATTCAGGATCCATCGACTCTGTGGGTGACAAAGGCAAAATGGGTGATGATGGTTCGGTACGGGTGATGTCATCATCTTCTAGAAGACCATTGACACGAGGTTCCTTTGGTGTAAGTGTACCAAGAAATCCGAGACCACTGCGATCATTGTGCTTACGTGTAGTTACGGGGATGATTGTATGTCAGCCTTGTTCATAAAGACCAAAACCAAAGCCTTTCCAAGCACAGCGAGTTAAGAAGGTGAGGGTTAAACGACGATTTATCAGGTATTGAAAATCAGATTGGAAAGGAACCACACTAAGAGGAGGCTCAGGGACAACAGAAGATGCATCGACACCCCCATATGTTAGGTTGGTGCGGCAATGAGGTGGTCTGTAGGGGATTACTTCCCCCACACGATGGTCATAGGTGGGATGTGCATGTACCTATCCGTACTCCTGTGGGGTATGGAAAGAACTAATGTTATATAGGTGATACTCCCCCAGCGTAAGGCGTTGAAAAACATCTACTAAGGGGTCTGCAGTTGGGATGTTAGCTGCGGGAAGGGAAGTGGTTTTTGCGATGGTGGTTTCATGGGTTAAAGGTGTAGGTGCTGTTGAAGTGAATGGTAGAGGTGTGGTTGAAGTGGATGGTTGGGTTGGATGAATGGGTGTCTTGACTAGGACAAGCACATCATTAGGGTGATATAACATATTACAGGTTTTTAAGGGGGGAGGATCAACTTTTACGGTGTAGGACTTCCCCTCGTACTCAAATTTTATGCATCTATGTAAGGTTGAAGGAACGCATCCCATAGCCCAGATCCAAGGGTGGCCTAACAACATATTGTATTAGAACTCTCCCTCAAGGACATAGATGAGTTCGGGTAAAGTACATGGTCCTACACGAATGTTGAGGATCATGGTGCCTAAGGTAGAGGTAATAGCATCATTGAATGACCGAAACATGATGGGGTTGGCACACATGTAGCTAGAAGGGATATTCATTTGTTGGAAGGCCTTTGAAGAGATGATGTTTAGGCTAGCGCCCCCATCGATCATAACATGACGTACCCAAATGTCCCGGACGTAAGCTAAGATGAAAAGAGCAGGGTCAGGATCTTCGGTATTAAAGTCAACAATTTCATCTTCAGAGAAACTAACAGCAGTAGCTTGTTGTACAGAGACAGAAGTGGTTGGGGTGGTAGGTTGTTTGGTGACGGAAGCAACATGATTGGGTGTTAGAATGGAGGTAACAGGTAAGGTTTCATTAGGTAAGACCAGCTTGTCGATGAGATTCAGAAGTCTGAATGAGATCATATAGTGTCATTTTTATAGGTGATTGGTGAAGTTGTTTGATCATGGCTCGGTGGGAAAATCCATTAGAGACGGGGTAAGAGGGTCCACGAATAACCACTTTGGGTGGTGGTGCAATCGAGATTGTGGATGGAGAAAGAGAGGAAGCAGGTGTGCTTTCTTTCGTTTTCTCGTTGTTTTTCTGCACTCGAGTAGCAACACTAATCATATTGATCTCGTGGACCTGAGATGAGGAAGATGGTTGGGATAAATCATGGTCTCTGAGAGGTGGAGTTGTAATAATGATAGATATTGGTGAGGTGGGGTTAGGTGGTATAGGAGAGGGAATTGAAGCTAAAGGTCTCTCCCTTCGTAAGTTGTCTTTCTTAACCTTTCTATCTGAGAGAGGTGACTGATGAAGGATGGCTTTTAAAGCTTTACATCCCTCCACATCATGTCCTAGTGTGCGGTGGTAAGCGCAGATTTTAGACTCATCATAACCTATAGGTCGAGGTTTGGACGAGTCATAAGGTCTAAGTGGGGGTAGGGAAATAGTCGCATTCTCCACCAACATAGCAAGGATTTTGGCGTAAGATCCTTTGAGTGGGTCAAAATTGGAAGAGGATGAGGGTATTGATTGAGCAGGTTTCGGTAATGTTTGGGCATGGTTGGTTCATATGGGTGGTGGTTTAGCCGAGGGGTGTTGACACGTGATTTTAACTAAATGTGGTTTCTTTGGCGTAGGAGCTCCGTTTAGCTGGTTAGATGATGAGGCTCTAGATAACGTGGTATTCGGAAACAATGGCGACAAAAGAGGAGTGACGGTAAAAAAGTCCTTTGATGATGAAATTTGTTTAGGGTTGATGGGTGGACAGGATACGTGGGGTGACAGTGTTGATATACCCTTAGATCTCAGTATGGGTGCAGAAGGCATAGGTCATTTTGAAGAAAATGCAGGAGGTATGATATATTGATGCAAGATGGAGGGATGAGGACCCAATATGGAAGGTAGGTGTGACGATGATGGTTTTAATTGTGATAGAGGCATGGATTCAGTTTGTCTCCTAAGTGGAGGGGCGGATTTATTTTTGGATAAATCTAGTCGCTTAGGCGGGTGTGTTAGAATGGGTATTGGTGAGGTCCCAAGTGTAGGGGAAGATTTGGTTAGGCTAATAGAGGTGGATGAGGTATTTGGTAGAGATGAGGGGGTGAAGATGAGGACATAGGCATTTTAAGCTTCTGTAAACACTTCGGGTATATGGTAGAGGCATCTTGATCGGTCATCTGCATTTGAGTAGAATATGGCGTACTCAAACGTTCCCATAGGACTCTATCTATCTTCTAGGGAATGACAGTCCTCACGTGTGAATAGGAACTTTTGTATGGAAGAAAGGTGGGTTGTGATTCCGGTCCACTGTGGGTGTGATACAGGGGGTAGATGAGGCACTGTATCAATAGGTGTTAAGAGGTCAACCGGTCACTGAAAAGATTTAGGCGATGAAGAACTAATAGGTAGGAGGGTGTGTTTGAGAGGATCTGTCATGTTTAAAGAATGTGGTGATGTCGGTTCAAGAGGTTTCTCATCTAAGGATGACAAAAGAAGTGGCGAGCCTTCCTCTTGTACAACAAGAATGGTAGAAGGAGACATTTGGGAAATAGATAAATTAGATAACATCCACTCACAGTCTTGCAAGGATGTGGTGTAAGAAGGCTCATTTGTGAGAAGGGAACTCTGAGCGGTTAATTCCTTGATGGGTAAAGGAATGGCAAGGATTTCAATTTGTCTTGATGGTGAGGAAGGGGGTTCGGTTTCCTGCATTAGTGAAGAGGCTTGATTCAGAATTTGTTCGATAGAGGCTTTTGGCTGGGAGTCGAAGACTGCATGGATCTCATGAACACTCTCCTCGGCTAAGATATCTTGGTTTAGATTACTGTTAGAAGAGTGATTCGGGAATGGTTTGTTGAATATTTTCAAATTTCGGTTAGCAGGGGCATTAGGATTATCGAGGGCTATATCCCCTGCATCAACCATTTCCTGTACTATGTTTTTCAACATCTTGCAGTTTTCATGACTGTGTCCCTTCACGCGGTGGAAGTTACAGAAGTCATTTTCTTTGTACCAAGAAGGTATGGAACGAGTGGAATCAAACCCGGAGTGAGGTTTAACAGGAGGTAAGGTAATGGCTCCTACTTTAAGCAATTTTTCCAATATCACACCATATGTTTCTCCCAAGGGAGTG
Organism: Taxus chinensis; assembly: GCA_019776745.2. Taxonomy (NCBI): domain Eukaryota; kingdom Viridiplantae; phylum Streptophyta; class Pinopsida; order Cupressales; family Taxaceae; genus Taxus; species Taxus chinensis. The sequence continues at coordinate 902,139,229 of CM034151.1, read as the reverse complement.
TAGTTGATGGGCTCTGCTTTATACTTATAGGTGGTTTTTGGCGGGGTATTAGACGGTGGTTGGGATTTGACCATCACCGCGTGCACAGCCCCTTTTGATTTCGAAGCAGTCGATGGGTGAGGATTGGTGGTGTTAGGTTTGTTGGTGGAATCTTGGGTTCAAAAAGTGGGGTTTTTGTTGCGCAACCACAATTTCTCTTCCTCTAAGGCTCGAATCTCTAGTTTTCGAGCCATAGTAAAGGCCTCGTCAAATGTATAGAAAGTTTGAATTTGGAGGGTAGGAGAGATGTGCTTAGCGACAGGCCCGCGTAAACAGTTCGATAAGTTCAGCCTGAGGCAAGGCATACGTAAGTTGGTTGATAAGGCCCCCGCCATCATCCAATGAAATCTATGATAGATTCATCTTCAAATTGTCGGATGGCATAGAGGTCGGTGATAGATACTTTCTTGGCAATGTTAATGGAGAAATGATCCAAGAAAGATTGGGCTAGTTGGTTAAAAGAGAAGATTGAGTGCTGGGTTAAAGCACTGTACCACTCCAAGGCGGGTCTTGATAAGGACATGGGAAAGGTGTGGAGTAGCAAGGCATCATCATGAGTAATCAAATAACAAGCATGTCTAAATGATCGCAAGTGTTGTTGAGGATCCTCTTTACTATTAAAACGAGTAAATTTTGGTAATTCCCATTGAGGAGGATATGAATGAAGGGGGACAGAAGGGTGAATAGGCTCCCGAAAAACTTGCTCGTATGTCAAGGCACTATGACTTCCCGAAACAGAAGCCTCCAGATTTTGCATTTTGTCCATCATTTGTTTGATGAAATCCATGGTTGGATGAGATGATGGTGCGGTTGTGGTAAACAGAGGAAAATTGGGCCAAGGGCCTCCGCTAGACAATGGTGGGGTTAAGTGTTGATAAGGTATGGAGGACGAATATGTTGAGGTGACCGAATAGGGATGTCCTATATAAGATGTTGAGGTCACTGGATACATGTGTGGGAATGAAAAGGTGGGCGGAGCTTGAGAAGGAAAGCTCGTGTGGATAGGTGGCAGAGAGCAAGTCATGAATGGAGTAGTCTGCAAGAGAGACGAGGTAGGAGTAGTCAGTAATGACATGTTGGGCCCAAGATTAACCAACAAGGAAATCCAATCTGTGTCGTATGAACCTCTGAAGCCTTCAGATTGGGAGACGGGGCTAAAGATGCAAGAAGGCAAGGTGGTGTTATCAGGCGAAGTGGGAGCTAAATGAGCAGCTATACTAATAGGCATGCCAATAAGGAGTTGACCATCGGGCGTATGGTCAGGGGCATGAGATAAATAGTATTGTACAGTGCTAGGATTAGCATCTAGAAATTTTGCAAATTCTTTATCTCCTACAGGAATTTTGGGAACCTCGCTGGTGTCCGTAGGGTTCCCTATAGAATGTGAAGGGGGTGATTTAGGTAAAGGCACAGAGCAGGCATGTGAAACCATGGTGGTGGCTTGCTTCTGAGTGATAACAACCATGGACAAGAGTACACAGTAGGGTTTCAATCTATCAAGAATAGAAACAGCCTCAGAATGGTGAAATTGGTAGGTTGTTGGTTTGTCAGGAACTGTAAAAGACAGTAACCGATATCGGTCTAATAACCGATGTCAGTCAGACTGTAGCCGACGTTGGTCAATTAACCGATGTTAGTGTAATAATACTAGTATAAGAAGATATAAGAAGCTGCTAATTTGTTTTTTAACAATGTTTAGTACACTTATCAAATTGTTCTGAGGTGATCACAGAAGATAGTGTATGACAGAGAAAATAGAACTGAAAACAAGCAAGATGCACACGCAAATCCGGAGACTAACCCTAGGGTTAATTTTAATTATTTGGGCTTATGCCTTTAGATGCAGAATGATGTCAATCCTAAACAAAAGACTTAGGGGAAATGTCAAGTTTGTTTTGGCTTATAAGGTTACCTCAATCGGGTGGAGGAATACCGCGGAAAAAAGGGGGGATGTTTTGAGCTGTTGTGTTAATTATGAAGTGATTCGGTATGTGTTGTGTAGTGAAAGTAAGATTAATTTCCTGTCAATACTGTGGAAATCACCCCCATCTGTACGACCTGTTACTTAGTCTATGTTCACTAGAATTGAAAACAACAAGCAAGAATGTAATGCATGTGTTTTAAACCCAAATCGAAAATGATATTCGATGAAGCAAATAGAGATGACTTTCACTAATGCAAAACTGGGAAAGCAAGAAAAATTCTTTTACCAAATAAAAAAATACCTTGTGAATATCTTTAGAAGAATAAAACAGCAAGTATGCTCCCTATATGAAAGCAAGCAAGAGAAACAGAAACCCAAAATGGGTCCCACCGGGCGTGCCAAAATGTTTCACATGGAATGTTTCGAGCTCTTGGGAATAGAGTTGCTTCTATCCTTTCATTCCTTTTAGAAACAGATAAGGGTTAGGGCTAGGAGGAATACCTGTTGAATGTCAGAGATGGTGTGCACTTACCGTAGAGAGAGATCAGGTTGACTGCAAAGAAATCCTTTTTGTCTTGGAAGGACTACCTGCAAGTAAGAATACAAGACCACCATATTTTAATTAGACAATAAATGAGGGAACTGCCTTGGGCCCAGGAAATATAAAACTTCCTTTCGAAGGTGGTCAGTTCCCCTGCTAATATGAATTAACACAAATGATAACAAAGTAAAGCTATTGCAAAATCAATTTAATTACCTCGTTACAAACAATAGAAGCTAAAGGCTAATAAAACGTCATTTGGTTTTACTAGTCACAAGGTTGAGTTACCGATAAATGGACTGGATCTGAGGTTGTTAACCAATATCGGTAGGGGGGTATGTTTTAGGGATGGCTCACTAGTGACCGCAGTTAGAGAACTGTGTTGTAACTGACACTGGTGGTTGTGTTGTTTCTGGGTAAGGCTGGTAAATGATTGTGGGATTAGGTAACGGGGTGATGAGAGGGAATAGATGGGGAGATGGGAAGACTAGAGTGTGGAGGAATGACATGTTAGATATAATGTGTTACTGGGTAGTAGATCTAGGAATGGAGGTTATGACGGCTGTGATTCAGAGTCTAAGAAATTATTATTAAAGAGGACATGTAAGATATACAACTTACTGGTTATTGATGAGGATGCAGGTCCAAGAACTGTGATGACAAAGGTAGAACCTAGGTAGGATGTCCTGACAATCAGAAGATGAGATATCTCCCTCATGATGATCAGATGAGTGTCACAGGGCTCTGGTTATTTAGTTGCAGTCTTGGGCTTGATGTCCTTCTCTGCAAACTCTTCTTGTCTCTTCACTTGTCTCTGCTCGGCCAAGTAAATCTAGATTCTTTCGATGCTTCTCCTGATCCCGATCAAATGAAAATCTGATCCTTTTTTTTGGTTAGGGTGGTCATTTACAGGGAACCGATGGCGGTTACGCAACCGACGGCGGTCGAGTAGGAACCGGTATCGGTCAGGTCAAAGTGGGCTATTTTTAGTAAAATAGCCAGCTTTCCCTCCTTTTCTCCTGAGGGATTAGTTGCAGGGCTTGGTCAAGTCATTATGAGGTCAGTTTTGGGTGCGGGTGAGGAGTAATTAGTCATAGGTGTGGATTTGGACCAAGTTATAGGTCTTAATTAGGTTAGTTTAGGGTTAGGACTAGGTCATGATGAGGTGGCGAAATGAGGTGGCAGGTATGGTGATGTGGATTTATTAATTATAAGGTAATTAATAAATAATTGTGTAAGGTTTAGGTGATGAGGTTAGGTTGCGAAATGAGATGCGAGGTCACAGGGGGTCGTAAGACACAAATTTGGTGTCTACAGTGAAGGTGACTAGGAAATATCCCAGGTGAGTTCCTACAAGTTACTCGAGCTCCCAAGCTCATCAGCTAATCGGTGAGCTCCCAGAAGAGATTCCAAGTGAGCTACTTGGCAGCTATTTGGTGAGCTCCCAAGCAAGCTACTAAGAAAGCTCCTAAGAGAGCTACTTGGCAAGCTCCCATGTGATGTACCCATCAAGCTACTCGGTGAGCTCACAACTGAGCTCAAGTTAACCTGCTCAGTGAGCTACTGGGTGAGCTACTTGGTGAGATATTAAGTCAAGTTCCCAGGTGAGCTACTTGGTGAGCTACTCAATGAGCTCTGATAGGTGAGCTGATAGGGGAGATCCCATGTGAGTTAGCAAGGTGAGCATATCAGGTGAGCTCCCATTTGAGTTTTTAGGTGAGCTACTTAACAAGCTCCCGGGTGAGCTCAAATCAACCTACTTGGTGAGGTACTCGGTGAGCTCCCAAGGTGACCTACTTGGCAAGCTGACTCAACAGGTGAGCTCTAAGGTGAGCTACCAGGACAAGCTCAAGGTGAGTTGGCAAGGTGAGATCCTCAGTGAGCTCAAGGCGAGCTAGCAAGGTGAGCTAGTAGGTGAGCTCCCATGTGAGTTCTCATGTGAGCTACTTGACAAGCTCCGCAGGTGAGCTACATGTGACAAGTTCCTGAGTGAGCTCAAGTTGAGCTATTTAGATGAGCTACTAGGTGAGCTCAAGGTGAGCTATCAGGTGAGCTCCTAGGTGAGTTTTTCAAGAAAGCTCAAGTGGAGCTAGTCGATGAGTTCCCAGGCGAGCTCAAAGGTGAGCCAGTTGGAAAGCTGAGATTCAAGTTGAGTTAGCTTAGCGAAAATTGTCAGGGGAGCTCCTAGGTGAGTTCCCTATTGAGTTACTCGATGAGCTCCCAGGTGAGCTCAACTTGATCTAATCAGTGATCTCCTTGATGAGCTCACAAGTGAGCTCAAGTCAACCTACTTGGTGAGCTACTTAGGGAGCTCCCAAGCAAGCTGTTAGGTGACCTCTCAGGTGAGCTGTTATGCAAGCTCCTAGGTAAGCTAATTAGCAAGCTACTTGACTAATTCTGAGGTGAGCTACCTTCCAAGCTCAAGGAAATTTTACAGGTGAGCTCCTTAGTGAGCTCAAGGTGAGCTGGCAAGGTAAGCTGATCAGGTGAGCTCCCATGTGAGTTTTTAAGGTGAGCTTGTCAGGTGATCTTCTCATGTGATTTTTTGGGTGAGCTGCTTGATTTTTTTGGGTGAGCTGCAAGCTGTTAGGGGAGTTCTAGGTGAGTTTTTAAGAAATCTCAATTTGAGCTACTTGATGAGCTCCGAGGTGAGTTACTTGTCGAGCTTCCAATCAAGCTCTTAGGTGACCTACTCAGTGAGATCCCATGTAAGCTCAAAGGTGAGCTTGTCATCAATCTCTCAGGTGAGCTTACATATGAGCTACCAGATGAGCTCCAGGTGAGTTGGTAAGGTGAGCTCAAGGTGAGTTGGCAAGGTAAGCTCAAGGTGAGTTGGAAAGGTGAGCTATCAGAGGAGCTCCCTAGTGAGTTCCCAGGTGAGTTACTTGATGAGCTCCTAGGTGAACTCAACTCAAGTTGATCGGTGAGCTCCCAGAAGAGCTCTTAGGTGAGCTACTTGGCAAACTATTCAGGAGAGCTCCTAGGTGAGCTACTAGGAAAGCTCCCATGTGAGCTACTTAGCCAGCTCCTGACTAAAGGTTTTCCGGTGAGCTTACTCCTAGGTGAGCTTAAAAGGTGAGCTCAAGTCAACCTACTTGGGATAACTTGCTTGATGAGCTCTCAGGTGAGCTAAGATGTGCTCAGGTGAGCTCCTTGGTGAGCTCAAGGTGAGCTGAAGGTGAGTCTGGTAGGTGAGCTCCTAGGTGAGCTATGTGAGCAAGATACTCAAGGTGAGTTGGTAATCTGAGGTGAGCTACCAAATGAGCTCAAGGTGAGCTGGTCAAGGTGATCTCCTAGGTGAGCTCAAGGTGAGCTAGTGAGGTGAGCTATCACGTGACGTGATCTCATAGGGGAGTTTCTAGGGAAGCTCAAGTCGAGCTACGTGACAAGCTCCTGGGTGAGCTGCTTGCTCGAGCTCCCATCCAAGCTTCTAGGTGAGCTACTCAGTGAGCTTGTAGGTGAGCTCAAAGGAAAGCTTCTTCGTAATCTCTGAGGTGAGCTTACATGTGAGCTACCAAATGAGCTCAAGGTGATTTGGAAAGGTGAGCTCAAGGCAAGTTGGTACAAGGTGAGATCAAGGCAAGTTAGTAAGGTGAGTTGTCAGGTGAGCTCCCAGAAAATTTCTTAGGGCAGTTACACAACAAGCTCCCAGGCGAGCTCAACTCGAGCTGATCGTGAAGCTCCTAGAATAGCTTCCCTGTGAGCTACTTTATGAGCTATTCGGAGAGCTCCCAGGTGAGCTGCTAGGTGAGCTCCCAAGCGAGCTACTTGGTGAGATCCTAGGTGAGGTCCCTAGGGAGCTACTTGGCAAGCTCAGAAGTGAGCTCACAAGTGACTCAAGTCAACCTACTTAGTGAGCTACTTTTTGAGCTCCTAGACAAGCTCTCAGATGACCTCTCCTAGGTGAGCTACTTAGTGAGCTACTCGATGAACTCAGAGGTGAGCTACCAGACGAGCTCAAGGTGAGTTGGCAAGGTGAGATCCTAAGTGAGCTCAAGGTGAGCTAGCAAGGTGAGCTAATAGGTGAGCTCCCATGTGAGTTGGTAAGATGACCTTTAGGAAAGCTCCCATGTGAGTTTTGGGGTGAGCTACTTGATGAGCTTCAAGTCGAGCTAATCAACGAGCTCCTGGGAAAGCTCAAGGTGAGCTGACAAGGTGACCTATCAAGTAAGCTCCCAGGTGAGTTTCTATGTAAGCTCAAGTCAAGCTACTAGATGAGGACCTGGGTGAGCTACTTACTGAGCTCCCAACTGAGCTCCTAGGTGAGCTACTTGGTGGGCTCTTAGGTGAGCTCAAAGGCGAGCTTGTCAGTATTGTCTAAGGTGAGATTATATGTGAGCTACTAGATGAGATCAAGGTGAGTTAGCAAGGAAAGCTATCAGGTGAGCTACTAGGTGAGTTATCTAGGTAAGCTCTCAGGTGAGCTCAACTCAAGCTGATCAGAGAGCTCCTAGAAGAGCTCCAGGTTGAGCTCTTAGCAAGCTGTTTAGTGAGCTCCCAGGAAAGTTGCTAGGTGAGCTCCCAAATGAGCTCCTTGGTGAGCTCCTAGGCAAGGTCCCTAGTTAGCTCATAAGTGAGATTGCTAGGTGAGCTCCCAGGTGAGCTCCTAGGTGAGCTCCCGAGTGAGCTCTTAGATGAGCCCCCTAGGCTGAGCTACATGGTGAGATTGATCCATGAACTCTAAGGTGAGCTTACCAGATGAGTTCAAAGGGAGTTGGCAAGGTGAGCTCCTAAGTGAGCTCAAGGTGAGCTAGCAAGGCAAGATCCCATGTGAGTTTTTAGGTGAGCTGCTTGAGGAGAGTGTGGATGAGCTGTGAGTTCCTAGGCAAGTTACTTGACTAGCTCCTAGGTGAGATCAACTCGAGCTGATTATCGACAAGCTCCCAGAAGAGGTCCTAAAGTGAGCTACTTGAAAGATCTATTCGGTGAGCTTCTAGGTGAGCTCCTAGGTGAGCTACCAAGTGAGCTACTTTCTGAACTCCCATGTAAGGTCCTGGTGAGCTACTCAGTGAGCTCACAAGAAAGCTCAAATTAACCTACTCAAAATACTAGCTCCCAGTGAGCTCCCAGGTGAGCTATTAAGCGTGCTCCTAGGTGACCTACTTGGTGAGCTACTCGATGAACTCTGAGGTGAGCTACCAGACAAGATCAAGGTGAGTTGGTAAGGTGATCTCCTAAGTGAGGTCAAGGTAAGCTAGTAAGGTGAGCTGATAGGTGAGATCCTATGTGAGTTTCTGGGTGAGCTATCAGGAGAGCTCCCACGCAGTTTTCAGGTGAGTGACTTGACAAGCTCCCAGGTGAGCTCAAGTCGAGCTGCTTGGTGAGCTCCTGTGTGAGCTCAAGGTGAAGCTAGCAAGGTGAGCTATCAGGCGAGCTTGCATGTGAGTTTCTGTGCAAGCTCAAGTCGAGCTACTCGAGGAGCTCCTAGGTGAGCTGCTTATCGGGCTCCCAGCCAAGATCCTAGGTGAGCTGCTCAGTTAGTTCCCAGGAAAGCTCAAAGGTGAGCTTGTTGGCAATCTCTAAGGTGAGATTACAGGTGAGCTACCAAATGAGCTTAAGGTGAGGTGGCAAGGTGAGTTTAAGGGTAGTTTCTAAGGTGAGCTATTAGGTGAGCTCCCAGGTGAGTTCTCAGGTGAGCTACTAGACGAGCTAACAGATGAGCTCAACTCGAGATGATTAGAAAGCTCCCAGAAGAGCTCTCAAGGTGAGCTACTTGGTGAGCTGTTTAGCAAGCTCCAAGGTGAGCTTCTAGGTGAGCTACTTGACAAGCTCCCCAACAAGCTACTTGAGCAAGTTCCTGAGTGAGCTCAAGTTGAGCTATTTAGGTGAGCTACTAGGTGAGCTCAAGGTGAGCTATCAGGTGAGCTCCTAGTAAGCTACAAGGTAATCTCAAGTGGAGCTAGTCGATGAGTTCCCAGGCGAGCTCAAAGGTGAGCCAGTTGGAAAGGTGAGTTCAAGTTGAGTTAGCAACGAAAATTGTCAGGGGAGCTCCTAGGTGAGTTCCCTATTGAGTTACTCGATGAGCTCCCAGGTGAGCTCAACTTGATCTAATCAGTGATCTCCTTGATGAGCTCACAAGTGAGCACAAGTCAACCTACTTGGTGAGCTACTCAGGGAGCTCCCAAGCAAGCTGTTAGGTGACCTCTCAGGTGAGATGTTATGCAAGTTCCTAGGTAAGCTAATTAGGGAGCTACTTGACTAATTCTGAGGTGAGCTACCTTCCAAGCTCAAGGAAATTTTACAAGGTGAGCTCCTTAGTGAGCTCAAGGTGAGCTAGCAAGGTAAGCTGATAGGTGAGCTCCCATGTGAGTTTGTAAGGTGAGTTGTCAGGTGATCTTCCATGTGATTTTTTGGGTGAGCTGCTTGATTTTTTTGGGTGAGCTGCAAGCTGTTAGGGGAGTTCTAGGTGATTTTTTAAGAAATCTCAATTTGAGCTACTTGATGAGCTCCGAGGTGAGTTACTTGTCGAGCTTCCAATCAAGCTCTTAGGTGACCTACTCAGTGAGATCCCATGTAATCTCAAAGGTGAGCTTGTCATCAATCTCTCAGGTGAGCTTACATATGAGCTACCAGATGAGCTCCAGGTGAGTTGGAAAGGTGAGCTCAAGGTGAGTTGGTAAGGTAAGCTCAAGGTGAGTTGGAAAGGTGAGCTATCAGAGGAGCTCCCTAGGTGAGTTCCCAGGTGAGTTACTTGATGAGCTCCTAGGTGAACTCAACTCGAGTTCCATTGGTGAGCTCCCAGAAGAGCTCTTAAATGAGCTACTTGGCAAACTATTCAGCGAGCTCCTAGGTGAGCTACTAGGAAAGCTCCCATGTGAGCTACTTAGCCAGCTCCTACTAAAGGTTTTCGGTGAGTTACTCTATGAGCTCAAAAGCGAGATCAAGTCAACCTACTCAGTAAGTTGCTTGATGAGCTCTCAAGCAAGATGTGAGGTGAGCGCCTTGGTGAGCTCTCAAGTGAGTTGGTAGGTGAGCTCCTAGGTGAGCTATATGGCAAGATACTCGATGAAATCTGAGGTGAGCTACCAAATGAGCTCAAGGTGAGTTGGCAAGGTGATCTCCTAGGTGAGCTCAAGGTGAGCTAGTGAGGTGAGCTATCACGTGACGTGATCTCATAGGGGAGTTTCTAGGGAATCTCAAGTCGAGCTTCGTGACAAGCTCCTGGGTGAGATGCTTCTCGAGCTCCCATCCAAGCTTCTAGGTGAGCTACTCAGTGAGCTTGTAGGTGAGATCAAAGGAAAGCTTCTTGGTAATCTCTGAGGTCAGCTTACATGCGAGCTACCATATGAGCTCAAGGTGATTTGGAAAGGTGAGCTCAAGGCAAGTTTACAAGGTGAGATCAAGGCAAGTTAGTAAGGTGAGTTGTTAGGTGAGCTCCCAGAAAATTTCTTAGGGGAGTTACACAACAAGCTCCCAAGCGAGCTCAACTCAAGCTGATCGTCAAGCTCCTAGAATAGTTCCCTGGTGAGCTACTTTATGAGCTATTCGGAGAGCTCCCAGGTGAGCTGCTAGGTAATCTCCCAAGCGAGCTACTTGGTGAGATACTAAGAGAGGTCCCTAGCGAGCTACTTGGCAAGCTCAGAAGTGAGCTCACAAGTGACCTCAAGTCAACCTAGTTAGTGAGATAATTTTTGAGCTCCTAGACAAGCTCTCAGATGAGCTCCTAGGTGAGCTACTTAGTGAGCTACTCGAAGAACTCAGAGGTGAACTACCAGACGAGCTCAAGGTGAGTTGGCAAGGTGAGATCCTAAGTGAGCTCAAGGTGAGCTAGCAAGGTGAGCTAATAGGTGAGCTCCCATGTGAGTTGGTAAGATGACCATTTAGGAAAGCTCCCATGTGAGTTTTGGGGTGAGCTACTTGATGAGTTCAAGTCGAGCTAATCAACGATCTCTTGGGAAAGCTCAAGGTGAGATGACAAGGTGACCTATCAAGTAAGCTCCCAGGTGTGTTTCTATGTAAGCTCAAGTCAAGCTACTAGATGAGGACCTGGGTGAGCTACTTACTGAGCTCCCAACTAAGCTCCTAGGTGAGGTACTTGGTGGGCTCTTAGGTGAGCTCAAAGGCGAGCTTGTCAGTATTGTCTAAGGTGAGATTATATGTGAGCTACTAGATGAGATCAAGGTGAGTTAGCAAGGAAAGCTATCAGGTGAGTTACTAGGTGAGTTATTAGTTAAGCTCTCAGGCAAGCTCAACTCAAGCTGATCAGAGAGCTCCTAGAAGAGCTCCAGGTTGAGCTACTTAGCAAGCTGTTTAGTGAGCTCCCAGGAAAGTTGCTAGGTAAGCTCCCAAATGACCTCCTTGGTGAGCTCCTAGGCAAGGTCCCTAGTGAGCTCATAAGTGACTTGCTAGGTGAGCTCCCAGGTGAGCTGCTAGGTGAGCTCCCGAGTGAGCTCTTAGATGAGCCCCCTAGTGAGCTACATGGTGAGATGATCCATGAACTCTAAGGTGAGTTACCAGATGAGTTCAAAGGGAGTTGGCAAGGTGAGCTCCTAAGTGAGCTCAAGATGAGCTAGCAAGGAAAGATCCCATGTGATTTTTTAGGTGAGCTGCTTGATGAGATTGTGGATGAGCTGTGAGTTCCTAGGCAAGTTACTTGACTAGCTCCTAGGTGAGATCAACTTGAGATTATCGACAAGCTCCCAGAAGAGGTCCTACGTGAGCTACTTGAAAATCTATTCGGTGAGCTTCTAGGCAAGCTCCTAGGTGAGCTACCAAGTGAGCTACTTTCTGAACTCCCATGTAAGGTCCCTGGTGAGCTACTCAGTGAGCTCACAAGAAAGCTCAAATTAACCTACTCAAAATACTACTTAGTGAGCTCCCAAGTGAGCTATTAAGCGTGCTCCTAGGTGACCTACTTGGTGAGCTACTTGATGAACTCTGAGGTGAGCTACCAGACAAGCTCAAGGTGAGTTGGTAAGGTGATCTCCTAAGTGAGGTCAAGGTAAGCTAGTAAGGTGAGCTGATAGGTGAGATCCTATGTGAGTTTCTGGGTGAGCTATCAGGAAATATCCCACGCATGTTTTCAGGTGAGTGACTTGACAAGCTCCCAGGTGAGCTCAAGTCGAGCTGCTTGATGAGCTCCTGTGTGAGCTCAATATAAGCTAGCAAGGTGAGCTATCAGGCGAGCTTGCATGTGAGTTTCTGTGCAAGCTCAAGTCGAGCTACTCGAGGAGCTCCTAAATGAGCTGCTTATCGGGCTCCCATCCAAGATCCTAGGTGAGCTGCTCGGTTAGTTCCCAGGAAAGCTCAAAGGTGAGCTTGTTGGCAATCTCTAAGGTGAGATTACATGTGAGCTACCAAATGAGCTTAAGGTGAGGTGGCAAGGAGAGTTTAAGGGTAGTTTCTAAGGCGAGCTATTAGGTGAGTTCCCAGGTGAGTTCTCAGGTGAATTACTAGACGAGCTAACAGATGAGCTCAACTCGAGATGATTAGAGAGCTCCCAGAAGAGCTCTCAGGTGAGCTACTTGGTGAGCTGTTTAGCAAGCTCCAAGGTGAGCTTCTAGGTGAGCTCCCAAGTGAGCTACTTGATGAGCTCCTAGGTGATGTCCCCAGTGAGCTACTTGGCGAGCTAAATAGTGAGCTCACAAGCACAATCAAGTGAACCTACCTAGCGAGATACTCGGCGAGCTCCCAGATGAGTAGTTAGGTGAGCTATTAGGTTAGCTCCCATACGAGGTACTTGGTGAGCTACTTGATGAAATTTGAGGTGAGCTACCAGATGAGCTCAAGGTGAGTTAGCAAGGTGAGCTCCTAAGTAGGATTAAGTGATTTGATAGGTGAGCTCCCATGCGAGTTTTTGGGTGAGCTCTCATGTGAGTTTCTAGGTGATCTTTCAGGTGAGCTCCCATGTGAGTTTTAGGGTGAGCTATTTAACAAGCTCCCAGGAAAGCTCAAGTCAATCTACACAGTGAGCTCCTAGGTGAGCTTAAGGTGAGCTAGCAAGGTGAGTTGTTAGGTGAGCTCCTAGGCATGATTCTGGGTAAGCTCAACTTGAGCTGCTAGATGAGATCCTAGGTGAGCTACTTTCTGAGCTCCTAAGTGAGCTCCCAGGTGAGCTCAAAGGTGATATTTTTGGTAATATCTAAGGTGAGCTTACATGTGAGCTACTAAATGATCTCAGGGTGAGTTGGTAGGGTGAGCTCCCAGGTGAGTTACTCAACGAGCTCCTAGGTAAGCTCAACTTGAGCTGATTGGTGAGCTCCCAAAAGAACTCCCAAGCAAGCTACTTGGCAAGCTATTCAGAAAGCTCTCTGGTCAGCTACTAGGTGACCTCCCAAGTGAGGTACTTGGTGAGGTCCCAGGTGATGTCCCCGCCAAGCTACTCAGTGAGCTCACAAGTGAGCTCAAGTAAACCTACTTGGTGAGCTCCTAAACAAACTATTAGGAAAGCACCTAGGTGAGCTGTTAGTCAAGTTCCCAGGTAAGTTACTTGGCAAGCTACTTGATGAACTCTTATAGGGGAGCTCACATGTCAGTTGGCAAGGTAATCTGTCAGGTGAGCTCCCATGGATGTTTTCAGGTGAGCTACTTGACGAGCTCCCAGGTGAGCTCAAATTAAGCTACTAAGCAAGCTCCTAGGTGTGCTCAAGGTGAGCTTACAAGGTGAGATGTCAGGTGAGCTCCCATATGATTTTCCATGCAATCTCTGAGGTGTGCTGACATGCGAGCTACTAGAAGAGCTCAAGGAAAGTGGGCAAGGTGAGCTCAAGGCTAGTTTAAAAGGTGAGCTATTAGGTGAGCTCCTAGGTAAGTTCCCAGGTGAGTTACTCGAAGAGCTCCTGGATGAGATTAACTCAAGCTGATCAGCAAGCTACAAGAAGAGCTCAAGGTGAGCTCCCATGTGAGTTTTTGGGTGAGTTGTTAGGTGAGATCCCATGTGATTTTTTAGGTGAGCTACTTGAAAATCTCTGGAGTAAGCTCAAATTGAGTTGGCAAGGTGAGATCAAGGTGAGTTGGCAAGGTGAGCTACTAGGTGAGCTGCAAGGTGAGTTACTTGATGAGCTGCTTGGTGAGCTCACAAGAAATCTCAAGTCAACCTACTCTGAGAGATACTCGATGATATCCTAGGTAAACTATTAGGTGAGATACTTGGTGAGTTACTTGATGAACTTTGAGGTGAGCTACCAGATGAACTCAAGGTGAGTTAGAAAGGTGAACTCCTTAGTGAGCTCAAGGTGATCTTGCAAGCTGAGCTGATAGGTGAGCTATCAGGTGAGCTCCCATGTGAGTTTTCAAGTGAGCTACTTGATGAGCTCCTAATTGAGCTCAAGTGGAGATTCTTGGTGAGATCAAGGTGATTTAGCAAGGTGATATGTCATACAAGCTTCTAGGTGAGTTTCTTGGCAAGCTTAACTCGAGCTGCTCGACGAGATCCTGGGTGAGCTACTTTCTGAGCTCTTAGCTAAGCTCCTTGGTGAGATCCCAGGTGAGCTCAAAGGAAAGCTTTTTAGAAATTCTTAGGTGAGCTTATATGTGAGCTACCAAAAAAGCTCAAGGTGAGTTGGCAAGGTGAGCTTAAGGTGAGTTTTTAAGGTGAGCTGTTAGGCTATCTCCCATGTGAGTTACTAGGTGAGTTACTTGAAGAGATCCCAGGAGAGCTCAACTGGAGGTAATCAGCAAGCTCCTAGAAGAGCTCCTAGGTGATCTACTTTCTGAGCTATTCAGCGAGCTCCCAGGTAATCTGCTAGGTGAGCTCCCAAGTTAGCTACTTGGTGAGCTCCCAGGTGAGGTTCCCCATGAGTTGCTCAGTAAGCTCACTAGTGGGCTCACAATTGAACTCAAGTCAACCTACTTGATAAGCTACTTGGTGAGCTCTGAGGTGAGCTAATTGAAGAGCTACTCAAAAAAGTTTGAGGTGAGCTACCAGACGAGCTCAAGGTGAGTTGGGAAGGGGAGGTAATCAGTGATCTCAAGGTGAGCTATTAAGGTGAGCTCCCATACAAGTTTCTAGGTGAGATCTCATGTGAGTTTTTGGGTGAGATTCTTGACAATATCCCAAGTGAGCTCAAGTCAAGCTACTCAACGAGCTCCTAGGTGAGATAAAAGTGAGCTGGAATGGTGAGTTTTCGAGTGAGCTCCTAGGTGAGTTTCTGGCAAGCTCGAGTCGAGCTACTTAATGAGATCCTAGGAAAGCTACTTACCGATATCCCAACCAACCTCCTAGGTGAGATGATCAGTGAGCTTCTAGGTGAGCTGAAAGGTAAGCTCAATTGGAGTTAGGAAGGTGAGCTCAAAGTGAGTTGGCAAGGTGAGCTGTCAAGTGAGCTCCAAGGTGAGTTACTCGAAGAGCTCCTTGGTGAGCTAAACTTTAGCTAATCAATGAGCTCCTAGAAGAGCTCAAGGTGATCTACTTACCGGGCTATTCACCGAGCTCCCAGGAAAGTTTCTATCTGAGCTCCCAAGCGAGCTACTTAGCGAGCTCTTAGGTGAGGTCCCCGATGAGATGATCATTGAGATCACATGCAAGCTCAAGTAAACCTACTCAGTGAGCTTCTCGTTTATCTCCAAGGTAAGCTATTAGTGAGTTCCCAAGTGAGATGTTACGTGAGCTCCTAGGTGAGGTCCCCGGTGAGTTTCTCGATAAGCTCACTAGTGAGCTAATAAGTGAGCTCAAGTCAATGTACTCAGCAAGCTACTCAGTGAGCTCCCAGGTTAGATGCTTGAAAAACTCCAAGCTGAGCTAGTAAATGAGCTTAAGGAAAGTTGGGAAGTAGAACTCCTCAACAAGCTCAAGGTGAGCTGATAGGTGAGCTCCCATGCAAGTTTCTAGGTAAGCTGTCAGGTGAGCTTCCATGTGAGTTTTTCGGTGAGCTTCTTGATGAGCTCCTAGGTGAGATCAAGTAGAGCTGCTTGGAAAGCTCATAGGATAGTTTCTAGGAAAGGTCAAGTCGAGCCACTCGATGAGTTCTTGGGAAAGCTTCTTGCCAAGTTCTCATTAGAGCTGCTAGGTTAGATGCTCAGTAAGCTCTCGAGTGAGATCAGCCAAGTTGGCAAGGTGAGCTCAAGGCCAGTTAGGAAGGTGAGCTCAAAGTGAGTTAGTAAGGTGAGCTGTCAAGTGAGCTCCTAGGTGAGTTACTCGATGAGCTCCTGTATGAGCTCAAATCAAGCTAATCAGTGAGCTACTTGGGGAGCTGTTCTGTGAGATCCCAAGTGAGCTGCTAGGTGAGCTCCCATGTGAGCAACTTGGCGAGCTCCCAAGTGAGGTCCCTGATGAGCTTATCGATGAGCTCACAAGTGAGATCAAGTCAACTTAATCAGTGAGCTACTCAGTGAGCTCCCAGGTGAACTGTTAGGAAAGATCCTAGGTGAGTTGTTAGGCTAGCTCCTAGGTGAGCTACTTGGAAATTTACTCGAAGAACTCTGAGGTGAGCTACTAGACATGCTGAAGGTGAGTTGGCAATGTGATCTCCTTAGCAAGCTCAATGTGAGATGGAAAGGTTAGCTCCCATCTGATTTGGTAAGGCATTCTGTCAGGAAAGCTCCCATGTGAGTTATCAGGTAAGTTGCTTGACGAACTCACAGGCGAGCTCAAGTCGATTTACTCGGTGAGCTCCTGGGAAAGATCAAGGTAAGCTAGCAAGGTGAGTTGTAAAGCAAGCTCCCAGGAAATTTATCATGTAAGCTCAAGTCGAGCTACTCAACGAGCTCCTAGGTGAGCTACTTGCTGAGATCCTAGCTGAGCTCCTAGGTGAGATACTTTATTTTCTCATAAGTGAGCTCAAAAGTGAGCTTGTCAGCAATATTTAAGGTGAGCTTACATGCCAGCTACCAGATGAGCTCAGGGCAAGTTGGAAAGGTGAAATCAAGTCGAGTTAGACAGATGAGCTCAAGGTGAGTTGGTAAGGTGAGCTGTCAGGTGATCTCCCAAGTGAGTTCCCAGGTGAGTTACTCGACAAGCTACTGGGAGAGCTAAACTTGAGCTAATCAGTGAGCTCCTAGAAGAGCTTCTAGGAAAGCTACTTGCCAAGCTTTTAAGTGAGCTCCTAGGTGAGTTACTTGATGAGCTCCTGGGTGAGCTTAACTTGAACTGATTGGTGAGCTCCCAAAATAGCTCTTGGGTGAGCTACTTGGCAAGCTATTTTGTGAGCTCCCAAGAAGGCTCCCAGGTAAGCTGATAGGTGAGCTCTCAGGTGAGGTCCCTAATGAGCTACTCGGTGAGCTCATAAGTGAGCTCAAGTCAACCTACTTAGAAATCTACTCGATGAGCTCCCAGGAAAGCTATTAGGTGAGCTCCCAGGTAACCTATTAGTTGAGATCCTAGGTGAGATACTTACCGAGTTGCTTGATGAACTCTGATGTGAGCTACCATATTAGCTCAAGGTGAGTTAGCAAGGTGAGCTCCTTAGCAATCTCAAGGTGAACTAGAAAGGAGAGCAGATAGGGGAGCTCCCATGTGAGTTAGCAAAATGAGCTATCAGGTGAACTCCCCTTCGAGTTTTTAGGTGAGCTACTTGGTGAGCTCCCTGAATGAGCTCAAGTCAAGTTGCTTAGTGAGCTACTAGGTGAGATCAAGCTGAACTGGAAAGGTGAGGTGTCACATGAGCTCCCAAGATAGGTGATTTTCTCGGTAAGCTCCCAGTTGAGCTTTTTAGTAATCTCTGAGGTGAGCTTACATGTGAGCTACCAGATGAGCTCAAGGGTAGTTAGCAAGGTGATCTTGAGGTGAGTTGGGAAGGTGAACTCAAGGCGAGTTAGTAAGGAAAGCTGTTAGGTGAGCTACTAGTCAAGTTCCATGGTGAGTTACTAAATGAGCTCTCAGGTGAGCTCAACTCAAGCTGATCAGTGAGCTCCTAGAACAGTTTCTGATTAAGCTACTTAGATAGCTATTTGGTGAGCTCCTAGGTGAGTTGCTAGGTGAGATCCCAAGAAAGATACTTGGTGAGCTCCCAATTGAGGTCCCTGATGAGCTTCTCGGTGAGCTCATAAGTGAGCCCAAGTCAACCTACTCGGTGAGCTACTGTATGAGGTCATAGGTGAGTTGTTAGGTGAGCTCCCAAGTGAGCTGTTAGTCGAGCTCCTAGGAAAGCTACTTGGTGATTTTCTCAACGAAATCCAATGTGAGCTGTCAGATGAGCCCAAGGTGAGTTGGTAAGGTGAGCTCCTTAGAGAGCTCAAGGGGAGCTGGTAAGGAAAGCTGATAGGGGAGCTCCCATGTAATTTGGAAAGGTGAGCTATCAGGTGAGCTTCCATGTGAGTTTTTGGGTGAGGTTCTTGACAAGCTCCCGGGCTAGGTCAAGTTGAGCTGCTTGTTGAGCTCTTGGGTGAGCTCAAGGTGAGCTGTCAAGCGAGGTCCTAGGTAAGTTTCCAAGAAAGCTCAAGTCGAGCTGCTCGATGAGTTCTTGGGTGAGCTGCTTACCAAGCTCCCAGCCAAGCTCCTAGGTGAGCTACTTAGTAAGCTCCCAGGTGAGGTCAAAAGTGAGATTGTCAGTAATCTCTAAGGTGAGCTTATATACGAGCTACTAGATGAACTTAAGGTGAGTTTGCAAGGCAAGCTCAAGGTGAGTTAGTAAGGTGAACTCAAGGTGAATTTGCAAGGTGAGCTATCAGGTGATCTCCCAGGTGATTTCCTAGGTGAGTTACTCAATGAACTCCCAAGAAAGATCAACTCAAGCTAATCAGTGAGCTACCAGAAGAGCTCATAGGCAAGCTACTTGGTGAGCTCCCATCTGAGGTCCCCAGTGAGCTACTTAGTGAGCTCACAAGTGAGCTCATGTTAACCTACTTGGTGAGCTGCTTGGTTAGTTTCCAAGTGAGATATTAGGTGAGCTCCCAAGTGATTTATTAGGTGAGCTCCGAGGCGAGCTACCAGGTGAGCTGCTAGGTGATCTCAAAAGTGAACTACTTTGTGAGTTCCCAGTTGAGGTCCTTGGTGAGCTACTCAGTGAGCTCACAAGTGAGCTCAAGTTAACCTACTTGGTGAGTTACTCATTGAGCTCCCAGGTGAGCTACTAGGTGAGCTCCCAGGTGAGCTACTAGGTGAGCTCCCAAGTGAGTTACTTGGCGAGCTGCTCGATGAACTCATAAGTGAGCTACGAGATGTACTTAAGGTGAGTTGGTAAGGTGAGATCCTTAGTGATATAAATTTGATCTGGAAATGTGAGCTAATAGGTGATCTCCCATGCGAGTTGGCAAGGTGAGCTATCAGGTGATCTCCCATTCAAGTTTTCAAGTGAGATGCCTAACGAGCTCCCAGGAAAGCTCAAGTCAAGCTGCTCTACAAGCTCCTGGGTGAGCTACTTACCGAGTTCCTAGCCCAAATCCTAGGTGAGCTACTCTGTGAGCTCCCAAGCGAGCTCAAAGGTGAGCTTGTCAACAATCTCTAAGGTCAACTTACATACACGCTACCAGATGAGCTCAAGGTGAGTTAGCAAGGCAAGCTCAAGGAGAGTTGGTAAGGCAAGCTCAAGGTGAGTTAGAAAGGTGAGCTATAAGGTGACATCACAGGTGAGTTCCCAAGTGAGTTAATCGATGAGCTCCTACACGAGCTCAACTCGATCTGATCAGAAAGCTCTCAGAAGATCTCCCAAAGCGAGCTACTTGGAAAGCTAATCTGCAAGCTCCCAAGTGAGCTGCTAGGCAAGCTCCCAAGTGATCTACATGGCAAGCTCCCATATGAGGTCCCCAGTGAGTTTCTTGGTGAACTCACGAGCAAGCTCAAAATCAAGGTCAACTCAACCTACTCAGCGAGTTGATCCATGAGCTCCCAGGTGAGCTGCTAAGTAAGCTCCCAAGTTAGCTACTTGGTGAGCTACTTGATGAACTTTGAGGTTAGCTACCAGATGAGCTCAAAGTGAGTTGGCAAGGTGATCTCCTTAGCAATCTTAAGGTGAACTGGCAAGGTGACCTTATAGGTGATCTCCAATGTGAATTTCTGAGTCAGCTACTTGACGAGCTCCCGGGAGAGCTCAAGTCAAGCTAATCTTAGAGCTCCTAGGTGAGTTACTCCATGAGCTCCTAGGTGAGTTTCCAGGAAAGCTCAAGTTGAGCTACTCGACAAGCTCCTAGGTGAGCCATACGGTGAGCTCCAATTTTATCTCAAAGGAGAGATTTTCTGTAATCTTTGAGGTGAGCTCTGAGGTAATCTCTGAGGTAAGCTCCCATTTTAGCTCAAAGGAGAGTTCAAGGTGAGTTGGCAAGGTGAGCTATTAGGTGAGCTCCCAGGTGAGCTCTTAGGTGAGTTACTTAATGAGCTCCTAGGAAAGCTCAACTCAAGCTAATCAGTGAACTCCTAAAATAGCTCGTAGGTGAGCTACTTGGAGAGATTTTCAGAAAACTCCCAGGTGAGATGCTAGGTGAGCTCCTAAGAAAATTACTTAGCAATCTCCCAGGTGAGGTCCCTGATGAGCTCATAAGTGAGCTCAAGTAAACCTACTCAGTGAGCTCCTAGGTGAGCTATTAGGTAACTTCCTATGTGAGCTGTTAGGTGAGCTTCTAGGCAAGCTACTTCTTGAGATGCATGATGAACTCTGAGGTGAGCTACTAGACTAGCTCAAGGTGAGTTGGCAATGTGAGCTCCTCAATGAACTCAAGGTAAGCTAGATGGGTGAGCTGATAGGTGAGATCCCATGGGATTTTGTAAGGTGAGCTATTAGGTGAGCTCTCATGCAAGTTTTGAAGCAAGATACTTGAAAAACTCCCAAGTGAGCTCAACTTAAGTTACTCGTTGAGCTCCTGGGTGAGCTCCCAGGTGAGTTTCTGGGCAAGATCAAGTAGATATTCTCAACGAGCTCCTGGGTGATCTCCTTGCTGAGCTCCTAGCCGATCTCATAGGTGAGCTACTCGGTGAGCTCACAAGCAAGCTCAAAGGTGATCTTGTCAGCAATCTCTGAGGTGAACTTACATGTGAGCTACCAGATGAGCTCAAGGTGAGTTGGCAAGGAGAGATTTCAACTGAGTTCCTAAGTGAGTTACTCAATGAGCTCCTATGTGAGCTCAACTCGATCTGATCAGTGAGCTCCCAGAAGAGCTCCCAAGTGAGCTACTTTACAAGCTAATCAATGATCTCCCAGGTGAGATGTTAGGAAAGCTCCTAAGTGAGTAACTTGGTGAGCTGCTTGGTGAGCTACTTGGTGAGCTACTCAATGAACTTTGAGGTGAGCTACCAGACGAGATCAAGGTGAGTTGGCAAGGTGAGCTCCTTAACGAGCTCAAGGTGAGCTGGCAAGGTGAGCTCCCATCTGGTTTAATAAGGTGAGCTTATCGGTGAGCTCATAAGTGAGTTGACAAGTGAGATCAAGTTACACTACTCAGTGAGCTCCTAGGTGAACTACTTGGTGAGCTAATCGACGAACTCTAAGGTGAGCTACAAGATAAGTTCAAGGTGAGTTAGCAAGGTGAGCTTGTCAGTGAGATCAAGGAAAGCTCCCATTTGATTTGATAATGTGAGCTCTCATGTGAGTTTTCACACAAGCTACTTGACGAGCTCC
This sequence comes from Taxus chinensis, assembly GCA_019776745.2. Lineage (NCBI taxonomy): Eukaryota > Viridiplantae > Streptophyta > Pinopsida > Cupressales > Taxaceae > Taxus > Taxus chinensis. The sequence continues at coordinate 902,118,300 of CM034151.1, read as the reverse complement.
CGAGTGAGCTCAAGTTGAGCTGTTCGACCGAGCTCCTGGGAAGCTCAAAGTAAGCTAGCAAGGCAAGCTTTCAAATGAACTCCCAGGGGAGTTTTTAGGAAAGCTCAAGTTAAGTTGGTCGACGAGCTCCTAGGTGAGCTGCTTGGTCAGCTCTGAGGTGAGCTCAAAGGTGAGATTTTTGGTAATCTATAAGGTCAGCTTACATGTGAGCTACCAAATTAGCTCAAGGTGAGTTTGCAAGGTGATCTTAAGGGGAGTTAACAAGGTGAGTTGTCAGATAAGCTCCTAGGTGAGTTACTCGACAAGCTCCCAGGTGAGCTCAACTCGAGTTTATCAGAAAGCTCCTAGAAGATCTCTTAGGTGAGCTACTTTGCAAGCTACTCGATGATCTCACAAGTGACCTTAAGTCAACCTACTTAGTGAGCTACTCGATGAGCTCCCAGGTGAGCTGTTAGGTGAGCTTCCAGGTGAGCTATTAGCCAAGTTCCTAGGTGACCAATTTGGCAAGCTGCTCGATTAACTCTAGGGTGAGCTACCAAATGAGCTCAAGGTGATTTGGAAAGGTGAGCTCCTTAGAAAGATTAAGGTGAGCTGGAAAGGTGAGCTAATAGGTGAGCTCCCATGTGAGTTTCTAGGTGAGCTATCAGGTGACCTCCCATGTGAGTTTCTAAGTGAGCTGTCAGGCAAGCTCCCATGTGAGTTTTAGGGTGATCTGTTTGACAAGATCCTAGGTGAGATATTTGATGAGCTTTCGGGTGATCTCAAGTTGATATTCTTAGTTATCTTAAGTTGAGTTGACAAGGTGAGCTATTAGGTGAGCTCCTAGATGAGTTTCTAGATAAGCTCAAGTCAAGTTGCTCGATGAGCTCCTGTGTGACCTAGTTTCAAGCTCCCAGTCAAGCTCCTAGGTGAGCTCAAAGGATAGCTTACCAGTAATCTCTAAGGTGAGATTACATGTGAGCTACCAGATGAGCTAAATGTGAGTTAACAAGATGAGCTAGAGGTGAGTTGGCAAGGTGAGCTTAAGGCAAGTTGGCAAGGTGAGCTATTAGATGAGATCCTAGGAAATTTACTCAATGAGCTTTGAGGCTAACTCAACATGAGGTGATCAGTGAGATCCCAAAAGATCTCCTAGTTTGGTTGCTTGGTGAGCTATTCAACAAGCTGCTAGTTGAGTTACTAGGTGAGCTCCTGAGCGAGCTACTTGGCGAGGTCCCCAGTGAGCTCACAAGTGACCTGTTAGGTGAGTTCCTAGGTGAGCTCCCAGGTAAGCTACTTGGTGAGCTTCTCGATGAACTCTGAGGTAAGCTACTAGATGAGCTCAAGGTGAGTTAGCTAGGTGAGCTTCTCAGTGAGGTTAAGGTAAGCTAGCAAGGTGAGTTCTCATGTGAGTTTTCAGGTGAACTTCTTGACGAGCTTCTAGAAGAGCTATGAATTCCCAAGTGAGTTACTTGATGAGATTCTGGGTGAGATCAAATTGAGATGATTGGTGAGCTCCTAGAAGAGCTCCTAGGAAAGCTACTTTACAAACTATTTGGTGAGATTCTAGGTGAGCTGGTAGCCGAGCTCCTAAGAGAGCTACTTGGCAAGATCCCATGCGAGGTCCCCAGCGAGCTGCTTGGTGAGCTCACAAGCAACCTCAAGTCAACCTACTAGACGAGCTGCTTAGTGAGCTCCTAGGTGAGCTGCTGGGTTAAATCCCAAGTGAGTAACTTTGTGAGCTACTTGATGAACTTTGAGGTGAGCTACCAGAAAAGCTCAAGGTGAGTTGGCAAGGTGATATCCTAAGTGAGCTCAAGGCAAGCTGGCAAGGTGGGCTCCCATGCGATTTTTTGGGTGAGCTGTCAGGTGAGATCCCTTGCAAGTTTTCAGGTGAGCTACTTGACAAGCTCCCAGGTGATCTCAAGTAAATCTACTCAGTGAGATCCTTTGTGAGCTCAAGGCATACTGGTAAGGTGAGCTGTCATGTGAGCTCCTAGAAAAGTTTTTGATCAATCTCAAGTCGAGTTGCTCAAGGAGCTCCTGGGGATGCTAATTTCTGAGGTCCCAGTTGAGCTCCTAGGTGAACTACTCAGTTAGCTCCTAGATGAGCTCAAGTTGGAGCTTGTCAACAAGCTCTAAGGTGAGCTTACATGCGATCTACCATATGTGCTCAAGGTGAGTTGGAAAGGTAAGCTTAAGGGGAGTTGGCAAGGTGAGCTGTCAAGTGAGCTCTTAGGTGACTTACTTAATGAGATCCTAGGTGAGATCAACTTGAGCTGATTGAAAAGCTCTTAGAAGAGCTCTTAAGTGAGCTACTTGGTGAGCTCTAAGGCAATCTGCCAGGTGAGCTCCATAGCGAGCTACTTGGCGAGCTCCTAGGTAAGGTCCCCAGTGAGATGCTTGGTGAGCTCAAGTCAACCTACTTAGTGAGCTACTTGGTGAGCTTCTAGGTGAACTGTTAGTTGAGCTCTCAAGTGAGTTGTTAGGTGAGCTCCTAGGTAACCTACTTCTCGAGCTACTCGACGAACTCTGAGGTGATTTACCAGATGAGCTCAAGGTGAGTTAGCAAGGTGAGCTCCTTAGTGAGCTTAATAGGAGCTAGTAAGGTGAGCTGATAGGTGAGCTCCCATGTGAGTTTATGGGTGAGCTATCAGGTGACCTCCCATGTGGGTTTTCGAGTGAGCTATCAGGTGAGATCCAATGTGAGTTTTAGGGCAATCTACTTGATGAGCTCCTGGGTGAGCTCAAGTCTAGCTGCTTGGTGAGATCTTGGCTGAGCTTAAGGTGAGATGACAAGGTGAGCTATAAGGTGAGATACAAGGTGAGTTTTCAGGTAATCTCAAGTTGAGTTACTTGATGAGCTCCTAGGTGAGCTACTAATCAAGATCCCAGTTGAGCTCTTAGGTGAGCTGCTCGATGAGCTCCTAGGTGAGCTCAAAGGTGAGCTTGTTGGCAATCTTGAGGTGAGCTTATATGTGAGCTCATGGTGAGTTGGTAAGGTGAGATCAACTCTAGCTAGTAATGTGAGCTCAAGGTTAGTTGGTAAGATGAGCTATTATATGAGCTCCTAGGTGAGTTCCTAGGTGAGTTACTTGATGAAATACCGGCAAGCTCAACTTGAGCTGATTAGATAGCTCCTTGAAGAGCTTCCAGGAAAGATGTTAGGTGACCTCCCAAGTGAGCTACTTGGTGACCTACCAGGTGAGATCCCTGGCAAGCTACTTAGTGAGCTCACAACTGTGCTCAATTAAACTTACTTGGTGAGCTGCTTAGTGAGCTTCTAGGTGAGATCCCAGGTGAGCTGTTAGTCGAGTTCCCAGGCAAGCTACTTGGTGAGTTTCTCAATGAACTCTGACAGGGGAGCTCCCATGCGAGTTGGTGAGTGAATCTATTAGGTGATATCCCATGTACATTTTTGGGTGAGATACTTAATGAGCTCCTGGGCAAGATCAAGTCAATCTACTTGGTGAGCTACTCAGTGAGCTCCCAGGTGAGCTACTTAGTGAGATACTCGATGAACTCCAAGGTGAGCTACAAGATGAGCTCAAGGTGAGTTGGTAATGTGATATCCTCAGTGAGCTCAAGGTGAGTTAGCACGGTGAGATGATAGGTGAGCTCCCATCTGAGTTGGTAAGGCAAGCTCCCATGTGAGTTTTCATGCGAGCTGCTTGACGAGCTCCCAGGTCAGCTCAAGTTGAGCTACTTGGCTAGCTCAAGGTGAGGCTGTAAGGTAAGATTTCTGGTGAGATCCCAGGAAAGTTTTTTAGGTAAGCTCAAGATGAGCTGGTAAATGAGCTCCTAGGAGAGCTCAAAGGTGAGCCAGCTGGAAAGGTGAGTTCAAGGCGAGTTGGGAAGGTGAGTTATCAGGAAAGATCCTAGGTAAGTTCCAAAATGAGTTACGCGATGAGCTCCTGGGTGAGCTCAACTCGATCTGATCGGTGAGTTCCCAGAAGAGCTCCCAGGTGAGCTGCTAGGTGAGCTCCCAAGTGAGCTACTTGGACAACTACAAGGTGAGATCCCTAACGAGCTACTTGATGAGCACACAAGCGAGCTCAAGTCAACCTACTTGGTGATCTACTCGGTGAGTTCCTAGGTAAGCTATTAGGTGATGTTAGGTAAGCTCCCAGGTGATCTAATTAGAGAGCTAGTTGACAAACTCTAAGGTGAGCTACCTTCCAAGCTCAAGGTGAGTTAGCAAGGTGAGCTCCTCAGAAATCTTGAGGCGAGCTAGCAAGGTGAGCTGATAAGCAAGCTCCCATGCGAGATGGTAACGTGAGTTGTTAGGTGATCTCCCATGTGAGTATTTGGGTGAGCTACTTAACAATCTCTTGAGCAAGCTCAAGTCGAGCTGTTGAGATCTATGTGAGTTGGCAAGGTGAGCTTTAGGTGATTTGGCAAGGTGAGCTCAACGGGAGTTTGCAAGGAAAGATCAAGGTGAGTTAACAAGGTGAGCTATCAGGTGAGCTCCTTCACAAGTTCACATGTAAGTTACTTGACGAGATATAGGGTGATTTTAACTCGATTTGATCAATGAGCTCACAGAAGAGCTCCTAGGTGAGCTATTTGATGAGCTATTTTGTGAGCTCCTAGGCAAGCTACTAGGAAAGCTCTGAAGCGAGCTACATAGCGAGCTCCTAGGTAAGGTTCCTAGTGAGATACTCGATGAGCTCAAGTCAACCTACTTGCTGAGCTACTTTTTGAGCTCTTAGGTGAGATGTTAGGTGATCTTTGAGGTGAGCTCCCAGGTGAGCTACATGGCGAGCTACTTGACAAACTCCGAGGTGAGCTACTAGACGAGCTCAAGGTGAGTTAGCAAGATGAGGTCCTCAATGAGCTCAATGTGAGCTAGCAAGTCGAGCTGATAGGTGATGTCCCATGTGAGTTGTCAGGGTGAGCTATCAGGTGAGATCCTATATGAGTTTTTAGGTGAGCTCAAGTCGAGCTACTTGGTGAGCTCCTGGGCAAGCTCAATGTGAGCTTGTAAGGTGAGCTGTCAAGTGAGCTCCCAGGTGAGTTTCCAAGGAAGCTCAAGTCAAGCTGCTCAATGATCTCCTAGGAAAGTTACTTTTTGAGCTTCCATCCAAGCTCCTAGGTGACCTACTTGAAGAGCTTCCAAGTGAGCTCAAAGGTGAGATTTTCATAAATCTCTTAGGTGAGCTTACATGTGAGATACCAGATGAGCTCAAGGTGAGTTGGCAAGGTGAGCTCAAGGTAAGTTTATAAGGTGAGCTCAAGGTAAGTTATTAAGGAATGCTTTCAGGTGAGCTCCTAGCCAAGTTCCTAGGTGAGTTACTCAATGAGCTCCCAGGAAAGTTGAACTGAAGCTAAAGTCGAGCTCCTAGGTGAGCTACTTGGTGATGTACTTGACAAAATCAGAGGTGAGCTATTCGAAAAGCTCAAGGTGAGTTGGAAAGGTGAGCTCGTCAGTGAGCTCAAGGTGAAATGGCAAGGTGAGCTGATAGGTGAGCTCCCACATGAGTTGGTAAGGTGAGCTATCAAGTGAGCTCCCATGTTAGTAGCGAGCTCCCAGGTAAGGTTCCTATCGAGATACTCAGTGAGCTCAATTCAACCTACTTGGTGAGCTACTTTGTGAGCTCATAGGTGAGCTGTTAGGTGAGATCTTAGGTGAGCTCCCAAGTGAGCTACATTGCGAGTTACTCGACGAAATCTAAGGTGAGCTACCAGACAAGCTCAAGGTGATTTGGCAAGGTGAGCTCTTCAACGAGCTCAATGTGAGCTAAAAAGTTGAGCTGATAGGCAAGGTCCTATGTGAGTTGTTAGGGTGAGCTATCAGGTGAGATACTATGTGATTTTTTAGGTGAGCTCAAGTCGAGCTACTTGGCGAGCTCCTGGGCAAGATCAACGTGAGCTTGTAAGGTGAGCTGTCAAGTGAGCTCCTAGGTGAGTTTCCAAGGAAGCTCAAGTCAAGCTGCTCAACGAGCTCCTAAGAAAGCTACTTGTTGAGCTTCCGTCCAAGCTCCTAGGTGAGCTACTCAAAGAGCTTCTAGGTGGGCTCAAAGGTTAGCTTCTCAGAAATCTCGGAGGTGAGCTTACATTTGAGATACCAGATGATCTCAAGGTGAGTTGGCAAGGTGAAGTCAAGGTAATTTTATAAGGTGAGCTCAAGGCAAGTTAGCAAGGCAAGCTGACAGGTGAGCTCCTATCCAAGTTCCTAGGTGAGTTACTCAATGAGCTCCCAGGGGAGCTGAACTCAACCTAAAGTCGAGCTCCTAGGTGAGCTACTTGGTGAGGTACTTGAAAAACTCAGAGGTGAGATATTGGAAAAGCTCAAGGTGAGTTGGAAAGGTGAGTTCCTCAATGAGCTCACGGTGAGCTGACAAGGTGAGCTGATAGGTGAGCTCCCACGTGAGTTGGTAAGGCAAGCTATCAAGTGAGCTCCCATGTTAGTAGCGAGCTCCCAGGTAAGGTTCCTAGTGAGATACTCAGTGAGCTCAAGTCAACCTACTTGGTGAGCTACTTTGTGAGCTCCTAGGTGAGCTCTGAGGTGAGCTCTTAGGTGAGCTCCAAGGTGAGCTACATGGCGAGCTACTCGATGTACTCTAAGGTGAGCTACCAGACGAGCTCAAGGTGAGTTGGTAAGGTGAGATCCTCAGCGAGCTCAATGTGAGCTAGCAATTCGAGCTGATAGGTGAGGTCCCATGCGAGTTGTCAAGGTGATCTATCAGTTGAGATCCTATGTGAGTTTTCAGGTGAGCTCAAGTTGAGCTACTTGGCGAGCTCCTGGGAAAGCTCAACGCGAGCTTGTAAGGTGAGCTATCAAGTGAGCTCTCGGATGAGTTTCCAAGGAAGCTCAAGTCAATCTGGTCAACGATCTCCTGGGAAAGCTACTTGTTGAGCTTCCATGCAAGCTCCTAGGTGAGCTACTCGAAGAGATTCCAGGTGAGCTCAAGGGTGAGATTCTCAGAAATCTCTGAGGTGAGCTTATATGTGAGATACCAAATGAGCTCAAGGTGAATTGGCACGGTGAGGTCAAGGTAAGTTTATAAGGTGATCTCAAGGCAAGTTAGCAAGGCAAGCTATTAGGTGAGCTCCTAGCCAAGTTCCTAGGTGAGTTACTCAATGAGATCCCAAGTGAGCTAAACTAAAGCTAAAGTCGAGATCCTAGGTGAGCTACTTGGTGAGGTACTTGAAAAACTTAGAGGTGAGCTATTGGAAAAGCTCAAGGTGAGTTGGAAAGGTGAGCTCCTCAGTGAGCTCAAGGTGAGATGGAAAGGTGAGCTGATAGGTGAGCTCCCACGTGAGTTGGTAAGGTGAGCTATCAAGTGAGCTCCCATGTTAGTTTTGTTGTGAGTTACTTGACGAGCTCAAGTCGAGCTGCTTAGCAAGCTCCTGGGTGAGCTCAAGGTGTGTTAGTAAGGTGACCTATCAGGCGAGCTCCCAGGTGATTTTTCGTGTAATCTAAATTTAAGCTGCTTGAGAGGACCTAGGTGAGATACTCAGTGGGCTCTTAGGTGAGCTCAAAGGTGAGCTTTTCAGAAATTTTTGAGGTGAGCTTATATGTGAGCTACAAGATGAGCACAAGGTGATTTGGAAAGGCAAGCTATCAAGTGAGATCTGAGGTGAATTCCTATTTTAGTTATTTGATAAGCTCTCGGGTGAGCTCAACTTGAGCTGATCGATAGGCTCCTAGGTGAGGTACTTGGTGATCTGAAAATGTGATGTTGTAATTTTTATCACTTTTATAGTTTCCAAAGATCGTGATTTTTTTAACCAATTTTAAGTATTCTTGAATCCACAAATTGATTAAATTCTGATTATTTTGCATCCATAGAAGTGCGGAAAACTTGTGTAGCAAATAAATAATCAGAAAAACTGAAAAGACTCAGATAACAAAAGAGATTGTTTACGGGGTTCGGAATTCCTACGTCCCCGGGTTCAGATTGAACCGATCCATTAATAATATTGAAATGCAAGTACAATAACTCTTACAAACAACCAATAATGAATCACAACCTGCAAATGAGCTGATCAATGTCCCAAGAACTCTGAAAAATAGTAGAAACTATCCCAAGAACGATCCGTGGCTCTTACAGTGTTTTCACAATGTGATCTCCCTGCAACTGTGTTAGAAAAACACCTACAAATGGAGATTTAAAAACATTCCATGAAAAAAAATCATATTTCTGAGATCAGATCTGAATTCTGAACACTTTTCATGTTTACACCAAGTCACAATTCGGACTAGAAGTGCATTGAAATTCGTGTTTTCCAACTGGCTGTCTTGAAGATCCCTGTTAAAATCTGCATTCAAAGCTTCCAAAAATAGGATAAAAATCATCAAAAAAGATCAAACCTTACATCATTGGAATTTTCTCATAATTCTCTACATTTCATCTTTTTACTCCAAAATGCCCAATCTGAGTGCACGGCCTTCAAAAATGGCGTTCTCTGCAATCTGGTCCTTAAGCTCTTCTACACAGACCTGTACCTGAGTGTTGTTTAAATAACACTGAGCGTTGTCTTATAGTGCATCCGGCCTTGTAGCTGAATTGGTTGGGCAGATGGGTCTTTGAAAGGAGAGGTCATGGGTTCAAAACCCAGCGGCCATATTTTTTGGCGGAGTTTATTTTGTTTGGGGGATAAAAATCCCACATTCTCCGCTAAAAGGAATAATTTATGGTTTAAAATAGGCATGCTAACCCATGTAATACGTGATTAAGGTCACGTCCTCCCCCATTTTTCTCGGGCTGTGCATTCTTCTCCCACTGAGTCATGTGGGTTCTGTTTGGGGATTGTGTCGGCCACTCCATGTGGTGAGCTAGATAGTTATTCGCCCATTGAATCGGGCTTTGCATTGGTTTGTCTAACATGCCCGTGATATGGGCCGAGCTTTGTTTGTGGAACCACCAAGTCATTCGATGGGATATTGAAAATCCCAAACCATGTGGTATATATTCCAAACCTGTCCCGAGTGCCATGTGGAAATAACACCGAGCAAACATAGTAAGAACTCGGTCAATTCAAAACGTATGACATGGAACCATATGGCAATGCATGATGAATAATTACTAAAGCACTATGAAATTCGACCACACAATAATGATATTTCAATAATGAAATATGGCAATAAATATACCACTTGTCGACCCTTGATAGGAAAATCGAGCGAATTCGACGAGTGGTGGCAAGCCACGTGGTGGCTTGTGGACCCACCACGTCGGCGATAATACCATAGTCCACATGGCGGCCGGGCTCCCCTCCGTAATAAAAGTTGAGCCTCTTGTTCCCGTGCACCATTTTTACGCTTGTCGAAGACCGGTGATCGAAAACCAACAAACAACTCCCTTTTGCCTTTTTGCCACGTGTCGCAGTGCGATTGGTCCAATTATTGACCAGTTGACCAGAGTTGACTTTCCTGTTGACCGAACTTTGACCGGACATATCTAGAGCTCCCGATGTCCGTTTTTCGCGTTCTTACAGTCGTTGGAAAGCTCTCGAGATGATCTTCTGCACTGACACCATTTAGGGATGTTTAGGGAATGTTTTCAAAAATGATCCCCTGATCACACCTCCCCACTGAGAAAGGCTTTTTGTCCACAAAAAGCTGTGTATCAACCCACAAAAACATGCTATCTCTTCCTGCATTGCACAAACACATACAAGAACCCAAAATAACATTATAGGTTAAATAAATATAAATAGTTGATTAGCTAGTCACATAACCGATCAGATAATAACACCCAATTAAGCTAGTGTTCAACTGAAACGCTGCAACCCTGTCAACTCTACGCACAACTGTGAACTATCATACCCCACTGTAATGCCATCACAAATAACTGACCAGATAATAACACCCATTCTATTACGGAAAGCTAGTGTTCAACTGTCACTTTGTGATACGGCCGATTACCAAAAATTACAATTCCATAACACAGATCAGTATACAAGACATCTAAACTGCCCACAATTAGGCTAGTGCCCACTGCCCATCTGAAACTGTAACAACTGCAAGTATTCACTATCAGAATATAATAGACTATCAATGCCCAAAAATAGCTATAGTCAATAACTGAATCAACATGAATATGCCAAAACACTGTATCGCCATCACAAATAATAAGTCAGATAATAACACCCATCTATAACAGAAGCTAGTGTTCAACTGAACACTTTGTGATTATGCTGATTACAACTGCAAGTTTCAAATTTAGACATGCTACTGATGCCTATCCCTGCATAGTGTTTTCAACAATGGAACTACCAACCAATCTGAGAAAACAAAACATGAGTATGATGAACCTATCACTCAAATCTTCTCTTCAGCTGTTTCCATTCATTTTCAAAGCTTAAATATCAACTTAGGAATGAATCCTTATCAATCAACAGGAATCCCTAAAATATAGCTCTGAAAAACAATTTGCTTGCCTACTATCAACAATTTACTGTAGTGCAAATATAAAGTTGAGGAGTGTTTTTCCCAACCAATCACTTGGGTTTTTCCGTTTTGGTTGTTTTACCTCCTCAGTACCACAATGAGTTTTAGTTAAGTTTAGCACTGTTGGTTTTACAATACTTGTTCTTTTTAACAACTTTCCAATTTTGTTGTTTAGAAACAAACCAACAAACCTTAACATCATGACCATTCCTATTACAATGGGAACAAAATTTAACTTCCCTGTTTTTAGGAGTCTTACCCATTTTACCATTCTTAGAACTCTGTCTACGAGAATGATTCCCCTGTTTAGGAGAGGTAACCTTCTTGCCATTTCTCGCCTTTCCTTGGTGAGATTGGTCTTTAGCACCTGCCTTATCATTCACAAAAGGCGTTAACTTCTTAATCAAATTTTTCCTCTTCCAACAATATGCAACAGAATGATTAGTACCTTCACAAAATGTGCAAGGGAAAGCATATTTCTGCCTACCAAAGCTATATTGTTCCAACTGAAAGAGTGTATTAGAAGTTTTAGGATTTTATTTTCCCTTAGTGCTATTTTTAGTGTAAGTGGAAGGAGGTGGAATCTGATTACCTCTTTTACCTGTTTTCTTACACCTTTCATTGTTCCTCCTGATGGCAGAATCCTGCAATTCTAGTGGTGTAGATCCTTGGCTGTTGGAAGCTTGTCTTCCTTCAGCTGCTTTGGAACTTTCTCCAATTTCCATTTTCCCACTAGAATAACCCAAACCTGCAAACCGAGGTTGATCCTCTACCTGTATTGGGTTAGCATCACCTTGTCCATTTTTACCAAGGCCCGTTCCATTAAATCCCATCTTAACCATTAGCTTAGACCCAATTCCCTTAGTGTGTTTTTCAAACTGACCCAAAGGAACATCTGAAACTGAATGAGAGGAAGAATTAAAATGTGAACAACTTACAGTGCATTCTGTCATAGTACCTGCATCTGATTTGGAAGGCATTTCCTTCTTGTGTTCACCTTGTTGCAACTTTTCCAAGAGGGCATCCTTGGTCCGTATTTCTTCCTGCAACTCTTTCACAAAGCCCATCAACTTCTTGCTCTCTTCAAGCATCTTGTTGACATACTCCTCTTTCTTGGTTATAGAGGATTGTGGCTCAGATTTTAACCGCACTATTTCCTCTTCCAAGGAATAAAATTTATCTCTCAAGAAAGATTTTTCTTCTTGGAGTTGGCAGTTTATGGCTTCAAGCTCATCCAGTTGCTCCTGTTTGGATGACTTGCCCATGATTCCCGGTTCCTGCAAACACAACCTGTACTTCCCAAAACTGCACACTGCAAAAGAAGATTAACAAGCCCCAAAATGTCTGCACACTGAAAACTGAAATCAATACTGAAACTGAAGCCAAACACAATTAGAAGCTAATCCGGCAATCTAACTGCTCTGATACCAAACTTGATCTGAAAACGTGATGTTGTAATTTTTATCACTTTTATAAGTTTCCAAAGATCGTGATTTTTTTAACCAATTTTAAGTATTCTTGAATCCAAAATTGATTAAATTCTGATTATTTTTCATCCATAGAAGTGCGGAAAACTTGTGTAGCAAATAAATAATCAGAAAAACTGAAAATACTCAGATAACAAAAGAGATTGTTTACGGGGTTCGGAATTCCTACGTCCCCGGGTTCAGATTGAACCGATCCATTAATAATATTGAAATGCAAGTACAATAACTCTTACAAACAACCAATAATGAATCAAAACCTGCAAATGAGCTGATCAATGTCCCAAGAACTCTGAAAAATAGCAGAAACTGTCCCAAGAACGATCCGTGGCTCTTACAATGTTTTCACAATGTGATCTCCCTGCAACTGTGTTAGAAAAACACCTACAAATGGATATTTAAAAACATTCCATGAAAAAAAATCATATTTCTGAGATCATATCTGAATTCTGAACACTTTTCATGTTTACACCAAGTCACAATTCGGACTAGAAGTGCATTGAAATTCATGTTTTCCAACTGGCTGTCTTGAAGATCCCTGTTAAAATCTGCATTCAAAGCTTCCAAAAATAGGTTAAAAATCATCAAAAAAGATCAAACCTTATATCGTTGGAATCATCTCAGAATTCTCTACATTTCATCTTTTTACTTCGAAATGCCCAATCTGAGCGCACGGCCTTCAAAAATGGCGTTCTCTGCAATCTGGTCCTTAAGCTCCTTTACACAGACCCTGAGTGTTGTTTAAATAAGGTACTGAGCGTTGTCTTTTATCTCATCCGGAGCTTGTAGCAGAATTGGTTGGGCAGGATGGGTCTTTGAAAGGAGAGGTCGTGGGTTCAAAACCTCCCAGTGGCCATATTTTTTGGCGGAGTTTATTTTGTTTGGGGGATAAAAATCCCACATTCTCCGCTAAAAGGAATAATTTATGGTTTAAAATAGGCATGCTAACCCATGTAATACGTGACTAAGGTCACGTCATCCCCCATTTTACTCAGGCTGTGCATTCTTCTCCCACCATGAGTCATGTAGGTTCTGTTTGGGGATTGTGTCGGCCACTCCATGTGGTGAGCTAGATAGTTATTCACCCATTGAATCGGGCTTTAAATTGGTTTGTCTAACAGCCCGTGATATGGGCCAAGGATTTGTTTGTGGAACCACCAAGTTCATTCCACGTGGATATTCCAAAATCCCAAACCATGTGGTATATATTCCAAACCTGTACCGAGTGCCATGTGGAAATAACACCGAGCAAACATAGTAAGAACTCGGTCAATTCAAAACGTATGACATGGAACCATATGGCAATGCATGATGAATAATTACCAAAGCACTATGAAATTCGACCACACAATAATGAAATAATGGCAATAAGTACCACTTTTCGACCCTCGATAGGAAAATCAAGTGAATTCGACGAGTGGTGGCAAGCCACGTGGTGGCTTGTGGACCCACCACGTCGGCGATAATACCTTAGTCCACACGGTGGCCGGGCTCCCCTCCGTAATAAAAGTTGAGCCTCTTGTTCCTGAGCACCTTTATTTTTTTACGCTCGTCGAATATCGGTGATCGAAAACCAACAAAGAACTCCCTTTTCCCTTTTCTCCACATGTCGCAGTGCGATTGGTCCATTATTGACCAGTTGACTAGAGTTGACTTTCCCGTAGACCGAACTTTGATCAGACATATCTAGAGCTCCCGATGTCCGTTTGTCACATTCTTACAAACATTGGAAAGATCTCTCGAGATGATCTTCTGCACTGATACCATTTAGGGATGTTTAGGGAACGTTTTTCCCTCAAAAATGATTCCCTGATCACTTGGATCAAGCTGTTCGGAGTGCTCCTAGGTAAGTTGCTATGTGATCTCCCAAGCTCAAGCTACTTGGCGAGCTCCTAAGTGAGGTACATGGCAATCTCACAAGTGAGCGGTTACATGAGCTCCTTGAAGTCAGCTATTCGGTGAGCTCCCAGGTGAGCTCCTTGGTGAGCTACTCCATGAACTCTCAGGTAAGCTACTACAAGATCCTAAGGTGAGTTGGCAAGAAAAGCTCCTAAGTGAGCACTGACTTGATGAGCTCTTGGATCTGCAAGGTTAGCTGTGAGTTCCCAGGTGAGCTTACTCAACTAGTTATTCTCAGCAAGATTGAACTCGATATGATCCCGGCGAGCTCCAAGTAGATGTCATAGGTGAGCTACTTGACAAGCTGTTTGGTGAGATTCTAGGTGAGCTGCTAGGAAAGCTCCCAAGTAAGATACTTTCCAAACTCCCATGCGAGGTCCTTGATGAGATGCTTGGTGAGATCAGAAGAAAGCTCAAGTAAACCTACTCGATAAATTTCTTGGTGAGCTCCTAGGTGTGCTGTTGGGTGAGCTACTAAGGTGAGCTGCTACGATGAATTTTGAGGTCAGCTACCAAACAAGCTCAAGGTGAGTCGGCAAGGTGATCTCCTAAGAGAGCTCAAGGTGATCTCGCACAAGTGAGCTAATAGGAGAGCTCCCATATGAGTTTCTGGGTGAGCTATCAAGAGAGCTCCCATGTGAGTTTTCAGGTGACCTGCTTGATGAGCTCATGGGTGAGATGCTTGACGATCTCACGGGTGAGCTCAAATCGAGCTGCTCGGTGAGCTCCTGTGTGACCTCAAGGTGAGCAAGAAAAGTGAGCTGTCAGGTGAGCTCCCATGTGACTTTCTAGGCAAGCTCAATTCGAGACTGCTCAAGGAGCTCCTGAACGAGCTACTTACTGAGCTCCCAGTCTCTTAGCTCCTAGCTAAGATACTTAGTTACCTCCCAGGTGAGCTCAAAGGTGAGCTTGTTCTTAATATTTAAGGTGAGCTTACATGTGAGCTACCAACATGAGCTTAAGGTGAGTTGGCAAGGTGAACTCAAGGGTCAGTTTTCAAGGTGAGCTATTAGGTGAGTTCCCAGGTGAGTTACTTGACGAGATCCCAGGTGAGTTCAACTCAAGCTGATCAGCGAGCTCTCAGAAGAGGTCTTAGGTGAGCTATTTGGTGAGCTCCAAGGTGAGCTTCTAGGTGAGTTCCCAAGCGAGCTACTTGGTTAGCTCTTAGGCGAGGTCCCTAGTGAGCTACTTGGTGAGCTCATATCAAGTAATCTCAAGTTCATCTACTCGGTGAGCTCCCAGGTGAGTAATTAGGTGACCTCCTAAGTGACCTATTAGGTGAACTCCACAGGTGAGGTACTTAGAGAGCTACTCAATGAAATCCGAGGTGAGCTACCAGACAAGCTAAAGGTGAGTTGGCAAGGTGAGTTCCTCATGGAGCTTAAGGTGAGATGACAAGGTGAGCTGATAGGTGAGCTCCCATGTGAGTTTTTGGGTGAGCTATCAAGTGAGCTCCCATGCAAGTTTCGAGGTGAGATCTTAGAGTAATCTCCCATGTGAGTTTTAGCATGAGCTATTTGATAAGCTCTCAGGTGAGCTCAAGTTGACCTGCTCAATGAGCTCCTAGGTGACTTACCGTTAAGGTGAGTTGGTAAGGAGAGATCCTAGGTGAGATTCTAGGTAAGCTCAAGTCGAGGTACTCGACGAGCTCCTAAGTTGAGATTTTTACAGATATCTCAACTGAGCTCCTAGGTGAGCTTATATGTGAGCTACAAGATGAGCTCAAGGAAAGTTTGTAAGGTAAGCTCAAGGTAAGTTGGAAAGGTGAGCTCAAGGTGAGTTGGTAAGGTGACCTTTCAGGTGAGCTCCCAGTTGAGTTCCTATGTGAGTTACTCAACGAGCTATCAGGTGAGCTCAACTTGAGATGATTGGACAAGCTCCCAAGCTTAAGATCTCCTATCTGAGCTACTTGGTGAGATCATCGGTGAGCTCCCAAGTGAGCTACAGGTGAGCACCCAAGAAGGTACTTGGTGATCTCTTAGGTGAGTTCCCCGGTGAGCTGCTCGGTGAACTCACAAGTGAGCTCCAGTCAACCTACTCAGCGAGCTACTTAATGAGCTCCCAGGTAAGTTGTTAAGTGAGCTCCTTGGAAAGCCACTTGGCGAGCTTACTTGACACCTGGGACTCTGAGGGGAGATACTAGAAAATTCATGGCAAGCTGAAAAAGTTGGGAGCTCTATAGTGAGCTCAAAGCGAACTGGCAAGGTCAACTGATTACTCAATGAGCTCCCATGTGAATTTTTAGGTGAGCTACTTGATCGAGCTCCTGGATGAGCTATGAGTTCCCACGCGAGTTACTTGATTTGAGATCCTTCAGGCGAGCTTAACTCGAGCTTAACATCGGTGAGCTCCCAAGTGAGCTGCTAGGTGAGCTCCCAAGTGAGCTACTTACCGAGCTCCTAGGTGAGTTCACCAGTGAGCTTCTCAGTCAAATCTCACAAGTGAGCTCACAAGCGAGCTCAAGTCAACTTACTCGATGAGCTACTCAACTTGAGCTCTACCAGGCAAGCTACCTTAGGTGAGCTCCCAGGTGAGATACTTGGTGAGCTACTTGATACAACTCTGAGGTGAGCTACCAGATGAGCTCAAGGAGAGTTGGCAAGGTGAGCTCCTCAGTGAGCTCAAGGTGAGCTCCTAAGTGAGCTCAAGGTGAGCTGGCAAGGAGAGCTTATAGCTTTCCCATGCAAGTTTTTGGGTGGCTCACCTATGAGCTAATCAGGTGAGCTCCTATGTGAGTTTTTAAGTGAGCTATTTGATGAGCTCTCAAGTGGGCTCAAGTCAAGTTGCTTAGTTAGCTCAAGGTGAGATGGTAAGGTGAGCTATCAGGTGAGCTATGAACTAGGTGTACTCTTAGCATGACCTGTTCGGTGAGCTCCCCAGGTGAGCTTTAGGTGACCTACTCGAAGAACTCTGAGGCAAGCTACCAGAAGAGCTCAAGGTGAGTTGTCAAGATGATCTCCTCAGTGAGCTAAAGGCAAGGTAATAGAAAGCTCCCATGTGAGTTAGTAAGGTGAGCTTTTAGGTGAGCTCCCATGATAGTTTCTGAGGTGAGCTTACTCGGTGAGCTCTTGGGTGAGCTCAAGGTGAGCTAGCAAGGTGAGATCCTAGGTGAGTTTCCAAGAGAGCTATTGGGAAAGCTCCTGTGTGAGCTCAAGGTGAGCTAGTAATGCGAACTATCAAGTGAGCTCACCTAGGTGAGTTTTTGTGGCAAGCTCAAGTTGAGATATTCAATGAACTCATGCCTGAGCTCAAAGGTGAGCTTGTTAGCCAATCTCTGAGGTGAGCTTACATGCAATCTACTAGATGAGCTCAAGGTAAGTTGGCAAGGTGAGCTCAAGGTGAGTTAGCAAGGCGAAGCTCAAGGCAAGTTGGCAAGGTAAGCTATGAGGAGAGCTCCCAGGTGAGCTACTAGGTGAGCTCCCAAGTGAGCTTACTTGGCGAGCTCCCAGTGAGGACCCCGGTGAGCTCTTAGCAAGCTCACAAGTGAGGTCAAGTCATCCTACTCGATAATTTATTTGGTGAGCTCCTAGGTGAGCTGTTAGTCGATCTCCCAGGTGATTTGTTAGGTAAGCTCCCATGAAATATGTTAGGTGAGCTACTCGATGAACTCCAAGGTGAGCTACCAAATGAGCTCAAGGAAAGTTGGCAAGGTGAGCTCCTCAGTGAGTGCAAGGTGAGCAAGGGAGAAATGATAGGTGACTTCCCATGTGAGTTCCCAGGGTTAGCTATCAGGTGAGCTCCTATGTGAGTTTTTATGTGAGCTACTTGACGAGCTCTTGGGTGAGCTCAAGTTGAGCTGCTCAGTGAGCTCCTAGGTGAGCTCAAGGTGAGCTAGCAAGGTGAGCTGTCAAGCGAGCTCCCAGGTGATTTTCTAGGAAAGCTCAAGTCAAGTTGCTTGATGAGCTCCTGGTGAAAGCTACTAGTCTGAGCTCCCAACCAAGCTCTTAGGTGAGCTTCTCAGGTGAGCTCCTCGGTGAGCTCAAAGGTGAGCTTATTGTGGAAATCTCTAAGGTGAGCTTACATGAGAGCTACCAAATGAGCTCAAGGTTGGTTGGCAAGGTGAGCTCAAGGAAGTTTGCTAGGTGAGCTCAAGGTGAGTTGACAAAGGTGAGCTCCTAGGTGAAATTTCAAGGTGAGTTACACAAGGAACTCCTGAGGTGAGCTCAACTCAAGTTAATCGTGAGCTCCAAGAAGAGCTCCCTGGTGAGCTACTTTAGTGATCTATTTGGTGAGCTCCCAGGTGAGCTCCCAAGTGAGCTACTTGGTGAGCTCCTAATGAGCTCTACTTGGAAAGCTCCTAGTTGAGGTAAGATGCTACGGTGAGTTCACAAGTGAGCTCAAGTCAACCTACTCAGTGAGCTACTTGTTGAGCTCCCAGACGTGAGCTACCAAATAAGTGAGCTGACTTAGCAAGGCAGGCTCCTTAGTGAGCTCAAGGTGAGCTTAGTAAGGTGATCTCCCACTCGAGTTGGTAAGGTGAGCTATCAAGAGAGCTCCCATAGGTGAGTTTTTAGGTGAGCTACTTGATGAGCTCAAAGTCGAGATACCTCGGTAAGCTCAAGGTGAGCTGGAAAGGTTAGCTCCCAGGTGATCAAGTTTTCTTTGCAATCTTCCAAGTAATCAACTTGATGATCAACGACTACCTAGGTGAGCTTCCAGGTGAGCTGCTAGGTGAGCTCCAAAGTGAGCTACTTAGTGAGCACTCCAGGTACAAGGTCCCCGACGAGCTGCTTGGTGAGCTCACAAGTGAGCTCACAAGAAAGTCAAGTCAAACTACTCAATGAGCTACTTGGTGAGCTCCCAAGCAAGCTATTAGGAAAGCTCCCTGGTGAGCTACTTAGGTGAGCTACTTGACAAACTCTGAGGTGAGCTACCAGACACGCTCAAGGTGATTTGGCAAGGTGAGCTCCTAAGTGAGCTCAAGGTGAGCTGGCAATGCAAGCTAAGAGGTGAGCTCCCATGCGAGTTTCTGGGTGAGCTGATCAAGTGAGCTCCCATACGAGTTTTTGGGTGAGCTACTTGACGAGCTCCCGGGTGAGCTCAAGTCGAGCTGCTCGGTGAGCTCCTGTGTGAGCTCAAGGTGAGCTAGCAAGGTGAGCTATTAGGTGAGCTCCTAGGAAATTTTTTGGCTAAGCTCAAGTTGAGCTACACAATGAGCTCCTGGGTGAGCTACTTTCTGAGCTCCTAGCCAAGCTCCTAGGTGAGCTACTCGGTGAGCTCCCAGGAGAAGCTCAAAGGTGAGCTTGTTAGCAATCTCTGAGGTGAGCTTACATGCGAGCTACTAGATGAGCTCAAGGTGAGTTGGCAAGGTGAGCTCAAGGGGAGTTGGCAAGTAAGTTATCAGGCAGCTCCCAGGTGAGTCTCCTAGGTGAGTTACTTAACGAGCTCCTAGGTGAGCTCAGGTTGAGCTACTCAGTGAGCTCCCAGAAGGTGAGCTTAAGGTGAGCTATTAGGTAAGATCCTAGGTGATTTTCTGGGTGAGGTCTCAAGTCAATCTACTCAACGAGCTCCTAGGTGACATATTTCTAAGCTCCTAGCCAAGCTCCTAAGTGAGCTTCTTAGTGAGCTCCTAGGCTAGATCCCTTGCGAGCTACTCAGATGACCTCAAGGCAAGTTAGCAAGGCAAGCTCAAGGTGAGTTGGTAAGGTGAGCTGTCAGGTGAGCTCATAGGTGAATTCCTAGGTGAGCTACTTGACGAGCTCCCAGGTGAGCTTAACTTGAGCTTATTAGTTAGCTCCTAGAAGAGCTCCTAGATGAGCTACTTGGCGAGCTGTTTGGTGAGCTGCAATGTGAGCTGTTAGGCGAGCTCCTAGGTGAGTTATTTGTCAAGTTCCCAAGCAAGCTACTTGGAAAGATGCTTGATGAACTCTTGATAGGGGATCTGATAGGGGAGCTCCCATGTGATTTGGCAAGGTGAATCTGTCAAAGGTGAGCTCCCATACACAGTTTTGGGTGAGCTACTTGAAGAGCTCCTGGGGGAGCTCAAGTCAACCTACTCGGAGAGCTACTCGGTGAGCTCCCAGGTGAGCTATTCGGCGAGTTGTTCGACGAAATCTGAGATGAACTTCAAGATGAGCTCAAGGTGAGTTAGTAAGGTGAGATCCTCAATGAGCTCAAGGAAAGCTAGCAAGGTGAGCTGATAGGTGAGCTCCCATTTGAGTTAGCAATGCGAGCTATCAGGTGAGCTCCCATGAGAGTTTTCATGTGAGCTTCTTGAAAATATCCTGGGTGAGCTTCTTGATGAGCTCCTAGGTGAGTTCAAGTTGAGCCACTTGGTGAGCTCCTGGGTGAGCTCAAGGTGAGCTTGCAAGGCAAGCTGTCAGGAGAGCACCCAAGTGAGTTTTTCAGGAAATCTCGAGTCGACCTGGTCGACGAGCTCTTGGGTGAGCTATTTACCAAGCTCCTAACCGAGCTCCTAACTAAGCTACTCAGTGAGCTCCCAGGTGAGCTCAAAGGTGATCCAACTAGTAAGGTGAACTTAAGGTGAGTTGGTAAGGCAAGCTATCAGGTGACCTCCCAGGTGAGTTACTCGATGAGCTCCCGGGTGAGCTCAATTCGAGCTGATCAGTGAGCTCAAGTCAAGTTGATCAGTGAGCTATTTGGCAAGCTATTCGGTGAGCTCCCAGGTAAGCTACTATGTGAGCTCCCAAGTGAGCTACTTGGTGAGATGTTTAGCAAGCTCCCAAGTGAGCTCAAGTTAACCTACTCAACGAGATCTGAGGTAAGCTATTAGGTGAGATCTCTGGTGAGTTGTTAGGAAAGTTCCCAGGTGAGGTACTTGGCGAGCTACTTGTAAAAATCTGAGGTGAGCTAGCTTTCGAGCTCAAGGTAAGTTGGCAAGGTGAGCTCCTCAGTGAGCTCAATGTGATCTGATAAGTGAGCTCCCACATGAGTTGGCAACATGAGCTATAAGGCAAGCTCCCATGTGACTTTTCGAGAAATATCAAGTCGAGCTACTCAACGAGCTCATGGGAAACTTACTTACTGAGCTCCCAGTCAAGCTCCTAGGTGAGCTTCTTAGTGAGATCCCAAGCGAGCTCAAAGGAAAGTTTCTTGTCAGTAATCTCTTAAGTGAGCTTACATACGAGCTACCATATGAGCTCTAGGTGAGTTGGCAAGGTGAGCTCAAGGTGAGTTTGCAAGGTGAGCTCAAGGTGAGTTGGCAAGGTGTGCTATCGGGTGAGCTCCCAAGTGAGTTACTTGACGAGCTCCTGGGTGAACTCAACTAGAGTTGATCGCTGAGCACCTAGAAGAGCTCCCAAGTGAGCTACTTCGTGAGCTATTTGGTGAGCTCCTATGTGAGCTATTAGGTGACCTCCCAAGTAAGCTACTTAGTGAGCTCCTAGGTGAGGTCCTAGTGAGCTTCTCGGTGAGCTCATACTTGAGCTCAAGTCAACCTACTTGGTGAGCTATTCAGTGAGCTCCCAGGTCAGATGTTATGTAAGTTCGCAGGCTGAGTTGTTAGGTGAGCTACTTGGCAAGCTACACGATGAACTCTGAGGTGAGCTACCCAATGAGCTCAAGTTGAGTTGGCAAGGTGAGATAGTCAACGAGCTCAACGTGAGCTGATAGGTGAGCTCGCATGTGAGTTAGCAAGGTGATTTTTCAAGTGAGCTCCCATGTATATTTTTAGGTGATCTATTTGACTAGCTACCAGGTGAGCTCAAGTCGAGCTACTCAGCGAGCTCCTGGGTGATCTACAAGTGAGCTAGAAAGGTGAGCTATCAAGTGAGCTCTCGGGTGAGTTTTTAGGCAAGCTCAAGTCAAGATGCTTAACAAACTCTTAGGTGAGATGCTTATCAAGCTCCCTGTCAAACTCCTAGGTGAGCTTACATGTGAGCTACCAGATGAGCTCAAGGTGATTTAGAAAGGTGAGCTCAAGGTGAGTTTTTAAGGGGAGATCAAGGTGAGTTGGCAAGGCAAGATGTCAGGTGAACTCCTAAGTTAGTTCCCAGGTGAGTTACTTGACGAGCTCCTGGATGAGCTCAACTCAAGCTTATTAGTAAGCTCCCAGAAGAGCTCTTAAGCTAGCTACTTGGTGAACTATTCGGTGAGCTCCTAAATGAGCTGCTAGGTGATCTCCCAAGTGAGCTACTTGGTGAGCTCCCAAGTGAGGACCCCAATGAGCTACTCAAAGAGCTCATAAGTGAGGTCAAGTGAACCTGCTCAACAAGCTTCTTGGTGAGCTCCCAGGTGAGCTGGTAGGTGAGCTCTTAGGTGAGCTGTTAGGTGAGCTACACGATGAAATCTAAGGTGAGCTACTTGACGAGCTCAAGGTTAGATGACAAGATGAGCTCTTTAGTGAGCTCAAGGTGAGCTGGTAAGGTGAGCTCTAATGTGACATGGTAAGGCAAGCTATTAGGTGAGATCCCATTTGAGTTTTTGGGTGATCTACTTGACGAGATCCCAGGTGAGCTCAATTTGAGGTGCTTAGAAAGATCCTGGTTGAGCTCCCAGGTGAGTTTCTAGGTAAGCTCAAGTTGAGCTACTGTATGAGCTCCTGGGAAAGCTGCATGATGAGCTCTCATCTAAGCTCCTAGTTGAGATACTCAGTGAGCTCCCAAGCGAGCTCAAAGTTGAGCTTGTCAGCAATATTTGAGGTGAGCTTACATATAAGCTACCAGATGAGCTTAAGGTGAGTTGACAAGGTGAACTCAAAAGAGAGCTCAAGTAAACCTACTTAGAAAGATACTTAATGAGCTCCTATGTGAGCTATTAGGTGAGCTACTTGGTGAGATACTCGAAAAAATTTGTGGCAAGCTACCAGAAAAGCTTAAGGTGAGTTGGAAAGGTGAGCTCCTTAGTGAGCTTAAGGTGGGTTGATAAGGTGAGCTCCCATATGATTTTTCAAGTGAGCTTCTTGACAAGCTCCTGGATGAACTGGGAATTTCCATGTTAGTTACTCGATGAGATCCTAGGTGAGCTTAACTCGAGCTTATCGGTGAACTCCCAGAAGACCTCCCAGGTGAGCTACTTGGTGAGCTATTCACAAAGATCCCAGGTGAGCTTCTAGGTGAGCTCCCAAGTTACCTACTTGATGAACTCCTAGGTGAGATCCCTGGTGAGCTACAGGGTGAGCTTAAGGTGAGCTAGCAAAGTGAGCTGTAAGGTGAGCTCCCAAGCGAGTTTACAGGAAAGCTCAATTCAAGCTACTTGATGAGATCTTGGGTGAGATACTTTTTGAGCTCCAAGCTGAACTCCTAGGTGATCTACTCGATGAGCTCCTAAGTGATTTCAAAGGTGAGATTGTCGGTAATCTCTGAGGTGAGCTTACATGTGAGGTAAAAGATGACCTGAAGCTGAGTTAGCAAAGTAAGCTCAACTTTAGTTGGAAAGGTTAACTCAAGGTTAGATCCTAGGGAAGTTCCCAGGTGAGTTACTCGATGAGCTACCAGGAAAGCTCAACTTGAGCTGATTGATGAGATCCCAGAAGAGATTCCAAGCAAGCTACTTGGTGAGCTATTCGGTAAGCTCCCAGGTGAGCTACTAGGTGAGCTCCCAAGTGGGCTACTTGGCGATCTCTCAGGTGAGGTCCCTATCAAGCTTCTTGGTGAGCTCATAACTGAGCTCAAGTCAACCTACTTGACAAGCTACTTAGTCAGCTCCTAGGTGAGCTATTAGGTGAGCTCCCAGGTGAGTTGTTATTCAAGTTCCTAGGAGAGTTACTTGGTGAGCTACTCGATAAACTGTGATAGAGGAGATCCCATACAAGTTAGCAAGGAAAGCTACCAGGTGAGCTCCCATGCACATTTTTTGGGTGATCTACTTGATGAGCTCCTGGGAAAGCTTAAATAAACCTACTCAGTGAGGTACTCGGTGAGCTCCTAGATGACCTACTTGGTGAGTTGCTCGATGAATTATGAGGTGAGCTACCAGATGAGCTCAAGGAGAGTTGGTAAGGTGAGCTCCTTAATGAGCTAAAGGTGAGATTACAAGGTGAAGTGGTAGGTGATCTCCCATTTGAGTTGGTAAGGTGAGCTCCCATGTGTGTTTTCACATGAGCTACTTGACAAGCTCCCAGGCAAGCTACTTGACAAGTTCCCAAGTGAGCTCAAGGTGAGGCTGTAAGGTGAGCTCAAGGTGAGGCTACAAGGTGAGCTATCAGGTGAGATTTTTTGGAAATCTCAAGTTGATTTGGTCATCGAGCTCCCAGGTGAGCTCAAACATGAGCTAGTTAGCATGGTGAGTTTAAGGTGAGTTGGAAAGGTAAGCTGTCAGGAGAGCTCCTAGGTGAGTTCCCAGGTGAGTTACTTGATAAGCTCCTAGGTGAGCTCAACTTGATCTGATCACATAGCTCCTAGAAGAGCTCCCAGGCAAGCTGTTAGGTGAGCTACAAGGTGAGGTCCTTGACGAACTGCTTGAAGAGCTCCCAAGTAAGCTGTTAGGTGAGCTCTCAGGTGAGATGTTAAGCAAGCTCCTAGGCAAGCTAATTAGTGAGCTACTCAACTAATTCCAAGTAAAGCTACCATTTGAGCTCAAGGTGAGTTGGTAAGGTGAGCTCCTAGGTAAGCTCAATGCGACCTGGCAAGGCAAGCTGATAGGTAAGCTCCCATGCAAGTTGGCAAGGTGAGATATTAGGTGATCTTCCATATGAGTTTTTAGATGAGCTACTTGATGATCTCCTAGGTGAGCTTAAGTTGAGCTTCTCAATGAGCTCCTAGGTGAGTTTAAGTGATCTTGAAGGGTGAGCTATTAGGTGAGTTCTAGGTGAGTTTTCAGGAAAGCTCAAGTCGAGTTGCTTGACAATATTCTAGGTGGGCTGCTTACCGAGATTCTAGCCTAGCTCTTAGGTGAGCTACTCAATGAGATCCCAGGTAAGCTCAAAGGTGATCTTACCAGCAATCTCTTAGGTGAGATTACATACAAGCTACCAGATGAGCTCCAGGTGAGTTGGTAAGGTGAGCTCAAGGTGAGTTGATAAGGCAAGCTTAAGGTGAGTTAGCAAGGTGAGCTATCAAGGGAGCTCCCCAGAGAGTTCCTAGGTGAGTTAATTGATGAGATATTGGGTGAACCTAGCTTGAGTTGATCGGTGAGCTCTCAGAAGAGCTCCCAAACTAGCTACTTGGCAATCTATTCAGTGAGCTCCTAAGTGAGCTACTAGGCGAGCTTCCAAGTGAGCTACTTAACGAGTTCCCAAGAAAGGTTTCTAGTGAGCTGCTCGAAAAGCTCTCACAAGAGATCAAGTCAACGTACTCAGTGAACTACTCGATGAGCTCCTAGGAAAGCTGTTAGGTGAGCACCTAGGTGAGTTATAAGGTGAGCTCCTAGGTGAGCTATTAGGTGAGCTTCTAGGTGAGCTACATGGCAAGGTACTTGATGAACTCTGAGGTGACCTACCAAATGAGCTCAACATGAGTTGGTAAGGTGAGCTCTTAGGCGAGCTCAAGGTGAGCTAGTAAGGTGAGTTGATAGGTGAGGTCCCATACGAGTTGTTAGGGCGAGATATCAAGTGAGATCCTATGCGAGTTTTCGGGTAAGCTACTTGATGAGATCTCGGGTGAGCTCAAGTTGAGTTCCTTGGTGAGCTTCTAGGTAAGCCCAAGGTGATCTGGTAAGGTGAGCTATTAGGTGAGTTCCCAGGGGAGTTTCCAAGGAAGCTTAAGTCAAGCTACTCGATGAGCTCCTGGGTAAGTTGCTTGTCGAGATCTCGTCTAAGCTCCTAGGTGATATCTTAGGTGAGCTCAAATGAGAGCTTGTTTGTAATCTCTGAGGTGAGCTTATATGCTAGCTACCATATGAGCTCAATGTGAGTTGGTAAGGTGAGTTATGTGGTGAGCTCCTAGACAAGTTCTCAGGTGAGTTACACAACAAGTCCCAGGTAAGCTCAACTCAAGCTGATCATCGAGCTCCCAGAAGAGATATCTGGTGAGCTACTTTTTGAGCTATTCAGTGAGCTCCCAGGTTAGCTACTAGGAAATATCCCAAGCGAGCTACTTGGTGAAATCCCAAGTGAGGTCCCTATTAAGCTCAAAAGTGAGCTCATAAGTGAGCTCAAGTCAACCTAGTCAGTGAGCTACTTGTTGAACTCTTAGATGAGCTCCCAGGTGAGCTCCTAGACAAGCTACTTAGTGAGCTACTTGACGAACTCAGAGGTGAACTACCAGATGAGCTCAAGGTGAGTTAGCAAGGTGTGCTCCTTAATGAGCTCAAGGTGAGCTAGAAAGGTGAGCTCCCATGTGAGTTGGTAAGGTGAGCTTTTAGGTGAGCTCCCATGTGAGTTTTTGTGTGAGCTACTTGAAGAGCTCAAGTCGAGCTACTTGGTGAGCTCCTGGGTGAGATCAAGGTGAGCTATCAAGGTGACCTATCAGGTGAGCTCCTAGGCGTGTTTCCATGCAAGCTCAGGTCAAGTTGCTAGATGAGGACCTAGATGAGCTACTTACCAAGCTACCAGTTGAGCTCCTAGGTGAGCTACTCAGTGGGCTCTTAGGTAAGCTAAAAGGTGAGCTTGTTAGCAATGTCTGAGGTGAGCTTATATGTGAGTTACCAGATGAGTTGAAGGCGAGTTGGTAAGGCAAGTTATCAAGTGAGCTGTAAGGTGAGTTCCCAAGTGATTTATTCGATAAGCTCTCAGGTGAGCTCAACTTGAGCTGATTGGTGAGCTCCCAGAAGAGCTCCCAAGTGAGCTACTTGGCAAGCTGTTTAGTGATCTCGCAGGTGAATTACTAGGGAAGCTCCCAAGTGAGCTACTTAGTGAGCTCCCAAGTGATTTCCTCAGTGAGATGGAGAGGTGAGCTTATATTTGAGATCCCATGTGAGTTTCTGGGAAAGCTATCAGGAGAGATCGCATGTGATTTTTCAAGTGAGCTGCTTGATGAGCTCCCAAGCAAGCTCAAGTCGAGCTACTCATTGAGATCCTGTGCGAGCTCAAGGTGAGCTATCAGGAAAGTTCCCCGGTGAGTTTCTGGGTAATATCAAGTTGAGTTACACAACGAGCTTCTGAATGAGCTATTCAATGAGCTCTTAGCTGAGCTACTCGGTAGCTCTTAGGTGACCTCAAAGGTGAGCTTGTTGGCAATATCTGAGGTGAGCTTATATGCAAACTACCAGATGAGCTTAAGGTGAGTTGGCAAGGTGAGCTCAAGGGTAGTTGGTAAGGTGAGCTATTAGGAAAGTTCCTAGGTGAGTTGCTAGGTGAGTTACTCGACGAGCTCCCAGGTGAGCTCACCTTGAGCTAATCAGTGAGCTCCCAGAAGAGCTCTCAGGTGAGATACTTGGTGAGCTATTTGGCGAGCTCCAAGGTGAGCTTCTAGGTGAGCTCCTATGTGAGATACTTGGTGAGCTCCTAGGTGAGGTCCTTAGTGAGCTACTTGGTGAGCTAACAAGTTAGCTCACAAGTGCACTCAAGTCAAACTACTTGGTGAGCTACTTAGTGAGCTCCTAGGCAAGTAGTTAGGTGAGATCGTAGGTGAGCTATTAGGTGAGCTCCCAGGTGATGTACTTGGTGAGTTTCTCGATGAAATTTGAGGTGAGATAGCAGATGAGCTAAAGGTGAGTTGGAAAGGTGAGCTCCTCAGCAATCTTAAGGTGAGCTAAAAAGGTGAGCTAATAGGTGAGCTCCCATGCGAGTTTTTGGGTGAGCTATCAGGTGAGATCCCATTTGACTTTCCAGGTGAGTTGTCATGTGAGCTCCCATGTGATTTTTAGGGCGAGCTATTTGATAAAATCCCAGGTGAGCACAAGTTGAGCTGCTCGGTGAGCTCCTAGGTGAGCTTAAGGTGAGCTAGCAAGGTGAGCTGTCAAGTGAGCTCTTGTGTGATTCTGGGTAAGCTCAACTCAAGCTGCTTGATGAGATCCTGGGTGAGCTACCTTTTGAGCTCCTAGGTGAGATGCTCGGTGAGCTCCCAGGTGATCTCAAAGGTGAGCTTGTTGGTAATCTCTAAGGTGAGCTTACATGTGAGCTACTAGATGAGCTCAGGGTGAGTTGGCAAGGTGACCTCTCAGGTGAGTTACTCGATGAGCTCCCAGGTGAGCTCAAATTGAGCTGATCGGTGACCTCCCAAGTGAGCTACTAGGTGAACTCCCAAGTGAGCTACTCGGTGAGGTCCCAGGTGATATCCCTGATAAGCTACTCGGCAAGCTCACAAGTGAGCACAAGTCAACCTACTTGGCAAGCTTCTCGGTGAGCTCCTAAGAGAGCTATTAGGTGAGATCTCATGTGAGTTATTAGTCGAGTTCCTAGGAAAGCTACTTGGTGATATGCTCGATGAACTCTGATAGGGGATCTCCCATGCGAGTTGGTAAGAAAATCTGTGAGGTGAGCTGCCATGCATGTTTTCAAGTGAGCTACATGACAAGCTCCAATGTGAGCTCAAGTCGAGCTGCTGAGCAAGCTCCTAGGTGTTCTCAAGGTGAGATTATAAGGCGAGCTGTCAAGTGAGCTCCCAGGTGAGTTTCTCGACAAGATGAAGTTGAGTTGCTTGACGAGATCCTATAAGCTACTTGCTAAGCTCCTAGGTGAGTTCCCAGGTGAGCTCAAAGGAAAGCTTATTAGAAATATCTGAGGTTATCTTAAATGTGAGCTACCAAATGAGCTCATGGAGAGTGGGAAAGGTGAGCTAAAGGTGAGTTGATAAGGTGAGTTGTTAGGTGAGCTCCCAGGTGAGTTCCCAAGTAAGTTACTTGAAGAGCTCTTGGGTGATCTTAACTCAAGCTGATCAAGGAGCTCCTAGAAGAGCTCAAGGAAAGATTTTAAGGTGAGATCCCATGTGAGTTTTTGGGTGAGTTGTTAGGCAAGATCTCATGTGAGTTTTTGGGTGAGCTACTTGATGAGCTCCTGGGTGAGCTCAAGTCAAGTTGGCAAGGTGAGCTCAAGGCAAGTTGGCAAGGTCAGCTATCAGATGAGCTCCAAGGTGAGTTCCCAGGTGAGTTACTCAAAAATTTGCTTGGTGAGCTCATAAGCAAGCTCAAGTTAACCTACTTGGAGAGCTACTCAGTGATCTCCCAAGTGAGCAGTTAGGTGAGCTACTTGGCGAGTTACTTGATGAACTCTTAGGTGAGCTATAAGATGATCTCAAGGAAAGTTGGCAAGGTGAACTCCTCAGTGAGATCAAGGTGAGCTAGCAAGCTGAGTTGTTAGGTGAGCTCCCATGCGAGTTAGCAAGGCGAGCTATCAAGTGAGCTCCCATGTGAGTTTTCAAGTGAGCTACTTGATGAGCTTATGATTGAGCTTAGGTTGAGCTTCTTGGTGAGATCAAGGTGAGTTAGTAAGGAAAGATTTCATGCGAGCTTCGAGGTGAGTTTCTGGGAAAGCTTAACTGAAGATACTCTATGAGCTCCTAGATGACCTACTTTCAGAGCTCCCAGCTAAGCTCCATAGTGAGCTACTCGGTGAGCTCCCAGCCAAGCTCAAAGGAAAGCTTGTTGGAAATCTCTGTGGTGAGATTACATGTGAGCTACTAGAAGAGCTCAAGTTGAGTTGGCAAGGTGAGCTCAAGGTGAGTTGGCATGGTGAGCTGTCAGGCTAGCTCCCAGGTGAGTTACTTGATGAGCTCCCAGGTGAGCTCAACTCGAGGTAATTGGTGAGCTCATAGGTGATCTAATTTGTGAGCTGTTTGTTGAGCTCCCAGGTGAACTGGTAGGTGAGCTCCCAAGTAAACTACTTGGTGAGCTCCTAGGCAAGGTTTCAAGAAAGCCTGGCGAGTATCTCGGCAAGCTTACTAGTGAGCTCATAAGTGAACTTAGGTCAAACTACTCGATGAGCTACTCGGTGAGCTCCCAAGTGAGCTACTTGACAAGATACCTGACAAACTTTGAGGTGAAATACTAGATGAGCTCAAGGTGAGATAATCACTGAGCTGATAGGTGAGATCTCATGTGAGTTTCTGGGTGAGCTGTAAGGAGAGCTCTTATGTGAGTTTTTGGGTGAGCTACTTGATGAGCTCTTGAGTGAGCACAAGTCAAGCTGCTCGGCAAGCTCCTAGGTGAGCTAAAAGTGAGCTGATAAGGTGAACTATTAGGGGAGCTCCAGAGTGAGTTTCTAGAAAGCTCAAGGTGAGCTGCTCAGTGAGCTCCTGGGTGAGCTACTTACCAAGCTCCTAGGTGAGGTACTTGGTGAGCTCTTGAATGAGCTCAAAGGTGAGCTCAAGAGTTAGGAAGGTGAGCTCAAAGTGAGTTAGTAAGGTGACCTGTCAAGTGACATCCCAGGTGAGTTACTCGATGAGCTCCTGGGTGAGCTCAACTTGAGCTATTTGGTGAGCTCCCATAAGAGCTCAATGCAAGCTACTTGGTGAGCTCTAAGGTGAGGTCCCTAGCGAGCTGATCGGTGAGATCACATCCGAGCTCAAGTCAACCTACTTAGCAAGATACTTATTGATCTCCTAGACGAGATGTCAGGTTAACTCCTAGGTGATCTGGTACGTGAGCTCCCAGGTGAGGTCCTCGGTGAGTTTCTCGGCAAGCTCACTAGTAAGCTCAAGTCAACCTACTCGGTGAGCTCCTAGGTGAGCTGCTCAACAAACTCTGAGGAAAGCTACCAAATGAGCTCAAGGAAAGTTGGGAAGTTGAACTCCAAGTGAGTTGATAAGGTGAGCTATTAAGTGAGCTCCCAGGTGAGTTACTTGACGAGCTCCTAGGTGAGCTCAACTCGAAATAATTAGCTAGCTCCCATAAGAGCTCAAGGTGAGCTACTTGGTGAGCTATTCAGTGAGGTTCCAGGAAATCTGCTAGGTGAGCTCCCAAGAGAGCTACTTGGTGAGCTCCCAGGTGATCTCCCTATTGAGTTGATTGGTGAGCTCACAAGTAAGCTCAAGTCAACTTACTTGGCAAGCTACTTGGTGAATTCCAAGGTGAACTGTTAGGTGAGCTGTTAGGTGAGCTCCTAGGTTAGCTACTTGGATATTTTCTCGAAAAACTCTGATGTTAGCTACCAAATGTGCGGAAGGTGAGTTGGAAATGTCAGCTCCTTAGTGAGCTCAATATGAGCTGGCAAGGAAAGCTCCCATGTGAGTTGACAAGGCATGCTGTCAGGTGAGCTTTCATGTGAGTTTTCAGGCAAGCTTCTTGATGAACTCACGGGTGAGCTCAAGTCAAGTTTCTCTGTGAGCTCCTGGGAAATCTCAAGGTAAGATGGCAAGGTGAGCTCGCAAGAAATTTTTTGGGTAAGCTCAAGTCGAGCTACTGAACGAGCTCCTAGGTGAGCTCAAAAGTGAGATTTTCGGTAATATTTGAGGTGAGCTTACTTACAAGCTTCCAGATGAGCTCAAGGTGAGTTGGAAAGGTGAGATCAAGTCAAGTTAGATAGGTGACATCAAGCCGAGTTGGAAAGGTGACTCCTAGGTGAGTTCCCAGGTGAGTTACTTGATGAGCTACCAGATGAGCTAAACTTGATCTGATCAGTGAGCTCCCAGAAGAGCTTCTAGGTGAGCTACTTAGTAAGTGTTTCGGTGATCTCCTAGGTGAGTTACTTGATGAGCTCCCAGGTGAGCTTAACTTGAGCTTATCGGTGACCTCCCAGAATAGCTCCCAGGTGAGCTACTTGGTGAGTTGTTTGGTGAGCTCCCAAGTGAGCTCCCGAGTGAGCTCTCAAGTGAGGTCCTCGATGAGCTACTAGTAGGCGAGCTCCCAGGTGAGCTGGTAGGTGAGCTCCTAGGTGAGGTCCTCAATGAGCTACTCAGTGAGCTCATAAGTGATCTCAAGTCAACCTACTCGGCGAGCTACTCGATGAGCTCCCAGGTGAGATGTTAGGTGAGCTCATAGTTGAGCTATTAGTTAAGCTCCTAGGTGAGCTACTTGGAAAGCTGCTCGATAAACTCTGATGTGAGCTACCAGAAAAACTCAAGGTGAGTTGGCAAGGTGATCGCCTTAGTAAGCTCAATGTGAGCTCCTTAGTTGGCAAGGTGAGCTCCATGTGAGTTGTCAGGTGAGTTACTTGATGAGCTCATGGGTGACCTCTTGGGTGAGCTCAAGGTCAGTTGGCAAGGTGAGCTATTAGGAAAGCTGCTAAGATAGTTTCTAGGCAAGCTCAATTCAAGCTACTCAATGAGTTCCTCCCAGATGAGCTCAAATGTGAGCTTGTCAGTAATCTCTGAGGTGATCTTACATGCAAGCTACCAGATGAGCTCAAGGCTAGTTGGCAAGGCGAGCTTAAGGTGAATTTGGAAGGTGAACTCAAGGTGAGTTGGTAAGGTGAGCTCCATTAGGTGAGCTCTTAGTCATGTTCCTAGGTGAGTTACTTGATGAGATCTTGGGTGAGCTCATCTCGAGCTGATCGGTGAGCTCCTAGAACAGTTCCTGGGTGAGCTACTTGGCTAGCTATTTGGTGAGCTCCCAAGTGAGCTACTAGGTGAGCTCCCAAGTGAGATACTTCACAAGCTCTCAGGTGGGGTTGTAAATTAGCTACTCGATGAGCTCATAAGCAAGCTAAAGTTAACCTACTCGGTGAGCTTTTTGGTGAGCTCACAGGTGAGCTGTTAGGGGAGTTCCCAAGTGAGCTGTTAATCAAGCTCCCAGGTGAGCTACTTGGTGAGCTGCTCGATAATCTCTAATATGAGCTTCCAGATGAGCTCAAGGGGTGTTGGAAAGGTTATCTCCTCAGCGAGCTTAAGGCTAGCTTGCAAGGCAAGTTGATAGGGTAGCTCCCATCTGAGTTGACAAGGTGAGCTATTAGGTGAGCTCCCATGTGAGTTTTTGGGTGAGCTGCTTAATGAGCTCTCGAGCTAGCTCAATTCAAGCTTCTTAGTGAGCTCTTGAGTGAGTTGAAGATTATCTGGCAAGGCAAGCTATTAGAAGAGCTCCCAGGTGAGTTTTCTGGGAAAGCTCAAGTCGAATTACTCGATGAGTTCCTGGGCAAGCTACTTTCCAAGCTCCCAATCGAGATCCTAGATGAGCTAATCGGTAAGCTCCTAGGTGATGTCAAAAGTGATCTTTTTTCTAATATATTAGGTGAGCTTACATACAAGCTACCAGATGAACTCAAGGTGAGTTGGAAAGGTGAGCTCAAGGGGAGTTGGTATGGTGAAATCAACGTGAATTGGGAAGGTGAGCTATC
Organism: Taxus chinensis; assembly: GCA_019776745.2. NCBI lineage: Eukaryota > Viridiplantae > Streptophyta > Pinopsida > Cupressales > Taxaceae > Taxus > Taxus chinensis. Next base: position 902,085,554 of record CM034151.1, on the reverse strand, counting down.
AGGTGAGTTCCCAGGTGAGTTACTCGATGAGCTCTCAATCAAGCTCAACTCAAACTGATCAGCGAGGTCCCAGAAGAGCTCCTAGGAAAGATACTTAGTGAGTTGTTCGGTGAGTTCCTAGGAAAACTGCTAGGCAAGCTCCCAAGTGAGCTACTTGGTGAGCTCCTAGGTGAGGTCCCTAGCAAGCTACTCGGTGAGCACACAAGTGAACTCATGTTAACCTACTGAGCAAGTTACTCGGTGAGTTCCCAGGTGATCTATTAGGTGATATCCCAGGTGAGCTATTAGGTGAGCTCTAAGACGAGCTACCAGGCGAGCTACTTAGTGAGCTATTCGGTGATCTCCTAGGTGAGCTACTAGTTTATCTCAAAAATTAACTACTTGGTGAGATCCTATTCAAGGTCCCTTACGAGCTGCTTAGTGAGTTCACAAGTGAGTTCAAGTCAACATGATCGATGAGTTACTTTGTGAGCTCCCAGGTAAGCTTCTAGGCAAGCTCCCAAGTGAGCTACTTGGTGAGCTGCCTGACGAACTCATATGTGAGCTAAAAGATGTACTAAAGGTGAGTTGGTAAGGTGAGATCCTCAGTGAGCTCAAGGTGAGCTGATAGGTGAGATCCCATGCGATTTTGCAAGGTGAGCTGTTAGGTGAGCTCCCATTTGAGTTTTCAGGTGAGATACTTGATGAGCTCCTGGGAAAGTTCAATTTGAGCTGCTCTAAGAGCTCCTGGGTGAGATGCTTGCTGAATTCCTATCCCAGCTCCTATGTGAGCTACTCTGTGAGCTCCCAAATGAGCTCAAAGGTGAGCTTATCAGTAATGTTTGAGGTCAACTTACATGCGCGCTACCAGATGAGCTCAAGGTGAGTTGGCAAGGCAAGCTCAAGGAGAGGTTGTAAGGTGAGCTTAAGGTGAGTTAGAAAGGTGATCTATCAAGTGAGCTTCCCGGTGAGTTCCCAAGTGAGTTACTCGACGAGCTCCCAGGTGAGCTTAACTTGAGCTAATCGATGAGCTCCCAAAAGATCGTCCAGGTGAGCTACTTAGTAAGCTATTCGGTGAGCTCTCTGGAAAGCTACTAGGTGACGTCAAAAGTCAGCTACTCGGTGAGGTCCCAGGTGATGTCCTTCGAAAGCTATTCGATAAGCTCATAAGTGAGCTCAAGTTAACCTACTCGGCAAGCTACTCCGTGAGCTCCCAGGTGAGGTCCTAAGTGAGCTACTTGGCAAGATACTCGATGAACTCTGAGGTGAGCTGCTAGATGAGCTCAAAGTGACTTGGCAATGTGATCTCCTTAGTGATCTCAAGGTGAGCTGGCTAGGTGACCTTATAGGTGATCTCCCATGTGAGTTTTCAGGTGAGCTGCTTGACGAGCTCCTGGGTGAGCTCAATTTGAGATGCTCGATAGGCTCTTGGGTGAGCTGTCATGCGAGCTCCCAGGTGATTTTCCTCCAAAGCTACTCGAAAAACTCTAAGGCAAGCTACCTTCTGAGCTCAAGGTGATTTGGCAAAGTGAGCTCCTCACCGAGCTCAAGGTGAGTTGGCTGGGTGAGCTGATAGGTGAGATCCCATGTGAGTTTGCAAGGCAAGCTGTCAGGTGAGCTCCCATGTGATTTTTTAGGTGAACTACTTGAAAAGCTCCTAGACGAGCTCAAGTTGAGCTACTTTTCTAGATCCTAGGTGAGTTCAAGGTGAGCTGGCAAGGCGAGCATTTAGGTGAGTTCCTAGGTGAGTTTCTAGGAAAGCTCAAGTCAAGCTACTCGACAAGCTCCTAGATGAGCTACTTCCTGAGATCCCAGCCGAGCTCCTAGGTGAGCTACTTGATGAGATCCCATGTGAGCTCAAAGGAAAGCTTGTCAGTAATCTCTTAGGTAAGCTTACATATGAGCTACTTGATGAGCTCCAGGTGAGTTGGCAATGTGAGATCAAGGTGAGCTGGCAAGGTGAGCTCAAGTCAAGTTAGCACAGTGAGATGTTAGGTGAGCTCCTAGGTGAGTTCCCAGGTGATCTCAACTCGAGTTGATTGGTGAGCTCCCAAAAGGGCTCCTAGGAAAGCTACTTGATGAGCTATTTGGCAAGCCCCCAGGTGAACTACTAGGTGAGCTCCCAAGTGAGCTACTTAGCAAGGTCCCAAGTGAGGTCCTCGGTGAGCTCACATGCAAGCTAAAGTCAACCTACTCGGCAAGCTGCTCAGTGAGCTCCCAGACCACCTATTTGGTGAGCTCCCAGGTGAGCTATTTGGTGAGCTCCCAGGCAAGCTATTAGGTGAGCTACTAGACGAACACCAAGCTGAGCTACCAAATGAGCTCAAGGCAAGTTGGAAAGGGGATCTCCTAAGCGAGCTGAAGGGGAGCTCCCATATGAGTTGGCAAGGTGATTTATCAGGTGAGATCCCATGTGAGTTTCCAAGTGAGCTAATGGGAGAGCTCCTGGGTGAGCTCAAGGTGAGCTAGCAAGGCAAGCTCCTAGGTTAGTTTCCAGGTGAGCTACTGGGTAAGCCCCTGGGTGAGGTCAAGGTGAGCTAGCAATTTGAGCTATCAAGGGAGCTCTTAGGTGAGTTTTCATGCAAGCTCCAAGGAAAGCTTGTCAGTAATCTCTAAGGTGAGCTTACATGTGAGATACCAAATGAGCTCAAGGTGAGTTGGCAAGGTGAGCTTTCAGGTGAGCTCTTAGGTGAGCTACTAGGTGACCTACTAAGTGAGCTATTTGGCGAGCTCTCAGGAGAGGACCCCGATAAGATACTTGGTGAGCTCAAGTCATCTTACTCAATGAGCTACTTGTTGAGCTCCCAGGTGAGATGTTAGGTGAGCTACTCAATGAAATCTGAGCTACTAGATGAGCTCAGGGTGAGTTGGTAAGGTGAGCTTACAAGGCAAGCTGATGGGTGAGTTCCCATGTGAGTTGTTAGGGTGAGCTATCAGGTGAGCTCCTCTGCAAGTTTCAGGAAAGCTACTTGAAGAGCTCTCGAGTGAGCTTAAGCCAAGGTGCTTAGTGAGCTCCTAGGTGAGATGGTAAGGTGAGTTATCAGGTGAGTTCCCAGGTAAGTTTCTAAGGAAGCTCAAGTGGAGCTACTCAATGAGCTCCTAGGTGAGCTACTTTTCGAGCTCCTAGCCAAGCTCCTAGGTGAGCTACTCAGTGAGCTCCCATGTGAGCTTGTTAGTAATCTCTTAGGTGAGCTTACATGTGAGCTACCGAATGAGCTTAAGGCGAGTTGGCAAGGCAAGCTCAAGACATGTTAGCAAGGTGAGCTCAAGGCAAGTTGGCAACGTGAGTTACTCGATGAGCTCCCAGGTGAGCTCAACTTGAGCTGAACGTCGAGCTCCTAGAAGAGCTCCTTAGTGAGCTACTTTCAGAGTTATTCGGTGAGCTCCCATGTGAGCTGCTAGGTGAGCTCCCAAGTGAGGTACCTAGCAAGCTCATAGATGAGGTCCCAGGTCAGCTGCTCGATGAGCTAACAAGTGAGATCAATTCAACCTACTCGGTGAGGTACTCATTGAGCACCCAGGTGAGCTATTAGGTGAGTTCTAAGGCGAGCTACTTGGTAAGCTTCTTCACAAACTCAGAGGTGAGATACTACATGAGCTCAAGGTGAGTTGGCAAAGTGGGTTCCTCAGTGAGCTCAAGGTGAGCTGACAAGGTGAGCTCCCATTCGAGTTAGTAATGTGAGCTCCCATGTAAGTTTTTGGGTGAGCTACTTGACGAGCTCAAGTCGAACTACTCAGCAAGATCTTGTTTGAGCTCAAGGTGAGCTGGCAAGGTGAGCTCCTAGGTGAGTTTCCATGCAAGCTCAAGTCAAGCTTCTCGACGAGCACCTGGGTGAGCTTCTTGCCGAGCTCCCAACTTAGCTCCTAGTTGAGCTGCTCGTTGGGCTCTTAGGAAAGCTCAAAGGCAAGCTTGTCAGAAATGTTTGAGGTGAGATTATATGCGAGCTACTAGATGAGCTCAAGGAAAGTTAGCAAGGCAAGCTATCAAGTGAGCTCCTAGGTGAGTTCTCAAGTGAGTTACTTGATAAGCTCTCAGGTGAGCTCAACTCGAGCTGATCGATGAACACCCAGAAGAGCTCCTAGGTGAGGTACTTAGTGAGTTGTTTAGTGAGCTCCCAGGTGAGTTATTAGGTAAGCTTGTAAACAAGCTACTTGGTGATCTCCCAAATGAGGTCCCTAGTGAGCTCACAAGTTAGCTGTTAGGCTCTTAGGAAAGCTGTTAGTTGAGCTCCCATGTGAGCTACTTGGCGAGCTACTCAATGAACTTTAAGGTGAGCTACCAGACAAGCTCAAGGTGAGTTGGCAAGGTGATAACTTCAGTGAGCTCAAGGTGAGCTGGCAAGGAGAGATCCCATGTGATTTTTTGAGTGAGTTGCTTGAAAAGCTCTTGGACAAGCTGTGAGTTCCTAGGTGAGTTACTCAATGAGCTTCTGGGTGAGATCAACTTGAGATGATCAGAAATCTACCAGAAGAGATCCTAGGTGAGCTACTTGAGAAGAAATTTAGTGAGCTTCTAGGTGAGTTACTAGGTAAGCTCTCAAGTGAAATACTTGGCAAGATCCCTTACGAAGTCCACTGTGAGCTACTCAATAAGCTCACAAGCAAGCTGAAGTCAACCTACTCGACAAGATACTTGATGAGCTCTAAGGTGAGCTATTAGGTGAGCTCCCAGGTGGGCTACTCGGGGATTTTCTTGACAAACTCTGAGGTGAGCTATGAAACAATCTCATGGTGAGTTGGCAAGGTGATCTCCTAAGCGAGCTCATGGTGAGCTTGCAAGGCAAGCTGATAGGTGAGCTCACACTTGAGTTTCTAGGTGAGCTATTATGTGAACTCCCATACAAGTTTTCAGGTGAGATACTTGATGAGATCCCATGTGAGCTCAAGTCGAGTAGCTCGATGAGCTCCTATGTGATCTCAAGGTGACCTAGCAAGGTGAGCTCCTGGGTGTGTTTTCAGGAAATCTTAAGTTGAGTTACTCAAGGAGCTCTTGGGAGAGCTACTTTCTATGCTCCCAGCTAAGATCTTAGGTGAGCTACTTGGTTAGCTCCTAAGTGAGCTCAAAGGTGAGCTTATCAGTAATCTCTGAGGTGAGATTACATGCTACCTACCAAATTAGCTCAAGGTGAGTTCACAAGGTGAGATCAAGGGGAGTTGGCAAGGTGATCTATCAGAAAAGCTCCTAGGTGAGTTCCCAAGTGAGTTACTCAATGAGCTTCTAGGTGATCTCAACTCGAGCTGATCAATGAGCTCCCAAAAGAGCTCTCAGGTGAGGTATTTGGTGAGCTCCTAAGTGAGATACTTGGTGAGCTCCTATGCAAGGTCCCTGAGTGATCTACTCAGTGAACTAAGATGTGAGCTCACAAGCGAGCTCAAGTTAACCTACTCAGTGAGCTCCCAGGAGAGTAGTTAGGTGACCTCCCAGGTGAGCTATTAGGTAAGTAATCCTTAGTGCAGGTACTTGGTTAGCTACTCAATTAATTCTTAGATGAGGTACCAGATAAGCTCAAGGTAAGTTGGCAAGGTGAGCTCCTCAGGGAGCTTAAGGTGAGCTGGCAAGGTGAGCTGATAGGTGAGCTCCCATGCATGTTTCTGGGTGAGCTACTCAATGAACTCCAAGGTTAGCTACCAAAAGAGCTCAAGGTGAGTTGGCAAGGTGAGATCCTCATTGAGCTCAAGGAAAGCTAGCAAGGCAAGTTGATAGGTGAGCTTCCATGTATGTTGGCAAGGTGAGCTATCAAGTAAGCTCCCATGCAAGTTTTCGAGGCGAGCTGTTTGACATGAGCTCCCAAGTTGAGCTGAAAGTCAAGCTACACGGTGAAGCTCTTAGGTGAACTCAATGCAAGCTACAAAGGTGAGCTATTAGGTGAGATCCCAGGTGAGTTTTACGGCCAAGCTCAAGTCGACCTGACTCAATGAGCTCCTGACCAAGCTACTTACCGATCTACTAGCCAATTTCCTAGGTGAGCTACTTGGTGAGCTCACAAGTGAGCTTTAAGGCAAGCTTGTCAATAATACTCTGAGGTGAGATTACATGTGATCTACCAGTTGAGCTCAAGGAGAGTTAACAAGGTGACGTCAAGGTGAGCTCAAGGTGAGTTGTGAGGTGACCTTCCTAGGTGAGTTCCTAGCCAAGTTACTTGATGAGCTCCCGGGTGAGCTCAACTTGATCTGATCAGCTGAGCTCCTAGACGAGCTACTTCAGGTGAGCTATTTGGTGAGCTACTCAGTACGAGCTCACAAGTGAGCTGACAAGGTGAGATCTCGAAGTCAACCTACTTGGCAAGCTACTTGGGGAGATCCAAGGTCCCCGCCAAGCTCCTATGTGACCTACTTAGGTGAGCTACTCGGATGAAATCTAAGGTGAGATACCTATGCAATCAACTTGGTCAAGGCAAGTTGGTAAGGTCTGAGGAAAACTACCAAATGAACTCAAGGTGAGTCTGGCAAGGTGATTTCCTCAGTAAGGTCAAGGTGAGCTAGTAAGGTGAACTCCCATGTGATTTTTAGCACGAGCTAGTTGACGAACTCCCAGGTGAGCTGTGATTTCCCAAGTTGAGCTGCTCGATGAGCTCCTAGGTGATAGCTCAAGGTAAGACTAGCATTGGTGAGCTCCCAACTGAGTTTTCAAGAAAGCTCCTAGTCAAGCTAGTTGATGAGCTCTTGGGTGAGCTTCTTAGGTGAGATCCTAGCCTAAGCTCCTAGGTGAGCTGCTAGGTGAGCTCCCAGGTGAGCTCCTTGGTGAGTTACTCAAGGTGAGCTCATATGGCGAGCTCCCAGGTGAGTTATCTTAATCGAGGAGCATGCTTGGTGAGATCTCAGGTGAATTGATATGTGAGCTCCCAGGTGAGCTACTTAACGAAACTCTAACACAAGCTAACAGATGAGCTCAAGTCTGAGTTCGCAAGGTGAACTCCTCAAGTGAGCTCAAGGTGAGCTGGCAAGGTGAGTTGATAGGCAAGTTCCCATGTGAGTTGTCAGGGGGAGCTATCATGTAAGATCCCTATGTGAGTTTTCAGGTGAGGTACGTGATGAGTTCTTACGTTGAGCTCAAGTCAATGCTACTTGGTGAGATCCTGTGCAAACTCAAGGTGAGCTGGCAAGGTGAGATTTTAGGAGAGATCCCAGATGCAAGTTTCTAAGGCAAGCTCATGTCGAGCTGACTCGACAAAATCTTGCGAAAGCTGACTTTATCGAGTCTCCCAGCTGAGCTCCTAGGTGAGCTGCTCAGTGAGCTCCCAGGAAATATGAACTGTGATCTTGTCAGAAACCTCTGACAGGTGAGCTTACATGTGAGATACATGATGAGCTCAAGGTGAGTTAGAAAGGTGAGCTCAAGGTAGTGTTGGTCAAGGTGAGCTATCAGGTGACCTCACAGTTGAGTTCCCAGGTGAGCTACTTAGGTGAGTCTCTTAGGAAAGTTCCAAGGTCGAGTTACTCGATTGACAAGCTCCCAGAAGAGCTCTTAAGCAAGCTCAACTTGGTGAGCTGATCCGTCGAGCTCCCTGGTGAGCTAATTTGTGAGTTCCATCGCATGATCTCCTAGGTGAGTTGCTAGGTGAGATCCCGAGTGAGCTACTATGGTGAGATCCCAGGTGAGTTCAAGTCAACCTACTCGATGAGCTGCTCATGGTGAGATCTCCAGGTGAGCTGTTAGTTGAGCTCCTCAGGTGAGCTATTAAGAAAGCTCCAAGCGTAGCCTACTTGGTGAGCTATTCGACAGGAACTCAGAGGTGAGCTGCCAGATGAGCTCAAGGTGAGTTGGCAAAGTGAGCTCCCCGGTGAGCTCAAGAGTGAGCTTACAAGGTGAGGATGATAGGAGAGATCCCATGTGAGTTTAGTAAGGTGAGCTATTAGGCAAGCTTCCATGTGAATTTCTGGAGTGAGCTGTCTTGATGAGCTCCCATGTCAAGCTACTAGAGTGAGCTCCTTATTGAAAGCTCCTAAGGTGAGCTGGAAAGGTCGACCTATTAGGTGAGCTCCTGGGTGAAGCTAAAGTTGAGCTATGCAAGCTCAAGTCTAGCGGTTCTGCTTACCATGTGAGCTCCTAGCCAAGCTCCTAGGTGAGCTACTCAGTGGGCTCTTCAGGTGATCTGCTTATCGAGCTCCCAGTTGAGCTCTGAGGTGAGCTTACTCATGTGAGCTACTAGGATGAGCTCAAAGGTCGAGATTGTCAGCAATCTTTGAAGTGAGCTGTACAGGTGAGCTAACTGAGGTGAGTTCCCAAGGTGAGTTATTTGATAAGCTCACAGGTGAGCTCAACTCGAGTTGGTAAGGTGAGCTCAAGGCGAGTTGGCAAGGTGAGCTGTGAGGTGATCTCCCAAGTGAGTTCCTAGGTGAGTTACTTGATGAGCTACTAGGTGAGCTCAACTTGAGTTGATCGGATAGCTACTATAAGACCTTCCAGGTAAGCTACTTAGCGAGCTATTTGGTGAGATCCCAGGTGAGTTACTAGGTGAGCTCCCAAGCGAGCTACTTAGTGATCTCCCAGGTGAGGTCCCTAGCGAGATACTCGGTGAGTTGATAACTGAGCTCAAGTCAAATTACTCGGTGAGCTTCTCAGTGAGCTCCTAGGTGAGCCATTCAGTGAGCTCCCAGATGAGCTATTAGTCAAGTTCCCTAGTGAGCTACTTGGTGAGCTTCTTGATGAAATTTGATAAGGGTGCTGATACGGAAGCTCCTATGCACGTTTTTGGGTGAGTTACTTAACGAGCTCTTGGGTGAGCTCAAGTCAGCATACTCTGTGAGCTACTTGGTGAGTTCCCAGGTGAGCTACTTGACAAACTACGAGGTGAGATACCAAATGAGCTCAAGGTGAGTTGGCAAGGTGAGCTCCTTAGTGAGCTCAAGGTGAGCAGATAGGTGAGATCACATCTGAGTTGGTAAGGTGATCTCCCATGCAAATTTTCATGTAAGCAACTTGATGAGCTCCTGGGTGAGCTTAAGTTGAGCTAGTTGGCAAGCTTTTAGGTGAGCTCAAGGTGAGGCTATAAGGCGAGATGTCTGGTGAGCTACAAGGAAAGTTTTTCAAGTAAGCTCAAGACGAGCTGGTCAACGAGCTCCTAGGTGAGTTCAAAGGTGAGCTAGTTGGAAAGGTGAGTTCAAGGTGAGTTAGTAACGTGAGTTTTCAAGAAATCTCCTAGGTGAATTCCAAAGGTGATTTACACGATGAGCTCCTCGGCGAGCTCACTCGATCTGATCGTTGATCTCCCAAAAGAGCTCTCAGGCAAGCTGCTAGGTGATCTCCCAAGTGAGCTACTTGGTGGGCTCCCAAGTGAGGTCCCCAATGAGCTACTTAATGAGCTCATAAGTGAGGTCAAGTCAACCTACTCGTTGAGCTACTTAGTGAGATCCAAAGCAAGATGTTAGGTGAGCTCTCAGGTGAGATGTTATGCAAGCTCTTAGGTGAGCTAATTAGTGAGATGTTCAATAAAATATGAGGTGAGCTACCTTCTGAGCTTAAGGTTAGTTGGTGAGGTGACCTCCTCAGCAAGCTCAAGGTGATTTGGTAAGATGAGCTCCCATGTGAGTTTGGAAGATGAGTTATCAGGTGATCTCCCATGTGAGTTTTTGGGTGAGCTGCATAACGAGCTCTTGGGTGAGCTCATGTTGAGCTGTTCGGTGAGCTCCTAGGTGAGCTCAAGGTGAGATGGAAAGGCAATCTGTCAATTAAGTTCTAGGTGAGTTTTAGGGAGATCTCTATTCAAGCTACTCGACGAGCTCCTGGGTGAGCTACTTGTCGAGTTTCCACCCGAGATCCTAGGTGAGCTACTCGATGAGATCCCAGGCCATCTCAAAGGTGAGCTTGTCAACAATCTCTCAGGTGAGCTTACATATGAGCTACAAGATTAGCTCTATGTGACTTGGCAAGGTGAGTTGGCAAGGTGAGCTCAAGGAGAGTTGGAAAGGTGAGCTGTCACACGAGCTCCCTAGAAAGTACCCAAGTAAGTTGATCGATGAGCTCCTAGGTGAGTTTAACTAGAGTTGATTAGTGAGCTCCCTAAAGAGCTACTTGGTGAGATATTCGGTGAGCTTCTAGGAAAGCTACTAGGTGAGCTCCCATGTGAGCTACTTAGCAAGCTCCCAGGTAAGGTTCCAAGTGAGATGCTCAGTGAGCTCACACATGAGCTTAGGTCAACCTACTTGGTGAGCTACTTTTTGAGCTCCCAGGTGAGCTGTTAGGTGAGCTCTGAGGTGAGATATTAGGTGAGCTCCCAGGTGATCTACATGGAAAGCTACTCGACGAACTCCAAGGTGAGCTACCAGATGAGCTCAAGTTGAGTTTACAAGGTGAGCTACTCAGTGAGCTCAAGGTGAGCTAGCAAGATGAGCTGATAGGTGAGGTCCCATATGAGTTATCAAGGCAAGCTATCAAGTGAGCTCCTATGTGAGTTTTCAGGTGAGATCAAGTAAAACTACTCAGAAATATCTTGGGTGAGCTAAAGGTGAGCTAGCAAGGTGAGTTTCTAGGGAAGCTCAAGTCAAGCGACTCGACAAGCTTCTAGGTGAGCTACTTTTCGATCTCTCATCTGAGCTCCTAGGTGAGCTACTTGGTGAGCTCCGAGGTGAGCTCAAAGGGGAGCTTGTTATACATCTCTGAGGTGAGCTTACACGTGAGCTATTAGATGAGTTTAAGGTGTTTTGGCAAGGTGAGATCAAGGCAAGTTCACAAGGTGAGCTCAAGACAAGTTGGCAAGGTGAGAAGTCAGGCGAGCTCCTAGGAAATTTCCCAGGTGAGTTACTCATTGAGCTGTTGGGCGAGCTCAACTCGAGCTGATCGTCGAGCTCCCAGAAGAGCTTCCTAGTTAGCTACCATGTGATTTGTTTAGTGAGATCCCAAGTGAGCTGTTAGGTGAGCTCACAAGTGAGCTCCCAAGTGAGCTCAAGTTAATCTACTCACTGAGCTACTCAGTGAGGTACTCAACAAACTCAAAGGTGAGCTACCACACTAGCTCAAGGTGAGTTGGCAAGGTGAGATGCTCAGTGAGCTAGAGGTGAGCTGGTAAGGAAAGCTGATAGGTGAGCTCCCATGTCAGTTAGTAAGGTGAGCTATTAGGTGAACTCCCATGTGAGTTTTGTTGTGAGCTATTTGACAAGATCAATTCCAACTGCTCGGTGAGCTCTTGGGCAAGATCAAGGTGAGTTGGCAAGGTCACCTATCAGGAAAGCTCCTAGGTGAGTTTCTATGTAATATCAATTTATGTTGCTCGATGAGGACCTTGGTGAGCTGCTTACCAAGCTCCCAACTGAGCTCCTAGGTGAGCTACTCAGTGGGCTCTTAGATGAGCTCAAAGGTGAGATTTTCAACAATTTTTGAGGTGAGCTTATATGCGAGCTACCAGATGATCTCAGGGTAAGCTGGCAAGGTAAGCTATCAGGTGAGCTCCTAGGTGAGTTCCTAGGTGAGTTATATGATAAGCTCTCAGGTGAGCTCAACTCGAGATAATCGGTGAGTTCCAAGAAGAGTTCCCAGGTGACATACTTGGCAAGCTATTCAGTGAGCTCCTAGGTGAGTTGCTAGGTGATCTCTCAAGAGAGTTACTTGGTGAGCTCCCAGGCGAGGTCCCTGATGAGCTCATAAGTGAGCTATTATGTGAGCTCCCAGTTGAGCTATTAGGTGAGCTCCCAAGTGAGATTTTAGGTGAGCTCCCTAGCAAGCTAGTGGGTGAGGTGCTCCATGAAATCTGAGGTGAGCTACCAGATGAGATCAAGGTGAGTTGGCAAGGTGAGTTCCTAAGTGAGCTCAAGGTGAGCTGAAAAGGCAAGCTCCCATGTGAGTTTTCAGGTGATCTACTTGATGAGCTCCTTAACGAGTTGTGAGTTCCTAGGTGAGTTACTTGACTAGCTCCTGGGAGAGATCAACTCAAGATGATTGGTAAGCTCCCAAAAGATGTCCTAGGTGAGGTACTTGACAAGAAATTTGGTGAGCTTCTAGGGGAGCTGCTAGGTGAACTCCTAAGTGAGCTACTTACTGAGCTCCCATGTGAGGTCCCAGGTGAGATACTCAGTGAGTTTAAAAGAAAGCTCAAGTAAACCTACTCGATGAGCTGCTTGGTGAGATCCTAGGTGAGTTGTTAGGTGAGCTCCTAGGTGAGCTACTTGGCGAGATGCTCGATGAACTTTGAGGTGAACTAATATACAAGCACAAGGTGAGTTGGCAAGGAGATCTCCTAAGTGAGATCAAGGTGAGCTAGCAAGGTGAGCTGATAGGAAAACTCCCATGTGAGTTTCCAGGTGAGCTATCAGGAGAGCTCCCATGTGAGTTTTCAAGTGAGCTACTTTATGAGCTCGTGGGTGAGCTCAAATCGAGCTGCGTGGTGAGCTCCTGTGTGACCTCAAGGTGAGCTATCAGGTGAGCTCCTATGCGAGTTTTTAGGCAAGCTCAAGTTGAGATACTCAAAGAGCTTCTGGAAGAGCTTCCTACTGAGCTCCTAGCTGAGCTCCTAGCATGCATGTGAGCTACTGGATGATCTTGATATGAGCTTACATGTGAGCTAACGGATGAGCTTGAGGTGAGTTGGTAAGGCAATCTCAAGGGTATTTGGCAAGGTGAGCTATTAGGAGAGTTCCGAGGTGAGTTACTTGATGAGCTCCTAGGTGAGCTCAACTCGATCTGATTGGTGAGGTGCTAGAAGAGCTCTTAGGTGAGCTACTTACCGAGGTCCGAGGTAATCTTCTAGGTGAGCTCCCAAGTGAGCTACTTGGTGAGCTCAAAGGTGAGCTTCTAGGTGAGATCTCAAGTGAGCTACTTGGTGAGCTCCTAGGTGAGGTCCCTAGAGAGTTGGTCAGTGAGCTCATAAGTGAGCTCACAAGTGAGCTTAATTCAACCTAATTGGCAAGCTACTCGGTGATCTCCTAGGCAAGTAGTTAGGTGGGCTCCTATGTGACCTGTTAGGTGAGCTCTCAGGTGAGGTACTTGGTGAGCTATTCGACAAACTCTGAGGTGAGATACCAGATGAGCTCAAGGTGAGTTGGCAAGGTGAGCTCCTCAGGGAGCTTAAGGAGAGCTAGAAAGGTGATCTGATAGGTGAGCTCCCATGTGATTTTTTGGGTGAGATATCAGGCGAGCTCCCATACAAGTTTTGAGGTGAGCTGTTAGGTGATCTCCCATGTGAGTTTTAGCATGATTTGTTTGATGAGCTCATGAGTGAGCTCATGTCAAGCTACTCGGTGAGCTCCTAGGTGAGATTAAGGTAAGTTGGCAAGGTGAGCTATCAGGAGATCTCCCAGGTGAGATTCTAGGTAAGCTCAAGTCGAGCTACTCAATGAGCTCCTGAGTGAGCTACTTGTAGATATCTAAGCTGAGCTCTTAGGTGAGCTTATATGTGAACTACAAGATGAGCTCAAGGAAAGTTTGCAAGGTAAGCTCAAGGTGAGTTGGCAAGGTGAGATGTTAGGTTAGCTCCCAGGTGAGTTCCTATGTGAGTTACTCGACAAGATCTAAGGTTAGCTCAACTCGAGCTGGTCAGTAAGCGCCTAGAAGAGCTCCCAGATGAGCTACTTGGCAAGATTTTTACCAAGCTTCTAGGTGAGCTACTAGGCAAGCACCAAAGAAAGCTACCTGGTAAGCTCCCAGGTGAGTTCCCAGGTGATTTGCTCAGCAAGCTCACAAGTGAGCTCAAGTCAACCTACTCAGCAAGCTTCTCAATGAGCTCCCAGGTAAGCTGTTAGGTGAGCTCCCTGGTGAGCTACTTGGTGAGTTAATAAATGAACTCTGAGGTAAGATACCAGATGAGCTCAAGGTAAGTTGGAAAGGTGTGCTCCTCAATGAGCTCAAGGCTAGCTGGCAAGGTGAGCTGATAGGTGAGCTCCCATACGAGTTTTTAGGTGAGCTACTTGATGAGCTCCTGGATGAGTTGAGAGTTCTTAGGTGAGTTACTCGATGAACTCCTGGGTGAGATCAACTTGATCTTATTAGTGACCTCCTAGAATACCTCCCAGGTGAGCTACTTTGCAAGTTGTTTGGTGAGCTCCCAACTAAGCTACTAGGTGAGCTCTAAAGGGAGCTACTTGCAGAGCTTCTTGGCAAGCTCACAAGTGAGCTCAAGTCATCTTAATTGATGACCTACTTGGTGAGCTCTTAGGAAATCTTTTAGGTAAGCTCCCAGGTGAGTTGTTAGTTGAGCTACTCAATAAAATCTGAGGTGAGGTACCAGACGAGCTCAAGGTGAGTTGGCAAGGAGAGTTCCTTAGCAATCTCAAGGTGAGCTGGCAAGGAGAGATGATAGGCGAGTTCCCATGCGAGTTGTCAGGGTGAGCTAATAGGTAAAATCCTATACAAGTTTTTGGGTGAGATATTTGACGAGCTCTCTAGTAAGCTCAAGTTAAGGTGCTCAGTGAGATCAATGAGAGATGGCAACGTGAGCTATCGTGTGATCTCTAAGGTGAGTTGTTAGGTGAGCTCCCAGGTGAGTTGTTAGGAGAGAAACTCGACAAACTCTAAGGTTAGCTACCAGATGAGCTCAAGGTGAGTTGGCAATGTGATCTCCTTAGTAAGATCAAGGTGAGTTGATAGGAAATCTCCCACATGAGTTGGTAAGGCAAGTTATCGGGAGAGCTCCCATGTGATTTTCTGAGTGAGTTTTTAGGTGAGCTCCTAAGTGAGCTCAGGGTGAGCTAGCAAGGTGATCTCCTAGGTTATTTTCCAAGTTATCTACTGGGTGATCTCCTGGGCAAGCTCAAGGTGAGCTAGCAAGGTGAAATTTTAGGTGAGATTCTAGGTGAGTTTTCGTGCAAGCTCAAGTTGAGATACTTGAAAAACTCCTGGGTGAGCTGAAAGGTGAGCTTGTCATCAATCTCTAAGGTGAGCTTACATGCAATCTACCAGATGAGATCAAGGTGAGTTATCAAGGTGAGCTCAAGGTGAGTCAGCAAGGTAAGGTCAAGGTGAGTTTTCAAGGCAAGCTATCAAGCGAGCTCCCAAGAGAGCTACTAGGTGATCTCCTAAGTGAGCTACTTAGTGAGCTCCTAGGTGAGGACCCTGGCAAGCTGCTCAGCAAGCTCACAAATGAGGTCAAGTCATATTACTCAATGAGATGCTTGGTGATATCCCAAGTGAGCTATTAGGTGACCTCCCATGCAAGCTCTTATGTGAGCTACTCGTCGAACTCTGAGGTAAGCTACCAGACAAGCTCAAGGTGAGTTGGCAAGCTCAGCTCCTTAGCGAACTTAAGGTGAGCTGGAAACCTAAGTTGATAGGTGACTTCCCATGCAAGTTGTCAGGGTGAGCTATCAGGTGAACTCCTTTGTGAGTTTTCAGGTGAGCTACTTGAAGAGCTCTCAGGTGAGCTTAAGTCAAGGTGCTTAATGAGCTCCTAGGTGAGCTCAAGGTGAGCTAGGAAGGTGAGCTGTCAAGTGAGCTCCCAGGCAAGTTTTTAGGGAAGCTCAAGTCGAGCTGCTCAAAAATCTCCTAGGCAAGCTACTTTTCTAGCTCCCAACCAAGATCATAGGTGACCTGCTCAGTGAGCTCCCAGGTAACCTCAAAAGTGAGCTTGTCGGTAATCTCAGAGGTGAGCTTACATGCGAGCTACCAGATGACCTCAAGGTGAGTTAGAAAGGTGAGCTCAAGGAAAGTTGGTAAGGTGAGCTCAAGGCAAGATGGCAAGATGAGCTCCTAATAAATTTCCTAGGTGACTTACATGAAGAGCTCCTAGGTGAGATCAACTTGAGCTGATCATCGAGCTCCAAGAAGAGCTCCCTGGTGAGCTACTTTACAAGTTGTTTGGCGAGCTCCCAGGTGAGCTCCCAAGTGAGCTACTTGGCAAGATTCTAGGCAAGGTCCCTAGTGAGCTACTTGGTGAGCTCACAAGTGAGCTCAAGTCAACATACTCGGTGAGTTTCTCATTGAGCTCCCAGGTAAGCCGTTAGATAAGCTCCCAAGTGAGCTACATGGAAAGCTGCTTGAAAAACTCAGAGGTGAGCTACTAGATGAGTTCAAGGTGATTTGTTAAGATGGTATCCTCAGTGATCTCAAGGTGATCTAGCAAGTCAAGCTCCCATTCGAGTTGGTAAGGTTAGCTATCAGGTGAGCTCCTATGTGAGTTTTTGGGTGAGCTACTTGACGAGCTCAAGTTGAGCTGCTAGGAAAGCTCAATGTGAGCTGGCAAGGTGAGCTCTAAGGTGATTTTCTATGCAAGCTCAAGTCAAAATGCTCGAAGAGTACCTCCTAGGTGAGCTACTCAGTGGGCTCTTGGGTGAAATCAAATGTGAGCTTATATGTGATCTACCAGTTGAGCTCAAGGTGACTTGGAAGTGCAAGCTCTCAGGTGAGCTCCTAGGTAGGTTCCTAAGTGAGTTACTTGAAAATCATTCAGGTGAGCTTAACTCGAGATGATTCGTAAGCTCCTAGGCAAGTTTGTTGGAGAGCTCCCAAGCAAGCTCCCAGGTGAGTTATTTGGCAAGCTCCCAAGTGAGTTACCAAGCAAGCTACTTGACGAGCTCCTAAATGAAGTCCCTAGTGAGCTACTCAATGAGCTCACAAGTGAGCTCAAGTCAACCTACTCGGTGAGCTACTCATTGAGCTCCTAGGTGAGTTGTTAGGTGAGCTCTCAGGTGAGCTACATGGTAAGCTACTTGACAAATTCAGAGGTGAGATACCAGACGAGCTCAAGGTGAGTTGGTAAGGCAGGCTCCTCAGTGAGCTCAAGATGAGATGGCAAGGTGAGCTCCCATTTGAGTTGGTAAGGAAAGCTATTAGGTGAGCTCCTATGTGATTTTTTGTGTGAGCTACTTGGGAAGCTCAATGTGAGTTGGCAAGGTGAGCTCCCAGGTGAGTTTCTATGTAAGCTCAAGGCAAGCTACTCGACAAGTACCTGGGTGAGCTATTTTCTGAGCTTCTAGTTGAGCTCCTCGATGAGCTACTCGGTGGGCTCTTAGGCAAGCTCAAAGGTGAGCTTGTTAGAAATGTCTGAGGTGAGCTTATATGTGATCTACCAGTTGAGCTCAAGGTGAGTTGACAAGGAAAACTGTCAGGTGAGCTCTCAAGTGAGTTCCCAGGTGAGTTACTCAATAAGCTCTCAGGTGAACTTAACTTGAGCTAATCAATAAGCTCCCAGAAGAGCTCCTAGGTGAGCTACTTAGCGAGTTGTTCAGTGAGATCCTAGGTGAGTTGCTAGGTGAGGTCCCAAACAAGCTACTTGGCGATCTCCTAAGTGAGGTCCCTAGCAAGCTCACAAGTGAGTTGTTAGGTGAGCTCCTAGGTGAGCTACTTCGAGAGCTACTTGGAAACTCCAAAGTGAGCTACCAGATAAGCTCAAGGTGAGTTGGCAAGGTGAGCTCCTGAATGAGCACAAGGTGAGATAGAAAGGAAAGCTCCCATATTATTTGTTGGATGAGCTGCTTGATGAGATCCTAGATGATCTGTGAGTTCCCAGGTGAATTACTCAATGAGCTTCTGGGTAAGATTAACTTTAGATGATCGGCGAGCACCAAGAAGAGCTCCTAGGAAAGCTACTTGACAAGATTTTCATTGAGCTTCTAGGTGAGCTCCCAAATGAGCTACTCAGTGAGATCCCATGCGAGGTCCTCAGAGAGCTAACAAGTGAGCTCACAAGAAATATAAAGTCAACCTACTTGATGAGCTACTCAATGAGCTCCCAAGTGAGCTATTAGGTGAGCTCCTAGGTGAGCTACTCGAGAAACTCTGAGGTGAGCTACAAAATAATCTCAAAGTGAGATGGCAAGGTGATCTCCTAAGTGAGCTCAAGGCAAGCTGGTAAGGCAAGCTGAGAGGTGAGCTCCCATTCAAGTTTCTAGGTGAGGTCTCAAGTGAGCTCCCATGTGAGTTTTCAAGTGAGCTATTTGATGATCTCCCGTGTGAGTTCAAGTTAAGCTACTTGGCAAGATCCTATGCAAGCTCAAGGTGAGCTAGTAAGGTGAGATTCCATGTGAGCTCCTAGGTAAGTTTTCGGACAGTCCGAAGTCAAGCTACTCGAGGAGCTCATGGGTGATCTACTTGTTGACCTCCCAGCCAAGCTCCTAGGTGAGCTACTCTGTTAGCTCCTAGGTGAGCTCAAAGGTGAGCTTATCACCAATCTCTGAGGTGAGCTTACATGTGAGCTACTAGATTAGATCAAGGTGAGTTGGAAAGGTGAGCTCAAGGGGAGTTGGTAAGGTAAGCGATCAGGAAAGCACCCAGGTTATCTCCTAGGTGAGTTACTCGAAGAGCTCCCAGGTGAGATCAATTCAAGATGCTCGGTGAGCTCTTGGGTGAGCTTAAGATGAGCTGTCATGTGAGCTCCTAGGTGAGTTTTTGGGCAAGCTCAATTCGAGCTACTCGACAAGCTCCTGGGTGAACTGTTACCGAGCTCCCAGCCAAGCTCCTAGGTGAGCTGCTCAGTGAGCTCTTAGGAGAACTCAAAGGTGATCTTATCGGTAATCTCTAAGGTGAGATTACATGAAAGCTACTAGATGAGCTCAAGGTGAGTTGGAAAGGTGAGCTCGAGGTGATTTGGCAAGGTGAGCTATCAGGTGAGCTCCCAGGTGAGCTCCTAGGTGAGCTCAACTTGAGCTGATCAGTGAGCTCCCAGAAGAGCTCCCATGTGAGCTACTTTGTGAGCTGTTCGAGGAGCTCCTGGATGAGCTGCTAGGTGATATCCCAAGCAAGCTACTTGTCAAGCTCCAAGGTGAGGTCCCCTATGAGATACTAGGAAATCTCACAAGCAAGGTCATGTCAACCTACTCGGTAAGCTACTCGGTGAGGTCTTAGGTGAGCTATTAGGTGTGCTCCCACGTGAGTTGTTAGTCAAGTTCCCAAGCAAGCTACTTGTTAAGCTACTTGATGAACTCTGGTAGTGGATCTGATAGGGGATCTCCCATGTGAGTTGGCAAGGAAAGCTGTCAGGTGAGCTCCCATGCACATTTTTGGGTGAGCTACTTGAAAAGCTCCTACGGGAGCTTAAGTCAACCTACTCGGTGAGCTACTCGATGAGCTCCCAGGAGAGCTACTTGGAGAGCTACTCGAAAAAATCTGAGGTGAGCTTCCAGACAAGCTCAAGGTGAGTTAGAAAAGTGAGCTCCTCAAGGAGCTCAAGGAAAACTTGCAAATCGAGCTGATATGTGAGCTCCCATCCGAGTAAGTAATGCAAGCTATTAGGTGAGCTCCCATGTGATTTTTTACACAAATTGATTGATGAGCTCTCGGGTGAGATTTTTGACGAGCTCCCAAGTGATCTCAAGTTGAGATATTTTGTAAGATCCTAGGAAAGCTCAAGGTGAGTTGGTAAGGTGAGCTCCTTGATGAGTTTTTCAGGCTATCTTAGGTTGACCTGGTCGACGAGCTCCTGGGTGAGCTTCTTACCAAGCTCCTAGCCGAGCTCCTAACTAAGCTACTCAGTGAGCTCCCAAGTAAGCTCAAAGGTGATCCAGTTGGTAAGGTGAACTCAAGGTGAGTTGGTAAGGCAAGATATCATGCGAGCTCCAAGGTGGGTTCCTAGGTGAGTTACTTGATGAGGTCCTGGGTGAGCTTAACTCGAGCTGAGCAGTTAGCTCAAGTCAAGCTAATTCGTGACCTATTTGGTGAGTTGTTCGGTGAGCTCCCAGGAAAGCTACTATCTGAGCTCCCAAGATAGCTACTTAGTAACCTGTTTGGAAATCTCCTAACTGAGCCCTACTCAGTGAGCTTCTAAGCAAGTTGTTAGGTGGGATATCAAGTGAGTTGTTAGCAAAGATCCTAGGTGAGGTACTTAGCGAGCTACTCGAAAAAAATCTTAGGCGATCTACCTTTCAAACTCAAGATGAGTTGGCAAGTTGAGCTCCTCAGTGAACTCAAGGCGAGCTCATAAGCAATCTCCCATGCAAGTTAGCAAGGTGAGCTGTAAGATGAGTTCCCATGTGAGTTTTCAGGAAAGCTCAAGTTGAGCTGCTCAACGAGCTCCTTTGTAACATCCTCATTTTATACCTTAGAACAAGTGAATTTTTTTTTATTTATTTTTTGATAATTACATCCTGGTTCTAAAATACATAATTTAGAACTCACAAATCAAATAACCATTCTTATAACAGACAACCATATGCAGCTGTAATGACTCGGAGTACCTCCGATCTATTCATTCCATGACTCGGTAATCTACCGATCTATTCATGAGTAATAAGAGTTGGTGTTTTTATTTAACACTTTACTCTTGCGGTTCTCTTCCCTATTCTGGGAATTCAGAATGCTCTGTCCAAGGAACCTAACTGAATAATTTTTACCATTATTCATCGGCATCTCATCCCTTAGACTAGGTGAATTAGGGGCAACGCAATCAGCAGCTTGCGATACTTTGGCCAAAGATTTGAAACATACTGTTGATGTCTCGTATTCCTTAACGGCATACTCATCAATCTGGAATACGCCCTTCACCCCATTCATATGTTATATAGAATGTCTTATACCGACTTCTGTCAGTCTTTCCTATCACAATTTAATCACTTGGAGACAGATTAACAAGGTGATAATGTTATATGGATGCCCACGAGGATTAGGGATACGATGACATATTGGTTCAACCCTAGTTAAACATAGTGTGTCAAGATACCCCGAATCTCCTAGGAAGCCTTATAACGTGACCACATTCCTAATCGGTCCCCTGAGTAACTCGTTCGAGATCAAAGTGTAAATCTTAACGATCAATGCAAAGGGTGTCGTCATAAGTCACTTGCATTGTTGTAACTTCGAGAAGATCCTAATCTTCTCGGAGGTACAAACCCTGTAGTTGTCTTGTGCCGTCAACCTTTAAATCCGCCTCAAAAAGATCTACTTAATAATATGCGTTACGCACGTTGAGTTTTAAATTACATTAAAGACTTTCCCCTAAGGTTAGCCTTTCCCGATCCCTGGATTCTTCGTCTTAAGACGACCTTCCTCAATAAAACCCATTACATGGTAGAGGTATTAGGGCCAAAATCTCATCAAGGAGTCATTAGAATACACATGATTCTAAAACAACAGAATTGGACAATATCTCATAACCTTCACGTGAGATTGCCATCTGAACCCCATTAGATTTATATCAATTCTCTTAACTGAATTTATATCATACTTATTAGCATCAAGATATAAATGATTAAGAATCCAATTTAATGTTTTCCTGTCATGCTCAGGACTAGGGATTAGAAATTTAATTCAGCTTGATTAGTGTTCTGCTTAGGTTCATTTTAGCCCTATCCTTTAGAAAGACAATGATTTAAATTTCAATTTAGCTTTCGATAGAACAAAATAGAAGTCCTGAACACTCATAAAAATTCATCACATTTTCATGTAAGCTTTCATTGACAATAAAAAAAAAGCATCCAAATTAAACAAAGATAACATTGCCCCTCCGGCATATAAACCGAATAAGGTCAACTATCAAAATAGTATTCAACACATAAGTAGTGAATACTTATTTCCATTCCTTTCAGAACTATACAATTACATTTTATGCAAGCAACATACTTGATATAATGCTTAACGGAAAAAGAACATCTTTCCTCATATAGAACATTTAGAAAATCAAGCTGAAATTCATTATAAATCAAATTAAACAATCTGATCATCCTGTCAGATCTGCATGCTTTACCACTTACGGCAACCATCTACAAAAATAGTCAACATGAGTCAGTTCGATGAACTGAGCATGATAAGCACTAACTTTTAAAACAATTGCAATCCATCAATTGTTTTCATTAAACACCCTGTTTAAATGAGATCAATTATCCAAACAAGTAAACATATTCAGACTATGCCCTCTTACAATACAAAATATGGCTACAAATGTGTAACTCTATCATCCTTACAAAGTAGTCCTAAACACTTCTCAATTATTTCATCAAATAATAGAAATCAAGAACGAAAGTATTCAAAGCAATTATCTTAAATCCAAGATCAGCAACATTGAACAAATCATTACTTTCATCAGAATAAGGGATATCATAGCGAATCGTGATTCCATCAATAAGATACAAAAACAATTCCAACTGTTAGACAGATACCAACAAGTATTAAAATAATAGAAGAGAAAGAAACAAATCATTCACACTTCCCTTCACACAAGTTCACTGACTGTACCATCTCCACATATGGAAAGCATTCATCCTAGTATGTATACGAACAAGTCCGACAAACCACAAGAAGAATCACTGTCTTAATTTTTAATCGAACACAGCAAAAACTCCTGTACAGTGGCTAACACGCTCAATAGTGAAGTCTATCAACCAAACAGACTCTACAAGACCTTCCACAAGACGTTCCACAACAAGCGATGAACTAGATGGGTTTCACTCCACATTACCAGTCGAGGTGCAGTCAACGAGCTTTTAGATCAGTCCAGCTCAAGGCAGGATAGTTATGCAACAGAAGACAAACACGCTTACAATCCCACACTATCAACCTATAGCCCAATGCTAATCCCTTTTATACACAGTAAGGCTTTTCGACCCAAGTTCGAAATCAAAGAACCTCTAGTATATCACGGTCAACAACAGACTTCATTGCATTAAGCAATTTGATGTTTCCTTAAGACCATGCAGAGATTATCTTACAAATACCGTAACATACATAGCCTCATCCAACTAGGAAAATCAGAAAGGAAACATATCATCTTGTATTTACATCTGTACGTGATCAGAATCAGACATATAGCATTCACGATTCATTTATACAGAGCCGCATTACTTGATCTAAATCATTACTCAGGGAATCCCACAATGTCAAAACAACAGTATACCAAGTCAAGTTTTAACTGAGGTACAAGAAAATATAGGTTAACTTCCATGAATTCAACTGAACCCGAACAACAGTGGCAGGACAAATTATTGCAATGATTCCATCTGGGCAAATCAATGGTGCACAGATAAAAATTGGGAAAAAGAAAATTAAATACTGATGTCAAAACAAGGAACCCGACTGAACCTTTGCCAATTCTTCACACAAGTTTGCACAGAAGGAAAATGTAAAAGTACACCCAAAGAATTTGTACCACAAAATCCTTGCGATACGAAGGTTTTCTTACAAAAATAACAGAGGACGAAATACATGTTATTCTCCTTAAGTCGTTGGCACATCAAATACCAATATTCAATTATATTTAACTTGAACAGTGGTTCAAATATATATATAAATCATTCAATCGACTCCACAGAGTCGTACTGATTTACAACAAATAATATGAACCTATATATATATTGCATACTGTTAACGGGTATGAAACCCATAACCACAAAGTAAGGGAAAACACAATCTCCGGCATAGGGTCATAAAGAATTACTGTATCACAGTAAGATTACCTCTTCCCAACATTTTTTTTAAAAAGACGAAAGCGAAACCCAACAAGGTATCAATAGCCACTATCATCAATGATAACCACAACAGAGCTTACAAAGCAGTTCAATATAAACTGATCAGTCACACAAAAGTCCAACAATATCTCCTTTCTGACGAGTACCCACAACTAGCCTCATTGACAAGCTAGTATCAATCAACAAGCGTCTGATGACTAACAAACTTCTATCAGCAAGTTTGTACCAACAAGTGGCTACTATACCCTGAACCCAACAAGAGAATAATTTATGAGTTATCACCGAATCAGGCCGAGCATTCCCTTCAATTTTCATATATTTCGTATATTTACAGCCAGAATGCAAAGCACAAAGAAATAAAGCCAACAGATCGAAAATACATACACACACCCATCAAGGGATAAATTTGACAAGTCGATTCCAGCATAGGAGATACAGTGCAAAAATCACACCAGAAAACCATAGGAAAAAACCATCTATTTTCTCATAAATCATTTGAACAGAGTTGTTCTAATGAAATCACTTGAAAGACAGCAAGATTTTTAAAGGTTAGGGCCTAACATGCCTGGATTTTTTCTCAAAATTCTGAAGCAGACCACTGGAAGAGCTCGGACTTCCTTTTCCTTTTCCAAGTTAGAGTGACCAACAAAATTTTGCTATCTCCATAACATATATATTTTCCTTGCCAGAGAAAAGAGCTAGATACCCTCATACTCGCCATGCAACTCCAAGAAGACTGGTGCGAAGAACCAGTGAACAGGCAGAAGGAAAACCAAAATTCGCGATAAGCCAAACAAACCAACAAACTTCCAGTTTGCATGCCTTCTCATGAGTTCCAAGCTTGACTTCCAAGCTCATTGAATGCATTTACTCCAATTTTCCCGCTTAAACTCAACTGCCAACCGACCGCCAAAGTTGGCGATAGACAAAGAGAATTTCAAGACCTTTTTTAGTTTTGGCGAACTGCCACGTCGGCTCAATTAGCTGTTTCTAAAACCTCCGCCAATGCCTGTCCTTCATACTTATCCTTTGCATTAAATAACATAGAAAACGCCGCCCATGGTTCGCACCCCTCCATAGGTCCCCTTACATTCTTGCTCAATAGATAGGTTAGTAACTTAGGTTAGAATTTAGGATAATACTTATTCTAACTTCAAAGAACATAGACACTAACTTAGGACATTAGCACTTAGCCTAGGTCTAGGTTAGATTAACACTAATCTAACCCCTAGGTTAGGTTTAGTCCTAGGTTACTAATCATTAATAATTCCAGTTAGGTCTACATTCCGTACACTCAGAAAAAGACCTACATCATACATTCTTGAACAGGGTTAGCTCCTGTTTTGCCTTAAGCTGCAGAATCGTATGTAACTGAATTATTACCTGGTCCACGATCGAGACCTTCCAGATATACTTCGATATCAGGAACCAATCCATTTCACATGATCAACTTGAGTTATACTTCGGACTAGCTTATTCAATGCTTCTAGACCTTGCAACCTGTTCAAGGTCTGTAATTTTTAATTCATCACGAACAAACTTAAAGCAATACTTGGATCAATTTCACTGATCCAAGGCTAGGTATTATAGATGGATAACTCTATAATTCATTCCGAGATAAGATTAAACTCAAATACAAAATGAAAGAAATAAAAGAGTCCAATCATATTCCGACTCAGTCAAGATCTGCAATCTGCAAAGAAAATACAGTACATATCAAGCATGATTTCTTAATCGAGGAACACATCCTTTAACAAGAAATCACATATCAACACTTGTATGCTCAGGGGGAAGTAACAACAGTTCAGGGTGTTACATGCTTCCCTCCTAAAAAGATTCATCTTCCCGATGAATTACATATTAAATTAACCTTCAGGTCAATCAATTTATCAGTACACAAATAATGTGACTATTTCATATTTGAATAGTTCCAGAAATCAATGTCACAACACATTTTTATTCAACCTGAATAATGTTTTCTTTCATCTGGCTTTCATAATTCTTAATTTAAAAAAAATAAGTTCTGAAAAGAATGTTTTATCAACAGATTTCATTCTGTTGAAAAAGAGAAGGAAAAGCCATTTTCATCTCTTCCAGATTTTCCCAAGTTGCACTTTCTTCGTTAAACTGGTCCCACTGGACCTTACATTGCTGTATTTCACGATTTCTTAAATGCAATTGGTGAGTTTCCAGCACTCGTGTGGGTTTAACCACGATTATTCCTGGGTCTTGGACCTGCAAGGAATTCTAATTTAAAACATGTGACAGATCTGAAACGTATTTCTTAAGCAAAGAAATATGGAAAACATCATGCATTCGAGATAAAGCAAGTGGCAATGCTAAACGATAAGCTACAGGATTAATTATTTCGACAATTTCGAAAGGTCCCATGAATCGAGGTGACAACTTGGCAGCCTTGCCAAAAGTTATAGAACTCTTTCTGGGTTTAACATGAAGAAAAACTTTATCACCAAGCTCAAACCTTCTATCAACCCGCTTAAGGTCAGCATAGCTCTTCTGCCTATCCGCTGCTTCCTTTAATCGTTCACGAATCAGCTTAACTTGCTGTTTCATTTCAGTGAGAATCTCTGGTCCAATTACCACTCTATCCTCAACACTGTCCCAACTAACAGGGGTTCTGCACTTTCTTCCATAAAGTGCTTCAAATGGTGCCATTTTAAGAGATGAGTGATAAGTATTGTTGTATGCGAACTCAACTAATGGAAGATACTCTTCCCATTTATACTGTTGATCCATGCAATACATTCGCAACATGTCCTCCAACACTTGATTTACCCTCTCAGTTTGTCCATCCATTTCCGAATGATATGCAGAACTGAAGTTTAGTTTTGTTCCAAGAGCTGCGTTAAGCATTTGCCAAAACCTTGACGTCATTCTAGGATCCCTGTCAGATATAATCAATTCTGGTACACCATGCAATCTGAAAATTTTGTGTACGAATCTTTTGGCCAGCACTGGTGAATCATCCTTTAGATTTCCAGCAATGAAATGAGCTACCTTGGTCAGTTTATCTACAACTACCAGGATAACATCATGTTTATTCCTGGACATAGGTAGTCCTTGTACAAAATCCATGGTTATTACTTGCCATTTGTACTGCGGTATGCTATGAGGATATAGCAGTCCAACAGGGTGCATATGTTCTTGCCTTCACCCGCTGACATTCTAGACAATGAGTCACAAAATTAATTACATCCTTTTTCATACCTTTCCAAAAGTATTGTTGTTTTAAATCAGCAAGCATTTTTGTGATACCTGGGTGTCCGGAGAAAGGTGAATTATGAAATTCAACTAACAACTTCTTTCTCAAATCGTTCAGCATAGGTACATATACCCTGTTTTCATAACGAAAGATTCCTTCATTATCAAAATGAAAACCTTTATACCTTATATCCTTTGGTTCTGCAGCAAGCGCTGCTTTTACTTGCTGAAAGTATGCATTTGATTCTGAGGCACTTTTTACCTCGTCTTTAAACTGAGTTCTTAATGTTATAAGAGTAGAAATGTGCCTCCTATGACTTAGAGCATCAGCTACTCTATTCTCCTTACCTTTGATATAGCTAATATCAAGGTCATATTGTGATAAAAATTCTAACCACCTTCTCTGTCTGGCATTCAGATTGGGCTGAGTAAAAATATATTTCAGTCCTAAGTGATCAGTTTTCAACTCAAAAGGTTTCCCAAGTAAATAGTGTCTCCAGACTTGAAGTGCATGAACAATGGCAGCAAGTTCCAAATCATGAGGGGCATAATTCAGCTCATGTAACTTAAGTTTTCTACTTTCATATGCTATGACCTGATCATTTTGTAGCAAAACACCTCCAAGGGCTTCCCCAGAAGCATCAGTTACAATAGTAAAACTCCCATTAGGGTCTGGTACAGCTAGTATAGGTGCAGAAGTCAACTGGTCTTTCAAAATTTTGAAAACCGCTTCGCACTTATCATTCCATATGAATTTCTTATCCTTCTTCTGCAATGAAGTTATTGGTGACAAGCTACTTTAGAAAAATCCTTTACAAATTTTCTATAATAACCAGCAAGACCCATGAAGCTTCTTACTTCGTGCAAATTCTTTGGTGCAGGCCACTCAGTTATTGCCACTATTTTTGAAGGATCTACAGCGATTCCTTCTTTACTTATAACATGACCAAAATAGTGAACTTCTGAATCAAAGAAAGAACATTTGGATAACTTACCATACAACTTTCTTTTTCTCAAAAATTCCCAAAACTATCTTCAAATGCTCATTGTGCTCCTCAACGCTTTTAGAATAAATGAGAATATCATCCAAGAATACAAGTACAAACTTGTCTAGGTATTCTTGAAAAATATTTTTCATTAAATTCATAAAGGCTGCGGGTGCATTAGTTAATCCAAAGGGTAGAACTGTGAATTCATAATGTCCGTATCTTGTTCGGAAAAGCTGTTTTAATGAATATCTTCCTCTCTAATCCTTAACTGATGGTAACTAGATCGAAGGTCTATCTTAGAATAAACCGCTGCTCCACGCATCTGATCAAACAGATCGTCGATCCTAGGAAGTGGATATCGGTTCTTGACTGTTGCTTTGTTCAACATCTGATAATCAATACACAACCTTAGTGTTCCATCCTTCTTTTTCAAAAATATTACAGGCGCTCACCCCAAGGTGAAACACTTGGTCTAATCAATCCTTTAGACAAAAGTTCTTGCAACTGTGCCTTAAGCTCGACTAACTCTGTAGTAGTCATCCGATAAGGCGCTTTGGATATAGGTTCTATTCCTGGCTTGATTTCAATGGTGAAGTCAAATTCTCTCTTGGGTGGTAACCCTAGTAATTCCTCAGGAAAAACATCCCTGAAACTTTGTAAAAGAGGGAATCATTTCATGAAATCATCATTTTCTTCTGAAGATTCAGATATCTTTACTGCATAAAGGGTGCATCCTTTATTTTTAGCCTTTTTAAGCTGCATAGCCTGATAGTTTTCTAACTGAAATTTCTCGTTTCACACATTGAATCTCTGCTGATTCCAGCTGATCATCTAAACATTTTATGTTCTTTTCATAACAGTCTACCTTTGCTTTATGGTTAGCTAACCAATTGACACCGATGACAATGTCATACGATCCTAAAGGTGCGACATAGAGATCAACCTCCATGGAAAAGTTAGGTAAGTCAAGGACTGCCCCAAAAAGACACATACTCACTGTATGAACAGAATTATCACCATACTGTATAGTCCAAGATTTATCCAGTTTTCCAGCTTTTCTTTTAAGTTTAGAAGCAATTTTATTAGATATAAAACATTTTGTAGCTCCTGTATCAAAAAGAATAGTGACAGGTATGCCGAATAACTTACCCGGAACTTCTATAGGTGTCACTTACTTTTCAGCTTGCTTGTCCGCTACTGCAGCATGTATCTTATGCTGCTGATTACGATCATCCTTCTTCAAAGGGCACTGATTTGCGTAGTGATCTTTGCCACAATTGTAGCAGCCTCCTACAGGTCCCTTTTAGGGCTCAAAGTTGCCTCCAGTTTTGTAATTGTCACGATGCCCTCCATAGGGCTTCTGCCCATTGTTATAATTTTTAACAAAATTATCCCTTACATTTCCAGCAGGCTTATTTACTACTGCTTTCTTATTGTTATCTCCTGGAAACTTACTCTTGTTTCCAAACTTTTTCCATGGTCCTTTTTTGGGTGCAAGAGAGGTTGAAGAAGGGTTTGCAGTCTTCTTCCACACTTCCTCCTTATGGGCAGAAATAGCCTTTAATTTCTGTTCTTGCCTTATGGCCTTTTCAACAAATCCTTCCATAGTGGTTGGACTGTGAACATCGACCTCTCTCCTATCACGGGATTCAATCCCATGATGAATTTCCATATTCTGAACTTTTCGTCAGTTTGATACTGCGGTACATACTTGAGGAGTTTTGTAAACCACTCCTAGTATTCAGTTACCGTTAGCTTCCCTTGAGCTAAGTTCTGAAATTCTGTCATTTTCTGATCATAGAAAAGTTGTGGCAGCCAACGTTGCCTAAAATAGCCTTTAAATTGATCCCAAGTAATATTGGTCTCATCAATGTTTAGTTCAGCTTTACGGCTATCCCACCACGAAGATGCTTCGTGGGAAAGCTGATAGGCTCCCCAAATAGATTTGGTTTCCTCTGAGAAGTTACTGATTGCAAAGTACTTCTCCATTTCATTGAGACAGTTCTCAGCTCCATCTCCTAATGTGGTGCCATCATACTTAGGTGGACTTATCCTTTTTATATCATTAGTGAGTTATACTGCCAACCTGGCCTTTTTGTTTTCTGGTTGGACAGGTGCATTCCCAGCATTAACATCAACACCCATGTCAGGGTTGTCCTCAGGAGGTTGCTGATTATTATTATCAGCTTCTTCATCCTCCTCATTTCCCATCACCTGCTGTTCAAGTACAGCTAAGTGATCTCTTGTGTCCAACAGGGCAGCAAGGATATCATCAAGTTTCTGGGTTGTTGTCACTCCTCCTTTAGGTGGATCATTATTCACAACGTTCCCCCTTGTTCTAACCATTTTCTGTCACAAGAAAATTTAGGTTTTTATCAGATTATGGACACAATAGGTCCAAGAGATGCAACCTTCAGCTCTGATACCAAGATGTAACATCCTCATTTTATACCTTAGAACAGGTGATTTTTTTATTTTTTTTGATAATTACATCCTGGTTCTAAATACATAATTTAGAACTCACAAATCAAATAACCATTCTTATAATAGACAACCATATGCAGCTGTAATGATTCAGAGTACCTCCGATCTATTCATTCCATGACTCGGTAATCTACCGATCTATTCATGAGTAATAAGAGTTGGCATTTTTATTTAACACTTCACTCTTACGGTTCTCTTCCCTATTCTGGGAATTCAGAATGCTCTGTCCAAGGAACCTAACTGAATAATTGTTACCATTATTCATCGGCATCTCATCCCTTAGACTAGGTGAATTAGGAAAACGCAATCAGCAGATTGCGATACTTTGGCCAAAGATTTGAAACATACTGTTGATGTCTCGTATTCCTTAACGACATACTTGTCAATCTGGAATACGCCCTTCACCTCATTCATATGTTATATAGAATGTCTTATACCGAATTCTGTCAGTCTTTCCTACCACAATTTAATCACTTGGAGATAGATTAACAAGGTGATAATGTTATATGGATGCCCATGAGGATTAGGGATACGATGACATACTGGTTCAACCCTAGTTAAACCAGTGTGTCAAGATACCCCGAATCTCCTAGGCAGCCTTATAACGTGACCACATTCCTAATCGGTCCCTAAGTAACTCGTTCGAGATCAAAGTGTAAATCTTAGCAATCAATGCAAAGGGTGCCGTCATAAGTCACCTGCATTGTTGTAACTTCGAGAAGATCCTAATCTTCTCGGAGGTACAACCCTACAGTTGTCTTGTGCCTTCAACCTTTAAATCCACCTCGAAAAGATCTACTTAATAATATGCGTTACGCACGTTGAGTTTTAAATTACATTAAAGACTTTCCCCTAAGGTTAGCCTTTCCCAATCCCTGGATTCTTCATCTTAGGATGACCTTCCTCAATAAAACCCATTACATGGTAGAGGTATTAAGGCCAAAATCTCATCAAGGAGTCATTAGAATACACATGATTCTAAAACAACAGAATTGGACAATATCTCATAACCTTCACGTGAGATTGCCATCTGAACCCCATTAGATTTATATCATTTCTCTTAACTGAATTTATATCATACTTATTAGCATCAAGATATAAATGATTAAGAATCTAATTTAATGTTGTCCTGTCATGCTCAAGACTAGGGATTAGTAATTTAATTCAGCTTGATTAGCGTTCTGTTTAGGTTCGTTTTAGCCCTATCCTTTAGAAAGACAATGATTTAAATTTCAATTTAGCTTTCGATAGAACAAAATAGAACTCCTGAACACTCATAAAAATTCATCACATTTTCATGTAAGCTTTCATTGACAATCAAAAAAAGCATCCAAATTAAACAAAGATAACATTGCCCCTCCGGCATATAAACCGAATAAGGTCAACTATCAAAATAGTATACAACACATAAGTAGCAAATACTTATTCCCATTCCTCTCAGAACTATACAATTACATTTTATGCAAGAAGCATACTTGATACAATGCTTAATGGAAAAAGAACATCTTTCCTCATATAGAGCATTTAGAAAATCAAGCTGAAATTCATTATAAATCAAATTATACAATCTGATCATCCTGTCAGATCTGCATGCTTTACCACTTACGGCAACCATCTGCAAAAATAGTCAACATGAGTCAGTTCGATGAACTAAGCATGATAAGCACTAACTTTTAAAACAATTGCAATCCGTCAATTATTTTCATTAAACACCCTGTTTAAATGAGATCAATTCTCCATACAAATAAACATATTCAGACTATGCCTTTTTACAATACATAGATGGATACAAATGTGTAACTCTATCATCGTTACAAAGTAGTCCTAAACACTTCTCAATTATTTCATCAAATAATAGAAATCAAGAACGAAAGTATTCAAAGCAATTATCTTAAATCCAAGATCAGAAACATTGAATAAATCATTACTTTCATCAGAATAAGGGATATCATAGCAAATCTTGATTCCATCAATAAGATACAAAAACAATTCCAACTGTTAAACAGATATCGGCATGCATTGATATAATAAAAGAGAAAGAAACAAATCATTCACATTTCCCTTTATACAAGCTCATGACTGTACCGTCTCCTCAGATGGAAGGCATTCCTCCTACATGCATACGAGTAAGTCCGACGAGCCACAAGAAGAGTCACCCCCTTTTTTTTTTAATCAAACATAGCAAAGATCTGTACAGTAGCTAACACGCTTATAGTGATGACTATCAACCAACAGTGTAGACACCAAATTTGTGTCTTACGACCCCTTGTGACCCGCATCTCATCTCGCAATCTAACCTCATCACCTAAACCTTACATAATTATTTAATAATTACCTTATAATTGATAAATCCACATCACCTTACCCGCCACCTCACTTTTCCACCTCATCATGACCTAGCCCTAACCCTAAACTAACCTAATTAAGACCCATGACTTGGTCTAGACTCACATCCATAACTAATGCCTCCCTACCCGCACCCAAAGTCGACCTTCTAGCCACTTGACCAAGCCCGCAACTGATCTCTCGGGAGAAAAGTAGGGAAGGTGGGCTATTTTACTAAAAATAGCCTACTTTTTCCTTACTGATGCCGGTTCCTACTCTACCGCTGTCGGTTACGCAACTGCCATCGGTTCCCTGTAAATGGGCTCCCCAAACCAAAAAAACGGATCGGAATTTCTTTTGGGAGATCAGTCGATTGATTTTTGAAACAACAGAGAGCATTGCGAGTGAGGAACAGAGTCCAGATCTTCACTTGACAGAGCAGAGACGAGTGGAAATACCAGAAGTGTTTACAACCAAGGAGATCAACTTGCATCTTTGTCAAAACCAGTAAGTCACATCTTGCATGTCCTCTGTTATAACATTTCTTATGCTCTATGAATTTCAGTCCTCCTAAATCCGTCTCTAAATCTACTACCCAACATGTCATTGCATCTAACTGATATTCTTTTGCTTCTAATCATCCCACTTTCCTAATATCATCCATTAAACCAGCCTTACAAAACACCATAGCTACTAAGAACGATTCCTAGAACCCCACCGCGTATCGGTTATCAGTAACCGGCATCGGCTATCAGTAACCACCATCGGTTCCTCTGATCAAAACCAGAAAACCAGCCTTTCCCCTACCCAGTTCAACCTACAGGTCCTAGACCCAACCGACGGCGGGTTACCAGAAACCGGTATCGGTTAAACTCCTGACTATTAACCAGAAACCAGCCTTCTCCTACTAGTTTCAACCAAGTAATCTAATTGATCATTTTGCAGTCTTTTGTGTTAATTCAATATTAGCAGGGGAACTGACCACCTTCGAAAGGAAGTTTTATATTTCCTGGCCCAAGGCAGTTTCCTCATTTATTGTTTAATCAAATCTTGTGGTCTTGTGTTCTTATTTGCAGGTGTCCTTCCAAGACAAAAAGGAGTTCTTCGCAATCAGCCTTGATCTTTCTCTACGGTACGCACACACCATCTCGACATTCTACAGGTATTCCTCCTAACCCTAACCTCATCTGTTTCTAAAAGGAACGAGTCATTCCGAGTGAAACATTTTGGCACGCTCGGTGGGACCCATTTTGGGTTTCTTTCTCTTGCTTATTTTCATTCTAGGAAGCATATTTGCTGTTGCTGCTTTTGTTATATATTTCGTAAAGAATTTGTCTTGCTTTCCTAGTTTCGCATTAGTGAAATTCATCTCTCTTGCTTCATCGAACATAATTTTCGATTTGGGTTTAAAACACATGCATTGCATTCCTGCTTGTTGTTCTTCAATTCTAGTAAACATAGATTAAATAACAGGTCGTACACGTGGGGTGATATATCCACGGTATTGATAAGAAATTAACCCTAGTTTCACTGCACAACACATACCGAATCACTTCACAATTAACACAACAACTCAAACATCCCCCCTTTTCCGCGGTATTCCTCCGCCCGATTGAGGTAACCTTATAAGCCAAAAAAACTTGACATTCCCCTAGGTCTGTTGTTTAGGATTCTGACATCATCTTACGTCTAAAGGCATAAGCCCACGATAAATAAATTAAACCCTAGGATTAGTCTCTTGGATTTGCGTGTGCATCTTGCTTGTTTCAAATTCTGTTTTCTCTATTATACTTTGTCTTCTGTGATCAATAAATTGACAAAAATACTCAACGTTGCTAAAAATAAAATTAGCAGCCTTTTATATCTTCTTATCCTAGACTTTTGACACCGGCATCGGTTAACTGACCGACGTCGTCCGCTCTCTGACCGACACCGGTTATTAAACCGATATCGGTTACTGTCTTCATCAGCCCCTGACAAACCAGCAACTTGCCAAATTCATCATTCTGAGGTTGTTTTTGTTCTTTGATAGATTGAAACTTTCCTGTGTGTTCTTGTCATGGTTTTCATCACTCGGAAGCAAGCCACCGCCATGGTTTCACATGCCTGCTCTATGTCTTTTCCTGAATCACCCCCTTCACATTCTATAGGGAACCCTCACGGACACCAGTGAGATCCCCCAAATTCCTGTAGGAGACAAGGACGTTGCCAAATTTCTGGATGCTAATCCCAGTGCGTCCAATACTATTTGTCTCATCCCCTAACCGTAGCCTGATGGTCATCTCCTTGTGTGCATGCCTCTTAGTATAGGCTGCTCTTTACTCCCACTCCTCCTGATAATACCGCCTACTTCCTGCATCTTAGCCCCTTCTCCCAAGCTGAATAGCTTCCAATGTTCATACGACTCAATTGGCTTTTCCTTGGCTAAGTTTTGGCTCATTATCGTTCCCACGAACTGCCTCTACCTCATCTCTCTTTCAGCCCGCCATTCATACTTTGCTCTCCGGCCACCTATTCAAGACTTTCCTTCCTTCCGTCTCAAGCTCCACCTACCTTTTCATTCCCATAACACGTATCCAGTAACCTCACCACCTTATATGGGACATCCCTATTCGTTGCTCCAATACTCATCCTCCATACCTTATCAACACTTACCCCACATTGGCCAGCGGAAGCCTTGGTCCAACTGCCTCCGTTTACCACACCGCACCATCATCGTCATCCAACCACGATTCATCGAAATCAATGAGGGACAAATGCAAAACCTGGAGGCTTTCTGTTTATGGAAGTCATAGCTCCTTGACATACATAAGTTTTTCGGTAGCCCATTCACCTTCTGTCCCCTTCATTCAATTCCTCCCAATGGGAGTTGCCAAATTTACTCGTTTTAACATTAAAGTATGAGCCCGAACAACACTTGCGATCATTAGACACGCTTAGTTATTTAATCTCCCAGATTTATCCTTAATTTACTCCGCACCTTTCCCCTTTCCTGTCAGCCCCACCTGAATGGTACAGGGACGGTTGACCCAACACGCGAGCTTTTCTTAACCAGCTATCCCTCTTCTTGTTCATTTCTCCTTAACATTGGCCAAAGAGTATCTATCACCGCCTCTATTCCATCCGACAATTTGAGTACTAAATCTTCGCGATTTTTTTGGACTATGGCGGGCCTTATCACCAACTTACGTATGCCATTACCTCAAAATGAACTACATCGACTGTTTTACGCGGCCTGGCATATCACATCTCCCCACACTCAAATTCCAACTTTCCGTACATCGACGAGGCCTTACTAGGCACGAAATTAGAAATTCAGCCTTAGAAGGAGGAGAACATTACGGTTGCGTAAAAGGGGTACAGGCAGCCCTCAGGTGATATTAACAGAACACCGGCTCCAGAACCAGCCGAAGAACAACTGCCATCGAATTCTAAGATCCAGACACCATTGGGATCTTTAGGTGATATTTTGCAGGGTCGGATTTCATCAGGGGACAAAATCATGTAATTACCATGGCCCTGTCCTCATAGAGTATTTGTGCCTTGGGATCATCTGTCTTCTGCACAATGTACTCGGACTGCTTCTCAGGTAGTAGCTTCTTCATTTGTCCATTGACAGGTATGAGAGCGTGTGACCAATCCATTTGAATCTCTCCACCCACATCTTTACAGAAGTTTCTGCTTAGCAACATTCCATAGGAAGGAGGAATGTCTGCTACTAGTATGGTAGCCAAGACCTTCTTTTCAGGTAAAGCAGCAGCAAAAGCCACTTGTGCATCTTTAATCCTTCCCACCAAAGGTACTTCCTTACTTTCCATGGAGTAGCAAGATCCATAAGTACGAGTAAGGGTCAAGCCTAAAGCATGAGCATGAGCTACTTTGGCGGGCATCACATTATCTGAGGCTCCGGAATCTATGACACAGTTACTGAGCCTGTGGCCAGCTATAAGGAGTGTTACATAGAAAGGCTTGATCTTGTCACCAGGTGAGGTGACAGCAGCTACTAGACTACTAGGGGGCTGTGGTGCAGAAGGAGGTGTGGGCAAAAGGCCTTTGGAGGTGGTCTTGGAATGGGAATTTACAAATTGGATCATCTTGGCAAAAGCTTTTGGATGGGTTTGGTAATATTCAGCTCTGAAAATTTGAACTTTGGTCCTTTTTAGATGATCTACAATGTCAAAGGATCCAGAGGTGGATGGTCCATCATCATTTGGAATCTTAGGTTTATCAACCCTAGGAGAAAAAGAAGAAGAAACAACTTTGGGGGCAGGATTGGCAGTACTTACCTTTGGTGCAGATGAGGTAGGAATAGGAGATCCTCTTCTGGCAATTACAGGAATAGTTGTAGGCTGCTCTTTGGACTTCTTCAGGGGTTGTGTCACCTTTTCCCTCTGATGCGTCTGTTCCCGAGTCATGACAGCGAAGGATTCGCTGTTCATATCTGCTACCACTTCATCATAGTCATCTGCATCATCAATGCCTTCAGTGGTAAAGAAATTGACTCGAGATCCCTCGGGTTCTTCTGCCTCATCATCATCGATTCCTCCAGGAACTCCTCACAAGCTTCATTATCATCTTCTGGTTCTTCGACCTCGCAAGTTGCATTCACAGGAACTTTGACGGGAGGTCCTTCAAGTGCCAATCTTGTGTGGGGAGCTGGCAAACGGTTTCTGGGTTGAAAATTTCTTCTAGGAACATCTGCATACGGTGCATGCTGAGCTAATTGTTTCTTTATAGCTACCAGATCATTTGCAAGTTTCTGGACTAATGGATCAGTATTGGGTCCAGAAGTGGAAGAGGAAGAAGCAGCAGATTTAGATTTGGGAGGATCTCTCTTCAACTTCCCTGACATGATTAGGTCATCCTCGACACTAACAGCAGTTCTTGATCCAGTATTAACGTTCCAAGGTTAGCCCTTCTTAGAGCATAACTGACTTTAGGCGTTTGGGCATTCAAAAAGAAACATTTTTGGATTTGATCAACCGGCCGAGTGTTCACGGGGATTTTGTTGATCAGTCTGTTGAACCGAGCCACAAATTCTCTCATGGGTTCCGATGGATCTTTCTTTATTTGAGAAATCTGGGCAAGCAGTGCATGCACATCTTCTGCCGGCTTGAAAAACGGCTTTCGAACTGAGTTCTCATGGTATTCCAGTCGATGATGGCACCAGCCGGAAGGTGATAGAACCAGTCAGCAGCATTGTCCTGTAACGTTCGACGAACAGTCTTACTGAGACGTCTTCATGTTCAACCCCCAAGACTCCACACGCAACTATGAAGGCTGCAATATGCTCATCAGGGTGCACTTTGCCGTCGCCTCTGAATTTGGGGAAGTTCTTTCGGTTACCTCTAGGTATCATGCAAAGGCTGAGTGAGGGCCAGGGGCCCGACACGTTGACCCCATGGTAACTTGTGCCATTCTTCTTGGAAATACGGTTCTGAGGCCGAAAATCGCGACAAGCCAAACAAACCCCCAAATTTCCACTTGCATGCCTTCTCGCGAGTTCCGAGCTCGACTTCCGAGAGTATTGAATGCCATTTAACCAATTTTCCCACTTAAACTCTACTCCCACCGACCGCCAGAATTGGCGACAGTCCAACTAAAAACTCAAGTTCATTTCCAAACTTAGCAATTACCAAGTCTGCACAGATTAGCCGTTGCTTAAGCCTCCGCCATTGACCTGTCCCTCATCCTTATCCCTTACATTAATTGCCATGTGTTGGTTTTCAAATAGGACTTTTTAGAAGAGCAACAGTCAGGGGATAAGAAGTCCCTCCTCTTTAATGGGAGAGGTTCCCTTATTAAGACACGAACTTATTTACAAATATACAAAATGTCATTTTATGGTTGAACTTGGATACCACGAAAATGTTTTCCACAAAGATCGTCAGTTGCAAATGGACTGAGGAAAGAGGGTACGAAGATAAGCAGAATAGCAAACGTTTGGAATTATAGATAACAGAATAATTCTTTACGAGTGCGAAGTTGCAGGGAATTTGGAACAAGATTATTTGTATTAGCTGAATATGACTAAAGACACAAAGTTCTTCAAACGACCTTCTTCAGATTCATTAATCAAAGACACAAAGTTCTTTCTTGGTTGTGCAAGATCACTGTATTTGCAAAAGCAATCAGCGAGACTAACAAATTAGGTACAAAATAATCTTCACAATACTAAAGGAAAACACAGAGGTACAGAGATTCAGATAGAGAATGAATAGAAAGCCCTTTTGTATTGATACGTTCAAGATCTATTTACAATTTCGAGAGTATACCAAGTTCTTCCTCCTCTCTTTTTTAGAATGGCGGAAAGAATGCCATTATATAGCTTACCATTCAGTTACTCTGCGTAACCGTTTCTTTTAACTAAAGGATCGTTAAGGAATGCCAAACGCAATACCTTAACTAATTACAAGGAATATGAAAGGAATAGGAAGAAGAGAAAAGAATGAAGAAGGAGACAGGTGGACAGTCGCTGAGAAGGACCCACCGTCTTTAGAAACCGCTTCTTGAATTTCTTTAACGTCTCAGCTATGTCTTTGCCACGAGGGACACACCAGACAATTTCATCTTGAAGATGACAATGGATATCTTTGAAAACTGATGCAAATGGCGTTTTGAAAGCTTCGTCCTTCTGCCAGCTGTCTTTGGGATTTGATCTTCGCAACTTAAATTCAAATTTAGCACATGCGGGTCGAGCGGGGAAAAAACTAAGTATGAATTGCATTAGGTTCACTTGGGACATGTGAGACGCGAATGCGCGAAACACGCGGCTCGGACCGATTCGGGTGAAACAGGGAGAGGACGCACAAATGCATTTTGGGACATTTGGGATGAAAAAGAGCGAAGTGCGCGACTCGGGAGTTTCGGCCGAAAATGGGACAGCTTGCACTTTTTAACTCGGGACAGTTGGGACGAAATTGGGCGAATCGGCCGAAAATGGAACGGAGTGCACCTTGAGTTTGAACTTGAGAAATTTGAGACAAAAAGTTCCGGAGTACGTGACTCGGCCGGTTCGGGTGAAATTGAAACAGAGCGCACTTTGCGATTTGGGACATTTGGGACAGAAAAGTGCGAAGTACGCGATTCGGGAATTTCGGCCGAAAATGGAACAACGTGCACAAAAAGTTTTGGGACACTTGGAACAAAAACTTCCGACGGGCCCGAAATGGGACAATTTCGGAGGTTTTCGGCCGATCGGGGAACAGAGTGCACTTTTTGATTTGGGACATTTGGGACAGAAAAGTGCGAAGTACGCGGTTCGGATGGTTCGGAACCTTCCGACGGGCCCGATTGGAATGACTGCACTTTTGTCTTGGGACATTTGCAGAAAAGTGCGAAAAGCTTTCGGGAAAAATGGACACATGCACAAAAAGAACAAAAACTTCCGACGGGCCCGAAGATAGGACAATTTCGGGGATTTCGGCGGCCGGTCGTTTTGGGACACTTGGAACAACTTGCACTTTTGTACTTGGGACAACCGGGACAAAAATATCCGACAGGCCCGAAATACTTACAAAATGACCCAAAACTTAGATTTTTTAGACTTCCAAGACTTTTTTCCACACCACCAGCTTGACAGAAAAGACACTTAAGACTCAAAATTTTGAAATTTTACCTTTGACAGAGCAGGGAATTTTGAGTGGACAACAGCTGGCTCCTTCTGGGGATGACTTGGTGTAAATTCATGGAATGAGACAAGGCAAGAACTTAGACAACTCGGTGAAGCAGACCAGTGCCTTATCCATTGGGCAAAAGGAGTCAAGGACAAACCAATACAAGGGCAACACACACAACAACAGAAGGGAAACACACCAAAAGCAAAAAGCAGAAACACTGTACATAATATACAAAGGGACTCCCTAGTCACCTAGGACTTGAACAACTTCAAATACTGCCCACTATAAGGAAGTGGGAGGGGGGGGAACCATCCATGTAATCAAGATAGAAAGAGTTCTTACCAGCAAAGTGTCTTATCTTGAAAGGTCCAAGCCACAGAGAATCAAATTTTCCATGGCTACCACGAGGTTCGTGTCTTTTGTCCCACAACAGCACGGTATCACCAACTTGGAACTCTCTGCTCCTAGCTTTCTTATCAAACATAATCTTCACCTTCTGCTGGTGGGCAGCTATTCTGTCAGCAACCTCCAATCTGTCCTCGTTCAGTTTGTGCAGGTACATAATTCCTGGTTTGAAAGGAAAAGAATGCTGCATATCTTTTGGCTTGAAGGCTTTTAAA
Source organism: Taxus chinensis (assembly GCA_019776745.2). Lineage (NCBI taxonomy): Eukaryota > Viridiplantae > Streptophyta > Pinopsida > Cupressales > Taxaceae > Taxus > Taxus chinensis. The sequence continues at coordinate 902,045,060 of CM034151.1, read as the reverse complement.
TCCTCATAAAAATAAGCAAGAACATCCTTATACCTCCTTAGAAGAATCAATTGCTTTTCTCCTTTCATCTGTCGTGCAACATTCCCCAATATTCACTAGCCTAGGATCAGTAGAACTCACAATATTGATTTTTTCATGCTCAGCTGATGGTTGAGGTCCCGTAGAAGCCCTCCTCCAGACTTCACATACCTGTCATATTTATCAAATAGTTCTTCCTGAGCTTACCAATCCTTTAGGAGTCTTATTTCCCTTGAGTTTAATGCACCCGGTGGACCATTCTTGATCCGTTTCTTCCCGTTGGGTGACTGCTTTGATAGAGAAAGCATCAAGGAATTTAATGGAATCCCAAACCTGATTCCGGTAATGTTTCAGCCTTCCATTTTTTACCTGAAACAGGCTTCTAACTTGCTTCACGATCAGCTCTGCATCACCACGAGCCAAAAGATTTTTTACACCTCGTTCTTTGGCCACTTGCAGTCCAAGGATGAGAGCCTCATACTCTGCCGTATTGTTAGTGTTCTCGAACTGCAATTTAAATGAAAAGGGGTACAGGCAGCCCTCAGGTGATATTAACAGAACACCAGCTCCAGAACCAGCCGAAGAACAACTGCCATCAAATTCTAAGATCCAGACACCATTGGGATCCTTAGGTGATATTTTGCAGGGTCGGATTTCATCAGGGGACAAAATCATGTAATTACCATGGCCCCTGTCCTCATAGAGTATTTGTGCTTTAGGATCATCTGTCTTCTGCACAATGTACTCGGACTGCTTCTCAGGTAGTAGCTTCTTCATTTGTCCATGGACAGGTATGAGAGCGTGTGACCAATCCATTTGAATCTCTCCACCCACAGTCTTTACAGAAGTTTCTGCTTAGCAACATTCCATAGGAAGGAGGAATGTCTGCTACTAGTATGGTAGCCAAGACCTTCTTTTCAGGTAAAGCAGCAAAAGCCACTTGTGCATATTTAATCCTTCCCACCAAAGGTACTTCCTTACTTTCCATGGAGTAGCAAGATCCATAAGTACGAGTAAGGGTCAAGCCTAAAGCGTGAGCTACTTTGGCGGGCATCACATTATCTGAGGCTCCGGAATCTATGACACAGTTACTGAGCCTGTGGCCAGCTATAAGGAGTGTTACATAGAAAGGCTTGATCTTGTCACCAGGTGAGGTGACAGCAGCTACTAGACTGGGCTGTGGTGCAGAAGGAGGTGTGGGCAAAAGGCCTTTGGAGGTGGTCTTGGAATGGGAGTTTACAAATTGGATCATCTTGGCAAAAGCTTTTGGATGGGTTTGGTAATATTCAGCCTCTGAAATCTGAACTTTGGTCCTTTTTAGATGATCTACAATGTCAAAGGATCCAGAGGTGGATGGTTCCCATCATCATTTGGAATCTTAGGCTTATCAACCCTAGGAGAAAAAGAAGAAGAAGCAACTTTAGGGGCAGGATTAGCAGTACTTACCTTTGGTGCAGATGAGGTAGGAATAGGAGATCCTCTTCTGGTGATTACAGGAATAGTTGCAGGCTGCTCTTTGGACTTCTTCAGGGGTTGTGTCACCTTTTCCCTCTGATGTGTCTGTTCCCGAGTCATGACAGTGAAGGATTCGCTGTTCATATCTGCTACCACTTCATCATAGTCATCTGCATCATCAATGCCTTCAGTGGTAAAGAAATTGACTCGAGATCTCTCGGGTTTCTTCTGCCTCATCATCGAATTCCTCCGGGAAACTCCTCACAAGCCTCATTATCATCTTCTGGTTCTTCGACCTCGCAAGTTGCATTCACAGGAACTTTGACGGGAGGTCCTTCAAGTGCCAATCTTGTGTGGGGAGCTAGCAAACGGTTTCTGGGTTGAAAATTTCTTCTCGGAACATCTGCATACGGTGCATGCTGAGCTAATTGTTTCTTTATAGCTACTAGATCGTTTGCAAGTTTCTGGACTAATGGATCAGTATTGAGTCCAGAGGTGGAAGAGGAAGAAGCAGCAGATTTGGATTTGGGAGGATCTCTCTTCAACTTCCCTGACATGATTAGGTCATCCTCGACACCTAACAGCCAGTTCTTGATCCAGAATTAACGTTCCAAGATTAGCCCTTCTTAGAGCATAACTGACTTTAGGTGTTTGGGCATTCAAAAAGAAACATTTTTGGATTTGATCAACCGGCCGAGTATTCACAGGAATTTTGTTGATCAGTCTGTTGAATCGAGCCACAAATTCTCTCATGGGTTCCGATGGATCTTTCTTTATTTGAGAAATCTGGGCAAGCAGTGCATGCACATCTTCTTCCAGCTTGAAACGACTTTCGAACTGAGTTCTCATGGTATTCCAGTCGATGATGGCACCAGCCGGAAGGTGATAGAACCAGTCAGTAGCATTGTCCTGTAACGTCTCGACGAACAGTCTTACCGAGACGTCTTCATGTTCAAACCCCCAAGACTCCACATGCAACTATGAAGGCTGCAATATGCTCATCAAGGTGCACTTTTCCGTCGCCTTTGAATTTGGGGAAGTTCTTTCAGTTACCTCTAGGCAACTCATGCAAAGGCTGAGTGAGGGCCATGGGGCCCGACACGTTGACCCCATGGTACTTGTGCCATTCTTCTTGGAAATACGGTTCGGAGGGGAACTGTAACACCCAGCAAGGATTAAAACTTGTAGATTAGGACTAGCAGGCTCTGAAGGAACGCCACATGTAGGACTTCTTTCTCGAACAGGTGGAGTGCTCGTTGAACGAGTTATTCTATTTGAAGGGAAAGGAAAACCCTGTTGCTCCAAAAGCTGAAACTGAGAAATCTTCGATACCAAGGGCCCTTCTCCCTCGAGTGAAACACGGAGTTGCCAGATCAAAGGATGATCGAAAATTATAGCACTAGAATGTGATTTTCCCCAGCGGAGTCGCCAAAAACTGTTGGTTTTCAAATAGGACTTTTTAGAAGAGCAACAGTCAGGGGACAAGAAGTCCCTCCTCTTTAATGGGAGAGGTTCCCTTATTAAGACACGAACTTATTTACAAATATACAGAATGTCATTTTATGGTTGAACTTGGATACCACGAAAATGTTTTCCACAAAGATCATCAGTTACAAACGGACTGGAGGAAAGAGGGTACAAAGATAAGCAGAATAGCAAACGTTTGGAATTATAGATAACAGAATAATTCTTTACGAGTGCGAAGTTGCAGGGAATTTGGAACAATATTATTTGTATTAGCTGAATATGATTAAAGACACAAAGTTCTTCAAACGACCTTCTTCAGATTCATTAATCAAAGACACAAAGTTCTTTCTTGGTTGTGCAAGATCACTGTATTTGCAAAAGCAATCAGCGAGACTAACAAATTAGGTACAAAATAATCTTCACAATACTAAAGGAAAACACAGAGGTACAGAGATTCAGATAGAGAATGAATAGAAAGCCCTTTTGTATTGATACGTTCAAGATCTATTTACAATTTCGAGAGTATACCAAGTTCTTCCTCCTCTCTTTTTTAGAATGGTGGAAAGAATGCCATTATATAGCTTACCATTCAGTTACTCTGCGTAACCATTTCTTTTAACTAAAGGATCGTTAAGGAATTCCAAACACAATACCTTAACTAATTACAAGGAATACGAAAGGAATAGGAAGAAGAGAAAAGAATGAAGAAGGAGACAGGTGGACAGTCGCTGAGAAGGACCCACCGTCTTTAGAAACCGCTTCTTGAATTTCTTTAACGTCTCAGCTATGTCTTTACCACGAGGGACACACCAGACATTTCATCTTGAAGATGACAATGGATATCTTTGAAAACTGATGCAAATGGTGTTTTGAAAGCTTCGTCCTTCTGCCAGCTGTCTTTGGGATTTGATCTTCGCAACTTAAATTCAAATTTAGCACATGCGGGTCGAGCGGGAAAAAACTAAGTATGAATTGCATTAGGTTCACTTGGGACATGTGAGACGCGAATGCACGAAACACGTGGCTCGGCCGATTCGGGTGAAACAGGGAGAGGACGCAAAAATGCATTTTGGGACATTTGGGATGAAAAAGAGCGAAGTGCGCGACTCGGGAGTTTCGGCCGAAAATGGGACAGCTTGCACTTTTTAACTCGCGACAGTTGGGACGAAATTGGGCGAATCGGCCGAAAATGGAACAGAGTGCACCTTAAGTTTGAACTTGAGAAATTTGAGACAAAAAGTTCTGGAGTACGCGACTCGGCCGGTTCGGGCGAAATTGAAACAGAGCGCACTTTTTGATTTGGGACATTTGGGATAGAAAAGTGTGAAGTACATGATTCGGGAATTTCGGCCGAAAATGGAACAACGTGCACAAAAATTTTTGGGACACTTGGAACAAAAACTTCCGACGGGCCCGAAATGGGACAATTTCAGAGTTTTCGGCCGATCGAGGAACAGAGTGCACTTTTTGATTTGGGACATTTGGGACAGAAAAGTGCGAAGTACGCGGTTCGGATGGTTCGGCCGAGATTGGAATGACTTGCACAAAAGCTTTTGGGACACATGGAACAAAAACTTCCGACGGGCCCGAAGATAGGACAATTTCGGGGATTTCGGCTGGTCGGGGAACAACTTGCACTTTTGTACTTGGGACAACCGGGACAAAAATATCCGACAGGCCCGAAATACTTACAAAATGACCCAAAACTTAGATTTTTTAGACTTCCAAGACTTTTTTCTACACCACCAGCTTGACAGAAAAGACACTTAGACTCAAAATTTTGAAATTTTACCTTTGACAGAGCAGGGAATTTTGAGTGGACAACACCATGGAAAACACCGCCGATGGTTCGCCACCCTTCATAGGCCCCTTCATAATCTCTTCATTAGTTAGGTTAGTATCTTAAGTTAGAGTTTAGGGTAATACCCACACTAACAAATTTACACAAAGATACTAACTTAGGATATTAACAAATAGCCTAGGTCTAGGTTAGACTAACAATAATCTAACCCCTAGGTTAGGTTTTAGTTTTAGGTTACTAACCCTTAATAATTCAGTTTGGTCCTCATCCTGAAAACTCGGAAAGACCTGTATCATACCTTCTAGAACAGAGTTAACTCCTGTTCTTATTGCAGAATTGTATGTCAATGAATTATTACCTAGTCTACAATCGAGACCTTCCAGATATACTTTGATATCGGGAACCGTTTCATTTCTCAAGATCAGCCTGAGTCATACTCCTGACCAGCTTATTAAATGCTTCCATACCTTGCAACCTGTTCAAGGTCTGTGATATAATTTTTATCGCAAACAGATTTAAAGCATTACTTGGATCAATTCCTCTGATCCAAGTCTAGATATCATTGATGAATACCTCTATAATTCATTCCATGATCAGATTAATATTCAGACACAAAATGAAATAAATAAAAGAGTCTATTCATATTTTGACTCAGTCAAGATCTGCAATCTGCAAGAAATTCAATACATATCAAGCATGATTTCTGAATCGAGGAACACATCCTTTTACAAGAAATCACATATCAACACTTGAATGCTTAGGAGAAATTAACAACAGTTCAGGGTGTTACATGCTTCCCTCCTAAAAAGATTCATCGTCCCGATGAATTACATATTAAATTTAACCTTCCGGTCAATCAATTTATTAGTACACAAACAATGTGACTACTTCCATATTAAATAGTTTCAGAAATCAATGTCACAACACTTTTATTCAACCTGAATAAAGTTTTCCTTCATCTGGCTTTCACAAATACTTAAAAACAATAAGTTCATAACAGTATTTTATCAACAGATTTCATTCTGTTGCAAAAAGAGAAGGAAAAGCAATTTTCATCTCTTCCAGGTTTTCCCAAGTTGCACTTTCTTCGCTAAACTGGTCCCACTGGACCTTACATTGCTGAATATCACGATTCCTCAAATGCAATTGGCGAGTTTCCAGTACTCTTGTGGGTTTAACCATGATTATTCCTGGGTCTTGGACCTGCAAGGAATTCCAATTTAAAACATGTGACAGATCTGAAACGTATTTCTTAAGCAAAGAAATATGGAAAACATCATGCATACGAGATAAAGCAGGAGGCAATGCTAAACGATAAGCTACAGGATTGATTATTTCGACAATTTTGAAAGGTCCCACAAATCGTGGTGATAACTTGGCAGCCTTTCCAAAAGTTATAGAACTCTTTCTGGGTTTAACACGCAGAAAAACCTTATCACCAAGCTCAAACTTTCTATCAACCCGCTTAAGGTCAACATAGCTCTTCTGTCTATCCGCTGCTTCCTTTAATCGTTCACGAATCAGCTTAACTTGCTGTTCCATCTCTGTGAGAATCTCTGGTCCAATTACCACTCTATCCTCTACACTGTCCCAACTTACAGGGGTTCTGCACTTTCTTCCATAAATTGCTTCAAAAGGTGCCATCTTAAGAGATGAGTGATAAGTTTTGTTGTATGCGAACTCAACTAATGGGAGATACTCTTCCCATTTATACTGTTGATCCATGCAATACATTCGCAACATGTCCTCCAACAATTGATTTACCCTCTCAGTTTTCCCATCCATTTCTGGATGATATGCAGAACTGAAGTTTAGTTTTGTTCCAAGGGCTGCATTAAGCGTTTGCCAAAACCTTGACGTCATTCTAGGATCCCTGTCTGATATAATCAGTTCTGGTACACCATGTAATCTGAAAATTTCGTGTACGAACCTCTTGGCCAGCACTGGTGAATCATCCTTTAGATTTCCAGCGATGAAATGAGCTACCTTAGTCAGTTTATCTACAACTACCAGGATAACATCATGTTTATTCCTGGACATAGGTAGTCCTTGTACAAAATCCATGGTTATTACTTGCCATTTGTACTACGGTATGCTATGAGGATATAACAGTCCAGCAGGGTGCATATGCTCTGCCTTCACCCGCTGACATTCCAGGCAATGAGTTACAAAATTTATCACATCCTTTTTCATACCTTTCCAAAAGTATTGTTGTTTCAAATCAGCTAGCATTTTTGTGATACCTGGGTGTCCAGAGAAAGGTGAATTATGAAATTCAACTAACAACTTCTTTCTCAAATCATTCAGCACAGGTACATATACCCTATTTTCATAACGCAAGATTCCTTCATTATCAAGATGAAAACCTTCATACCTTTTATCTTTAGGTTATGCAGCAAGCGCTACATTTACTTGTTGAAAATATGCATCTGATTCTGAGGCACTTTTTACCTCATCTTTAAACTGAGTTCTCAATGTTATAAGAGCAGAAATGTGCCTCCTACGACTTAGAGCATCAGCTACTCTATTCTCCTTCCCTTTGATATAGCTAATATCAAAGTCATATTGTGATAAAAATTCTAACCACCTTCTTTGTCTGGAATTCAGATTGGGCTGAGTAAAAATATATTTCAGTCCCAAGTGATCAGTTTTCAACTCAAAAGGTTTCCCTAGTAAGTAGTGTCTCCAGACTTGAAGCACATGAACAATGGCAGCAAGCTCCAAATCATGAGGGGCATAATTCAGCTCATGAATCTTAAGTTTTCTACTCTCATAAGCAATGACTTGATCATTTTGTAGCAAAACACCTCCAAGACCTTCCCCAGAAGCATCAGTTACAACAGTAAAATTCCCATTAGGGTCTGGTACAGCCAATATAGGTGCAGAAGTCAACTGGTCTTTCAGACTTTTGAAAGCCGCTTCACACTTGTCATTCCACATAAATTTCTTATCCTTCTTCTGTAATGAAGTTATTGGTGCAGCTACCTTAGAAAAATCCTTTACAAATTTTCTATAGTAACCAGCAAGACCCATGAAGCTTCTTACTTCATGCACATTCTTTGGTGCAGGCCACTCAGTTATTGCCACTATTTTTGAAGGATCTACTGCGATTCCTTCCTTAGTTATTGGTTCAGGGAGTTCCCAAGTGAGCTACTAGGTGAGCTCCCAAGAAAGCTACTTGGTAAGATCATAGGTGAGGTCCCCACCTAGCTACTCGGTAAGCTCACAAGTGAATTCAAGTGAACCTACTCAGCGAGCTACTCGGTGAGCTATTAGGTGAGCTCCCAGGTGAGTTGTTAGTCAAGTTCCCAAGTGAGCTACTTAGTAAGCTACTCAATGAACTATCATAGGGGATTTGATAGGGGAGATCCCATGTGAGTTGGCAAGGAAAGCTATTAGGTGAGCTCCCATGCATGTTTTTGGGTGAGCTACTTGAAGAGCTCTGGGGGAGCTCAAGTCAACCTACTGGGTGAGCTACTCAGTGAGATCCCATGTGAGCTCCTAGGTGAGATACTTGGTGAGCTGCTTAATGAACTCTGAGCTAAGCTTCTATATGAGCTCAAGATGAGTTGACAAGGTGAACTCCTCGACGAGCTCAAGGTGAGCTAGCAAGGCAAGCTGATAGGTGAGATCCCATACGAGTTAGTAATGAGAGTTATTAGGTGAGTTCCCATTTCATTTTTCACGCGAGCTTCTTGACGAGTTCTTGGGTGAGCTTCTTGATGAGCTCCCAAGTGAGCTTGAGTTGACGTACTTGGCGAGCTCCTAGGTGAACTCAAGGTGAGATGGCAAGGGGATCTATCAGGTGAGCTCCTAGGTGAGTTTTTTGGGCAATCTCAAGTCGACCTAGTTGACGAGCTCCTAGGTGAGCTACTTACCGAGATCCCAGCTAAGCTCCTAACTAACCTACTTAGTGAGCTCTTAGGTGAGCTCAAAGGTGAGTGAATTGGTAAGGTGACCTTAAGGTGAGTTGGCAAGGCAAGCTATCAGGTGAGCTCCTAGGTGTGTTCCCAGGTGAGTTACTCGATGAGCTCCTGGGTGAGCTCAACTTGAGCTAATCAATGAGCTCAAGTCGAGCTGATCGGTGAGCTACTTGGTGAGTTATTCCATGAGCTCCCAGGAAAGCTGCTATGTGAGATCCCAAGTGAGCTACTTGGCAATTTTTTTGGTGAGATACCAAGCATGCTCAACTCAACCTACTTAGTGAGCTTCCAGGAAAGCTGTTAGGTTACATCTCAGGTGAGTTGTTAGGAAAGCTCCCAGGTGAGGTGCTTGTTGAGCTGCTAAAAAACTCTGAGGTGAGCAACCTTCTGAGCTCAAGGTGAGTTTCCAAGGTGAGCTCCTCAGTGAGCTCAAGGTGAGTGGATAAGTGAGCTCCCATGGGAGTTTGCAAGGTGAGTTGTAAGGTGAGTTCTCATGTGAGTTTTTGGAAAATCTCAAGTCGAGCTGCTCGACGAGATCCTGGGTGAACTTCTTACCAAGATCCCAGTCGAGCTCCTAGGTGAGCTACTTGGTGAGATCCAAGGTGAGCTCAAAGGTGAGATTGTTAACAATCTCTTAGGTGAGCTTACATGTAAGCTACCATATAAGCTCCATGTGAGTTTGACAAGGTGAGCTCAAGGTGAGTTGGCAAGGTAAGCTCAAGGTGAGTTAGACAAGGTGAGCTATCAGGTGAAGCTCCTAGGTGAGTTCTCACGTGAGTTACTTGATGAGCTCCCAGGTGTGCTCAACTTGAGTTGATCGAGTAAGCTCCCATAAGAGCTCCCAAAGTGAGCTACTTGGTGAGCTATTTAACGAGCTCCTAGGTGAGCTATTAGGTGAGTTCCCAAGTGAGCTACTTAGCGAGCTCCCAGGCAAGGTCCCCGGTGAGCTACTCAGTGATGCTCACATGTGAGCTCAAGTTAACCTACTTAGTGAGCTACTCGGTGAACTCCCAGGTGAGCTGTTAGGTGAGATCCCAGGTGAGCTATTAAGAAAGCTACATGCCAAGCTACTAGACAATGAACTCTGAGGTGAGGTACAAGACAAGCTCAAGGTGAGTTGACAAGGTGAGCTCCTCAGTGAGCTCAATGTGAGCTTATATGTGAGCTCCCACGTATGATTTGGCAAGGTGCAGTTATTCAGATGAGCTTCCCATGCGAGTTTTTTCAGGTGAGTTAATTGATGAGCTCCTAGGTGAGCTCAAGTCAAGCTCCTTAGTGAGCTCCTTGATGAGCTCAAGGTGAGTTAGAAAGGTGAGCTGTCAAGTGAGCTCCCAGGTGAGTTTCTAGGCAAGCACAATGTCAAGTTACTTGACGAAGTCCTGGGTGAGCTGCTTGCCGAGATCCAAGCCAAGGTCCTATGTGAGATATTCAATGAGCTCCCACGAAAGCTTAAAGGTGAGCTTGTCAGAAATCTCTGAGGTGAGCTTACATGTGAGCTACTAGATGAGCTCAAGGTTAGTTGGCAAGGTGAGCTCAAGGTGAGTTAGAAAGGTGAGCTCAAGGTGAGTTGGCAAGGTGAGTAATCAGGTGAACTCCCAGGTGAGTTCTTAGGTGAGTTACTTGATGAGATCTTCTGGGTGAGCTCAACTCGAGCTTATCAATGAGCTCCCAGAAGAGCTCCTAAGCTAGCTACTTGGTGAGCTGTTCGGTGAGCTCCCAAGTGAGCTGCTAGGTGATCTCCCATGTGAGCTACTTGGTGAGCTCTAGGAAAGGACCCCAATGAGCTACTCGGTGAGCTCACAAGTGAGGTCAAGTCAACCTACTCCAGCAAGCTTCTTGGTGAGACTCCTAGGTGAGTTTTTAGGTGGGCTCCCAGGTGAGCTATGTTAGGTAAGTTACTTGCAATGAAATCTAAAGTGAGCTACTTAGACGAGCTCAAGGTGAGATGGCAAGGTGAGCTCCTAAGTGAGCTCAAGGTAAGCTGGACAAGGTGATTTCCCCATGTGAGATGGTAAGGATAAGCTGTCAGGAGAGCTCCCATGTGAAGTTTTGGGGTGAGCTACTTGACGAAGCTCCCAGGTGAGCTCAAGTTGAGGTGCTTGGAAAGCTCCTGGGATTAAGCTCAAGGTGAACTAGGTGAGCTCCCAGGTGAGTTTTTTAGGCAAGCTCATGTTGACCTGATCGATGAGCTCCTGGGTGAGCTGCTTAACAAGCTCCCAGCTGAGCTCCTAGGTAAGCTACTTGGTGAGATCCTGAGGTGAGCTCAAAGGTGAGATTGTTAACAATCTCTAAGGTGAGCTTACATGCAAGCTACCAGATGAGCTCAAGGTGAGTTGGACAAGGTGAGCTCAAGGTGAGTTGGAAAGGTAAGCTCAAGGTGAGTTGGCAAGGAGAGCTGTCAGGTTAGCTCCCAGGTGAGTTCCTATGTGAGTTACTCAGATGAGCTCTTGGGTGAGCTCAACTTGAGCTGATCAGTCAAGCTCCCAGAAGAGCTCCCAGGTGAGCTACTTGGTGAGCTATTTGGCGAGCTCCTAGGTGAGCTATGCTAGGTGAGTTCCCAAGTGAGCTACTTGGTGAGCTCCCAGGGAAGGTCCCCAGTGAGCTACTCGGGGAACTCACAAGTGAACTCAAGTCAACCTACTCAGTGAGCTACTCAAAGAGTTCCCAAGCGAGCTGTTAGGTGAGCTCCCAGGTGAGCTACTTGGTGAGCTACTTGAAAAAATGAACTCTGAGGTCGAGCTACCAGACAAGCTATAAGGTGAGTTGGCAAGGTGAGCTCCTCAGTGAGCTCAAGGAGGCTGGCAAAGTGAGCTCCCATGCGAGTTTTGGCAAGGTGAGTTACTTTGACAAGCTCCCAGATGAAATTATGAGTTTTTGCATGTGAGTTACTTGATGAGCTCTTGGGTGAGCTCAACTTGAGTTTATTGGTAGACTCCCAGAAGACCTCCCAGGTGAGCTACTTCACAAGCTATTTGGTAAGCTCCTAGGTGAGCTACTAGGTGATCTCCTAAGTGAGCTACTTACCGAGCTCCTAGGAGAGGTCCCTGATGAGCTACTTAACGAGCTCATAACTAAGCTCACAAGTGAGCTCAAGTCATCTTACTCAACGACCTGTTTGGGTGAGCTCCCAGGTGAGCTATTAGGTAAGCTCTTAGATGAGATGTTAGGTGAGCTCCTAGGTGAGCTACTCGGTGAGTAATCAAACTCTGAGTTGAGATACCAAATGAGCTCAAGGTGAGTTACCAAGGTGAGCTCCTCAGCGAGCTCAATGTGAGCTAATAGGTGAGGTCCCATGCTGAGATTGTCAGGGTGAGCTATCAAATGGCAAGCTCCTATGTGAGTTCTTCAGGTGAGTTCAAGATGAGCTGCTTGGGCTCCCATGAGCTCTTGGGTAAGCTCAAGGCAAGCTGGTAAGGCAAGCTATCGAGCAAGCACTCCAGGTGAGTTTCTAGGGAAGCTCAAGTCGAGCTACTTGACAAGCTCCTAGGTAAGCTACTTGTCGAGCTCCCAGCTAAGCTCCTATATGAGCTACTTAGATGAGCTCATAGGTGAGCTCAAAGGTGAGATTTTCAGTAGTCTCTAAGGTGAGCTTACATGTGAGCTACCAGATAAGCTCAACGTGAGTTGGTAAGACAAGCTCAAGGCAATTTTGCAAGGTGAGCTCAAGACAAGTTGGTAAAGTGAGCTGTTAGGTGAGCTCCCAGGTAAGTTGGTAAGTGAGTTCTTAGTTGAGTTACTTAATGAGCTCCCACGTGAGCTCAACTTGAGCTAATCAGTGAGCTCTCAGAAGAGCTCCTAGGCAAGCTACTTAGCTAGTTGTTTGGTGAGATCCTAGGTGAGCTACTAGGCAAGCTCCCAAGTGAGCTACTTGGCAAGCTCCCAGGTGAGGTCCCTGGTGAGCTACTTGTTGAGCTCACAAGTGAGCTCAAGTCAACCTACTCAGTGAGCTTCTTAGTGGGCTCCCAAGTGAGCTATTAGGTGAGCTCCTAGGTGAGCTGTTAAGTGAGCTTCTTGGTGATCTAATTTATAAAATTTGAGGTGAGATACTAGACAAGCTCAAGGTGGGTTGAAAAGGTGAGCTCCTGAGCAAGCTTAAGGTGAGTTGGCAAGGTGAGCTGATAGGTGAGCTCCTATGTAAGTCGAGCTACCTGATGAGCTCTTGGGGGATCTCAAGTAAAGCTACTCGATGAGCTCTTGGGTGAGCTTAACATGAGATGGCAAGGTGAGCTATCAGGTGAGCTCCTGGGTAAGCTACTTTCTGAGCTCCCAGCCAAGCTCCTCGGTGAGCTGCTCAGTGGTGAGATCAAAGGTGAGCTTATCGGTAATCTTTGAGGTGAGATTACAGGTGAGCTACCAGATGAGCTCAAGGTAAGTTGGTAAGGTGAGATTAAGGTGAGTTGGTAGGGTGAGCTCCTAGTTGAGTTCCCAAGTGAGTTAATAGATGAGCTCTCAGGTGAGCTCAACTTGAGCTAATTCATGAGCTCTTAGAATAGCTCCCAGGTGAGCTACTTGGTGAGCTATTTGGCGAGCTCCCAAGTGAATTTCTAGGTGAGCTCCCAAGTGAGCTACTTGGTGAGCTCACAGGTGAGGTCCCCAATGAGCTGCTCAGTGAGCTCATAAGAGAGATCAAGTCAACCTAATCGATGAGCAACTCGGTGAGCTCCTAGAAAAGATATTAGGTGAGCTTCCAGGTGAGCTGTTAGTCAAGCTATTAGGTGAGCTATTTAGCAATCTACTTGATGAACTCCAATATGAGCTACTAGACGAGCTCAAGGTTAGTTGACAAGGTGAGCTCCTCAGCGAGCTCAAGCCGAGATGGCAAGGTGACCTAATAGGGGAGCTCCCATGTGAGTTGGTAAGGTGAGTTGTTAAGTGAGCTACCATGTGAGTTTTCAGTTGAGCTACTTGAAAATCTCCTGGGTGAGCTCAAGTTGAGTTACTCAGCAAGCTCCTACGTGAGCTCAAGATGAGTTGGCAAGGCAAGCTCACAAGTGAGTTTCTGGATAAGCTCAAGTCAAACTACTCGATGAGTTCTTGGGTGAGCTACTTAGCCGAGCTCCTAGCCGAGCTCATAGGTGAGATACATGATAAGCTCCTAGGTGAGCTCAAAGGTGAGATTGTCGTTAATTTATTAGGTGAGCTTACATACGAGCTATAAGATTAGCTCAAGGTGAGTTGGCAACGCGAGGTCAAGGTGAGTTGGTAAGGAAAACTCAAGGTGAATTAGAAAGGTGAGCTATCAAGTGAGCTCCCAAGTGAGTTCCTAGGTGAGTTACTTGATGAGCTCCCAGGTGAGCTCAACTCAAGCTGATCAGTGAGCTCTTAGAAGAGCTCCCAGGTGAGCTACTTGGTGAGCTATTCGACAAGCTCCCAGGTGAACTTCTAGGTGAGCTCCCAAGTGAGCTACTTGGTAAGCTCCCAGGTGAGGTCCCCAACGAGCTGCTCGGTGAGCTCAAAAGTGAGCTCATGTCAACCTACTTGGTGAGTTACTTAGTGAGTTCCTAGGTGAGCTATTAGGTGAGCTCAAAGGTGAGCTACCAGGTGGGCTACTTGCTGAGCTATTCTGCGAGCTCCTAGGTGAGATGCTAGGTGATCTCAAAAGTGAACTACTTGGTGAGCTCCCAGTGGAGGTCTCTGATGAGCTACTCGGTGAGCTCAAGTCAACCTACTCGGTGATTGCTCGGTGAGATCCTAGGCGAGCTTCTAGGTGAGCTCTCAAGCAAGCTACTTGGCAAGCTCCTTGACGAACTCATAGGAAAGCTACCAGATGCACTTAAGGTGAGTTGGTAAGGTGAGCTCCTTAGTGAGCTCAAGGTGAGATGGCAAGGTGAGCACCCATTTGTGTTGGCAAGGTGAGCTCCCATTCGAGATTTTAGGTGAGCTACTTGATGAGGTCTCGGTTAAGCTCAAGGTCGAGCTACTCTACAAGCTCCTGGGTGATATACTTTCTGAGTTCCCAGCCCAGCTCCTAGGTGAGCTACTCTGTGAGCTCCCAAGTGAGCTCAAAGGTGAGCTTGGTAGAAATCTCTGAGGTCAACTTACATGCACGCTACCATATGAGCTCAAGGCTAGTTAGCAAGGTGAGCTCAAAGAGAGTTGGCAAGGAAAGCTCAAGGAGAGTTGGCAAGGTGAACTCATGGCGAGTTAGAAAGGTAAGTTATCAGGTGAGCTCTCAAGGGAGTTACTTTACGATTTACTTTGCGAGCTACTTGGTGAGCTATTTTGTGAGTTCCTAGGTGAATTTCTAGGTGAGCTCTCAAGTGATCTACGTGGAGAGTTCCCATGCGAGGTTCCCGGTGAACTTATTGGTGAGCTCACAAGTGATCTCAAAAGTGAGGTCAAGTCAACCTACTTGGTGAGCTACTCCGTGAGCTCCCAGGTGAGCTAGTAGGTGAGCTACATGGTGAGCTACTCAACAAAATCCAAGGTGAGCTACTAGACGAGCTCAATGTGAGTTGGCAAGGTGAACTCCTAAACAAGCTCAAGGTGAGTTAGCAAGGTGACCTTATAGGTGAGCTGTCATGTGAATTTTTGGGTGAACTACTTGACAAGATCTTGGGTGAGCTCAAGTAAAGCTACTCGGTGAGCTCCTGAGTGAGCTATCATGTGAGCTCCCAGGTGGGTTTCCAGGAAAGCTCAAGTCGACGTACTCAACAAGCTCCTAGGTAAGCTACTTTTCAAGCTCCCAGCTGAGCTCCTAGGTGAGACACTCGGTGAGTTCCCATGTGATCTCAAAGGTAAGCTTGTTGGTAATCTCTGAGGTGAGCTTAAATGTAAGCTACCAGATGAGCTCAAGGTGAGCTGGTAAGGGGAGCTCAAGGTGAATTAGTAAGGTAAGTTCTACATGAGCTGCCTAAGTGAGTTACTCAATGAGCTCCCAGGTGAGCTCAACTCGAGCTGATTAGTGAGCTCCTAGAAGAGCTCCTATATGAACTACTTGGTGAGATATTTGGTGAGCTCCCAAGTGAGCTACTTGGTGAGCTTCTAGGCAAGGTCCCTGACAAGCTCACAAGTGAGCTCAAGTAAACCTACTTGGTAAGCTACTCAGTGAGCTCCCAAGTGAGCTATTAGGAAAGCCCCTAGGTGAGATATTAAGTGAGCTCCCAAGTGAGCTGTTGGACGAGGTTCTTGGTGAGCTACTCTATGACCTCTGAGGTGAGCTAAAAGATAAGCTCAAGGTGAGTTCCTCAACAAGTTCAAGGTAAGCTAGCATGGTGAGTTGATAGGAAAGCTTCCATGTGAGTTGGCAAGGTAAGCTATCAGGTGAGCTCCCATGTGAGTTTTCAGGTGAACTACTTGACGAGCTCCTAGGTGAGCTCAAGTCAAGTGTCTCAGCAAGCTCCTTGGTGAGCTCAAGGTGAGATGCCAAGGTGAGCTACTTAACGAGCTCCTAGGTGAGCTACTTGTCAATATCCTAGCCAATCACCTAGGTGAGCTACTCTATGAGCTCACAAGCGAGCTCAAAGGTGAGCTTGTCAGCAATCTCTTAGGTGAACTTACATGTGAGCTACCAGATAAGCTCAAGGCAAGTAAGTAAGCTGAACTTTCAGGTGACCTCCCAGGTGAGTTCCTAGCTGAATTACTCTATGATCTCCTGGGTGAGCTCAACTCAATCTAATTGGTGAGCTCCCAAAATAGCTCCCATGTGAGCTACTTCATGAGCTATTCGGTGAGCTCCCAAGTGAGCTACTCAGTGAGCTCACAAGCGAGTTGACAAGAGACATCAAGTCAACCTACTCGGTGAGCTACTCGGTGAGCTCCTAGGAAAGTTGTTAGGTGAGCTCCCAGGTGAGCTACTTGGTGATGCTCAATGAACTTTGACGTGAGCTACCAGATGAGCTCAAGGAAAATTAGTAAGGTTAGCTCCTTAGTGAGCTCAAGGTGAGTTGGAAAGGTGAGCTAATCGGTGAGCTCCAATCCAATTTGATAACGTGACCTCCCATGTGAGTTTTCACATGAGCTCCTTGATGAGCTCTTGAGTGAGGTCAAGTTGAGCTATTCGTCCAGGTCCTGGGTAAGCTCAAGGCAAGCTGGCAAGGAAAGCTATCTGGTGAGCTCCCAGGTGAGTTTTTGGGCAAGCTCAATTCGAGCTTGTCGATGAGATCCTGGGTGAGCTGCTTACCGAGATCCCAGCCTAGGTCCTAGGTGAGCTGCTAGGTGAGCTCCCAGGTGAGCTCAAAGGTGAGCCATTTTGTAAGGTGAGCTCAAGGTGAGTTGGTAAGGTGAGCTGTCAGGTGAGCTCCCAGGTGAGTTACCAAGTGAGTTCCCAGGTGAGTTCCTAGGTGAGTTCCTAGGTGGGTTCTAAGGTGAGATCCTAGGTGAGTTCCCAGGTGAGTTTTGAGGTGAGCTACCTTCCAAGCTCAAGGTGAGATGGTAAGCTAAGCTCCTCACCGAGCTTAAGCTGAGCTGGCAAGGAGAGTTGATAGGTGAGCACCCACGTGAGTTGGCAAGGTGAGCTATCAGGCGAGCTCCCATGTGGGTTTTTGGGTTAGCTACTTGACGAGCTCCTGGGCAAGCTCAAGTTGAGTTACTCACGAAGCTCCTAGGCAAGTTCAAGGTGAGCTGGCAAGATGAGCTTTCATGTGAGTTTAAAGGTGAGTTTCTAGGAAAGCTCAACTTGAGCTACTTAACAAGCTCCTAGATGAGCTACTTCCCAAGATCCCAGTCGATCTCTTAGGTGAGCTACTCAGTGAGATCCTAGGTGAGCTCAAAGGAGAGCTTATTAGTAATCTCTTAGGTGAGCTTATATGTGAGCTACCAAATGAGCTCTAGGTGAGATGGCAAGGTGAGCTCAAGGTGAGTTGGTAAGGTGAGCTCAAGGTGAGTTGGCAAGGTAAGCTTTTAGACGAGCTCCCAGGTGAGTTACTCGATGAGCTCCTAGGTGAGCTCAACTTGAGTTGATAGAGAATCTCCCAGAATAGTTACTAGGTGAGCTAATAGGTGAGGTCCCATGCTAATTGTCAGGGTGAGCTATCAGGCAAGCTCCTATGTGAGTTTTCAGGTGAGTTCAAGATGAGCTGCTTAATGAGCTCTTGGGTAAGCTCAAGGCAAGCTGGTAAGGCAAGCTATCGAGCAAGCACCCAGGTGAGTTTCTAGGGAAGCTCAAGTCGAGCTACTTGACAAGCTCCTAGGTAAGCTACTTGTCGAGCTCCCAGCTAAGCTCCTATATGAGCTACTTAGATGAGCTCATAGGTGAGCTCAAAGGTGAGATTGTCAGTAGTCTCTAAGGTGAGCTTACATGTGAGCTACCAGATAAGCTCAACGTGAGTTGGTAAGACAAGCTCAAGGCAATTTTGCAAGGTGAGCTCAAGAAAAGTTGGTAAAGTGAGCTGTTAGGTGAGCTCCCAGGTAAGTTGGGTAAGTGAGTTCTTAGTTGAGTTACTTAATGAGCTCCCACGTGAGCTCAACTTGAGCTAATCAGTGAGCTCTCAGAAGAGCTCCTAGGCAAGCTACTTAGCTAGTTGTTTGGTGAGATCCTAGGTGAGCTACTAGGCAAGCTCCCAAGTGAGCTACTTGGCAAGCTCCCAGGTGAGGTCCCTGGTGAGCTACTTGTTGAGCTCACAAGTGAGCTCAAGTCAACCTACTCAGTGAGCTTCTTAGTGGGCTCCCAAGTGAGCTATTAGGTGAGCTCCTAGGTGAGCTGTTAAGTGAGCTTCTTGGTGATCTAATTTATAAAATTTGAGGTGAGATACTAGACAAGCTCAAGGTGGGTTGAAAAGGTGAGCTCCTGAGCAAGCTTAAGGTGAGTTGGCAAGGTGAGCTGATAGGTGAGCTCCTATGTAAGTCGAGCTACCTGATGAGCTCTTGGGGGATCTCAAGTAAAGCTACTCGGTGAGCTCTTGGGTGAGCTTAACATGAGATGGCAAGGTGAGCTATCAGGTGAGCTCCTGGGTAAGCTACTTTCTGAGCTCCCAGCCAAGCTCCTCGGTGAGCTGCTCAGTGGTGAGATCAAAGGTGAGCTTATCGGTAATCTTTGAGGTGAGATTACAGGTGAGCTACCAGATGAGCTCAAGGTAAGTTGGTAAGGTGAGATTAAGGTGAGTTGGTAGGGTGAGCTCCTAGTTGAGTTCCCAAGTGAGTTAATAGATGAGCTCTCAGGTGAGCTCAACTTGAGATAATTCATGAGCTCTTAGAATAGCTCCCAGGTGAGCTACTTGGTGAGCTATTTGGCGAGCTCCCAAGTGAATTTCTAGGTGAGCTCCCAAGTGAGCTACTTGGTGAGCTCACAGGTGAGGTCCCCAATGAGCTGCTCAGTGAGCTCATAAGAGAGATCAAGTCAACCTAATCGATGAGCAACTCGGTGAGCTCCTAGAAAAGATATTAGGTGAGCTTCCAGGTGAGCTGTTAGTCAAGCTATTAGGTGAGCTACTTAGCAATCTACTTGATGAACTCCAATATGAGCTACTAGACGAGCTCAAGGTTAGTTGACAAGGTGAGCTCCTCAGCGAGCTCAAGCCGAGATGGCAAGGTGACCTAATAGGGGAGCTCCCATGTGAGTTGGTAAGGTGAGTTGTTAAGTGAGCTACCATGTGAGTTTTCAGTTGAGCTACTTGAAAATCTCCTGGGTGAGCTCAAGTTGAGTTACTCAGCAAGCTCCTACGTGAGCTCAAGATGAGTTGGCAAGGCAAGCTCACAAGTGAGTTTCTGGATAAGCTCAAGTCAAACTACTCGATGAGTTCTTGGGTGAGCTACTTACCGAGCTCCTAGCCGAGCTCATAGGTGAGATACATGATAAGCTCCTAGGTGAGCTCAAAGGTGAGATTGTCGTTAATTTATTAGGTGAGCTTACATATGAGCTATAAGATTAGCTCAAGGTGAGTTGGCAACGCGAGGTCAAGGTGAGTTGGTAAGGAAAACTCAAGGTGAATTGGAAAGGTGAGCTATCAAGTGAGCTCCCAAGTGAGTTCCTAGGTGAGTTACTTGATGAGCTCCCAGGTGAGCTCAACTCAAGCTGATCAGTGAGCTCTTAGAAGAGCTCCCAGGTGAGCTACTTGGTGAGCTATTCGACAAGCTCCCAGGTGAACTTCTAGGTGAGCTCCCAAGTGAGCTACTTGGTAAGCTCCCAGGTGAGGTCCCCAACGAGCTGCTCGGTGAGCTCAAAAGTGAGCTCATGTCAACCTACTTGGTGAGTTACTTAGGTGAGTTCCTAGGTGAGCTATTAGGTGAGCTCAAAGGTGAGCTACCAGGTGGGCTACTTGCTGAGCTATTCTGCGAGCTCCTAGGTGAGATGCTAGGTGATCTCAAAAGTGAACTACTTGGTGAGCTCCCAGTGGAGGTCTCTGATGAGCTACTCGGTGAGCTCAAGTCAACCTACTCGGTGATTGCTCGGTGAGATCCTAGGCGAGCTTCTAGGTGAGCTCTCAAGCAAGCTACTTGGCAAGCTACTTGACGAACTCATAAGGAAAGCTACCAGATGCACTTAAGGTGAGTTGGTAAGGTGAGCTCCTTAGTGAGCTCAAGGTGAGATGGCAAGGTGAGCACCCATTTGTGTTGGCAAGGTGAGCTCCCATTCGAGATTTTAGGTGAGCTACTTGATGAGGTCTCGGTTAAGCTCAAGTCGAGCTACTCTACAAGCTCCTGGGTGATATACTTTCTGAGTTCCCAGCCCAGTTCCTAGGTGAGCTACTCTGTGAGCTCCCAAGTGAGCTCAAAGGTGAGCTTGGCAGAAATCTCTGAGGTCAACTTACTCAAGGCACGCTACCAGGTGAGCTCAAGGCTAGTTAGCAAGGTGAGCTCAAAGAGAGTTGTTATAGGTGAGCTGAAGGTGAGCTCAAGGTGAGTTGGCAAGGTGAGCTCATCGGTGAGTTAGAAAGGTAAGTTACTCAGGTGAGCTCTCAAGGTGAGATCAACACTTTACGATAAGCTACTTGGTGAGCTTTCATGTGAGTTCTCAAGGTCAAGTGAGCTAACAAGTGATCCTGGTGAAGATGAGTTCCATGTGAGCTCAAGTGAGGTGAGCTCCTAGGTGAGCTTCTTGGTGAAGTGATCTCAAAAGTGAGCAAGTCAACCTAGCTCTTGGTGAGCTACTCCGTGAGCTCCCAGGTGAGCTAGTAGGTGAGCTCATGGTGAGCTACTCAAGGCGAGCTCCAAGGTGAGCTACTAGACGAGCTCAATGTGAGTTGGTCAAGGTGAACTCCTAAACAAGCTCCTAGGTGAGCTCCCAAGGTGAGCTCAAAGGTGAGCTTGTCAGTGAATCTCTGAGGTGAGCTTACTTGACAAGATCTTGGGTGAGCTCAAGGTGAGCTACTCGGTGAGCTCCTGAGTGAGCTATCATGCTGAGCTCCCAGGTGAGCTCCTAAGGAAAGCTCCAGGTGAGTATACTCGACAGCTCCTAGGTGAGCTCAAGGTGAGCTGTTCAGTGAGCTCAAGGTGAGCTCTTAGGTGAGCTATTAGGTGAGCTCCTAGGTGAGCTACTTGGTGAGCTCTCAAGGAGAGCTTAACTAGGTGAGCTCCCAAGATGAGTTGGTAAGGTGAGCTCCTTGAGCCCGAGTGAGCTCAAGGAAAGCTAGCTAAGGCAAGTTCTACATGGTGAGCTTGCTAAGGTGAGTTGACTGTCAAGGTGAGCTCCCATGTGAGTTTTTAGGTGAGCTGCTTGACAAGCTCCTAGATGAACTACTTGGTGAGCTAAGTCGAGCTGCTCAGTGAGCTACTTGGTGAGCTCAAGGTGACATCTCAAGTGAGCTCCCAGGTGAGTTTCTCAGGTAAGCTCTCAGTGAGCTGTTTGCAACGAGCTCCTAGGAGATCTTCCTAGGTGAGCTACTCTAGGTGAGCTCACAAGTGAGCTCAAAGGTGAGCTTATCAAGGTGATCTCTAAGGTGAGCTTACATGTGAGCTACTAGATGAGCTACAAGGTAAGTTGGCAAGGTGAGCTTTTCAGGTGAAGCTCCTAGGTGAGTTCCCAGGTGAGTTACTTGGATAAGCTCCCAAGTGAGCTCAACTCGATTTGATCGGTGAGCTCCCAGAAGAGCTCCCAAGTGAGCTACTTTGACGAGCTATTCTAGTGAGCTCCTAGGTGAGCTACTAGGTGAGCTCCAAAGTGAGCTACTTGGTGAGCTCCTAGGTGAGCTCAAGGTGAGCTACTCAAGGTGAGCTCACAAGTGAGCTCCTAAGGTGAGCTCAAGTCAACCTACTCGATGCAAGCTACCAGGTGAGCTCCCATGAAAAACTACTTAGGTGAGCTCCCAGGTGAGCTTTTAAGGCAAATTTGGTAAGGTGAGCTCCTCAATGAGCTCAAGGTAGCTAACAAGGTGAGCTTCAGATAGGTGAGCTCCCATCTGATTTGATAAGGTGAGCTCCCATGTGAGTTTTTTCACATGAACTACTTGACGAGCTCCCAGGTGAGCTCAAGTTGAGCTACTCGGTGAGCTCCTGGGAAGCTCAAGGCAAGCTAGCAAGGTGAGCTGTTAGGTGAGCTCTAAGCCTAGGTGAGCCAGTTTCACAAGCAAGCTCAAGATGAGCTCAAGTGAGCTCAAGGTGAGTTACAAGGTGAGCTACTCAAGGTGAGCTCCTAGGTGAGTTCCCAGGTGAGTTACTCGATGAGATATCCCAAGGTGAACTCAACTCGAATGAACAAACTCTGAGGTGAGCTACCTTCTGAGCTCAAGGTGAGTTGGTAAGGTGAGCTCCTCAGTCGAGCTCAAGGTGAGCTGGCAAGGTGAGCTGATAGGTGAGCTCCCATGCAAGTTGGAAAGTTGAGCTATCAAGGTGAGCTCCCATGTGAGTTTTTTAGGTGAGCTACTTGATGAGCTCTTAGGTGAGCTCAAGTCAAGCTACTTCGCCAAGCTCCTGGGTGAGTTCAAGGTGAAGCTATGCAAGGTGAGCTGTCAGGTGAATTTCCTAGGTGAGTTTTTAGGAAAGCTCAAGTCAAGCTTGCTCGACAAGCTCCTGGACGAGCTGCTTGCTAAGCTCCCAGCCGAGCTCCTAGGTGAGCTGCTTGGTGAGATCCCAGGTGAGCTCAAAGGTGAGCTTGTCAGTAAATCTCTTAGGTGAGCTTACATGTAAGCTACCAAATGAGCTCCAGGTGAGTTGGCAAGGTGAGCTCAAGGTGAGTTGGCAAGGTGAGCTCTCAAGGTGAGTTGGCAAGGTGAGCTATCAGGTGAGCTCCCAAGTGAGTTCCCAGGTGAGTTACTCGATGAAGCTCCCACCGGTGAGCTCAACTCGAGTTGATCGGTGAGCTCCCAGGTGAGTTCCTAGGTGAGCTACTCAGATGAGCTCCTAAGCTATTTGGCAAGCTCCTGGGCAACTCGAGTTGATCAGCGAGTCACTAGAAGACCTCCCAAGTGAGCTACTTAGTGAGCTCATTCACGGTGAGCTCCCAGGTGAGCTACTAGGTGAGCTCCTAAGTGAGCTACTTAAGGCTCCCAGCTACTTCCCAAGTCCCTAGTGAGCTCCTAGGTGAGCTCACACTCAAGTGAAGATCCTAGGTGAGCTCCAAGGTGAGCTGTTAGGTGAGCTACTCAGGTGAACTTATGAGGTGAGCTACCAGATGAGCTCAAGGTGAATTGTCAAGGTGAGCTCCTCAGTAAGCTCAAGGTGAGCTGATAAGTGAGCTCCCATGTGAGTTGGCAAGGTGAGTTATCAGGTGAGCTCCCATGTGAGTTTCCAAGTGAGTGATTTGGGAGAGCTCCTAGGTGAGCTCAAGGTGAGCTAGTAAGGTGAGCTCCTAGGTTAGTTTCTGAGTGAGCTGCTAGGTGAGCTACTAGGTGAGCTCAAGCTGAGCTAGCAAGGTGAGCTGTCAGGTGAGCTCCTAGGTGAGTTTTTGGGCAAGCTCAAGTCGAGATACTCGATGAACTCCTAGGTGAGCTCAAAGGTGAGCTTGTCAAGTAATATCTGAGGTGAGCTTACATGTGAGCTACCAGATGAGCTCAAGGTGAGTTGGCAAGGTGAGCTCAAGGTGAGTTGGCAAGGAGAGCTAAGGGTGAGCTCAAGCTGAGTTAGGTGAGCTCCCAGGTGAGCTACTAGGTGATCTCCTAAGTGAGCTACTTGGCTGAGCTCCTAAGTGAGGACCCTGGCAAGTTACTCGGTGAGCTCACAAGTGAGCTCAAGTCATCTTACTCGGTGAGCTACTTGGTGAGCTCCTAGGTGAGCTATTAGGTGAGATCCCAGGTGAGCTGTTAGGTGAGCTCCTAGGTGAGATGTTAGGTGAGCTGCTTGAATGAACTCTGAGGTGAGCTAGAGATGAGCTCTCTAAGGTGAGTTGGCAAGGTGAGCTCCTCAGGCGAGCTCAAGGTGAGCTAGAAAGGTGAGCTAATAGGTGAGTTCCCATGTGAGTTGTCAGGGTGAGCTATCAGGTGAGCTCCTATGAGAGTTTTCAGGTGAGCTACTTGATGAAGCTCTCAGGTGAGCTTAAGTTGAGGTGCTCGAAGTGAGCTCCTGGGTGAGCTCAAGGTGAGCTGGTAAGGTGAGTTGTTAGGACGAGCTCCCAGGAAAGTTTCCAGGGAAGCTCAAGTCGAGCTACTCGACGAGCTCCTTGGTGAGCTACTTGAATCTCCCAGCTTCCAAGCTCGAGCTACTTGGTGAGCTCCTAGGAAAGCTCAAAGGTGAGCTTATCAGTAATCTCTGAGGTGAGATTACATGTGAGCTACTAGATGAGCTCAAGGTGAGTTGGCAAGGATGAGCTCAAGGGAAAGTTGGCGAGGTGAGCTAAGGGCAAGTTTGTAAGGATAAGCTGTCAAGTGAGCTCCCAGGAAAGTTCCCAGGTGAGTTACTCAATGAGCTCCTGGGTGAGCTCAACTTGAGCTGATCATCGAGCTCCTAGAAGATCTCCCTAGTGAGCTACTTTGTGAGCTATTCGGAGCTCCTAGCTCAAGCTCCCAAGTGAGCTACTTGGTGAGCTCCCAGGTGAGGTCCTTGGCAAGCTACTCATTGAGCTCACAAGTGAGCTCAAGTCAAGTAATACTTAGGTGAGCTACTCATTGAGCTCCCAGGTGAGCTACTTAGGTGAGATCCTCAGGGTGAGCTACTCAAGGTGATTTGTCAAGGTAGGCTCTCGAAGTGAGCTCAAGGTGAGCTACAAGAGGAGCTCAAGGTGAGTTGGTAAGGTGAGCTCCAGGTGAGCTCCCATGTGAGCTTTTTCGGTGAGCTACATTTAGATGAGCTCAAGTTGAGCTACTTGGCGAGCTCCTAGGTGAGCTCAAGGAAAGCTGGCAAGGTGAAGCTCCCAGGTGAGTTTCTGTGTAAGCTTAAGTCAGGTGAGCTCAACGAGCACCATGGTGCACTAAGCTCCTAAGCTGAGCTCCTAGGTGAGCTGCTCAGTGGGCTCTTAGGTGAGCTCAAAGGTGAGCTTATCAGTAATGTATGAGGTGAGATTATATGTGAGCTACCAACTGAGCTCAAGGTGAGTTGGCAAGGCAAGCTGTCAGGTGAGCTCCCAGGTGAGTTCCCAGGTGAGTTACTCGACAAGCTCTTGTAGTGATAGCTTAACTCGAGCTGATCGGAAAGCTCCCAGAAGAGCTCCTAGGTGAGCTACTTAGTGAGTTGTTTGGTGAAGCTCCAGGTGAGTTACTAGGTGAGCTCCCAAATGAGCTACTTGGTGATCTCCCAAGTGAGGTCCCTAGGCGAGCTCACAAGTGAGTCTGTTAGGTGAGCTCCCAGGTGAGCTGTTAGGTGAGCTCCTAGGTGAGCTACTTTGTGAGCTACTCAATGAACTCCTAGGTGAGCTACCAAATGAGCTCAAGGTGAGTTGGCAAGGTGAGCTCCTCAATGAGCTCAAGATGAGCTGGCAAGGTGAGCTCCCATGTGAGTTTTTTAGGTGAGCTGCTTGACAACCTCTTGGACAAGAGTTGTATGAGTTCCCATGTGAGTTACTCGATGAGCTTCTAGGTGAGATCAACTTGAGATGATTGAGCTCCATTAAGAATAACTGCTAGGCGAGCTACTTGACAAGCTGTTTGGTGAGCTTCTAGGCAAGCTGCTAGGTGAGCTCCCAAGTGAGCTACTTCTTGAGCTATCATGTGAGGTCCCTAGTGAGCTCCTTGGTGAGCTCACAAGTGAGCTCACAAGCAAGCTCAAGTCAACCTACTCGATGAGCTACTTGGTGATCTCCCAAGTAAGTTGAGCTTAGGTGAGCTCCCATGTGAGCTACTTGGGGAGCTGCTCGATGAACTCCGAGGTGAGCTACCAAAAAAACTTAAGGTGAGTTGGCAAGGTGATATCCTAAGTGAAATCAAGGTGAGCTATGGCAAGGTAATATGATAGGTGATCTCCCACATGAGTTTCTAGGTGAGCTGTCAAGTGAGCTCCCATGTGAGTTTTCAGGCAAGCTACTTGATGAGCTCCCATGTGAGCTTAAGTCAAGCTACTTGGTGAGCTCCTATGTAAGCTCAAGGTGAGCTGGTAAGGTGAAGCTATCATGTGAGCTCCAAGGTGAGTTTTTGGCCAAGCTCAAGTCAAGTTTCTCGAGGAGCTCCTGGGTGAGACTTGCTTGAGCTCCTAGCTAAGCTCCTAGGTGAGCTAGTCAGTTAGCTCCCAGGTGAGCTCAAAGGTGAGATCATCAGCAATCTTTGAGGTGAGCTTACATGTGAGCTACTAGATGAGCTCAAGGTGAGTTGGTAAGGTGAGCTCAAGGGGAGTTGGCAAGGTGAACTATCAGGACAAGCTCCCAGGTGAGTTCCCAGGTGAGTTACTGAACGAGCTCCTAGGTGAGCTCAAGTTGAGTTACTAGCTGAGCTCCTGGGTGAGTTTAAGGTGAGCTGTCAGGTGAGCTCCAAGGTGAGTTTTAGGTAAATTCAAGTTGAGCTGCTTGACGAGTTCCTAGGTGACCTATTACCTGATCTCCCAGCCAAACTCCTAGGTGAGCTACTCGGTGAGCTCCCAGGAAATCTCAAAGGTGATCTTGTTAGTAATCTCTAAGGTGAGATTAGTTGTGGGCTACAAGATGAGCTAAAGGTGATTTGGCAAGGTGAGCCCAAGGTGAGTTAGCAAGGTGAGCTCAAGGTGAGTTGGCAAGGAAAGCTGTCAAGTGAGCTCCCAGGTGAGTTCCTAGGTGATTTACTCAACAAGATCTTGAGTGAGCTCAACTTGAGCTGATCAATGAGCTCCCAGAAGAGATCCTAGGTTAGCTACTTGATGAGCTATTCAGTGAGCTCCCAGGTGAACTGCTAGGTGAGCTCTCGAGTGAGCTACTTGGTGAGCTCCCAGGTCACTGAAGCCACTTGGTGAGCTCACAAGTGAGCTCAAGTCAAACTACTTGGTGAGCTCCTAGGTGAGCTGTTAGGTGAGCTCCCAGGTGAGCTGTTAGTTAAGTTCCTAAGTGAGCTACTTAGCAAGATGCTCGATGAACTTTTATAGGGGAGCTGATAGGTGAGCTCCCTTTTGAGTTGGTAAGGTAATCTATCAGGAAAGCTCCCATGCATGTTTTCAGGTAAACTACTTGACAAGATCCCAGGTGAGCTCAAGTCAACCTACTCAGTGAGCTACTCGGTGAGCTACTAAGAAAGATCTCGGGTGAGATACTTGGAAAACTACTCAACGAACTCCGAGGTGAGCTACCAAATGAGCTCAAGGTGAGTTGGTAAGGTGAGCTCCTCAGTGAGCTAACAAGGTGAGTTGATAGCTGAGCTCCCATCTGAGTTGGTAAGGTGAGTTGTCAGGATATCTTCCATGTGAGTTTTCACACGAGCTACTTGACGAGCTCCTAGGTGAGCTTAGGTTAAGCTACTTGGTGAGTTCCTGGGTGAGCTCAAGGTGAGCTAGCCATGTGAGCTATCACATGAGCTCCCATGTGAGTTTTTCTGGGAAGCTCAAGTCAACTTAGTTGACAAGATCCTTGGTGAGCTACTTATTGAAGCTCCTAGCTGAGCTACTTAGTGAGCTCCTAGGTGAGCTCAAAGGTGATCCAGTTGGAAAGGTGAGCTCAAGGTGAGTTTACAAGGTGAGCTGTTAGGTGAGCTCCCAGGTGAGCTCCCAAGTGAGTCACTCAATGAGATCCTTGGTGAGCTCAACTCGAGCTAATCGATGAGCTCAAGTTGACTCACTGATTGGTGAGCTACTTAGTGAACTATTCGGTGAGCTCCTAGGTGAGGTCCCTGATGAGATGATTGATGAGCTCATAAGTGAGCTCAAGTCAGCCTAATCGGTGAGATCCCAAGTAAGATGTTAGGTGAGATCTCAGGCGAGTTGTTAGGCAAGCTCCCAAGTGAGGTACTTAGTGAGCTGCTCGATAAAATCTGAGGTGAGTGAGCTCCCATGTGAGTTGGCAAGGTGAGTGAGCTCCCAAGTGAATGTTGGCATCGATGAGCTACTTGACTAGCTCCTAGTAGAGATCAAGTCAATGTGCTTGGTGAGCTCCAGGGTGAGCTAAAAATGAACTAGCAAGGTGAGCTGAAAGGTGAGTTCCCAGGTGAATTTCCTAGAAATCTCAAGTCAAGCTACTCAATGAGCTCCTGGGTGAGCTGCTTGCTGAGCTCCCATTCGAGATCCTAGGTGAGCTACTCAGTGAGATCCTAGGAGAGATCAAAGATGAGCTTGTCATCAATCTCTTAGGTGATATTACATGTGAGATACCATATGAGCTCCAAGTGAGTTGGCAAGGTGAGTTGTCAGGAGAGCTCCCAAGGTCAAGCTCCTAGGTGAGTTACTTGATGAGCTCCTTGGTGAGCTCAACTCAAGTTGATCAGATGAGCTCCCAGAAGAGCTCCCAAGTCAAATACTTGGAGATCTATTCGGCGAGCTCCTAGGAAAGCTATTAGGTGAGCTCCCAAGTGAGCTACTTAGCGATCTCCCAGGTGAGGTCCTCAGTAAGCTTCTCATATGAGCTCACATGTGAGCTCAAGTATACCTACTTGGTGAGCTACTCGATGAGCTCCATGGTGAGCTATTAGGCAAGCTCCCAGGTGAGTTGTTTGGCAAGTTACATGGTAAGCTACTTGATGAACTCTAAGGTGATATACTAGACAAGCTCAAGGTGAGCTCCCATGTGAGCTTTTTGGGTGAGCTTCTTGATAAGCTCCTAGGTGAACTCAAGTTGATATGCTTGGCAAGCTCCTGGGTGAGCTCAAGGTGAGCTAGAAAGAGTTAGCTTTCAGGTGAGCTCCCAGGTGAGTTTCTGGGTAAGCTCAAGTCAAGTTGCTTAATGAACTCTTAGGTGAGCTACTTGTTGATATCCTAGCCAAGCTCCTAGGTGAGATTTTTGAGTGAGCTCAAAGGTGAGCTTATCAGTAATCTCTAAGGTGAGCTTACATGTGAGCTACCAGATGAGCTCAAGGTGAGTTGGTAAGGTGAGCTCAAGGTGAGTTTGGAAAGGTGAGCTATCAAGGTGAGCTCCCAGGTGAGTTCCCAAGTGAGTTACTTGACGAGCTCCTGGGTGAGCTCAACTCCAGCTTATCAGTGAGCTCCCAGAAGAGCTCCTAAGCTAGCTACTTGGGGAGCTATTCGGTGAGCTCCCAGGTGAGCTACTAGGTGATCTCCCAAGTGAGCTACTAGGTGAGTTCCAAGGTAAGGACCCTAGCAAGCTACTCAATGAGCTCACAAGCAAGCTCAAGTCAACCTACTTGGTAAGTATCTTGATGTGAGCTCCATACGTGAGGTATTAGGTGAGCTACCAGGTGAGCTGTTAGGTGAGCTACTCGATGAAATATGAGGTGAGCTACTAAACAAGATCAAGGTGAGATGGCAAGGTGAGCTCCTCAGCAAGCTCAAGGTGAGCTGGCAAGGTGAAATCCTATGCAAGATGGCAAGGGAAGCTATCAGGTGAGCTCCCATGTGATTTTTTAGGAAAGCTACTTGACGAGCTCCCAGGTGAACTCAAGTTGACGTACTCAGCAAGCTATTGGGTGAGCTCAAGGTGAGCTGGCAAGGTGAGCTCCTAGGTGAGTTTCTAGAAAAGCTCAAGTTGAGCTACTTGATGAGCTTGTAGGTAAGCTGTATGCTAAGCTCTCAACTGAGCTCCTAGGTGAGCTACTTGGTGAGCTCCCAAGTGAGCTCAAATGTGAGCTTGTCAGTAATCTCTGAGGTGAGCTTACATGCAAGCTACTAGATGAGCTCAAGGTGCAATTTCAATGTGAGCTCAAGGTGAGTTGGAAAGGTGAGCTCAAGGTGAGTTAGCTAAGAGAGATGTCAGGGGAGCTCACAGGCAAGTTCCTATGTGAGTTACTCGACGAGCTCCCAGGCGAGCTCAACTCAACTAGATCAACAAGTTCCTAGAAGAGCTCCTAGGTTAGCTACTTTGCGAGCTTTTCAAAAAGCTCCTAGGTGAGCTGTTAGGTGAGCTCCTAAGTGAGCTACTTGGCGAGCTCCTAGGTGAGGTCCCTAGTGAGCTACTTAGTGAACTCACAAGTGAGCATCAAGTCAACCTACTCAGCGAGTTGCTCAATGAGCTCTGAGGTGAGCTATTATGTGAGCTCTCAAGTGAGCTAATTAGTGAGCTTCTTGAAAAACTCAAATCAGCTTACTTGACAAGATGTTTGGTGAGCTCCTAGTTTAGCTCATTAGGTGAGCTCCCAAGTCATTTCCCAGGTGATTTACTTAGGCAAGCTACTTGACGAACACTAAGGTGAGATACCAGATGAGCTCAAGGTGAGTTGGCATAGTGTGCTTGTCAGTGAGCTCAATGTGAGCTAGCAAGGAGAGCTATTAGGTGAGCTCCTATGTGAGTTTTCAAGAGAGCTACTTGATGAGCTCTTGGGTGAGCTCAAGTCAAGCTGCTTAGTGAGATCTTGGGTGAGCTCAAGGCAAGCTGATAAGGTGACCTATCAGGTGAGCTCCCAAGTGAGTTTCTAGGGAAGCTCAAGTTGAACTGCTCAACAAGCTCCTAGGCTGAGCTGCTTGTCGAGTTCCCAGCTAAACTCCTAGGTGAGCTACTCGATGAGCTACCAGGTGAGCTCAAAGGTGAGCTTGTCAGCAATCTCTGAGGTGAGCTTACATGTGAGCTACCGGATGAGCTTAAGGTGAGTTGGGAAGGTGAGCTCAAGGAAAGTTTGCAAGGTGAGCTCAAGGTAAGTTGGCAAGGTGAGCTGTCAGGAAAGATCCTAGGAAAGTTGGTAAGGTGAGTTCCTAGGTGAGTTACATGATGAACTCCCACACGAGCTCAACTCAAGATGATCGGAAAGCTCCCAGAAGAGCTCTTAGGTGAGCTACTTATCAAGTTGTTTAGTGAGCTCTCAGGTGAGCTCCCAAGTGAGCTACTTGGCAAGCTCCCAGGTGAGGTCCACAGTGAACTACTCAGTGACCTCACAAGTGAGCTCAAATCAACCTCCTCGGTGAGCTTCTTAGTGAGCTACCAAATCTAGCTGTTAGGTGAGCTATTAGGTGAGCTCCTAGGTGAGCTACTTGGTGAGCTACTCGATGAAATCTGAAGTGAGCTACTAGACAAGCTCAAGGTGGGTTGTTAAGATGAGCTCTCTAGTGAGGTTAAGGTGAGCTAGTAACTTGAGTTGATATGTGAGCTCCCATGCAAGTTTGTAAGGAGAGAGCCCATGTGAGTTATCAGGTGAGCTACTTAATGAGCTCCTGGGGGAGGTCAAGTTGAGCTACTCGGTGAGCTCCTAGGTGAGATTAAGGTGAGCTGGCAAGGTGAGCTCTTGGGTGAGCTACTTTCCAAGCTCTCAACTGAGCTCCTAGGTGAGCTACTCGGTGAGCTCCCAGGCGAGCTCAAAGGTGAGCTTGTTGGTAATCTCTACGGTCAGATTATATGCAAGCTACCAAATGAGCTAAAGGCAAGTTGGTAAGGTGAGCTTAAGGTGAGTTGGCAAGGTGAACACAATCCAATTTTATAAGGTGAGCTATTAGGTGAACTCCTAGTCAATTTCCCAAGTGATTTACTTGATGAGCTCCTGGGCGAGCTCAATTCAAGCTAATCGGCGAGCTCCTAGAATAGCTCCCAGGTGAGCTACTTAGTGAGCTACTTGGTGAGCTCCCAAGTGACCTACTAGGTGAGCTCCTAAGTGAGCTACTTTGAAAGCTCCCAGGAGAGGTCTCCAATGAGCTACTTGGTGAGATCATAAGTGAGCTCAAGTAAACCTACTCAGCGAGCTAATCAGTGAGTTCCCAGGCATATTGTTAGGTTAGATCCCAAGTGAGCTACTTAGTGAGATCCTAGGAAAGGTCCCCGATGAGCTACTCGGTGACCTCACAAGTGAGCTCATGTTAACCAACTCGGATAGCTACTCGGTGAGTTCCCAGGTGAGCTATTAGGTGAGCTTCCAGGTGAGCTATTAGGTGAGCTCTAAAGTGAGCTACCAGGTGACCTACTTGGCGAGCTATTCGGTGAGATCCTAGGTGAGTTGCTAGGTGATCTCAAAAGTGAAATACTTGGTGAGCTCACAAAGCAAGCTCAAGTCAACCTTCTCTGCGAGCTACTAGGCAAGCTCTAAGGTGAGCTGCTAGGTGAGATCCTAGGAAAGCTGCTTGGTGAGATTCTCGAAAAACTCATAGGAGAGCTACCAGATGCACTTATGGTGAGCTGGCAAGGTGAGCTCCTTAGTGAACTCAAGGTGAGATTGTAAGGTGAGCTCCCATGAAAGTTAGCAAGGTGAACTCCCATTTGAGTTTTTGGCTGAGCTACTTGACGAGCTCTCAGGCAAGCTCAAGTTAAGCTACCTTACGAGCTCCTGGGTGAGCTACTTTCTGAGTTCCTATCCCATCTCCTAGGTGAGCTACTCTGTGAGCTCTAAAGCAAGCTCAAAGGTGAGCTTGTAAACAATCTCTGAGGTAAACTTACTGAACACTACCAGATGAGCTCAAGGCTAGTTGGAAAGGTAAGCATAAGGAGAGTTGGAAAGGTGAGCTCAAGGTGAGTTAGAAAGGTGAACTATTAGGTGAGCTCCCAAGTGAGTTACTCAATGACATCCTAGGTGAGCTTAACTTGAGCTGATCGATAATCTCCCATAAAATATCCCAAGCGAGCTACTTGGAAAGCTGTTCCATATAAGTTCCCCGACAAGCTACTCGGTGAGCTCATAAGTGAGCTTAAAAGAAAGGTCAAGTCAAAGTACTCGTCGATCTGCTCTGTGAGCTCCCAGGAAATTTGTTAGGTGAGCTCCTAGGTGAGCTACTCGATGAACTATTAGGTAAGATACCAGATAAACTCAAGGTGAGTTAGTAAGGTGAGCTCCTCAGTGAGCTCAAGGAAAGCTGGAAAGGTGACCTTATAAGCAAGCTCCCATGTGAGTTTTTGGGTGAGTAAAGTTACTCGATGAGCTCCTGGGTGAGTTTTCATGTGAGCTCCTAGGTGAGTTTCTAGGTAAGCTCAAGTCAAGGTGCTCGACAAGCTCCTAGGTGAGCTCCTTTCTGAGCTCCCAGCTAAGCTCCTAGGTGACGCACTTGGTGAGCTCCCATGTGAGCTCAAAGGTGATATTTTCGGTAATCTCTAAGGTGAGCTTACATGTGAGCTACCAAATGATCTCAAGGTGAGTTGGCAAGGTGAGCTTTATGGGAGTTAGTAGGGTGAGCTATCAGGAAAGATCCCAGGTGAGTTACTTGATGAGCTCATAGGTGAGATCAACTCTATCTGATCAATGAGCTCCTAGAAGAGCTCCTAGGTGAGCTACTTAGTGAGATGTTTAGTGAGCTCCCAAGGAAGCTACTAAATGAGCTCCTAAGTGATCTACTTGGAAATCTCTCAGGTGAGGAACTCGATGATCTCACAAGGGAGCTCAAGTAAACCTACTCAGTGAGCTACTTGTTGAGCTCCTAGGTGAGTTGTTAGGTAAGCTCCTAGGTGAGCTACTAGAAAAGCTCCTAGATGAGTTGTTAGGTGAGTTACTTGGTGAGATACTCGATGAAATCTAAGGTTAGCTATCAGAAAAGCTCAAGGTGAGTTGGTAAGCTGAGCTCCTTAGCAAGCTAAAGGAAAACTAGCAAGGTAAGCTGATAGGTGAGCTTTCATGTGAGTTGGCAAGGTTAGCTGTCAGGTGAGCTCTCAAGTAATTTTTTGTGTGAGCTACTTAACAAGCTCTCTGGTGAGCTCAAGTCGAGTTTCTCAGTAATCTCCTAGGTGAGATCAAGGTGAGTTTCCAAGGTGAACTATCAGGTGATCTTCCATTTGAGTTTCTAGTTAAGCTGAAGTCGAGCTGCTCAACAAGCTCTTGGGCAAGATTTTTGTTGAGCTCCTACCTGATCTCCTAGGTGAGATACTCAGTGAGCTCGCAAGTGAGATCAAAGGTGAGCTTTTTAGCAATCTCTGAGGTGAGCTTATATTTGAGCTACCAGATAATCTCAAGGTGATTTGGCAAGATGAGCTCCTAGGTGAGTTCCTAGGTGAGTTCCTAGGTTAGTTACTCGATGAGCTCCTAGGTGAGCTCAACTTGATCTGATCATCAATCTCCTAGAAGAGCTCTCAAGTGAGCTACTTCACGATATTTTTAGTGAGCTACTAGGTGAGCTCCCAAGTTAGCTACTTGGCGAGCTTCTAGGTGATCTACTCGGAAAGCTCACAAGCGAGCTAACAAGTAAGATCAAGTCAACCTATTTAGTGAACTACTCAGTGAGCTCCCAGGTGAGTTGTTAGGTTAGCTCCCAGGCATGCTACTTGGTGAGCCACTCGATAAACTCTGAGGTGAGCTACCGGACAAGCTCAAGGTGAGTTGGCAAATTGAGCTCCTTAGAAAGCTCAAGGTAAGCTAAAAAGGCCAATTGATAGGTGAACTCCCATCTAATTAGATAAGGTGAGCTCCCATGTGAGTTTCACATGAGCTACTTGACGAGATCCTAGGTGAGCTCAAGTTGAGCTAATCAGCAAGCTCCTAGGAAATCTCAAGACAATCTGGCAAGGTGAGCTGTCAGGTGAGATGCTAAGTGATTTTTTGGGAAAGTTCAAGTCAAGCTGGTTAATGATCTCCTGGGTGAGCTACTTACCAAGATCCTAGCCTAGCTCCTGGGTGAGCTGTTAGGTGAGCTCCCAGGTGAGCTCAAAGGTGAGCCATTTGGTAAGGTGAGCTCAAGGTGAGTTGTCAGGTGAGCTCCCAAGTGAGTTCATAGGTGAGTTACTCGACGATATCCCATGTGAACTCAACTCTGTCTGCTTAACAAACTCTAAGGTGAGCTACCTTCTGAGATCAAGACAAGTTGGCAAGGTGAGCTGGTAAGGTGGGCTAAAGTCAATTTACTTGGTGAGCTGCGCAATGAACTCTAAGGTGAGCTGTTAGGTGAGCTCCTAGGTGAGATAATTGACAAAAATTGAGGCAAGCTACGATACAAGCTCAAGGTGAGTTGGCAAGGTGAGCTCCTCAATGAGCTCAAGGTGAGCTCCCATACAAGTTAGCAAGGTGAGTTTTCAGGTGAGATCCCATGCATGTTTTTGAGCAAGCTACTGGGTGAGCTCAAGGTGAGCTAACAAGGAGAGCTCCTAGGTTAGTTTCCAAGCAAGTTGCTGGGTGAGCTCCTGGGTGAGCTCAAGTTGAGCTAACAAGGAAATATTTCAGGTGAGCTCCTGGGTGAATTTTTGGGAAAGCTCAAGTTGAGATGCTCGTTGAACTCCTAGGTGAGCTCAAATTTGATATTGTCAGCAATTTATGAGGTGATATTACATGCAAGCTACAAGATGAGCTCAAGGTGAGTTGGCATGGTGAGTTGTCAGGTGAGCTACTAGGTGATATCCTAAGTGTCGTACTTGGTGAGCTCCTAGGTGAGGACCCTGGAAATCTCACATGTGAGCTCAAGTCATCTTACTCGATGAGCTACTCGGTGTGTTTCAAGGCAAGCTATTAGGTGAACTCCCAGGTGAGCTATTACATGAGCTCCTAGGCAAGCTATTAGGTGAGTTCCCAAGTGAGCTATTACGAAAGCTCCCAGGTAATCTATTAGGTGAGTTGCTTGAAGAAATCTGAGGTGAGCTACCAGATGAGCTCAAGTTGAGATGGAAAGGTGAGATCCTCTGTGAGTTCAAGGTGAGCTAGAAAGGCAAGCTCCTATGTGACATGGTAAGGAAAGCTATCAGATGAGCTCATATGTGAGTTTTTGGGTGATCTACTTGATGAGTTCCTAGGCCAGCTCAAGTTGAGGTGCTTGGAAAGCTCCTTGGTGAGGTCAAGGTGAGCTAGTAAAGCAAGATCCTAGGTGAATTTCTAGGAAAACTCAAGTTGATATGCATGATGAGCTCCTAGGTAAGCTACATGCTAAGCTCTCAGTCAAGCTCCTAGGTTTGCTGTTAGGTGAGCTCCCAAGTGAGCTCAAAAGTGAGCTTACATGCAAGCTACCAGATGAGCTTAAGGTGAGTTGGTAAGGCATGCTTAAGGTGAGTTGGAAAGGTGAGCTCAAGGTGAGTTAACAATGAGAGATATCAAGCGAGCTCCCAGGAAAGTTCCTATGTGAGTTACTTATCAAGATCTTGGGTGAGATCAACTCAGGATGATTGGAGAGCTCCTAGAAGAGCTCCTAGGTGAGCTACTTAGCAAGTTGTTTAGTGAGCTCCCAAGTGAGCTAATAGGTGAGCTCCCAAGTGAGCTACTTTATGAGCTCCTAGGAGATGTCCCCGGTGAGCTGCTCAGTGAACTCACAAGTGAGCTCAAGTCAATCTTCTCGATGAGTTGCTTAATGAGATCCCAAGTGAGCTATTAGGTGAGTAGATTGACAAACTCTGAGGTGAGTTACCAGACAAGCTCAAGGTGATTTGGCAAGGTGATCTCCTCAGTGAGCTCAAGGTAGGTTGGCAAGGTGAGCTCCCATGTGAGTTTTTAGGTGATATATTTGACGAGCTCCTAGATGAACTACGCATTCCCACACGAGTTACTCGATGATCTTCTGGGAGATCTCAACTTGAGCTTATCAATGAACTCCCAGAAGACCTCCTAGGCAAGCTACTTTCTAAGCTATTCACCGAGCTCCAAGCCGAGCTACTAGGTGAGTTCCCAAGTGAGAAACTTGCTGAGCTCCCACGCAAGGTCCCCTGTGAGCTACTCGGTGAGCTCACAAGTGAGCTCACAAGAGAGCTCAAGTCATCTTACTTAATGAGCTATTTAGTGAGCTCCCAGGTAATTTGTTAGGTGAGCTCCCAGGTGAGTTGTAAGGTGAGATCCCAGATGAGCTGGTAGGTGAGGTGGTAGGTGAGCTCCCAAGTGAGCTATTTCTGAGCAACTTGAAAAACTATGAGGTGAGATACCAGATGAGCTCAAGGTGATTTGGCAAGGTGATCTCCTCACTAAGGTCAAGGTGAGTTGGCAAGGTGTGGTCCCATGTGAGTTTTTAGGTGAGCTGTTTGACAGGATCCTAGACGAGCTATGAGTTCTGAGGTGAGCTACTTGACAAGCTTTTGGGAGAGATCAAATTGAGATTATCAGTGAGCTTCTAGAAGAGCTCCTAAGTGAGGTACTTAATAATTTATTCAGTGAGCTTCTAGGAAAGCTGCTAGCCAAGCTCCCAAGTGAGCTCCAATGTGAGGTCCATAGTGAGCTACTCGGCAAGCTGACAAGCAAGCTCAAGTTAACCTAATCGATGAGCTACTCGGTGAGCGCTAAGGTGAGATGTTAGGAGAGCTATAAGGTGAGATACTTGGTGAGCTGGTCAATGAACTCTGAGGTGAGATACCAGAAAAGATCAAGGCTAGCTCCCACACAAGTTTCTTGGCAAGATGTTAAGTGATCTCCCATGTGAGTTTTCGGGCAAGCTACTTGATGAGCTCCCGGGTGACCTCAATTTGAGCTGTTTGACAAGCTCTTATTGCGATATCAAGGTGTGCTAGAAAGGTGAGCTATTAGGTGATGTCCCAAGTGAGTTTTTAGGCAAGCTCAAGTTGAGCTTCTCGAGGAGCTCCAAGGTGATCTATTTTCTAAGCTCTCACCCCAGCTCCTAGGAGACTTCTCGGTTAGCTCCTAGGAAAGGTCAAACGTGATCTTGTTGGTAATATCTGAGGTGAGCTTACATGTGAGCTACCAGATGATCTCAAGGTGATTTGGCAAGGTGAGTATAAGGGGGGTGCGTCTCCATGCTCATAGAGTGACTGCCTACACTAGGATGCGAAGACACCATCTAACTAGGGTAGTGCATGAGGTGCTATCTAAGGAGATAGAGGGACTCCTGATTGAGGAATACGGTTGGCCTCACATAGGTTGGGGTTGATGACCTCACATGCATTGTCCTATAGAATATCTGGGTGAGTTGGGTGAGTTAAGCACGCAGGCATAAAATGGGTGACCTCCCTGGAAGTTCCCAATGGTGCACCAATGCAACTCTTGAGGGCTGGCTAGTGAGAAATATTTATGCATGGGGGATTGTAAGGACCATGATGTGAGCCCAAAGATGTCTCAGAATCAAGGTTAGTCGAGGTGGGTTTTTGAGAAAATTTGGTTGCACTTATGAATAGTACAGGGTGTCTTGGAGCGAAGAACATACCCAATGTATGCAGAGTAAGTTGGGAAACTCATGAGAGCAATGCAAAGGAAGAGTGATTTGATTTGAGAATGAAGACCTTTCATGATAGATTCCTTGTGTTGAGAGTGTAGCGCAAGTCTAATGATCCAGATGAGCACAGAAGACATTGAGACCAACGTAGTGAACTCACAACCACACCAAGTGGAGCGTGGAACACTTGGTGCTCTTGGAAATTTAGAGGATGGGGTGTTTAGGATACCTTGGAGATATAATTTACCCTTGTGGAGTATGTCCATGCAAATATGTGCATCATCGATCAGCAGTGGGACTCTAGAGTTAAGTGACAGTGGACTTGGGGAGACCTTTGAGGTGGAAACATCCTTAGAAGTAGAGTTCATGTGGGATGTAGCTAAGAGGCATAAAAAAGTGAGACTGGGATCCATAGGTTAAAACAAAGGAGAAGTAACTTAGATGCGAGTGAGCCAAGAATGACGAGCTCCTCAACCTTACATAGGTTAAACAATACACATGAGTTGAGTGCTCGCATAGATGTATCAGAGGCGTAGTGGAAGTGTGGATGTGGAGTGGGTGTTGAAGTAGTGGCTAAGAATCATGGAAGTGGATAGAGGATGGTTCATATGATGACGTGTGACATGGTAGGCTGAGTCAAGGACATCATGGATACAGTTGCAGTGTGGTGAACTGACAACTAAGGCAGAAGACTTGAGTAGGAGTCAATAAGGTCTTGATGTGGATGGGTGTCTCAAAGAGTAGGCACGGTAATGTTAATGGCCTTGTCATCGGGGTGAGATCAGAGGTTAGATTGAGCTAAGGGAAGAAGTGTACCTCACCCACATGTGAGGTGGTCTACAAAGATGGTGAGCTTGGAGTGCTCCCTGCAGGGATCTTTGGTGGTGTCAAACTTGGGTGATAGAACAGTCAACAGGTTAGGGTGAGTAGAGGCTCACACCTGGGAAGGACTCGCGAGGAGGAATTCCCCCACTGGTGCAAACGTAGGTGACTAGCATGGAAACTTAGGTAGACTCATGGATTGATGATAGAAAGGTGCATGTGATGTTGCTTAGTGGCTATTAGGTGAGCTCCTATGTGAGTTTTTGGGTGAGCTACTTGATGATCTCCCGGGTGAGCTCAAGTCAAGCTGCTTGGTGAGCTCCTGGGTGAGCTCAAAGTGAACTAGCAAGGTGACCTGCCAGGTGAGCTACTAGGTGAGTTTCTGGGCAAGCTCAAGTCAAGCTAATCAATGAGTTCTTAGGTGAGCTTCTTACTAAGCTCCTAGCTGAGCTCCTAGGTGAGCTACTTGGTAATCTCCAAGGTGAGCTCAAACATGAGCTTATCAGTAATCTATGATGTGAGCTTACATACAAGATACTAGATTAGCTCAAGTCAAGTTGGAAAGGTGAGCTTAAGGTGAGTTGGTAGGGTTAACTCAAGTTGAATTGGCAAGGTGAGCTATCAGGTGAGCTCCCACGTGAGTTCCTAGGTGAGTTACTCGATGATATGTTGGGTGAGGTCAACTC
The DNA here is from genome assembly GCA_019776745.2 of Taxus chinensis. Classification (NCBI taxonomy): domain Eukaryota; kingdom Viridiplantae; phylum Streptophyta; class Pinopsida; order Cupressales; family Taxaceae; genus Taxus; species Taxus chinensis. Next base: position 902,005,617 of record CM034151.1, on the reverse strand, counting down.
GAGTTGATAACTGAGCTCTCAGAAGAGCTCCTAGGTGAGCTACATTATGCACTATTAAGCGAGCTCCTAGGTAAACTACTAGGTGAGCTCGTAAGTGAGCTCCCAGGTGAGGTCCCCGGTGACCTACTCGGCAAGCTACTAGGTGAGCTCTCAGGTGACCTAGTAGGTGAGATACTTAGCGACCTATTCGATGAGATCCCATGTGAACTGCTAGGTGATCTCAAAATTGAACTACTTGGCGAGCTACTCAGTGAGCTCACAAGTGAGATCAAGTCAAAAAACTCGGTGAGCTCCTAGGTGAGATGGTAGGTGAGCTCCCAGGCAAGCTGCTTGGCAAGCTACTCGAAAAACTCATAGGCGAGCTACCAGATGCACTCAAGGTGAGTTGGCAAGGTGAGCTCCTTATCGAGCTCAAGGTGAGCTAGCAAGGTGAGCTCCTTATTGAGCTCAAGGTGAGCTGGTAAGGTGAGCTCCTATTTGAGCTACTTACCGAGTTCCTAGCCCATCTCCTAGGTGAGCTACTCCATGAGCTCCCAAGTGAGCTCAAAGGTGAGCTTGTCAGCAATCTTTGAGGTCAACTTGTATGCACACTACTAGATGAGCTCAAGGCTAGTTAGCAAGGTGAGCTCAGGGAGATTTGGCAAGGTGAGCTCAAGATGAGTTAGAAAGGAGAGATACCAGGTGAGTTTCAAAGTGAGTTACTCGACGAGCTCCCAGGGGAGCTCAACTCAAGCTGATTGGTGAGCTCCAAGAAGATCTTCCAAGCGAGCTACTTTGTGAGCTATTCTGTGAGTTCCTAGGTGAGCTGCTAGGCAAGATTTCAAGTAATCTACATGGTGAGATCCCATGCGAGGTCCCCAGCTAGCTACTCAGTGAGCTCACAAGTGAGCTCAAATGTGAGGTCAAGTAAACCTTCTCAGCGAGATACTCCATGAGCTCCTAGGTGACCTGTTAGGTGAGATTGTAGGTGAGCTACTTGGCGACCTACTTGATGAACTCTGAGGTGAGCTACCAAATGAGCTCAAGGTGAGTTGGCAAGGTGAGCTCCTCAGTGAGCTCAAGGTGAGCTATTAAGGTGACCTTATAGGAAATCTCCCATGCGAGTTTTTGGTTGAGCTGCTTGACAAGCTCCTGGGTGAGCTTAAGTCGAGCTACTCAACGAAATCCTGGGTGAGCTGTCACATGAGCTCCCGGGTGAGTTTCTAGGAAAGCTCAAGTCGAGCTAATCGAAAAGCTCCTAGGTGAGCTCCTAGCCAAGCTCCTAGGTGAGCCATTTGGTGAACTCCCATGTGACCTCAAAGGTGAGATTTTTTGGTAATCTTTAAGGTGAGATTACATGCGAGCTACCAGATGAGATCAAGGTGAGTTGGTTAGGTGAGCTCTAGGTGAGTTGGTAAGGCAAGCTATTGCGTAAGCTCCCAGGTGAGCTGCCAAGTGATTTACTTGACGAGCTCCCAGGTGAGCTTGACTCGAGCTGATCATTGAGCTCCTAGAAGAGATCTTAGGTGAGCTACTTGGCGATATGTTCAGTTAGCTCCTAGGTGAGCTTCAAGGTGAGCTCCTAAGTGAGCTTCTTGGAGAGATCCCAAGTGAGGTACTTTACGAATTCACAACTTAGCTCAAGTAAACCTACTCGGTGAGCTACTTGATGAGCTCCCAAGTGAGCTGTTAGGTAAGCTCCCAGCTGAGTTGTTAGGTGAGCTCCCAAGTGAGCTATTAGGTAAGATTTTAGGTGAGCTACTTGGTGAGATACTCGATGAAATTTGAGGTGAGCTAGCAGATGAGATCAAGGTGAGTTGGCAAGGTGAGTTCCTCAGTGAGCTAAAGGTAAGCTAGCAAGGTGAACTGATAGGCGAGCTTCTATGTGATTTGGCAAGGCAAGCTCCCATGTGAGTTTTCAGGTGAGCTTCTTGACGAGCTCTCGGGTGAGCTCATTTCGAGTTTCTCGGTGAGCTCCTAGGTGAGCTCAAGGTGAGATGCCAAGGTAAGCTATCAGGTGAGCTCCTAGGTGAGTTTCTAGGTAAGATCATGTCGAGCTACTAAACGAGCTCCTGCGTAAGTTACTTGCTGAGCTCCTAGGTGAGATGCTCGGTGGGCTCACAAGTGACCTCAAAGGTGTTCTTATCAGTAATCTTTGAGGTGAACTTACATGTTAGTTACCAGATGAGCTCAAGGTGAGTTAGCAATGTGATATTTCCCAGGTGAGTTACTTGATGAGTTCTCAGGTGAGCTCAACTTGGGTGAGCTACTTCATGAGATGTTCGGAGAGCTCCCAGGTGAGCTACTAGGTGAGCTCCTAAGTGAGGTACTTGGTAAGCTGCTAAGAGAGCTACTCGGTGAGCTCACAAGCGAGCTAAAAAGCAAGATCAAGTTAACCTATTTGGTGAGCTGCTCAGTGACCTCCTAGGTGAGCTACTTGGTGAATTACTTGACAAAATCTGAGTCAAGCTACCAGATGAGATCAAGGTTAGTTGGCAAGTTGAGCTCCTTAGCAAAGTCAAGGTGAGTTGGCAAGGCGAGCTGATGGGAAAGCTCCCATCTGATTTGATAAGGGGAGATCCCATGTGAGTTTTCACATGAGATGCTTGATGAGCTCCCAGGTGAGCTCAAGTTTAGCTACTCAGAGAGCTCCTGGGAAAGCTCAAGGCAAGCTGGCAAGGTAAGCTCCCAGGTGAGTTTTTAGGAAAGCTCAAGTCAAGCTAGTTGATGAGCTCCTGGGTGAGCTGTTTGTCGAGCTCCCAGCCTAGCTCCTAGGTGAGCTGCTAGGTGAGCTCCCAGGTGAGCTCAAAGTTTATCCATTAGGAAAGGTGAGCTCAAGGTGAGTTGGTAAGGTGATTTTTTAGGTGAGCTCTAAGGTGAGTTCCCAGGTGAGTTATTTGATGATTTTCGAGGTGAACTCAACTCAAGCTACTTGAAAAACTCTAAGGTGAGCTAACTTCTATGCTTAGGGTGAGTTCGCAAGATGATCTCTGCACAGAGCTCAAAGTGATCTACCAAGGCGAGCTATCATGTGATTTTGTAAGGTGAGCTGTTAGGTGAGCTCCTATGTAAGCTTTTGGGTGAGCTACTTGACGAGCTCCGGGTGAGCTCAAGTCGAGCTTCTCGCCAAGCTCCTAAGCGAGTTCAAGGAAAGCTGGTAAGGTGAGCTATCAGGTGAGTTCCTAGGTGAGTTTTTAAGAAAGCTCAAGTCAAGCTTCTCAATAAGCTCCTAGATGAGATTTTTTTCAAGCTCCCAACTAAGCTCCTAGGTGAGTTACTTGGTGAGATCCCAAGTGAGCTGACAGGTAAGCTTGTCAGTAATCTCTTAGGTGAGCTTACATTTGAGCTACCAAATGAGCTCTAGGTGAATTGGCAAGGTGAGCTCAAGGTGAGTTAGCAGGGCGAGCTCAAGGTGAGCTAGCAAGGTGAGTTTTCAGGAGAGTTCACAGGTGATTTACTCGATGAGCTCCCGAGAAAGCTCAACTCAAGCTGATCGGTGAGCTCCTAAAAGAGCTCCCAGGTGAGGTACTTGGTAAGTTGTTCAACGAGCTCCCGGGTGAGCTACTAGGTGACCTCCCAAGTGATCTACTTGGTGAGCACCTAGGTGAAGTCCCTAGCAACTTGCTCGGTGAACTCACAAGTGAGCTCAAGTCAACCTACTCGATGAGAAACTCAATGTGCTCATAGGTGAGCTATTAGGTGAGCTGTTAGGTGATTTACTTGGTGAGCTACTTGAAAAACTTTGAGACAAGCAACCAGATAAGCTCAAGGTGATTTGGTAAGGTGAGATCCTCAGTGAGCTCAAGGCAGGATGGCAAGGTGAGCTCCCATGTGAGATTTGAGATGAACTGCTTGAGGAGCTCCTTTACAAACTATGAGTTCCCATGTGATTTACTTGACGAGATGTTGGGTGAGCTCTACTCGAGATTATCAGTGAGCTATTCGGTGAGCTCCTAGGTGAGGTGCTAGTTGAGCTCCCAAGTGAGCTACTTACTGAGCTTCCAAACGAGGTCCCCGAAAAGCTCACAAGTGAGCTCAAAAGTGAGCTCAAGACATCTTACTAAACAAGCTATTTGGTGAGCTCCCAAGAAACTATTAAGAAAGCTCCCAGATGAGTTGTTTAGTGAGCTCCTAGGCAAGCTATTAGGTGAGCTCCCAGACGAGCTCCTAGATGAGCTGTGAGTTCCCAGGTGAGTTACTCAATGAGATTTTGGGTGAGATAAACTTGAGATGATCAGTGAGCTACCAGAAGACTCCCATGTGAGTTTTTGGCTGAGTTACGTGATGAGCTCTTAGGAGATCTCAATTCAAGCTTCTCGGTGAGCTCCTGTGTGAGCTTAAGGTGAGCTAGCAAGGAGACCTGTCAAGTGATCTCCTAGGGTAGTTTCTGGGAAAGCTAAAGTTGAGCTACTCGAGGAGCTCTTGGATGAGCTGCTTACCAAGCTCCCAACCAAGGTCCTAGGTGAGCTACTCGATTAGCTACATGGTGAGCTCAAAGGTGAGCTTGTTGGCAATCTCTGAGGTGATCTTACATGCAAGCTACCAGATGAGCTTAAGGTGAGGTTGCAAGGTGAGCTCAAGGGTAGTTAACAAGGTGAGTTGTTAAGTGAGGTCCTAGGTGAGTTACTCGATGAGCTCCCAAGTGAGCTCAACTCGAGCTGATCAGTGAGCTACCAGAAGAGATATTAGGCGAGCTACTTAGTGATCTATTTGGCGAGCTCCAAGGTGAGCTTCTAGGTGAGTTCCCAGGTGAGATACTTGGTGAACTCCTAGGTGAGGTCCCTGGTGAGCTACTTAGCAAGCTCACAAGAAAGCTCAAGTCAACCTACATGGTGACCTACTCGGAAAGCTCCCAGGCCAGCAGTTAGGTGAGCTCCTAGGTGAGTTGTTAGGTGAGCTCCCAGGTGAGATACTTGGTGAGCTGCTCAATGAACTCTGATGTGAGCTACCAGATGAGCTCAAGATGTGTTGGCAAGGTGAGCTCCTTAGCAAGCTTAATGTGAGCTAGCAAGGCAAACTGATAGGGGAAATTCCATGTGAGTTGGCAAGGTGAGCTTTCAGGTGAGCTCCTATGTAAGTTTTGGGGTGAGTTGCTTGAGGAGATCCTAGGTGAGCTAAATTCAAGCTACTCGGTTAGTTCGTAGGTGATCTCAAGGAGATTTGGTAAGGTTAGCTATTAGGTGAGCTCCCTGGTGAGTTTCCAGGTAAGCTCAAGTTAAGTTGCTTGATGAATTCCTGGGTGAGCTGCTTGCTGAAATCCTAACAGTTTATAGGAAAGCTCCTAGTTGAGCTCCTCGATGAGCTCCTAGGTGAGCTCAAAGGTGAGCTCTTCAGCCAAGCTCCTGAGGTGAGCTTACATATGCAAGCTACTAGATGAGCTCAAGGTGAGTTAGCAAGGTGAGCTCAAAGTGAGTTGGTAAAGGTGAGCTCAAGGTGAGTTGGCAAGGTGAGCTTTCAGGTAAGATGCTAGGCAAGTTCCTATGCAAGTTACTCAATGAGATCCTGGGTGAGCTCAACTCGAGCTAATCAATGAAAGCTCCCATAAGAGATCCCAGGTGAGCTACTTGGTGAGTTGTTTTGTGAGATCTCAAGTGAACTACTAGGTGAGCTCCCAAGCGAGCTACTTGGTGAGCTCCCAGTTGCGAGGTCCCCGGTGAGCTTCTCGGTGAGCTCATAAGTGAGCTCAAGTCAACCTACTTGTGGTGAGCTACTTAATGAGCTCCCAGGTGAGTTGTTAGGTGAGCTCCCAGGTGAGCTAGCTTGGTGAGCTACTTGGTGAAACTATTCAGGTGAGCTACCAAGACAGATGCTAAGGTGAGTCTGGCAAAAGTGAACTCCTTAGTGAGCTCCCAGATTGAGGTCCCTGGCAAGGTGAGCTCCCATGTGAGCTAACAGGTGAGCTCAAGTTGACAAGCTCCTCAGATGAGTTGTTCGGAGGAGTTCCCAACATGAGTTACTCGAAGAGCTCCTGAGTTGACCTACTTAACTGAGCTTACTAAAAAAACTCATAAAATGATCTCCCAGGTGTAGCTACAAGGTGAGCTATGGCAAGGTGAGCTCCTCAGGTGAGCTTAAAGTGTGATGAAAAGGTAAGATCCTAGGTGAGTTCCCAAGGTGAGCTACTTGTCAGGTGATCTCCCATTCAGAGGTCCTCGGTGAGTTACTTGGTAAGCTCACTTAGGCAAGCTCAAGTCGATCTTACTCTAACGAGCTCCAAGGTGAGATGCTTAGGTGAGCTCCCATCCCAGCGATCCTAGGTGAGCATACTCCCATGAGGTCCCTAGTGAGCTCTCAATGAGCTCACAGAGTGTCAGCAATCAAAAGTGAGGTTAACTTATATGTCAACCTACTCGGATGAGCTCCTAGGTGAGTTGTTAGGTGAGCTCCTAGGTGAGGTCTAATTTGTGAGTTACTCGACAAACTCTGAGGTGAGCTGGCAAGGTGACCTTTTAGGTGAGCTCCCATGTGATTTTTTAGGTGAGCTACTTAATGAGCTCCTGGGTGAGCTCAAGTTGAGCTAACTCGATGAGCTCCTAGGTGAGCTATCACATGAGATCTCCTAGGAGTGTTTTTGGGAAAGCTCAAGTTGAGCTACTTGATGAGCTCCTGGGTGAGCTGCTTATTGAGTTCCCAGTGGTGAGCTCCTAGGTGAGCCACTCAGTGAGCTCCCATGTGAGCTCAAAATTGAGCTTGTTGGTAATCTCTGAGGTGAGCTTACATGTGAGCTACCAGATGAGCTCAAGGTGAGTTGGCAAGGTGAGCTCAAGGTGAGTTGGAAAGGAAAGCTCTAGGTGAGTTGGCAAGGTGAGTTACTCGACGAGCTCCCAGGTGAATCTCAACTTGAGCTGATCAGTGAGCTCCTAGAGCTCCTAGAGCTACTTGGTGAGCTGATCAGCGAGCTCCCAGGTGAGCTACTAGGTGAGCTCCAAAGTGAACTACTAAGGTGAGCTCCCAGGTGAGGTCCCCAACGAGCTCAAGTAAACGTACTCAGTGAGCTCAACAGTCGAGCTACTCAGGTGAGCTGATAGGAAAGCTCCCAGGTGAGCTGTTCGGTAAGATTCTAGGTAAGCTACTTGGAAAGATGCTTGATGAACTCCAAGGTGAGCTACCAGATGAGCTCAAGGTGAGTTGGTGAGGTGAGCTCCTTAGCAAGCTCAAGGCAAGCTAGCAAGGCAAGCTTCCATGTGAGTTGGCAAGGTGAGATGTCATCCCATGTAAGTTTTTGGGTGAGCTGCTTGACTAGCTCCCAAGTGAGCTCAAATCAAGTTGCTCAGCAAGCTCCTAGGTGAGGTCAAGGTTTCTCAGTGAGCTCACAAGTGAGCTTAAAGGTGAGCTTGTCAGTAATCTTGTGAGCTACGTCGATGAGCTCACAAGTGAGCTCAAAGGTGAGATCATCAGTAATCTATGAGGTGAGCTTACATGTGAGATAACTAGATGAGGTCAAGGTGAGTTGGCAAGGTGAGATTTCAGGTGACCCTCCCAGGTGAGTTCCCAGGTGAGTTACTCGATGAGCTCCTGAGTGAGCTCAACTCGATCTAATCGGCGAGCTCCTAGAAGAGCTCCCAGGAGAGCTACTTCATGAGCTATTCCGTGAGCTCCTAAGTGAACTGCTAGGTGAGCTCCCAAGTGAGGTACTTGGTGAGCTCACTGGCGAGGTCCCCAGTGAGCTGCTCGGTGAGCTCACAAGTGAGCTAACAAGTGAGATCAAGTCAACCTAATCAGTGAGCTACTTGGTGAGCTCCTAGGTGAGTTGTTAGGTGAGCTCATAGGTGAGCCACTTGGGGACCTACTCAATGAACTTCAAGGTGAGCTACTCAGATGAGCTCAAGGTGAGTTGGCAAGGTGAGCTCCTCAGTGATCTAGCAAGGTGAGCTGATAGGTGAGCTCCCATCCAATTTGATAAGGTGAGCTCCCATGTGAGTTTTCACATGAGCTAGCTTGATGAGCTCCCGAGTGAGCTCAAGTTGAGCTACTCGGTGAGCTCCTTGGCAAGCTCAAGGCAAGCTGGTAAGGCGAGCTATCAGGTGAGCTCCTAGGTGAGTTTTCAAGCAAGCTCAAGTGGAGCTGGTCCACGAGCTCCTGGGTGAGCTACTTGCTAAGCTCCCAGCCTAGCTCCAAGGTGAGCTCCCAGGTGAGCTCCAAGGTGAGTCATTTGGCAGGATGAGCTCAAGGTGAGTTGTCAGGTGAGCTCCCAAGTAAGTTCCTAGGTGAATTACTTGAAGAGCTCCTGGGTGAGCTCAACTTGTGCTACACAAAAAAATTTGAGGCAAGCTACCTTCTAAGCTCAAGGTGAGTTGGCAAGGTGAGCTCCTCACCGAGCTCAAGGTGAGTTTGCAAGGAGTAGCTGATAGGTGAGCTCCCATGTGAGTTGGCAAGGTGAGCTGTCAGGTGAGCTCCCATGTGAGTTTTTAGGTGAGCTACTTGACGAGCTCCTGGGTGAGCTCAAGTTGAGCTGCTCACAAGCTCCTGGATGAATTCAAGGTGAGTTCCTAGGTGAGTTTTCCAGGAAAGCTCAAGTCAAGCTACTCGACAAGCTCCTTCGACGAGCTACTTACCAAGCTCCCAGCTGAGCTCTTAGGTGAGCTACTCAGTGAGATCCCAGGTAGAGCTCCTAGGTAATCTTATCGATAATCTCTTAGGTGAGCTTACATATGCAAGCTACCAGATGAGCTCCAGGTGATATGGCAAGGTGAGCTCAAGGTGAGTTGGCAAGGTGAGCTCAAGGTGAGTTGGCAAGGTGAGCTCTCAGGTGAGCTCCCATGTGAGTTCCCAGGTGAGTTACTCGATGAGACTCCCAGGTGAGCTCAACTTGATTTGATCGGTGAGATCCCAAAAGAGTTCCTAGGTGAGCTACTTTGCAAGCTATTTAGTGAGCTCCCAGGAGAGCTACTAGGTGAGCTCCCAAGACGAGCTACTTAGAAAAGCTCCTAGGTGAGGTCCCCGATGAGCTACTTGGCAAGCTCACACATGAGCTCAAGTCAACCTACTCGGTGAGCTGCTTGGTGATCTCCAAGGTGAGCTATTAGTTGAGCTCCCAAGTGAGCTATTAGGTGAGCTCCAAGGTGAGCTTTTAGGTGAGCTACTCGATGAACTCTAAGGCAAGCTACTAGACGAGCTCAAGGGGAGTTGGCAAGGTGAGATCCTAGGCAAGCTTAAGGTGAGCTACCATGTGAGTTGGCAAGGTGAGTTGTCAGGGGAGCTCCCATGTGATTTTCCGAGTGAGCTACTGGGTGAGTTCCTATGTGAGCTCAAGGTGAGCTAGTAAGGAGAGCTCCTAGGTTAGTTTTTGGGTGAGTTGCTAGGTGAGCTCTTGGGTAAGCTCAAGGTGAGCTAGTAAGGTGAGCTGTCAGGTGAGATCCTAGGTGAGTTTTGGGCAAGCTCAAGTCAAGATGCTCGATGAACTCCTGGGTGAGCTCAAATGTGAAGCTTGTCAGTAATCTCTGAGGTGAGCTTACATGCTAGCTACCAGATGAGCTCAAGGCGAGTTGGCAAGGTGAGTTCAAGTCGAGTTGGCAAGGTGAGCTCAAGGTGAGTTGGCAAGGTGAGATGTCAGGAAAGCTCCCAGGTGAGCTGTTAGGTGATCTCCTAAGTGAGCTAATTAGCGAGCTCCTAGGTGAGAACCCTGGCGAGGTCCTCAGTGAGCTCACAAGTGAGCTCAAGTCATCTTACTCGATGAGCTAGCTTGGTGAGCTCCCAGGTGAGTTATCAAGTGAGCTATTAGGTGAGCTCCCTAGGTAAGATGTTAGGTGAGTTACTTGACAAACACTAAGGTGAGCTACCAGATGAGCTCAAGGTGAGTTAGTAAGGTGAGCTCCTCAGTGAACTAAAAGTGAGCTGATAGGTGAGTTCCCATGTGAGTTGTTAGGGTGAGCTATTAGGTGATCTCCTATGTGAATTTTTCAGGTGAGCTACTTGACGAACTCTTGGGATGAGCTTAAGTCGAGGTGCTTGGTGAGATGCTAGGTGAGCTCAAGGTGAGCTATAAGGTGAGCTATTAGAAAGCTCTCAGGTTGAGTTTCTAAAGAAGCTCAAGTTGATCTACTCGACGAGCTCCTGGGTGAGCTACTTGTCGAGCTCCCAGCCAAGCTCTTAGGTGAGCTGCTAAGGTGAGCTTACATACGAGTTACAAGATGAGCTCAAGGTGAGTTGACAAGGTGAGCTCAAGGTAGGTTGGCAAGGTGATCTCAAGGCAAGTTGGCAAGGCAAGCTCAAGGCAAGTTATCAAGGTGAGCTATCAGGTGAGCTATCAGGTGAGCCTCCTCAGGAAAGTTCCTAGGTGAGTTACTCATCAAGCTCCCAGGTGAGCTCAACTCGAGTTTATCATCAAATTCCTAGAAGAGCTCCCTAGTGAGATACTTTGTGAACTATTTGGTGAGCTCCCAAGTGAGCTGCTAGGAGAGCTCCTAAGTGAGCTACTTAGCAATATCCTAGGTGAGGTCCCTAGTGAGCTACTCAGTGAGCTCAAGTCAACCTCCTCGGTGAGATACTCGTTGAGCTCCCAGGTAAGCTACTTGGTGAGCTACTTGACGAACTCAGAGGTGAGCTACCAGACAAGGTTAAGGTGAGTTGGCAAGGTGGGCTCCTCAGTGAGCTCAAGGGGAGCATGGCAATGCAAGCTTTTCGATTCAAGTTAGTAAGGTGAGCTCTTAGGTGAGCTCCCATGTGAGTTTTTGGTTGAGCTATTTGAAGAGCTCAAGTTGAGCTACTCAGCGAGCTCCTGGGTGAGCTCAAGGTGAGCTCCTAGGTGTGTTTTTGTGTAATCTTAAGTCAAGTTGATTGATGAGCACCTGGGTGAGCTATTTGCCGAGCTCCTAGCTGAGCTCCTAGGTGAGCTACTCAGTGGGCTCTTAGGTGAGGTCAAAGGTGAGCTTATCTGTAATGTTTGAGGTCAGCTTATATGTGAGCTACCAACTAAGCTCAAGGTGAAGTTGGCAAGGCAAGATGTCAGGTGATCTCCCAGGTGAGTTCCCAGGTGAGTTACTCGACAAGCTCTTGGGTGAGCTCAACTCAACCTGATCATTGAGCTCCCATAAGAACTCCTAATTAAGCTACTTAGCAATTTATTTGGTGAGTTCCTAGGTGCATTGCTAGGCAATCTCCCAAACGAGCTACTTGGTGATCTCCCAAGTGAGGTCCCTGGTGAGATCACAAGTGAGTTGTTAGGTGAGATACTTGGCGAGCTACTCGATGAACTCTAAAGTGAGCTACCAGATGAGCTCAAGGTGAGTTGGCAAGGTGAGCTCCTCAGTGAGCTCAAGGTGAGCTTACAAGTCAAGCTCCCATGTGAGTTTCCAGGTGAGCTACTTGATGAGCTCCTGGATGAGCTTTGAGTTCCAAAGTGAGTTACTTGATGAGATTTTGGGCAAGATCAACTTGAGATGATCAGAAAGCTCTCAGAAGAGCTCCTAGGTAAGCTACTTGACAAGATATTTGGCAAGCTTCTAGGAAAGCTGCTAGGTGAGATCCCAAGTGAGCTACTTGGTGAGCTCCCATGCGAGGTCCCCGGTGAGCTCCTTACTCAGTGAGCTCACAAGTAAGCTCAAGTCAACCTACTCAACGAGATATTTGGTGAGCTCCTAAGGGAGCTGTTAGGTGAGCTCCTAGGTGAGCTATATTGGGAGCTTCTCGTAAAACTATGAGTTGAGCTACCGTAAAATCTCAAGGTGATTTGCTAAGGTGATCTCCTAAGTAAGCTCAAGGTGAGCTTGCAAGGTCAAACTGATAGGTTAGCTCCCACGTGATTTTATGGGTGAGTTGCCAGGTGAGCTCCCATGTAAGTTTTTGAGTGAGATACTTGACGAGCTCCTATGTGAGCTCAAGTAGAGATGCTCAGTGAGCTCCTGTGTAAACTCAAGGTGAGCTAGCAAGGTGAGTTGTCAGGTGAGCTCCTAGGTGAGTTTTCCAGAAAGTTCAAGTCGAGCTGCTCGAGGAGCTCCTAGGTGAGCTACTTGTTGAGCTCCTAGCTGAGCTCCTAGGTGAGCTACTTGGTCAGCTCCTCGGAAAGATCAAAGGTGAGATCATCAGCAATCTCTAAGGTGAGCTTACATGTGATCTACCAGATGAGCTCAAGATGAGTTGGTAAGGTGAGCTCAAGGGGAGTTGGCAAGGTGAACTATCATACGAGATCCTAGGTGAGTTCCCAGGTGAGTTACTCAACAAGCTCCTAGGTGAGCTCAAGTCGATTTTCTAGGTGAGCTCCTGCATGAGTTTAAGGCGAGCTATTAGGTGAGCTCCCAGGAGAGTTTTAGGTAAATTCAAGTTGAGCTGCTTGATGAGCTCCTGTGTGACCTATTGCCTATCTCCCAGCCAAACTCCTAGGTGAGTTCCTAGGAAATCTCAAAGGTGATCTTGTTAGCAATCTCTAAGGTGGGATTATTTGTGAGCTAAAAGATGAGCTAAAGGTGAGTTAGAAAGGCAAGCTCAAGGTGAGTTAGCAAGGTGAGCTCAAGGTGAGTTGGCAAGGCAAGTTATCAAGAGAGCTCCCAGGTGAGTTCCTAGGTGATTTACTCAACAAGATCTTGAGTGAGCTCAACTTGAGCTGATCAATGAGCTCCCAGAAGAGATCCTAGGTTAGCTATTTGATGAGTTGTTTGGTGAGCTCCCAGGTGAGTTGCTAGGTGAGCTCTCGAGTGATCTACTTGGTGAGCTCCCAGGCAAGCTACTTGGTGAGCTCATAAGTGAGCTCAAGTCAAACTACTTGGTGAGCTCCTAGGTGAGCTGTTAGGTGAGATCTCAGGTGAGCTGTTAGTTAAGTTCCTAAGTGAGATACTTATCAATATGCTCGATGAACTTTTATAGGGTATTTGATAGGTGAGCTTCCATGTGAGTTAGTAAGGCAAGCTATCAGGCAAGCTCCCATGCAAGTTTTTAGGTAAACTACTTGAAAAGCTCCCAGGTGAGCTCATGTCAACCTACTCTGCAAGCTACTCGGTGAGCTACTAAGTGAGTTCTTGGGTGAGCTACTTGGCAAGCTACTTGATGAACTCTGAGGTGAGCTACCAAATGAGCTCAAGGTGAGTTGGTAAGGTGAGCTCCTCAGTGAGCTCAAGGTGAGTTGACAAGGTGAGTTGATAGGTGAGCTCCCATCTGAGTTAGTAAGGTGAGCTGTTAGGATATCTCCCATGTGAGTTTTCACATGAGCTACTTGACAAGCTCCTAGGTGAGATTAGGTTAAGCTACTTGGCGAGTTCCTGGGTGAGCTCAAGGTGACCTGGCCAGGTGAGCTATCACATGAGCTCCCATGTGAGTTTTTCTGGAAAGCTCAAGTCAACTTGGTCGACGAGCTTGTTGGTGAGCTACTTACTGAGCTCCCAGCTAAGCTCTTAGCTGAGCTGCTTAGTGAGCTCCTAGGTGAGCTCAAAGGTGATCCAGTTGGCAAGGTGAGCTCAAGGTGAGTTTACAAGGTGAGCTGTTAGGTGAGCTCTTAGGTGAGCTCCCAAGTGAGTCACTCAACGAGATCCTTGGTGAGCTCAACTCGAGCTAATCGGTGAGCTCAAGTTGACTTGATTAGCAAGCTACTTAGTGAACTATTTGGTGAGCTCCTAGGTGACGTCCCTGATAAGATGGTTGATGATCTCATAAGTGAGCTCAAGTCAACCTAATCGGTGAGATCCCAAGCAAGATGTTAGGTGAGATATCAGGTGAGTTTTTAGGCAAGCTCCCAGGTGAGGTACTTAGCGAGTTGCTTGATAAAATCTGAGGTGAGTGAGCTCCCATGTGAGTTGGCAAGGTGAGTGAGCTCCCATGCATGTTTTTCGATGAGCTACTTGAATAGCTCCCATTAGAGCTCAATTCAAGGTGCTTGGTGACCTCCTGGGTGAGCTAAAAATGAGCTAGCAAGGTGAGCTGAAAGGTGAGTTCCCAGGTGAATTTCCTAGAAATCTTAAGTCAAGCTTCTCGACGAGCTCCTAGGTGAGCTGCTTGCTGATCTCCCATTCAAGATCCCAGGTGAGCTACTTGGTGAGATCCTAGGAGAGATCAAAGGTGATCTTGTCATCAATCTCTTAGGTGATATTACATGTGAGCTACCATATGAACTCCAGGTGAGTTGGCAAGGTGAGCTCTCAGGAGAGCTCCCAAGCAATTTCCCAGGTGATTTACTCAATGAGCTCCTTGGTGAGCTCAACTCAAGTTGATCAGAAAGCTCCCAGAAGAGCTCCCAAGTCAAATACTTGGAGATCTGTTTGGCGAGCTCCTAGGAAAGATATTAGGTGAGCTCCCAAGTGAGCTACTTAGTGATCTCCCATGTGAGGTCCTCAGTGAGCTACTCAGCAAGCTCAAGTATACCTACTTGGTGAGCTGCTCGATGAGCTCCATGGTGAGCTATTAGTTAAGCTCCCAGGCAAGTTGTTTGGAAAGTTACATGGTAAGCTACTTGATGAACTCTAAGGTGATCTATCAGACGAGCTCAAGGTGAGATCCCATGTGACTTTTTGGGTGAGCTGCTTGATAAGCTCCCAAGTGAACTCAAGTCGATCTACTTGGCAAGCTCCTGGATGAGCTCAAGGTGAGCTAGAAAGGTTATCTTTCAGGTGAGATCCCAAGTGAGTTTCTAGGTAAGCTCAAGTCGAGTTAATTAATGAACTCTCAGGTGAGCTACTTGTTGAGATCCCAGCCAAGCTCCTAGGTGATCTTTTTGGTGAGCTCAAAGGTGAGATTGTCAAAAATCTCTAAGGTGAGCTTACATGTGAGCTACCAGATGAGCTCAAGGTGGGTTGGTAAGGTGAGCTCAAGGTTATTTAGCAAGGTGAGCTATCAAGTGAGCTCCCTGGTGAGTTCCCAAGTGAGTTACTTGACGAGCTCCTAGGTGAGCTCAACTCCATCTTATCAGTGAGCTCCCAAATTAGCTCCTAAGCTAGCTACTTGGTAAGCTATTCGGTGACCTCCCAGGTGAGCTGCTAGGTGATCTCCCAAGTGAGCTACTAGGTGAGTTCTAAGGTAAGGACCCTAGCAAGATACTCAATGAGCTCACAAGCAAGCTCAAGCCAACCTACTTGGTATGCATCTTAATGAGTTCCTAGGTGAGCTATTAGGTGAGCTTCTAGGCAAGTTGTTAGGTGAGATAATCGATGAAATATGAGGTGAGTTACTAAACAAGATAAAAGTGAGATGGCAAGGTGAGCTCCTCAGCGAGCTCAAGGTGAGCTAACAAGGTGAAATCCTATGTGAGATGGCAAGGGAAGCTATCAGGTGAGCTCCCATGTGTGTTTTTAGGTAAGCTACTTGACGAGCTCCCAGGTGAACTCAAGTTGAGGTACTCGGCAAGCTATTGGGTGAGCTCAAGGTGAGTTGGCAAGGACAGCTCCTAGGTGAGTTTCTAGGAAAGCTCAAGTTGAGCTACTCGATGAGCTCCTAAGTAAGCTGTATGCTAAGCTCTCAACTGAGATCCTAGTTGAGCTACTCGATGAGCTCCCAAGTGAGATCAAAGGTGAGCTTGTCAGTAATCTTTAAGGTGAGCTTACATGCAAGCTACCAGATGAGCTCAAGGTGGGTTGGAAAGGAGAGCTCAAGGTGAGTTAGCCAGGAGAGATGTCAGGGGAGATCACAGGAAAGTTCCTATGCGAGTTACTCGACAAGCTCCCAGGCGAGCTCAACTCAACTAGATCAGCAAGTTCCTAGAAAAGCTCCTAGGTTAGCTACTTTGTGAGTTGTTCAAAAAGCTCCTAGGTGAGATGTTAGGTGAGCTCCTAAGTGAGCTACTTGGTGAGCTCCTAGGAGAGGTCCCTAGTGAGCTACTTAGTGAACTCACAAGTGAGATGAAGTCAACCTACTCAGCGAGCTGCTCAATGAGCTCCAAGGTGAGCTATTAGGTGAGCTCTTAAGTGAGATACTTAGTGAGCTTATTGAAAAACTCAAATCATCTTACTTGACAAGATGTCTGGTGAGCTCCTAGTTTACCTATTAGGTGAGCTCCCAGGTCATTTCCCAGGTGATTTGTTAGGAAATTTAGTCGACAAACACTAAGGTGAGATACCAGATGAGCTCAAGGTGAGTTGGCATAGTGAGCTTCTCAGTGAGCTCAATGTGAGCTGGCAAGGAGAGCTATTAGGTGAGCTCCTATGTGAGTTTTCGGGAGAGCTACCTGACGAGCTCTTGGACGAGCTCAAGTCAAGCTGCTTAGTGAGATCTTGGGTGAGCTCAAGGCAAGCTGAAAAGGTGATCTATCAGGTGAGCTCCCAAGTGAGTTTCTAGGGAAGCTCAAGTTGAACTGCTCAACAAGCTCCTGGCTGAGCTGCTTGTCGAGTTCCTAGCTAAACTCCTAGGTGATCTACTCGATGAGCTGCCAGGTGAGCTCAAAGGTGAGCTTGTCGGCAATCTCTGAGGTGAGCTTACATGCGAGCTACCAGATGAGCTCAAGGTGAGTTGGCAAGGTGAGCTCAAGGCATGTTTGCAAGGTGAGCTCAAGGCAAGTTGGCAAGGTGAGATATCAGGTAAGCTCCTAGGCAAGTTGGCAAGGTGAGTTCCCAGGTGAGTTACATGACGAGCTCCCGCACGAGCTCAACTCAAGCTGATCAGAAAGATCCCAAAAGAGCTCTTAGGTGAGCTACTTAACAAGTTGTTCAGTGATCTCCTAGGTGAGCTCCCAAGCAAGCTAGTTGGCAAGCTCCTAGGTGAGCTCCACGGTGAGCTGCTCGGTGACCTCACAAGTGAGCTCAAATTAACCTCCTCAGTGAGCTCCAAATCTAGCGGTTACGTGAGCTATTAGGTGACCTCCTAGGTGAGCTACTTGGTGAGCTACTCGATGAAATATGAGGTGAGCTACTAGACAAGCTCAAGGTGGGTTGGTAAGATGAGCTCTTGAGTGAGGTTACAGTGAGCTAGTAAGCTGAGATGATATGCGAGCTCCCATGCAAGTTTGTAAGGAGAGATCCCATGTGAGTTTTCAGGTGAGCTACTTAATGAGCTCCTAGGGGAGGTCAAGTTGAGCTGCTCAGTGAGCTCCTAGGTGAGATTAGGGTGAGATGGCAAGGTGAGCTCTTAGGTGAGCTGCTTTCCGAGCTCTCAACTGAGCTCCTAGGTCAGCTACTCAATGAGCTCCCAGGTGAGCTCAAAGGTGACCTTGTCAGTAATCTCTACGGTCAAATTACATGCGAACTACCAGATGAGATAAAGGCAAGTTGGTAAGGTGAGCTTAAGGTGGTTGGAAAGGTGAACACAAGGCAAGTTTATAAGGTGAGCTATTAGGTGAACTCCTAGTCAAGTTCCCAAGTGATTTACTCGATGAGCTCCTGGGCGAGCTCAATTCAAGCTAATCAGCAAGCTCCTAGAATAACTCCTAGGTGAGCTACTTAGTGAGCTACTTGGTGAGCTCCCAAGCGACCTGCTAGGCGAGCTCCTAAGTGAGCTACTTGGCAAGCTCCCAGGAGAGGTCTTCAATGAGCTACTTGGTGAGCTCATAAGTGAGCTCAAGTCAACCTACTCGTTGAGCTAATCGGTGAGTTCCCAGGCATGTTGTTAGGTGAGCTCCCAAGTGAGATACTTAATGAGATCCTAGAAAAGGTCCCTGATGAGCTGCTCGGTGACCTCACAAGTGAGCTCATGTTAACCAGCTCGGAGAGCTACTCGGTGAGTTCCCAGGTGAGCTATTAGGTGAGCTCCCAGGTGAGCTATTAGGTGAGCTCTGAGGTGAGCTACTAGGTGACCTACTTGGTGAGCTATTCAGTGACCTCCCAAGTGAGTTGTTATTTTATCTCAAAAGTGAACTACTTGGTGAGCTCACAAAGCAAGCTCAAGTAAACCTACTCTGCGAGCTACTAGGAAAGCTCCAAGGTGAGCTGCTAGGTGAGCTCCCAGGAAATCTGCTTGGTGAGATGCTTGAAAAACTCATAAGAGAGCTACTAGATGCACTCATGGTGAGTTGGCAAGGTGAACTCCTTAGTGAGCTCAAGGTGAGATGGTAAGGTGAGCTGCCATGAAAGTTAGCAAGGTGAACTCCCATTTGAGTTTTTGGCTAAGTTGCTTGATGAGCTCAAGGGAAAGCTCAAGTTGAGCTACCCTACGAGCTCCTGGGTGAGCTACTTTCTGAGTTCCTATCCCATCTCCTAGGTGGGCTACTCTGTGAGCTCTAAAGCAATCTCAAAGGTGAGCTTGTCAACGATCTCTGAGGTAAACTTACATGCACGCTACCAGATGAGCTCAAGGCTAGTTGGAAAGGTAAGCTTAAGGAGAGTTAGAAAGGTGAGCTCAAGGTGAGTTGGAAAGGTGAACTATTAGGTGAGCCAAATGAGCTCAAGGCTAGTTGGAAAGGTAAGCTTAAGGAGAGTTAGAAAGGTGAGCTCAAGGTGAGTTGGAAAGGTGAACTATTAGGTGAGCTCCCAAGTGAGTTACTCAATGACATCCTAGGTGAGATCAAGTTAAGCTGATCGGAAATCTCCCAGAAGATCTCCCAAGCAAGCTACTTAGCGAGTTGTTACATATAAGTTCCCCGGAAAGCTACTCGTTGACCTCATAAGTGAGTTCAAAAGAAAGGTCAAGTCAAACTACTTGTCGAGCTACTCTGTGAGCTCCCAGGAAATTTTTTAGGTGAGCTCCTAGGTTAGATACTCGATGAACTATTAAGTAAGCTACCAGATGAACTCAAGGTGAGTTGGCAGGGTGAGCTCCTCAGTGAGCTCAAGGTAAGCTGGAAAGGTGACCTTATAGGAAAGCTCCCATTTGAGTTTTTGGGTGAGTCAAGTTACTCGATGAGCTCCTGGGTGAGTTTTCATGTGAGATCCTAGGTGAGTTTCTAGGTAAGCTCAAGTCAAGGTGCTCGACAAGCTCCTAGGTGAGTTCCTTGCTAGGCTCCCAGCTAAGCTCTTAGGTGAGGCACTTGGTGAGCTCCCATGTGAGCTCAAAGGTGAGATTTTCAGTAATCTCTGAGGTGAGCTTACATGCGAGCTACCAAATGAGCTCAAGGTGAGTTAGGAAGGTGAGATTTAGGGGAGTTAGTAGGCTGAGCTATCAAGAAATATCCCAGGTGAGTTACTTGATGAGCTCGTAGGCGAGATCAACTCGATCTGATCAATGAGATCCTAGAAGAGCTCCTAGGTGAGCTACTTGGTGAGATGTTTAGTGAGCTCCCAAGGAAGCTACTAAATGAGCTCCTAAGTGATCTACTTGGAAATCTCTCAGGTGAGGACCTCGATGAGCTCACAAGGGAGCTCAAGTAAACCCACTCAGTGAGCTACTTGTTTCACTCAGAATGTTTCGGCTTCTAGGAATAGAGTTTCTTCTATCCTTTCATTACCTTTAGAAATAGATAAGGTTAGGGTTAGGAGGAATACATGTTTGATGTTGAGATGGTGTGCGCATACCGTAGAGAAAGATCAGGTTGACTGTGAAGAAATCCTTTTTGTCTTGGAAGAACTAACTGCAAATAAGAACAAAAGACCACAAGATTTTGATTAAACAATAAATGAGGAAACTGCCTTGGGCCCAGGAAATATAAAAATTACTTTCGAAGGTGGTCAGTTTCCCTGCTAATATGAATTAACACCAAAGACTGTAAAATATCAATTAAATTGCTTTGTTGATACGGGTAAAGGAAAAGGATGGTTTCTTGTTTTGAGTAGCAGTAACCGATACCGGTTTCTGATAACCGATATCGGTAGGGTCTAGGATCTGTAGTTTGGTTGTGTTGTGGGGTGGTTGTGTTGTAGGGTAGCTGTGTTGTTTGTAAGGCTAGTATATGGGTGATATCAGGTAATGAGGTGATGAGAGGTAAATGAATGATATTTAGATGCAATGATAGTTGGGTGTAGGTGTAGACCAAGTTATAGGTCTTAATTAGGTTAGTTTAGGGTTAGGACTAGGTCATGATGAGATGGAAAAATGAGGTGGTAGGTAAGGTGATGTGGATTTATCAATTACAAGGTAATTAATAAATAATTTTGTAAGGTTTAGGTGATGAGGTTAGGTTGCGAAATGAGATGCGGGTCACAAGGGGTTGTAAGACACAAATTTGGTGTCTACACTACTTGTTGAGCTCCTAGGTGAGTTGTTAGGTAAGCTCATAGGCGAGCTATTAGAAAAGCTCCTAGGTGAGCTGTTAGGTGAGTTACTTGGTGAGCTACTCAATGAACTCCAAGGTTAGCTATCAGAAAAGCTCAAGGTGAGTTAGTAAGGTGAGCTCCTCAGCAAGCTAAAGGAAAACTAGCAAGGCAAGCTGATAGGTGAGCTTTCATGTGAGTTGGCAAGGTGAGTTGTCAGATGAGCTCTCAAGTAATTTTTTCAGTGAGCTACTTAACAAGATCTCTAGTGAGCTCAAGTTGAGTTTCTCAGCAAGCTCCTAGGTGAGATCAAGGTGAGTTACCAAGGTGAACTATCAGGCGATCTTCCATTTGAGTTTCTAGTTAAGTTGAAGTTGAGATGCTCAACAAGCTCTTGGGAATGATCTTTTTCGAGCTCCTGGCTGATCTCCTAGGTGAGCTACTCAGTGAGATCACAAGTGAGATCAAAGGTGAGCCTTTTAGCAATCTCTAAGGTGAGCTTATATGTGAGCTACCAGATAATCTCAAGGTGATTTGGCAAGATGAGCTCCTGGTTGAGTTCCCAAGTGAGTTCCGAGGTTAGTTACTTGATGAGCTCCTAGGTGAGCTCAACTTGATCTGATCATCAAGCTCCTAGAAGAGCTCTCAGGTGAGCTACTTCACGAGATTTTCAGTGAGCTCCCAGGTGAGCTACTAGGTGAGCTCCCAAGTTAGCTACTTGGTGAACTCCTAGGTGATCTACTCGGCAAGCTCACAAGTGAGCTAACAAGTAAGATCAAGTCAACCTATTTAGTGAGCTACTCATTGAGCTCCCAGGTGAGCTGTTAGGTTTGCTCCTAGGCATGCTACTTGGTGTGCTACTCGATGAACTCTGAGGTGAGCTACCAGACAGGCTCAAGGTGAGTTGGCAAGTTGAGCTCCTTAGAAAGCTCAAGGTAAGTTAACAAGGCCAGCTGATAGGTGAGACCCCATCTAATTTGATAAGGTGAGCTCCCATATGAGTTTCACATAAGCTACTTGACGAGATCCTAGGTGAGCTCAAGTTGAGGTACTCAGCGAGCTCCTAGGAAATCTCAAGACAATCTGGCAAGGTGAGCTGTCAGGTGAGATCCTAAGTGATTTTTTAGGCAAGTTCAATTTGAGCTGGTTGATGATCTCCTGGGTGAGCTACTTGCCGAGATCCTAGCCTAGCTCCTAGGTGAGCTGCTAGGTGAGCTCCCAGGTGAGCTCAAAGGTGAGCCATTTGGTAAGGTGAGCTCAAGGTGAGTTGTCAGGTGAGCTCCCAAGTGAGTTCATAGGTGAGTTACTCGATGATCTCCCATGTGAACTCAACTCTAGCTGCTTAATAAACTCAGTGGTGAGCTACCTTCCAAGCTCAAGACAATTTGGCAAGGTGAGCTCCTCACTGAGGTCAAGGTGAGCTGGTAAGGTGGGCTAAAGTAAATCTACTTGGTGAGCTACTTGGTGAGATCTAAGGCGAGCTGTTAGGTGAGCTCCTAGGTGAGCTAATCGACAAAAACTGAGGCAAACTACCAGACAAGCTCAAGTTGAGTTGGCAAGGTGATCTCCTCAATGAGCTCAAGGTGAGCTCCCATACGAGTTAGCAAGGTGAGTTTTCAGGTGAGATCCCATGTGTTTTTTTGAGCAAGCTACTGGGTGAGCTCAAGGTGAGCTAGCAAGGAGAGCTCCTAGGTTATTTTCCAAGCAAGTTGTTGGGTGAGATCCTGGGTGAGCTCAAGGTGAGCTAACAAGGCAATATTTCAGGTGAGCCCCTAGGTGAGTTTCTGGGAAAGCTCAAGTTGAGATGCTCGTTGAAGTCCTAGGTGAGATCAAAGTTGAGATTGTCAGTAATTTATGAGGTGATCTTACATGTAAGCTATAAGATGAGCTCAAGGTTAGTTAGCAAGGTGAGCTGTCAGGTGTGCTACTAGGTGATATCCTAAGTGTCGTACTTGGTGAGCTCCTAGGTGAGGACCCTGGAAAGCTCACATGTGAGCTCAAGTCATCTTACTCGATGAGCTACTCAGTGAGTTTCAAGGTAAGCTATTAGGTGAGCTTCCAGGTGAGCTATTACGTGAGCTCCTAGGCAAGCTATTAGGTGAGCTCCCAAGTGAGCTGTTAGGAAAGCTCTCAGGTAATCTATTAGGTGAGTTACTTAAAGAACTCTGAGGTGAGCTACCAGATGAGCTCAAGTTGAGATGGAAAGCTGAGCTCCTCTATGAGTTCAAGGTGAGCTAGAAAGACAAGATCCTATGTGACATGGTAAGGAAAGCTGTCAGGTGAGCTCCAATGTGAGTTTTTAGGTGATCTACTTGATGATCTCCTAGGCCATCTCAAGTCGAGGTGCTTGGAAAGCTCCTTGATGAGCTCAAGGTGAGCTAGTAAAGTAAGCTCCTAGGTGAATTTATAGGAAAACTAAAGTTGATCTGCTCGATGAGCTCCTAGGTAAGATACATGCTGAGCTCTCAGTCAAGCTCCTAGGTGTGCTACTAGGTGAGCTCCCAAGTGAGCTCAAAGGTGAGCTTACATGCAAGCTACCAGATGAGCTTAAGGTGAGTTGGTAAGGCATGCTCAAGGTGAGTTGGAAAGGTGAGGTCAAGGTGAGTTAACAATGAGAGCTATCAAGCGAGCTCCCAGGAAAGTTCCTATGTGAGTTATTTAACAAAATCTTAGGTGAGCTCAACTCAAGATGATCAGAGAGCTCCTAGAAGAGCTCCTAGGTGAGATACTTAGCGAGCTATTTAGTGAGCTCCTAAGTAAGCTGCTAGGTGAGATCCCAAGTGAGCTACTTTATGAGCTCCCAGGTGATGTCCCTGGTGAGCTTCTCGGTGAACTCACAAGTGAGCTCATGTCAACCTTCTCGATGAGCTACTTAATGAGATCCCAAGTGATCTATTAGGTGAGTAGATTGAAAAACTTTGAGGTGAGTTACCAGACAAGCTCAAGGTGATTTGGAAAAGTGATCTCCTCAGTGAGCTTAAGGCAGGTTGGCAAGGTGAGCTCCCATGTGAGTTTTTAGGTGATCTATTTGACGAGCTCCTAGATGAACTGTGAGTTCCCACAGGAGTTACTTGATGATCTTCTAGGAGATCTCAACTTGAGCTTATCAGTGAACTCTGAGAAGACCTCCTAGGCAAGCTACTTACTGAGCTATTCACCGAGCTCCACGGCGAGCTACTAGGTGAGTTCCCAAGTGATCAACTTGCCGAGATCCCACGCGAGGTCCGTTGTGAGCTACTCGGTGAGCTCACAAGTGAGCTCACAAGAGAGCTCAAGTCATCTTACTTAATGAGCTATTTGGTGATCTCCTAGGTAAGTTATTAGGTGAGCTGTAAGGTGAGATCCCAGATGAGCTGGTATGTGAGGTGGTAGGTGAGCTCCCAAGTGAGCTATTTCAGAGCAACTTGAAAAACTATGAGGTGAGATACCAGATGAGCTTAAGGTGATTTGGCAAGGTGATCTCCTCACTAAGGTCAAGGTGAGTTGGCAAGGTGAGCTCCCATGTGAGTTTTTAGGTGAGCTACTTGACAGGATCCTAGATGAGCTGTGAGTTCCGAGGTGAGATACTTGACAAGATTTTGGGAGAGATCAACTTGAGATTATCGGTGAGCTCCTAGAAGAGCTCCTAAGTGAGCTACTTAACAAGTTATTCAGTGAGCTTCTAGGCAAGCTACTAGCCAAGCTCCCAAGTGAGCTCTAATGTGAGGTCCCCAGTGAGCTACTTCGTAAGCTGACAAGCAAGCTCAAGTTAACCTAATCGATGAGCTACTCGGTGATCTCTTAGTGAGATGTTAGGAGAGATCTAAGGTGAGCTACTTGGCGAGATACTCAATGAACTCCAAGGTGAGATACCAGAAAAGATCAAGGCTAGATCCCACGTGAGTTTCTTGGCAAGATATCAGGTGAGATCCCATGTGAGTTTTCGGGAAAGCTACTTGACGAGCTCCCGGGTGACCTCAATTTGAGCTACTTGACAAGCTCTTATTGTAAGATCAAGGTGTGCTAGAAAGGTGAGCTATTAGGTGAGGTACCAAGTGAGTTTTCGGGTAAGCTCAAGTTGAGCTTCTCGAGGAGCTACTAGGTGAGCTATTTTCTAAGCTCTCAGCCCAGCTCCTAGGAGGCTTCTCGGTTAGCTCCTAGGAAAGGTCAAACATGAGCTTGTTGGTAATATATGAGGTGAGCTTACATGTGAGCTACCAGATGAGCTCAAGGTGATTTGGCAAGGTGAGTATAAGGGGGGTGCGTCTCCATGCTCATAGAGTGACTGCCTACCCCTAGGATGGGAAGACAACCATCCAACTAGGGTAGTGCATGAGGTGCTATCCAAGGAGACAGAGGGACTCTCGATTGAGGCATATAGCTAGCCTCACATAGGTTGGGGTTGATGACCTCACATGCATTTTCCTATAGAATATCTGGGTGAGTTGCGTGAGTTAAGCACGTAGGCAATAAAATGGGTGACCTCCTAGGAAGTTCCCAATGGTGCACCAATGTAACTCTTGAGGGCTGGCTAGTGAGAAAGAGTTATGCATGGGGGATTGTAAGGACCATGATGTGAGCCCAAAGATGTCTCAGAATCAAGGTTAGTTGAGGTGGGTTGTTGAGAAAAGTTGGTTGCACTTATGAGTAGTGTAGGGGTGTCATGGAGCGAAGAACATACCCAATGTATGTGGAGTAAGTTAGGAAACTCATGAGAGAAATGCAAAGGAAGAGTGAGTTGGTTTGAGCATGAAGACCTTTCATGATAGAGGCCTTTTGTTGAGAGTGTAGCGCAATTCTAATGAGCCAGATGAGCATGGCAGACATTGAGACCAACGTGGTGAACTCACACCCACACCAAGTGGAGCGTGGAACACTTGGGTGCTCTTGGAAATTTAGAGGATGGGGTGTTTAGGAGACCTTTGAGATATACATTACCCTTGTGGAGTATGTCCCATGCAAAGATTGTGCATCATCAATCAGCAGTGGGAACTCTAGAGTTAAGTGACAGTGGACTTGGGGAGACCTTTGAGGTGGCAACATCCTTAGAAGTAGGAGTTCATGTGGGATGTAGCTAAGAGGCATAATGAAGTGAGACTAGGATCCATAGGTTAAAACAAAAGGAGAAGTAACTTAGATGTGAGTGAGCCAAGAATGGAGAGCTCCTCAACCTTGCATAGGTTAAACAATACACATGAGTTGAAGTGCTCACATAGATGTATCAGAGGCGTAGTGGAAGCGTGGATGTGGATTGGGTGTAGAAGCAGTGGCTAAGAATCATGGAAGTGGATAGAGGATGGTTCACATGATGATGTGTTGACATGGTGGGCTGAGTCAAGGACATCATGGATACTGTTGCAGTGTGGTGAGCTGACAACTAAGGTAGAAGACTTGAGTAGGAGTCAATGAGGTCTTGATGTGGATGGGTGTCTCAAAGATTAGGCACGACGATGTTAGTGGCCTTGTCATTAGGGTGAGATCAGAGGTTAGATCGAGCTAAGGGAAGAAGTTTACCTCACCCACATGTGAGGTGGTCTACAAAGATGGTGAGCTTGGCATGCTCCCCGCAGGGATCTTTGGTGGTGTCAAACTTGGGTGATAGAACAGTCAGCAGGTCAGGGTGAGTAGAGGCTCACATATGGGAAGGACCCGTGAGGGAGGACTTCCCCCACTGGTGTAAACATAGGTGAATGGCATGGAAACTCAGGTAGACTCATGGATTGATGATAGAAAGGTGCATGTGATGTTCCTTAGTGGCGTTGTGCATAACAGTTGGATATTCGGTAGTGATCCGGCCAGTGGCTTTGGAAAGTTGGGTCAGTGACGAGTCAGGAGGCAATGAGTTGTGTATTCCCTCAGGTGAACAAAGAAGGCATATTAAGAGCTCTCGAATTTTTGTATGATCATCCGTGGCATTCGACGAGTGGTCTTCTGGAGCAGTTGTATGGGAATCTGTGAAAGGTGTTGGAAGGGTTTCACTTGTGCATAAGTTAGAGATGTGTTGGGAATGGGTTGTGGATGAAGGTGGATGAAGGCGTAGTCTGGGACTGCTAGAGTATCTTGTTCCTCTAAGGTAACTGAAGAAAGTAGTGTCTCAGTGCCACATGTTTGCTAGTGAAATCCACTGCATAGCTATCCCTGTGATAGTGAGCTTAAGGGGATTTGGCAAGGTGAGCTAATCAGATGAGCTCCCAGGTGAGTTCCTAGGTGAGTTACTCGATGGGCTCCTGGGTGAGCTCAACTCAACCTGATCGGTGAGCTCCCAGAAGAGCTCTCAGGTGAGCTACTTGGTGAGATATTTAGTGAGCTCCAAAGCAAGCTACTAGGTGAGCTCCCAAGCGAGCTGCTAGGTGAGGCTCCCAAGTGAGATGTTAGGTGAGCTCCAAAGCGAGCTACTTGGTGAGCTCCTAGGTAGTGTCCCTGGTGAGCTGTTTGGTGAGCTCACCAGTGAGATCAAGTAAACCTACTCAGAAAGCTACTCGGTGAGCTCCCAAGTGAGTTGTTAGTTGAGCTCCCAGATGAGATTTTAGGCAAGCACCCAGGTGAGCTACTTTGCAAGCTTCTCTATGAACTCTGAGGTGAGCTACCAGATGATCTCTAGGTGAGTTGGTAAGGTGAGCTCCTTAGCAAGCTTAAGGGGAGCTGATAGGTGAGCTGCCATGCAAGTTTCTGGGTAAGCTATCAAGTTACCTCCTGTGTGAGTTTCTGGGTGAGCTATCAAGTGATCTCCCATGCATGTTTTAGGGAAAGATGCTTGAAAATCTCATAGGTGAGCTCAAATCAAGCTGCTTGATGAGCTCCTAGGTGAGCTTAAGGTGTGCTAGCAAGGTGAGATGTCATGTGAGCTCCCAGGTGAGTTTCTAGGTAAGCTCAAGTTGAGCTACTCGATGAGATCCTGAGTGAGTTACTTGCTGAGCTCCCAAGTGATCTTAAAGGTGAGCTTGTTGGTAATCTCTGAGGTGAGCTCACATGTGAGCTACCAGATGATATCAAGGTAAGTTACCAAGGTGAGATCAACTTAATTTGTCAAGGAAAGCTCAACATGAGTTGGTAATGTGACCTATCAGGTGAGGCTCACAGGTAAGTTCCAAATCAATTTACTCGATGAGCTACCCGGTGAGCTAAACTTGACCTAATCGGTGAGCTCCTAGAAGAGCTTCCAAGAAAGCTACTTGGCGAGCTTTTCGGTGAGCTCCCATGTGAGCTCCCAAGTGAGATTCTTAGCGACCTCCGAGGTGAGGTCCCCAGTGAGCTACTCAGTGAGCTCACAACCGAGCTCAAGTCAACCTACTTAGTGAGCTGCTTGGTGAGCTCCTAGGTGAGCTGTTAGGTGAGCTCCTAGGTGAGCTGTTAATCAAGTTACCATGTGAGCTACTAGATGAGCTGCTTGATGAACTCTAAAAGTGGATCTGATAGGGGAGATCCCAAGTGAGTTGGTAAGGCAAGATGTTAGGTGAGATCCCATGTACATTTTTGGGTGAGTTACTTGATGAGCTCCTGAGTGAGCTCAAGTCAACCTAATCAGCGAGCTACTTGGTGAGCTCTTAGGTGAGCTACTTGGCAAGATGCTTGACGAAAGCTCAAAGGTGAGCTACTAGACAAGCTCAAGATGAGTTGGTAAGGTGAGCTCCTTAGTGAGCTCAAGGTGAGCTGATAGGTGAGCTCCCATCTGACTTGGTAAGGTGAGCTCCCATGGGGATTTTCATGTGAGCTACTTGATGAGCTCCCAGGTGAGCTACTTGATGAGCTCCTAGGTGAGTTCAAGTTGAGCTACTTGATGAGCTCCTAGGTGAGCTCAAAGTTGAGCCAGTTAGAAAGGTGAGTTTAAGGTGAGTTGGTAAGGTGAGATGTCAGGTAAGCGCTCAGTTGAGTTCCTAGGTGAGTTACTCACGAGTTAATCGGTGAGCTCTCAAAAGAAATCCTAGGTGAGCTGCTAGGCAAGTTCCCAAGTGAGCTACTTGTGAAAGCTCCCAGATGAGGTCCTCGACGAGATACTCGATGAGCTCACAAGTGAGCTCAAGTCAACCTAATCGGTGAGCTACTTGGTGAGCTCCCAGGAAAGCTATTAGGTGAGCTCTCAGTTGAGATGTTAGGAAAGCTCTCATGTGAGCTAATTGGTGAGCTACTCAAAAAAATCCAAGGCAAGCCAATTTATGAGCTCAAGGTGAGGTTAGTAGGATGAGATCCTAAATGATCTCAAGGTGAGTTGGCAAGGCGAGGTGATAGGTGAGCTCCCATACGAGTTGGCAAGGCGAGCTGTCAGGTGATCTCCCATGTGAGTTTTTGGGTGAGCTACTTGATGAGCTCCTGGGTGAGCTCAAGTCAAGTTTTCTCAGTGAGTTCCTGGCTAAGCTCAAGGTGAGCTAGAAAGATGAGCTGTTAGGTGAGTTCTAGGTGAGTTTTTAGGAAAGATCAAGTTGAGCTACTTGACGAGCTTCTGGGTGAGCTAGTTACCGAGCTTCCAACCGAGCTCCTAGGTGAGCTACTTAGTGAGATCCCAGGTGACCTCTAAGGAAATCTTGTTAGTAATCTCTTAGGTGAGCTTACATATGAGCTGAAAGATGAAATCCAATTGAGTTGGAAAGGTGAGCTCAAGGTGAGTTGGCAAGATAAGCTTAAGGTGAGTTGGAAAGGTGAGCTATCAGGAAAGCTCCCCGGAGAGTTCCTAGGTGAGTTACTTGATGAGATCCTCGACAAGATAAACTCAATTTTATTAGTGACCTCCCAGATGAGCTCCTAGGTGAGCTACTTAGTGAGCTCCAAAGCGAGCTCCCAGGTAAGGTTCCCGGTGAGCTACTCGGTGAGCTCCCATGTGAGCTATTAGGTGATCTCCTTGGTGAACTGTAAGGCAAGCTCCTAGGTGAGCTATTATGTGAGCTCCTAGGCCAGATACATGGTGAGTTACTTTACAAACTCTAAGGTGATCTACCAGATGAGCTCAAGGTGAGTTGGCAAGGTGAGCTCATTAATAAGCTCAAGGTGAGCTAGCAAGGTGAGCTACTTGACGAGATCTTGGGTGAGCTCAAGTTGAGCTACTCAGTGACCTTCTGGGTGAGCTTAAGGTGAGCTATCAGGTGATGTCCTCATATGAGATTCCATGGAATTTCAAGTCAAGTTTCTCAATGAGCTCCTGGGTGAGCTATTTTTTCGAGCTCCCATCCGAGTTCCCAGGTGAGCTGCTTAATGACGTCCCAAGTGAGCTCAAAGGTGAGATTATTGGTAATATTTGAGGTGAGATTACATGTGACATACAAGATGAGATCAAGGTGAGTTTCCAAGGTTAGCTCAAGGTAATTTTGCAAGGTGAGCTCAAGGTAAGTTGGCAAGGTAAGCTGTCAGGTGAGCTCCCAGGTAAGTTCCCAGGTGAGTTACTCAACGAGCTCCCAGGTGAGCTCAACTCATGTTGATCCTTGAGCTCCCAAAATAACTCCTTTGTGAGCTACTTTGTGACCTATTTAGTGAGCTCCTAGGTGAGCTACTAGGTGAGCTCCCAAGTGAGCTACTTGGTGAGATCCTAGGCAAGGTCCCTGGTGAGCTACTTGGTGAGCTGCTTGGTGAGCTGACAAGTGAGCTCATGTCAACATACTCAGTGAGCTACTCGGTGAGCTCCAAGGTGAGCTCCCAAGAAAGCTACTTGATGAATTCAGAGGTGAGCTACCAGATGAGCTCAAGGTATGTTGGCAAGGTGAGCTTGTCAGTGAGCTCAAGGTGAGTTGGCAAAGTGAGATCCTATGTGAGTTGGTAAGGTGAGCTTTCAGTTGAGCTCCCATGTGATTTTTGTGTGTGAGCTACTTGAATATCTCTAGTCAAGATACTCAGCGAGCTCCTGGATGAGCTCAAGGTGAGCCGGTAAGGTGACTTGTCAGGAAAGCTCCCATGAGTGTTTCCATGCAAGCTTAAAGTCAAGCTACTTGACAAGGACCTGGGTTGAGCTACTTACCAATCTCCTATCCAAGCTCCTAGGTGAGCTACTTGGTGGGATCTTAGGTGAGTTCAAAGGTGAGCTTGTCAGAAATGTCTGATGTGAGCTTATATGTGAGCTACTAGATGAGCTCAAGGTGAGTTGGTAAGGCAAGCTGTCAGTAAAGGAAAGCTCCCTAGTGAGTTCCTAGGCAAGTTATTCGATAAGCTCTTAGGTGAGACTCAGCTCGAGTTGATCGGTGAGCTCCAAAAAGAGCTCTTGGGTGAGCTACTTGGAAAGTTGTTCAACGAACTCCCAAGTGAGTTGCTAGGTGAGCTCCCAAGCAAGCTACTTGGTAAGGTCATAGGTGAGGTCCCTGGTGAGATGAAAAGTGAGCTATTAGGTGAGATGTTAGGTGAGCTCCCAGGTGAGCTACTTGGCAAGCTACTCCACAAACTCTGAGGCTAGCTATCAAATGAGCTCAAGGTCAGTTGGCAAGGAGATCTCCTATATGTGAACTCAAGGTGAGGTTGTAAGACAAGCTCCCATGTGATTTTTTTAGATGAGTTGCTTGATGAGCTCCTGGATGTGCTCCCAGTGAGTTCCCAGGTGAGTTACTTGACTAGTTCTTTGGTGAGATCAACTTGAGATGAATGGTGAGCTCCTAGAAGAGGTACTAGGTGAGCTACTTGACAAGCTGTTCGGTGAGCTTCTAGGTGAACTCCCAAGTGACCTACTTGTTGAGCTCCCATGTGAGGTCCCTGGCGAGCTGCTCGGTGAGCTCACAAGCAAGCTCAAGTTAACCTACTCGATGAGAAAACTCGGTGAGCTCCCAAGTGAGCTGTTAAACGAGCTCCTAGGTGAGCTACTTTGTGAGCTTCTCGATGAACTACAAGGTGAGATACCAGACAAGGTCAAGTTGAGTTGGCAAGTTGATCTCCTAAGTGAGCTCAAGGTGAGCTGGCAAGGTGAGCTGATAGGTGAGCTCTCACATGAGTTTCTGAGTGAGATATGATGAGAGATCCCATGTAAGTTTTTAGGTGAGCTACTTGATGAGATCCTAGGTGAGCTCAAGTCCAGCTACTTAGCGAGCTCATGTGTGATCTGGCAAAACTATCAGGAAAGCTCCTAGGTGAGTTTCTAGGAAATCTCAAGTCAAGCTACTCGAGGATCTCTTGTTTGAGCTACTTACCGAGCTCCCAGCTGAGCTCCTCGGTGAGCTCAAAGGTGAGCTTTTTGGAAATCTATAAGGTGAGCTTACATGAGAGCTACCAGATGAGCTTAAGGTGAGTTGGTAAGGCAAGCTCAAGGGTTAGTTAGCAAGGTGAACTGTCAGGCAAGCTTCCAGGTGATTTTTTCAGGAAAGCTCAAGTTGACATGGTCGATGAGCTCCTGGGTGAGCTACTTTCTGAGCTCCCAGTTGAGCTCGTAGCTAAGCTACTCGATGAGCTCCCAAGTGAGCTCAAAGGTGAGCCAATTGGGAAGGTGAGCTCAAGGTAAGTTGGCAAGGTGAAATTTTAGGTGTGCTCCCAGGTGAGTTCCCAAGTAAGTTACTTGATGAGCTGTCAAGCGAGCTTAACTCAAGCTAATTGGTGATCTACCATAAGATCTCTAAGGTAAGATACTTGGTGAGGTGTTCGCTGAGCTCTCAAGTGAGTTGCAAGGTGAGCTCCCAAGCAAGCTACTTGGTGAGCTCCCAGACAAGCTACTCGACAAGCTCACAAGTGAGCTCAAGTCAACCTACTCGGTGAGCTCCCAAGAAAGCTCCTAGGTGAGCTATTTGGCGAGCTGCTTGAAAAACTCCAAGGTGAGCTACGTTCCAAGCTTAAGGAAAGTTGGAAAAGTGAGCTTATAGGTGATCTCCCATGTGAGTTAGCAAGGTGAGATATCATGTTAGCTCTCATGTGAGTTTTTGGGTCAGCTACTTGACGAGCTCCCAGGTGATCTCAATTCCAACTGCTTGGTGAGCTCTTGGGTGAGCTCAAGATGAGCTAATAAGGCATGCTGTAAGGTGAGTTCCCAGGTGAGTTTCCAAGAAATATCAAGTTGAGCTGCTTGACAAGCTCATGGATGAGCTACTTGTTGAGCTCCCAGTCGAGCTACTAGGTTACCTACTTAGTGAGATCCCAGGTGAGCTACTCAGTGAGATCCTAGGCGAGCTCAAAGGAAAGCTTTTTGGCAATATCTTAGGTGAGATTACATGTGAGCTACCATATGAGCTCCAAGTGAGTTGGCAATGCGAGCTCAAAGTGAGATGACAAAGTGAGCTGTCAGGTGAGCTCCCAGCTGAGTTACTCAACTAGCTCCCGAGAGAGCTTAACTCGAGTTGATCGGTGAGCTCCTATAAGATATCCCAGGTGAGCTATTCAGCGAGCTCCAAGGTGAGTAATTAGGTGAGATCCCAAGAGAGATACTTAGAGATCTCCCAACAAAAGGTCCCCAATGAGCTTCTTGGTGAGCTCACACGTGAGCTCAAGTCAACCTACTTGGTGAGCTGCTCGGTGAGCTCTAGGTGAGCTCCCAGGTAAGTTGTTAGGAAAGCTACATGGCTAGCTACTCGAAAAACTATTAGGTGAGCTACTAGATGAGCTCAAGGTAATTTGGTAAGATGAGCTCTTCAGTAAGCTCAAGGTGAGATGATAGATGATCTACCATATGAGTTGGCAAGGTGAGTTGTTAAGTGAGATCCCATGTGAGTTTTTGGGTGATCTACTTGATGAGCTCATGGGTGAGCTCAAGTCAAGATGCTCATCGAACTCCTAAATGAGCTAGAAAGGTGAGATGTTAGATGAGCTCCTAGGTGAGTTTCTGGGAAACCTCTAGTTGAGCTACTTAACAAACTCCTGGATGAGCTACTTTTCAAGCTCCTAGCCAAACTCCTAGGTGAGCTATTCAGTGAGCTCCCAGGTGAGCTTGTTAGCAATCTTTGAGGTGAGCTTACATGTGAGCTACCAGATGAGCTAAAGGTGAGTTGGTAAAGGGAGCTCAAGGCGAGTTGGCAAGGTGAGCTCAAGGGGAGTTGGCAAGGTGAGTTGTCAGGAAAACTCCCAGGTGAGTTCCTGGGTGAGTTACTTGACGAGCTCCTATGCGAGCTCAACTCAAGCTTATCAGTGAGCTTCCATAAGAGCTCCTAAGCTAGCTACTTAGCAAGCTGTTCGATGAGCTCCTAGGTGAGCTACTAGGTGATCTTCCAAGTGAGATACTTGGTGAGCTCTTAAGTGAGGACCCCTGCGAGCTACTCAATGAGCTCACAAGAGAGCTCAAGTTAACCTACTCAGAAATATTCTCAGTGAGCTCCTAGGTGAGCTGTTAGGCAAGATCTAAGGTGATCCGTTAGGTGATCTACTCAAAAAAACTCTGAGGTGAGCTACCAGATGATCTCAAGGTGATATGGCAAGGTGAGCTCCTTAGCGATCTCAAGGTGAGCTAGCAAGGAAAGCTCCCATGTGAGATGGTAAGGCAAGTTTCCAGGTGAGCTCCCATGTGAGTTTTTAGGTGAGCTGCTTGATGAGCTCCCAAGTGAACTCAAGTCAAGGTGCTCGGTAAGCTCCTGGGTGAGCTCAAGGTGAGATCCTAGGTGAGTTTCAGGGAAAGCTCAAGTTGAGCTGCTTAATGAGCTCCTTGGAAAGTTGCATGCCAAGCTCTCAGCTGAGGTGTTAGGTGAACTACTCTGTGAGCTCCTAGGTGAGCTCAAGGCAAGTTGGAAATGAAAGCTCAAGGTGAGTTAGCAAGGAGAGCTATCAGGTGAGCTCCCAGGTGAGTTCCTATGTGAGTTACTTGACGAGCTCTCGGGTGAGCTAAACTCGAGTAGATCAGTGAGCTCCCAGAAGAGCTCCTAGGTAAGCTACTTGGTGAGCTATTTGAGAAGTTCCCAGGTGAGCTCTTAGGTGAGGTCCCTGGCAAGCTACTTGGTGAATTCACAAGCAAGCTCAAGTCAACCTACTTAGCAAGCTTCTCAATGAACTCCCAGGTGAGCTGTTATGTGAGCTTCCAGGGGAGCTACTTGGTGAGCTACTCGATAAACTCTGAAGTGAACTACCAGACAAGATCAATGTGAGTTGGCAAGGTGAGCTCCTCAGTGAGCTCAAGGTGGGCTAGCAAGGTGAGCTCCCATGTGATTTTTTAGGTGATCTGCTTGAAGAGCTCCTGGAAACACTATGATTTTCCATGTGAGTTACTCGACGAGCTCCTAGGTGAGCTCAACTTGAGCTTATCGGTAAACTCCTTGAAGACCTCCCAGGTGAGCTACTTAGTGATTTGTTCATATAGGTGAGCTCCCAAGCGAGTTCAAGTCATCTTACATGAAAAAATATTTGGTGAGCTCCCAGGTGACCTATTAGGTGAGCTCCCAGATGAGTTGTTAGCTGAGTTGCTCAATGAACTCTAAGGTGAGATACTAGATGAGCTTAAGGCTAGCTGGTAAGGTGAGCTCCTCAACAAGCTCAAGGTGAGTTGGTAAGGTGAGCTATCAGGTGAGCTCCTATGTAAGTTTTTAGGTGAGGTACTTGATGAGCTCTTGGGTGAGCTCAAGTTGAGATGCTCGGTGAGCTACTCGGTGAGCTCAAGGTGAGTTGGCAAGATAAGCTCCTAGGTGAGTTTCTAGGGAAGCGCAAGTCGAGCTGCTCGACAAGCTCCTGAGCGAGCTTCTTGTCGAGTTCCCAACTGAGATCCTAGGTGAGCTACTCGATGAGCTTCTAGGTGAGCTCATAGGTGAGCTTGTCAGAAATATTTGAGGTGAGGTTACATTCGAGCTACCGAATGAGCTCAAGGTGAGTTGGAAAGGTGAGCTCAAGGAAATTTTTCAAGGGGAGCTCAAGGTAAGTTCGGAGGGCAAGCTATCAGGAAATCTCCTAGGAAAGTTAGTAAGGTGAGTTCCTAGGTGATTTACTCAAGGATCTCCCATGCAAGCTCAACTGGAGCTGATCAGTGAGCTCCCAGAATAGCTCCCAGGAAAGCTACTTGGTGACTTGTTTGGTGAGCTCCCAGGCGAGCTACTAGGTGAGCTCCCAAGTGAGCTACTTCACAAGATCTTAGGCAAGGTCCTCGGTGAGCAGCTTGGTGAGCTCACAAGTGAGGTCAAGTCAACCTACTTAGTGAGCTTCTCAGTGAGCTCTCAGGTGAGCTGTTAGGTGAGCTCCTAGGTGAGCTATTTGGTAAGATCGTTGATGAAATCTGAGGCGAGCTACCAAATAAAATCAAGGTGAGTTGGTAAGGTGAGCTATTGAGCAAGCTTAAGGCGAGCTGACAAGGTGAGCTAATAGGTGAGCTCCCATACAAGTTGGTAAGGTGATCTCCCATGTGACTTTTTGGGTGAGATACTTGATGAGCTCCTGGGGGAGCTCAAGTCAAGCTACTCGGTGAGCTCCTGGGTGAGCTGGAAAGTTGAGCTGTCAGGTGAGCTTCTTATTGAGCTGATTTCTAAACTCCCATCTAAGCTCCTAGGTGAGCTACTTAGTGAGCTCCCAAGTGAGCTCAAAGGTGAGCTTGTCAGAAATCTCTTAGGTGAGATTACATGTAAGCTACCAGATGAGCTCAAGGTAAGTTGGAAAAGTTAGTTTAAGGTGAGCTGTCATGTGAGCTCCTAATTGAGTTCCCATGTGAGTTACTCGATGAGCTCTTGGGTGAGCTCAACTTGAGCTAATCTACAAGCTCCCATAACAAATTCCAGGAGAGCTACTTGGCAAGTTGTTTCGTGAGCTCCTGGGTGAGCTACTAGGTGAGATCTGAAGTGAGCAACTTGGTGAGCTCCTAGGTGAGGTCACTAATGAGCTGCTCAATGAGCTAATAAGTGAGCTCAAGTCAACCTAGTCGGTGAGCTCTCAGGTGAGCTATTAGGTGAGTTATTAGTCGAGCTCCCAGGTGAGCTACTTGGTGAGCTGCTCGACGAACTCTAATTTTAGCTACCAGATGAGCACAATGCAAGTTGGTAAGGTGAGCTACTTAGCGAGTTGATAGGGGTGCTCCCATGCGAGTTAGAAAATTGAGTTGTCAGGTGAGCTCCCATGTGAGTTTTCAGGTGAGCTAATTAACGAGCTCCCAGGTGAGCTCAAGTCAAGCTACTCAACAGGCTCTTGGGTGAGCTCAAGGTGACCTGACAAGGTGAGCTGTCAGGAAATATCCCAAGCGAGTTTCCAAGAAAGCTCAATTTGAGTTGCTCAATGATATCATTTTTGAGCTACTTACTAAGCTCATAGCCAAGCTCGTAGGTGAGATGCTCACTAAGCTCCCAGGTGAGCTCAAAGGTGAGCTTTTTGGTAATCTATGAGGTGAGCTTACATAAAAAATCAAGGTGAGTTGGTAAGGTGAACTCAAGGTGAATTGGAAAGGTAAACTGTCAGGTAATCTCATAGATGAGTTTCCAGGTGAGTTACGTGACGATATCCCGGGTGAGCTCAACTTGAGCTAATCGGCAACCACCTAGAAGAGCTCTAGGGCAAGCTACTTGGTGAGCTTTTTGGCAAGCTCCTAGGTGAACTGCTAGTTGAGCTCCCAAGCAAGCTACTTGGTGAGCTCCCAGGTGAGGTCCTCGGTGAGCTACTCGATGATCTCACAAGTGAGCTCATGTCAACCTACTCAGTGAACTTCTTGGTGAGTTCCTAGGTGAGCTATTAGGTGAGCTCCAAGGAGAGCTATTAGGTAAGTTCCAAAGCAAGTTACCAGGAAATTTACTTAGTGAGCTATTCATCGATCTCCCAGCTGAGGTGTAACATCCCCATTTTAAAATACCAGAACAAGGGAATTTTTTTTTTATATATAACGTTCTCTATTATGAATTGTAAAATTCAAACACACGTTCAAGTTTTAACAATTGTTCTCTACCCAAACAACACAGTTTGGATCACACAATTTCTTTTTAAAACGAATGTTCCCTATCCGCATATTTACAATATGGGACACACATTCAATGCCATTCAATCTTATAACAGATTCTATATGCTACTGTAAATGACTCGAGGAACTTCCGATCTTCCATTTTCATGGCTCAGAGTTTCAACGATCCTTCATTTCATGACTCGGCAACAACCAATCCTTCATGTTTGTTTATGCATAGTATATTATATATACCTATTTTAAGAAGCCTATCTAAATATCTGTTACTGATATTCATCTGACATCCTGCATATGAAATTAAGTGATAAGGACAACGCAACCAGCAATTGCGATACTTTGGCCAAAGATTTTCACATGCTTTGCATGATCATATTCCTGGATGTGATACACATCAACAGAATACGTACTTCACCTCACTTCACCTGTTATCTAGAATGGTCTTTCCTAGTTCCCACCAGTCCTCTTCATTTAAGGTCAGTTTTAAACTTCCAATTCCAACTAGTAATATGAACGGGTATAGGAAGGAACTCCTAGTAACTAAAGATACGTAGACATATGGTGTTGTTTCCCCACGAATCCATGTGTCTAGTTATCTTTAGTATTCCGGAGTCACTCAGTATACCAGATCATACTCCTATCCCCTGCTAAGAGCTTCACATTCAGCCTATGTATTCTTGATGTTTTAATTCGGGAGGGCATTGCAATATGTCAGCTGCAACATTGTGTCATCATGAAGACCCCATCTTTGTGGAGACACCTTGCTGTAGCTGGCGTATGCCAATGTTCTACATAATTCTCCCATCGAGAATACACATTCTGTTCAAGTGATTTGGATACGATTTAATAATTAAAATCAAATTTCAGGATCCACCGTGATCCCTTGATCCTCGTTTCTGTTACAGTTGTACAGGGCTAAGAGGGACTAAATCCATCCATTAACTTGCTATGCATCTTCTCCTTCATGTCGAAGGGCTGCATTTCCCTACTTGGTTCACTTCTTAATCATTGGATTAAGTGGTCCATACCGACGGATGTGATAAGTTTAACCTATTAAACTTAGCCAAGATTTTCTCAACTGCAACTAAATTCAGAATATTAACTTATTAGATGTCATTCATACGAGGTATAAATTTTGAGAAATGTATTCATTTGTTCTCCTTAACGTCATATAGTTAAGGTCCATTAGTTGTGGATATACTTATCCTATATCCTTTATTCTGAATTCAGCATACGAGATCATTAATGGAGTTTGAAAGTGAAGTTCGATTATTCCAAAGTTAATTGATATTCCTTAGCTCCTAAGCTAATCCTGAATACCTTCTGATTATGGAATCATATTCTTCCTAATCCTTTTTAATTGTCAATTAAAAATTCATCTTTACCCAAGTATGAACTAATTGCATTGTTCAACTTAAAAGTTGCATTTAGGTAAGAATAGATATCAGTTTCCATTTAGCATCCATCCAAGGACAAATAAATAAATCCAAATCAAGAAATAACATTATATTTCCAGTTTAGACAACAAAATCAAACTGATATAATTATTAAAATAACACACATGTAATTGTATTCAATATTTCATGTCATAATCTGTACATTTTCCAATCCAGCTGATTAGGCATGGTTTACATAAAACATCCATACAACTCATAGATAGAAGAATATATTTTCTTCTTTTCACAATTCCTCGAAGAGGAATAAAATAAAAAATTACAATACATCATCAACAAATCAAGAAGCATCAGAAAACAACCAAGTCTTCATTCTAATCAAATTCCATCTGTAAAATGAATTACACGGGTCAGTTCAATGAACTGAGCATATTAAGCACTTATCCTTAAAATAAGGTGCTTCAACTAACTATCTCAATAAAAGAACCCTGCTTTTATGAAGTGATAGTTAAACATCATTCAAGAAATAGGCACAAAATAAAGATCAGCATAACAATTGAACTATCAAAATATCATCACAATCAGCTAAGGACCTGTTGTCCCATTTCCACATAATTGTTACAAGTATCAATTCACAATATTTGAAAGAATAGGAATACAAGTAGCTTACAGTAGATATAACACACTGTTATCCTTTCCATGCCTTTCAATAACAATGAATGCAAAGGATGAAACTAACTGAAATGTAAATCCATTACTTTCCTTTCAGTTCATGCATCATATTAGAATCCAAGTAATCAAGTACAGACAAGAAAGCGAACAGCAATGCAGATAGTTGCTCCTATCTAAGCACTACAAAATTCATTATTCATGAATTACAGCTTTCCTATTGAATGAAAGAAGAAAAGGTTATTTTTCCAAGTCATTCATCCATATCTCTATTTCTTTCCATATGACTGTCCTAAAAATGGAATCCGAACGAGAGACAAATCTAGATAACAGTTCAGAGTGAAATTTACAAAATCCATTCGGAATTCACTTTCCGGAAACAAGAATAATTTCATTCATGATCAGATTTAAATGAAAACAGGGAAGAACTTATTGTTCTTATCTATACTTCACTTAATTCCGGTTCATACGAATACCAAAACAGGTTAGTAAGACATCATATTCATCATAGAACAAGAAATATCAAGATGCACACTATGTAATTGTTGTACTAGAAGATTCCATACTTCTCTCACTATAATTTTAACCAAATAAACAGTTATACAATCACGCAATCGCTTATTCATATGACCTTTTATACCCATGAACGCATACCATTCATAATAACAATTTGCACAATGTTGTTACCTACATCAAGACCAATTCATATGCACAATAAAGCTCCAAGGTTATTTTTCAGAGTCCAAAATAGCAAAAAGGGAAGAATTCATTTCCCTATAATTTCATTAAGAAACAATCATTTTGTTCAGAATGAATGAAAACACCCTAATCATGTTTATCTTAGCATGACAGCTCAACTTATAAAGATAACAACACAACTATTCTCATTGAAAAGCAAACTCACATAGCCTGTACAATTTAAATCCAGTATACCACAAACAATGGATATCCAATTCGAGTTCTATCTCGATCAAATTTTAATTCCAAAAACAACATTCTCCATTTTCTTAATGAAGTACAGAAATCAAATATAATATTCATATATCAATACCTCAGTAAAGACAAACCCGCGTAGGGTGTTAATTGCGTAAGCTTGGTACAGTCGGGACAGACTCAGAAAACAAGCTAATTCTCATATTTTCCATTTATTTATATAGAAATCCATGTCAAGTTCGCATTCACAAGACAGTTAAAAACAGAAGGTCAAACCACAACTACAAGACGCAATGGAATCAACCTTTCATCACAGCAAGAAGAAAGTATGATCATTTATTGCACAGAAGACAAAACCAATTTGTAATCGTGTCAACAACCCAAACAGGAAGACCGAACAACATCAATAAAACACAATAAACCATCCTATCCTCACAGCAAGGAGAAACACAATTCATTAATGAGCTCAGAAGGAAAAACAATTAACTTTTCGTACTTCACGAATACCCAATACGTATTCGTTAAGTTCCTACTTAGGAAAAGGTACAGCAATAAAAGTATTGCTATTACTTCATTCAAATCGAGTTCAATTACTCATAGAAAACCCAAATTCCACTCCCATCAAAATCCAAACAGAAAAAGGAAAAGGATCTATTTCCTTAAAAAAAAATTCCATAAGAAACAACTTCAAACCACTATTGCTTCTTTCATTCCAGTTCATCAGCAAAAGAACAATTGTTTCAATAGTGAAAACATCACATATAACATGTACTGTCCCATGATCCACATGACGAATTCCCTACTACTGTCAAAAAAACCAGCACAACATGGAGTTATTCCATTCAAGAAATATGAAAACAGTTAAACTCAGCAGCCAAAGACAATGTTTCTTATTATTTCCAAAATGACAACAAGATTCAACGAAACCCAAATCATAGCAACACTTCACAACTGTATTCTACTTCCATTTACATGCAAAGACAGTTCCAACACAGCATCAAGGAGATGATTTCACAGAAAGGAGAACATTTCACAGAACCTATTCAGATTTCATGCACATGAACAGAGAAGGAAATATCTATTTCAATCCACCACACTGCCAACATTTGATACAATAATTCATGTACTAACTCGATTGGTGCAAAGCAAATCAAGACCAAGCAACCAGAAACAATTCATCATATCATTTTCCAAAAAAATGAATCAAGAATCGATGAAATCCAATTCGAATCGACTTGACAATAGTCACAGAATCAAAACCCAAGAGCAGGGTTGTTTTAATGAGACACTTAAACAAAGCAAGAATTTTTAAAGAGAAGGGCTTAACATGCCTGAAATCTCTTTTCCAAAACTCGAAGAAAGATCCATTTGCCATGTTATTTCCTTCCACAGCGAGAGCACAAACTTCCCAACACTCCTTTCTTCTTCAGGCTTAGCAACAGCCTTAAAAATCTCCAAGAACAGTGTCAAATTCCAAGAGCTGGTTCGACTGAACTAGGCCAGAAAAACAAAATGCAGAGCAACTTTGCAAAGGCTCGAATCAACAAAATGAAAATAAAAATTCCCCCATACATTTTCCAAGGCGAACTGGTCACGAGGACCGAGAACAATTAATGCAATTAAGGCTCTTCCTTTCTCCTAGCTTCCCACGCCACCGCCAACTTGAGTTGGCGAACTCAATTTTCAAATTTCCCATGCAAAACTGAATTTGGCTCTATCTCCAAATAGATACCTCTATTTCCTACCTGCCCCGCCAAAACTGGCGCTGTCCACATATGGACTTACCAATTAAATGCTAATGAATGCCCTTCCTTCATTCTTATCCTCTCCTTCCAAGGGTCTGCGTGCCCTATTAGATTAGGATTAGTTTAGGTTGCATAAAGTGATCAACCTAGGTCTTAGTTTAGCCTTAGGTTTATTTTACTTTTTTTTTTTTGTAATTTAAAAATCCACTTAGGATAGTAGTTTAGGATGCATGTTAGGACTTAGGATTAGTTTAGGTTTTTTAATTAATACTAACCACTAACACTAATCAACTCCTAACCCAACCTCCATCCTGCCTTCCTACAGACATTCATGTTAATGCAGAGCAGGACGTTCTGTCCTCTGGATCATGTATCAAGGCCACCCATGTCTAAGCATTTCTTGCCTCACGAGGTTCCAAGTTCGATAGTTCAGGGCTCAAGAATCAAACTCCTGTCATTGGCATTTACGTGCCAGATACTCATACCTGTAATTAGGCATTGCACGTTCATAACAACCTTGGGTTCGGTTCAAGAGTAAATTGACACAGAAATCACCCGAAGCCCTCAGCATACTTGGATAAATGAAATTGATCCAAGGTGTGCTGTAAATCAATAATGAGAGTATAGCAAGTATACGACAATTTGTCATCACATTAGCAAACACGCAAGTACAATAATTTCTGTCCTATACAATAAATCACAGCATGTAAGAATCCAAGTTAGCAACACATTCTTTTAAGATCAGAGTTTATCTTAACATGTTTGCCTTCATTCCAACAGTTATACCAACATGTAAAAAATTCACCAAGATAACATGCAAAATAAAAGCGTTACATTCTTCCCTCCTTAGAGAATCATTGTCCCGATGATCAGATTATACAAATCAAGGAGTTCCTAGGACAAAGTTCAGTTATTGTCCTTTCATTCATAAGTTCATACCAAAAATAGATTCACTCTTAAAACAGCATTTTAAGACAACTGTACAATAGACTAATAATTGTCTAAATTTGGTAGAATTATCAGTTCTCTGAATTTCAAATTTAATTAAATAGGTGTGGAAAATTAGATCTCATTTCTTTGAGATTTTCCTAAGTTGCACTTTCTTCGCTGAACTGGTCCCACTGGACCTTACATTGGTTCACTTCACGATTTCTCAAGTACAACTGGCGAGTTCCCAGCACTCGAATGGGCTTAACCACGATTATTCCTAGGTCTTGGACCTGCAAGGAATTCCCATTTAGCACATGTGATAAATTTGTCACGTATTTCTTAAGCAAAGAAATATAAAAAACATCATGCATTTGAGACAAAGCAGGAGGTAATGCTAGACGATAACCTACAGGGTTGATTATTTTAACAATTTCAAAAGGTCCCACGTAACGTGGCAATAACTTGGCAGCCTTGTCAAAAGTTATTGAGCTCTTTTTCGGCTTCACCCGAAGAAAGACCTTCTCTCCCAGTTTATAATGCCTGTCAACCAGCTTCAAGTCTGCATAACTCTTTTTCCTATTGGCAGCCTCCTTTAGATGTTCCCAAATCATTTTGATTTGCTGTTCCATTTCCATAAGGATTCTTGGCCCAATTACCTCTCTGTCCTCAACACTGTCCCAGCTGACAGGGGTTCTGCATTTTCTTCCATACAATGCTTCAACGGGCACCATTTTTAAAGAGGCATGATAGGTGTTATTGTAAGCAAATTCTACCAGCGAAAGGTATTCCTCCCATTTATACTACTGGTCTATGCAATACATCCTTAACATGTCCTGTAAAACCTGATTAACTCTCTCAGTCTGTCCATCCATTTCCGG
This sequence comes from Taxus chinensis, assembly GCA_019776745.2. Lineage (NCBI taxonomy): Eukaryota > Viridiplantae > Streptophyta > Pinopsida > Cupressales > Taxaceae > Taxus > Taxus chinensis. The sequence goes on along the minus strand of CM034151.1, from coordinate 901,962,411 downwards.
ATGATATGCAGAACTGAAGTTTAATTTCATCCTGTTATCCCGTAAAATTGACAAGGGCAATTTTACCGATAACCATACCGAAATTTTTGTCTTGATCCCTCGATAGGGATCCCTCGCGTTCGAAACGATTTAAAATTCCTTCTCGGGAAATCTAGCTTTCGAACTTAGTCTTTTTTGAGCCCTTTTGGCTGGGCGCATGGATTTGCACTGTAACACCACATTTTGGTGCGCCCCTTTAAAAAGCCTTTGGCGCATGGTTTCCCATGTCAACACGTCTTTCGGTGCGCCAAAGCATGTTAAGCCTTATTTGCGTACGCCTTAGGCGCATGCGCCTCGATGTTGACATATCATTTGTCGCGCCTCTTTTCCATGCGCCTAAGGCGCATGTATTTTCCTTGTTACACCGCGTTTTGGTGCGCCTAAGGGCGCACAATAATTAATGTCGACAACACGTTTGATGCGCCAAGGTCGCACCCATTCTCCTGTTGTCAGTTACTTCCATGCGCCAAAGGGCGCATGCTTTCCTCTGTCGACAGCCGTTTTCGCGCGCCTTTTCAAAAGTGGGTGGCGCATTTATGACAAAGTTTTGTTATATATAACAGTGCGCGCCATGTCATTTTCATTGTTCTTTTTTTTAAAGCACGTGATTGCTCTGGGTGTGTCAGCCCCTGCTCTGTCACTTTCATCGTATTGTGGACCCGCTCAGGAATTTTCGCTATATTTTTAAGGTAAGAGGTTCTTCCCCTTCCCTGTTTTACGTTTTCTGTTCCTTGAGTCTGTTTTTGTCCAGTTTTGGTGTGTGTGCCAGCTTGCTGGCCGGTTTTCATCATGGTTCGATGTGTTTGAACTTTTTTCCCCCGTGCTGTCCCGTTTCATTATCTTCTGTTACTCGTCCTCTCCCTCCCTTTTTCCGGATTTGCTGGAAAAGGGGTCGTTTTATAGCTGACTTGGTCTGTTTACAAGTTTTTTGTAAAAACCTTACTTGTCCAAGTAAAAATTGAAGAGGAAGAGAAAGAGGGAAAGAGGTTTGAGAACTTATTTCACAAGGCGCACCGGCGCGCCTTGTAAACAAACTAAATCACGCGCCCCATGGCGCACCCTGCCATCCTGCTGCAGTCAAGAATCATGCGCCCCTAAGCGCACCCTTTCGGCCTGTAACGCGCTCAAAACCCGCGCCTCCTTATATCCCTTTGGCGCATCTTTTACCCTTGTTGCATCCCTCTTCTATGCGCTAAAGGGCGCGCCCAGCTTCCATGCAAAGCAAGAGATATTTGCGCAAGCGTAAAGCCTCCAAGGCGCGGGCGCACCTTCCGTTGCAAATACATGATGTTGTGTCGTTCCCCCATGCGCCGCGCCATATACCTTTGGCGCGCCTTTTTTCCATGTTGCACAATCTGCCCATGCGCCAAAGGGCGCACCAAACCTCAATGTAACATGCATTTCCTGTGCGCCATTCTATAAAATGCAGTCTGCTTCATCCATGCGCCATGCGCCTTTGGCGCCAATTTTATCTCTGTTACGTCCTTTTCCTGTGCGCCTTGTCTATTCAGCCTGTTATATACATTTTCCATGCGCCCTGCACCCCGAGCCTTAAAAGTTCTAACTCTTTCTTCTGCCAGTGTTCCCATTGAAAATCAAATGACTAATTCAAGCTTCTTGGATTGGGTTTCACTCCTTCTACGTGCAGATCATCAGATAAGCCTTGAAGAACACATGTCTACCTCAAGCAAGAGACCCGCCAAACCAAGAGGAAAAGCTAAGCTAACAGAGGAAGAAATGAAGTATAAGTACCAAAGGGTTAGAATGCCCGAATCTCAGGCGGAATGCAATATGGATGTCAGAGATTCTGAACTGGGCCACATTGACATGGACGAATTCTGGGTAAGAACTCAGAAAGTAACGAGAAGCCCCTGGATGGATAAATTGATGGGTAGTGCTCTACATTTCGCCGGTGGGATTCCAGTCAGCGCTATTAATAATGAGTTCATAATGGTGGTTGCCCAATCTTACAACAAGGACACCAGGTGTGTCGAAAATAGTAAGGGAGAAGTGGTCATTGACCTCACCACTCGCCATTTTGAAAAGATTCTTGGCATCCCTCATCACCGAAGCTTCGTGGCCGTTACCCAAGAAGAATGTGTCAAGACCTGGGAGGACAATGAGGACCTATGCATGCAATTAATGAATGAAGTCTACCTCAAAAATAAGAAGGTAGTGACCCGGTGGCCCCAGACTATCCACCGAAGCGACTTCTCCGAAGAACTCAGTGACACCATCACTTTCCTGAGCAGAGTCTTCGGGCTTTCAGACGCCCACTACTTCCATAAATGGATGCTGCGGTACCTGGAGACGATGAACAAAAATTTGCCCGATCAGCGCTTCTGCTGGGGGGAAATAATAAGCAGCGCCATTTCTGAGCAGCTACAACAGTTTGCCACAACAGGAGTGTTTCATATGAACTCCTACGTAGTGTATGCTGCAGCGTCTGAAAGGGACTATCCAGGGCTGCACCGAAGTGGAACTTGGCCTCAGGCCAAGATATATGAATACTACCCAGAGCTAAAGCTGGAGAATAGCATCCAACACTTTTCAAAAATCAATGATGCTTTCTTCTACCATATTATATGCATGCTGCGACCAAAGTTGACTCATGGCCGCACAATTAAGAATACTGTTTCTGCTGTGGAAAAGTGGGGGGCCTTGTTCACCCAATTTCCCACATTCACCTATCTGAGGGCGGTTAACTTCTTGGGCGAGCCCACTAGGTTGCCAAGGTATGCTGGACCAAAGCTGGTTCTATTGGAATTGTCAAGGCAGCTGGTCACATATCATGAGAAGTGCCAGAAGAGAAAGAAGGGTGGAACTCCTTTCCCCCTCACAGTAGGCCGATACACTTGTTCCAGCTATCACAAGGCGAAGGAGATGTTTGCCGAGCTAGAATTGCTCAATCTAAAGCATGATTTCCCAGCAAGGCCTACATTCGACCCAAGAGGCTGCTTGCCAAGGGCTAAGCTTGATCCTATCCATGTCCCTCAAATTGAGGACATTTACATTGACGTCATCCATGAGGTGGCACTCAGGAGACAGGATCACTCCCGCTTAGCATTGGCAGAAATTATTCAGTATGGAGTGGCCATCGTCCCCAAAGGCTTCCAAACTTCGGAAGATGAAGTAGACAAGGTGTATAATAACACAGATGGGGACAATTGGCCCTTCCCGGCCATTGATAGAAGCAAGGCTCCTCAGACAATTGAGGAGAGGGTCAAAGAAACCATGCGGAGAACGGAGCTCTGGTGCCGTATGAATGGATTGATCTACCTCGGCGTAGATTTTATAACTTCTCCTTTGGGTAATGCGCCTCCAAGATCAAAGAAGCAGCTAAAAGGCAAGGGTGCAGTAGGTGAATCAAGCACCAGTCAGGAGGAAGCCCCTGAAAGTCCTCTTCCCTCGGAGCCTGAACAAGTCATAACTTTGGAAGAGGAGTTCATGGAGGACGTTCCCGAAGGCCCATCCACTCAGGATGTCGGCGTTGCTACGACTACGGAGGTTCCTTCTGTCCCTTCTTCTTCTCTTCCTCTCCTTCCCCAGGTGTCAGCAACCACTCCTTTGGTTGTGTCCTCTCCCCCTTCTTCTACCCTTTCCCCTGCCTCTTCATCCATCTTCTCCTCTCTTGCTGATTTGTCTCCTTCCATTTCTTCTCTCCTTTCCGGGCTCCCTTCCCTTCCTATGTCTTCTGCAGCCCCGGTTTCCCTTCCTCCCGTGGACACCTCCGCGGCTATTCTTTCAATGCCACCGCCGCGTGTCTCCACGTTCTTCCCCTCTTCTACTGTTGCTGCCTCCCCCTCTGTCTCTGGTCCTTCTTCAATAGGACCAGCTTGGATCTCTCAGCAGCTGAGCCAGCCAAAGAGGAAAGTCCCCATCGCTCCGATGGACTTTTCGGTTATTCCGGCTAAAGGAGCAAAGAAGCACAAGCCGGTTACACGCTTCTCAAAGAGCGCTGCAGGTGAGAGAGTCCTGGAAATAGCTTACCCCGATCCCACCAAAGAGAAAGAAGATCTGTCTCCAGCAGATTTCACAGTGACCCAAGTCACAATGGGGACGTCCTCTGAAAGTCTCCAGGGGGAAGCTCGTTCCGCGATTGATGCACTTTGTGAAAAGCTTCAAGAAGCCAAAGAAGAGAAAAGGCTGCTGAAAGAACAGAATAAATACCTGCTTCAGGCCTTACAGAAGATGGGAAGTGCACCTCCCACAACTGCCGCCGAGACTCCTGAGCTGCTCAGTCAGGACAAGATCAATGAATATTCAAAGATCGGTGAGCAGGGCATGGCTGTTTCTGCTTGGAGAAGTCAGATTCTCAAAGATAGCGAAAAGGTAATCGCCGAATATATCAGCTTATCCCTGAACATTGAAAAGGCGAATAAGGAGCTCCAAGCATTAGCAGTCCCGATATCAGAAGAGTTAGAAAACGCTAGACTCCAACACGAGGCCTTCCAACAGATGTTCGACTGTTCAGTCGAAGATTTGGTCAAGTTCGGAGTATTCGGTCACCCAAGGACCCTCAACAAGACTATGTCCACTCTGGACTATCGGATAGATCAGCTCGAGTTTGTGTTAGAAAAAATAGATAAGGTGAAGGAAGAGGCCCTGGATGCGATGCATCAAATGGAGAAAATTGTTTTATCCATGAATCCAGGGTTGCTCACTCCTTCCCTCACCTTAAGAACGGCTGATGATACTATCCGGATTTTCAAGGAGTTAGCTTCTCAAGGAACAGGGCCAGAAGTCACGTTTGATACCGAATCCATCAATAACCTGCTGGCTTGCAGGGACTTCATCGGTTTCCTGATTGAGGCGGAGAAAGATTATTCCAAACTTCCCGAAAAGCTTGTAGAAGAGCGGGAAACTTGCGAAGTAATCAGTGATCGGCACAAGGATCCATCACAGGATCAGTTCGGGCCAATGATCAGCAAGTTCTTGGAATACCGCGCTCAGTTCCACATCTCATCTCCTGAGCAGCATCAGAAGCAGGCGACCCCTTTTCGGCCGCAGGACGATGATGATGACTAGCTTCTTCTTCTTCCTCTTCTTCTTCTTCCTCTCGCTATTCTCCGACTTTCTTTTCGCAATATCTCAAGTATGTTGGTGCCAACGATGACATCATCCATGTTGCATCATGGGATGATGTCATCCACTCAAAAATGTAAAAGTCAACATGACTTTAGATATTTTGTAAATATCTTGTAGATAAGTGGTTGGCTCCATTTTGCCTTCTCTCTCTCTCATCTTCTATAAATACAAGAATACTTGTTGTATTCTGGGTGAACATTTTTCAGATAGAAATAGAAGTGAGGAGAGAAAGACTTTGAGCTTTCTTGTAACAGAGAAGAACAGTAATATAATTATTCAGACTTTGTGCTCAATAGCTGTGTTATACATTAGATCTTTCTTACGTTAGATCTGTATGTGTTTGATCTGTTAGATTCACATCTACTTTTCCGTCATTTGTTTATCAGTATTGCTTTGTTTATTTATGCAAGTAGGTTTGGCTCTGTTTACTACCAAGCCCAAAGCATAGATCTTCTGACCCTTCCGCTTTGGAACTCATTTCTTTTCTTCCTTCGGATCTGTTCTTTCTCTTCTCCTTTTATTCCTTTCTCTTCGCAGCCTAGAACGCTCTACTGGGATGAGATCCCAACCCCCGAAGGCAGAATCTGTGAGACTTGCATAGGTTCCTGCTAGTAGAAGTAGCAATAAACCAGTTTCGCTTTGCTGTCTCAAAGAGGGGCTAAGCCCTGCAACACCGTTGGCCCGTTTATCCATAGATCTGTCCGCGCGACAGATTTTCGGACCAACAGTTTTTTGGCGACTCCGCTGGGGAACGAACAGACAGATCTGTCAGATCTATGCTGGTAGTAAGATAAAAAATCAGGAAAAATCAGCAGGTTGCTGCCAGTTTGCAAATCTGAGCTTTTTGTTGAAAATCCAAAAAATTTGCAAAAGTGCCCGAATCGAAAATTTTTCTTCTGAGAGTCATAGATCTGGGCTTTTTACATATCTTTAGTTCGCTGAGTTTTTACAGAAATCATTATTTTTCCGTAGATCTGAGTTTTGACTGTTTTCTAAAAAAGTTTGAAACCCTCTGAAAAAGTCCAAATCAGATCCGAAAATCAGCTTACTATCTTCCCCACCATCTTATCCTCATTTTCATCTGTCATTTAACCGCAATCGGTTTCTGAAGAGGATAATTTTTAATATCCAGAAAAGTGCGTGCTGCTGGTTTTTGTCAGAAAAACCAGAAAATCAGCAAGTACACCCAAAAATAAAGTTTAAATCTGCGCTGTAATATTGCAGATCTGAAAGGTACACTGGCGAGTGAACCTTTTACGCGCAGCAGGAGAGCCCGAGGAGAAGCTGATCCTACTTTCGATCTGCTTCAGAGGCACAATTTCAGCGTAACACCGGCACGTTTTTCAGCGCTAAGCTCAGCTAGCCGGTCATCCAGGAGTGTCTCACCTTCACAAAGAAAAGGTCTGTTACCAGAAGCATCTACATCCCTTTGTAGTGCCTTGCTGCTCAGTGGAACCACCCTTCCAGCTCGTGTGCTTTTTCCAGCTTTTCAAATGGCGGTACCATGGGGAAATGCTATGGGCCCTCTCGCACTGCCACATCCAGTTCACGCACTCCCTCACGGAAATCGAAAGAATTTTCCTAAATTCGACGGGAGCGGAAATCAAAGCACGGATTCCCACATATCTGCTTTCATTATGTCATGCAGTATCTTGGACGTGACTCATGAAGATGTGTCAGTTCGCCTTTTTCTGGAAACCCTACAAGGGCCTGCAGCTGAATGGTTTCAGCATTTGCCGGCCGGATCTATCACCAGTTGGGCAACTTTGCGGGACGCTTTTGAAGACAGGTATAAGCCCTCAGAAGATGCGTTCACTTTATTATCACGAATCACTCATCTGAAGAAGGAGGCAAACGAGACCATGCGCGATTTTATCGCCCGGTTCAATGCTCTAATCAACCGTGTCCCTACTGCCATGCTTCCAACGCCGGAGAATCAGAAGTGTTTCTTCATGAACGCCATGAGCTCAAAAGTCAGCTTCTTGCTCCTTCAAGAGCGAGTGGCTACTCTACCTCTCGCTCAGGCCGCTGCCATCCGGATAGAAGACAATTTGATAATATCTGGCGAATTGAAAAAGGAATCATCAAAGCCTAAGTCCTTGGGCCCTTCACCCACCACTTCGTCTGACCCAGCATTCCAAAAAATGGCGAATGATTTGCTCGCATTGAAGAAGCAGTTGGCCCAGGCTCCTAGTTCCTCATACCGGGATGTTCCAAGAAGGAGTTTTGTTCCTAACCATGCTTCACAAAGGCCGCGTCTACCTGCGACTGCTCCACGGTTGGCGCTTGAAGCTCCTCCGGTCAATGCTTTGGCCGAAGTTGAAGAAGAAGAGCAGTATTATGAAGAACCTTCGTTTCAAGACGAAGATGATCAAGATGTCGGTGAGCCGACTGGCGACTCTACTATTGGATATATGGAGTTTGACGAGGATGAATCTGACGAAGAAGAGAGTACTCAGGGCTACGCAAGCGGACAATCATATGCTGTTTTCACCCGCTCGCAAGGAAAAGAGGCGGAAGTTGCTGCCCACGTACAGAAGGAGAAGGTCGCGTCAAACGCACCTCCAACCATTGCTAGAAGAGGTAATCCTCTTCCTACTCAATTCCCTGTTAAGTCTTTTGCTAAGAAGTCTTTTCCGCCCATCTCTCCTCCAAGTCAGCCCCCTCAAGTTCCTACTAAGATCAGTAATCCCATTCCACCACCGCGAAGTGAAGGACTCATTCCCTCACCAACGCAACCCTTGGCCGCGTTTGATATTATAGATCATGCAAAAAAGACCAAGATCCAAATGTCTGAAGCTGAGTACCTTCAGTCAAACCCCGAACAACTTGTAAGATTGACCAAATACATTCAGAGTCAAGCTGTTTCATCCAAACAGGTTTCCCCAAAAGGAATCCTTTCCACTCCCCCTGAATCCCATATAAATGTTGCTTCAACATCCGCATCAGGCAAAATAGAACCTTTCTATCTCTCTCTCCTAATCAACGGCCATAAGTTGAGCAACTGTATAATTGATTCCGGAGCTTCCGATAACGTCATGCCGGCAAAAGTCGCCCATGCTTTGGGCCTCACTCTTACCAAACCATTCGGCAGATGCTATTCATTGGAGACCAAGCAAGTGCCATTGATTGGCCAAATCAAAGACGCGCAATTTGCGTTTGCGGCCTTCCCGGATAAAAGAGTAAAGATGACCGTCCTTGTCGCTGACATTCCGGCAGCCTATGGAATTCTGTTGGGAAGGAGCTTTTGCAGCGAAGTTGGTGGAGAAATTCACATGGACTGGTCCAAAGCTAGAATCCCAGTCAAAGGCGTAATGCAAACTTTGGAGCCGGAATCCCAAAAGAAATACTTGGTCACTAGCTCTGAAGACCCCAAAGCCCAAATTCTTTTCGAATCATCAGGGTTGGGGAATTACTTCTTATCCACCGAGGCGGATACAAAGGACGTTTTTGTTCAGGAAAAGGATTGTAATAAGATCTGGACCTTGCAATTTGATGGCAGCTGCGCGACTAGTGGATGTGGCGCTGGAGTTGTGCTGATATCTCCCGAGGAGGAGGTAATTCCTCTTTCTTTCAAATTGCAGTTTTTCAACACTAATAATACTGCTGAGTACGAATCTCTGTTACTCGGTATGCAAGCTGCAAAGGAAAGAGGAATAAAAAATCTGAAAGTCCAAGGTGATGCCGAGCTAGTTGTAAATCAGGTCAAAAGGATTTACCAAGTGAAAAATGAAAGGCTCAGGCACTACCGTAATGCGGTATGGGACAGCATTGAGGAATTTGACGCTTTTTCAATAGAGGCCATTCCAAGGGCCCAAAATGACATGGCTGATTCGTTGGCTGTTTCAGCATCTCTCATGCTCCCGCACCCGGGTTTGAAAACGAACAAATACACCATTGAAGTGGTTTTCCGTCCAAGCGTGCCAGACAACTCTCAGCATTGGCAAGTATTCAACGATGATAATCATCTCATTGCCTTTCTAGAAAAAGCAGAAAACTTTGATGAGTTGTATTTTGAAGGATCCACCTCTACGTGCCGTGAATCAATCAACGGCCAAAATCATGAATCAAAAGAGAACGATGGCATATGTCAGCTCAAAGGAAATAAAATTCCGAAGGGCTTGGTTTCTCTGGAACGCTTGTTTGACAGGCACGACCGTTTTGTAAAAAAGAAGAGGCGGGATGATCCTGGCTCATCTCCAGAGACTGAACCAGTCAATATGGGTTCAGAGGCACATCCGCAATTCGTGAACATTGGCAAATGCTGCACGCCTGGAGAAAAGCGAAAGTTTGTCAAGTTGCTGAAGAAATATATGGATGTATTGGCATGGTCCTATGCCGATTTAAAGTCCTTCAAGCCAAAGGACGTTCAGCATGATATACCGCTAAAAGAAGATGCCAAAGCCTTCCGTCAGAAGCAAAGGCATTATAATCCCAAGATTTCGGGCACTATTCAAGCCGAAATTCAGAAGATGCTGGACGCAAGAATCATCTTCCCTATCCATCACAGCACTTGGGTGGCGAACATTGTGCCAGTACGCAAGAAAAACGGTGAAATACGCATCTGCGTAGATTTCCGAAACTTAAATCAAGCTTCGCTGAAAGACAACTACCCTCTTCCCATAATGGATCAAGTTCTGCAAGCGGTGACTGGATCAGAAATGCTGTCTATGCTTGATGGTTTTTCGGGCTATAATCAGATTGAAGTCTCGCCTGAAGATCAATTCAAAACAGCATTCACTACTCCGTGGGGTACGTTTGCCTATAGCAGGATGCCTTTCGGCCTAACCAACGCTGGTGCCACTTTTCAGCGAGCCATGGACTTTGCTTTCAAAGGCATGATGGGAAAGGTCATTGTAGTTTATCTAGATGACTTAACCGTGTTCTCCAAACGACGAAGTGATCATTATGATCATTTGGAACAGGTATTGGCCAGATGCCGAGAACATGGAATTTCCCTTAACCCAAAAAAGTCTGTTTTCGGGGTCACGGAAGGGAAATTGCTAGGCCATGTGGTTAGCAAAGAAGGAACAAAGATTGATGCCGAAAGGGTCAAGGCTATTCAGAGCCTTACTCTGCCCACAAGCAAGACCGGTGTTCATTCTTTCTTCGGAAAGGTGAATTTTCTTAGGCGTTTTGTCCCTGACTTTGCTGAGAAGACTCGCCACATTTTGAACATGATGAAGGGAACACCAACTTTCAGATGGAGTGAAGAAGGGAAAAGATCGTTTGAGGAGATAAAAACTTCTGTTGCTCATGCACCGGTCCTGGTATGTCCGGATTTCTCCAAAGACTTCATTATGTATAGTTACGCCTCCGAACATACTGTTTCTGCAATCCTGATGCAAAAGAACTCGGAGGATATTGAATCTCCAATCGCATTCATGAGTTCTCCTCTCAAGCCTCACGAGTTGAAAATGACTCAATTGGAAAAGCACGCCTTTGCCGTCGTTAAAGCGGTGAAGAGTTTCAGGTATTACATTCTGAACTCGCATACGGTGGTGCTGGTTCCCGACACAGCGGTGAAATCAATTCTAACTCAACAAGAGTTGGGAAGTGTGAGAGGGAATTGGATCGCAAAGGTCCAGGAGTATGACCTGGATATTAAACCAACCAAATTGGTAAGAGGCAAGGGCCTGTGTCAGCTAATGGCTGAAAACAAAGACTCAGATAGCCCTAGAGAGAAAGGAGATTGCACCAACGAAGCGCAAAGCCCTCTGGAGGAGCCTGTTTCTCTACCTCTGGTTCTGTTTGTGGCAACTTGTGACGAATGGTACTCCGACATCGCTTTCTTCCTCACCTACGGCGAATGCCCAGTGCACCTGAATGCAAAGGAGAAGCGTACTATAAAGCTCAGAGCGGCCAAGTATGTTATCTGGGATGACGGTTTATATAAGCGTGGGATAGATGGTATCTTCCTGCGATGTGTTGATAAACTCCAGCAGGTAAGACTACTGGAGAGCTTTCACGATTCAGCCTGTGGAGGTCATTTTTCCTCTTCCGTGACGGCACATAAGATCATTCGAGCCAGGTACTATTGGCCGACGCTCTTTCAAGATGCAGCTACCTGGGTAGCGAAATGCGAGCCTTGCCAGCAGTTTGTTGGTAAGCCCAAATTGGCTGCCTTTCCCCTAAGGCCGGTTATTATCAATGAGCCATTCAAGCAGTGGGGAATCGATTTTATTGGCGCACTCAATCCCCAATCGAGTGCCGGACATAGCTATGTCCTTACAGCAACTGATTACTTCACCAAGTGGGTGGAAGCCATACCAGTTAAGCATGCCACTTCTGAGGTGGTTTGCAGTTTTATCAAGGAAAATATCATTGTCAGGTTCGGCATCCCGAACAAAATCGTTGCTGATAATGCTTCTAACTTCTCCTCCCGAGAAGTTATTAGTTTTTGTTATGAATATGGAATAACTTTAGCCCATGCTTCGGATTACTACCCGCAAGGAAATGGTCAGGCGGAATCCAGCAATAAGAACCTAGTGACCATTATACGGAAGCTGGTGGAATCAAACCAGCGAATGTGGCACAAGGCTTTGTACGACGCTTTGTGGGCAGACCGTATTACTCCCAAGAGATCTCTCGGCATGTCACCTTTTCAAGTGTTATATGGCACTGATGCCGAGCTTCCCATTTCAGCGGAACTTCCTGCTCTTCGCTTGGCACAAGCTATCGAAGATGAAACTTTTCAAAGTTCTCTAGAGAAGAGAATCATGTACCTTGCGGAACTTGAAGAAAAGAGAGTAAGGGTGGTCGACAGGATCACTGAACATCAGAATCACGTGAAGAAGCTTTTCGACAAGAAGGCCAAGCAGAGGGATTTTGAAGTGGGAGATCTTGTCCTTCTCTGGGACAAGCGAAGAGAGCCAAAGGGTATGCATGGAAAGTTTGACTCCTTGTGGAGAGGGCCCTTCAAAATCAAACAACTCAATGGAGAGAATAGTTTCTATCTCTCGTATCTGGATGGAGCTGAACTCCCGCTTCCCTACAGCGGGCAACATCTCAAGATCTTCAGGAAGTAGAGCTTGCTCTCTTCTTTGTACAGTTTATTTTGGTTGTGTGTTTGCTTTCGTCGCGTGTTTGCTTTCGTTTGTTGTGTGTTTCCTTTGTTCTCCCTCCGGTCCCCCTTGTTTTTGACTCCGTACCCAATGGATAGGCACATGTGATCTGGGATTCTCTACCCCTGAGTTTACTCAAGGATAGTCCCCAGGAGGAGCCAGCTGTTATCCCGTAAAATTGACAAGGGCAATTTTACCGATAACCATACCGAAAATTTTTGTCTTGATCCCTCGATAGGGATCCCTCGCGTTCGAAACGATTTAAAATTCCTTCTCGGGAAATCTAGCTTTCGAACTTAGTCTTTTTGAGCCTTTTTGGCTGGGCGCATGGATTTGCACTGTAACACCACATTTTGGTGCGCCCCTTTAAAAAGCCTTTGGCGCATGGTTTCCCATGTCAACACGTCTTTCGGTGCGCCAAAGCATGTTAAGCCTTATTTGCGTGCGCCGAGGCGCATGCGCCTCGATGTTGACATATCATTTGTCGCGCCTCTTTTCCATGCGCCAAAAGGCGCATGTATTTTCCTTGTTACACCACGTTTTGGTGCGCCCAAGGGCGCACATAAATTCATGTCGACAACTCGTTTGATGCGCCAAAGTCGCACCCATTCTCCTGTTGTCAGTTACTTCCATGCGCCAAAGGGCGCATGCTTTCCTCTGTCGACAGTCGTTTTCGCGCGCCTTTTCAAATAGTGGGTGGCGCATTTATGACAAAGTTTTGTTATATATAACAGTGCCCGCCCTGTCATTTTCATTCCATTTTGACAAGCACGTGATCGCTCTGGATTTGTCAGCTCTGCCCTGTCGCCGTCATTGCTCTGTGGACCCACTCGCCACAAATTTTCGATATATATTCGAGGTAGGTGGTTCTCCTGGTTTGTTTTTGAAAGCTTTCACGTTCTTGGTCTGTGTTTTCTCTCGTTCGAGCTTATTTCTTTAGCGGGTCTGTTTGTTGCTTGCATGGTCTGTCTCTTTAATGGCTAGCCGGCCTTGTTGGGCTTGTTTCTCCCCTGTCCTGTCGGATTCGTCTTTTCCTACTCCTTTCCTCTTTCCGGATTTGTTGGAAAAAGGGGGGTGGTTTCGCATCAGCGCCATCTGAGATCCTCCTTATAAAAACCTTGTCATACCAAGCCTCCTTTCGGGTGGAAGATTGAGTTGAAAAACGACTAAATGATTAAGTGTTCTCCATGGCGCACTGTTGCGTCATGTTGCAATGAAGACAGTCGCGCCCCTCGGCGCGTCTACCCAGCATGCTGCAGTTAAAAATCATGCGCTCTTAGGCGCACCCTTTCGGCCTGTAACACGCTCAAAACCCGCGCCTCCTTCATCCCTTTGGCGCGTCTTTTTCCCATGTCGCACAATCTGCCCATGCGCCAAAGGGCGCACCAAATATCAATGTAGCATGCATTTCCTGTGCGCCCTTCTATAAAATGCAGTCTGCTTCATCCATGCGCCATGCGCCTTTGGCGCCAATTTTACCTCTGTTGCGTCCTTTTCCTGTGCGCCTTGTCTATTCAGCCTGTTATATACATTTTCCATGCGCCCTGCGCCCCGAGCCTTAAAAGTTCTAACTCTTTCTTCTGCTAGCGTTCCCATTGAAAATCAAATGACTAATTCAAGCTTCTTGGATTGGGTTTCACTCCTCCTACGTGCAGATCATCAGATAAGCCTTGAAGAACACATGTCTACCTCAAGCAAGAGACCCGCCAAACCAAGAGGAAAAGCTAAGCTAACAGAGGAAGAAATGAAGTATAAGTACCAAAGGGTTAGAATGCCCGAATCTCAGGCGGAATGCAATATGGATGTCAGAGATTCTGAACTGGGCCACATTGACATGGACGAATTCTGGGTGAGAACTCAGAAAGTAACAAGAAGCCCCTGGATGGATAAATTGATGGGTAGTGCTCTACATTTCGCCGGTGGGATTCCAGTCAGCGCTATTAATAATGAGTTCATAATGGTGGTTGCCCAATCTTACAACAAGGACACCAGGTGTGTCGAAAATAGTAAGGGAGAAGTGGTCATTGACCTCACCACTCGCCATTTTGAAAAGATTCTTGGCATCCCTCATCACCGAAGCTTCGTGGCCGTTACCCAAGAAGAATGTGTCAAGACCTGGGAGGACAATGAGGACCTATGCATGCAATTAATGAATGAAGTCTACCTCAAAAATAAGAAGGTAGTGACCCGGTGGCCCCAGACTATCCACCGAAGCGACTTCTCCGAAGAACTCAGTGACACCATCACTTTCCTGAGCAGAGTCTTCGGGCTTTCAGACGCCCACTACTTCCATAAATGGATGCTGCGGTACCTGGAGACGATGAACAAAAATTTGCCCGATCAGCGCTTCTGCTGGGGGGAAATAATAAGCAGCGCCATTTCTGAGCAGCTACAACAGTTTGCCACAACAGGAGTGTTTCATATGAACTCCTACGTAGTGTATGCTGCAGCGTCTGAAAGGGACTATCCAGGGCTGCACCGAAGTGGAACTTGGCCTCAGGCCAAGATATATGAATACTACCCAGAGCTAAAGCTGGAGAATAGCATCCAACACTTTTCAAAAATCAATGATGCTTTCTTCTACCATATTATATGCATGCTGCGACCAAAGTTGACTCATGGCCGCACAATTAAGAATACTGTTTCTGCTGTGGAAAAGTGGGGGGCCTTGTTCACCCAATTTCCCACATTCACCTATCTGAGGGCGGTTAACTTCTTGGGCGAGCCCACTAGGTTGCCAAGGTATGCTGGACCAAAGCTGGTTCTATTGGAATTGTCAAGGCAGCTGGTCACATATCATGAGAAGTGCCAGAAGAGAAAGAAGGGTGGAACTCCTTTCCCCCTCACAGTAGGCCGATACACTTGTTCCAGCTATCACAAGGCGAAGGAGATGTTTGCCGAGCTAGAATTGCTCAATCTAAAGCATGATTTCCCAGCAAGGCCTACATTCGACCCAAGAGGCTGCTTGCCAAGGGCTAAGCTTGATCCTATCCATGTCCCTCAAATTGAGGACATTTACATTGACGTCATCCATGAGGTGGCACTCAGGAGACAGGATCACTCCCGCTTAGCATTGGCAGAAATTATTCAGTATGGAGTGGCCATCGTCCCCAAAGGCTTCCAAACTTCGGAAGATGAAGTAGACAAGGTGTATAATAACACAGATGGGGACAATTGGCCCTTCCCGGCCATTGATAGAAGCAAGGCTCCTCAGACAATTGAGGAGAGGGTCAAAGAAACCATGCGGAGAACGGAGCTCTGGTGCCGTATGAATGGATTGATCTACCTCGGCGTAGATTTTATAACTTCTCCTTTGGGTAATGCGCCTCCAAGATCAAAGAAGCAGCTAAAAGGCAAGGGTGCAGTAGGTGAATCAAGCACCAGTCAGGAGGAAGCCCCTGAAAGTCCTCTTCCCTCGGAGCCTGAACAAGTCATAACTTTGGAAGAGGAGTTCATGGAGGACGTTCCCGAAGGCCCATCCACTCAGGATGTCGGCGTTGCTACGACTACGGAGGTTCCTTCTGTCCCTTCTTCTTCTCTTCCTCTCCTTCCCCAGGTGTCAGCAACCACTCCTTTGGTTGTGTCCTCTCCCCCTTCTTCTACCCTTTCCCCTGCCTCTTCATCCATCTTCTCCTCTCTTGCTGATTTGTCTCCTTCCATTTCTTCTCTCCTTTCCGGGCTCCCTTCCCTTCCTATGTCTTCTGCAGCCCCGGTTTCCCTTCCTCCCGTGGACACCTCCGCGGCTATTCTTTCAATGCCACCGCCGCGTGTCTCCACGTTCTTCCCCTCTTCTACTGTTGCTGCCTCCCCCTCTGTCTCTGGTCCTTCTTCAATAGGACCAGCTTGGATCTCTCAGCAGCTGAGCCAGCCAAAGAGGAAAGTCCCCATCGCTCCGATGGACTTTTCGGTTATTCCGGCTAAAGGAGCAAAGAAGCACAAGCCGGTTACACGCTTCTCAAAGAGCGCTGCAGGTGAGAGAGTCCTGGAAATAGCTTACCCCGATCCCACCAAAGAGAAAGAAGATCTGTCTCCAGCAGATTTCACAGTGACCCAAGTCACAATGGGGACGTCCTCTGAAAGTCTCCAGGGGGAAGCTCGTTCCGCGATTGATGCACTTTGTGAAAAGCTTCAAGAAGCCAAAGAAGAGAAAAGGCTGCTGAAAGAACAGAATAAATACCTGCTTCAGGCCTTACAGAAGATGGGAAGTGCACCTCCCACAACTGCCGCCGAGACTCCTGAGCTGCTCAGTCAGGACAAGATCAATGAATATTCAAAGATCGGTGAGCAGGGCATGGCTGTTTCTGCTTGGAGAAGTCAGATTCTCAAAGATAGCGAAAAGGTAATCGCCGAATATATCAGCTTATCCCTGAACATTGAAAAGGCGAATAAGGAGCTCCAAGCATTAGCAGTCCCGATATCAGAAGAGTTAGAAAACGCTAGACTCCAACACGAGGCCTTCCAACAGATGTTCGACTGTTCAGTCGAAGATTTGGTCAAGTTCGGAGTATTCGGTCACCCAAGGACCCTCAACAAGACTATGTCCACTCTGGACTATCGGATAGATCAGCTCGAGTTTGTGTTAGAAAAAATAGATAAGGTGAAGGAAGAGGCCCTGGATGCGATGTATCAAATGGAGAAAATTGTTTTATCCATGAATCCAGGGTTGCTCACTCCTTCCCTCACCTTAAGAACGGCTGATGATACTATCCGGATTTTCAAGGAGTTAGCTTCTCAAGGAACAGGGCCAGAAGTCACGTTTGATACCGAATCCATCAATAACCTGCTGGCTTGCAGGGACTTCATCGGTTTCCTGATTGAGGCGGAGAAAGATTATTCCAAACTTCCCGAAAAGCTTGTAGAAGAGCGGGAAACTTGCGAAGTAATCAGTGATCGGCACAAGGATCCATCACAGGATCAGTTCGGGCCAATGATCAGCAAGTTCTTGGAATACCGCGCTCAGTTCCACATCTCATCTCCTGAGCAGCATCAGAAGCAGGCGACCCCTTTTCGGCCGCAGGACGATGATGATGACTAGCTTCTTCTTCTTCCTCTTCTTCTTCTTCCTCTCGCTATTCTCCGACTTTCTTTTCGCAATATCTCAAGTATGTTGGTGCCAACGATGACATCATCCATGTTGCATCATGGGATGATGTCATCCACTCAAAAATGTAAAAGTCAACATGACTTTAGATATTTTGTAAATATCTTGTAGATAAGTGGTTGGCTCCATTTTGCCTTCTCTCTCTCTCATCTTCTATAAATACAAGAATACTTGTTGTATTCTGGGTGAACATTTTTCAGATAGAAATAGAAGTGAGGAGAGAAAGACTTTGAGCTTTCTTGTAACAGAGAAGAACAGTAATATAATTATTCAGACTTTGTGCTCAATAGCTGTGTTATACATTAGATCTTTCTTACGTTAGATCTGTATGTGTTTGATCTGTTAGATTCACATCTACTTTTCCGTCATTTGTTTATCAGTATTGTTTTGTTTATTTATGCAAGTAGGTTTGGCTCTGTTTACTACCAAGCCCAAAGCATAGATCTTCTGACCCTTCCGCTTTGGAACTCATTTCTTTTCTTCCTTCGGATCTGTTCTTTCTCTTCTCCTTTTATTCCTTTCTCTTCGCAGCCTAGAACGCTCTACTGGGATGAGATCCCAACCCCCGAAGGCAGAATCTGTGAGACTTGCATAGGTTCCTGCTAGTAGAAGTAGCAATAAACCAGTTTCGCTTTGCTGTCTCAAAGAGGGGCTAAGCCCTGCAACACCGTTGGCCCGTTTATCCATAGATCTGTCCGCGCGACAGATTTTCGCGAAATCGTGTTCCAATCAGATTGGAAATGGAAAGTTAATTAGACATCTGCAAAACCTTTTGTAAGATGACAACAATCTCAATAGTTACTGTCATAATTGAACTCTCTTCATTTTCCCACGATGTGAATGACACCATTCATACCATTGATGCAACTATTAAAGCTTGCTCTCAAGCATGGAGTATCATGGATCTTGTTGAGAATTTTGACAGAGAAGCAGCCCTAGGAAAGGCTGCTGACAATCTACTTCAAGATCTGGCAAAGAGAGGCGAATTGCTCCATTACCATCTCGGAATGGGCAGTTCACTTGACAAGTCCTTAGAATCCGCAAGAGCAGCTATAGAAAAAATTTCTGAGAAAGGCAAAAACATAGCCGAAACATACCGCAGAAGAAGTTGGAATGAGGTAGTAGCAGGGTACAGTTTATGGAGGATATGTGTGAGTATGGATCTTGAAGAGTTCAACAAGGTAGAGGGAATCATTGATGAACTGGTGAGGATGTTGGCGGATGTGATAGAGTCATGCACAGCCAAGGAAGTGGACGTAATAATGGAAGAGACTAAAAAATGGGCAACCACTGCGGAGGAAGAACACATTTGGAAAGCTGCATACGTCGCTGGAAATTTGAAGGGCGTCAGTGAAAAAGTGGGATGGATGTTAACTCGGAGTGAGAAAACGACGGAAGCTCAGAATAATGGCTCATTAAAAGCTTCGACAAAGACGACTGGAATTCCTACTCTGGTGAAGCGGGCAACATTTCAGATTTGCTAAGCATAGCTAATTTTACAAGAGATTTATTTTTGTAGATTTCGTTTGTTAAGCCTCTTTCGGCTTCAATTATTATAATTTACTTGAAATAATGTGTCTCATACAGACTGTAGACTAGTATGTCCTGATATCTAAGTTTTTGGACTTCTTTTCTCATCTGTAATAAGGAATTTATAGATAAAGTTATAAAATTATTAATTATTTGTAATCATGTGTAAATGATTATCAATTTTAAATATGGGTCGGTATCATGATCACAAAATTTTTTGATATATCAAATAAGAAATATATTAATAAATTTCCTAGATCCATCTTATTAAGAATGATTAATTAAAAAAAATAAAAAAAAAAACACAAAACGTAGAAAATTAATTTCTGGGTTTATTCAAGTTTTTCGAGATCCAAACTACATTTTTCTGTGTTACAGCATTCTCGTTTCGTGTGTAGAAAACACTCATTGAAATTTGTAGCCCCTAGTGATATGGTATGGCCGTACGAGGGCTTAAAGCTTGTGATTCCTACTAGTAGGTGATTACCTCCAACCCCCTTTCATTTTATTTGTGTGGTGAAGGCAAGAGCATTTTATTATGTTTAGTGGCAACTAAAATAAATAGTAGAGCATAATATTGAAAAGCTTGTATCTTTTGATTGGTAACTCAGATTTGAGTGTCATTTTTTGCAAAAGTGCTTGTTTTTTATGCTCTTTCCATTGGAAATATTTATTTTGAGAATCACACTATAATTATAAAGTTCCATATTGTAACACACACTCATTATAAAGTGCAAAATTATGGGGAGGCTCTTGTTGTATTACTTGGGGGTCTTGCTTCTTTGCTTGGTTCTTGCATTTCTTTTGGTGATTTTTTGAGAATGGTGTCTCTATTTACTTCTACATTAAATCATGTTAAGCCATTAACAACACATAATTACCACACATATAAACCAAGAATGGAAACAATAATTAAGGCGGAAAGGATCATATGCTGTTTTCAACCCACCCGCTGGCAAGGAAAAGAGGCGGAAGTTGCTGCCCACGTACAGAAGGAGAAGGTCCGCGTCAAACGCACCTCCACCATTGCTAGAAGAGGTAATCCTCTTCCTACTCCAAATGATAATCCTTCCAATTGTTAAGTCTTTTGCTAAGAAGTCTTTTCCGCCCATCTATCCTCCAAGTCAGCCCCCTCAGTTCCTACTAAAATCAAGTAATTCCCATTCCACATAACCGCGATAGTGAAGGACTTCATTCGGTCACCAACGCAACCCTTGGCCGCGTTTGATATTATAGATCATGCAAAAAAGACCAAGATCCAAATGTCTGAAGCTGAGTACCTTCAGTCAAACCCCGAACCACTTGTAAGATTGACCAAATACATTCAGAGTCAAGCTGTTTCATCATCAAACAGGTTTCCCCAAAAGGAATCCTTTCCTCCCCCTGATCCCATATAAATTGTTTGCATTCAAACATCCGCATCAGCTTTCAAAATAGAAACCTTTCTATCTCTCTCTCCTAATCAACGGCCATAAGTTGAGCAAACTGTATAATTGATTCCGGAGCTTCCGATAACGTCATGCCGGCAAAAGTCGCCCATGCTTTGGGCCTCACTCTTACCAAACCATTCGCAGATGCTATTCATTGGAGACCAAGCAAGTGCCATTGATTGGCCAAATCAAAGACGCGCAATTTGCGTTTGCGGCCTTCCCGGATAAAAGAGTAAAGATGACCGTCTTGTCGCTGACATTTCCGGCAGCCTATTTGGATTCTGTTGGGAAGGAGCTTTTGCAGCGAAGTTGGTGGAGAAATTCACATGGACTGGTCCAAAGCTAGAATCCCAGTCAAAGGCCTAATGCAAACTTTGGAGCCGGAATCCCAAAAGAAATACTTGGTCACTAAGCTCTGAAGACCCCAAAGCCCAAATTCTTTTCGAATCATCATGGTTGGGGAATTACTTCTTATCCACCGAGCGGATAAAAGGACGTTTTTTGTTCAAGAAAAGGATTGTAATAAGATCTGGACCTTGCAATTTGATGGCAGCTGCGCGACTAGTGGATGTGGCGCTGGAGTTGTGCTGATATCCTCCCGAGGAGGAGGTAATTCCTCTTTCTTTCAAATTGCAGTTTTTCAACACTAATAATACTGCTGAGTACGAATCTCTGTTACTCATTATGCAAGCTGCAAAGGAAAGAGGAATAAAAAAATCTGAAAGTCCAAGGTGATGACCGAGCTAGTTGTAAATCAGGTCAAAGGATTTTTACCAAGTGAAAAATGAAAGGTCAGGACCACTGAGCCACCTATGTCACTACGGAAGAGAAAAATGGAATGCAGTCAAAAAATTTGACCATTTTGGGCAGAAAAGTTGTCCAAGATCACTGGGCCAACCAAATTTCAACACTAATAATGGTGAATGGCTGATTTTCAATGGCTGAATCCAGTCCACATTTAGCCTGGTTCAGGGAGGCTCTAATTCATCACCCGGGTGGAGAAAAGAAAAAACCATTTTTATTCCAATTGGAAAAGTGAGTTTTCTTAAAGCTAGGTGAATTCTCTGATAGTTGTTTCAACCTGGCTACATTGCCAAAAGGATTTCAACAGATTTTTCAAGCCACTGAAAACGAATTGCCAAGCGGATCCACACCATCAAATGAATTGGCACAATGATTTGACGCTTGTTTCAATCAAGGCCATTCCAGGAAGCCTCATGCTCGAAACTTCGCATCCGCATAAACGTGCTAACAAAAGGTCTTAATGAGGGCAATGAAAGTTGAAATTCCACCATTGAATTTGGCTTTTTCACTCCCCAAGCGTGGCTAACAACTCTCAGCAAGAATTGGCAACAATTCCACGATGATAATCTCTATTCTTTTAAGCCTTTCTAGATGCAAAATTAGACCCATTGGTTAATTATAAAGATTTTGACTTAGACCTTGGTTTTTAAGGATCCACCTAGCGAAAACGTGCCCGTCATTTTCAATCACGGCCAAAATCATGAATCAAAAAAGAACATGGCATATGTCAGCTCAAGGAAATAAAATTCGAAGGGCTAGATGGTTTCTCTGGAACGCTTGTTTGACAGGCACGACCGTTTTTCCTAAAAAAGAAGAGCGGGATGATCCTGGCTCATCCCCAGAACCTGAACCAGTCAATATTGGTCTTTCAGAGGCACATCCGCAATTCGTGAACATTGGCCCCATGCTGCACGCCTGGAGAAAAGCGAAAGTTTGTCAAGTTGCTGAGAAAATATTGGATGTATTGGCATGGTCCTATGCCGATTTAAAGTCCTTCCCAAAGGACGTTCAGCATGATATACCGCTAAAAGAAGATGCCAAAGCCTTCCGTCAGAAGCAAAGGGCATTATAATCCCAAGATTTCGGGCACCATTCAAGCCGAAATTCAGAAGATGCTGGACGCAAGAATCATCTTCCCTATCCATCACAGCACTTGGGTGGCGAACATTGTGCCAGTACGCCAAAAAACGTTGAAATACGCATCTGCGTAGATTTCTGAAAACTTAAATCAAAGCTTCGCTGAAAGACAACTACCCTCTTCCCATAATGGATCAAGTTCTGCAAGCGGTGACTGGATCAGAAATGCTGTCTATCTTTGATGGTTTTTCGGGCTATAATCAGATTGAAGTCTCGCCTGAATGATAAAAATTCAAAACAGCATTCACTACTGGTCCGTGGGGTACGTTTGCCTATAGCAGGATGCCTTTCGGCCTTAACCAACGCTGGTGCAATACATTTTTTCAGCGAGCCATGGACTTTGCATTCAAAGGGCATGATGGTCCAGGTCTTGTAGTTTTATCAGATGAGCCTTGAAAATTTCTCCAAAGACGAAGTCATTCATATTATGATCATTTGAACATCCTCCGAAGTGCCACATGCCAGAACATTTTTGGAATTTCCCTTTAATCCCATGAGTAGCCAACCCCAAAAAGGTCTATTTTGGCAATGGGGTAATTGTGAAGGGAAAAATTGCAACCATGTGTAATGGGGCAAAAGGTAACAAATGATTGAATAACCGACCAAGATCAAGGCTATAAAGATCTAGATCCCCAATCAAGCTTGGAACTAGAAATTTCATTATTTTCATCGGAAAGGTGAAATCAGATCAGGCATTTGTCCCTGACGTCTTTGGAGAAATAAGAACCCCTATCATTTTCATGGTTTCCCCAAATCCAAAGTGTTGGGACAAACACTTAACACGTACTCCATTGCATCATTAGTTTGAACTCAAGCAACCCAGGATGTTTCATCTGAAAAAATTGATTTCATTTTTTGAATTCAATGTTGAGCCCATATAGTTATAACAGTACAATTAGGAAGATCTGGTTATCAGAGAGATGGAAAAACTTTTAGTTTCCTCTGATATTGTTGAAAGGTCCTAAACTCGAGTCCTTTTCTTAAAGACCCTGACCCCCCCCCCCCCCTAGGAAAAGTCAGCCCCTCTATGACCCCCCCCCCCCCCAATCCCCCCCCCCCCCCCCCCCCCCCCCCCCCCCCCCCCCCCCCCCCCCCCCCCCCCCCCCCCCCCCCCCCCCCCCCCCCCCCCCCCCCCCCCCCCCCCCCCCCCCCCCCCCCCCCCCCCCCCCCCCCCCCCCCCCCCCCCCCCCCCCCCCCCCCCCCCCCCCCCCCCCCCCCCCCCCCCCCCCCCCCCCCCCCCCCCCCCCCCCCCCCCCCCCCCCCCCCCCCCCCCCCCCCCCCCCCCCCCCCCCCCCCCCCCCCCCCCCCCCCCCCCCCCCCCCCCCCCCCCCCCCCCCCCCCCACCCCCCCCCCCCCCCCCCCCCCCCCCCCCCACCCCCCCCCCCCCCCCCCCCCCCCCCCCCCCCCCCCCCCCCCCCCCCCCCCCCCCCCCCCCCCCCCCCCCCCCCCCCCCCCCCCCCCCCCCCCCCCCCCCCCCCCCCCCCCCCCCCCCCCCCCCCCCCCCCCCCCCCCCCCCCCCCCCCCCCCCCCCCCCCCCCCCCCCCCCCCCCCCCCCCCCCCCCCCCCCCCCCCCCCCCCCCCCCCCCCCCCCCCCCCCCCCCCCCCCCCCCCCCCCCCCCCCCCCCCCCCCCCCCCCCCCCCCCCCCCCCCCCCCCCCCCCCCCCCCCCCCCCCCCCCCCCCCCCCCCCCCCCCCCCCCCCCCCCCCCCCCCCCCCCCCCCCCCCCCCCCCCCCCCCCCCCCCCCCCCCCCCCCCCCCCCCCCCCCCCCCCCCACCCCCCCCCCCCCCCCCCCCCCCCCCCCCCCCCCCCCCCCCCCCCCCCCCCCCCCCCCCCCCCCCCCCCCCCCCCCCCCCCCCCCCCCCCCCCCCCCCCCCCCCCCCCCCCCCCCCCCCCCCCCCCCCCCCCCCCCCCCCCCCCCCCCCCCCCCCCCCCCCCCCCCCCCCCCCCCCCCCCCCCCCCCCCCCCCCCCCCCCCCCCCCCCCCCCCCCCCCCCCCCCCCCCCCCCCCCCCCCCCCCCCCCCCCCCCCCCCCCCCCCCCCCCCCCCCCCCCCCCCCCCCCCCCCCCCCCCCCCCCCCCCCCCCCCCCCCCCCCCCCCCCCCCCCCCCCCCCCCCCCCCCCCCCCCCCCCCCCCCCCCCCCCCCCCCCCCCCCCCCCCCCCCCCCCCCCCCCCCCCCCCCCCCCCCCCCCCCCCCCCCCCCCCCCCCCCCCCCCCCCCCCCCCCCCCCCCCCCCCCCCCCCCCCCCCCCCCCCCCCCCCCCCCCCCCCCCCCCCCCCCCCCCCCCCCCCCCCCCCCCCCCCCCCCCCCCCCCCCCCCCCCCCCCCCCCCCCCCCCCCCCCCCCCCCCCCCCCCCCCCCCCCCCCCCCCCCCCCCCCCCCCCCCCCCCCCCCCCCCCCCCCCCCCCCCCCCCCCCCCCCCCCCCCCCCCCCCCCCCCCCCCCCCCCCCCCCCCCCCCCCCCCCCCCCCCCCCCCCCCCCCCCCCCCCCCCCCCCCCCCCCCCCCCCCCCCCCCCCCCCCCCCCCCCCCCCCCCCCCCCCCCCCCCCCCCCCCCCCCCCCCCCCCCCCCCCCCCCCCCCCCCCCCCCCCCCCCCCCCCCCCCCCCCCCCCCCCCCCCCCCCCCCCCCCCCCCCCCCCCCCCCCCCCCCCCCCCCCCCCCCCCCCCCCCCCCCCCCCCCCCCCCCCCCCCCCCCCCCCCCCCCCCCCCCCCCCCCCCCCCCCCCCCCCCCCCCCCCCCCCCCCCCCCCCCCCCCCCCCCCCCCCCCCCCCCCCCCCCCCCCCCCCCCCCCCCCCCCCCCCCCCCCCCCCCCCCCCCCCCCCCCCCCCCCCCCCCCCCCCCCCCCCCCCCCCCCCCCCCCCCCCCCCCCCCCCCCCCCCCCCCCCCCCCCCCCCCCCCCCCCCCCCCCCCCCCCCCCCCCCCCCCCCCCCCCCCCCCCCCCCCCCCCCCCCCCCCCCCCCCCCCCCCCCCCCCCCCCCCCCCCCCCCCCCCCCCCCCCCCCCCCCCCCCCCCCCCCCCCCCCCCCCCCCCCCCCCCCCCCCCCCCCCCCCCCCCCCCCCCCCCCCCCCCCCCCCCCCCCCCCCCCCCCCCCCCCCCCCCCCCCCCCCCCCCCCCCCCCCCCCCCCCCCCCCCCCCCCCCCCCCCCCCCCCCCCCCCCCCCCCCCCCCCCCCCCCCCCCCCCCCCCCCCCCCCCCCCCCCCCCCCCCCCCCCCCCCCCCCCCCCCCCCCCCCCCCCCCCCCCCCCCCCCCCCCCCCCCCCCCCCCCCCCCCCCCCCCCCCCCCCCCCCCCCCCCCCCCCCCCCCCCCCCCCCCCCCCCCCCCCCCCCCCCCCCCCCCCCCCCCCCCCCCCCCCCCCCCCCCCCCCCCCCCCCCCCCCCCCCCCCCCCCCCCCCCCCCCCCCCCCCCCCCCCCCCCCCCCCCCCCCCCCCCCCCCCCCCCCCCCCCCCCCCCCCCCCCCCCCCCCCCCCCCCCCCCCCCCCCCCCCCCCCCCCCCCCCCCCCCCCCCCCCCCCCCCCCCCCCCCCCCCCCCCCCCCCCCCCCCCCCCCCCCCCCCCCCCCCCCCCCCCCCCCCCCCCCCCCCCCCCCCCCCCCCCCCCCCCCCCCCCCCCCCCCCCCCCCCCCCCCCCCCCCCCCCCCCCCCCCCCCCCCCCCCCCCCCCCCCCCCCCCCCCCCCCCCCCCCCCCCCCCCCCCCCCCCCCCCCCCCCCCCCCCCCCCCCCCCCCCCCCCCCCCCCCCCCCCCCCCCCCCCCCCCCCCCCCCCCCCCCCCCCCCCCCCCCCCCCCCCCCCCCCCCCCCCCCCCCCCCCCCCCCCCCCCCCCCCCCCCCCCCCCCCCCCCCCCCCCCCCCCCCCCCCCCCCCCCCCCCCCCCCCCCCCCCCCCCCCCCCCCCCCCCCCCCCCCCCCCCCCCCCCCCCCCCCCCCCCCCCCCCCCCCCCCCCCCCCCCCCCCCCCCCCCCCCCCCCCCCCCCCCCCCCCCCCCCCCCCCCCCCCCCCCCCCCCCCCCCCCCCCCCCCCCCCCCCCCCCCCCCCCCCCCCCCCCCCCCCCCCCCCCCCCCCCCCCCCCCCACCCCCCCCCCCCCCCCCCCCCCCCCCCCCCCCCCCCCCCCCCCCCCCCCCCCCCCCCCCCCCCCCCCCCCCCCCCCCCCCCCCCCCCCCCCCCCCCCCCCCCCCCCCCCCCCCCCCCCCCCCCCCCCCCCCCCCCCCCCCCCCCCCCCCCCCCCCCCCCCCCCCCCCCCCCCCCCCCCCCCCCCCCCCCCCCCCCCCCCCCCCCCCCCCCCCCCCCCCCCCCCCCCCCCCCCCCCCCCCCCCCCCCCCCCCCCCCCCCCCCCCCCCCCCCCCCCCCCCCCCCCCCCCCCCCCCCCCCCCCCCCCCCCCCCCCCCCCCCCCCCCCCCCCCCCCCCCCCCCCCCCCCCCCCCCCCCCCCCCCCCCCCCCCCCCCCCCCCCCCCCCCCCCCCCCCCCCCCCCCCCCCCCCCCCCCCCCCCCCCCCCCCCCCCCCCCCCCCCCCCCCCCCCCCCCCCCCCCCCCCCCCCCCCCCCCCCCCCCCCCCCCCCCCCCCCCCCCCCCCCCCCCCCCCCCCCCCCCCCCCCCCCCCCCCCCCCCCCCCCCCCCCCCCCCCCCCCCCCCCCCCCCCCCCCCCCCCCCCCCCCCCCCCCCCCCCCCCCCCCCCCCCCCCCCCCCCCCCCCCCCCCCCCCCCCCCCCCCCCCCCCCCCCCCCCCCCCCCCCCCCCCCCCCCCCCCCCCCCCCCCCCCCCCCCCCCCCCCCCCCCCCCCCCCCCCCCCCCCCCCCCCCCCCCCCCCCCCCCCCCCCCCCCCCCCCCCCCCCCCCCCCCCCCCCCCCCCCCCCCCCCCCCCCCCCCCCCCCCCCCCCCCCCCCCCCCCCCCCCCCCCCCCCCCCCCCCCCCCCCCCCCCCCCCCCCCCCCCCCCCCCCCCCCCCCCCCCCCCCCCCCCCCCCCCCCCCCCCCCCCCCCCCCCCCCCCCCCCCCCCCCCCCCCCCCCCCCCCCCCCCCCCCCCCCCCCCCCCCCCCCCCCCCCCCCCCCCCCCCCCCCCCCCCCCCCCCCCCCCCCCCCCCCCCCCCCCCCCCCCCCCCCCCCCCCCCCCCCCCCCCCCCCCCCCCCCCCCCCCCCCCCCCCCCCCCCCCCCCCCCCCCCCCCCCCCCCCCCCCCCCCCCCCCCCCCCCCCCCCCCCCCCCCCCCCCCCCCCCCCCCCCCCCCCCCCCCCCCCCCCCCCCCCCCCCCCCCCCCCCCCCCCCCCCCCCCCCCCCCCCCCCCCCCCCCCCCCCCCCCCCCCCCCCCCCCCCCCCCCCCCCCCCCCCCCCCCCCCCCCCCCCCCCCCCCCCCCCCCCCCCCCCCCCCCCCCCCCCCCCCCCCCCCCCCCCCCCCCCCCCCCCCCCCCCCCCCCCCCCCCCCCCCCCCCCCCCCCCCCCCCCCCCCCCCCCCCCCCCCCCCCCCCCCCCCCCCCCCCCCCCCCCCCCCCCCCCCCCCCCCCCCCCCCCCCCCCCCCCCCCCCCCCCCCCCCCCCCCCCCCCCCAACCCCCCCCCCCCCCCCCCCCCCCCCCCCCCCCCCCCCCCCCCCCCCCCCCCCCCCCCCCCCCCCCCCCCCCCCCCCCCCCCCCCCCCCCCCCCCCCCCCCCCCCCCCCCCCCCCCCCCCCCCCCCCCCCCCCCCCCCCCCCCCCCCCCCCCCCCCCCCCCCCCCCCCCCCCCCCCCCCCCCCCCCCCCCCCCCCCCCCCCCCCCCCCCCCCCCCCCCCCCCCCCCCCCCCCCCCCCCCCCCCCCCCCCCCCCCCCCCCCCCCCCCCCCCCCCCCCCCCCCCCCCCCCCCCCCCCCCCCCCCCCCCCCCCCCCCCCCCCCCCCCCCCCCCCCCCCCCCCCCCCCCCCCCCCCCCCCCCCCCCCCCCCCCCCCCCCCCCCCCCCCCCCCCCCCCCCCCCCCCCCCCCCCCCCCCCCCCCCCCCCCCCCCCCCCCCCCCCCCCCCCCCCCCCCCCCCCCCCCCCCCCCCCCCCCCCCCCCCCCCCCCCCCCCCCCCCCCCCCCCCCCCCCCCCCCCCCCCCCCCCCCCCCCCCCCCCCCCCCCCCCCCCCCCCCCCCCCCCCCCCCCCCCCCCCCCCCCCCCCCCCCCCCCCCCCCCCCCCCCCCCCCCCCCCCCCCCCCCCCCCCCCCCCCCCCCCCCCCCCCCCCCCCCCCCCCCCCCCCCCCCCCCCCCCCCCCCCCCCCCCCCCCCCCCCCCCCCCCCCCCCCCCCCCCCCCCCCCCCCCCCCCCCCCCCCCCCCCCCCCCCCCCCCCCCCCCCCCCCCCCCCCCCCCCCCCCCCCCCCCCCCCCCCCCCCCCCCCCCCCCCCCCCCCCCCCCCCCCCCCCCCCCCCCCCCCCCCCCCCCCCCCCCCCCCCCCCCCCCCCCCCCCCCCCCCCCCCCCCCCCCCCCCCCCCCCCCCCCCCCCCCCCCCCCCCCCCCCCCCCCCCCCCCCCCCCCCCCCCCCCCCCCCCCCCCCCCCCCCCCCCCCCCCCCCCCCCCCCCCCCCCCCCCCCCCCCCCCCCCCCCCCCCCCCCCCCCCCCCCCCCCCCCCCCCCCCCCCCCCCCCCCCCCCCCCCCCCCCCCCCCCCCCCCCCCCCCCCCCCCCCCCCCCCCCCCCCCCCCCCCCCCCCCCCCCCCCCCCCCCCCCCCCCCCCCCCCCCCCCCCCCCCCCCCCCCCCCCCCCCCCCCCCCCCCCCCCCCCCCCCCCCCCCCCCCCCCCCCCCCCCCCCCCCCCCCCCCCCCCCCCCCCCCCCCCCCCCCCCCCCCCCCCCCCCCCCCCCCCCCCCCCCCCCCCCCCCCCCCCCCCCCCCCCCCCCCCCCCCCCCCCCCCCCCCCCCCCCCCCCCCCCCCCCCCCCCCCCCCCCCCCCCCCCCCCCCCCCCCCCCCCCCCCCCCCCCCCCCCCCCCCCCCCCCCCCCCCCCCCCCCCCCCCCCCCCCCCCCCCCCCCCCCCCCCCCCCCCCCCCCCCCCCCCCCCCCCCCCCCCCCCCCCCCCCCCCCCCCCCCCCCCCCCCCCCCCCCCCCCCCCCCCCCCCCCCCCCCCCCCCCCCCCCCCCCCCCCCCCCCCCCCCCCCCCCCCCCCCCCCCCCCCCCCCCCCCCCCCCCCCCCCCCCCCCCCCCCCCCCCCCCCCCCCCCCCCCCCCCCCCCCCCCCCCCCCCCCCCCCCCCCCCCCCCCCCCCCCCCCCCCCCCCCCCCCCCCCCCCCCCCCCCCCCCCCCCCCCCCCCCCCCCCCCCCCCCCCCCCCCCCCCCCCCCCCCCCCCCCCCCCCCCCCCCCCCCCCCCCCCCCCCCCCCCCCCCCCCCCCCCCCCCCCCCCCCCCCCCCCCCCCCCCCCCCCCCCCCCCCCCCCCCCCCCCCCCCCCCCCCCCCCCCCCCCCCCCCCCCCCCCCCCCCCCCCCCCCCCCCCCCCCCCCCCCCCCCCCCCCCCCCCCCCCCCCCCCCCCCCCCCCCCCCCCCCCCCCCCCCCCCCCCCCCCCCCCCCCCCCCCCCCCCCCCCCCCCCCCCCCCCCCCCCCCCCCCCCCCCCCCCCCCCCCCCC
This sequence comes from Taxus chinensis, assembly GCA_019776745.2. Classification (NCBI taxonomy): domain Eukaryota; kingdom Viridiplantae; phylum Streptophyta; class Pinopsida; order Cupressales; family Taxaceae; genus Taxus; species Taxus chinensis. The sequence goes on along the minus strand of CM034151.1, from coordinate 901,932,681 downwards.
CCCCCCCCCCCCCCCCCCCCCCCCCCCCCCCCCCCCCCCCCCCCCCCCCCCCCCCCCCCCCCCCCCCCCCCCCCCCCCCCCCCCCCCCCCCCCCCACCCCCCCCCCCCCCCCCCCCCCCCCCCCCCCCCCCCCCCCCCCCCCCCCCCCCCCCCCCCCCCCCCCCCCCCCCCCCCCCCCCCCCCCCCCCCCCCCCCCCCCCCCCCCCCCCCCCCCCCCCCCCCCCCCCCCCCCCCCCCCCCCCCCCCCCCCCCCCCCCCCCCCCCCCCCCCCCCCCCCCCCCCCCCCCCCCCCCCCCCCCCCCCCCCCCCCCCCCCCCCCCCCCCCCCCCCCCCCCCCCCCCCCCCCCCCCCCCCCCCCCCCCCCCCCCCCCCCCCCCCCCCCCCCCCCCCCCCCCCCCCCCCCCCCCCCCCCCCCCCCCCCCCCCCCCCCCCCCCCCCCCCCCCCCCCCCCCCCCCCCCCCCCCCCCCCCCCCCCCCCCCCCCCCCCCCCCCCCCCCCCCCCCCCCCCCCCCCCCCCCCCCCCCCCCCCCCCCCCCCCCCCCCCCCCCCCCCCCCCCCCCCCCCCCCCCCCCCCCCCCCCCCCCCCCCCCCCCCCCCCCCCCCCCCCCCCCCCCCCCCCCCCCCCCCCCCCCCCCCCCCCCCCCCCCCCCCCCCCCCCCCCCCCCCCCCCCCCCCCCCCCCCCCCCCCCCCCCCCCCCCCCCCCCCCCCCCCCCCCCCCCCCCCCCCCCCCCCCCCCCCCCCCCCCCCCCCCCCCCCCCCCCCCCCCCCCCCACCCCCCCCCCCCCCCCCCCCCCCCCCCCCCCCCCCCCCCCCCCCCCCCCCCCCCCCCCCCCCCCCCCCCCCCCCCCCCCCCCCCCCCCCCCCCCCCCCCCCCCCCCCCCCCCCCCCCCCCCCCCCCCCCCCCCCCCCCCCCCCCCCCCCCCCCCCCCCCCCCCCCCCCCCCCCCCCCCCCCCCCCCCCCCCCCCCCCCCCCCCCCCCCCCCCCCCCCCCCCCCCCCCCCCCCCCCCCCCCCCCCCCCCCCCCCCCCCCCCCCCCCCCCCCCCCCCCCCCCCCCCCCCCCCCCCCCCCCCCCCCCCCCCCCCCCCCCCCCCCCCCCCCCCCCCCCCCCCCCCCCCCCCCCCCCCCCCCCCCCCCCCCCCCCCCCCCCCCCCCCCCCCCCCCCCCCCCCCCCCCCCCCCCCCCCCCCCCCCCCCCCCCCCCCCCCCCCCCCCCCCCCCCCCCCCCCCCCCCCCCCCCCCCCCCCCCCCCCCCCCCCCCCCCCCCCCCCCCCCCCCCCCCCCCCCCCCCCCCCCCCCCCCCCCCCCCCCCCCCCCCCCCCCCCCCCCCCCCCCCCCCCCCCCCCCCCCCCCCCCCCCCCCCCCCCCCCCCCCCCCCCCCCCCCCCCCCCCCCCCCCCCCCCCCCCCCCCCCCCCCCCCCCCCCCCCCCCCCCCCCCCCCCCCCCCCCCCCCCCCCCCCCCCCTTGGCAAAAGAAATTATTCAGTATGGAGTGGCCATCGTCCCAAGGCTTCCAAACTTCGGAAGATGAAGTAGACAAGGTGTATAATAGCACAGGATGGGGACAATTTTTGGGGGGTGGGGGGGGGGGGGCCCCCGTCCCGGACATTGATAAGAAGCAAGGCTCATCAGACAATTGAGAGAGAGAGGGTCAAAAGAAACCATGCGGAGACGGAGGATCTCGTGCCGTATGAATGGATTGATCTATCTTGGCGTAGAATTTATAAACTCTCCTTTGGGTTAAGCGCCTCCAAAGATCAAAGAAGCAGCTAAAAGGCAAGGGTGCAGTAGGTGAATTCAAGCACCAGTCAGGAGGAAGCCCTGTGAAAGTACCTCTTCCCTCGGAGCGGCTGAACAAGTCATAACTTTGGAAAGAGAGTTCATTGGAGGATGTTTCCCGAAGGCCCATCCACTCAGGATGTCGTTAGTTGCTACAAATACGGAGGTTCCTTCTGTCCCTCTTCTTCTCTTCCTCCCCTTCCTCATGTGTCGCAACCATCCTTTGGTTGTTCCTCTCCCTTCTTCTACCCTTTCCCTGCCTCTGCATACATCTTCTCCTCTCTTGCGATTTTTGTCTCCTTCCATCTTCTTCCTTTCGGCTCCGTCCTTCCTTTGTCTTCTGCAGCCACGTTTCCCGCCTCGTGGACACCTCGCGGCTGTTCTTTCAATGCCAACCGCCCTCGTGTCTCCACGTTCTTACCTCTTCTACTGTTGCTGACTCCCCCTCTGTCTCTGGTCCTTCTTCAATAGGACAGTTGGATCTTCAGCAGCTGAGCCAGCATAGAGGAAAGTCCCCATCGGCTCCGATGGACTTTTGCGGTTAGTCCGCGCCTAAAGGAGCAAAGAAGCAAATGAGCGTTACACGCTTCTCAAAGAGCGCTTTGTTGCAGGTGGGGAGAGTCCTGGGGAAAATAGCTTACCCCGATCCCACCAAAGAGAAACGAGATCTGTCTCCAGCAGATTCACAGTGACCAAGTCCCAATGAGGGACGTCCTCTGAAAGTCTCCAGGGGGAAGTCGTCCGCGTTGTTGACGCACTTGTGAAAAGCTCGAGAAGCCACAAAAGAAGAGAAAAGGCTGCTGATAAGAAAGAATAATACTGCTTCAGGCCTTTAAGAAGATGGGAAATGTACCCTCCCACGACTGCCGCGAGACTATGAGCTGCTCAGTCAGGACAAGATCAATGCAATTCAAAGATCGGCGTTGAGCAGGGAGGGCTTGTTTCTGCTTGGTGAAGTCAAGATTCTCAAAGATAGCGAAAGGTAATGCCGAATATATCAGCTTTCCCTGACAATTGAAAAGGCTAACAAGTAACTCCAAGCATTAAGCATTCCCTATATCAGAGGAGTTAGAAAATGCTTAAGACTCCAGCACGAGGCCATTCCACAGATGTTCGACTGTTCGTCGAAGATTTGGTCGAAGTTCGGAGTATTTCGGTCCCACCCAAGGACCCTAAACTAAACAAGACTATGTCCCACTCTACTATTCCCCCACGGATAGAGATCACTCGCGTTTTGTGGTTAGAAAAAATAGATAAGGTGAAGGAAGAGGCCCTGATGCGATGCCATAAATGAGAAAATTGTTTTATAATCCCTGAATCCAGGGTTGCTCACTCCTTCCCTCACCTTAAGAATGGGCTGATGATACTATCCCCGATTTTCAAGGAGTTTGCTCTCAAGGAACAGGTCCAGAAGTCACATTTGATAACCAGAATCCATCAATAACCTGCGTGCTTGCAGGGACTTCATCGGTTTCCTAATTGAGGCGGAAAAATATTATTCCAAACTTCCCGAAAAGCTTGAAGAAGAGCGGGAACTTGCGAGGCTATCAGTGATCGGCACAAGGATCCATCACAGGATCAGTTCGGGCCAATGATCAGCAAGTTCTTGGAATACCGCGCTCAATTCCAAATAGCATCACCTGAGCAGTATCAGAAAACAAGCTACCCCTTTTTCGGCTGCAGGATGATGATGACGACTAACTTCTTCTTCTTCTTCTTCCTCTCGCTATTTCTCCGACTTTCTTTCCACCTATCTCAAGTATGTTGGTATAATTGATGACATCATCCATGTTGCATCATGGGATGATGTCATCCACTCAAAGATGTAAAAGTCAACATGACTTTAGATATTTTTGTAAATATCTTGTAGATAAGTGGTTGGCTCCTTTTTGCCTCTCTCTCTCTCATCTTCTATAAATACAAGAATACTTGTTGTATTCGGTGTGAACATTTTCAGATAGAAATAGAAGTGAGGAGAGAAAGACTTTGAGCTTTCTTGTAACAGAAAAGAACAGTTAATACAATTATTCAGACTTTGTGCTCAATAGCTGTGTTATACAGTTAGATCTTTCTTACGTTAGATCTGTATGCGTTGATCTGTTAGATTCAATATCTACTTTCCTTCATTTGTTTATCAGATTGCTTTGTTTATTTATGCAAAGTAGGTTTTGGCTCTGTTTACTACCAGCGCCAAAGCATAGATCTTCTGACCCTTCCGCTTGGAACTCATTCTTTTCTTCCTTCGGATCTTCTTTCTCTTCTCCCTCTTTATTCCTTCTCTTCGCAGCCTAGAACGCTCTACTGGGATGAGATCCCAACCCCCGAAGCCAGAATCTGGAGACTTGCATAGGGTTCCTGCTAGTAGTAGAGTAGCAATAAACCAGTTTCGATTTGCTGTCTCAAAGAGGGGGCTAAGCCCTGTCCACACCGTGGGCCCGTTTATCCATAGATCTGTCCGCGCGACAGAGTTTCGGACCAACAGTTTTTGGACTTCCGCTGGGGGGATCAAACAGACAGACACTGTCAGATCTATGGCTGGTAGTAAATAAAAAATCAGGAAAACTTCAGCAGGTTACTGCCAGTTGGCAAATCTGAACTTTTTGTTTGAAAACCCCAAAAATTTGCAAAAGTGCCCGAATCGAAAATTTTTCTTCTGAGGAGTCATAGATCTGGGCCTGTTACCTATCTTTAGTTCGCTGAGTAAGTTTACAGAAATCATTATTTTTTTGTAAGATCTGAGTTTTGGCTGTTTTTCTAAAAAAGTTCAAACCCTCTAAAACGTAAAAAATCAGCATCCGGAAAATCAGGCTTACCTATCTTCCCCACCATCTTATCCTCATTTTCATCTGTCATTTAACCGCAATCGGTTTCTGAGAGGATAATTTTTAATATCCAGAAAGTGCATGCTGCTGGGTTTTTTGTCACAAAAAACCAGAAATCAGCAAGTACACCCACAAATGAAGTTAAATCGCGCTGCGCTGTAATATTGCAGATCTGAAAGGTCCACTGGCGAGTGAACCTTTTACGCGCGGCAGGAGAGCCCGTGGAGAAGCTGATCCTACTTTCGATCTGCTTCAGAGACATAATTTCAGCATACACACCGGCACGTTTTTCAGCGCTAAGCTCAGCTAGCCGGTCATCCAGGAGTGTCTCACCTTCACAAAGAAAGGTCTGTTACAAGGAGCATCTACATCCCTTTGTAGTGCCTTGCTGCTCAGTGGAACCACCCTCCCAGCTCGTGTGCTTTTCCCAGTTTTCCAAATGGCGGTACCATGGGGAAATGCTATGGGCCCTCTCGCACTGCCACATCCAGTTCACGCGCTCCCTCACGGAAATCGAAAGATTTTCCTAAATTCGACGGGAGCGGAAATCAAAGCACGGATTCCCACATTTCTGCTTTCATTATGTCATGCAGTATCTTGGACGTGACTCATGAAGATGTGTCAGTTCGCCTTTTTCTGGAAACCCTACAAGGGCCTGCAGCTGAATGGTTTCAGCATTTGCCGGCCGGGTCTATCACTAGTTGGGCAACTTTGCGGGACGCTTTTGAAGACAGGTATAAACCTTCAGAGGATGCATTTACTTTATTATCACGAATCACTCATCTGAAGAAGGAGGCAAACGAGACCATGCGCGATTTTATCACCCGGTTCAATGCTCTAATCAACCGTGTCCCCACTGCCATGCTTCCAACGCCGGAGAATCAGAAGTGTTTCTTCATGAACGCCATGAGCTCAAAAGTCAGCTTCTTGCTCCTTCAAGAGCGAGTAGCTACTCTACCTCTCGCTCAGGCTGCTGCCATCCGGATAGAAGACAATTTGATAATATCTGGCGAGTTGAAAAAGGAATCATCAAAGCTTAAGTCCTTGGGCCCTTCGCCCACCACTTCGTCTGATCCAGCATTCCAAAAGATGGCAAATGATCTGCTTGCATTGAAGAAGCAGTTGGCCCAGGCTCCTAGTTCCTCGTACCGGGATGTTCCAAGAAGGAGTTTTGTTCCTAACCATGGTTCACAAAGGCCGCGTCTACCTGCAACTGCTCCACGGTTGGCGCTTGAAGCTCCCCCGGTCAATGCTTTGGCCGAAGTTGAAGAAGAAGAGCAGTATTATGAAGAACCTTCGTTTCAAGATGAAGACGATCAAGATGTCGGTGAGCCGACTGGCGACTCCACTATTGGATATATGGAATTTGACGAGGAAGAATCTGACGAAGAAGAGAGTACTCAGGGCTATGCAAGCGGACAATCATATGCTGTTTTCACCCGCTCGCAAGGAAAAGAGGCGGAAGTTGCTGCCCACGTACAGAAGGAAAAGGTCGCGTCAAACGCACCTCCAACCATTGCTAGAAGAGGTAATCCTCTTCCTACTCAATTCCCTGTTAAGTCTTTTGCTAAGAAGTCTTTTCCGCCCATCTCTCCTCCAGTCAGCCCCCTCAAGTTCCTACTAAGATCAGTAATTCCCATTCCACCACCGCGAAGTGAAGGACTCATTCCTTTCCCAACGCAACCCTTGGCCGCATTCGATATTATAGATCATGCAAAAAAGACCAAGATCCAAATGTCTGAAGCTGAGTACCTTCAGTCAAACCCCGAACAGCTTGTAAGATTGACCAAATACATTCAGAGTCAAGCTGTTTCATCCAAACAAGTTTCCCCCAAAAGGAATCCTTTCCACTCCCCCTGAATCCCATATAAATGTTGCTTCAACATCCGCATCAGGCAAAATAGAACCTTTCTATCTCTCTCTCCTAATCAATGGCCATAAGTTGAGCAACTGTATAATTGATTCCGGAGCTTCCGATAACGTCATGCCGGCAAAAGTCGCCCATGCTTTGGGCCTCACTCTTACCAAACCATTCGGCAGATGCTATTCATTGGAGACCAAGCAAGTGCCGTTGATTGGCCAAATCAAGGACGCGCAATTTGCGTTTGCGGCCTTCCCGGATAAAAGAGTAAAGATGACCGTCCTTGTCGCTGACATTCCGGCAGCCTATGGAATCCTGTTGGGAAGGAGCTTTTGCAGCGAAGTTGGTGGAGAAATTCACATGGACTGGTCCAAAGCTAGAATCCCAGTCAAAGGCGTAATGCAAACTTAGAGCCGGAATCCCAAAATAAATACTTGGTCACTAGCTCTGAAGACCCCAAAGCCCAATTCTTTTCGAATCATCAGGGATGGGGAACTACTTCTTATCCACCGAGGCGGATACAAAGGACGTTTTTGTTCAGGAAAAGGATTGTAATAAGATCTGGACCTTGCAATTTGATGGCAGCTGCGCGACTAGTGGATGTGGCGCTGGAGTTGTGCTGATATCTCCCGAGGAGGATGGTAATTCCTCTTTCTTTCAAATTGCAGTTTTTCAACACTAATAATACTGCTGAGTACGAATCTCTGTTACTCGGTATGCAAGCTGCAAAGGAAAGAGGAATAAAAAATCTGAAAGTCCAAGGTGATGCCGAGCTAGTTGTAAATCAGGTCAAAAGGATTTACCAAGTGAAAAATGAAAGGCTCAGGCACTACCGTAATGCGGTATGGGGCAGCATTGAGGAGTTTGACGCTTTTTCAATAGGAGCGATTCCGAGAGCCCAAAACGACATGGCTGATTCGTTGGCTGTTTCAGCATCTCTCATGCTCCCACACCCAGGTTTGAAGACGAACAAGTACACCATTGAAGTGGTTTTCCGCCCAAGCGTGCCAGACAACTCTCAGCATTGGCAGGTATTCAACGATGATAATCACCTTATTGCCTTTCTAGAAAAATCAGAAAATTTTGATGAGTTGTATTTTGAAGGATCCACCTCTACGTGCCGTGAATCAATCAACGGCCAAAATCATGAATCAAAAGAGAACGATGGCATATGTCAGCTCAGAGGAAATAAAATTCCGAAAGGCTTGGTTTCTCTGGAACGCTTGTTTGACAGGCACGACCGTTTTGTAAAAAAGAAGAGGCGGGACGATCCTGGCTCATCTCCAGAAACTGAACCAGTCAATATAGGTTCAGAGGCACATCCGCAATTCGTGAACATTGGCAAATGTTGCACGCCAGAAGAAAAGCGAAAGTTTGTCAAGTTGCTGAAGAAATATATGGATGTATTGGCATGGTCCTATGCCGATTTAAAGTCCTTCAAGCCAAAGGACGTTCAGCACGACATTCCCTTGAAAGACGATGTCAAAGCCTTCCGTCAGAAACAGAGGCACTATAATCCCAAGATTTCGGGCACCATTCAGGCCGAAATTCAGAAGATGCTGGACGCAAGAATCATCTTCCCTATCCATCACAGCACTTGGGTGGCGAACATTGTGCCCATACGCAAGAAAAACGGTGAAATACGCATCTGCGTAGATTTCCGAAACTTGAATCAAGCTTCGCTGAAAGACAACTACCCTCTTCCCATAATGGATCAAGTTCTGCAAGCAGTAACTGGATCAGAAATGCTGTCTATGCTTGATGGTTTTTCAGGCTATAATCAGATTGAAGTCTCGCCTGAAGATCAATTCAAAACAGCATTCACTACTCCGTGGGGTACGTTTGCCTATAGCAGGATGCCTTTTGGCCTAACCAACGCTGGCACCACTTTCAGCGGGCCATGGACTTTGCTTTCAAAGGCATGATGGGAAAAGTCATTGTAGTTTATCTAGATGACTTAACCGTGTTTTCCAAACGACGAAGTGATCATTGTGATCACTTGGAACAGGTATTGGCCAGATGCCGAGAACATGGAATTTCCCTTACCCCAAAAAAGTCTGTTTTCGGGGTCACGGAAGGGAAATTGCTAGGCCATGTGGTTAGCAAAGAAGGAACAAAGATTGATGCCGAAAGAGTTAAGGCTATCCAAACCTTACTCTGCCTACAAGCAAGAATGGTGTTCATTCTTTCTTCGGAAAGGTGAACTTTCTTAGGCGTTTTGTCCCTGATTTTGCTGAGAAGACTCGCCACATACTGAACATGATGAAAGGGTCACCCACTTTCAGATGGAGTGATGAGGGGAAAAGGTCATTTGAGGAGATAAAAACTTCTGTTGCTCATGCACCGGTCTTGGTATGTCCGGATTTCTCCAAGAACTTCATTATGTACAGCTATGCATCCGAACACACTGTTTCTGCAATCCTGATGCAAAGGAACTCGGAGGATATTGAATCTCCAATCGCATTCATGAGTTCTCCTCTCAAGCCTCACGAGTTGAAAATGACTCAATTGGAAAAGCACGCCTTTGCCGTCGTTAAAGCGGTGAGAGTTTCAGGTATTACATTCTGAACTCGCATACAGTGGTGCTGGTTCCCGACACAGCGGTGAAATCAATTCTAACTCAACAAGAGTTGGGAAGCTTGAGAGGGAATTGGATTGCAAAGGTCCAGGAATATGACCTGGATATCAAACCCACCAAGCTGGTAAGAGGCAAGGGCCTGTGTCAGCTAATGGCTGAAAACAAAGACTCAGATAGCCCTAGAGAAAAGGGAGATTGCACCAACGAAGCGCAAAGTCCTCTGGAGGAGCCTGTTTCTCTACCTCTGGTTCTGTTTGTTGCAACTTGTGACGAATGGTACTCCGACATCGCTTTCTTCCTCACCTACGGCGAATGCCCAGTGCACCTGAATGCAAAGGAGAAGCGTACTATAAAGCTCAGAGCGGCCAAGTATGTCATCTGGGATGACGGTTTATATAAGCGCGGGATAGATGGTATCTTTCTGCGATGTGTTGATAAGCCCCAGCAAGTAAACTGCTGAGAGTTTTCACAATTCGGCTTGTGGAGGCCATTTCTCTTCTTCCGTGACGGCACATAAGATCATTCGAGCCAGGTACTACTGGCCGACGCTCTTTCAAGATGCAGCTACCTGGGTAGCGAAATGCGAGCCTTGCCAGCAGTTTGTTGGTAAGCCCAAATTGGCTGCCTTTCCCCTAAGGCCGGTTATTATCAATGAACCGTTCAAGCAGTGGGGAATCGATTTTATTGGCGCACTCAATCCCCAATCGAGTGCTGGACATAGCTATGTCCTTACAGCAACTGATTACTTCACCAAGTGGGTGGAAGCCATACCAGTTAAGCATGCCACTTCTGAGGTGGTTTGCAGTTTTATCAAGGAAAATATCATTGTCAGGTTCGGCATCCCGAACAAAATCGTTGCTGATAATGCTTCTAACTTCTCCTCCCGAGAAGTTATTAGTTTTTGTTATGAATATGGAATAACTTTAGCCCATGCTTCGGATTACTACCCGCAAGGAAATGGTCAGGCAGAATCCAGCAATAAGAACCTAGTGACCATTATACGGAAGCTGGTGGAATCAAACCAGCGAATGTGGCACAAGGCTTTGTACGACGCTTTGTGGGCAGACCATATTACTCCCAAGAGATCTCTCGGCATGTCACCTTTTCAAGTGTTATATGGCACTGATGCCGAGCTTCCCATTTCAGCGGAACTTCCTGCTCTACGCTTGGCACGAGCAATCGAAGATGAAACTTTTCAGAATTCTCTGGAAAAGAGAATCATGTACCTTGCGGAACTTGAAGAAAAGAGAGTAAAAGTGGTCGACAGGATCACTGAACATCAGAATCAAGTGAAGAGGCTTTTTGACAAGAAGGCCAAGCAGAGGGATTTTGAAGTGGGAGATCTTGTCCTTCTCTGGGACAAGCGAAGAGAGCCAAAGGGTATGCATGGGAAGTTTGACTCCTTGTGGAGAGGGCCCTTCAAAATCAAACAACTCAATGGAGAGAATAGTTTCTATCTCTCTTATCTGGATGGAGCTGAACTCCCGCTTCCCTACAGCGGGCAACATCTCAAGATCTTCAGGAAGTAGAGCTTGCTCTCTTCTTTGTACAGTTATTTTGGTTGTGTGTTTGCTTTCGTTGCGTGTTTGCTTTCGTTTGTTGTGTGTTTCCTTTGTTCTCCCTCCGGTCCCCCTTGTTTTTGACTCCGTACCCAATGGATAGGCACATGTGATCTGGGATTCTCTACCCCTGAGTTTACTCATGGATAGTCCCCAGGAGGAGCCAGCTGTTATCCCGTAAAATTGACAAGGGCAATTTTACCGATAACCATACCGAAATTTTTGTCTTGATCCCTCGATAGGGATCCCTCGCGTTCGAAACGATTTAAAATTCCTTCTCGGGAAATCTAGCTTTCGAACTTAGTCTTTTTTGAGCCCTTTTGGCTGGGCGCATGGATTTGCACTGTAACACCACATTTTGGTGCGCCCCTTTAAAAAGCCTTTGGCGCATGGTTTCCCATGTCAACACTTCTTTCGGTGCGCCAAAGCATGTTAAGCCTTATTTGCGTACGCCTTAGGCGCATGCGCCTCGATGTTGACATATCATTTGTCGCGCCTCTTTTCCATGCGCCTAAGGCGCATGTATTTTCCTTGTTACACCGCGTTTTGGTGCGCCTAAGGGCGCACAATAATTAATGTCGACAACACGTTTGATGCGCCAAGGTCACACCCATTCTCCTGTTGTCAGTTACTTCCATGCGCCAAAGGGCGCATGCTTTCCTCTGTCGACAGCCGTTTTCGCGCGCCTTTTCAAAAGTGGGTGGCGCATTTATGACAAAGTTTTGTTATATATAACAGTGCGCGCCATGTCATTTTCATTGTTCTTTTTTTTAAAGCACGTGATTGCTCTGGGTGTGTCAGCCCCTGCTCTGTCACTTTCATCGTATTGTGGACCCGCTCAGGAATTTTCGCTATATTTTTAAGGTAAGAGGTTCTTCCCCTTCCCTGTTTTACGTTTTCTGTTCCTTGAGTCTGTTTTTGTCCAGTTTTGGTGTGTGTGCCAGCTTGCTGGCCGGTTTTCATCGTGGTTCGATGTGTTTGAACTTTTTTCCCCCGTGCTGTCCCGTTCATTATCTTCTGTTACTCGTCCTCTCCCTCCCTTTTTCCGGATTTGCTGGAAAAGGGGTCGTTTTATAGCTAACTTGGTCTGTTTACAAGTTTTTTGTAAAAACCTTACTTGTCCAAGTAAAAATTGAAGAGGAAGAGAAAGAGGGAAAGAGGTTTGAGAACTTATTTCACAAGGCGCACCGGCGCGCCTTGTAAACAAACTAAATCACGCGCCCCATGGCGCACCCTGCCATCCTGCTGCAGTCAAGAATCATGCGCCCCTAATCGCACCCTTTCGGCCTGTAACGCGCTCAAAACCCGCGCCTCCTTATATCCCTTTGGCGCATCTTTTACCCTTGTTGCATCCCTCTTCTATGCGCTAAAGGGCGCGCCCAGCTTCCATGCAAAGCAAGAGATATTTGTGCAAGCGTAAAGCCTCCAAGGCGCGGGCGCACCTTCCGTTGCAAATACATGATGTTGTGTCGTTCCCCCATGCGCCGCGCCATATACCTTTGGCGCGCCTTTTTTTCCATGTTGCACAATCTGCCCATGCGCCAAAGGGCGCACCAAACCTCAATGTAACATGCATTTCCTGTGCGCCATTCTATAAAATGCAGTCTGCTTCATCCATGCGCCATGCGCCTTTGGCGCCAATTTTATCTCTGTTACGTCCTTTTCCTGTGCGCCTTGTCTATTCAGCCTGTTATATACATTTTCCATGCGCCCTGCACCCCGAGCCTTAAAAGTTCTAACTCTTTCTTCTGCCAGTGTTCCCATTGAAAATCAAATGACTAATTCAAGCTTCTTGGATTGGGTTTCACTCCTTCTACGTGCAGATCATCAGATAAGCCTTGAAGAACACATGTCTACCTCAAGCAAGAGACCCGCCAAACCAAGAGGAAAAGCTAAGCTAACAGAGGAAGAAATGAAGTATAAGTACCAAAGGGTTAGAATGCCCGAATCTCAGGCGGAATGCAATATGGATGTCAGAGATTCTGAACTGGGCCACATTGACATGGACGAATTCTGGGTAAGAACTCAGAAAGTAACGAGAAGCCCCTGGATGGATAAATTGATGGGTAGTGCTCTACATTTCGCCGGTGGGATTCCAGTCAGCGCTATTAATAATGAGTTCATAATGGTGGTTGCCCAATCTTACAACAAGGACACCAGGTGTGTCGAAGATAGTAAGGATGAAGTGGTCATTGACCTCACCGCTCGCCATTTTGAAAAGATTCTTGGCATCCCTCATCACCGAAGCTTCGTGGCCGTTACCCAAGAAGAATGTGTCAAGACCTGGGAGGACAATGAGGACCTATGCATGCAATTAATGAATGAAGTCTACCTCAAAAATAAGAAGGTAGTGACCCGGTGGCCCCAGACTATCCACCGAAGCGACTTCTCCGAAGAACTCAGTGATACCATCACTTTCCTGAGCAGAGTCTTCGGGCTTTCAGACGCCCACTACTTCCATAAATGGATGCTGCGGTACCTGGAAACAATGAACAAAAATTTGCCCGATCAGCGCTTCTGCTGGGGGGAAATAATAAGCAAGCGCCATTTCTGAGCAGCTACAACAGTTTGCCACAACAGGAGTGTTTCATATGAACTCCTACGTAGTGTATGCTGCAGCGTCTGAAAGGGACTATCCAGGGCTGCACCGAAGTGGAACTTGGCCTCAGACCAAGATATATGAATACTACCCAGAGCTAAGCTGGAGAATAGCATCCAACACTTTTCAAAAATCAATGATGCTTTCTTCTACCATATTATATGCATGCTGCGACCGAAGTTGACTCATGGCCGCACAATTAAGAATACTGTTTTCTGCTGTGGAAAAGTGGGGGGCCTTGTTCACCCAATTTCCCACATTCACCTATCTGAGGGCGGTTAACTTCTTGGGCGAGCCCACTAGGTTGCCAAGGTATGCTGGACCAAAGCTGGTTCTGTTGGAATTGTCAAGACAGCTGGTCACATATCATGAGAAGTGCCAGAAGAGAAAGAGGGTGGAACTCCTTCTTCCCCCTCACAGTATGGCCGATACACTTGTTCCAGCTATCACAAGGCGAAGGAGATGTTTGCCGAGCTAGAATTGCTCAATCTAAAGCATGATTTCCCAGCAAGGCCTACATTCGAACCCAAGAGGCTGCTTGCCAAGGGCTAAGCTTGATCCTATCCATGTCCCTCAAATTGAGGACATTTACATTGACGTCATCCATGAGGTGGCACTCAGGAGACAGGATCACTCCCGCTTAGCATTGGCAGAAATTATTCAGTATGGAGTGGCCATCGTCCCCAAAGGCTTCCAAACTTCGGAAGATGAAGTAGACAAGGTGTATAATAGCACAGATGGGGACATTGGCCCTTCCCGGCCATTGATAGAAGCAAGGCTCCTCAGACAATTGAGGAGAGGGTCAAAGAACCATGCGGAGAACAGAGATCTGGTGCCGTATGAATGGATTGATCTATCTTGGCGTAGATTTTATAACTTCTCCTTTGGGTATGCGCCTCCAAGATCAAAGAAGCAGCTAAAAGGCAAGGGTGCAGTAGGTGAATCAAGCACCAGTCAGGAGGAAGCCCCTGAAAGTCCTCTTCCCTCGGAGCCTGAACAAGTCATAACTTTGGAAGAGGAGTTCATGGAGGATGTTCCCGAAGGCCCATCCACTCAGGATGTCGGCGTTGCTACAATACGGAGGTTCCTTCGGTCCCTTCTTCTTCTCTTCCTCCCCTTCCCTCAGGTGTCATGTCAGCAACGCACTCACATTTGTTGTGTCCTCTCCCCTTCTTCTAACCCTTTCCCTGCCTCTTCTCCATCTTTCTCCCTCTCTTGCTGATTGTCTCCTTCCATTTCTTCTCTCCTTTCCGGGCTCCCTGTCCCTTCCTTTGTCTTCTGCAGCCCCGTTTCCCGGCCTCCCGTGGACACCTCCGCGGCTGTTCTTTCAATGCCACCAGCCGCGTGTCCTCCACGTTCTTTTCCCCTCTTCTACTGTTGCTTTGCCAACTCCCCCTCTGTCTCTGGTCCTTCTTCATAGGACCATTGGATCTCTCAGCAGCTGAGCCAGCCAAAGAGGAAAGTCCCCATCGCTCTGATTGACTTTTCGGTTATTTCCGGCTAACGTGAGCAAAGAGCACAAGCCCGGTTACACGCTTCTCAAGAGCGCTGTGCAGGTGAGAGATCCTGGAATAGCTTACTCCCCTATCCCACCAAAGAGAAGAAGTCTGTCTCAGCAGATTTCATTCACAGTGTATCGTGCAGCGTGCTGAAAGGGCCTATCCAGGGCTGCAACCGAAGTGGAACTTGGCCTCAACCATATATATGAATCACTACCCAGAGCTAAAGCTGGCGAAGTCATCCAACACTTTTCACAATCAATGAGCTTTCTTCTAAACCATATTATATGCATGCTGCGAACGATTTGACTCATGGCCGCACAATTAAGAAATACTGTTTCTGCTGTGGAAAAAGTGGGGGCCTTGTTTCCAGCCAATTTCCCCACATTCACCTATCTGAGGGCGGTTAACTTCTTGGGCGCCCACTAGGTTGCCAAGGTATGCTGGACCAAAGCTGGTTCTGTTGGAATTGTCAAGACAGCTGGTCACATATCATGAGAAGTGCCAGAAGAGAAAGAAGGGTGGAACTCCTTTCCCCCTCACAGTAGGCCGATACACTTGTTCCAGCTATCACAAGGCGAAGGAGATGTTTGCCGAGCTAGAATTGCTCAATCTAAAGCATGATTTCCCAGCAAGGCCTACATTCGACCCAAGAGGCTGCTTGCCAAGGGCTAAGCTTGATCCTATCCATGTCCCTCAAATTGAGGACATTTACATTGACGTCATCCATGAGGTGGCACTCAGGAGACAGGATCACTCCCGCTTAGCATTGGCAGAAATTATTCAGTATGGAGTGGCCATCGTCCCCAAAGGCTTCCAAACTTCGGAAGATGAAGTAGACAAGGTGTATAATAGCACAGATGGGGACAATTGGCCCTTCCCGGCCATTGATAGAAGCAAGGCTCCTCAGACAATTGAGGAGAGGGTCAAAGAAACCATGCGGAGAACAGAGATCTGGTGCCGTATGAATGGATTGATCTATCTTGGCGTAGATTTTATAACTTCTCCTTTGGGTAATGCGCCTCCAAGATCAAAGAAGCAGCTAAAAGGCAAGGGTGCAGTAGGTGAATCAAGCACCAGTCAGGAGGAAGCCCCTGAAAGTCCTCTTCCCTCGGAGCCTGAACAAGTCATAACTTTGGAAGAGGAGTTCATGGAGGATGTTCCCGAAGGCCCATCCACTCAGGATGTCGGCGTTGCTACAACTACGGAGGTTCCTTCTGTCCCTTCTTCTTCTCTTCCTCCCCTTCCTCAGGTGTCAGCAACCACTCCTTTGGTTGTGTCCTCTCCCCCTTCTTCTACCCTTTCCCCTGCCTCTTCATCCATCTTCTCCTCTCTTGCTGATTTGTCTCCTTCCATTTCTTCTCTCCTTTCCGGGCTCCCTTCCCTTCCTTTGTCTTCTGCAGCCCCGGTTTCCCGTCCTCCCGTGGACACCTCCGCGGCTGTTCTTTCAATGCCACCCGCCGCGTGTCTCCACGTTCTTCCCCTCTTCTACTGTTGCTGCCTCCCCCCTCTGTCTCTGGTCCTTCTTCAATAGGACCAGCTTGGATCTCTCAGCAGCTGAGCCAGCCAAAGAGGAAAGTCCCCATCGCTCTGATGGACTTTTCGGTTATTCCGGCTAAAGGAGCAAAGAAGCACAAGCCGGTTACACGCTTCTCAAAGAGCGCTGCAGGTGAGAGAGTCCTGGAAATAGCTTACCCCGATCCCACCAAAGAGAAAGAAGATCTGTCTCCAGCAGATTTCACAGTGACCCAAGTCACAATGGGGACGTCCTCTGAAAGTCTCCAGGGGGAAGCTCGTTCCGCGGTTGACGCACTTTGTGAAAAGCTTCGAGAAGCCAAAGAAGAGAAAAGGCTGCTGAAAGAACAGAATAAATACCTGCTTCAGGCCTTACAGAAGATGGGAAATGCACCTCCCACGACTGCCGCCGAGACTCCTGAGCTGCTCAGTCAGGACAAGATCAATGAATATTCAAAGATCGGTGAGCAGGGCATGGCTGTTTCTGCTTGGAGAAGTCAGATTCTCAAAGATAGCGAAAAGGTAATCGCCGAATATATCAGCTTATCCCTGAACATTGAAAAGGCGAACAAGGAACTCCAAGCATTAGCAGTCCCGATATCAGAGGAGTTAGAAAACGCTAGACTCCAGCACGAGGCCTTCCAACAGATGTTCGACTGTTCAGTCGAAGATTTGGTCAAGTTCGGAGTATTCGGTCACCCAAGGACCCTAAACAAGACTATGTCCACTCTGGACTATCGGATAGATCAGCTCGAGTTTGTGTTAGAAAAAATAGATAAGGTGAAGGAAGAGGCCCTGGATGCGATGCATCAAATGGAGAAAATTGTTTTATCCATGAATCCAGGGTTGCTCACTCCTTCCCTCACCTTAAGAACGGCTGATGATACTATCCAGATTTTCAAGGAGTTAGCTTCTCAAGGAACAGGGCCAGAAGTCACATTTGATACCGAATCCATCAATAACCTGCTGGCTTGCAGGGACTTCATCGGTTTCCTAATTGAGGCGGAAAAAGATTATTCCAAACTTCCCGAAAAGCTTGAAGAAGAGCGGGAGACTTGCGAGGCTATCAGTGATCGGCACAAGGATCCATCACAGGATCAGTTCGGGCCAATGATCAGCAAGTTCTTGGAATACCGCGCTCAGTTCCAAATAGCATCACCTGAGCAGTATCAGAAACAAGATACCCCTTTTCGGCTGCAGGATGATGATGACGACTAACTTCTTCTTCTTCTTCTTCCTCTCGCTATTCTCCGACTTTCTTTTCACCTATCTCAAGTATGTTGGTATAATTGATGACATCATCCATGTTGCATCATGGGATGATGTCATCCACTCAAAGATGTAAAAGTCAACATGACTTTAGATATTTTGTAAATATCTTGTAGATAAGTGGTTGGCTCCTTTTTGCCTTCTCTCTCTCTCATCTTCTATAAATACAAGAATACTTGTTGTATTCGGTGTGAACATTTTTCAGATAGAAATAGAAGTGATGAGAGAAAGACTTTGAGCTTTCTTGTAACAGAAAAGAACAGTAATACAATTATTCAGACTTTGTGCTCAATAGCTGTGTTATACATTAGATCTTTCTTACGTTAGATCTGTATGCGTTTGATCTGTTAGATTCATATCTACTTTTTCGTCATTTGTTTATCAGTATTGCTTTGTTTATTTATGCAAGTAGGTTTGGCTCTGTTTACTACCAAGCCCAAAGCATAGATCTTCTGACCCTTCCGCTTTGGAACTCATTTCTTTTCTTCCTTCGGATCTGTTCTTTCTCTTCTCCCTCTTTTATTCCTTTCTCTTCGCAGCCTAGAACGCTCTACTGGGATGAGATCCCAACCCCCGAAGGCAGAATCTGTGAGACTTGCATAGGTTCCTGCTAGTAGAAGTAGCAATAAACCAGTTTCGCTTTGCTGTCTCAAAGAGGGGCTAAGCCCTGCAACACCGTTGGCCCGTTTATCCATAAGATCTGTCCGCCGCGACAGGTTTTCGAACCAACACATCCCCAAGGCCGCATTAAGCATTTGCCAAAACCTTGATGTCATCCTTAGATCTCTGTCTGATATGATTAATTCTGGTATTCCATGCAACCTGAAGATTTCATGTACAAATATTCTTGCTAGCACTGGTGCATCATCCTTCAAATTACCAGCAATGAAGTGTGCCACTTTGGTCAATTTATCGACTACAACCAGGATAATGTCATGCTTATTTCTTGACATAGGAAATCCTTGAACGAAATCCATCGTTATCACTTGCCATTTATACTATGGAATGCTGTGGGGATACAATAATCAAGAAGGGTGCATATGTTCCGCCTTAACACGCTGACAATCCAAGCAGTGTGTTACAAACTCTGCCACATCCTTTTTCATTCCCTTCCAGAAATATTGCTGCTTAAGATCAGCGGGCATTTTTGTAATGCCAGGGTGTCCAAGAAAAGGTGAATTATGGAATTCAGTTAACAATTTCCCTCTTAAGTCATTTTCCATAGGTATATATACCCTATTTTCGAACCTCAGAATTCCTTCATTATCAAAATGGAATCCCTTATACCTAACGTCCTGCGGGTCTACACCAAGTGCTGATTTGACTTGCTGGAAATAAGGATCTGATTCTAAGGCATCTTTCACCTCATCCTTAAACTGAGTTCTTAATGTTATAAGGGCAGAGATATGCTTCCTTTGACTCAGAGCATCTGCCACTCTATTTTCCTTTCCCTTAACGTAGCTTATATCAAAATCATACTGAGATAGAAATTCTAACCATCTTCGCTACCTTGCATTCAGATTTGGCTGAGTGAAAATATAATTCAGCCCCATATGGTCTGTTTTTAGCTCGAAGGGCTTGCCTAAAAGATAATGCCTCCACATTTGAAGTGCATGAACAATGGCAGCGAGCTTAAGATCATGTGGAGCATAGTTCTGTTCATGTAACTTAAGTTTTCTGCTTTCATAAGTGATGACATGGTTATTCTGTAATAGAATACCTCCAAGGCCTTCTCCTGAGGCGTCTGTTAAAACCATAAAATATCCATTTGGATCAGGTACAATCAAAATAGGTGCTGTAGTTAGCTGTTCCTTTAACTTTTTAAAGGCAGATTCACATTTGTCTGTCCAGACCAATTTATTTTCTTTCTTTTGTAGTGAAGTGATTGGGGCAGTAATTTTTGAAAAGTCCTTAACGAACTTTCGATAATATCTAGCCAAGCCCATGAAGCTCCTCACTTCGTGCACGTTCTTAGGCGCAGGCCACTCCATTATAGCTGTGATCTTTGAAGGGTCAACAGCTATCCCATTTTTTCTTATAATGTGTCCCAAATAATGCACTTCTACATCATAAAAGGAACATTTGGACAGTTTGCCATATAATTTCCTCTTTCTTAAGATTTCCAGCACTATCCTAAGATGTTCTTGGTTCTCTTCGACATTTTTAGAGTATATAAGAATGTCGTCTAAGAATACAAGCACAAACTTGTCTAAGTATTCTTGAAAAATATTGTTCATTAGATTCATGAAGGTGGCAGGTGCATTAGTCAACCCAAAAGGCAACACCATGAACTCATAATGCCCGTACCTCATTCTAAAAGTTGTTTTATGAATATCTTCTTCCTTTATTCTCAGCTGATGGTACCCTGATCGCAGATCTATTTTTGAATAAACTGATGCTCCTCGCATCTGATCAAACAGATCATCAATCCTAGGAAGTGGGTATCGATTTTTAATAGTTTCTTTGTTCAGCATTCTGTAATCAATGCATAGCCTCAAAGTGCCATCCTTTTTCTTTACAAAAATTACCGGCACTCCCCAAGGTGAGACACTTGGTCTTATCAGCCCCTTAGTCATAAGTTATTATAACTTGGCCTTCATCTCTACCAATTCAATGGTAGTCATTCTATAAGGTGCCTTAGATATGGGTTCCGTTCCTGGTTTGATCTCTATTGCGAAGTCAAACTCACGTTTGGGTGGAAGACCTGGCAATTCCTCCAAAAACACATCACAGAAATCCCTCAACAATGGATATCTTTCCATGAAATCATTATCCTCTTCCACATTTTCTGTCACTTTTACTGCATACAAAGTACAGCCTCTATTTTTAGCCCTCTTTAGTTGCATAGCCATCAATTTCCTAACTGCAACTTCCCGTTTTACACCTTGAATGACTACTACTTTCTGCAGGTCATCAAAGCAACAGATTTGTTTTTCATAACAGTCGACCTTTGCCTGATGTTCAGCCAACCAGTTAACTCCAATAATGATATCATATGATCCTAGAGGAGTGACATATAAGTCAACTTCGGTGGAGAAACCAGGCAGATCAAGAATTGACCCAAAAAGGCACATTTCGACTGTATGGGCAGCATTATTCCCATAATGCACTGTCCATGTTTTATCCATTCTTGCAGCCTTTCTTTTTAATTTCATAGCAATTTTAGCAGAAATAAAACATTCTGTAGCTCCAGTATCAAAAAGTATAACTACAGGTGTACCGAATAACTTACCCGTAACTTCTATGGGAGTCACTTACTTTTCAGCTTGTCTGTTAGCTACTGCAGCATGTATCCTATGCCTACTGTCCACGATCATCCTTCTTCAGAGGATAGCGATTCACATAGTGGTCCTTTCCACAGTTGAAGCATCCTCCAGCTGGCCCTTTTCTAGGCTCAAATTTGTTACCAACCTTGAAGTTATCATTCTGGCTTCCATAGGACTTCTGTCTAATGCCATTAACTTTTGTGAAGCTATTCCACACACTATTTATAGGTCTGTTCATCACAGGTTTCTTGTTGTTATCTACAAAAAATTTGTTTTTCACACCAAACCTTTTCCAAGGTCCCATTTTTGGTGTAAGAGACGAAGAAGGATTGGTAATCTTCTTCCTTATCTCTTCCCTGTAAGAAGATATTGCTCTTAATTTCTGTTCCTGTCTGATTGCCTTTTCGACAACTCCATCCATGGTGGTTGGGCCGTGGACATCCACTTCACCACCAATGATGGGATTCAGTCGCATTATGAATTTATGTATTCTGAACTTCTCATCAGCTTGGTACTACGGTACATACTTAAGGAGTTTAGTAAACCCTTCCCAGTATTCCGTCACCGACAGCCTTCCTTGCGACCAGTTCTGAAATTTAGTCATTTTCCTATCAAAATAGAGTTGAGGCAGCCATCGTTGCCTAAAATAACCCTTAAATTGATCCCAAGTTATGTCTGATTTGACAATATTCAGCTCAACCTTACGGTTGTCCCGCCATGATGATGCTTCATGAGAAAGCTGATATGCTCCCCATATCGCTTTAGTCTCTTCGGAGAAGTTTCTTATTGCAAAGTATTTCTCCATTTCACTGAGCCAGTTCTCAACTTCATCCCCAAGGGTTGTTCCATCAAACTTTGGAGGACTTATTCTCTTTATATCATTTGTAATTTTAGCTGGTAATCTTGCCCTTTTATTTTCAGGGGGATTAGGAGCAATTACATTATTATCATCAACACCCAGATTCCCTCCGTTGATGTTGTCCATAGGAGGTAGCTGATCATTTATTTCATCTTCATTCTCCTCCTCTTCATTTCCCATTGAATGATGTTCCAGTAGAGTCAAACGATCCCTCGTATCAAGTAGGGCAGCAAGGATTTCATCTAGATTTTGGGCAGTTGCTGCTTCTCCACCCTGTAATGGGTTATTCGCAGCATTCCATCTTGTCCTGACCATTTTCTGTTCAATAAGAAAATTTAAACCTTATTAATATCATGGACTCATTAGGTCCAAGAGCTGCAACCTTTAGCTCTGATACCAAGATGTAACATCCCCATTTTAAAATACCAGAACAAGGGAAATTTTTTTTTTTTTATATAACGTTCTCTGTTATGAATTATAAAATTCGAACACACGTTCAAGTTTTAACAATTGTTCTCTGCCCAAACAACATAGTTTGGATCACATAATTTCCTTTTAAAACAAATGTTCCCTGTCTGCATATTTACAATATGGGACACACATTCAATGCCATTCAATCTTATAACAGATTCTATATGCTACTGTAAATGACTCGAGGAACTGCCGATCTTGCATTTTCATGGCTTAGAGTTTCAACGATCCTTCATTTCATGACTCGGCAACAACCGATCCTTCATGTTCATTTATGCATAGTATATTATATATACCTGTTCTCATAACCTTTCCTGGTTATCGAAGTGATCCATTTAAAAAGCCTATCTGAATATCTGTTACTAATATTCATCTGACATCCTGCATCTTAAATTAAGTGATAAGGACAACGCAACCGGCAATTACGATACTTTGGCCAAAGATTTTCACATGCTTTGCATGATCATATTCCTGGATGTGATACACATCAATGGAATACGTCCTTCACCTCACTTCACCTGTTATCTAGAATGGTCTTTCCTGGTTCCTACCAGTCCTCTTCATTTAAGGTCAGTTTTAAACTTCCAATTCCAACTAGTAATATGAATGGGTATAGGAAGGCACTCCTGGTAACTAAAGATACGCAGACATACGGTCTCGTTTCCCAATGAATCCGTGTGTCTAGTTATCTTTAGTATTCCAGAGTCACTTCATATACCAGATCATACTCCTATCCCCTACTAAGAGCTTCACATTCAGCCTATGTATTCTTGATGTTTTAATTTGGGAGGGCATTGCAATATGTCAGCTGCAACATTGTGTCGTCATGAAGACCCCATCTTCATGGAGACACCTTACTGTAGCTGGCATATGCCAATGTCCTACAGAATTATCCCATCAAGAATACACATTCTGCTCAAGTGATTTGGATACGATTTAATAATTAAAATCAACTTTTAGCATCCACGCTGATCCCTTGATCCTCGTTTCTGTTACATTTGTACAGGGCTAAGAGGGACTAAATCTGTCCATTAACTTGCTATGCATCTTCTCCTTCATGTCTAAGGGCTCAATTTCCCTACTTGGTTCACTTCGTAATCATTGGATTAAGCGGTCCGTACCGACGGACGTGATAAGTTTAACCTATTAAACTTAGCCAAGATTTTCTCAACTGCAACTAAATTCAGAATATTAACTTATTAGACGTCATTCATACGAGGTATAAATTTTGAGAAATGTATTCATTTGTTCTCCTTAACGTCATATAGTTAAGGTCCATTAGTTGTGGATATACTTATCCTATATCCTTTATTCTGAATTCAGCATACGAGATCATTAATGGAGTTTGAAAGTGAAGTTTGATTATTCCAAAGTTAATTGATATTCCTTAGCTCCTAAGCTAATCCTGAATACCTTCTGATTATGGAATCATATTCTTCCTAATCCTTTTTAATGTCAATTAAAAATTCATCTTTACCCAAGTATGAACTAATTGCATTTTTCAACTTAAAAGTTGCATTTAGGTAAGAATAGATATCAGTTTCCATTTAGCATCAATCCAAGGAAAAATAAACAAATCCAAATCAAGAAATAACATTATATTTCTAGTTTAGACAACAAAATCAAACTGATATAATTATTAAAATAACACACATGTAATTGTATTCAATATTTCATGTCATAATCTGTACATTTTCCAATCCAGCTGATTAGGCATGGTTTACATAAAACATCCATACAACTCATAGATAGAAGAATATATTTTCTTATTTTCACAATTCCTCGAAGAGGAATAAAAGTGACAATTACAATACATCATCAACAAATCAAGAAGCATCAGAAAACAGCCAAGTATTCATTCTAATCAAATTGAATCTGCAAAATGAATTCCACGGGTCAGTTCAATGAACTGAGCATATTAAGCACTTATCCTTAAAATAAGGTGCTTCAACTAACTGTCTCAATAAAAGAACCCTGCTTTTATGAAGTGACAGTTAAACATCATTCAAGAAATAGGCACAAAAGAAAGATCAGCATAACAACTGAACTATAAAAATATCATCACAATCAGCCAAGGAACTGCTGTCCCATTTCCACATAATTGTTACAAGTATCAATTCACAATATTTGAAAGGTTAGGAATACAAGTAGCTTACAGCAGATATAACACACTGTTATCCTTTCCATGCCTTTTAATAACAATGAATGCAAAGGATGAAACTAACTAAAATGTAAATCCATTACTTTCCTTTCAGTTCATGCATCATATTAGAATCCAAGTAATCAAGTACAGACAAGAAAGCGAACAGCAATGCAGATAGTTTCTCCTATCTAAGAACTACAAAATTCATTATTCACGAATTACAACTTTCCTATTGAATGAAAGAAGAAAAGGTTATTTTTCCAAGTCATTCATCCATATCTCTATTTCTTTCCACATGACTGTCCTAACAATGGAATCCGAATGAGAGACAAATCCAGATAACAGTTCAGAGTGAAACTTACAAAATCCATTCGGAATTCACTTTCCGGTAGCAAGAATAATTTCATTCATGATCAGATTTAAATGAAAACAGGGAAGAACTTATCGTTCTTATCAATACTTCACTTAATTCTGGTTCATACGAATACCAAAACAGGTTAGTAAGACATCGTATTCATCATAGAACAAGCAATATCAAGATGCACACTATGTAATTGCTGTACTAGAATATTCCATACTTCTTTCACTGTATTGTTAACCAAATAAATAGTTATACAATCACGCAATCGCTTATTCATATGACCTTTTATACCCATGAACACATACCGTTCATAATAACAATTTGTACAATGTTGTTACCTACATCAAGACCAATTCATATGCACAATAAATCTCCAAGGTTATTTTCCAGAGTCCAAAATAGCAAAACGGGAAGAATTCATTTCCCTATAATTTCATTAAGAAACAATCATTTTGTTCAGAATGAATAAAAACACCCTAATCATGTTTATCTTAGCATGACAGCTCAACTTATAAAGATAACAACACAACTGTTCTTATTGAAAAGCAAACTCACATAGCCTGTACAAGTTAAATCCAGTATACCACAAACAATGGATATCCAATTCGAGTTCTATATCGATCAACTTTTAATTCCAAAAACAACATTCTCCATTTTCTTAATGAAGTACAGAACTCAAATATAATATTCATATATCAATACCTCAATAAAGACAAACCCGCGTAGGGTGTTTATTGCGTAAGCTTGGTACAGTCGGGACAGACTCAGAAAACAAGCTAATTCTCATATTTTCCATTTATTTATATAGAAATCCACGTCAAGTTCGCATTCACAAGACAGTTAAAAACAGAAGGTCAAACCACAACTACAAGACGTAATGGAATCAACCTTTCATCACAGCAAGAAGAAAGTATGATCATTTATTGCACAGAAGACAAATCCAATTTGTAATCGTGTCAACAATCCATACAGGAAGACCAAAAAACATCAATAAAACACAATAAACCATCCTATCCTCACAACAAGGAGAAACACAATTCATTAATGAGTTCAGAAGGAAAAACAATTAACTTTTCCTACTTCACAAATACCCAATACGTATTCGTTCAGTTCCTACTCAAGAAAAGGTACAACAATAAAAGTATTGCTATTACTTCATTCAAATCGAGTTCAATTACTCATAGAAAACCCAAATGACGCTCCCATCAAAATCCAAACAGAAAAAGGAAAAGGATCTATTTCCTTAAAAAAAATTTCCATAAGAAACAACTTCAAACCACTATTGCTTCTTTCATTCCAGTTCGTCAGCAAAAGAACAATTGTTTCAATAGTGAAAAACATCACATATAACATGTACTGTCCCATGATACACATGATGAATTCCCTACTACTGTCGAACAAACCATCACAACATTGAGTTATTCCATTCGAGAAATACAAAGATAGTTAAACTCAGCAGCTAAAGACAATGTTTCTTATTATTTCCAAAATGACAGCAAGATTCAACGAAACCCAAATCATAGCAACACTTCACAACTGTATTCTACTTCCATTACATGCAAAGACAGTTCCAACACAGCATCAAGGAGATGATTTCACAGAAAGGAGAACATTTCACAGAACCTGTTCAAATTTCATGCACATGAACAGAGAAGGAAATATCTATTTCAATCAACCATACTGCAAACATTTGATACAGTAATTCATGTACTAACTCGATTGGTGCAAAGAAAATCAAGACCAAGCAACCAGAAATGATTCATCATATCATTTTCCAAAAAAATGAATCAAGAATCGACAAAATCCAATTCGAATCGACTTGACAATAGTCACAGAATCAAAACCCAAGAGCAGGGTTGTTTTAATGAGACACTTAAACAAAGCAAGAATTTTTAAAGAGAAGGGCTTAACATGCCTGAAATCTCTTTTCCAAAACTCGAAGAAAGATCCGTTTGCCATGTTATTTCCTTCCACAGCGACAACACAAACTTTCCAGCACTCCTTTCTTCTTCAGTCTTAGCAATAGCCTTAAAAATCTCCAAGAACAGTGTCAAATTCCAAGAGCTGGTTCGACTGAACCAGGATAGAAAAACCAAATGCAGAGCAACTTTACAAAGGCTCGAATCAACAAAATGAAAATAAAAATTCCCCCATACATTTTCCAAGGTGAACTGGTCACGAGGACCAAGAAAAATTAATGCAATTAAGGCTCTTCCTTTCTCCTAGCTTCCCACGCTACCGCCAACTTGAGTTGGCGAACTCAATTTTCAAATTTCCCATGCAAAACTAAATTTGGCTCTATCTCCAAATAGATGCCTCTATTTCCTACCTCCCCTGCCAAAACTAGCGCTTTCCACGTATGGACAGTTACCAATTAAATGCCAATGAATGCCTTTCCTTCCCATTCTTATCCTCTTTCCTTCCAAGGGTCTGCGTGCCCTTTTAGGTTAGGATTAGTTTAGGTTGTATATAGTGTTCAACCTAGGTCTTAGTCTAGCCTTAGGTTTTAGGGCTTAGGTTTATTTTCCCCCTTTTTTTTTTTGTAATTTAAAAATCCACTTAGGATAATAGTGTAGGATGCATGTTAGGACTTAGGATTAGTTTAGGTTTTTTAATTAATACTAACCACTAACACCAAAAAACTCCTAACCCAACCTCCATCTTGCCTTCCTTACTAGACATTCAGGTTAATGCAGAGCAGGACGTTCCGTCCTTTGGATCACGTGCCAATGGCCACCCGTGTCTAGGCGTTTCTTGCCTCACGAGGGTCCCAAGTTCAACAGTACAGGGCTCAAGAATTGAATCCCTGTCGTTGGCATTTACGTGCCAGCTATTCATACCTACAATCAGGCACTGCACGTTCATAACAATCTTGGGTTCGGTTCAAGTGTGAATCGACACAGAATTCACCAGAATCCCTCATCATACTTTGGATCAATGAAATTGATTCAAAGTGTGCTGTCAATCAGCAACAAGAGTTTAGCAAGTATACGACCATTTGTCGTCACATTAGCAAACACGCAAGTACAGTAATTGCTGTCCTATACAATAAATCACAGCATGCAAGAATCCCAAGTTAGCAACACATTCCTTTAAGATCAGAGTTTATCTTAACATGTTTGCCTTCATTCCAACAGTTATAACAACATGTAAAACATTCACCAAGATAACATGTAAAATCAGAGTGTTACAGTAAGGGTGGTCGACTAGGATCACTAAACATCAGAATCAAGTTAAGAGGCTATTTGATAAGAACACCAAGCATGAGGGATTTTCAAGTGGGAGATCTCGTCCTTTTGTGGGAGAACAGCAGAGAGTGCTCAAGTTAAGGCGAGTCATGGGAAATTTGATTCCCTGCTAGGAGAGGGCCTTTCAAAATCAAGCAGTTGCAATAGAGAGAATAGTTTCTATCTCTCATGATCTGGATGGAACTGAGCTCCCAAATATCCTCTAGGTGAGCAGGCAGCATCTGAAGATCTTCAGGTAAGGTAGAGCTTGCTCTCTTCTTTGTACAGTTTGCTTTAAGTTGTGTTGTTAGGTCAGCTCGTCATGTCGTTTGTTTTCAGGTTTGTTACTTGATGAGCTCCTTTGTTCTCCCTCCGGTCTAGCTACCCTTTTTTTTTTCGAATTTGTTACCCAATGGATGAGGCTACAAGTGATCTGGGATTCTCTACCCCCGAGTTTTCTCAGGTGAGCTAGTCTGTGAGCTCCAGAAGCGAGCTCAAAGCTGAGCTTATCCCGTAAAATCTGAGTTCAACTTACATTTGTGCTACCAGATAACCATACCAAAATTTTGTTTTGCATCCCTGAGCTCAAGGAGATCCCTTGCGTTTGGCAACGTTGCAAAATCCCTTGGAAAGGTGAGCTATCTGGTAAGCTCCCAGGAACTTAGTCTTTTTGGTGATTTTTTGGCTGGGCACATGGAATTAGCTCATGTAACACCATGTTTTGGTGTGCACCCTTTAGAAGCCTATCTGGCAAGCATATTTACTTCAGTGTCAACATGCCTTTTGGTGCGCCTTCCTATGTTGAGTCTTCCCTGTGTGCGCCCAAGGCGCATGCACCTTCGTATTAACACAAATTTTATTGCGCCATGCTTTGGTGCACCAAAGGATGCACATAATCTCATGTCGAGCATCCCTTTCGGTGTGCTCAAAAGTGCATGCTTAATTTCACCTGCTGGGCAAGCTGCTTTTGGTGTGCTCAAAGGTGCGTATGCTTTTCCATGTCGACAACAACTTTCATGCGAGCTACTTTACAAAGTGTGTCAACGCATTTCATGACTGAGCCCACCTATATGATATAAAATTTGCGCACCCAAATGTCGAGCTATCATCAGACGCATATCCTACGTGATTTATTATTCTCTGAGCTCTGTCAGCCAAACTGCCTCGGTCATTTTCAACACATTGTGAGACTCCGTTTTCATATGATTTTCACTATTTGATCCGGATCAGCAATCTCTAAGTTCGAAAGATTACATATGATCTACCATCCAGCAAGAGACCCAAGGCAAATTGAAAGAAAGGGCTAAGCTCTAGGCGAGTTGAAGAAGGTGAAATATAAGGTGAGCTCCCAGAGTGAGTCACTCAATGAGCTCCTAAGAAAGCTCCCAGGCCGAGCGCCCAAGCGATGGACGTCAGAGAGCTCAGAATTGGTGAGGTCATAAGTCGAGCTCATGGAGAACCTACTTGGTGCCAGATACCTCAGAAAGTTCACAAGTGAGTCCATGGATGGTGAGCAAATTGATCGAGATAGTAGCCCTGCAGCTTCACCGTGAGGAATCCCCAGGTCAGCTACTTGTCAAGCAATTCGGTGAGCTTATGATGGTGAGTTGCCCAGGTGATCTCAACAAGTGAAGTACAAGGTGTGCGTCGGAAAACTAGTCAAGGGCCCTGGTGAGCTCACTAACCTCACTGCCCATCATTTTGAGATAATACTCAGACGTCCCTCACCACCGAGCACTTTGGTGAGCCGTCAGCCAAGCGGAGCTGCTAGTTAAGCTCCTATGATGACCTACTGAGTGATCAATGCTATGCAAAACTAATAGAACGAAGTCTATCTGAAGAACAAGAAGTGCTAATAACCTGGGTTGGCCCCAAATCATCCACCGCAGCGACTTCTCAGAAGAGCTCAAGGTGACACCATTACATTCCTAAGCAGGGTCTTCGGGCTTTCTGAGCTGCCCATTCAATTTCCTTAAATGAGATGTTTCGGTACTTAGAAACTCCATCGAACAAGCTCAATATGCCTGCAACCTAGCAAGCTTTTGCTAGGTGAGAAACTTACTAAGTTACTAGTCACAATCTCCGAACGTGAGCTACTCCATGAGCTCTAAAGTCAGCACAACGGGGAGCATTTCAGTAATCTTAGAGGTAAACTCCTACATGTGTGCTACTAGCTGACAACAAGTCTAGTTAGAAAGGACTATCCAGGCCTGATGCGGAGTGGAGTTTGGCCTCAGGTCAAAATCATACGAGTGAGTTATCCAAAATTGAGGCTGGATCAAGTAGCATCTCCCAATTCACCAAAATCAACAAGTGCAGTTACTTCTACCAGCATCATCTGCTTGCTTAGGTCTCGAACTCATGACTTATGGTCATATGAGCTCAAAAAAGCATAGTGGCTAGCCACAGAGAAATGGGGAGCCCTGTTCACCCGAGTTTCCTACAGGTCACCTATCTAAGGCAAGTTGCCACTTGATCTACAAGGAGAGCTCCCATACCAGGTCTACCAGTGAGCTGTATGCTGGACCTAAGCTGATTCTGCTGGAACTGTCAAGGTCAAGTTAATCACATACCACGAGAAATGCTCTGTAAGCTCTGAAAGCAAGCTGTTAGGAACTCCGTTCCCCCTCACAGTGAGGCTGACTATAGCATGCTACTACCCACCACTAAGGTGAAGGTAATGTTACGTAGAGCTGGAGTTACTCAAGGTGAGTTGGTAACATGAACTCCCCAGCCAGGCCTACCTTCGAGTTGGCAAGGAGACTATCTACCAAGGGTGAAACTTGATCCAATCCATGTTCCTCAGATCGAGGATATTTATATTGACGTCCTCCATGAGGTAGAGCTCAGAAGTCAAGGATCATTCTCACCTGAGCATCCTGGCAGAAATCATCACACATATGGGGTAGCCAGGTGAGTCCCCATGTAAGGCTTCCAAACTACGGAAGATGAAACAGACAAGGTCCTAGGTGAGCTACTTGCTGAGCACCTAGATGGGGCACAATGGTGAGCTCCTTTTTGAGCTCATGATAGAACTAAGGATCCTCGTACAATTGAGGAGAGGGTCTGAGGAGACTCTTGCGTAGTGACAGAACATTGGTGCCAGATTGTTATAGCCGTAAAATCTGACCTCAGGGTTGATTTCACCGATAACCATCCCCAAATTTTTTTTCTGATGCACCTCGTCACGGATCCAAAAAGTAGCCTAAAGGCAAGGTTGCAAAAGGCGTAGAAGGTGAAATCCAGTGCCATTCAGGAACTTAGCCCTTTTTTGAGTCCTCCTTGGCTGGGCAGCACCCGAATGCAGGTGCAACATCAACTCTAGATTCGCCAGAGATAAGCCTTTGGAGAATGATTTCTTGTGTCCAATAGGCCATTTTGGTGTGCCTACTCAGTGATGTCGGCATTGCCTGCGTGCAATCAAGGTCCCTTCCATGCGCCTTCCTGTCAACAGATCATCTTCCTTCCACCTCCTTTTGAGTGCACCTCAAGCGACCATCCCTTTGGTCGTGTCCTCTTCCCCTTCTTCTACTGTTTCCCCAAGCCTCTTCATCTATCTTTGTCTTGACAGACACTCGTTGATGCTGTACTCAAAGTCGCATTTCTTCCCGCATCTCCGAGACCCCTTCCCCTCCTATGTCTTCCACAGCTGCAAAGTTAGGTGGCGCATTCCTATCTGTGCCTCACATATATATATAGGCTATGTCTCTCAATGCCGCCGCCACTGGAGTCATCCACGTTTTCTCCCCTCTTCTCTGAGCCTGTCAGCTGCCCCTGCCTCTATTTCCAGTCCTTCTAAACACGTAGTGGACCAACCTGGATCTCTCATGTTCTTTGCTAGTCAGCAAGGTAAGAGGAAAGTCCCATCAGTTTGATGTGACTGTTTTCCGTAATCCCCATCTAAGGGGGTGAAGAAGCAGAAGCCCTGTCCCGCACTTCTCTCAGTAGTGCTGTAATGAGAGAGAGTTATGGAAATCTTGCATACCCCAATCCCCTTACAAGAGAAAAAGGATCTGTCTCCTACAAATTTACTGGACTCTTTCAAGATCTACTAGATGGGGAAGCTCTTTCCTAAAATGATCTTCAGGGGGAGCTCTTTCCTGCTAGTGTAACGCCCTCATATCCTACAATGAAGCTTCAGGAAAATCAAACCTCATGAGAAAACCTCAACTAAGAGGAGCAAACCAAATCATCTGCTCCAAGCCTTTGGCGCATGAAGATGGGTAGTGCGCCATCCCACAACAGTTCCACCGATACTTGGTGCAGCTTTCGCCTCTGTTACATCAGGAGAAAGATTAACGCCCTCATGGCGCAAGATCGGTGAGCAGGGTGCATGGCCATTTCCGCTTGGAGGAGCCTTAAGTCCATCAAATTTGGATCCAGTGACAAAAGTGATCGCTTGCACCCTTCTGGTGCACCCAGTATCCATGAATCATCAGTCTCATAGGCGCTAAGTACAAGAGCTTTGAAGCGTTAGCAGGGCCCATATCAGAAGAGTTGCAGCAACATGCCATGTTGTGCAGACACAAGAACTTGCGCAACGCAAATGTTTGACTGTGGTGCAATGAAAATATCATGGTGCACAAACCATACATGTGTCTTCGGCGCATCCAAGGGCTCCATGCAACAAGAAAAATACATGTCCACTCTAGCGCATCCTATCCGGGTGGATCAGCTAGAATTTCCATTCGCCCTTTGCAAAATGTACCCTGACAGTAGTCAAAAGAAGCCATGCACCTTTGATGCTGATGCAACCAAATGCGAATGAATTGTTCTTAATATGTTGCCAGGGTTACCTATTTATCTCCTGTAAACTGTCAGCTTGTAAGGAACCCTGTGCCCTGAGCATGAAAACCACCGGACTCTTTCTTCTGTTAGATCGCTTCTCAATGGGAGATAAAATGCCTAGAGGTCACATTTTTGACACAGAATCTATCAACAACCTGCTTTGTGCCTA
The DNA here is from genome assembly GCA_019776745.2 of Taxus chinensis. Classification (NCBI taxonomy): domain Eukaryota; kingdom Viridiplantae; phylum Streptophyta; class Pinopsida; order Cupressales; family Taxaceae; genus Taxus; species Taxus chinensis. The sequence goes on along the minus strand of CM034151.1, from coordinate 901,899,919 downwards.
TCAGGAACTTCAGTTCGGAAGTTCCTCATGTGAACAGCAAGGACACAAGGACTATGTCATAAACTCCCAAGGGAGAGGTAGCTCATTAGACCTGACTGCGGGAGACTTGTGAGGTGATACTCCTGATTCTTCATCACCGGATCCTTGTGGCCGTCAGCCGAGAGGATTGTACTAGGGCCAATGACTCAACAAGTTCATGGAATTACCGCTCTCAGTTCCATATCTCGTCACCTGAGCAACAGCAAAATCAGTCCACCCCCTTTCAGCCGCAGGATGACAATGATGAATAACTTCTTCTTCTTCTTCTTCTTCTTCACTTTCTCTTATTTGACTTTATTTTCAGGAATATCTGGAACATGTTGACACAAATGATGACATCATCCATGTTGCACCATGGGATGATGTCATCCATCAAGTTGTCAAAAGTTAACATGACTTTTATATATTTTGTAAATATCTTTGTAAATAAGTTGTTGGCTCCTTTTTGCCTTCTTTTCTCTCCTTCTTCTATAAATACCCCAATACTTGTTGTATGGGACATGGATGAGTGAATATCTTTCAGATGAAAAATAGAAGTGAGGAGAGAAGACTTTGAGCTTTTTGTAACAGAATGAAATATTAATACAATATTTAGACTTTGTGCTGAATACATGCGTTATTTACATTAGATATTTCTTATGTCATATCTGTGTGTTTATTCTGTTGAATCTACTTCTATTTTATTGTCATTTATTATCAGTATTGCTTTGTTTTTTTATGCAAGTAGGTTTGGCTCTGCTTACTACCAACCCCAAAACATAAACCTTTTGACCTTTTTGCTTTGGAATTCATTTCTTTTCTCCCTTCAGACCTGCTCTCTCTTCACCCTCTCTTTCATTCCTTTCTTTTCACAGTTGGAAATAACCCTACCGGGATGAGATCCTAAACCCCTGAAGGTAGAATATTGTGAGACTTACACAGATTCCTGCTGGTAGAATAGCAATAAACTAGTTTCACTTTGCTGACTCAAAGAGGGGCTATGCCCTGCACACTGTTGGCTCGTTTATCCATAGATCTTCCCAAGCGACAGATTTTCAGACCAACAGTTTTTGGTGACTCCGCTGGGGATCAAACAGATCTATCAGATCTATGATGGTGGTAGTATAAAAAATTAGGAAAAATTAGAAAAATCACCGCCTGTTTGCAAACTTGAACTTTTTGTTAAAAATCCAAAATTTTGCAAAAGTACTCCAAATTGAAAATTTTCTTCTGAGATTCGTAGATCTGGCCTAGTTGGAGACCTTTAGTTCGTTGAGTTTTTATATAAATCAGTATTTTGCTGTAGATCTGAGTTTTCGAATATTTACCAAAAGTTTGGAACTCTTTGAAAAAGTCAAAATCAGATCTGAAAATCAGCTTGCTAATCTTCTCTATCATTTTATCCTCGCTATTATTTTTCATTAACCACAATTGGTTTTCTGAAGAGGATAGTTTTTAAATATTTAGAAAAGTACATGTTGGTTTTTGACAGAAAAACTAGAAAATCAGCAAGTGCAGCCAAAAAGAAATTTTAAATCTGTGATACAATATCGCAGATCGGGAAGACACGCTGGCAGGAGAACCCTTTATGCGTAGTAGAAGAGCTTGTGGAGAAACTGATCCTACTTTCGATCTGCTTCAAAGCCATAATTTCAGCGTAACACTGGCATGTTTTTCAACGCTAAACTCGGCTGACCGGTCATCCTGGAGTGTCTCACCTCCACGAAGGAGGGATATTTTGTAAGGAGCATCCTCATCCCTTTGTAGCACCCTGCTACTCAGCAGAACTATACTTCCAACTCGCGTTCTTTTTTTAGCCTTTCAAATGGAGGTACCATGGGGAAATGCTATGGGTCCTCTCGCATTACCACATCCTATTCACGTGCTCCCTCATGGAAACTGAAAGAATTTTCCCAAATTCGATGGGAGTGGAAATCAAAGCATGGATTCCCACATATCTGCATTCATCATGTCATGCAGTATCCTGGATGTAACTCACGAAGATGTGTCGGTTCACCTTTTTCTGGAAACTCTGCAGGGACCTGCAGCTGAATGGTTTCAGTTTTTGCCGGTCGGATCTATTACCAGTTGGGCCACCTTGCGGGATGCTTTTGAAGACAGGTACAAGCCTTTAGAATATGCATTTGCATTATTATCATGGATCACTCACCTGAAGAAGGAGGCCAATGAGACCATGCATGATTTTATCACCAGGTTCAATGCATTAATCAACCGTGTCCCTATTGCCATGCTTCCAACACTAGAAAATCAAAAGTGTTTCTTCGTGAACGCTATGAGCTCGAAAGTTAGTTTCTTTCTCCTTCAAGAGTGAGTGGCTACCTTGATTCTCACCCAATCCACTGCCATTCGAATAGAAGATAATTTGATAATATCTGGCGAATTGAAAAAAGAATCATCCAAGTCTAAATCTTCAGATCCTTCGCCCTCCACTTCATCTGATCCGGCATTCCAAAAGATGGAAAATGACTTTCTCACATTGAAGAAGCAGTTGGCCCAGGCTTCTAGTTCCTCATACCGGGATATTCCATGAAGGAGTTTCATTCCCAACAATGTTTCACAAAGGCCACGTTTACCCACAACTGCTCCACGGCTGGTGCTTGAGGCTCCTCTGGTCAACGCTTTGGTTGAAATTGAAGAAGAAGAATAGTATTATGAAGAACCTTCATCTCTAGGTGAAGATAATCAAGATTTCGGTGAGCCGACTGGTGACTCTACTATTGGATATATGGAATTTGATGAGGAAGAATCCGATGAAGAGGAGGGTACTTAGGGCTATGCAAGCGGACAATCATATGTTGTTTTTACCCACTCGCAAGGAAAAGAAGTAGAGGTCACTGCCCATGTGCCGAAGGAGAAGGCCATGTCAAACATGCCTCCGACCATTGCTAAAAGAGGTAATCCTCTTCCTACTGAACTCCCTGTTAAGTCTTTTACAAGGAAATATTTTTCCCCCATCTCTCCTCCAAATCATCCCACTCATGTTCCTATCAAGACCAGTAATCCTATTCCGCCATCGCGAAGTGAGGGATGTAGAAATTAATCTGATCTAATACAAAGAATCCATGAAATAGATACACAGAAAATAATTGAAATCAACAACTCTATATTATATTTTCATTAATTCACTATTTCAATACACTCCATTATATAGGAGATGTAAAATAACAATCCTTACAACAACATTTGTCTTTATATACAACCATACACCCATATGGTTTCATCCTCTCACCAATATAATAATAAAACAATACTAATTGTTTTATTATTCTAACTTACTAACTTACCACATACTAACCACATTTTACATTTACTATTTACATTTACATAGTAAATGTACTTTCACTAATTTACTATAATAATAATTACACATGTAATTATTATTCACCCATACATACAAATGGAGCACTAAGATATATTTCCTAACATTCCCCCCCTTAGTGCGAACATGGGAAAAACCTGCCTTTGTACTGCAATGTGCCGCTACGTAGCATGCTCATGATCTGGATGGTTTCAAGGACAATACCAACAACCTCTGGATGGTTTTCCAAGTGGTTAACCAACAACCACACAACAGATGGTTTTTGAGGACAATACCAACAACCTCCGGATAGTTTTTATGGATAAATAACAACCACGATATCATGATGATGCAGTAGTATCAACAACTCTCATCGCTATCTCACTGCAGGGAATAACATAGAAAATCCTACTGAAATCTGTTGCTCGTACATACATAGAAAAATCTGACATACTGGAAATGGAACATTGGATCATGTTCCCCCCCTCAATGTGAAATTTCCACTTATTGAAAACAAGATCACTACAAACTGAGGCACACCACACTGGAAGCACTATAATCAAACTGCACACACACCTGTCACCAAATCTGATATGCGGCCCCATCGTTGGCAACTGACGAGAGGTAACTGAATGACCTCCAACCTCCGATTCCTCCTACCTTCCGGTAACATGCTGCTAGCTCAACAAGATGTGAACATGAAGTGCATTTGTTTCCCATTCTACAATTTTACTTACATCTGTAGGTTTTTTTTCTTTTCCATCTACTATCCTCCATAGATTTTTTATTCATTAACTGCATCTAGATTTTTACTCTCCATATATGGAAGTTCAGCCCATTAAATTTATCTAATGGTGTATCCATTTTACTGAATCTAAATATCCAAAAAAAAAAAATTGAATGTAGATTTGAATTACCTTTGATTCTCTGATTTCTTAAAAAAAACAGCAGTGATCAATGTGCTGTATAGTAAATTGCATGTTTCTCCCTAACTGTGAACTGGGTTTTACTGAAATTTCTACTGTAGCTTTCTGTATAACAGATCATTCTACATGAAAATTTTTGGAGAAACATAGATCGCGAAACAAAAGTTACGAGATCATCTTCGAGACAGATTTAACCTGCTCTGGTACCAAATGTAGAAATTAATCTGATCTAATACAAAGAATCCATGAAATAGATACACAGACAATAATTGAAATCAACAACTCTATATTATATTTTCATTAATTCACTATTTCAATACACTTCATTATATAGGAGATGTAAAATAACAATCCTTACAACAACATTTGTCTTCATATACAACCATACACCCATATGGTTTCAACCTCTCACCAATATAATAATAAAACAATACTAATTTTTTTATTATTCTAACTTACTAACTTACCACATACTAACCACATTTTACATTTACTATTTACATTTACATAGTAAATGTACTTTCACTAATTTACTATAATAATAATTACACATGTAATTATTATTCACCCATACATACAAATGGAGCACTAAGATATATTTCCTAACAAGGGACTCATTCCTTCACCAACGCAACCCTTAGCCACATTTGATATCATAGATCATGCTAAAAATACCAAGATCCAAATGTCTGAAGCTGAGTACCTTCATTCAAATCCCAAACAACTTATAAGATTGACCAAGTATATTCAGAGTCAAGCTATTATATCTAATCAGGTTTCCCCAAAAGGAATCCTTTCCACTCCTCCTGAATCTCACATAAATGTTGCTTCAACATTTGTGTCAGGTAAGATAGAGCCTTTCTGTCTCTCCCTCCTAATCAATGGTCACAAGTTGAGTAACTGCATAATTGATTCTGGAGATTCTGATAACGTCATGCTGGAAAAATTCACCCATGCTTTGGGCCTCACCCTTACCAAGCCTTTTGGCAGGTGTTATTCCTTGGAAACCAAGTAGGTTCTGTTGATTGGTCAAATCAAATATGTGTAATTTGCATTTGCGGCATTCCCAGAGAAAAGAGTAAAGATGACCGTCCTTATTGCCGACATTTCAGTAGCCTATGGAATTTTGCTGGGAAGAAGTTTTTGCAGCAAAGTTGGTGGGGAGATTCATATGGATTGGTCTAAGGCTAGAATCCCCGTCAAAGGTGTAATGCAGACATTAGAACCAGAATCACAGAAGAAGTACTTGGTCACTAGCTCTGAGGACCCCAAATCCCAAATCCTTTTTGAATCATCAGGAATGGGGAACTATTTCTTGTCTATCAGATTCAAAAAAACGAGTTTCCTCGTCTAGGAAGAATATCTTAATAAGATCTAGACATTGCAGTTCGATGGCAACTGCACAATTAGTGGATGCGGCGCTGGGGCGGTGCTAATATCTTCCGAGGAAGAAGTCATTCCTCTCTCTTTCAAGTTGTAGTTTTTTAACACAAACAATAATGTTGAGTATGAATCTCTGCTACTTGGTATGCAAGCCGCAAGGGAAAAAGGGATTAAAAATATGAAAGTACAAGGTGATGCAGAACTAGTTGTGAATCAAGTTAAGAGGATATATCAAGTAAAGAACAAAAGGCTCAGACACTACTGTAATGTGGTGTGGGACAACATCGAGGAATTTGATGCTTTTTCAATAGAATCCATTCTGAGAGCTCAGAACGACATGGATAATTCATTGGCCGTTTCGGCATCCCTCATGCTCCCTCACCTAGGTTTGAAAATAGAAAAATACACCATTGAGGTGGTTTTCCACCCAAGTGTGCTGGATAATTCCTAGCATTGGCAAGTTTTCAACAATGACAATCAGCTCATCGCCTTTCTAGAAAAAGTAGAAAATTTTAAGGAGTTATATTTTGAAGGATCCACTTCTAAGTGTCATGAATCAGTCACAGATCAAGATGATGAATCCGAAGGGAATGACGGCATATGTCAGCTCAAAGGGAATAAAATCCCAAAGGGCTTAGTTTCTCTGGAATGGTTGTTCGACAGGCATGACCGTTTTGTGAAAAAGAAAAGGCTAGGTGATCCTGACTCATCCCCAGAAACCGGACCGGTTAATTTAGGTTTGGAAAAATATCCGCAATTTGTGAACATCGACAAATGTTGCACGCCAGAGGAAAAGTGGAAATTTTTCAAGTTGCTGAAGAAATACATGGATGTATTGGCATGGTCCTATGCCAATTTAAAGTCTTTCAAGCCAAAGGACGTCCAACATGACATCCCATTAAAAGAAGACGTCAAAGCCTTTCGCCAGAAGAAGAGGCAATATAATCCTAAGATCTTAGGTACTATCTAGGCTGAAATTCAAAAAATGCTGGATGCGAGAATCATCTTTCCTATCCATCACAGTACTTGGGTGGCAAATATTGTGCTAGTGCGTAAGAAGAATGGTGAAATATGCATATGCGTAGATTTTAAAAATTTGAATCAGGCTTCCTTAAAAGACAACTACCCACTTCCTATAATGGATCAAGTTCTGCAAGTAGTAACTAGATCAGAGATGATGTCTATGCTTGATGGTTTTTCAGGCTATAATCAGATTGAAGTTTCACCTGAAGATCAATTTAAAATAGTATTAACTACTCCATGGGGTACATTTTCCTACAGCAGGATGCCTTTTGGCCTAACCAATGCTGGCACCACTTTTTAGTGGGCCATGGACCTAGCATTCAAAGGTATGATGGGGAAGGTCATTGTGGTTTATCTAGATGACTTGACTGTGTTTTCTAAACAACGAAGTGATCATTGTAATCATTTGGATCAAGTGTTGGCTAGATGCCGGGAACATGGGATTTCCCTAAACCTCAAAAAGTCTATTTTTGGAGTCATAGAAGGAAAGCTACTAGGGCATGTCGTTAGCAAAGAGGGAATGAGCATAGACACAGAAAGAGTTAAGGCTATTCAGAGCCTTACTCTGCCTACAAGCAAGACTGGTGTTCATTTTTTTTTCGGAAAGGTGAACTTTCTCAGGCATTTTGTGCCTGACTTTGCTGAGAAGACTCATCACGTATTGAACATGATGAAGGGGTCACCGACTTTAAGATGGAGTGAGGAAGGGAAAAGGTCATTTTAATAAATAAAAGTTTTTGTTTCCCATGCGCCAGTTCTGGTATGCCCCGATTTCTCTAAAGATTTTATCATGTACAGCTATGCATCTAAGAATACTGTATCTACAATTCTAATGCAAAATAATTTAGAGGATGTTGAATCTCTAATTGCATTCATGAGTTCTCCTCTCAAGCCTCATGAAATGAAAATGTCTCAATTAGAGAAGCATGCCTTCGCCATTGTCAAAGAAGTCAAAAATTTCAGGTATTACATTCTAAACTCCCACACGGTGGTACTGGTTCTTGACATGGCAGTCAAATCAATTCTAACTCAACAAGAGTTGGGAAGCTTTCAAGGAAATTGGATCACACAGGTTCAGGAGTACAACCTGGATATAAAACCAACCAAGCTGGGAAGAGGCAAGGGCCTATGTCAGCTTATGGCTGAAAACAAAGATTTAGAAAGCCTTGAGGAAAAGGATGATTGTACCAATGAGGCACAAGCCCACCTAGAGACAGCCCATTCTCTGCCTCTGGTCCTATTTGTTACAACCAGCGATGAGTGGTATTATGATATTGCTTTCTTCCTCACCTACGGTGAGTGTCCAACTCACCTAACTGCTAAGGAGAAGTGCACTATAAAGCTTAGAGCAGCTAAGTATGTCATCTGGGATGATATTTTATACAAGCGCGGGATAGATGGTGTCTTTTTGCGATGTGTTGACAAACCACAGCAGGTAAAGTTACTCGAATTTTTTCATAATTCAGCCTGTGGAGGCCACTTCTCTTCCTCCGTGATAGCACATAAGATCATTCGAGCTAGGTACTACTGACCGACGCTCTTCCAAGATACAGCCACCTAGGTGGAAAAGTGTGAACCTTGCCAGTAGTTTGTCGGCAAGCCCAAGTTGGCTGCTTTTCCCCTCAGCCAGGTTATTATCAATGAACCATTTAGGCAGTGTGGAATTGATTTTATTGGTGCACTCAATCCCCAATCAAGTGTCGGACATAGCTATGTCCTTACAGCAACAGATTACTTCACCAAGTGGGTAGAAGTCATACCTGTCAAACATGCCACTTCTGAGGTTGTTTGTAATTTCATTAAAGAAAATATTATCATCAGGTTCGGCGTTCTCAACAAGATTGTTGCTGATAATGCTTCTAAGTTCTCCTCGCGAGAATTTATTAGCTTTTGATATGAATATGGGATAACTTTGGCTCACGCCTCAAATTATTACCCTCAGGGAAATGGTCAGGTGGAATCCAGTAACAAGAACTTGGTGACCATCATATGAAAGTTAGTAGATGAGAATCAATGAATGTGGCACAAGTCTTTGTATGACGCTTTGTGGGCAGACCGCATTACTCCCAAGAGGTCTCTCGGTATGTCACCCTTTTCAAGTGCTATATGGCACTGATGCCGAGCTTCCCATTTCTGCTAAACTTCCTGCTCTGTGCTTGGCACGAGCTATTGAAGATGAAACTTTCTAGAATTCTCTAGAAAAAAGGATCATGTATCTAACAGAACTTGAAGAAAAGAGAGTATGAGTGGTCGAAAGGATCACTGAACATCAGAATCAAGTTAAGAGACTGTTTGATAAGAAGGCTAAGTAAAGGGATTTCCAAGTGGGAGATCTCATCCTTTTGTGGGACAAGCGAAGAGAGCCAAAGGGCATGCACGGAAGTTTTGATTCCCTGTGGAGAGGGCCCTTCAAGGTCAAGTAGCTCAATGGAGAGAATAGTTTCTATCTCTCATATCTGGATGGAACCGAGCTCCCACTTCCTTATAGCAGGAAGCATCTGAAAATATTCAAGAAGTAGAGCTTGCTCTCTTCATTGTACAGTTTGCTTTTGTTGTGTGTTTGTTTTTTTTCATGTGTTTGCTTTAAGTTTGTTGTGTGTTCCCTTTGTTCTCCCTCCGGTCACCCTTGTTTTTGACTCCGTTACCCAATGGATAGGCACATGAGATCTGGGATTCTCTACCCCCAATTTTTCTTAGGGATAGTCCCCAGAAAGAGCTAGCTGTTATCCCGTAAAATTGACAAGGGAAATTTTACCGATAACCATACTGAAAATTTTATTCTGATCCCTTGTCAAGGATCCCTTGCATTTGGAACGTTGCAAAACCCCTTTCCGGGAAATCTAGTTCTCTGAACTTAGTATTTTTTTGGTCTTTTGGGTGGGTGCATGGAATGACTATGCAAAATCAAATTTTGATGCGCCCCCCTATAAGCCTTTGGTGCATGCTTTCTTGCGTCAATAGGCATTTTGGTGTGCCTCTCTGTGTTGAGACTTCCTTGCATGTACCAAGGTGCATGCACCTTCCTATCGACAGATCATTTGTTGTGCTTCTTTTTGGTGTGCCTCGGGCGTACATTTTTCTATGTCAACATTGTTTCCGGTGCGCCAAGGCGTACATATCTTTTTGTTGACAGATGCTTTGGTGCGCCAAAGGTGCATACTTTCCAATGCCTACAATGATTTTCATGCACTACTTGAAAAGTTAGGTGGCGCATTTATCACTGCCTCACATATATATATAGGTGTATCTGTAAATGTCATTATCACTAGAGCATCACATTTTTTTATTATATTATCTGAGCCTGTCAGCACACCTGCCCTATCATTTTCAAAACATGTAGTGGACCCGTTTGCATGTTCTTCGCTATTTATCTAGGTAAGAGGTTCTTATCTCTTTTGTGTGTGTTGCGTTTTTGGTTCTTTGTTTTCTTGTTGGTCTAGTTCAGTAGGTTGAAATAAATAGATTATGATCTTGTTCCCCCCTGCTATCTTTCCTCATTTTCTCCTCTTTCCATATCTACTGGAAGAGGAAGCTCTGTCCTAAAATGATGTTGACTTGAAAATCCTACTTTCTATTGCACTTCTTCATATCCTACAATGAACCTTGATTAAACTAAACCTCATGTGGAGACCTCTCTGAGAGAGAAAAACCATTTTTACCTTTGCCGCATGAACTTGCTGTGTAACATCAAAAACATTTGCGCCTTTGGCGCATCTGTCACCTCTGTTACATCATAAAAAGATGCGCCCTCATGGTGCATTTCTCTTTCATGCTGCAACCACTTCCCGTGCGCCCCCTTAAGCACATCAAATTTGGATGCAACACAAAAGATTCTTGTGCCCTTTGGCACACCCAGCATCTATGTATCACCCCTCTCATACGCGCTAAGTACAAAGCTTTGAAGGCGTAGGTGCATTCCTCATTGTGGCAACATCATGTTGTGTAGACCCTCCATGCGCCGCGCCAAGTTGCCTTTGGCGGATGAAAAGATCATGTTGCACAAACCATACATGCACCTTTTACACACTAAATCTCCATACAACATGAAAAATACATGCACCTTTGGTGCATCATGTCCCTATGTAACACCAAATCTCCATGCACCCTTTACAAAATGTACCCTGCAGTATCTATGCGCCATGTGCCTTTGGTGCTGATTTAACCCTTGTAACACCTTTTTTCTATGTGATTTACCTATTTATCCCTGTAAAGTGCAGCTTTCATGCACCCTATGCCCTAAGCCTCAAAATCACTAACTCTTTCCTCTGTTAACACTTCAATGGGAGATCAAATGACTAATACAACCTTTTTGCATTGGGTCTTGCTTCTTCTTCATGCAGATCAGCAACTGAGCTCAGAAGAACATATGTCAAAATCAAGCAAGAGACCTACCAAATCTAAAGGCAAGGCCAAACTTACAGAAGAAGAGATGAAATATAAGTATCAGAGAGTCAGAATGCTTGACTCCCAGGCTGAATGTGACCTAGACATCAGAGACTCAGAATTGGGTCATATTGATATGGAGGAATTTTGGGTCAGAACTCAGAAGGTAACAAGAAGTCCATGGATGGACAAACTAATAGGCAGTGCCCTACACTTCGCTAGGGGAATCCCAGTCAGCACCATCAACAATGAATTCATGATGGTGGTTGCCCGGTGCTACAACAAGGACACAAGGTGTGTCGTAAATGACAAGGGCAACGTAGTCATTAACCTCACTACCCGCCACTTTGAGATCATACTTGGAATTCATCATCACCGACACTTTGTGGCCGTCAGCTAAGAGGATTGCACTAGGACCCATGATCAACAAGTTTATGGAATACCGCTCTTAATTCCATATCTCGTCACCTGAGCAACAGCAAAAGAAGTCCACCCCCTTTCGGCCACAGGATGACGATGATGAATAACTTCTTCTTCTTCTTCTTCTTATCTTTCTCTTCTTCAACTTTATTTTTAGGAATATCTAGAACATGTTGACACAAATGATGACATCATCCATATTGCACCATGGGATGATGTCATCCATCAAGTTGTCAAAAGTCAACATGACTTTTAGATATTTTGTAAATATCTTTGTAAATAAGTTGTTGGCTCCTTTTTTCCTTCTTTTCTCTCCTTCTTCTATAAATACCCCCAATACTTGTTGTATGGGACATGGATGAGTGAATATATTTCAGATCAAAAAGAGAAGTGAGGAGAGAAGACTTTGAGCTTTTTGTAACAGAATGAAATATTAATACAATATTTAGAATTTGTGTTGAATACATGCGTTATTTGCATTAGATATTTCTTATGTCAGATCTGTGTGTTTATTCTGTTGAATCTACTTCTATTTTATTGTCATTTATTCATCAGTATTGCTTTATTTGTTTATGCAAGTAGGTTTGGCTCTGCTTATTAACAACACCAAAACATAAACCTTTTGACCTTTCTGCTTTGGAATTCATTTCTTTTCTCCCTTCAGACCTACTCTTTCTTCCCCCTCTCTTTCATTCCTTTCTTTTCGCAGTTGGAAATAAACCTACTGGGATGAGATCCTAAACCCTCGAAGGTAGAATATTGTGAGACTTGCACAGATTCCTGCTGGTAGAATAGCAATAAACTAGTTTCACTTTGCTGACTCAAAGAGGGGATATGCCCTACACACTGTTGGCTCATTTATCCATAGATCTACCCAAGCGACAAATTTTCAGACAAACAAAGCTAAAGGTGAGTTGGCAAGGTGAGCTCAAGGTGAGTTGGCAAGGTGAGCTTTAGAGGAGTTGGCAAGGTGAGCTGTCAGGAAATATCCTAGGTGAGTTATTCAACGAGCTCATAGGTGAGCTCAACTCAAGTTGATCAGTGAGCTCGTAGAAGAGCTCCTAGTTGAGCTACTTGGCGAGATGTTTGGTGAACTCCTAGGAAAGCTGCTAGATGAGCTCCCAAGTGAGCTATTTGGTAAGCTCCTGGGTGAGGTCCCTAATGATCTCATAAGAGAGCTCAAGTAAACCTACTCAGTGAGCTTCTCAGTGAGCTCCCAGCTGAGTTGTTAGGAAAGCTCCTAGGTGAGCTCCTAGGTGAGCTGTTATGTGAGCTTCTAGGTGAGCTACTTGGAAAGCTGCTTGACAAACTCTGAGCTAAGCTCAAGGTGAGTTGGTAAGGTGAGCTCCTTAGTGAGCTAAAGTCAAGCTATCAAGGTGATCTAATAGGTGAGATTTCATGGGAGTTGGCAAGGTGAGCTGTTAGGTGAGCTCCCATGTGAGTTTCAAGTGAGCTGCTTGATGAGCTCCAGGGTGAGCTCAAGTTGACTTACTCAGAAAGCTTTTCGGTGAGCTCAAGGTGAGCTGTCAGGTAAGATCCTAGGTGAGTTTCTAGGTATGCTCAAGTTAAGCTACTCAATGAGCTCCTAAGCAAGCTACTTGTCGATCTCCTAGCCGATCTCCTAGGTGAGATGCTCAGTGAGCTCAAAGGTGAGATTTTTAGCAATCTCTAAGGTGAGATTACATGTGAGCTACCAGATGAGCTCAAGGTGAGTTGGCAAGGTGAGCTTTCAGGTGACCTCCCAGGTGAGTTACTTGATGAGTTCCCAAGTGAGCTCAACTCGATCTGATCGGTGAGCTCCCAAAAGAGCTCCTAGGTGAGCTACTTCGTGAGCTATTCAGTGAGCTCCCAGGTGAGCTACAAGGTGAGCTCCCAAGTTAGATACTTGGCGACCTCCCAGGTGAGCTACTTGGTAAGCTCACAAGTGAGCTAACAAGTAAGATCAAGTCAACCTATTAAGTAAGCTACTCAGTGAGCTCCTAGGTGAGCTATTAGGTGAGCTCCCAAACAACCTACTTGGGAAGCTGCTTGAGGAACTCCAAGGTGAGCTACCAGACAAGCTCAAGGTGAGTTAGCAAGGTGAGCTCCTCAATGAGCTCAAGGTGAGTTGGCAAGGTGAGTTGATAGGTGACGTCCCATCTGATTTGCTAAGGCAAGCTCCCATGTGAGTTTTTAGATGAGCTCCTGGGCAAGCTCAAGGCAAGATCAGAAGGCAAGCTGTCAGGTGAGCTCCCAAGTGAGTTTTCAGGAAAGCTCAAGTCGAGCTAGTAGATGAGATCCTAGGTGAGCTACTTACTGAGATCCCAGCCTATCTCCTAGGTGAGCTACTAGGTGAGCTCCTAGGTTAGCTCAAAGGTGAGCCATTTGTCAAGGTGAGCTCAAGGTGAGTTGGCAAGGTGAGCTGTCAGGTGAGCTCCAAGATGAGTTCCCAGGTGAATTACTAGATGATATCCCGAGTGAACTCAACTTGAGCTACTCGATGAACTCAGAAGTGAGCTACCTTCTGAACTCAAGGAAAGTTGGCAAGGTGATCTCCTCACTGAGCTCAAGGTGAGCTGATAAGGTGAGATAAAGTTAACCTACTCGAAGAGTTGCTTAGTGATCTCCAAGGTGAGCTATTAGGTGAGATCCGAGGTAAGCTACATGATGAACTCTGATGTGAACTACCATACGAGCTCAAGGTGAGTTGGTAAGGTGAGCTCATCAATGAGCTCAAGGTGAGCTCATGTGTGAGTTAGCAAGGTGAGTTGTCAAGTGAGCTCCCATGTGAGTTTCTAACTGAGCTACTGGGTGAGCTCAAGGTGAGATAGCAAGGAGAGATCCTAGGTTAGTTTCTGGGTAAGCTGTTGGGTGAGCTCAAGGTGAGCTAGTAAGGTGATCTGTCAGGTGAGCTCCTAGGTGAGTTTCTAGGAAATCTTAAGTCGAGATGCTCGACGAAGTCTTAGGTGAGCTCAAAGGTGAGCTTGTCAACAATATCTAAGGTGAGATGCAAGCTAATAGATGAGCTCAAGGTGAGTTAGCAAGGTGAGCTGTCAGGAGAGCTCCCAGGTGAGCTGCTAGGTGATATCCTAAGTGAGTTACTTGGCAAGCTCCTAGGTGAGGACCCTGGCGAGCTCACAAGCGAGCTCAAGTCATCTTACTTGATGAGCTGTTTGGTGATCTGTTAGATGAGCTCTCAGGTGAGCTATTAGGTGAGCTCTTAGGAAAGTTGTTAGGTGAGATCCTAGGTGAGCTATTACACGAGCTCCCAAGAAAGCTAATAGGTGAGCTTCTTGATGAACTCTGAGGTGATCTACCAGATGAGACAAGGTGAGCTCCTCAGCGAGCTCAAGGTGAGATTGAAAGGTATGATCCCATGTGAGATGGCAAGGCAAGCTCTCAGGCAAGCTTGGATGCAATTTTTTGGAAAATATACTTAATGAGCTCCCAGGTGAGCTCAAGTCAAGGTGCTCAGTAAGATCCTTGGTGAGATTAAGGTGATCTAGCAAGGTGAGCTCTTATGTGAGTTTCTGGGTAAGCTCAAGTTGATATGATTGATGAGCTCTTGGGTAAGCTGCATGCTGAGCTCTTAGTCGAGCTCCTAGGAGTGAATCTTAGTGAGCTCCTAAGTCACCTCAAAGGTGAGCTTGTCAGCAATCTCTGAAGTGAGCTTACATGAAAGCTACCAGATGAGCTTAAGGTAAGTTGGCAACGCGAGCTCAAGGTGAGTTAGAAAGGTGAGGTCAAGGTTAGTTTGTAAGGAGAGATATCAGGTAAGCTCCTAGGTAAGTTCCTATGCGAGTTACTCGAAAAACTCCCAGGTGATCTCAACTCGAGCTGATCGGTGAGATCCTAGAATAGCTCCCAGTTGAGCTACTTTATGAGCTCCTAGGTGAGGTCCCTAGTGAGCTGCTCAGTGAACTCACAAGCGAGCTCAAGTCAATATTCTTGGTGAGCTGCTCAATGAACTCCCAGGTGAGCTATTAGGTGAGCTCCTAGGTGAGCTACTTGGTGAGCAACTTGAAAAACTCTGACGTGAGCTACCAAACAAGATCAAGGTGAGTTGACAAGGTGAGCTCCTCAATGAGCTCAAGGCAGGCTGGTAAGGTGAGCTTCCATTTGATTTTTCAGGTGATGTACTTGACAAGCTCCTGGACAAACTGTGAGTTCCCAAGTGAGTTACTTGATGAGCTTCTGGGTGAGATCAACTTGAGCTTATCAACGAACTCCCATAAGACCTCCCAGGAAACCTACTTTGTGATCTATTCGGTGACCTCCCAAGTAAGTTGCTATGTGAGCTCCCAAGTGAGATAGTTTCCGAGCTCCTAGGTGAGGTCCCTAGTGAGATACTTAGTGAGCTCATAAGCGAGTTCAAGTCATCTTACTTGACGAGATATTCAGTGAGCTCCTAGGTGAGCTATTAGGTGAGCTCTCAGATGAGCTTTTAGGTGAGCTATTAGGTGAGCTCTGAGGAAAGCTCCGAGGAAAGCTGTTAGGTGAGCTACTTGAAAAACTTCGAGGTAAGATACTAGACGAGCTCAAGGTGAGTTGGTAAGGTGAGCTCCTCACTGAGGTCAAGGTGAGCTTCCATGTGAGTTTTCAGCTGAGCTACTTGACAAGCTCCTGGATGAGCTGTGAGTTCCTAGATGAGTTACTAGATGAGCTTCTGGGTGAGATCAACTTGAGATGATTGGTGAGCTCCTAAAGGAGCTCCTAGGAAAGCTACTTGACAAGCTATTCAGTGAGCTTCTAGGTGATCTGCTCTCCAAGATACCAAGTGATCTACTATATGAGCTCCCCTATGAGGTCCTCGATGAGCTACTTGGCAAGCTCACAAGCAAGCTCAAGACAACCTACTTGACACACTGCTCGGTGAGCTCCCAAGTGAGCTACTTGGTGAGCTTCTCAATGAACTCTGAGGTGAGCTACCATAAAATCTCAAGGAAAGTTAGCAAGGTGATCTCCTAAGCAAGCTCAAGGGGAGCTAGCAAGTTGAGCTAATAGGTTAGCTCCCATGTGAATTTCTGGGTGAGCTATCAGGTGAGCTCCCATGCAAGTTTTTAGGAGAGCTACTTGATGAGCTCTTGGGTGAGCTCAATTCAAGATGCTTAGCGAGCTGCTATGTGAGCTATAGGTGTGCTAGCAAGGCAAGCTATTAGGTGAGATCCCAGATGAGTTTTTTGGGTAAGCTCAAGTCGAACTGCTCGAGGAGCTCTTGGGTGAGCTACTTTTCGAGCTCCCAGCCAAGCTCCTAGGTGACCTGCTCAATTAGCTCCCAGGTGAGCTTGTCGGTAATCTCTAAGGTGAGATTACATGTGACCTATCGGATCAGCTCAAGGTGAGTTAGAAAGGTGAGTATAAGGGGGTGCATCTCCATGCTCATAGAGTGACCATCTCCCCCACGATGGGAAGACACCATTCGAGTAGGGTAGTGCATGAGGTGCTATCCAGGGAGCCAGAGGGACTCCCGGCCAAGGAAAATGGTTGGCCTTGTATGGGTTTTGGTTGATGACCTCACATGTGTTGGCCTATAAAATATCTAGGTGAGTTGGGTGAGTTAAGTGGGTAGGCATAAAATGGGTGACCTCCCTGAAAGTTCTCAATGGCGCACCAATGCAACTCTTGAGGGTTGGATAGTGAGAAAGAGTTGTGCATGGGGGATTGTAAGGACCATGCTGTGAGCCTAAAGATGTCTCAGAATCAAGGTTAGTTGAGGCGGGTTGGTGAGAAAAGTTGGTTACACTTAGGAATAGTACAAGGTGTCTTGGAGTGAAGAACATACAAAATGTATGTGGAGAAAGTTGCGAAACTCATGAGACCAATGCAGAGGTAGAGTGAGTTAGTTTTAGCATGAAGACCTTACATGATAGAGGCCTTGCATTGAGTGTGTAGTGAAAGCCTAATGAGCCAGATGAGCATGGGAGACATTGAGACCAATGTGGTGAACTCACACCCACACTAAGTGGAGCGTGGAACACTTGGTGCACTTGGACATTCAGAGGATGGGGTGTTTAGGAGACCTTGGAGATATACTCTACCCTTTCGGAGTATGTACATGTACATATGTGCATCATGGATTAGTAGTGGGACTTTAGAGTTAAGTGAAAATGGACTTGGGGAGACCTTTGAGGTGGCAACATCCTTAGATGTAGAGCTCATGTGGGAAGTAGCCAAGAGGTGTGATAGAGGGAGACTAGGATCTGGAGGTCAAAATAGAGGAGAAGTAACTTGGACATGAGTGAGCCAAGTGTGGTGATCTCCTCAACCTTGTAGAGGTCAAACAATGTAGATGAGTTACTCACATAGATGTATCAGAGGTGCAGTGGAAGTGTCGATGTAAAGTGGGTGCAGAAGTAGTGGTTGAGACTCATAAAAGTGGACATAGGATGGTTTACATGATGATGCATGACATGGTGGGCTAAGTTAAGGACATAATGGATATGGTAGCATTGTGGTGAGCTGACAACTAAGGTAGAAGACTTGAGTAGGATTCAATTGCATCTAGACGTGGATGGGTGTCTCAAAGAGCAAGCATGGTGATGTCAGTGGCCATGGTATCAGGGAGAGATCAGAGGTTGGATCAAGCCAAGGGAAGAAGTGTACCTCACCTGTATGTGAGGTGGTCTACAAATATGGCAAGCTGGGAGTGATCCCTACAGGGATCTTTGTTGGTGTCAGACTTGGGTGAAAGAATAGTCAGTAGTCAGGGTGAGTAGAGGCTCACACCCAAGAAGGACTCGTGAGGAGGAATTCCCACACTGGTGCACGCGTAGGTGACTGCTTGGAAACTTAGGCAGACTCATGAATGGATGACAGAAAGGTGCATGGGATGTTCCTTAGTGGCGTTGTGTAGAACAATTAGATATTTGACAATGAGTTACCCAGCTACATTGGAGAGTTGGGTCAGTGATGATTCAGGAGGCATGAGTTGTACATTCCCTCATGTGAACTAAGAAGGCATATTAAGAGCTCCTAGTGGTTATATTAGTAGCCGTGGCATTCGGCGAGTTGTGTTCTGGAGTAGTTATATGGGTAGATGTGAAAGGTGTTGGAAGGGTTGTATAAGTTGGAGATGCATTGGGAATGGGTGGTGGATGAAGGTGAATGAAGGCGCAGTCTAAGACTGAAAGAGTAGCTTGTTCCTCTAAGGTGAGTGAAAAAATTAGTGTCTCAGTACCACATGTTGGCTAGTGAAATCTGTTGCGTAGCTAGCCCCGTGAGAGCTAGCTTAAGGGGAGTTGGTAAGGTGAGCTATCAAGAGAGCTCGCAGGTCAGTTCCCAAATTAGTTACTCAACGAGCTCTTGGGTGAACTCAACTCAAGCTGATCGGTGAGCTCCCAGAAGAGCTCTCAGGAAAGCTATTTGGCGAGCTATTCAGTGAGCTCCAAAGTGAGCTGATAGGTGAGCTCCTAAGTGAGCTACTTAGCAAGCTCCCAGGTAAGGTCCCCAGCAAGTTGCTTGGTAAGCTCACAAGTGAGCTTAAGTCAACCTACTCGGTGAGCTACTTGGTGAGCTCCCAAGTGAGCTATTAGTTGAGATCCTAGGTGAGCTGTTAGGTGAGCTATTAGGTGAGATCCCAAGTGAGCTACTTGGTGGGCTACTCGATGAGCTCTAGGTGAGTTGGTAAGGTGAGATCCTCAGTGAGCTTAAGGGGAGCTAGTAAGTTGAGCTGATAGGTGAGGTTCCATACAATTTTTTGGGTGAGCTATCAGGTTACCTACCATGTGAGTTTCTGGGTGACCTGCCAATCAAGCTCCCATGTGTGTTTTAGGGCAAGATGCTTGATGAGCTCCTGGGTGAGCTTAAGGTGAGCTAGCAAGGTGAGTAGTTAGTCAAGCTCCCAAGTGAGTTTCCAGGTAAGCTCAAGTTGAGCTACTTGATGAGCTCCTAGACTAGATACTTGTTGAACTCCCAGGAGAGCTCCCAGGTGAGCTCAAAGGTGAGCTTGTTAGCAATCTTTGAGGTTAGCTTACATGCGAGCTACCAGATGCACTCAAGGTGAGTTAGCAAGGTGAGCTCAACTCGAGTTGGCAAGGCAAGCTCAACACGAGTTGGCAAGGCAAGCTATCAAGTGAACTCGTAGGTGAGTTATCAGGAAAGTTACTCGATGAGCTACTAGGAAAGATCAACTTGAGCTAATTGGTGGGCTCCAAGAAGAGCTTCTAGGTGAGCTACTTGGTGAGATTTTTGTGAGCTCCCAGGTGAGCTCCCAAGTGAGCTACTTAGTGACCTCCCAAGTGAGGTCCCCGATGAGCTACTCATTGAGCTCGCAACTAATCTCAAGTCAACCTACTTAGCGAGCTGCTTGGTGAGGTCCTAGGTGAGCTATTAGGTGAGCTCCCAGGTGAGCTGTTAGTCAAGTTCCCAGGTGAGATACTTGGCAAGCTGCTTGATGAACTCTGATAGGGGAGCTGATAGGTGAGCTCCCAAGTGAGTTGGCAAGGAAAGCTTTCAGGTGAGCTCCCATGTACATTTTTGGGTGAGTTGCTTGATGGGCTCTTGAGTGAGCTCAAGTCAACCTACTCGGCAAGCTATCAGGTGAGCTACTAGATGAGCTTAAGGTGAATTGGTAAGGTGGCCTCCTCAGTGAGCTCAAGGTGAGCTAATAGGTGAGCTCCCATGTGAGTTTTGACGTGAGCTACTTGACGAGATCCTGGGTGAGTTAAAGTTTAGCTACTTGGTGAGCTCCTAAGTGAGCTCAAGTTGAGGCTGTAAGGTGAACTCAAGGTGAGGCTCTAATGTGAGTTGTCAGGTGAGCTCCCAGGAAAGATTTTCAGGAAAGCTCAAGTTAAGATGGTCGACGAGCTCTAAGAAAAGCTCAAAGATGAGCCAGTTGGCAATGTGAGTTCAAGGTGAGTTGGTAAGGTGAGCTGTTAAGTGAGATCTTAGGTGAGTTCCTAGGTGAGTTACTCAAATAGCTCTCAGGTGAGCTCAACTCAATTTGATCGGTGAGATTCTAATTAAGCTATTAGGTGATCTCCCAAGTGAGCTACTTGGAAAGGTCCTAGGTGAGGTCCCTAATGAGCTACTAGATGAGCTCACAAGTGAGCTCAAATCAACCTACTTAGTGAGCTACTCGGTGAGATCCTAGGAAAGCTATTAGGTGGGCTCTTAGGTGAGATGTTAGGAAAGCTCCAAGGCGAGCTAATTGGTGAGCTGCTTGACAAACTCCAAGGTAAGATACCTTCTGAGATCAAGGTGAGTTAGAAGGGTGAGCTCCTCATGGAGCTCAAGGTGAGCTGGCAAGATGAGGTGATGGGTGAGCTCCCATGCAAGTTGGTAAGGTGAGTTGTTAGGTGATCTCCCATGTGAGTTTTTGGGTGCGCTTCTTGATGAGCTCCTCGGTGAGCTCAAGTCGAGCTACTCGGTGAGCTCTTAGAAGAGCTCATGGTTAAGGCAAGCTTTTAGGTGAGTTCCAGGTGAGTTTTTGGGAAAGCTCAAGTTGATTTTAATGATGATCTCCTGGGTGAACTGCTTGGTCGAGCTCCACAACTAAGCTCCTAGGTGAGCTACTTGATGAGCTCCCAGGTGAGCTCAAAGGTAGAGCTTCTCGGTAATCTCTTAGGTGAGCTTACATGGCAAGCTATCTGATGTGAGCTCCACTGGGAGCTGGGACTAGATGAGCTCAAGGCAAGTTGGTTAAGGTGAGCTAAAGGGTGAGTTGGCAAGATGAGTTGTCAGGTGAGCTTCCCAGGTGAGTTCCAAGGTGAGTTACTCGATGACCTCCTGGGTGAGCTCAAATCAAGCTGATTGGCAGAGATCTCCTCAGAAGAGGCTCCCAGGTGAGCTACTTAGTAAGATTTTTGGTGAGCTCCTAGGTGAGCTGCTAGGTGAGAGTTCCCAAGAAAGCTACTTAGCGAGCTCCCATGTGAGGTCCCCAGAGAGCTACTCGGTGAGCTCACAAGCAAGTTCAAATAACCTACTCAGTGAGCTACTCAGTTGAGCTCCCAGATGAGCTGTTAGGTGAGCTACCTAGGTGAGATAGTAAGGTAGCATACTCGATAAACTCCGAGGTGAGATACTTGAAGAGCTTAGGGAGAAGTTGGTAAGATGAGCTCCTTAGTGAGCTCAAGGAAAGCTAGCATAGGTGAGCTACTAATAAGAGTTTTCAAAGAAAGCTGTAAGGTGCGCTCCCTATGCAAGTTTTTAGGTGAATCACTTGGATGAGCTCCTGGGTGAGCTCAAGGTCGAGGTCTACTCAGCAAGCTCCTAGGGGATGTATCAAGGTCAGCTCCTAGGTGAAGTTTATGGGAAATATTCAAGTTGAGCTACTCGATGAGTTCCTGGGTGAGGTACTTGCCGAGATCTCTAGCCCAATCTCCATAGGTCGAGCTCCTCAGATGAGCTCCTAGGTGAGCTCAAAGGTGAATCTTGCTCAATAAGTTTCTGGGGTGGAGCTTACATAGCAAGCATACCATATTTTCTCAAGGTGAGATGGCAAGGTGAGCTCAAGGGGAGTTGGCAAGTTAAGATCAAGTTAAGTTTGTAAGGTGAGATGTCAGGTGAGCTCCCAGGTGAGTTTATCAGGTGAGCTGACTGGATGAGCTCCTGATGTAAGCTCAATTTGCAAGGTCGATGCTCGAGATCCCAGGAAGAGCTTCCCACATGGTGAGTTACTTTAGCTGAGCTGTACTTAGATGAGCTCATGAGCTGAGCTGCAAGTTGAGCTACTCAAGTGAGCTCCTGGGTGAGTTCCCAGAAGAGTTGGCAAGGTGAGTTATCTTGGTGAGCTCCCAGGTGAGTTTTCAAGTCAAGCTCAAGTTGAGTTGCTTGGCTTGCTCGTTAAGCCGAGCTCCTAGGTGAGCTACTTAGTGAGCTCCTCAGGTGAGCTTACATGTGAGCTACTAGATGAGCTCAAGGCAAAGTTGGCAAGGTGAGATCCTTAGTGAACTCAAGTTGGTCTAGAAAGGTGAGCTAATCAGCCGAGCTCCTAGGTGATTTCCTAAGGCAAGATTTTAGGTGAGCTCCCACGAGATTTTTGGGGTGAGTTGCTTGACAAGCTCAAGTCAAGCTTCTCAGCATGAGCTCCTAGAAAGAGATACCAAGGTGAGCTACTTAGTAAGACCTGTTTGGTGAGCTACTAAGTGAGCTCCCAAGTGTAAGCTACTTAGTCAAGCTCCCAGACAGAGGTCTCTAGTGAGCTGCGTCAATGAGCACACATGCCAATGCTCCTAGGTCAACATACTCGGTGGAGCTCCTAGCTGAACTCACTTGGAAAGCTAAATCAAAGCAATGTCTAAGGTGAGCTTAGCAGGTGAGCTACAAGATGATCTCAAGGGTAGTTAGTAAGGTAAGCAGTGAGGTGAGCTCCTAGGTGAGTTCCCTGGTGAGTTATTCGATAAGCTCTCAAGCGAGCTCAACTTGAGTTGATTGAAGATCACCTAGAAGATCTCCCAGGTGAGCTACTAGGCAAGTTGATCAGTGAGCTCCTAGAAGAGCTCCTAGGTGAGCTAATTGGTGAGCTATTTAGCGAGTTCCCATGCGAGGTGCTTGGTGAGCTCCTAGGAAAACTACTTGATGAGCTCAAAAGTGAGCTCACAAGCGAGCTCAAGTTAACCTGCCTAGTGAGCTCCAAGGAAAGCTCGCAGGTGAGCTATTTGGTGAGTCACTCAACAAACTCTTAGGTGAGCTACCTTTTAAGGTCAAGACGAGCTAGAAAAGTGAGCTGATAGGTGATCTCCCATGTGAGTTAGCAAGGAGAGCTGTAAGGTGAGATCCTATGTGAGTTTTTGGGTGAGCTGCTTGACGAGCTCCCGGGTGAGCTGAAGTTGAGTTGCTTGGTGAGCTCTTGGGTGAGCTCAAGATGAGATAACAAGGAAATTTATAAGGTGAGTTCCTAGGTGAGTTTCCAGGAAATCTCAAGTTGAGCTACTCGACGAGCTCCCTGACGAGCTACTTGTCGAGCTACCAGTCGAGCTCCTAGGTGAGCTACTCAGTGAGATCCCAAGCGAGCTTAAATGCAAGCTTATCATAAATCTCTTAGGTGAGCTTACATTTGAGCTACCATATGATCTCCAGGTGAGTTGGCAAGGTGAGATCAAGGTGACTTGGCAAGGCGAGTTCAAGGTGAGTTGGCAAGGTGAGTTGTTAGATGAGCTCCCAGGTGAGTTCCCAGGTGAGTTACTCGATGAGCTCCCAAGTGATCTAAAATTGAGTTGATCAGTGAGCACCTAGAAGATATCCTAGGTGATCTATTTGGTGAGCTCCTAGGCAATCTATTAGGTGGGCTCCCAAGTGAGCTCCCAAGTGAGGTCCCTAGTGAGCTACTCGACAAGCTCACACAAGAGTTCAACTCAACCTACTTGGTGAGATGCTTGGTGAGCTCCCTGGAAATTTGTTAGTTAAGCTACATGGAGAGCTACTTGATGAACTCTAAGGTGAGCTACTAGATGAGCTCAAGGTGAGTTGGAAAGGTGAGCTCCTTAGTGAGCTCAAGGTGAGCTGATAGGTGAGCTACCGTACAAGGTAGCAAGGTGAGTTGTCAGGTGAGGTCCCATGCGAGTTTTCGGGTGAGCTACTTGACGAGTTCTCAGATGAGCTCAAGTCAAGCTACTCAGTGAGCTCCTAGGTGAGCTCAAGGTGAGCTAGAAAGGTGAGATGTTAGGTGAGATCCCAGGTGATTTTTTGGGAAATCTCAAGACAAATTTATTGAAAAAATCCTGGGTGAGATACTTTTCGAGCTCTTAGCCAAACTCCTAGGTGAGCTATTAGGTGAGTTCCCAGTCGAGCTCAAAGGTGAGAATTTCAGTAATCTCTGAGGTAAGCTTTAGGTGAGCTTAAGGCAATTTTGTAAGGGGAGTTGTGAGGTGAGCTCCCAGGTGAGTTCCTAGGTGATTTACTTGATGAGCTCCTGGGTGATCTCAACTCGAGCTTATCAGCAAGCTCCCAGAAGATCTCCTAAGCTAGATACTTGGTGAGCTATTTGGTGAACTCCTAGGTGAGCTATTAGGTGATCTACCAAGTGAGCTACTTTGGGAACTCCCAGGTGAGGACCCTAGCAAGCTACTCAGCAAGATCACAAGCGAGGTCAAGTCAACCTACTCAGAAAGCTTCTTGGTGAGCTCCCAGGTGAGCTTCTCGGTGAGCTCAAGGTGAGCTGGTAAGGTGAGATCCTATGTGAGTTTTCAGGAGATCTACTTGATGAGCTATTAGGTGAGCTCAAGTCGAGCTACTCAGAAAGCTCCTACGTGAGCTTAAGGTGATCTGGCAAGGTGAGCTGTCAGGTGAGCTCCGAGGTGAGTTTCCAGGGAAGCCCAAGTCGAGATGCTCGACAAGCTCCCGGGCGAGCTACTTATCGATCTCCCAACTGAGCCCCTAGGTGATCTACTTGATGAGCTCCCAAGTGAGTTCAAAGGTGAGCTTCTCAGAAATCTCTGAGGTGAGATTACATGCGAGATACTAGATGAGATCAAGGTGAGTTGGCAAGGTGAGCTCAATGTAAGTTTGCAAGTTGAGCAAAAGGTAAGTTGACAAGGGGATTTGTTAGGTGATCTCCCTGGAAAGTTGGTAAGGTGATTTTCTAGGTGAGTTACTCGATGAGCTCTCGTGTGAGCTCAACTCGAGCTGATTGGTGAGCTCCCAGAAGAGCTCCCAGGTAAGCTACTTAGCGAGTTATTTGGCGAGCTCCTAGGTGAGCTGCTAGGTGAGCTCCCAAGTGAGCTACTTGGAAATTTCCCAGGCAAGGTCCCCGGTGAGCTGCTTGGTGAGCTCACAAGTGAGCTCAAGTCAACCTACTTAGCGAGCTTCTCGGTGAGCTCATAGGTGAGCTCATAGGTGAGCTCTTAGGTGAGCTCCTAGGTGAGCTACTTGGTGAGATTCTCGATGAACTTTGAGGTGAGATGCCAAACAAGATCAAGGTGGGTTAACAAGGTGATCTCTTGAGTGAGATTAAGGTGAGCTAACAAGGTGAGATAATAGGTTAGCTCCCCTACATGTTGGTAAGGTGAGCTCCCATGTGTCTTTTTAGGTGAGCTACTTGATGAGCTCTTGGGGGAGCTCAAGTCAAGCTAATCAGAAAGATCCTAGGTGAGCTCAAGGTGAGCTGGTAAGGTTAGCTATCAGGTGATCTCCTAGGCAAGCTACTTTCTGAGATCCCAACTAAGCTCCTAGGTGAGTTGCTCAGTGAGCTCCTAACTAAGCTCAAAGGTGAGCTTGTCGGCAATCTCTGAGGTGAGATTACATGTGAGCTACCAGATGAGCTCAAGATAAGATGGAAATGTGAGCTTAAGGTGAGTTGGTAAGGCCAACTCAAGGCAAGTTAGTAAGGTGAGCTCCTAGTCGAGTTCCTAGGAAAGTTACTTGATGAGCTTCTGGGTGAGCTCAACTTGAGCTAATCGGTGAGCTCACAGAATAGCTCCTATGTGAGCTACTATGTGACCTATTTGGTGAGCTCCAAGGTGAGCTACTAGGTGAGTTCCCAAGGAAGCTAATTGGTGAGATCCCAGGTGAGTTTTCTAATGAGCTACTTGGTGAGCTCATAAGCAAGCTCTAGTCAACCTACTCAGTGAGCTCCTAGGTGAGATATTAGGTGAGCTCCTAAGCGAGCTCCCAGGTGAGCTACTTGGCAAGCTGCCCGACAAACTCTGATGTGAGCTACCATATGAGCTCAAGGTGAGTTGGCAAGGTGAGATCCTCATTGAGCTCAAGGTGAGCTAATAGCGGAGCTGCCATGCAAGTTGGCAAGGTGAGTTGTTAGGTGATCTCCCATGTGTGTTTTCGGGTGAGCTACTTAACGATCTCCCAGGTGAGCTCAAGTCGAGTTTCTTGGTGAGCTCCTGGGTGAGCTCAAGATGAGACGGCAAGGCGAACTCCTAGGTGAGCTACTTGGTAAGCTCACAGGTGAGCTCAAAGGTGAGCTTGTTAGTAATCTATGAGGTGAGATTACATACGAGCTCAAGGTGAGTTGGTAAGGTGAACTCAAGGCGAATTGGCAAGGTGAGCTATCAGGAAAGCTCCCAGGTGAATTCCCAGGTGATTTACTTGATGAGCTCCCGAGTGAGCTCAACTTGAGTTGTTCTGAAAGCTCCTAAAGAGATCCCATTTGAGCTACTTGGTGTGCTGTTCAGTGAGCTCCTAGGTTAACTGATAGTTGAGCTTCCAAGTAAGCTACTTGGTGAGCTCCCAAGCAAGGTCCCCAGTAAGCTACTCGGTGAGCTCACAAGTGAGCTCATGTTAACCTACTTAGCAAACTACTCAGTGAGTTCCCAGGTGAGCTATTAGGAGAGCTACCAAGCAATCTATTAGGTGAGCTGCAAGTCAAGCTACCAGGTGAGCTACTTAGCAAGCTATTCATTGATCTCCTAGGTAGGTTGCTAGGTAATCTCAATAGTGAACTACTTGGCGAGCTCCCAGTTGAGGTCCCTAGCAAGGTGCTCGATGACCACACAAGTGAGCTCAAGTTAACCTACTCAGTGAACTTCTAGGTGAGCTCCTAGGTGAGCTACTAGGTGAGATTCTCAATGAACTCATAGCTGAGCTACTAGATGTGCTCAAGGTGAGTTGCTAAGGTGATATCCTAAGTGAGCTCAAGGCGAGCTGGCAAGGTGAGCTCCCATGCAAGTTGGAAAGGTGAGTTCTCAGGTGAACTACCATTCAAGTTTTCAGGTGAGCTACTTAACGAGCTCCTAGGTAAGCTCAAGTTAAGCTTCCCTACAAGATCCTGGGTGAGTTGCTTGCTCAGTTCCTAGCCCAGCTCCTAGGTGAGGTACTCTGTGAGCTCCCAAGTGAGCTCAAAGGTGATCTACTCGATGAGATCAAACGTGAGGTCAAGTTAACCTACTCAGTGAGATATTTCATGATCTCCCAGGTGAGATGTTAGGTGAGCTCCCAGGTGAGCTACTTGGTAAGCTACTCGATGAACTTTGAGGTGAGCTACCAGATGAGCTCAAGGTGAGTTAGCAAGTTGATCTCCTCAGTGAGCTCAAGTTGAGCTGGCAAGTTGACCTTATAGGTGAGCTCCTATGTGAGTTTTTAGGTGAGCTACTTGACGAGCTCCCAGGTGAGCTCAAGTTGAGCTACTCGGTAAGCTTCTAGGTGAGCTATCATGCAAGCTCCTAGTTGAGTTTCTGGGTAAGGTCAAGTTAAGCTGCTCAATGAGTTCCTACGTGAGCTACTTGCAGAGTTCCCAACCAAGCTCCTAGATGAGCCACTCAGTGAGCTCCCATATGAGCTCAAAGGTGAGCTTTTCAGTAATATCTGAGATGAGCTTACATGTGAGCTACAAGATGAGTTGGAAAGGTAAGCTCAAGGTGAGTTAGCAAGGCAAGCTCTAGGTGAGTTGGCAAGGCAAGCTGTCAGGTGAGCTCCTAGGTGAGCTCCCAAGTGAGCTCAACTTGAGCTGATCAGTGAGCTCCTAGAAGAGCTCCTAAGTGAGCTGTTGGTGTAATTTCTGGGTTTCTACGCTTTTTCTTAATTTCCATTTTCCATTTTTTACTCCAACAAACATTCATTTGTTCTATCTGGTGGCCTATAATCCATGTTTTCCATTTGAATGTATTGAAAGTGCCCTCATATTTCCCTTAATTGAAGAAAAATCCAAGTTTACCCATTGTTGTGCCCTAATTTTTTCATTTACACAAGTTGTGTCATTTTTTCCTTGCCCTAATTGTGAAAAAAATTCAAATAGATTGAATCCAAGTTATTTTTTTCTAAAATCCTAATCCCCAGGCCTAAACCATTGTGAAATCTTGATTCATTGGATTCAAAATGGAAAAATATACTTTATGATTTTTTTTGATTCCTAGGGCATCCCCTACATTTTTTACATTTTGACAGGCATATGGGTGTCATCTACCCGTCAAAATTATCCTTTCATGTTATTGCTAACGTGGTAGGTTGCTATTGGCCGGGAGCAGTCGGGAAAATATTACAACTTGTCATTTTTTGAATTTTAGAAAAAGGAAAATTTTACCCCGTGGCCCCACATTTGCTGCAGTAGTATGCCTACATGGCATGATTTGATTGGTTAGATGGACCGGCGGGTAGCGGGGGTCACTAAGAATTGGTAAAATTCCAAGGTGAGTTACTTTGAAGTGAGCTACTTGGCAAGCTCCAAGGTGAGGTCCCTGAAAAGATGCTCGGTGAGCTCCCAGGTGAGCTGTTAGGTGATCTCCTAGGTGAGATACAAGATGAGTTCAAGGTGAGTTGGTAAGGTGAGATCCTTAGAGATCTCAAGGCAAGCTGATAGGAGAGCTCTCATGTGAGTTGACAAGGCAAGTTGGTAAGTGAGCTCCCATGTGATTTTTCAAGTGAGCTACTTAACGAGCTCTTGGGTGAGCTTAAATCGAGATTCTTGGTGACCTCCTATGAAAGCTCAAGGTGAGATTACAAGGCAAGCTGTCAAGCAAGCTCCCTGGTGAGTTTTCAGGAAAGCTCAAGTCAAGATGCTTGAGGAACTCCTGGGTGAGTTGGTTATCAAACTCCCATCCAAGCTCCTATGTGAGATGCTCAATGACCTCCCAGGTGAGATAAAAGGTGAGCTTGTCGGTAATCTCTAAGGTGAGCTTACATGTAAGATACCAGATGAGCTGAAGGTGAGTTAGAAAGGCAAGCTCAAGTAGAGTTCACAAGTTGAGCTTTCAAGTGAGCTCCCAGGTGAGTTCCAAGGATATTTAATTGACAAGCTCCCAGATGAGCTCAACTCGAGATGATTGGAAAGCTCCCAGAATAGCTCTCAGGTGAGTTACTTGGTGAGATTTTCAGGTGAGTTGTCAAGAGATCTCCCATGTGAGTTTTCCAGTGAGCTACTTGATGATCTCTTAGGTGAGCTCTAGTTGAGCTACTTGGTGAGTTCTTGGGTGAGCTCAAGGTGAGATGGTAAGGTGAGCTATCAGGTGAGCTCTCAGGTGAGTATCCAGTTAAGCTCAAGTCAAGCTACTCGATGATCTTCTTACTGAGCTCTCAGTTGAGCTCCTAGGTGAGCTACTCGGTGAGCTCCCAGGTGAGCTCAAAGGTGAGCTTGTTAGTAATCTCTAAGGTGAGCTCACATGTGAGCTACCAGATGAGCTCAAGGTGATTTGGCAAGGTGAGCTCAAGGTGAGTTGGTAAGATGAGCTCTCAGGCAAGCTCCTTGGTGAGTTCTCAGGGGATCTACTCAATGATCTCCTTAGCAAGCTTTAACTTGAGTTGATCGGTAAGATCTCAGAAGAGGTCCCAGGTGAGCTACTATGTGAGCTCCTAAGTGAGCTACTCAGTGAGTTCCTAGGTGAGTTACTTGATGATCTCCTAGACGAGCTCAACTCAAACTGATCAACAAGCTCCTAGAAGAATTCCCAGGCAAGTAACTTGGAGAGCTTTTCATCAAGCTCCCAGGTGAACTGCTAGGTGAGCTCCCAATCAAGCTACTTGGAGAGCTCACAGGTGAGGTCCCCAGAGAGTTTCTCAGCAAGGTCACAGGTGAGCTCACAAGTGACCTCAAGTTAACCTACTCAGCGAGCTACTTGGTGAGCTCTGATTTGAGCTACTTGGTGAGCTACTCAATGAACTCTGAGGTGAGCTACCAGATGAGCTTAAGGCGAGTTGGCAAGGTGACCTCCTCAGTGAGCTCAAGGTGAGCTCCCATGAGAGTTGGTAAAGTGATCTGTCAGGTGAGATCTTATGTGAGTTTTCAGGTGAGTTACTTGAAGAGTTCTTGGGTGAGTTCAAGTGGAGCTGTGTGACAAGCTCTTAGGTGAGCTCAAGGTGAACAGGAAAGGTGAGCTATTAGGCGAGCTCCCAGGTAAGGTTCCAGGAAAGCTCAAGTTGAGATGCTTGATGAGCGCATGGGTGACTTTTTTTCTGAGATCCCATATAAGCTCAGAGGTTAGCTGGTCAGTGATATCCTAGGAAAGCTCAAAGGTGAGCTTGTCTGTAATATCTTAGGTGAGCTTACATGTGACCTACAAGATGAGCTCAAGACAAGTTGGCAAGGTGAGCTCAAGGTGAGTTTGTAAGGTGAGCTGAAGGTGAGTTAGCAAGGTGAGCTGTAAGGTGGGCTCCCAGGTGAGTTCCTAGGTGAGTTACTAGATGAGCTCCCAGGTGAGCTCAACTTGAGCTAATCAGTGACCTCCTAGAAGAGCTCCAAGGTGAGCTACTTGGCGAGCTACTTTGGCGAGCTCCTAGGTGAGGTCTTTGGTGAGCTACTCAGTGAACTCAAGGTGACCTACTCAGTGAACTACAAGGTGACTTCCCAAGTGAGCTGTTAGGTGAGCTCCCAGGTAAGCTACTTGGTGAGCTGCTCGATGAACTCCGAGACAAGCTACCAGATGAGCTCAAGGTGAGCTGGTAAGGGGAGCTGATAGGTGAGATCCCAGGTGATTTGGTAAGGAAAGATGTTAGGTGAGATCCCATGTGAGTTTTCAGGTGAGATGCTTGACGATCTCCTAGGTTAGCTCAAGTTGAGCTACTCAGTGAGCTCCTAGGTGAGTTCAAGGTGAGCTGGAAAGGTGAGTTGTCAAAGGAGCTCCCAGGTGAGTTTTCAGGCAAGCTCAAGTTGATCTTCTCAATGAGCTCTTGCGTGAGCTGCTTATCGAGCTCCAAGATGAGCTCCTAGGTGAGCTATTTGGTGAGATCCTATGAGATCTCAAAGGTGAGCTTGTCAAAAATCTCTGAGGTGAGTTTACATGTGAGCTACTAGATGAGCACAAGGTGAGTTAGCAAGGTATGCTCAAGGTGAGTTGGTAAGGTTATATCAAGGTGAGTTATCAGGTGAGCTCCCCCGTAAGTTCCCAGGTGAGTTAATCGATGAGCTCTTGGGGTGACCTCAACTCAAGTTAATCGGTGAGCTCCCAGAAGAGCTCCAAAGTGAGCTACTTGGTGATCCGTTTGGCGAGCTGCTAGGTGAGCTCCAAAGTGATATACTTAGCAAGCTCTTAGGAAAGGTCCCCGATGAGCTGCTCAGTTAGCTCACAAGTGAGCTCAAGTCAACCTACTAGATGAGCTACTCAGTGAGCTCCTAGTTGAGCTATTAGGTGAGCTCCAAGGTGAGATACTTGGCGAGCTACATGACGAACTCTGAGGTGAACTACCAGACAAGCTCAAGGTAAGTTGGAAAGGTGAGCTCCTCAGCGAGCTCAAAGTGAGCTCAAAAGGGAAGCTGATAGGTGAGCTCCCATGTGAGTTATCAAGGCAAGCTGTCAGGTGATCTCCTAGGTGAGTTTTAGGGTGAGCTATTTGCCGAGATCCTTGCCGAGCTCCTAGGTGAGCTACTCGGTGAGCTCCCAAGTGAGGTCAAAGGTAAGCTTGTTGGAAATATCTGAAGTGATCTTACATGCGAGCTACTAGATGAGCTCAAGATAAATTTTTAAGGTGAGCTCAATGTGAGTTAGAAAGGTGAGCTGTCAGGCGTGCTCCCATTGGAGTTCTCAGGTGAGTTACTCGACAAGCTCCCAAGTGAGCTCAACTCAAGCTGATCGGTGAGCTCCTCGAAGAGCTCCCAGGTGAGCTACTTAGCTAGCTATTCAGTGAGCTGCTAGGTGAGCTCCCAAGGGAGCTACTTGGAGACCTCCTAGGTGAGGTCCCTGGCGAGCTACTCAGTGAGCTCAAGTCAACCTGATTAGGGACCTACTTAGTGAGCTCCCTGGTGAGCTGTTAGGTGAGCTCCTAGGTGAGATACTTAGTGCGCTCCTTGAAAAAATCCAAGGCAAGCTACGAGATGAGCTCAAGGTGAGTTGGCAAAGGTGAACTCCTTAGCAAGCTCAAGGCAAGCTGGTAAGGTGAGAAGATAGGTGAGCTCCCATGTGAGTTGGCAAGGTGAGCTGTCATGTGAGCTCCTATGTGAGTTATCAGGAAAGCTCCTTCATGAGCTCCTAGGTGAACTCAATTTGAGCTTCTCGGCAAGCTCCAGGGTGAGCTCAAGGAGAGCTGGCAAGGTGAGCTATCAGGTGAGCTCCCAGGTGAGTTTCTGGGTAATCTCAAGTCGAACTACTCGATGAGCTCCTAGGTGAGCTGCTTGTAGAGCTCTTAGTCGAGCTCCTAGGTGAGCTACTTGGTGAGCTCCAAGGTGAGCTTGTCAGTAATCTCTGAGGTGAGCTTAAATGTGAGCTACCATATGAGATAAAGGTTAGTTGGTAAGGTGAGCTCAAGGTAAGTTGGTAAGGAAAACTCAAGGTGACTTTGCAAGGTGAGCTATCGTACGAGCTCCCAAGTGAGTTCCTAATTGATTTACTGGACAAGCTTCTGGGTAAAATCAACTCAAGCTAATTGGAAAGCTCCCAGAAGAGCTCTCAGGTGAGCTACTTACCAAGTTGTTTTGTGAGATCCCCAGGTGAGCTACTAGGTAAGATCCCAAGTGATCTACTTGGTAATCTCCCAGGTGAGGTCATTAGTGAGCTGCTTAGCTAGCTCACAAGTGAGCTCAAGTAAACCTACTTAGTGAGCTCTTAGGTGAGCTGTAAGTTAGGCTCCCAAGTGAGCTACTTGGTGAGCTACTCGAAAAACTCTGAGGGGAGCTACCAGAAAAGCTCAAGGTGATTTTTCAAGGTGAGCTCCTCTACGAGATCAAGGAAAGTTAGTAAGGCGAGCTGACAAGGTAACCATATAAGTGAGCTCCCACACAAGTTTCTAGGTGAGCTATCAGGAGAGCTCCCATATTATTTTTTCAGTGAGATTCTTGATGAGCTCCCAAGTGAGCTCAAGTTGAGCTACTTAGCAAGTTCCTGGGTGAGCTCAAGGTGAGCTCCCATGTGAGTATCCAGTCAAGCTCAAGTCGAGCTGCTCGATGAGCTGTTTACCGAGCTCCCAGCAGAGCTCCTAGGTGAGCTACTCGGTGAGCTCCCAAGTGAGTTCAAATGTGAGCTTGTCAAAAATATCTAAGGTGAGCTTACATGTGAGCTACCAAATGAGCTCAAGGTAAGTTGGCAAGGTGAGCTTAAGGTGAGTTGGGAAGATGAGCTCTCAGGCGAGCTCCCAGGTGAGTTCTCATGTGAGTTACTCAATGATATCCTTTGTGAACTTCAACTCAAGCTGATCGGCACAATGTTAGAAGAGCTCCTAGGTGAGCTACTATGTGAGCTCCTAGGTGAGTTACTTGATGATATCCTGGGTGAGATCAAGTCGAACTGATTGGAGAGCTCCCAGAAGAGCTCCCAGGTGAGAAACTTGGTGAACTTTTCAGCGAGCTCCCAGAAGATCTCCCAGGTGAGAAACTTGGTGAACTTTTCAGCGAGCTCCCAGAAGATCTCCCAGGTGAGAAATTTTGTTACCTTTTCGGTGAGATGATAGGTGAGCTACTAGGTGAGCTTCCAATCGAGATACTTGGCGAGCTCCCGGGTGAGGTCCCCAGAGAGCTACTCGGCAAGCTCACAGGTGAGCTCACAAGTGACCTCAAGTTAACCTACTCAGTGAGCTACTTGGTGATCTCCCATCTAAGCTACTTGGTGAGATACTTGACGAACTCTAAGGTGAGCTACCAGATGAGCTTAAGGTGAGTTGGCAAGGTGAGCTCCTCTGTGAGCTCAAGGCGAGCTAATAGGAGAGCTCTCATTAGAGTTGGTAAAGCAAGTTTTCAGGTGAGCTACTTGAAGAGCTCTTGTGTGAGCTCAAGTCGAGCTGCGTGATAAGATCCTTGGTGAGCTCAAGGCATGTTGGTAAGGTGAACTATTAGGTGATCTCCCAAGAAAGGTTCTAGGAAAGCTCAAGTTGAGCTACTCAATAAGCTCATGGGTGACCTACTTTCTGAGCTCCCAGCCAAGATCCTCGGTGAGCTGGTCAGTGAGCTCCTAGGAAAGCTCCAAGGTGAGCTTATCGGTAATCTCTGAGGTAAGCTTACATGTGAGCTACAAGATGAGCTCAAGATGAGTTGGTAAGGTGAGCTCAAGGTGAGTTGGTAAGGTGAGCTAAAGGTGAGTTAGTAAGGTGAGCTATAAGGAAAGCTCCCAGATGAGTTCCCAGGCGAGTTACTTGACGAGCTCCCAGGTGAGATCAAATCAAGCTGATTGGTGAGATCCTAGAAGAGCTCCAAGGTGAGCTACTTGGCAAGCTCATAGGTGAGTTTCTAGGCAAGCTCCTAAGTGAGCTACTTGGTGAGCTCCCAGGTGAGGTCCCCAGTGAGATGCTCAGTGAGTTCACAAGCGAGCTCAATTTAACCTACTTGGCGAGCTACTCTATGAGCTCCTAGGTGAGCTGTTAGGTGAGATCCCAGGTGAGCTACTTGGAGAGCTACTCGATGAACTCAAAGGTGAGCTACTAAAAGAGATCAAGGCGAGTTGGAAAGGTGATCATTAAGGTGAGCTCTTGTGTGAGTTTTTAGGCAAGCTATTTGATGAGCTCCTAGGTTAGCTTAAGTTGAGCTATTTGGTGAGCTTCTGGGCAAGCTGTCAGATGATCTGTCAGGTGATTTTTTGGGTAAGCTCAAGTCGAGCTACTTGATGAGCTACTAGGTGAGCTGCTTGCCAAGCTCCTAGGTGAACTACTTGGTGATCTCCTAGGCGAGCTCAAAGGTGAGCATGTCGAAAATCAAGATGAGTTGGTAAGGCGAGCTCAAGGTGAGTTGGCAAGGCAAGATCAAGGTGAGTTGGCAATACGAGCCGTCAGGCGAGCTCCCAGGTGAGTTACTCGATGAGCTCTTGGGTGAGTTCCACTCGAGTTGATCAGTTTGATCCTTGAAGAGCTCCCAGGTGAGTTACTTAGAGAGATATTTGGCAAGTTCCCAGGTGAGTTACTAGGCAAGCTACTAGGTGAGCTACTTAGTGAGCTCCTAAGCGAGGTCTCTGGTGAGCTACTTAGTGAGCTCACAAGTGACCTCAAGTCAACCCACTCGGTGAGCTGCTCAGTGAGTTTCCAGACAAGTTGTTAGGTGAGCTCCTAGGTGAGATACTTAGTGAGATACTCAATAAACTCTAAGGTGAGATACCAGATGAGCTCAAGGTAAATTGGAAAGGTGAGCTCCTCAGCAAGCTCAACGTGAGCTGACAAGGGGAGCTAATAGGTGAGCTTCCATGAGAGTTGGTAAGGTGAGCTGTCAGGTGAGCTCCCATGTGAGTTTTCAAGTGAGCTTCTTGATGAGCTCCCGAGTGAGCTCAAGTTGAGATACTCAGCAAGCTCTTGGGTTAGCTCAAGGTGAGCTGGTAAGGCGAGTTGTCAGGTGAGCTCCCAAGCATGTTTTTGGGCAATCTCAAGTTGAGCTACTTGATGAGCTCCTGGGTGAGTTGTTTGTTGAGCTCCTAGGTAAGCTTCTCAATGAGCTTCAGGAGAGCTCATTGGTGAGCTTAGCAGCAATCTCTGAGGTGAGGTTACATGTGAGCTACCAGATGAGCACAAGGTGAGTTGGTAAAGTAAGCTTAAGGTGAGTTGGCAAGGCTAGCTCAAGGTGAGTTGGTAAGGTGAGCTCAAGGTGAGTTGGCAAGGTGAGTTATCACGTGAGCTCCCACATGAGTTCCTAGGTGAGTTACTTGATGAGCTCATAGGTGAGCTCAACTCAAACTGATCGGTGAGCTACTCGGTGAGCTCACAATGAGTTCAAGTTAACCTACTCGATGACCTACTTGGTGATCTCCCAGGTGAGTTATTTTGTGAGCTCATGGGTGGGATACTTGGTGAACTACATGATGAACTCCAAGGTGAACTACTAGATGAGCTCAAGGTGAGTTGGCAAGGTGAGCTCCTTTAGCAAGATGAAAGCGAGCTGGTAAGGTAAACTGATAGGTGAGATCCCATGCGAGTTATCAAGGTAAGCTACTTGATGAGATCCCAGGTGAGCTCAAGTTTAGCTGCTCAGTGAGATCATGGGCGATCTCAAGGTGAAATGGTAAGGTGATTTGTTAGGCAAGCTCCTAGGTGAGTTTCAGGTTAAGCTCAACTCGAGCTACTTGACGAGCTCTTTGGTGAGATGCTTGTCGAGATCCCATTTAAGCTCCTACATGAGCTACTTTGTGAGCTCCTAGGTAAGCTCAAAGGTAAGCTTGTCAGAAATATTTGAGGTGAGTTTACATGCAAGATACTAGATGAGCTAAAGGTGAGTTGGTAAGGTGAACTCAATACGAGTTGGCAAAGAGAGCTGTCAGGAAATATCGTAGGTGAGTTCCTAGGTGAGTTACTCGATGAGCTCCCGAGTGAGCTCAACTCGAGCTAATCAGTGAGCTCCCAGGTGAGCTACTTGGTGAGCTATTTGGCAAGCTGATAGGTGATCTCCTAAGCAAGCTACTTGGTGACCTCCCAGATGAGGTCCCCAGTGAGCTTTTTGGTGAGCTCAAGTCAACCTACTCAACAAGCTTCTCAATGAGCTCCCAGGTGAGCTATTAGGTGAGCTCCTAGGTGAGTTACTTAGTGAGCTCCTTGATTAAATCTATGGTGACCTATAAGATGAGATCAAGGAGACTTGGCAAGGTGAGCTCCTGAGTGAGCTCAAGGTAAGCTTGCAAGGTGAGGTGTCAGGTGAGCTCTCATGTGAGTTTTTAGGTGAGTTGCTTAACGAGCTCCCAGGTGAGCTCAAGTTAAGCTGCTCAACAAGATCTTGGGTGAGCTCAAGGTGATCTGGAAAGGAAAATTGTCAGGTGATCTCCCAAGTGAGTTTCTGGGAAAGCTCAAGTTGAGCTACTTGATGAGATCCTGGGTGAGCTACTTGTCAAGCTCCCAGTCAAGATCCTAGCTGAGCTACTCAGTGAGATCCCATGAGAGCTCAAAGGTGAGCTTCTTGGAAATCTCTGATGTGAGTTTACATGTGAGCTAACATATGAGAACAAGGTGAGTTTGTAAGGTGAGCTCAAGGTGAGTTGGAAAGGTGATCTCAAGGTGAGTTGGCAAGGCGAGTTATTATGCGAGCTTCCATGAGAGTTCCTAGGTGAGTTACTCAATGAGCTCCTAGGCGAGATCAAATCAAACTGATCAGTGAGCTACTCACTCAGTTCAATTAAACCTACTCAATGACCTACTCAGTGAGCTCCCAGGTGAGTTATTAGGAAAGCTTCCAGGTGAGTTACTTGGTGAGCTACACGACGAACTCTGAGACAAACTACCAGACGAGCTCAAGCCAAGTTAGCAAGGTGAGCTCTTCAGCAAGGTCAAAGTGAGCTAGCAAGGTAAGCTGATAGGTGAGCTCCCATACGAGTTATCAAGGTGAGCTATCAAGTAATCTCCCACGTGAGTTTTTGGGTGAGCTATTTGCTGAGATCCCGGTTGAGCTCCTAGGTGAGCTCCCAGGTGAGCTCAAAGGTAAGCTTATTAGAAATCTTTGAGGTGAGTTTACATGTGAGATACCAAATGAGCTCAAGACAAGTTGGTATGGTGAGCTCAATATGAGTTGGCAAGGTGAGCTATCAAGAAATCTCCCAAGCAAGTTCCCAGGTGAGTTACTCGATGAGCTCCCGAGTGAGCTCAACTCGAGCTAATCAGCAAGATCCTAGGTGAGCTACTTGGTGAGTTATTCAGGGAGTTGTTAGGTGAGCTCCCAAGTGAGCTACTTGGAGACCTCCCAGGTGAGATCCCCAGTGAGTTACTGGATGAGCTCAAGTCAATCTACTCGGTGAGCTATTTAGTGTTCTCCCAAGTGAGCTGTTAGGCAAGCTCCCAGGTGAGCTATTACGCAAGCTCCCAAGTGAGCTACTTAGCAAGCTCCTGGATGAACTCCATGGTGAGGTATAAGATGAGCTCAAGGTGAGTTGGTAAGGTGAGGTCCTCAGCAAGCTCAAGGTGAGCTGAAAAGGTGAGATGATAAGCGAGCTCCCATGCAAGTTGGCAAGGTGAGTTGTCATGTGAGCTCCCATGTGAGTTTTCATGTGAGCTGCTTCACAAGCTCTTGGGTGAACTCAAGTTGAGCTGCTCGGTGAGATCAAGGTGAGTTGGTAAGGTGAGCTATCAGGTGAGCTCCCATGTGAGTTTCTAGGGAATCTCAAGTCAAACTACTTAATGAGCTCCTAGGTGAGCTACTTACTGAGCTTCCAGTCGAGCTCCTAGGTGACCTACTTAGTAAGCTCCTAAATGATCTCAAAGGAGAGCTTGTCAGTAATCTCTGAGGTTAGATTAGATGTGAGATACCATATGATCTCAAGGTGAGTTGGAAAGGTGAGATCAAGGTAAGTTGGTAAGGCAAGCTCAAGGTGACTTATCAATGAGAAATCAACTCAAGTTGATCAGCAAGCTTCTAGAAGAAATCCCAGGTGAGATACTTGGTGAGTTGTTTAGTGAGATTCTATGAAAGCTATTAGGAGATCTCCCAAATGAGGTACTTGGCGAGCTCTGAGGTGAGGTCCCCAGTGAACTACTCGTTGAGCTCACAAGTGAGCTCAAGTCAACCTACTCAGTGAGTTGTTCAATGATCTCCCAAGTGAGCTGTTAGGTGGGATCCAAGGTGAGATACTTGGTGAGCTACTAGAAAAACTCTGAATTGAGCTACCATATGAGCTCAAGGTTAGTTATCAAGGTGAGCTCCTCAACGAGATCAACGTGAGATGACAAGGTGAGTTGGTAAGGTGAGCTGATAGGTGAGCTCCCATGCGAGTTGTCAGGAAAGCTCCCACGTGAGCTTTTGGGTGAGATACTTGATGAGCTCCTGGGTGAGCTCAAGTCAATCTTATCAGTGAGCTCCTGGGCAAGCTCAAGGTGAGCCAGTAAAGTGAGCTATCAGGTGAACTCCCAGGAGAGTTTTCGATCAAGCTCAAGTTGAGCTACTCAAGGAGCTCAAGGGAAAGCTGCTTACTGAGCTCCTATGTGACCTCCCAAGAAATCTCAAAGGTGAGCTTGTCAGCAATCTATGAGGTGAGCTTGCATGCGAGCTACAAGATGAGCTCAAGGTGAGTTGGCAAGGTGAGCTCAAGGCGAGTTAGCAAAATGAGCTGTCAGGTGAGCTCCCAGGTGAGTTCTGAGGTGAGTTACTCAAAGATCTCCTAGGTGATCTCAAATCAAGCTAATTGGTGAGCTCCCAGAAGAAATCCCAAGTGAGCTACTTAGTGAGCTATTCACCGAGCTCCTAGGTGAGCTACTAGGTGATCTCCTAAGTGAGCTACTTGGTGAGCTCCTAGGTGAGGTCCCCGGTGAGCTACTTGGTGAGCTCACAAGCGATCTCAAGTCAACCTACTCAATGAGTTGCTTGGTGAGGTACTCAAAAAAATATAAGGTGATCTACCAGATGAGCTTAAGGGGAGTTGGCAAGGTGAGCTCTTGAGTGAGCTCAAGTCAAGCTGATAGGCGAGCTCACATGAGAGTTTATCAAAGCAAGTTGTTAGGTGAGCTCTCGTACAAGTTTTTAGGTGAGCTGCTTGATGAGCTCCTGAGTGAGATCAAGTCGAGATACTCGGAAAGATCCTAGGTGAGCTCAAGGTGAGCTGACAAGGTGAGCTCTCAGGTGAGTTTTCAGGAAAGCTCAAGTTGAGCTACTCAACGAGGTCCTCGGTAAGCTACTTGTTAAGCTCCTAGCTGAGCTCCTAGGTGAGCTTCTCGATGAGCTCTCAGGAAAGGTAAAATGTGAGCTTGTTAGAAATCTATGAGGTGAGATTAAATGCCAGCTACTAGATGATCTCAATGTGAGCTCAAGGTGAGTTGGCAAGGTGAGCTCCCAGG
Organism: Taxus chinensis; assembly: GCA_019776745.2. Classification (NCBI taxonomy): domain Eukaryota; kingdom Viridiplantae; phylum Streptophyta; class Pinopsida; order Cupressales; family Taxaceae; genus Taxus; species Taxus chinensis. The sequence goes on along the minus strand of CM034151.1, from coordinate 901,860,001 downwards.
TAAGTTCCTAGGTGAGTAACTCGAAGAGCTCTTAGGTGAGCTTAACTCAAGCTGATCGGAAAGCTCCTAAGCAAGCTGCTAGGTGAGGTCCCAAGTGAGCTACTTGGCGAGCTCCTAGGTGACGTCCCCGGTGATCTACTCGGTGAGCTCACAAGAAAACTCAAGTTAGCCTGCTTGTTGAGCTGCTCGGTGAGCTCGTAGGTGAGCTGTTAGGAGACCTCCCATGTGATCTACTTGGCAGGCTGCTCGATGAACTCCAAGGTGAGCTATAAGATGAGCTCAAGGTGAGTTGGAAAGGTGAGCTCCTCAGGAAGCTCAAGGCGAGCTCCCATGTGAGTTGGTAGGGTGAGCTGTCAGGTGAGCTCCTATGTAATTATTTAGGTGAGCTACTTGACAAGATCCTAGTGTAACGCTATGATTTTGTATGTTAACTGTTGAATGTTTTACATACTGTTATAACTGTTGGAATGAAGGAAAACATGTTAAGATAAACTCTGATCTTAAAGGAATATGTTGCTAACTTGGATTCTTACATGCTGTGATTTATTGTATAGGACAGTAGTTATTGTGCTTGTGTGTTTGTTAATGTGATGACAAATTGTCGTATACTTGCTATACTCTCGTTACTGATTGACAGTACACCTTGAATCAATTTCATTGATCCAAGTATGCGAAGGACTTCTGGTGATTTCTGTATCAATTTACTCTTGAACCAAACCCGAGGTTGTTATGAATGTGCATCGCCTGATCGTAGGTATGAGAAGCTAGCATGTAAATGCCAACGATAGGGGTTCGATTCTTGAGCCCTGTACTGTCAAACTTGGAACCTAGTGAGGCAAGAAATGCCTGGACATGGGTGGCCTTGACACATGATCCAAAGGATGGAACATCCTACACAGCATAGATACGGGGTTAGCTGTGAGGTTGGGTTAGGAGTTGATTAGTGTTAGTGGTTAGTATGAATTAAACCCTAAACTAATCTTAAGTCCTAACATGCATCCTACACTACTATCCTAAGTGGATTTTTAAATTACAAAAAAAAGGGGAAAATAAACCTAAGACCTAATAACCTAAGGCTAAACTAAGACCTAGGTTGAGCACTATATGTAACCTAAACTAATCCTAATCAAAAAGGGGCGTGCAGACCCTTGGAAGGAGAGGATAAGGATGGAGGGAAGTATTCATTAGCATTTATTGGTAAGTCCATATGTGGAAAAAACCAGTTTTGGTGGGGTAGGTAAGAAATGGAGGCATCTATTTAGAGATAGAGCCAAATTTGGTTTTGCATGGGAAATTTGAAAATTGAGTTCACCAACTCAAGTGGCAGTGGCGTGGGAAGTTAGGAAAAAGGAAGAGCCTTAATTGCATTGATTTTTCTTGGTCCTTGCGACCAGTTTGCCTTGGAAAGTGTATGAGGAATTTTTTTTTTCATTTTGTTGATTCGAGCCTTTGCAAAGTTGCTCTACATTTGGTTTTTCTGGTCTGGTTCAGTCGAACCAGCTCTTGGAATTTGACACTATTCTTGGAGGTTTTAAGGTTTTTGCTGAGCCTGAAGAAGGAAGGAGTGTTGGGAAGTTTTTGCTGTCGCTGTGGAAGGAAATAATGCGGCAAACAAAGCTTTCTTCGAGTTCTGGAAAAGAGATTATAGGCATGTTAATCCCTTCTCTTTAAAAATTCTTGTTTTGTTTAAGTGTCTCATTAAAACAACCCTGCTCTTGGGTTTTGATTCTGTGACTGTTGTCGAGTCGATTCGAATTGGATTTCATCGATTCTTGCTTCTTTTTTTTGGAAAATGATATGTAGAATCATTTTGGTTTCTTGGCCTTGATTTTTTTTTGTACGAATCAAGTTGGAAATCGATATTCTCTTTCTCTATTTGTGTTGTGTGAAATCGGAACAAGTTTTGAGAGATGTTCTCCTTTCTGTGAAGTTGTTTCCTTGATGTTGTGTTGGAACTTTCTTTGCATGTAAATGGAAATTGAGTATAGTTGTGTTGTGTTGATATGATTTGGGTTCGTCGACCCTTGCTGTCATTTTTGGAAATGATAGGAAAATCATTTTCATGTTGCTGTGTTTAACTGTCTTTGCACTTATTGAATGGAATACCTCCATGTTGTGCTGGTTGTTGACGTTAGATGGAGTTCGAACTGGTTTTTCTTGTAAATTATTATATGGAACTGTGCTGGTAGTGTTGGTTATCTTATTGTTGTGTGATTGTCTTTTGTCACATGAACTTTTGTGATAAGATGGTGAAGGTTGTGCGAACGGCTTGATTTCTTTTCTATACTGAAGTTTCATGGAGGGAAATACGATCTTTTGTTTATTTACTATCTGCTATTTCAGAATTTAAGGGCATGAAATTTCTTTTCGAGCTCTAAGGACTGGTTATTTCACTGTTTTAGTACCATATCAAGAATTGGTAGACTGTGTGGTTGTTTTCACTACTATGAAAATGCTCTTTGTTATATGGTCTCTCGTGATATAATGGTACAGGATGTATGAGTTGCTTAAGGCCGCTTCTATATTGAAATTTCTTTTGAAAAGGAAATAGTTTCTTTCTCTCTCTCTGTTGTGTTGATTTTGATGAATACAACATTTCTCTTTTTTTATGAGCATACGAATTGCCTTGGGGAAAGAAATGATAACATGTTTTTTACTGTTCTTTCCTTTCTTGCTTAAAAGAAATAAGACTTTCCTCTTCCTTCTACTGTTTCAGGATTATGAGGAAATGGCATCTTTTATTTTAAAGGAATGGGCATTAAAATTTTATATGAGTGTTCGTGAGAGTTGGAAAAGAAATAATTTTTCCTTCTGAACTCATAGAGAAATATACTGTTTCTTGCTAGGAAGGTATGATGAATAGTTGTGTTTATTAATGCTGATCGGTCTTTTAAGATCAAATTTTTTTGGTGATTATGACTTAATCTTGGATTGCTGTACAAAGAATAAATGCATAAGAAATTTTGTCTTGCTGTGTGGGTTGTCTTGACTGTACTAGATTCATGTATTGACACCCTATATGGTTTACTTTTCTAAAGGTAATGACATCTGATTTTGCATTCTGGAGTTCTGCATACTATTATGAACTTGGAAAATGGACTGGGTAGAATCATTTATTGGAAGGGAATCCTTCTTATACCTGCTATTCTAACTTGGTGAAATTCATAGTCATGTGATTATTGGACTTGCTGTAGGTAACAGCAATGAATAATATGTTATTTTTAACGGGATACGTTCATAGGATTAGGAAATCATGTGATTTATTGATTGCATGATTTTATAACTGTTTATCTGTTTAACATACAGTGAAAGAATTATGGTTTCTTTTAGTATGGTAAATATATGGTCTACATCCTTATACTGTTTGATCTAGGATGAACATAATGTTGTACTAACCTGTTTCGGATTTTCATATGAGCCTGATTCAAATGAAATATGAATATGGATGATGAATTCTTCCCTATTTTCATTTAAAGTGGATTATAAATGAAATTATTCTTGCTACCGGAAAGTGAATTCCGAATTGATTTTGTAAGTTTCACTCTAAACTGTTATCTTGATTTGTGTCTCGTTTGGATTCCATTATTAGGACATTCATGTGGAAAGAAATAGAGATATGGATGAATGACTTGGAAAAATGATCTTTTCTTCTTTCATTCAGTTGGAAATCTGTATTTCGTGAATAATGAATTTTGTAAGTGCTCAGACAGGAGCAACTATATGCATTGCTGTTCGCTTTCTTTTCTGTACTTGATTGCTTGGAATCTAGAATAATGCATGAACTAAAAGGAAAGTAATGAGTTTACATTTCAGTTAGTTTCATCCATTGCATTTATTGTTAATGAAAGGCATGGAAAAGATAACAGTGTGTTATATCAGCAGTAAGCTATTTATATTTCTAACTATGCAAATATTGTGAATTAAGATTTGTAACAGCTATGTGGAAATGGGACAGCACTTCTTTGGCTGATTATGATGATATTTTGATAGCTCAGTTGTTATGCTGATCTTTCTTTTGTGCCTATTTCGTGATTGATGTTTTAACTGTCGTTTCATAAAAGCAGGGTTCTTTTATTGAGACAGTTAGTATAAGCACCTTATTTTAAGGATAAGTACTTAATATGCTCAGTTCATTGAACTGACTCGTGCAAATCATTTTGCAGATGGAATTTGATTTGAATGAAGACATGGCTATTTTCTGATGCTTCTTGATTAGCTGAAAGATAAATTGTAATTTTTAATTTTATTCCTCTTCGAGGAATTGTGAAAAGAAGAAAGTATATTCTTCTGTCTGTGAGTTGTATTGATGTTTGATGTAAACCATGCCCATTCAGTTGGATTGGTAAAGGTACAGATTATGACATGAAATGTTGAATACAATTACAAGTGTGATATTTTAATAATTATATTGGTTTGCTATTGTTGACTAAATTGGAAATATAATGTTATTTCGTAATTTGGATTTGTTTCATTGTCCTTGGATGGATGTTAAATGGAAACTGATCTATAATCTTACCTAAAGGCAACTTTTAAGTTGAAAAATGCAATTAGTTCATACTTGGGTAAAGATGAATTTTTAATTGACATTAAAAAGGATTAGGAAGAATATGATTCCATAATCGAAAGGTATTCAAGATTAGCTTAGGAGCTAAGGAATATTAATTAACTTTGGAATAATCAAACTTTGCTTTCGAACTCCGTTAATGATCTCGTATGCTGAATTCAGAATAAAGGATATAGGATAAGTATATCCATAACTAACGGACCTTAACTGTATAACGTTAAGGAGAACAAATGAATACATTTCTTGGGAATTAGACCTCGTTTAAATGACATCTAATAAGTTAGTATTCTGAATTTAGTTACAGTTGGGAAAATATTGGCTAAGTTTAACAGGTTAAACTTATCACGTCCATCGGTATGGACTGCTTAATCTAATGATTAAGAAGAAAACCAAGTAGAGAAATGTAGCCCTTCGATACGAAGGAGAAGATGCATAGTAATCTAATGGACGGTTTTAGTCCCTCTTAGTACAACTATAATGGAAGCGAGGATCAAGGAATCAGCATGAATGCTGAAAGTTGATTCTTAATTGTCAAATCGTATCCAAATCACTTGAGCAGGATGTGTATTATCGATGGGATAATTCTGTAGGACATTGGCATATGCCAGCTACAGCAAGGTGTCTCCATGAAGACAGGGTCTTCATGATGACACAATGTTGCAGTTGACATATTGCAATGCCCTCCTGAATTAAAACATCAAGAATACATAGGCTGAATGTGTAACTCTTAGCAGGGGATAGGGCATGATCTGGTATACAGAGTGACTCCGGAATACTAAAGATAACCAGACACATGGAGTCATGGGGAAGCGACACCGTATTTCTGTGTATCTTTAGTTACCAGGAGTGCCTTCCTATATTCGTTCATATTACTAGTTATAATTGGAAGTTAAAAACTGACCTTAAACGAAGAAGACTGGTAGGAACCAAGAAAGACCATTCTAGATAACAGGTGAAGTGAAGTGAAGGATGTATTCCGTTGATGTGTATCACATCCAGGAATATGATCATGCAAAGCATGTGAAAATATTTGGCCAAAGTATCGCAATTGCTGGTTGCATTGTCCTTATCACTTAATTTAAGATGCAGGATGTTAGATGAATATCAGTAACAGATATTCAGATAGGATTCTTAAATGGATCACTTCGATAACTGGGAATGGTTATGAGAAGAGTTATATATAATATACTATGCATAAATGAACATGAAGGATCGGTTGTTGCCGAGTCATGAAATGAAGGATCGTTGAAACTTCGAGCCATGAAAATGGAAGATCGACAGTTCCTCGAGTCATTTACAGCAGCATATAGAATCTATTATAAGATTGAATGGCATTGAATGTGTGTTCCATATTGTAAATATGCGAACAGGGAACATTAGTTTTAAAAGGAAATTGTGTGATCCAAACTGTGTTTTTTGGGCAGAGAACAATTATTAAAACTTGAACGTGTGTTTGAATTTTATAATTCATAATAGAGAACGTTATCAAAAAAAAATTTCCCTTGTTCTGGTATTTCAAATGGGGATGTTACATCTTGGTATCAAAGGTGAAGGTTTCAGCTCTTAGACCTAATGAGTCCACGATATTAATAAGGTTTACGTTTTCTTATTGAATAGAAAATGGTTAGGACAAGAGGGAATGCTGCGAATAACCCGTTGTAGGGTGGAGAAGCAGCGACTGCCCAAAAGCTGGATGAAATCCTTTCTGCCCTACTTGATACGAGGGATCGTTTGACTATTTTGGAACAACGGTCAATGGGAAATGAAGAGGAGGAGAATGAAGCTGAAATAATTGATCAGCTACCTCCTGTGGACAACATCAACGGAGGGAATCTGGGTGTTGATGATAATAATGTAATTGCTCCTAATCCCCCTGAAAATAAAAGGGCAAGATTAGCAGCTGAACTTACAAATGATATAAAGAGAATAAGTCCTCCAAAGTTTGATGGAACAACTCTTGGAGATGGGGCTAAGAACTGGCTCAGTGAAATGGAGAAATACTTTTCAATAAGAAACTTCTCCAAAGAGACTAAAGCGATATGGGGAGCATATCAGCTTTCTCATGAAGCATCATCATGGTGGGACAACCATAAGGTTGAGCTGAATATTGTCGAATCAGACATAACTTGGGATCAATTTAAGGGTTATTTTAGGCAACGATGGCTGCCTCAACTCTATTTTGATAGGAAAATGACTGAATTTCAGAACTGGTCGCAAGGAAGGCTGTTGGTGATGGAATACTGGGAAGGGTTTACTAAACTCCTTAAGTATGTGCCGCAGTACCAAGCTGACGAGAAGTTCAGAATACGGAAATTCATAATGGGACTGAATCCCATCATTGGTGGTGAAGTGGATGTCCATGGCCCAACCACCATGGATGGAGTTGTCGAAAAGGTAATCAGACTGGAACAGAAATTGAGGGCAATATCTACTCACAGGGAAGAGATAAGGTAGAAGATTCCCAATCCTTCTTCGTCTCTTGCACCAAAAAGGGGACCTTAGAAAAGGTTTGGTGTGAAAAACAAAATTGTTGTAGATAACAACAAGAAACCTGTGATGAACAGACCTGTAAATAGCGTGTGGAATAGCTTCACAAAAGTTAATGGCATTGGACATAAGTCCTAAGGAAGCCAGAATGATAAATTTAAGGCTGATAACAAATTTGAGCCTAGAAAAGGGCCAGTTGGAGGATGCTTCAATTGTGGAAAGGACCACTATGTGAATCATTGTCCTCTGAAGAAGGATGATCGTGGAAAGCAACATAGGATACATGCTGCAGTGGCTAACAGACAAGCTGAAAAGTAAGTGACGCCCATAGATGTTACAGGTAAGTTATTCGGTACACCTGTAGTTATACTTTTTGATACTGGAGCTACAGAATGTTTTATTTCTGCTAAAATTTCCTTGAAATTAAAAAGAAAGGCTACAAGAATGGATAAAACATGGATAGTGCATTATGGGAATAATGCTGTCCATACAGTCGAAATGTGCCTTTTTGGGTCAATTCTTGATCTGCCTAGTTTCTCCACTGAAGTTGACTTGTATGTTACTCCTCTAGGATCATATGATATCATTATTGGAGTTAACTAGTTGGCTGAACATAAGGCAAAGGTCGACTGTTATGAAAAACAAATTTGTTGCTTTGATGACCTGTAGAAAGCAGCAGTCATTCAAGGTGTAAAATGGGAAGTTGCAGTTAGGAAACTGACGGCTATGCAACTAAAGAAGGCTAAAAATAGAGGCTGCACTTTGTATGCAATAAAAGTGACAGAAAATGCAGAGGAAGATAATGATTTCATGGACAGATATCCATTGTTGAGGTATTTTCGTGATGTGTTTTGCGAGGAATTGTCAGGTCTTCCACCTAAATGTGAGTTTTACTTCACAATAGAAATCAAACCAGGAACGGAACCCATATCTAAGGCACCTTATAGAATGACTACCATTGAATTAGTAGAGCTGAAGGCTCAGTTACAAGAACTTCTGACTAAGGGGCTGATCAAACCGAGCATCACACCTTGGGGAGTGACGGTAATTTTTGTAAAGAAAAAGGATGGCACTTTGAGGCTGTGCATTGATTACAGAATGCTGAACAAAGCAACTATTAAAAATTGATACCCACTTCCTATGATTGGTGATCTGTTTGATCAGATGCGAGGAGCATCAGTTTATTCAAAAATATATCTTCGATCAGGGTACCATCAGCTAAGAATAAAGGAAGAAGATATTCATAAAACAACTTTTAGAATGAGGTACAGGCATTATGAGTTCACGGTGTTGCCTTTTGGGCTGACTAATGCACCTGCCGCCTTCATGAATCTAATGAAAAATATTTTTCAAGAATACTTAGACAATTTTTTTCTTGTATTCTTAGACAACATTCTTATATACTCTAAAAATGTCAAAGAGCACCAAGAACATCTTAGGATAGTGCTGGAAATCTTAAGAAAGAGGAAATTATATGGCAAACTTTCTAAATGTTCCTTTTATGATGCAGAAGTGCATTATTTGGGACACGTTATAAGCAAAAATGGGATAGCCGTTGACCCTTCAAAGATCACAACTATAACGGAGTGGCCTGTGCCTAAGAACATGCATGAAGTGAGGAGCTTTATGGGCTTGGCTGGATATTATCGAAAGTTCGTTAAGGACTTTTCAAAAATTGCTGCCCCAATCACTTCGCTGCAAAAGAAAGAAAAGAAATTTGTCTGGACAGACAAATGTGAATCTGCCTTTAAAAAGTTAAAGGAACAGTTAACTACAACACCTATTTTGACTGTACCTGATCCAAATGGAGATTTTATGGTTGTAACGGACGCCTCAGGAGAAGGCCTTGGAGGTATTCTGTTACAAAATAACCATGTCATCGCTTATGAAAGTAGAAAGCTTAAGTTACATGAGAAGAACTATGCTCCACATGATCTTGAGCTCGCTGCCATTGTTCATGCACTTCAAATATGGAGGCATTACCTTCTAGGCAAGCCCTTTGAGTTAAAAACAGACCATCTAGGACTGAAGTATATTTTTACTCAACCAAATCTGAATACAAGGCAGTGAAGATGGTTAGAATTTCTGTCTCAGTATGATTTTGATATAAGCTACATTAAGGGCAAGGAAAATCAGGTAGCAGATGCTTTGAGTCGAAGGAAGCATATCTCTGCTCTTATAATGTTAAGAACTTAGTTTAAGGATGAGGTGAAAGATGCCTTGGAATCAGATCCTTATTTCCAGCAAGTCAAATCAGCACTTGCTGCAGACCCGAGGGATGTCAGGTATAAGGGATTATGTTTTGATAATGAAGGAATTTTGAGGTTCGAAAACAGGGTATATATACCTGTGGAAAATGACTTAAGAGGGAAATTGTTAACTGAATTCCATAATTCACCTTTTTCTAGACACCATGGCATTACAAAAATGCTCGCTGATCTTAAGCAGCAATATTTCTGGAAGGGAATGAAAAAGGATGTGGCAGAATTTGTAACACACTACTTGGAATGTCAGCATGTTAAGGCGGAACATATGCACCCCGCTGGATTATTGTATCCCCACAATATTCCGCAGTATAAATGGCAAGTGATAACGATGGATTTCGTTCAAGGATTGCCTATGTCAAGAAATAAGCATGACATTATCTTGGTTGTAGTCGAAAAATTGACCAAAGTGGCACACTTCATTGCTGGTAATTTGAAGGACGATGCACCAGTGCTAGCAAGAAGATTTGTACATGAAATCTTCAGATTACATGGAATACTGGAATTAATCATATCGGAAAGAGATCCGAGGATGACATCAAGGTTTTGGCAAATACTTAATGTGGCCTTGGGGACTAAATTGAACTTCAGTTCTGCATATCATCCAGAAACGGATGGACAGACTGAGAGAGTTAACCAGGTTTTAGAGGACATGTTAAGGATGTATTGCATGGACCAGTAGTATAAATGGGAGGAATACCTTCCGCTGGTAGAATTTTCTTACAATAACACCTATCATGCCTCTTTAAAAATGGCACCCTTTGAAGCATTGTATGGAAGAAAATGTAGAACCCCTGTCAGCTAGGACAGCGTTGAGGACAGAGAGGTAATTGGGCCAAAAATCCTTATGGAAATGGAACAACAAATCAAAATGATACGAGAACATCTAAAGGAGGCTACCAATAGGTAAAAGAGATATGAAAACTTGAAGTGGGTTGACAGGCATTATAAACTGGGAGAAAAGGTCTTTCTTAGGGTGAAGCCGAAAAAGATGTCAATAACTTTTGGCAAGGCTGCCAAGTTGTCGCCACGTTACGTGGGACCTTTTGAAATTGTTGAAATAATCAACCCTGTAGCTTATCGTCTAGCATTACCTCCTGCTTTGTCTCAAATGCATGATGTTTTTCATATTTCTTTGCTTAAGAAATACATGACAGATTTATCACATGTGCTAAATTGGAATTCCTTACAGGTCCAAGACCTAGGAATAATCGTGGTTAAGCCCATTCGAGTGCTGGGAACTCACCAGTTGTACTTGAGAAATCATGAATTGAACCAATGTAAGGTCCAGTGGGACCAGTTCAGTGAAGAAAGTGCAACTTGGGAAAATCTCAAAGAAATGAGATCTACTTTTCCACACTTGTTTAATTGAATTTGAAAATTCAAGGAACTGATAATTCTACCAAATTTAGACAATTATTAGTCTATTGTACAGTTATCTTAAAACACTGTTTTTGAGAGTGAATCTATTTTTGGTATGAAGTTATGAATGAAAGGACAATAACTGATCCTTGTCCTAGGAACTCCTTGATTTGTTTAATCTGATCATCGGGACGATGATTCTTTAAGGAGGGAAGAATGTAACGCTCTGATTTTGTATGTTAACTGTTGATTGTTTTACATATTGTTATAACTGCTGGAATGAAGGCAAACATGTTAAGATAAACTCTGATCTTAAAGGAATATGTTGCTAACTTGGATTCTTGCATGTTGTGATTTATTGTATAGGACAGCAGTTATTGTGCTTTTGTGTTTGTTAATGTGATGAAAAATTGTCGTATACTTGCTATACTCTCGTTACTGATTGACAGCACACCTTGAATCAATTTCATTGATCCAAGTATGCTGAGGACTTCTAGTGATTTCTGTATCAATTTACTCTTGAACCGAACCCGAGGTTGTTATGAACGTGCAACACCTGATTGCAGGTATGAGCAGCTGGCACGTAAATGCCAATGACAGGGGTTCGATTCTTGAGCCTTGTACTGTCGAACTTGGAACCTAGTGAGGTAAGAAATGCCTAGACACGGGTGGCCTTGACATGTGATCCAAAGGACGGAACGTCCTGCATAGCATAGATATGGGGTTAGCTGTGAGGTTGGGTTAGGAGTTGATTAGTGTTAGTGGTTAGTATGAATTAAACCCTAAACTAATCTTAAGTCCTAACATGCATCCTACACTACTATCCTAAGTGGATTTTTAAATTACAAAAAAAAGGGGGAAAATAAACCTAAGACCTAATAACCTAAGGCTAAACTAAGACCTAGGTTGAACACTATATGCAACCTAAACTAATCCTAATAAAAAAGGGGCACGCAGACCCTTGGAAGGAGAGGATAAGGATGGAGGGAAGTATTCATTAGCATTTATTGGTAAGTCCATACGTGGACAGCACCAGTTTTTGCGGGGCAGGTAAGAAATGGAGGCATCTATTTGGAGATAGAGCCAAATTCGGTTTTGCATGGGAAATTTGAAAATTGAGTTCACCAACTCAAGTGGCAGTAGCGTGGGAAGTTAGGAAAAAGGTAGAGCCTTAATTGCATTGATTGTTCTTGGTCCTCGCGACCAGTTTTCCTTAGAAAGTGTATGAGGAAAATTTTTTTTTCATTCTGTCGATTCGAGCCTTTGCAAAGTTGCTTTGCATTTGGTTTTTCTAGTCTGGTTCAGTCGAACCAGCTCTTGGAATTTGACACTGTTCTTGGAGGTTTTAAGGTTGTTGCTGAGCCTGAAGAAGAAAGGAGTGTTGGGAAGTTTGTGTTGTTGCTGTGGAAGGAAATAACATGAAAAACGAAGCTTTCTTCGAGTTCTGGAAAAGAGACTACAGGCATGTTAAGCCCTTCTCTTTAAAAAATCTTCCTTTGTTTAAGTGTCTCATTAAAACAACCCTGCTCTTGGGTTTTGATTCTGTGACTGTTGTTGAGTCGATTCGAATTGGATTTCGTCGATTCTTACTTCTTTTTTTTGGAAAATGATATGTAGAATCGTTATAGTTGCTTGGCCTTGATTTTTTGCATGAATCAAGTTGGAAATAGATATTCTCTTTCTCTGTTCATGTTGTGTGAAATCAGAACAGGTTTTGGGAGATGTTCTCCTTTCTGTGAAGTCATTTCCTTGATGTTGTGTTGGAACTTTCTTTGCATGTAAATGGAAATTGAATATAGTTGTGTTGTGTTGCTATGATTTTGGTTCGTCGACCCTTGCTGTCATTTTTGGAAATGATAGGAAAATCATTTTCCTGTTGATGTGTTTAACTATCTTTGCACTTCTGTAATGGAATACCTCCATGTTGTGCTGGTTGTTGATGTTAGATGGAGTTCGAACTGGTTTTTATTGTAAATTATGATATGGAACTGTGCTGGTAGTGTTGGTTATCTTATTGCTATGTGATTGTCTTTTGTCACATGAACTTTTGTGATAAGATGGTGAAGGTTGTGCGAACGGCTTGATGTCTTTTCTGTACTGAAGTTTTATGGAGGGAAATAAGATATATTTTTTATTTACTATCTAATGTTTCAGAATTTAAGGGCATGACATTTCTTTTCGAGCTCTAAGGACTGGTTATTTCACTATTTTAGTATCATATCAAGAACTGGCAGACTATGTGGTTGTTTTCAATACTATGAAAATGCTATTTGTTATATGGTCTCTCGTGATATAATGGTATAGGATGTATGAGTTGCCTAAGGCTGTTTCTATACTGAAATTTCTTTTGAAAAGGAAATAGTTTCTTTCTCTCTCTCTGTTGTGTTGATTTTGATGAATACAACATTGCTCTTCTTTTTATGAGCATACGAATTGCCTTGGGGAAAGAAATGATAACACATTTTTGACTGTTCTTTCCTTTCTTGCTTAAAAGAAATAAGACTTTCATCTTCCTTCTGCCATTTCGGGATTATGAGGAAATGGCATCTTGTATTTTAAAGGAATGGGCATTAAAATTTTATATGAGTGTTCATGAGAGTTGGAAAAGAAATAATTTTTCCTTCTGAACTCATAGAGAAATATACTGTTTCTTGCTAGGAAGGTATGATGAATAGCTGTGTTTATTAATGCTGATCGGTCTTTTAAGGTCAAATTGTTTTGGTGATTATGACTTAATCTTGGATTTCTATACAAAGAATAAATGCATAAGAAATTTTGTCTTACTGTGTGGGTTGTCTTGACTGTACTAGATTCATGTATTGACACCCTGTACGGTTTACTTACTAAAGGTAATGACATCTGATTTTACATTCTGGAGTTCTGCATACTATTATGAACTTGGAAAATGGACTAGGTAGAATCATTTATTGGAAGGGAATCCTTCTTCTGCCTGTTGTTCTAACTTGGTGAAATTCATAGTCATGTGATTATTGGACTTGCTGTAGGTAACAGCAATGAATAATATGTTATTTTGAACGGGATACATTCATAGGATTAGGAAATCATGTGATTTATTGATTGCATGATTGTATAACTGTTTATCTATTTAACATATAGTGAAAGAATTATGGTTTCTTTTAGTATGGTAAATATATGGTCTACATCCTTATACTGTTTGATCTAGGATGAACATAATGTTGTACTAACCTGTTTCAGATTTTCATATGAGCCTGATTCAAATGAAATATGAATATGGATGATGAATTCTTCCCTGTTTTCATTTAAAGTGGATTATAAATGAAATTATTCTTGCTGCCAGAAAGTGAATTCTGAATGGATTTTGTAAGTTTCACTCTGAACTGTTATCTTGATTTGTGTCTCGTTTGGATTCCATTGTTAGGATAGTCGTGTGGAAATAAATAGAGTATATTCATCTTCTATTAATGAATTTTGATTAGATAATAAATGAGGAAACTACCTTGGGCCCAAGAAATATAAAACTTCCTTTCGAAGGTGGTCAGTTTCCCTGCTAATATGAATTAACACAAAAGACTGTAAAATATCAATTAGATTACTTGGTTGAAACGGGTAGGAGAAGGTTGGTTTCTGGTTATAGTTAGGGTAACCAATACCGGCTGCTGGTAACCGGTGTCGGTTGGGCCTAGGATCTGTAGGTTATTTTTTTTGTGGGGTGTTTGTGTTTTTTGATAGCTATGGTGTTTGTAAGGCTGGTTTATGGGTGATATTGGGAAATGAGATTATGAGAGGTAAAAGAATGACAGTTAGATGCAATGGCACGTTGGATAGTGGATTCAGAAATGGATTTAGGAGGACTGTGATTCAAAGAGTATAAGAAATGTTATAACAGAGGACATTCAAGATGTGACTTACTGGTTTTGACGAAGATGCAAGTTGATCTCCTTTGCTGCAAACTCTTCTGGTTTCTTCACTCGTCTCTGCTCGGTCAAGTGAAGATCTGGACTCTGTTTTTGCTCCCAATGATCTCTGTTGATTCAAAAATCATTCGACCTTTGATTTTGGTTCGGGGAGCCCATTTACAGGGAGCCGATGGTGGTTACATAACCGACGGCGGTCGAGTAGGAACCGACATCGGTAAGGAAAAAGTAGGCTAGTAAAATAGCCCACCTTCCCTGCTTTTCTCCCGAGAGATCAGTTGCAGGCTTGGTCAAGCGGCTAGAAGGTCGGTTTTGGGTGCGAGTAAGGAGGCATTAGTTATGGATGTGAGTCTAGACCAAGTCATAGGTCTTAATTAGGTTAGTTTAGGGTTAGGTCTAGGTCATGATGAGGTGGAAAAATGAGGTGGCAGGTAAGGTGATGTGGATTTATCAATTATAAGGTAATTAATAAATAATTGTGTAAGGTTTACGTCATGAGGTTAGGTTGCGAGATGAGATGCGGGTCACAAGGGGTCGTGAGACACAAATTTGGTGTCTACATAGAGATATGGATGAATGACTTGGAAAAATGATCTTTTCTTCTTTCATTCAATTGGAAATCTGTATTTTGTGAATAATGAATTTTGTAAGTGCTCAGATAGGAGCAACTATATGCATTGCTGTTCGCTTTCTTGTCTGTACTTGATTGCTTGGAATCTAAAATAATGCATGAATTGAAAGGAAAGTAATGAGTTTACATTTTAGTTAGTTTCATCCTTTGCATTTATTGTTAATGAAAGGCGTGGAAAAGATAATAGTGTGTTATATCAGCAGTAAGCTATTTATATTCTAACTGTGCAAATATTGTGAATTAAGATTTGTAACGGTTATGTGGAAACGGGACAACAGTTCTTTGGCTGATTGTGATGATATTTTGATAGCTCAGTTGTTATGCTGATCTTTCTTTTGTGCCTATTTCGTGATTGATGTTTTAACTGTCGTTTCATAAAAGCAGGGTTCTTTTATTGAGACAGTTAGTTGAAGCACCTTATTTTAAGGATAAGTGCTTAATATGCTCAGTTCATTGAACTGACCCATGTAAATCATTTTGCAGATGGAATTTGATTTGAATTAAGACATGGCTGTTTTCTGATTTCTTGATTAGCTGAAAGATAAATTGTAATTGTTACTTTTATTCCTCTTCAAGGAATTGTGAAAAGAAGAAAGTATATTCTTCTGTCTGTGAGTTGTATTGATGTTTGATGTAAACCATGCCCATTCAGTTGGATTGGTAAAGGTACAGATTATGACATGAAATGTTGAATACAATTACAAGTGTGATATTTTAATAATTATATTGGTTTGCTATTGTTGACTAAATTGGAAATATAATGTTATTTCGTAATTTGGATTTGTTTCATTGTCCTTGGATGGATGTTAAATGGAAACTGATCTATAATCTTACCTAAAGGCAACTTTTAAGTTGAAAAATGCAATTAGTTCATACTTGGGTAAAGATGAATTTTTAATTGACATTAAAAAGGATTAGGAAGAATATGATTCCATAATCGAAAGGTATTCAGGATTATCTTAGGAGCTAAGGAATATCAATTAACTTTGGAATAATCGAACTTCACTTTCGAACTCCATTAATGATCTCGTATGCTGAATTCAGAATAAAGGATATAGGATAAGTATATCCATAACTAACGGACCTTAACTGTATAACATTAAGGAGAAAAAATGAATACATTTCTTGGGAATTAGACCTCGTTTAAATGACGTCTAATAAGTTAGTATTCTGAATTTAGTTACAGTTGGGAAAATCTTGGCTAAGTTTAACAGGTTAAACTTATCACGTCCGTCAGTACGGACTGCTTAATCCAATGATTAAGAATAAAATCAAGTAGAGAAATGTAGCCCTTCAATACGAAGGAGAAGATGCATAGTAAGCTAATGGACGGTTTTAGTCCCTCTTAGCTATATACAAATGTAACGGAAGTGAGGATCAAGGAATCAGCATGAATGCTAAAAGTTAATTCTTAATTGTCAAATGGTATCCAAATCACTTGAGCAAGATGTGTATTCTCGATGGGAGAATTCTGTAGGACATTGGCATACGCCAGATACAGCAAGGTGTCTCCATGAAGATGGGGTCTTCATGACAACACAATGTTGCAGCTGACATATTGCAATGCCCTCCCGAATTAAAACATCAAGAATACATAGGCTGAATGTGTAACTCTTAGCAGGGGATAGGGTCTAATATGGTATACGGAGTGACTCCGGAATACTAAATATAACCAAACACACGGATTCATGGGGAAATGACACCGTATGTCTGTGTATCTTTAGTTACCAGGAGTGCCTTCCTATATTCGTTCATATTACTAGTTATAATTGAAAGTTTAAAACTGACCTTAAACGAAGAAGACTGGTAGGAACTAGGAAAGACCATTCTAGATAACAGGTGAAGTGAAGTGAAGGACGTATTCTGTTGATGTGTATCACATCTAGGAATATGATCATGCAAAGCATGTGAAAATATTTGGCCAAAGTATCGAAATTGCTGGTTACGTTGTCCTTATCACTTAATTTAAGATGCAGGATGTCAGATGAATATCAGTAACAGATATTCAGATAGGCTTCTTAAATGGATCACTTCGATAATCGGGAACGGTTATGAGAACAGGTATATATAATATACTATGCATAAACGAACATGAAGGATCGGTTGTTGCCGAGTCATGAAATGAAGGATCGTTGAAACTCTGAGCCATGAAAATGGAAGATCGGCAGTTCCTCGAGTCATTTACAGCAGCATATAGAATCTTTTATAAGATTGAATGGCATTGAATGTGTGTTCCATATTGTAAATATGTGAATAGGGAACATTAGTTTTAAAAGGAAATTGTGTGATCCAAACTGTGTTGTTTTGGCAGAGAACAATTATTAAAACTTGAACATGTGTTTGAATTTTATAATTCATAACAGAGAATGTTATCAAAAAAAAAAATCCCTTGTTCTGGTATTTCAAATGGGGATGTTACACCTAGGAAAGCTCAAGTTGAGCCACTCAATGCGCTCCTGGGTGAGATCAAGGAGAGATGGCAAGGAGATCTCTCAGGTGAGATCCTAGGTAAGTTTTTGGGAAATCTCAAGTTGAACTGCTTAAGAGATCCTACGTGAGCTACTTGACGAGCTCCCAGCAATGTTCATAGGTGAGCTACTTAGTGAGCTCCCAGGTTGATCGGAAAGCTCCCAAAAGAGCTCCTAGGCGAGCTACTTGGCGAGCCATTCGGTGAGCTCCCAGGTGAGATGTTAGGCGAGTTCAAAATCGAGCTACTTGGTAAGCTCTCAGTTGAGGTCCTTGCCAAGCTGCTCAACAAGCTCACAAGTAAGATCAAGTTAACCTACTCAGAGAGCTACTCGGTGAGCTCCTAGGTGTGCTGTAAGGTAAGCTCCCAGGTAAGATGCTAGGTGAGCTCCCAAGTGAGCTACTTTTTGAGCTCCTAGGTGAAGTCCCAAGTAAGCTACTCAGTGAGCTCACAAGCAAGCTCAAGTCAACCTACTCAACAAGCTACTCAGTGAGCTCCCAAGTGAGCTGATAGGTGAGCTCCTAGGTAAGCTACTTGGTGAGCTAAACGATGAACTCTAAGGAAAACTACTAGACAAGTTTAAGGAGAGTTAGCAAGGTGAGCTCCTAGGTGAGCTCAACGTTAGTTGGCAAGGCAAGCAAATAAGTGAGCACCCATGTGAGTTGGAAAGGTGATCTATTAGGTGAGCTCACATGTAAGTTTTCTAGCAAGCTACTTGATGAGTTCCTGGGTGAGCTCAAGTCAAGCTACTCAGCGAGCTCCAGGGTAGCTCAAGGTGAGTTGGTAAGGTGAGCTGTCAGGTGAGCTCCTAGGTGAGTTTTCAGGAAAGCTCAAGTTGATTTGCTCAACGAAATCCTAGGCGAGCTTCTTACTGAGCTCCCAGCCAAGCTCCTAGGTGAGCTACTTGGTGAGCTACCAGGTGAGCTCAAAGGTAAGCTTGGCAATAATATCTGAGGTGAGCCTACATAGGAGCTACTAGATGAGCTCAAGGTAAGTTGGTAAGGTGAGCTCAAGGTAAGTTGGCAAGGTGAGTGGTCAGGAAACCTCCCAGGTGAGTTCCCAGGTGAGTTACTTCATGAGCTCCTGAGCGAGCTCAACTTGAGTTGATTAGAGAGCTCCCAGAAGAACTCCCAGGTGAACTACTTGGTGAGCTATTCGGTGAGCTCCCAGGAGAGCTGCTAGGAGAGATCCCAAGCAAGCTACTTGGTGACATCCCAAGAGAGGTCCTTAGTGAGCTACTTGGTGATCTCAAGTCAACCTACCTGGCGAGCTACTCAGTGAGCTCCCATGCAAGCTATTAGGTAAGTTGTTAGGTGAGCTCCTAGGTGAGCTACTTGGTGAGCTCCTCAATGAACTCTGAGGTTAACTACCAGACGAGCTCAAGGTGAGTTGGCAAGGTAAGATCCTTAGTGAGCTGAAGGTGAACCAGCAAGGTGAGCTGATAAGTGAGCTCCCATGTGAGTTAGTAAGGTGAGATGTGAGGTGAGCTGCTTGATGAGCTCCGGGGGTGAACTCAAGTCAAGCTACTTGGTGATCACCTTGGTGAGCTCAAGGAGAGCTGACAAGGTGAGCTATCAGGTGAGCTCCCATGTGATTTTTCAGGAAAGCTCAAGTCAAGCTTCTCGATGAGCTCCTGGGTGAGCTACTTGTCGAGCTCCCAGCTGAACTCCTAGGTGAGCTCCCAGGTGAGCTCAAAGGTGAGCTTACCGATAATCTCTGAGGTTAGCTTACATGTGAGATACCATATGAGCTCAAGGTGACATGTGTCCAGGAAGGACAGGAGGGTGGTGGAGGTCACTTAACAATTTTTCCTTCATTTTTACAAATTTCTCAAGGTCAAATTTTTGCCCGAAGGCCCGCAACAAATAGGAAAGTGACAGGTATGTAAGAGGATGAAATGGAGGGGTGGAGGTTTTGAGGAATTTGAAGTTTTTTAACTTCAAAAAGTAAAAAAAGAAAATTTTTTCTAGAGATTCCTGCCTCCAATGAACAATGGACACGTGTCCTGGATTTGGTAGAAGAAATGCTGGAAAAATTTTAAACTTTGGCGAGAAATTTCAAAGGGAAAAATAAACCCGCAAAAAATTTGGAATGTCCCCCCTAAAGCCAATCAGGGGGAGACATGTGGTACTATTAAAAAGGGAAAAAGGGAAAGTGTGGGCCCACAAATGATATTTTTATTCGGGAGGATTAAAGGAAAATTTGATGGGTTGGCTCTGCATCCAATGGGATAGGGACACATGGCAGAAGGAGCATCGGGTGTTTGGGCCCGTGAAGAATTTTGAGAAAATTTTCCTTTTCTCAAAAAAGTGGAAAAATTCATCAAATTGGCCTATGGTTTTTGTGGCGGTCTACCTAGGGACAGTGGCATGTCCAGGGGGCATGCGGGGAAAATTTTCAAATTTTTCCTGAGGTCAGAAAAGGTTTGAAATGAATTTTTTAAGGTTGGATGCCCAGTCTAATGATATTTGGACACATGTCCACCTTATCTAGAAGTCAAAGAAGATATTTTTGAGCCTACATGTTGAAGCTCATCAAGACACATGGAGGGCGGAAATTTAAAGTTGATTTTAAAATCGACGAAAACTATGTAATTTCATTTTTGGGCACCATGGGAATTCCAAGAAACTTGGAAATCAAATTTCTTCATCAAAATTCATCAAACCTTATATGATTCTGAGTCCCCTCAGCTTTTTGAGAATAATGGCACAATTTTTGGGAGCTAATTTGATGGCTTATGATTTTTTTTTTATGAAATTCTACCCTAGACCCGTGAAAAACGTGAAAGGTGAAAATGAAAGGTTGCAGAGTTAAAAATGATGAGGGAAAAAAGGTGGAAAATGATTGAAAATGCATGCTGGCATGGTGGAATGACAAAAACGTGACCCTGAGATGGATAAGGATCTAAATCCATGCAATATTTTAAAATAATTGTGCATCTCTGGCATTTTTTGAGTTGTTTTACAGTTTTATATCATTTTTCATGAAATGGATGAGTTTAATAAAAAATTTGATCCCTTTGGCATATTATTTGATTAGGATGTAAGGATCCAAGCTGAAAGAGGGTATATGATGTAATCTGGGGGCATTTTGTAAATTGTGTTGAGAATTTTGGAGAAAGAGAGAAGAATTTTCACAAGGAAAACTGGAAGAAGTCCATTTTATTTTGGAGAAACTACCTAAGAGCCATTATTGATTGTTTTTTACATAAAATGTTCATCATGTTGAGTTGGTTTTAGATTTAAAGCCATCAAAAAGCTTTGATATTTTCTAAATAACATTCCCTTGTTGATATATTTGATCAAATTCTTGGATTAACTGGTTTTATCTCTTGGAAAAACTTGAATACACTTGTATTTTAGTATGTTTTCAATTTTTGTTTCATGCTCATGTTGCAATCTTGTGTTTGGGATCTTTATTGGTCATACATGGTCTCATTTCTTGTAGAGGGTTTGAAGGCATCTACAATCTTCCATTCAGAAGAGCATTCATTTAAGTGAAGATAAACAGATTTAAATTCATCTTACCTTCCTTGTAAATTGAGGGTGTTTGTAAACCTTTGGGTGTACCTTAGGTCATGATCTAACAAGGGTTTCTAAAATGCTTCATTGATATTTTCCTTCAAGCCTTTGTGGTAGGTTATCAAAGTTTGTATGGAATAGTGCATATTTGGGCATCCAAGTGTGTACAATATCCTGGTTGAAAGAGAACTTCAAATTCATTGAAACTTCTCTGTTGTTTAAGTGTTTGTAATTCATTTACAAAGCTTCCCAAAGAAGGTGATGATTTCTATCTACTCTTTTCCCAAGATCTCTCATTAGAATTTAATTTTAAAATAACTCATCCTACCTATAATTTACCCTACATTACATTTACATTATGTATTCACAAAATAATTCAATCCTTTCACTAAAATACACAAAGTTTATCAGGGTTTTATCATGTCTTTAGCAACTCTAGCTTTGTTTTGAGAACATTTCCATCATTTAGTAATGACAACTCCTTTTGAGTTTGGATAATGGATACTTGATCATGTTTTCACAAAGCCTCTTCCATATCATATGCAAAACACAAGGGATGTCTTCATCTCCTTACCATATATGGGCTGCAATATAGGTTCTCTTGCCTTGGTTGATAGGCACAACCTAAAATAGTGAGGGTTAGATCAAAACCCTATTGAAGGTGCTATCTAATCCCTTAATTCTTGAATGTAAACAAGTAGATAGGTGTGCTTCCCTAGCTACAAATGACATACAAACCATATATCTATCCTTGAGTGTCTTGTGCAAGTTCATGACGCTGTTCAAGTTGTGAAGGATATTAAATCTAGATACCAACATCTGAGTGGCACCATTGTTGCGGACTTCTTGCAATTTCTTAGTGGTTTTGAAGTTTTTGAAAGGTTTGACCATTTGAGTGATTAAGTATTTGAGTTGTTACATTCTTGAGATATTATTTCATACTTCAGATATGGATGTTTTGGGTAAAAAGGATTTCAAACTCAGCCCTGCTCTTCTCATTTACCATTAGTTTATATGATTTGGATGCATTTTTTTTTTGTTGAATCAAGAAGAAGAAGATCTGATTTGTAAATCCTTGCAAAGTTTTTCAGTCATAACATACTTTTGACAGAATATTTTAGTGCTATCTTGCACAACTAAGGGTGAAAATCCTTAGTGACAACTCCATGTTGTTTGGATCTTGAAATACTAGTTGTCTTACACATTTATGTCATTTAAAACTTGTTGTTTAAATCTTTCAAGCTGGAGGGAAGGAGATCCCTCTTCAACAATGACTCTTCTAAGAAGTTGCTCACCAAATCAAGAAGCTTAGAAATAGAGGGAAGAAGAGTGTGGAAAGTTGTTGGTGATTTGGTTGCAAGGAAAGAGATCCCCATAGTTGAATTTGAAGGAGAGTAGCTTGTTATTGAAGATTATAATTCTTCTTCATGTAGATCTGAGTCAGGAAATTTCCTTACTGATTTTCATTCTCCATCAGGTGAGGGACCTTCCTATGTATTTAAAAATCTTACTCCTATATCTACTCCTGTGGTTTCTAAGTTTGCTAAAGTTTATCAAGAGAGAGAGCCTTTGGGGGGTTTTCATTTTAGAGATCATTCATCTATTCCAATCAGACCCATTACTACTCCTCATCATTTTTTTTCACCTCCAAGATCACCCCCACCAAACAATATGGCTCAGCCTAGACCTCCATTTTTTGTTAACACCTTTTGGTCCTATAAATTTTTGGAGGAATGGATGGTTTATCCAAATGCTGTACCACATGAGATGAGAAATAGGTTACCAAAATTCCAAGGTAACAATGCTATTACTAGAGATCAGCATCTCAAAATCTTTGTTAACATGATGGAAATACTTTGAGATAGAATTTGAGGATGTGTATATCAAGTTGTTTATTCATACACTTGAGGAATATGCAAGGGATTGGTACAAATCTCTGCCTAATAAATCTATTGACTCATGGGCAGAGGATGAGTAATGCATTCAGATTACAATATGGAGACAAAACAGATCCAAGGTTCCTTCTATATGAGTTTGAGAACATTAAGAATAACCCTAATGAGACTGTTCATGATTTTAATACAAGATTTAATAAGATATTGAGAAGGATTCCTATAGGTTTGAGGCCTTTTTATGAAGCTTGCTTGATCAAATATGTAGATGCATTTGATAAAAAAGTAGCCTATTACTTGAGAGACAAAAATCCTACAAACTTGAGGCAAGCTTTCACCATGGAACTCCAAATTGAAAATACTATTAAAGTTGTTGGTAAACCACTTAAGAGGGATGGTGTGAAGCTGATAAACCCTGAGAAGCCTCAAGCTATCAAGGGTGCTGATTTAGAAGATTTTTTCAAGACTTTGGCAGGGGCTATCAAAGAAATTTCTTACAAATTAGCTCGGTGCTGGAGGAAAGGAATTGGGCAAAGTTCACAAGGACAGAAAAGAAATCAAAACCATGATAGATTTGGAAATCATCCTAGGGGTGATCAAAGACAATATGATAGAGGTAAAGGGTCTATTGGGATATGAAAATAGACAACCCCAAGCACGTGAAAATAGAGTGGTACCTAACCCTCTGACTGTAAGAGTTACTATTGTTCAAGAAATTGCTGATATGGATTGGTGTGATAGATTTTTTCTTCCTCATCCTCCATGTGAAATGGACTAGTAAGATATTGATGATGATAATGAGAATGAAATTGATGATGGCATTTGTATGATGGGCAGCTCTTCAGGCTCACAACATGCAGGCAACATCAACAGATGTGATAAATGCAAGGACTGCTACAACCTTTTGGTATTGCATAAAGAGGGTACCATTTATTTCTCTTCCTAAAACTCATGATGTAGATGTAGTTCAGGCCTTTAAAATTCCTAATAATGACTTTTGAATATCTAATGAATTTTAATGATCAAGAAGTATGATGGTGGTATTCCTTCGAAGGAAGATAGACAATTATTAATGAATGTTGTGGTTGGTCAATAGAAAGAGTACAATACTAGAAGTAAAGTTGTTAAAGGAGATGGTACTTAAGCCAAGACAAAGACACCCTTGCTCACAAGAATTCCCAAATACAATCCTAGAAAAGAAAACAATTGCCAAGAACCCTATTGTCCCATGCAAAACTATCAGTCCTCTTCATGCCCAGGCTACCAAGAATACTTCTCCATCTGATGAACCTTATTTTCTCCCTTCCAATACTATCTTACCAAAGAATTTTCCATATGATATAGCCCAAGTTTTGAGCCAAATTAAAGTGAGTGTTCCAATTATTGAATTTCTTAGAATACCTGAGAATAAGAAGAGAGCATTCGAGTACTTGGGATTGAAAGAAGAAAAGGTTACTCCAAGTAGAAATATAAATGCTGTTGAGAATCCTCTTCAAAGAATTGCTAGCCTTGAAACACCACCACCAATGGAAGATTTTGGAGAGGCACCTGAAGTATATTTGGGGGACATCCATGGTTGATTCCCAATTGAATGTTGATCCATTCTTTCACAACTTTTCTCATAAAATATAGGTTGCTTCACAATTACATGTTTGATTCCAGTGCATCATGTAATGTCATGCCTCTAGAATTCATGAATTAGTTGGATATCAAAGTGATAGTAGCATATGGGGAACTGTACATCCATGGATTCAAGATAAGTGCTAGTTTTTGGATGTATGAAGGGTTTAGTAGTGCAACTTGTAGCCTATCTGGGTAAGAATTTAAAACTTGATGTTGTAATTGTTGACTGCCTTACCAAATGGGGTATGCTTTTGTCAAGAAAATGGGCTGTGAGTGTTGATTGGTAGTGTTCAAATGGACATGTCTTTTACCACCATTCCTATTGAGGGCAGCCTTGTCAAACTCTATGGTGAGAAGAAGATGTTGCACTTGATTGAAGATTCCAACAATGCTTCCTATAAAGTGTTGTTTGCTGATTTAGATGTTGAAAACTTCATTGGTTTTGCTGATGGAAAAGAGAATAATATGGAAAAATTAGAGTGCCTTGGTATGGTAGGTTCTCCATGGACATTACTATTTGATGGATCTTGCTCCAAATTTGGCAATGGTGCTGGTATAGTGCTAGTTTCTCCTAGTTTAGAAGAGTTTCCTTTCTCCTTCAAGCTCAATTTTGAATGCACTAACAACATTGCTGAGTATGAGGCATTATTATTGGGATTAAGGATTGCATGGAAATATGGAGGTGAAGGATATTGTTTCCAAGGGGGATTTAGAGCTGGTTTTCAAGCAAGTAAGAAAGTTATATGCCACAAAAAATTAGCATATGAAATAATATAAGCATGTTGTTTGGGACTTGATTGAAATGTTTGATTCCTTTAACATTCTTTACCATGATAGAAGTCTTAATGTTTCTGCTAATAAAATATATTTCCTTGGTTCTAGATTTGAAAATTGCAACCATTTCACCTTTTTGTGAATATAACATTAAAGTGCTAACAAGGCCAGCTGGCCCAGATAATGTGAAGCATCGGTTAGATTTTTGATGATGATGCATCAAGTGTTGAGATTCTTACCAATGCCAAGGTGATTTTTTTGGTCAGAGTATTTATTGGGAACCAATGGTATGCATGAATGATAGTAGATAAAAATTTTTTTGATAAGGATATTATACAATTGAAAACAAATACCATTCCTAAAGGTCTTGTTGCACTTGAATCCAATTTTAACAATGCTGATTACATCATAAATATAAAGATGACTACTTCAAGGGATGTGGAAGAGAAAAACTTGGGAACCAAGGACAAACCAAAGGAATATTTGGTTTGGGCAGCCATCTCAGCAAAGAGGAAAAATAGTCCTATGCCCAAATTTTAAATAAGTATCAAGACTACCTTGCCTGGTCTTATTCAGAGTTGAAGGCATATAGAGAAGATTTATTTCACCATGAGATTCCTATTGAGGCCAAAACAAAGCCATTTAGACAAAAAAAAGGCCTATTAACCCACTGATTTCCATGAGAATGCAAGAATATTTGAAGAAATTGAGAGATGGTGCCATCATTCAGCCCTACTAGATACTCATCTTGGGTGGAAAACCTTGTTCCAGTTAGAAAGAAGAATAGAGATATCAGACTTTGTGTTGATTTTAGGAATCTAAACAAAGAATCAGATGAAGGAAAAATATCCTTTTCCAAACATGGAGAATATGTTACAGCTTGTAACAGGGTCAAAAATGCTTTCTACTTTGGATGGTTTCTCCGGATACAATCAAGTAGTTGTAAAAGAATCAGAAAGACTTAAGACAACCTTCACTACTTCTTGGGGGACTTATGTTTTTATAAGGATGACTTTTGGATTAATGAATGTTGGTGGCTACTTTTCAAAGGGCATTGGATGTTTCCTTTGCTAGTTATATCAATGAATTTATTACAGTTTACCAAGATGATGTGACTGTCTTTTCAAGGCAGCGAGCAGATCATTTGTAAAACCTAAAGAAGATGTTGATCAGATGTAGAGAGTATGGAATTTCACTTAATCCAAAGAAGTGTCATTTTGGTGTGTAAAAGGCCAACCTATTGGGGCATATTTTGTCTAAAGAAATTGTTATGATAGACCCTAAGAGAGTGGAGGTAATCAGTAAGGTGCCTATTCCAAGAACTAAGAAAGGTATCCAATCTTTCTTTGGCTAAATCAATTTCGTTAGAAGGTTTGTTTCCAATTTTGTTGAGATAACTCTTCCAATCACAAGCATGATAAGAAGGGATCAAGTTATCAAGTGGTAAGAGGCTTCTATTCGGTTTTCAAGGAATAAAGGATGCACTTAAGCATGCACCTTTTTTGGCAGCTCTAAACTACAAGAGACCTTTCCAAATCTTCTCTTTCACATCTGAATTTACTATTGCTTTAGTTTTGTTACAAAAGGATGAGAATGGAGATGGGAGGCATATTTCTTTATTTAGAAAGGCCTTACAAGTAGCTGAATTGAATTATATAATTATGGAGAAACAAGCGTTTGCTTTGGTAAAAGCAATAAAGATTTTCATGCCTTACATTTTGAGTTCAAAAGTTATTGCTTATGTTCCCCACACCATGGTTAAAGAAATCTTATCATACATGGATATATCAAGCACAAGATGTAGATGGGTTAAAAAATTACAAGAGTATGATATGGATATCCAAACAACAAAGCTAGTAAGAGGTTTGGGTCTCTTACCAAGCTCATGGCTAAGAGTAATTTGCAAAATGTAGAAGTAAATTAGCTAGAGGAAGAAAGGGTGGATCTTCTTGACAAATTGATGAATTCTGACCAGAAAAAGGATGTGTTCTTCTACCTCAAGCACCTATGTTGTCCTAGTCACTTGAATAAAAATTAGAAAAGAGCCCTCAAGTTGGATTCTTAGAAATATATCATAACAAACCTTGGGATGGCTTCGAAGAACCCTGAAGGTGTCCTCTTGAAATGCATAACTAAAGATGAAGCTCCCAAGTTGATTATTGATTTCCATGGGGGATTTTGTGAAGGAAATTTTTTTGGGGGAGTGACAGCACACAAGATTTTGAGATCTAGTTATTGGTGGTGAACTTTTTTTAAAGATAGAAACCAGCTGGTTAGAAAGTGTGATAGTTGCAAACATTTCTCAAGAATATTGAAAGCTTCAGACTCCCTTCCTTTACATCCTGTGTCATTTGAGGATCCTTTCAAATAATGGGGAATGGATTTCATTGGTGAGATTTTAGATCCTTCTAGTGCTGGTCATAAATGGATCCTTGTAGCAACTGATTATTTTACCAAAATGGGTTGAGGTAATTCCATCTAGAAAAGCAACACACCAAGTGGTAATGGATTTCTTATTGAATCATATCATATGTAGATTTGGGAGTTCTATTTAAGATTGTATCTGATAATGCCATGTGTTTTAGAGCCAGGCCTTTAGTGTTATGTTTGTTGAGATTGTTTTCATGTTAGAGTGTGGTACACCTTCTATGTATTACATTTGGGTATTTTTTATGGTTGGTCCCGATCGCTGGTGAGCGGGTCAAGGAGGTTCGGGGGTGAAGCCCCGGAAGCAAATTTTCATGGGTGGTTTATTAACCCATGGGTAATGGGTAACCGTTATGGGCTATTTTTGGGCCCATGGTTTTTTTGGTACCCATTGTTTTGATACCCACAATTTTTTCCTATGGTTTTGATACCCACAATTTTGTATCAAACTGCTTAAGAAATTATCTATTTATATGGTATTATGCATATGATAGATAGACAAGAAAATGTATTGCAGATGTGTTTTGAATTCAGGTGTGAATTCTGTAGAGTTTGTTGAGCATAGCTCCAAATGGATCTGGGTATTGTATTGAGAGAGTGGAGGCTTGTAATAAAATATGAGTAAGTGATTCTTGGTGGACATAGCCCAAATTCGGTGAACAACGTTATAAATTGTCTCTCTTTTTTGTGTTATTTATTCTACACTTTTTTTGAGATCTGTAATATTTTATGCATATTAGTTTCTATTGTTTTGATTCTGTAAGGCATTATTCTGCATATTTTATATCTTATTTCCTAAAAAATTGGTATCAGAGCCTGGTTTGGTTCATTGAAGTGTTAAATCATAGGGAAATTTTGATATTGAGTGGGAGTTATGGAAAATGATGGAAGATCTAGGGTTGATAAATTCAACGGGCATAATTTTAGTCTTTGGAAGATGCAGATGGAAGATTACCTTTATCAGAAGGATATTTATACTCTACTGTCTGAGAAGGTGAACAAACCCTCAAGTATGATAGTCACAAAATGGGATTTTTTTTATTGAAAGGAACTTGGAATGATCTAGCTATGTCTTGCATCTTCGATATTATTTAATGTTTCAAAGGAAAAGACTACAAAATAATTGATGGATGCATTAGGGAAGTTGTATGAAAAAACCCTTTGCCTCTAATAAGATATTTTTAATGAAAAGGTTGTTTAATATGAAGATGTCTGAGAATAGTGAAGTAGCAGATCATTTAAATTATTTCAATATGGTTGTGAATATGCTAGCTTTGGTTACAATAGAATTTGATGAAGAAGTTAGGGCTTTATTAATTCTGTGCTCTTTACCTGCAAGTTGGAATAGCCTGGTAATGGTGGTAAGCAACTCAGTTCCAACTAACTTGAAGTTAAAGTTTGAGGATGTTGTAGGGGTGATTCTAAGTGAGGAAATGTGAAGAAAAATCTATGGGGAATCTTCTACTTTAGGGGAATACTTTAACAGTGGAAACTATAGGGAGACAGAAGAATAGAGGAAACCATAGAAAATCGAAAGACCGGGCAAGGTCAAAATCCAAGAGCAAGATGGTATGTTGGAAATGTGGAAAGTCTGGGCATGCAAAGAAGGATTGTTGGGAGCTTCAGGAAAATAAGAAACAACAAGAAGAAAACAAGGAGGCAAATGTGGCATCAGGTAATGTATGCTAGGATGCTTTGATTCTTTCTTTACATAATATTACTAAATCTTGGGTTTTAGATTCAGGGGCTTCTTTTCATGCTACTCCACATAGGCATTATTTTTTTGATTATGTTCAAGGGGATTTTGGGCATATTTTCTTGGTGATGATGAGCCTTGCAGTATAGTTAGAAAAGGTTCTATCCAAGTTAAGATGTAGAAATGAGAATAAATGGCTATTGAAGGATGTCATACATGTGCCTAATTTAAGGAGAAAGTTGATATTGGCGGGGCAATTGGGAAGTGAAGGTTGTAATGTGATATTTACAGCTAAATCTTGTAAGGTTACCAAGGGTGCTCTTATGGTGGCAAGAGGTAAGAAGGTTGGAACCTTGTATTTATCCATTGATAGTACTAATGATTGTAATATTGTGGCTTCAGATGTAGATACAACATTATAACACTATAGGCTTGGTCATATGAGCCATAAGGGCATGGACATCATAAAGAATAATTTTCTTGGATATACAGAAACAAGTTTGGAGTTCTGTGAGGACTGCATATATGGGAAATAGAAGTGAGTAAGGTTTTTTCAAGGTTGGACCTACAAAGAAAGAGAGTAAGTTAGAGCTGGTGCATTTTGAGTGTGTGGGGGCTAGCTCATGTATCATCTCTTGGGGGTCCAAGTTATTATGTTACTTTTATTAATGATGCAACAAGGAAAGTTTGGGTTTATTGTTTTAGAAACAAATCTAATGTATTTGACACTTTTGTTAAATGGAAAGCCGTGGTAGAAAATGAAACAGGTCTTAAGCTAAAATGTATCAGGTCAGATAATGGAGGGGAGTATTTGCAACAATGAATTTGATGATTACTATTCTAAGAATGGAATTCATAGGAAAAAGATGGTTCCAAGAACTCCACAGCATAATGGGGTATCAGAAAGGGATGAACAGAACAATAATGGAATGTGCTAGGAGTATGAGGTTAATACAGGACTACCTCTTTCTTTTTGGGCAGAAGCGGTGAGCACAGTTGTGTACTTGATAAATAGATGACCCCTCAAGTGCCTTAGATGGAGGCATACTTGAGGAGGATTGGTTATGGTAAGAAAGTTGATTATTCATTTCTTAGAGTCTTTAGATGTGAGGTGTTTGTTCATATAGACAAGGATGATAGGACCAAGCTAGAGGCTAAATCAGAAAAAATGTACTTTTCATTGGTTATGGTGGTGATGAATTTGGATTTAAATGTTGGAGTATTAAGGACAAGAAAATCATTCAGTCTAGGGATGTGGTCTTCAATGAGAAATTCATGTATAAGCAACAGTTACAGGAAAATAGGGAAGAATCCAAGAAAGAATATGCAGTGGTAGAGGATCTTCCAAATGGGACAGTTACCCATGAATTAGTTTAGGAACTGACTCAACAGGAACCCCCAAAATCCTATAGTGAGGTATTCTAGGGTAAGAAAAGAAACTAAAAAGTTTTATCCTTCTCTTTATTATTTATTACTCATTGATAGTGGAGAGCTAGAGATTTTTGATGAAGTAATGCAGGTAGATGCGAGTAAGAAGTGGGAGCAAGCCATGGATGAGGAGCATAAGTCTCTTATGGAGAACCATACTTGGGATTTGATGAAGCTACTAGAAGGAAAAATAACATTACAGAACAAGTGGGTGTACAGAGTTAAAGACAAAGAAGGAGGAACGAAAAAGATATAAGGGCATGGTTGGTGGTCAATGGGTTTACACAGAAACAAGGTATAAATTTTGATGAGATATTTTCTCCTGTAGTAAAAATGACTTCTATTAGAACTGTTCTTGGAATAGTGGTTAGTAGAAGACTTGCACTTAGAACAGTTAGATGTAAAAAATGCATTTCTCTATGGTTATTTGGAGGAAGAACTATATATGCAGCAACCAGAGGGATATGAGGTCAAAGGTAAATAGGAGATGGTGTGTAAACTAAAGAAGAGCTTGTATGGCCTGAAACAAGCTCCACGTCAATGGTATAAGAATTTTGATAAGCTTCATGATGGAGTAAGGTTATATTAGATGTCATTCTGACCATTGCATGTATACAAAGAAATTTGAGGATGGAAGTTATATTATCCTGTGTTTTTATATTGATGACATGTTGGTTGCAGGTAAAAATATGTAGGAAATAAAAGTACTCAACAAACAGCTAAGTGAATCCTTTGATATGAAGGATTTGGGGGCAGCCAGAAAAATCCTTGGTATGAGGATAACTTGGGATAGGAAGGAACAAAAGCTAAATTTATCTCAGAAAGAGTACATTAGGAAGGTATTGGATAGGTTTAACATGTAAGATGCTAAACCAGTTGGGACTCCTTTGGAAAGCCATTTTAAGTTATCAAAGGAGCAGTGTCCCAAGACAGAGCAGGAAAGAAACCAGATGTCCAAGGTACCTTACTCATCAGAAGTTGGTAGTTTGATGTATGCTATGGTGTGTACTAGGCTTGATATTTCCCATGCAGTGGGAGATGTGAGTAGATTTATGAGTGATCCAGATAAAGAGCAATAGAAATTAGTAAAGTGGATCCTTCGGTATTTGAGAGGGACCATGGGGATAGTTTTGTGCTATAGTGGATCAGACACCACTTTACATGGTTATGTAGATTTATACATGGCTGGAGATGTTGGCAGTAGGAGGAGCATGACAGGTTATATTTACACTATAGGTGGCACAACGATGAGTTGGATTTCACGACTACAGAAGATGGTGGATTTATCAACCATGGAGACTGAGTATGTTGCTACCACAAAGGCAAGCAAAGAGATGATTTGGTTATAATAATTTCTTGAGGAGTTGGGGCATAAGAAGAAGGAATGTAAGATGCATAGTGATAGTCAGAGTGCTATACACCTAGGTAAGAACTTTACTTTCCACTCTAGGATGAAGCATATATAGTTGAGATATTACTTCATCATGACAGCTTTGGAAGAAGATAAGTTGAAGTTGGAGAGGATTCATACCAGTTAGAATCTTGCAGACATGATGACCAAGGTGGTCACAAGGGATAAACTAAAGCAATGTTCAACTTTGGTTGGCCTTCGCAGATGATAGTGAAGGGTTGAGAAGCTTTCTCATTGGAAATCAGTCTCCAAGTGGGCTATTGTTATGTTTGTGGAGCTTGTTTTCATGTTAGAGTGTGGTACACCTTCTATGTGTTACATTCGAGTATTTTTTATAGTAGTCCCACTTGCTAGAGATGGGGTCAAGGGGGTTCGGGGGTGAAGCCCCCGAAGTAAATTTTCATGGGTGGTTTATTAACCCATGGGTAATGGGTAACTATTATGGGATATTTTTGGGCCCATGGTTTCTCGGTACCCATTGTTTTGATACCCATGGTTTTTGCCCATTGTTTTGATACCCATGGTTTTTTCCCATGGTTTTGATACCCATATTTTTGTATCAAACTACTTAAGAAATTTTCTATTTATATGGTCTTATGCATATGATAGATAGACTAGCAAATGTATTGAAGATGTATTTTAAATTTAGGTGTGAATTCTGTAGAGTTTGTTGAGCATAGCTCCAAATAGATCTGGGTATTATATTGAGGGAGTGGAGGCTTGTAATAAAATCTGAGCAAGGGATTCTTGGTGGACGTATCCCAAATTGGGTGAACCACGTTAAATCTTGTCTCTCTATGTTGTGTTATTTATTCTTCACTTTTATTTGAGATATGTAATATTTTTTTCATATTAGTTTCTACTGTTGTGATTCTGTAAGGGATTATTCCACATATTTTATCTCTTACTTCCTAACATTTGATGGCAATGTGCAATGAATATGGGATAAATTTGACTTATTCTTCAAACTACAATCCACAAGGTAATGGACAAGATGATTCAAGTAACATGAACTTGCTCGACATCATTATAAGGACCTTGGAAATTAACAAGAATAAGTTGGGGGAGCAATTGAAATTTGTAGTATGGGTTGATAGGATAACTCCAAAAAGAGGAACTGGTAAAAGTCCATTTGAATTGGTGTATGGAACTCAGGCTTTGTAGCCATTACACCTGTAATTATCCACTTTTTAGTTTTCCCAATAGTTGGAAGATCAAGAACATGGCCCATATTAATCAAGAATCAATCATGTTACTTTCTCCTAAGCATTCAAGTGTTGATATGTGATTTCTAGTAAATGGATTGTGTACCTCGATTCGGAAATCATGCTTGATATGTATTAAATTTCTTGCAGATTGCAGATCTTGACTGAGTCAAAATATTAATAGACTCTTTTATTTATTTCATTTTGTGACTGAATATTAATCTGATCACGGAATGAATTATACAGGTATTCATCAATAATATCTAGACTTGGACCAGAGGAATTGATCCAAGTAATGCTTTAATTTTGTGAAGTGATAAAATTAGATCACGAACCTTGAACAGGTTGCAAGGTATGGAAGCATTTAGTAAGCTGGTCAGGAGTATGACTCAGGCTGATCTTGAGAAATGAAATGGTTCCCGATATCTAGTATATCTGGAAGGTCTCGATTAAAGACCAGGTAATAATTCATTGACATACAATTCTGTAATAAGAACAGGAGTGGCTCTGTTCTAGAAAGTATGATACAGGTCTCTCCGAGTTTTCAGGAGAAGGACCAAACTGAATTATTAAGGGTTAGTAACCTAAAACAATAACCTAACCTAGGGGTTAGATTATTGTTAGTCTAACCTAGACCTAGGCTATGTGTTATGATCCTAAAATAATAACTAAGTGTAAAATGGTTAGCATGGTCATTACCCTAAAACTCTAACCTAAGATACTAACCTAGCTAACTAAGAGTTTTTGGGAAGGGGCCTTTGAAGGGTGGCGAACCATGGGCGCTATTCTCTATGGCAATAAATGGGAAGGATAAGGATGAGGGACAGGCATATGGCGGAGGCTTAGGCGGCGGCTAACCTTGGCAGACTTGGCAATTACTAAGTTTGGAAATGAACTTGAGTTTTTGGATGGACTGTCGCCAATTTCGGCGGTCGGTGGGAGTTGAGATTAAGCGGGAAAATTGGTTTAATGGCATTTAATGTCTAGGGAGTCGAGCCGGAGCTCGCGGAACAGCATGCAAACGAGAAGTTGGAAGGTTTGTTTGGTGTATCGCGATTTTCGGTCTTCTTCTCTCTCTCTCTCTGCTAGTTTACTGTTCATAGCACCAGTTCTCTTTGAGTTGCATGGCGAGAATGAAATTCTCTGGCTCTTTTCTCTGCCATGGAGGATATATTGTAAATGGGACAGCGAAATTTTGTTGGTCGCTTCATCGTGGGAAAAGAAAAGGAAGTTTGAGCTCTTCCTGTGGTCTGCTTCGGAAATTTGATCAACAAACAGGCATGCTAGGCCCTATCCTTTAAATATTTTGCTGTTTTTCAAATGTCTTCATTAAAACAACTCTGTTCAAATGTTCTGTGAAGATTGGATGAATTTTCTATGAGATCTAGTTTGATTTTTAGCACTGTATCTCGTCTGGTTCGATTTTTCAATTTCTTCTTGATGGGTGTTTGTTTAAATCGAACTTCGACTCTATTTATTTGAGTATTCATTCTGGCTTATACATGTGTGGTATTTATTCTAAAGTTTGAATGTTCGGCCTGTTTGGCGTGAGCCCTTAGAATATACCTGTGTGTAGTATAGGACCACTGTATGTCTTGATTCGTGGTCGCTGTTTCTTGATATAGAAACTGTATTAATGATTTGAAGGAATACTGTAAGAATGATTAGTATTATCGCTTCTTTGGGTGCTCGGTCGTGGGATTTGTTGACAACGACTAATGATACTTTCGGGTTTCATTTGTTTTCAATTTTTAGCTGGAACAGGCAACCGTAGTGTCACCATAGTCTTTTCGACCTGGCGGAAGTTGTTTTCCTTGTTACCAGGTTAGCGGGATTACTTGTGCACTGTGTATAATATAAATACACCTGTACTTTGTTGTATCGACTCAGTGGAGTCGATGACTGAATCGTATTGCTTTCTATTGCTGGAAATGTAGATTTATCCGCAAGTTTTGTGATTGGAATTTTGTAAAAGCCTGATAAGATGAAACAGGGCTTTTGTCTACTGTTATTTGAAGTAATTAAAGGATCAAGATTTCCTGTATATGCATTTTCCTTTCTATGTGAAAGCTGTTAGAAAGTTCGAAGCGGCTCAGTTGCTTTTCCTTGCTAGGATTGGATATTCGATTTGCTTCGCTTGTTCTTTCTGAATGTTAGCCATGAATAGCATATATGGATTTATCAATCTATGTCATCGTACGTTGCTGTAGGGTTCAGTGGTTATGCGTGCAAAACCTTTAACAGTCACTGTGTGAATATATAGATTTATGCTATTACGACTTGGACGACTCTGAGGAGTCGATTGAATGATTCATTTTATTCATGATCCGATTAAAGTTAAGTTGTTGGTATTTTAAGTGCCGGCGACTTAACGGGATAACATGTACTTCGATCTTGTTATTAAGATTGGAATTCCTTCGTGTTTTGGGATTCTGAGGTACAGATTCATAGGTAGGCATATACGTCTTCGACCTGTGCAAATTAGTGTAAAATGATTGACAGAGAGTAATTTGCTGTCTGATTCTTGTTATGCTTCGTTGATAAATGTCAGCATGAATTCATATGCATTTGCTTAAATTGATACCTCCGTTTGAATTCTTGGAATTCTGGAAAGGCAACTAATACTTCTGTCTCTTTCTGAGCTTGACCTTGGACACTGTCTTGTCACTTTTTGAGGTCCTTGGGTATGGATGACCGTTTCGTGTTCTGACCTTGTTTGGGTAAATCGCGAACATCACTCCAAGACTTGCATGCTGCAAGGTAAGGATCGTTGGCTGAATTCCTCTCTTTTACTTCAGTCCGGTTTTGACTGAGCAAGAATATGTATGCTATGTTCTTCTTCCAATCAATCTGTCCGATTTGACTGTGCGTGATTTGGAAGTATCGTGAGGGCAACATAGCTTAGTCCGTTGGAAACCTTCGATTGCTGGATGCAATAAGGTTGTTGTTTTTAGCGATACGCTTGTAGTTTCTTGTTTTCTACTTGTGTCAAAGCCTTACTGTGTAAAAGGAACTAGCATTGGGCTTAGGATTGATACATGATTTGTTGATGTGTTAGTTGCTGTACAAGAGTTTGCTGTGTTTCTGTTCTTAGTTAAACAGTGATCTTGCTTGCGGCTTGTCTAACTTGTTCATTTATATACTGGTTGACTGTTTTCATATGTGAAGGCAGTACAGTGATGAACTTATGTGAAAGGAAGTATGAATGGTTTGGTTCTTTCTCTTCCTTTATTTAATATTATTGATAATGGACTATCAGTGGGAAATTGTTTGTAACATATTGGTGGAATCCCGAATTGTTATGTTATTTCCTTTTTGGAGAATGAAACAATCTGACCAATGTTGTGATTTTGGGTTTAATGATTGTTGTGTGCATTCGTTCCTTGTTTCTTAATATTTGATGAAATATTAGAAAATGATTAAGACTAATTGTAACAATGATAGAGTTACATAATTGTAATCATTCTGTATTACAAGGGCATAGTCTAATTATGTTTACTTATGTGAATATCTGATTTCATTTAAACAGGGTGTTTAATGAAAACAATTGATGGATTGCAATTGTTTTAAAAGTTAGTGCTTATCATGCTCAGTTCATTGAACTGACTCATGTTGACTATTTTTGCAGATGGTTGCCGTAAGAGGGTAAAAGCAATGCAGATCTGATAGGCTGATCAGATTGTTTATTTGATTTATTATGAATTACAGCTTGATTTTATGGATGTACTATATGAGAAAAGATGTTTCTTTTCCGTTAGCATTATATCAAGTATGCTGTTGCATAAAATGTAATTGTACGAGTTTCGAAAGGAATGAAAATAAGTGTTTGATACTTATGTGTTGTATTCTATTCTGAATGATGAACTTCTTCGGTTTACGTAACGAAGAGGCATAGTTATCTTTGTATAATATGGATGCTTTTGTGATTGACAATGAAAGCTTGTAAGTAATTAGACTAAATTCTTATGAGTATTTAGTAGTTCTAGTTTGCTCTGGCAAAAGCAATATTGTAATTTAATTATTGTCTCTCTTGAGGATAGGTTAAAATTGAGCCTAAAAGATAACGCTAAACAAGTTGGATTGAATTACTAATCCCTAGTCCTAAGTATAACAGGACAATAGTAAATTGGATTCTAAATCATTTATATCTTTAAACTAAAAAGTATGATATAAATTCAGTTAAGAGAACTGATAGGCAATCAATGGAGTTCAGGTGGCAATCTCAAGCATAGGTTATGAGATATTGTCTGAATCTGTTGCTTAGAATCAGATGTATTCTAATGACTCCTTGATAGAAGCTAGACCTTAATACCTCTACCAAGTAATGGGAATAATGGAGGAGGGTCGTCTTAAGAAAATGAATCCAGGGATTGGAAATGGCTAACCTTAGGGAAAAGTCTTTAAAGTAATTTAATCTCTAGTGCGTAACGCTTGTTTTTGGGTAGATCTTCTCGAGGCGGATTTAAAGGATGACGACATAAAGTCGACTGCAGGGCTGTACCTCCGAGAAGATTAGGATCTTCTCGAAGTTACAACAATGCAGGTGACTTATGGCGACACCCTTTGCATTGATCGCTAAGATTTACACTTGATTTCGCACGAGTTACCTTGGGACCGATTAAGAACGTGGCCATGTTATAAGACTGCCTCGGAGATTTGGGGTATCATGACACACTGGTTGAATTGCAAGGTTGAACCAGTATGTCCTCATATCCCTAACCCTCGTAGGCATCCATATAACATTATCACCTTGTTAATCTGCCTCCGAGTGATTCAGTGTGAAAGAAAGGACTGACAGTAGTCAGTATAAGACATTCTATATAACATATGAATGGGGTGAAGGACGTATTCCAGATTGACGAGTATGCCGTTAAGGAATACGAGACATGAACAGTATGTTTCAAATCTTTGGCCAAAGTATCGCAAGCTGCTGATTGCGTTGTCCTAATTCACCTAGTCTAAGGGATGAGATGCCGATGAATAATGGTAACAGTTATTCAGTTAGATTCCTTGGACAGAGCATTCTGAATCCCAGATTAGGGAAGAGAACCGCCAGAGTATTGTGTTAAATAAAAACACTAACTCTTTTTACTCATGAATAGATCGGTAGATTACCGAGTCATGGAATGAATAGATCGGAGGTATTCCGAGTCATTACAGCTGCATATGGTTGTCTGTTATATAAATGGTTATTTGAATTGTGAGTTCTAAATTATGTATTTAGAACCAGTATGCAATTATCAAAAAAAAAAAAATTGACTTGTTCTATTGTCTAAAATGAGGATGTTACATCTTGGTATCAGAGCTGAAGGTTGCAGCTCTTGGACCTATTGAGTCCATAATCTGATAAAAACCTGAATTTTCTTGTAACAGAAAATGGTTAGAACAAGGGGAAACGTTGCGAGTAATGCTCCACCTGAAGGAGGAGCGGCAACAACCCAGAAACTGGATGAGATCCTTGCTGCCCTGTTGGACACAAGAGATCGCTTGGCTGTACTTGAACAGCAGGTGACGGGAAATGAGGAGGATGAAGAAGCTGATAATAATAATCAGCAACCTCCTGAGGGCAATCCCGACACGGGTGTTGATGTTAATGCTGTGAATGCACCTGTGCAACCAGAAAATAAAAAGGCCCGATTGGCAGCAGAGCTCACTAATGATATCAAAAGGATAAGTCCACCTAAGTATGATGGCACCACATTAGGAGATGGAGCTGAGAACTGGCTCAGCGAAATGGAGAAGTACTTTGCTATAAGGAACTTCTCAGAAGAAACCAAGGCAATATGGGGAGCCTATCAGCTTTCTCACGAAGCGTCTTCGTGGTGGGATAGCCGAAAAGCTGAGCTAAATATTGATGAGACCAATATCACTTGGGATCAATTTAAAGGCTATTTTAGGCAACGTTGGCTGCCACAACTTTTCTATGATCAGAAAATGACAGAATTTCAGAACTTGACTCAAGGGAAGTTAACAGTAACTGAATTCTGGGAGCGGTTTACAAAACTCCTCAAGTATGTACCGCAGTATCAAACTGACGAAAAGTTCAGGATACGGAAATTCATCATGGGATTGAATCCTGTGATAGGGGGAGAGGTCGATGTTCACAGTCCAACCACTATGGAAGGAGTTGTTGAAAAGGCCATAAGGCAAGAACAGAAATTAAAGGCTATTTCTGCTCATAAGGAGGAAGTGCGGAAGAAGACTGCAAACCCTTCTTCAACCTCTCTTGCACCCAGAAAAGGACCATGGAAAAAGTTTGGAAACAAGAGTAAGTTTCCAGGAGATAACAATAAGAAGTCAGCAGTAAATAAGCCTGCTGGGAATGTGAAGGATAATTTTGCTAAAAATTATAATAATGGTCAGAAGTCCTATGGAGGACAGCGTGACAATTATAAAACTGGAGGCAACTTTGAGCCTAAGAAGGGACCTGTAGGAGGCTGCTACACTTGTGGTAAAGATCATTACGCAAATCAGTGCCCTTTGAAGAAGGATGATCGTAATCAGCAGCATAAGATACATGCTGCAGTAGCGGACAAACAAGCTGAAAAGCAAGTGACACCTATAGAAGTTCCGGGTAAGTTATTTGGCATACCTGTCACTATTCTTTTTGATACAGGAGCTACTGAATGTTTTATATCTAATAAACTAGCTTCTAAACTTAAAAGAAAAGCTGGAAAAATGGATAAATCTTGGACTGTACAGTATGGTAATAATTCTGTTCATACAGTGAGTATGTGTCTTTTTGGAGCAGTCCTTGACTTACCTAACTTTTCCACGGAAGTTGATCTCTATGTTGCACCTTTGGGATCGTATGACATTGTCATCGGTGTTAATTGGTTAGCTGATCATAAAGCAAAGGTAGATTGCTATGAAAAGAACATAGAATGTTTAGATGATCAGCTGGAATCAGTAGAGATTCAAGGTGTGAAACGAGAAATTTCAGTTAGAAAGCTGTCAGCTATGCAGCTTAAAAAGGCTAAGAATAAAGGATGTACCCTTTATGCAGTAAAGATATCTGAATCTGCAGAAGAAGATAGTGATTTCATGAAGCAAATTCCACTGTTACAAAGTTTCAGGGATGTTTTTCCTGAGGAATTACCAGGGTTACCACCCAAGAGAGAATTTGATTTTACTATTGAAATCAAGCCTGGAACTGAACCTATTTCCAAGGCGCCTTATCGGATGACTACTACGGAGTTAGTCGAGCTTAAGGCACAACTACAAGAGCTTTTGTCTAAGGGATTGATTAGACCAAGTGTTTCACCTTGGGGAGCACCTGTGATATTTGTGAAAAAGAAGGATGGAACTCTGAGACTGTGTATTGATTATCGGATGTTGAACAAAGCAACAATTAAGAACCGATACCCACTTCCTAGGATCGATGATCTGTTTGATCAAATGCGTGGAGCAGCGGTTTATTCTAAGATAGATCTTCGATCTGGTTATCATCAACTAAGGATTAAAGAGGAAGATATTCATAAAACAGCTTTCCGAACAAGGTACGGACATTACGAATTCACAGTTCTACCCTTTGGGTTAACTAATGCACCTGCAGCCTTTATGAATTTAATGAACAATATTTTTCAAGAATACCTGGACAAGTTTGTACTTGTATTCTTGGACGATATTCTCATTTATTCTAAGAGCGTTGAGGAGCACAATGAGCATTTGAAGATAGTTTTGGGTATTTTGAGAAAGAGAAAGTTGTATGGTAAGTTATCCAAATGTTCTTTCTATGATTCTGAAGTTCGCTATTTGGGTCATGTCATAAGTAAGGAAGGAATCGCTGTAGATCCTTCAAAAATAGTGGCAATAACTGAGTGGCCTGTACCAAAGAATGTGCATGAAGTAAGAAGCTTCATGGGTCTTGCAGGTTACTATAGAAAATTTGTAAAGGATTTTTCTAAGGTAGCTGCACCAATAACTTCATTGCAGAAGAAAGATAAGAAATTCATGTGGAATGACAAGTGCGAAGCGGCTTTCAAAAGTCTGAAAGACCAGTTGACTTCTGCACCTATATTGGCTGTACCAGACCCTAATGGGAATTTTACTGTTGTAACTGATGCTTCTGGGGAAGGCCTTGGAGGTGTTTTGCTACAAAATGATCAGGTCATAGCTTATGAGAGTAGAAAACTTAAGATTCATGAGCTGAATTATGCCCCTCATGATTTGGAGCTTGCTGCCATTGTTCATGCGCTTCAAGTCTGGAGACACTACTTACTAGGGAAACCTTTTGAGTTGAAAACTGATCACTTGGGTCTGAAATATATATTTACTCAGCCCAATCTGAATGCCAGACAAAGAAGGTGGTTAGAATTTTTATCACAATATGACTTTGATATTAGTTATATCAAAGGGAAGGAGAATAGAGTAGCTGATGCTCTAAGTCGTAGGAGGCACATTTCTGCTCTTATAACGTTGAGAACTCAGTTTAAAGACGAGGTAAAAAGTGCCTCAGAATCAGATGCATATTTTCAGCAAGTG
Source organism: Taxus chinensis (assembly GCA_019776745.2). Lineage (NCBI taxonomy): Eukaryota > Viridiplantae > Streptophyta > Pinopsida > Cupressales > Taxaceae > Taxus > Taxus chinensis. The sequence goes on along the minus strand of CM034151.1, from coordinate 901,817,869 downwards.
AAAGCAGCGCTTGCTGCAGAACCTAAAGATAAAAGGTATGAAGGTTTTCATCTAGATAATGAAGGAATCTTGCGTTATGAAAATAGGGTATATGTACCTGTGCTGAATGATTTGAGAAAGAAGTTGTTAGTTGAATTTCATAATTCACCTTTCTCTGGACACCCAGGTATCACAAAAATGCTAGCTGATTTGAAACAGCAATACTTCTGGAAAGGTATGAAAAAGGATGTGATAAATTTTGTGACTCATTGTCTGGAATGTCAGCGGGTGAAAGCAGAGCATATGCATCCTGCTGGATTGTTGTATCCTCATAGCATACCGCAGTACAAATGGCAAGTAATAACCATGGATTTTGTACAAGGACTACCTATGTCCAGGAATAAACATGATGTTATCCTGGTAGTTGTAGATAAGCTAACTAAGGTAGCTCATTTCATCGCTGGAAATCTAAAGGATGATTCTCCAGTGCTAGCCAAGAGGTTCGTACACGAAATTTTCAGATTGCATGGTGTACCAGAACTGATTATTTCTGACAGGGATCCTAGAATGACGTCAAGGTTTTGGCAAACGCTTAACGCAGCCCTAGGAACGAAACTAAACTTCAGTTCTGCATATCATCCAGAAACGGATGGGCAAACTGAGAGGGTAAATCAAGTGTTGGAGGACATGTTGCGAATGTATTGCATGGATCAACAGTATAAGTGGGAAGAGTATCTCCCATTAGTTGAGTTCGCATACAACAACACTTATCACTCATCTCTTAAGATGGCACCTTTTGAAGCACTTTATGGAAGAAAGTGCAGAACCCCTGTAAGTTGGGACAGTGTAGAGGATAGAGTGGTAATTGGACCAGAGATTCTCACAGAGATGGAACAGCAAGTTAAGCTGATTCGTGAACGATTAAAGGAAGCAGCGGATAGACAGAAGAGCTATGCTGACCTTAAGCGGGTTGATAGAAAGTTTGAGCTTGGTGATAAGGTTTTTCTGCGTGTTAAACCCAGAAAGAGTTCTATAACTTTTGGCAAGGCTGCCAAGTTGTCACCACGATATGTGGGACCTTTCGAAATTGTCGAGATAATCAATCCTGTAGCTTATCGTTTAGCATTGCCTCCTGCTCTATCTCGTATGCATGATGTTTTCCATATTTCTTTGCTTAAGAAATACGTTTCAGATCTGTCACATGTTTTAAATTGGAATTCCTTGCAGGTCCAAGACCCAGGAATAATCGTGGTTAAACCCACAAGAGTGCTGGAAACTCGCCAGTTGCATTTAAGGAATCGTGATATTCAGCAATGTAAGGTCCAGTGGGACCAGTTTAGCGAAGAAAGTGCAACTTGGGAAAACCTGGAAGAGATGAAAACTGCTTTTCCTTCTCTTTTTGCAACAGAATGAAATCTGTTGATGAAATACTTTTATGAACTGATTGTTTTTAAGTATTTATGAAAGCCTGATTAAGGCAGACTTTATTCAGGTTGAATAAAAGTGTGGTGACATTGATTTCTGAAACTATTAAATATGGAAGTAAACACATTGTTTGTGTACTAATAAATTGATTGACCGGAAGGTTAAGTTAATATGTAATTCATCGGGACGATGAATCCTTTTAGGAGGGAAGCATGTAACACCCTGAACTGTTGTTACTTTCTCCTAAGCATTCAAGTGTTGATATGTGATTTCTAGTAAATGGATTGTGTACCTCGATTCGGAAATCATGCTTGATATGTATTAAATTTCTTGCAGATTGCAGATCTTGACTGAGTCAAAATATTAATAGACTCTTTTATTTATTTCATTTTGTGACTGAATATTAATCTGATCACGGAATGAATTATACAGGTATTCATCAATAATATCTAGACTTGGACCAGAGGAATTGATCCAAGTAATGCTTTAATTTTGTGAAGTGATAAAATTAGATCACGAACCTTGAACAGGTTGCAAGGTATGGAAGCATTTAGTAAGCTGGTCAGGAGTATGACTCAGGCTGATCTTGAGAAATGAAACGGTTCCCGATATCTAGTATATCTGGAAGGTCTCGATTAAAGACCAGGTAATAATTCATTGACATACAATTCTGTAATAAGAACAGGAGTGGCTCTGTTCTAGAAAGTATGATACAGGTCTCTCCGAGTTTTCAGGAGAAGGACCAAACTGAATTATTAAGGGTTAGTAACCTAAAACAATAACCTAACCTAGGGGTTAGATTATTGTTAGTCTAACCTAGACCTAGGCTATGTGTTATGATCCTAAAATAATAACTAAGTGTAAAATGGTTAGCATGGTCATTACCCTAAAACTCTAACCTAAGATACTAACCTAGCTAACTAAGAGTTTTTGGGAAGGGGCCTTTGAAGGGTGGCGAACCATGGGCGCTATTCTCTATGGCAATAAATGGGAAGGATAAGGATGAGGGACAGGCATATGGCGGAGGCTTAGGCGGCGGCTAACCTTGGCAGACTTGGCAATTACTAAGTTTGGAAATGAACTTGAGTTTTTGGATGGACTGTCGCCAATTTCGGCGGTCGGTGGGAGTTGAGATTAAGCGGGAAAATTGGTTTAATGGCATTTAATGTCTAGGGAGTCGAGCCGGAGCTCGCGGAACAGCATGCAAACGAGAAGTTGGAAGGTTTGTTTGGTGTATCGCGATTTTCGGTCTTCTTCTCTCTCTCTCTCTGCTAGTTTACTGTTCATAGCACCAGTTCTCTTTGAGTTGCATGGCGAGAATGAAATTCTCTGGCTCTTTTCTCTGCCATGGAGGATATATTGTAAATGGGACAGCGAAATTTTGTTGGTCGCTGTATTTGGGAAAAAGAAAAGGAAGTTTGAGCTCTTCCTGTGGTCTGCTTCGGAAATTTGATCAACAAACAGGCATGCTAGGCCCTATCCTTTAAATATTTGCTGTTTTTCAAATGTCTTCATTAAAACAACTCTGTTCAAATGTTCTGTGAAGATTGGATGAATTTTCTATGAGATCTAGTTTGATTTTTAGCACTGTATCTCGTCTGGTTCGATTTTTCAATTTCTTCTTGATGGGTGTTTGTTTAAATCGAACTTCGACTCTATTTATTTGAGTATTCATTCTGGCTTATACATGTGTGGTATTTATTCTAAAGTTTGAATGTTCGGCCTGTTTGGCGTGAGCCCTTAGAATATACCTGTGTGTAGTATAGGACCACTGTATGTCTTGATTCGTGGTCGCTGTTTCTTGATATAGAAACTGTATTAATGATTTGAAGGAATACTGTAAGAATGATTAGTATTATCGCTTCTTTGGGTGCTCGGTCGTGGGATTTGTTGACAACGACTAGTGATACTTTCGGGTTTCATTTTGTTTTCAATTTTTGGCTTGGAACAGGTAACTGTAGTGTTACCATAGTCTTTTCGACCTAGCGGAAGTTGTTTTCCCTGTTATTAGGTTAGCGGGATTACTTGTGCACTGTGTATAATATAAATACACCTGTACTTTGTTGTATCGACTCAGTGGAGTCGATGACTGAATCGTATTGCTTTCTATTGCTGGAAATGTAGATTTATCCGCAAGTTTTGTGATTGGATTTTTGTAAAAGCCTGATAAGATGAAACAGGGCTTTTGTCTACTGTTATTTGAAGTAATTAAAGGATAAAGACTTCCTGTATATGCATTTTCCTTTCTATGTGAAAGCTGTTAGAAAGTTCGAAGCGGCTCAGTTGCTTTTCCTTGCTAGAATTGGATATTCGATTTGCTTCGCTTGTTCTTTCTGAATGTTAGCCATGAATAGCATATATGGATTTATCAATCTATGTCATCGTACGTTGCTGTAGGGTTCAGTGGTTATGCGTGCAAAACCTTTAACAGTCACTGTGTGAATATATAGATTTATGCTATTACGACTTGGACGACTCTGAGGAGTCGATTGAATGATTCATTTTATTCATGATCCGATTAAAGTTAAGTTGTTGGTATTTTAAGTGCCGGCGACTTAACGGGATAACATGTACTTCGATCTTGTTATTAAGATTGGAATTCCTTCGTGTTTTGGGATTCTGAGGTACAGATTCATAGGTAGGCATATACGTCTTCGACCTGTGCAAATTAGTGTAAAATGATTGACAGAGAGTAATTTGCTGTCTGATTCTTGTTATGCTTCGTTGATAAATGTCAGCATGAATTCATATGCATTTGCTTAAATTGATACCTCCGTTTGAATTCTTGGAATTCTGGAAAGGCAACTAATACTTCTGTCTCTTTCTGAGCTTGACCTTGGACACTGTCTTGTCACTTTTTGAGGTCCTTGGGTATGGATGACCGTTTCGTGTTCTGACCTTGTTTGGGTAAATCGCGAACATCACTCCAAGACTTGCATGCGGCAAGGTAAGGATCGTTGGCTGAATTCCTCTCTTTTACTTCAGTCCGGTTTTGACTGAGCAAGAATATGTATGCTATGTTCTTCTTCCAATCAATCTGTCCGATTTGACTGTGCGTGATTTGGAAATATCGTGAGGGCAACATAGCTTAGTCCGTTGGAAACCTTCGATTGCTGGATGCAATAAGGTTGTTGTTTTTAGCGATACGCTTGTAGTTTCTTGTTTTCTACTTGTGTCAAAGCCTTACTGTGTAAAAGGAACTAGCATTGGGCTTAGGATTGATACATGATTTGTTGATGTGTTAGTTGCTATACAAGAGTTTGCTGTGTTTCTGTTCTTAGTTAAACAGTGATCTTGCTTGCGGCTTGTCTAACTTGTTCATTTATATACTGGTTGACTGTTTTCATATGTGAAGGCAGTACAGTGATGAACTTATGTGAAAGGAAGTATGAATGGTTTGGTTCTTTCTCTTCCTTTATTTAATATTATTGATAATGGACTATCAGTGGGAAATTGTTTGTAACATATTGGTGGAATCCCGAATTGTTATGTTATTTCCTTTTTGGAGAATGAAACAATCTGACCAATGTTGTGATTTTGGGTTTAATGATTGTTGTGTGCATTCGTTCCTTGTTTCTTAATATTTGATGAAATATTAGAAAATGATTAAGACTAATTGTAACAATGATAGAGTTACATAATTGTAATCATTTTGTATTACAAGGGCATAGTCTAATTATGTTTACTTATGTGAATATCTGATTTCATTTAAACAGGGTGTTTAATGGAAACAATTGGTGGATTGCAATTGTTTTAAAAGTTAGTGCTTATCATGCTCAGTTCATTGAACTGACTCATGTTGACTATTTTTGCAGATGGTTGCCGTAAGAGGGTAAAAGCAATGCAGATCTGATAGGCTGATCAGATTGTTTATTTGATTTATTATGAATTACAGCTTGATTTTATGGATGTACTATATGAGAAAAGATGTTTCTTTTCCGTTAGCATTATATCAAGTATGCTGTTGCATAAAATGTAATTGTACGAGTTTCGAAAGGAATGAAAATAAGTGTTTGATACTTATGTGTTGTATTCTATTCTGAATGATGAACTTCTTCGGTTTACGTAACGAAGAGGCATAGTTATCTTTGTATAATATGGATGCTTTTGTGATTGACAATGAAAGCTTGTAAGTAATTAGACTAAATTCTTATGAGTATTTAGTAGTTCTAGTTTGCTCTGGCAAAAGCAATATTGTAATTTAATTATTGTCTCTCTTGGGGATAGGTTAAAATTGAGCCTAAAAGATAACGCTAAACAAGTTGGATTGAATTACTAATCCCTAGTCCTAAGTATAACAGGACAATAGTAAATTGGATTCTAAATCATTTATATCTTTAAACTAAAAAGTATGATATAAATTCAGTTAAGAGAACTGATAGGCAATCAATGGAGATCAGATGGCATTCTCAAGCATTGGTTATGAGAAATTGTCTGAATTCTGTTGCTTTGGAATCAGGTGTATTCTAATGACTCCTTGATGAGAGCTGACCGTAATACCTCTACCTGTAATGAGTCTTTTAGAGGAGGGTCGTCTTAAGACAAATGAATCCAGGGATTTGGAAAGGCTAACCTTAGGGAAAAGTCTTTAAAGTAATTTAATCTCTAGTGCGTAACGCTTGTTTTTGGGTAGATCTTCTCGAGGCGGATTTAAAGGATGACGACATAAAGTCGACTGCAGGGCTGTACCTCCGAGAAGATTAGGATCTTCTCGAAGTTACAACAATGCAGGTGACTTATGGCGACACCCTTTGCATTGATCGCTAAGATTTACACTTGATTTCGCACGAGTTACCTTGGGACCGATTAAGAACGTGGCCATGTTATAAGACTGCCTCGGAGATTTGGGGTATCATGACACACTGGTTGAATTGCAAGGTTGAACCAGTATGTCCTCATATCCCTAACCCTCGTAGGCATCCATATAACATTATCACCTTGTTAATCTGCCTCCGAGTGATTCAGCTGTGAAAGAAAGGACTGACAGTAGTCAGTATAAGACATTCTATATAACATATGAATGGGGTGAAGGACGTATTCCAGATTGACGAGTATGCCGTTAAGGAATACGAGACATGAACAGTATGTTTCAAATCTTTGGCCAAAGTATCGCAAGCTGCTGATTGCGTTGTCCTAATTCACCTAGTCTAAGGGATGAGATGCCGATGAATAATGGTAACAGTTATTCAGTTAGATTCCTTGGACAGAGCATTCTGAATCCCAGATTAGGGAAGAGAACCGCCAGAGTATTGTGTTAAATAAAAACACTAACTCTTTTTACTCATGAATAGATCGGTAGATTACCGAGTCATGGAATGAATAGATCGGAGGTATTCCGAGTCATTACAGCTGCATATGGTTGTCTGTTATATAAATGGTTATTTGAATTGTGAGTTCTAAATTATGTATTTAGAACCAGTATGCAATTATCAAAAAAAAAAAAAAAAAAATTGACTTGTTCTATTGTCTAAACAATGTTGGTGCAAATTCTGAGTTTGTACACTTTTCTTCTAGATTTCTATGTTCCATTTTTGCTCCAAAAACATTCATTTGTTCTATCTGATGGCCTATAATTCATGTTCCCCCATTTGAATGCATTGAAACTGACCTCATTTTTCCCTAAATTTAAATAAAATCAAATTTTCCACCTTATTTTGCCCCAATTTTTTCATTTATATGGGCTGTGCCATTTTTTTCCATTGCCACAATCGTGAAAAACTCGAAATGGATCAAATCCAAGTTTCTAGAGGTTGAAATTCTAATCCCCAGGCCTAAATCATTGTTAAATCATGTTTCATTGGATTCAAAACCAAAAAATCCACCTTCCTTGTGAAAAAATTCAATTTCTGGGGTAGCCTCTGTATTTTTCACATTTTGGTGGGCTCTCCGGGCCGTCAAATTTATCATTGTAACCTTTATGCTAATGTGGCAAGGCTCCTATTAGCCAGGAATGGTCAAAAAAAAAGTTATAAACTTGTCACTTTTTAGAAATTTTGGCAAAGGGAAATTTTTTGTCCATGGCCCCATAGTGCTGTAGTGATGTGCCTACATGGCATGATTTGATTGGTTGATGGATCGGTGGGTGGTGGGCCAAACTTAGGAAATTTTCTTCCATTTTGGAAAATTTCTTAAAATCAAATTTTTACCTTAACGCCTACAGTGAATGGTATGATGACACATGGCACAGGAAGGTCAGGCAGATGGTGAAGGACTTGGGAAAATTTAGATGTTTTTTGGCTCAATGTGTCAGAGGAAAAATTTGACCCGCAAGCCCGTGCCCAATGGGAAGACGACACGTGTACAATGAAGGACAGGTGGGTGGCAGAGGTCACTTAAAATTTTTTCCTTCATTTTTGTAAATTTCTCAAGGTCAAATTTCTACACCCAAAGGCCCGCAATGAATAGGAAAGTGACACGTATGCAGGAGGATGAAATGGAGGGGTAGAGGTTTGGAGGAATTTGAAGTTTTTTTAACTTCAAAAGGTAAGAAAATAAAATTTTGGCTCGAGAGTCCCGCCTCCAATAAACAATGGACATGTGTCCCAGATTTGGTGAAAGAAATGATGAAATTTTTTTCAAACTTTGGCGAGAAATTTCAAAGGGAAAAATAAACCCATGGAAAATTTGAAATGTCCCTCTGCAAGAAATCAGGGGGAGACATGTGACACTGTTAAAAAGGTTTAAAAGGGAGACCACAGGGCCCATAAAGAATTTTTTGATTCTAGAGGATTAAAGGTAGTTTTGATGGGTCAGCTATGCATCCAATGGGACAACGACATGTGGCAGAAGGAGCAGTAGGTGTTCGGGCCTGCGAAGAATTTTGAGAAAAATTTCATTTTGACTCAAGAAAGTGGAAAAATTCATCAAATTGGCTTACGGTTTTGGTGGGGTTCCACCTAGGAACACGTGGCATGTTTAGGTGGCATGTGGGGAAAATTTTCAAAATTTTCCCGGAGATCAAAAAAGGTTTGAAATGCATTTTTAAGGTTGGACACCTGGTCCAATGATATTTGGACACGTGTCCACCTTATCAAGAAATCAAAGAATATATTTTTGAGCCTACATTTCGAACCTCATCAAGACATGTGGAGGGCGGAAATTTAAAGTTGATTTTAAATCGATGGAAACTGTGTAATTTCATTTTTGGGTGCCATGGCAATTCCAAGAAACTTGAAAGTTGAATTTCTTCATCAAAATTCATCAAACCTTATATGATTTTGAGTCCCCTCATATTTTTGAGAATAATAGCACCATTTTTTGGGAGCTAATTTGATGTCTTATGATTTTTTTTATGAAATTCTACCCTAGACCCATTGAGCTAAAAGGGGAAAGCTTGTCGATAATATCTAAGGTTAGAAAATTAGAAATGATGAGCTACCATATGAGCTGGAAGGTGAGTTGGTAAATGCGATGCTGGCAAGGTGGAATTGGCAAAAACATGAGCTCAAGGCGACTTGGATAAGGATCTAAATCAACTGCAAGTTAATTGGAAATCTCCCAGTAGTAGCTCTAGCAGGTTGCAAGCTGTTTTACAGTTGGATAAGATTTTTCAGTGAGATGGATAAGAGTTTTGCTCCCAAAAATTGAGGTACCTTAGGCGAGATTCTTTGCTAGGGATGTAAGGATCCAAGCTGGCAGAGGGTCACAAGTGATGCTCAAGTTTGGGGGTACTCGGTGAAGTCTATTCGGTGAGCTTTGGAGGAAAGAGTTCCAGAATGTGCTCCCAAGTGAGCTATTTGGTGAGCTAAGTCGATGAGCTACTTTGGTGAAACTACCATACAGAGCTCAAGGTGAGTTGATTAAGGTGAGCTCCTGCAGCAAGATTTTCATCAGTGTGTTGGCAAGGTGAGATGACAGGTGTAACTCCCATGTGAAAGATTCTGGGATGAGCTAAATCAAGCGAGCTCCCATGCTGATATATTTTGGGTGAGCTACTTGGATTAAGCTCCCAAGTTTTATCTCAATTCGAGGTACTCAGTGAGCTCCACTTGTGAGATCAAGGTGATGCTTACAATTTATGTTTCATGCTCAAGTGAGCAATCCTAGGTAAGTTTTTGAGATAGCTCAAGTTGAGTCATACATCGACTCAGCTCCTAGGTAGAGCTGTTGAAGGAATTTTCAAGCTTCCATTTAGTCGAGCATCCATTTGAGTGAAGCTAAATCGGTTTAGCTCCCATGTGAGCTTCCTTGTAAAGGTGAGCCTATCGGTAAATCTCTAAGGTGTAGCTTAGGTCATGTGAGCTAACAAGATGAGCTTCTAAATGCTTCAGTTGACATGGTGAGCTTCAAGACTGAGTTGGTAAGATGAACTATCAGGAAAGCTCCCAGGTGATTTCTCAAGTGCAGATTACTAAACAATCCCTTGGGCTACACTCAACTCGAGCTAATTGAGCGAGAACTCCAAATTCATTGAAGAGATCTCTACTGTTTAGCTACTTTGTGATTCTATTCACCAAGATTCCCAGCCAAGATTCTAGGCGAGCTCCCAAGTGAGTTACTTAGCTGAGCTCTGAGGTGAGGTCCCTAACGATATCTCACTCGGTAAGCTCACATGCAAGCTCAAGTCAACCTACCTACTTTGACCCCTGAGCATTTGCATTGTGAATCTACTAGATGAGCTCAAATCCAATCTAGTAAGGCTAGCTCCCATATGAGTTGATCAAGGTTTTAGCATGTCTTTAGTGAGATTAAGGTGAGATAATAGAATGAGCTGCCATGCGAGTTGGTAAGGTGACAACTCCCATGGGAGTTTTTGAGTAATGGATACTTGATCAAGCTTTCACAGGTGAGCCTCAAGTCATAGCATGCTCATCCAGCTCCCAGTTGAGTTTCTGTGCAAGCTCAAGTCGTGCTACTCGACGAGATCTTGGGTGAGTTCTTTTCCAAGCTCCCAGTTGAGCTCTCTAGGTGAGCTACTTGGTTGATAGGCTCAACCTAAAATGAGCTCAAAGGTGAGCTTATCATAAATCCTCTTGAAGGTGAGTTTCCAATCCCTCAATTCTACCAGATGCAGCACAAGTAGATGATGTGTGCTTCCCCAGCTAAAGGATGAGCATACAAGGCAAGTTGGCAATCCTTGAGTGTCTTGTGAAAGGTCATGACGCTGTTCAGGTGAGCTCCTGTGACAGGAGATTACTTGATGAGCTACCAACAGGTGAGCTAAGCAAGCTTGAGTCTAGCTACTCGAGTGAGCTCCCAGGAAGAGATCCTCAGGTGAAGCTACTTGGCGAGCTCGTTCAGGTGAGCTCCCAGGTGAGCTTAGAAGGTGAGCTACTTGGTGAGCTCCCAGTTGAGGTCCCCGGTGAGCTACTTGGTAAGCTACACATAGTGAGCTCAATGCAAGCTCCCAGGTGAGATCTACTTGGTGAACTCCCAGGTGAGCTTTTAACTCAAGCTCCCATTGGTAAGCTACTAGGAAAGCTCCTAGGTGAGCTCCTGAGCTGTTTAGCGAGCTCCCCAAGCAAGATCCCAAGTCAGCTACTTGATGAGAGGTCACTCGGTGAGCTCACAGGTGAGATATTAAGTGAGCTACTCGGTGAGCTACTCGAGATACATGAAAACTCCAAGGTGAGCTACCAGATGAGCTTAAGGTGAGTTGGCAAGGTGAGCTCCTCAGTGAGCTCAAGGTGAGTTGATAGGTGAGCTCCCATGAGAGTTGGCAAAGTGAGCTGTCAGGTGAGCTCCCATACAAGTTTTTGGGTCAGCTAATTGATGAGCTCCCGGGTGAGCTCAAGTCGAGTTGCTCGGTACGAGATCCTAAGCAAGTTGTCAAGGTGAGATGTCATGGTGAGCTACTAGGTGAGTTTCTGGGCAAGCTCAAGTTGAGCTGCTCGATGAACTCCTAGGTGATCTGCTTACCAAGATCCCAGCTGAAGCTTCTAGGTGAGCTACTCGGTGAGCTACCCAGGTGAGATCAAAGGTAAGCTTATCGGTAATCTCTGAGATGAGCTTACATGTGAGCTACCAGATGAGCTCAAGGTAAGTTGGTAAGGTGAGATCAAGGTGAGTTGGAAAGGTGAGCTATCAAGTGAGCTCCCATGTGAGTTCCCAGGTTAGTTACTAGAAGAGCTCCCAAGAGAGCTCAACTCGAGCTGATCGGTGAGCTCCCAGAAGAGCTCCTAGGTGAGCTACTTTGCAAGTTGTTCGGTGAGCTCCCAGGTGAGCTGCTAGGAGAGCTCCCAAGTTAACTACTTGGTGACCTCCCAAGTGAGGTCCCCAGTGACCTACTCGGTGAGCTCACAAGCAAACTCAAGTCAACCTAATTGGCGAGCTACTTAGGTGAGCTCCCAGGTAAGCTGTTAGGCGAGCTACTTGGATGATTTCAAAGGTAAGCTATGAAGATGATCTCTAAGGTGAGCTTGGTAAGGTGAGCTCCACAGTGAGCTCAAGGTGAGTTAAAAAGGTGAGCTCCCATGCTAGTCCTCAGGTGAGCTCAAGTTGAGCTTGTAGGGTGAGCTGAAGTCAAGCTACTCGATGAGCTGTTGGGTGATCTCCCAGGTGAGTTTTCATGCAAGCTGAAGTTAAGCTACTCAACAAGTTTTTGGGTAAAGCCACTTGACTGAGCTCCCAGGTGAACTCTTATTTGAGCTAAAATCCAGTGAGCTCATAGGCTAATCTCAAAGGTGAGCTTGACAAGGTGAGTTATCTAAGTTGAGCTGACATGGTAATCTACTTAGATGAGCACAAGGTCCCAGTTGGCAAGCTGAGGTCAAGGCAAGTTATTCAGAGGCCATCTCTAGGTGAGCTAGAAAGGCGAGCTCCTAGGTGAGATATTTGGTGAGTTACTTGATGAGCTACCGGGTGAGCTCAACTCGAGTTCATTGGCAAGCTCTTAAAAGAGCTCTTGGGTGAGCTACTTTGTGAGCCATTCGGTGAGCTCCCATGTGAACTGCTAGGTGAGCTCAGAATCGAGCTACTCGGCGAGCTCACAATTGAGGTCCCCAGCAAGCTGCTCGGCAAGCTCATAATTGAGGTCCCCAACAAGCTGCTCGGCAAGCTCACAAGTGAGCTCCCAGGTGAGCTATTAGGTGAGCTTCCAGGTGAGCTACTTGGCAAGTTCCCTGGTAAGTTGCTAGGTGAGATCCTAAGTGAGCTACTTCGTGAGCTCCTAGGTGAGGTCCACGGTGAGCTACTTAGTGAGCTCACAAGTGAGCTCAATTCAACCTACTCAATAAGCTACTCAGTGAGCTCCCATATGAGCTATTAGGTGAGCTACATGACGAACTCTGAGGAAAAGTACTAGATGAATTAAAGGAAAGTTTGCAAGGTGAGATCCTTAGTGAGCTCAAGGTGAGATGGCAAGGTCAGCTAATAGGTGAGCACGCATGTGAGTTGGAAATTTGAGCTATTAGGTGAGCTCCCATGTGAGTTTTATAGTGAGCAACTTGATGAGCTCCTAGGTAAGTTCAAGTTGAGTTACTAAGCAAGCTCCTGGGTGAGCTCAAGGTGAGCTATCAGGTGAGCTCCTATGTGAGTTTCTGGGAAAGCTCAAGTTAAGTTTCTCGATGAACTCCTTGCTGAGCTACTTACCAAGCTCCTAGCCAAGCTCTTAGGTGAGTAGCTTGGTGAGCTTCCAGGTGAGCTCAAAGGTAAGCTTGGCGATAATCTCTGAGGTGAGCTTACATGCGAGCTACCAGATGAACTCAAGGTGAGTTGGCAAGGTGAGATGTTAGGTGACCTCCCAGGTGAGTTACTCAACAAGATCCCGAGTGATCTCAACTCAAGATGATTGGTGAGCTCCCAGAAGAGCTCTGAGGTGAGGTACTTGTCGAGCTATTTGGCAAGCTCACAGGTGAGCTGTTAGGAGATCTCCCAAGTGAGCTACTTGGTGACCTCCCAGGTGAGGTCCCCGGTGAGCTGCTCGAGTGAGCTCAAGTCAACCTACTCGGTGAGCTACTCCGTGAGCTCCCAAGCAAGTTGTTAGGTGAGCTCCCAGGTGAGCTATTTGGTGATCTCCTCGATGAAATCTGAGGCGAGCTACCAGAACAAGCTCAAGGTGAGTGTACAAGGTGAGCTCCTTAAGGGGCTCAAGGTGAGCTGACAAGGTGAGCCGATAGGTGAGATCTCATGTGAGTTAGCAACGTGAGCTGTAAGGTGAGCTCCCATGAGAGTTTTCAGGTGAACTACTTGACGAGATCCCTGGTGAACTCAAGTCGACCTATTTGGTGAGCTCCTTGGCGAGCTCAAGGTGAGTTGGCAAGGTGAGCTCCCAGGTGAGTTTCTGGGCAAGCTCAAGTTGAGCTGCTCGACGAGCTTCTGGGTGAGCTATTTGCTAAGCTCCCAGCCGAAATCCTAGGTGAGCTACTTAGTGAACTCCCAGGTGAGCTCAAAGGTGAGCTTGTCGGTAATCACTAAGGTGAGATTACATGTGAGCTACCTTATGAGCTCAAGGTGAGTTGATAAGGCAATCTCAACATGAGTTAGTAAGGTGAGCCTTAAGGTGAGTTGGAAAGCTGAGGTTGTAATGTGAGCTCCCAGGTGAGTTTGCATGAGAGCTCACCTGAAAAACTCAACTTGAGGTCATCTGGGATCTCCTCAAACAGCTCACCTAAAATATTTCATGGGAGCTCACCTGACAGCTCGCCTTGCTAACTCCCATGGGAGGTCACCAATCAGCTCGACTTGCCAGCTCACCTTGAGCTCACTGAAGAGCTAACCTTACCAAATCACCTTGAGCTCATCTAGTAGCTCACCTTAGAGTTCATCAAGTAGCTCGCCAAGTAGCTCACTTGAGATCATGCCTAACAACTCACCAAGGGCCTCACTTGGGAGCTCACTAAGTAGCTTTCTTGGGAGCTCACTTAGTAGCTCACTTAGGAGCTCACCGAATAGCTTGTTAAGTAGATTGCCTAGGAGCTATTTTAGGATCTCACTAATTAGCTTTATTTGAGATCACCTAGGATCTCGTCGAGTAACTCACCTGGGAACTCACCTGACAGCTCACCTTACTAACTCACCTTGAGCTCACCTTGCCAACTCACATTGAGCTCGCCTTGCCAACTCTCCATGAGCTCATCTGGTAGCTCGCATGTAAGCTCACCTAAGAGATTACAAACAAGATCATCTTTGAGCTCACCTGGGAGCTCACCTAGGAGCTTGGATTGGAGTTTGACAAGCAGCTAGCCCAGGAGCTCATTGAGTAGCTTGACTTGAGTTTTCCCAGAAAATCACCTAGGAGATCACCTGACAACTCACCTTCCCAACTTGCCTTGAGATCACCCAAGAGATCATCGAGCAGCCCAACTTGAGCTCACTTGTGATCTCATTTAGTAGCTCACCTAAAAACTCATAGGGGAGCTCCACTGGACAGCTTGCCTTACTAACTTGCATGGGAGCTCACCTATAAGCTTGCCTTTCCAGCTCGCTGAGGAGCTCACCTTACCAACTCACATTGAGCTCATTTGGTAGCTTGCCTTAGATTTCATTGAACATCTTGCTAAGAAGCTCACCCTGGGAGCTCTCCTAATAGCTCACTGAGTAGGTTGAGTTGAAGGTCTCTTGGGTGAGCTTACCCAAGCAGCTCGCCAGGGACCTCACCTGGGAGCTCACCAAGTAGCTAGCATGGGAGCTCCCCTAGCAACTATCCTGGGATCTCACCAAATAGTTCAATAATTAGTTCCCTTAGGATATCTTCTGGGAGCTCACTGATCAGTTCGAGTTGAGCTCACCAGGGAGCTCATCGAGTAACTCTCTTGGGAATTCACCTTTGGAGCTCCCCTCATAGCTCTCCTTGAAAACTCACCTTGAGCTCACCTTTCCATCTCACCTTGAGCTTGCCTTACCAACTCACCTTGAGATCTCCTTAATAAACTCACCTTAAGCTCATTTGGTAGCTCGCATGTAAGCTTAGCTTAGATATTTCCAACAAGCTCACATTTGAGTTCACCTGGGAACTCACCAAGTAGCTCACCTAGGAGCTCAACTGGGGAGCTCAGGAAGTAGTTCACCTAGGAGCTCATCGAGCAGCTCGACTTGATTTTTCCTGAAAACTCACCTGCAAGCTCACCTGATAGGTCACCTTACTAGCTCACCTTAATCTCACCCAGGTAGCTTACTGAGGTAGCTTGACTTGAGCTCACCCAGGAGCTCATCAAGTAGCTCACCTAAAAAATTACTTGGGATCTCAACTTGCTAACTCTCATTAGAGCTCACCTATTAGCTCACCTTGACCTCTTTGAGGAGTTCACCTTGCCAACTTTCCTTAAGCTCATCTGGTATCTCACCTTAGAGTTCATCAAGTAGCTCACCAAGTAGCTTACCTAGGAGCTCACCTAATAGTTTACATGGGATCCTGTGTAACAACTCACCTGGGAAATCACCGAGAAGCTTACTAAGTAGGTTGACTTGAGATCACTTGTGAGCTAACTTATAAGCTCACCGGGGACCTTTCCTGGTGAGTTCATCAAGTAGCTCTCTTGGGAACTCACCTAGTAGCTCACCTGGGAGCTCATCATACAACTCACTAAGTAGCTCACCTGGGAGCTCACCTAGGAGCTTGCCAAAGTCAGCTTGAGTTGAGCTCATCCCATAGATCATCAAGTAACTCACCTGAGTTCCCAGTTTACTTGATAGCTCACCTTGCCAAATCACCTTGAGCTTGCATTTAAGCTCACCTCAGAGATTATGGACAGTCACCTTTGAGTTCACCTGGTATCTCACCAAGTAGCTCACCTAGGAGCTCAGTTGGGAGCTTAGAAAGTAGCTCACCCAGGAGATCATCGAGAAGCTCGACTTGAGCTTACTTAAAAAACTCACCTAGGAGCTCACCTGACACCTCACCTTGCTAGCTCACCTTGATCTCACCCAAGAGCTTTCCGAGTAGATCTACTAGTGCTCACCCAGGAGCTCATCAAGTAGTTCACCTAAAATCTCACATGGGAGCTTGCCTGACAGCTTACCTAGAAACTCACATGGGAGCTTGCCTAGTAGCATCACCTTGCTAGCTCACCTTGAGCTCGCTGAGGAGCTTACCTTACCAACTCACCTTGAGCTCATCTAGTATCTCACCTTGGAGTTTGTTGAGAACCTCTCCAAGTAGCTCACCTGGGATCTTGCCTAATAGCTTGCCTAGGAGCTCACCAAGTAGCTCACTGAGTAGGTTGATTTGAGCTCTCTTATGAGCTCACCAGGAAGCTCTCATGGGAGCTCGCTAAGCAGCTCACTCAGGAGCTCGTTGAACAACTCTCTATGTACCTCACCTGGGAGATCTTCTGGGATCTCACCAATCAACTTGAGTTGAGCTCACCTAGGAGCTCTCCTTGAGCTCTCCTTGATAACTCACCTTGAGCTCATGTTGCCAACTCACCTTGAGCTCATCTGGTAGCTCACATGTAAACTCACCTCAGAGATTGCTGACAAGATTACCTTAGAGCTCACCTAGGACCTCATCGAGAAGCTCACCAAGAATCTCAGTTGGGAGCTCGACAAGAAGCTCACTCAGGAGCTCATCGAGAAGCTCAAATTGAGCTTGCCTAGAAACTCAACTAGGAGCTCACCCAACAACTCACCATGAGCTTACGTGAGCAGCTCAACTTGAGCTCACCTGGGAGCTCATCAAATAGCTCACCTGAAAATTTGCATGGGATTTCACTTGATAGATTGCCTTACCAACTCAGGTGGGAGCTTACCTTACTAGCTCACCTTGAGCTCACCGAGGAGCTTGCTTTGAGATCATCTGGTAGCTCACCTCAGAGTTCATTGAGTAGCTCAAAAAGTAGCTCACTTTGCAGCTTTCATGGGAGCTCAACAAGTAACTCACCGAGTATCTTGACTTGATCTCACTTGTGAGCTCACTAAGCAGCTCGTCGAGGACCTCACCTTAGATCTCACCAAGTAGCTCACTCGGGAACTCACCTAGTAGCTCACTTTGGGAGATTTCCGAATAGCTCGCATGGGAGCTTAACGAACATCTCACCAAGTAGCTCTCCTGGGAGCTCTTCTAGGAGCTCTCTGATTAGCTTGGGTTTGAGCTCACTCAAGAGCTTGTCGAGTAAATCGTATAGGAACACACCTGGGAGTATAATGACCTGATAGCTTGCCTCACAAACTCACCTTGAGCTCATTTGGTAGCTCACATGTAATCTCACCTAAGAGATTTTCCGACAAGATCACATTTGAGCTTGCCTAGGAGCTCATCGAGTAGCTCACCTAGGAGCTTAGCAAGTAGCTCGACTTGAGCTTACTTGGAAACTCACCTAGGAGCTTTCCTGACATCTCACCTTACCAGCTAACCTTGAGCTTGCCTAGGAGCTCATCGAGTAGCTCAAGTTGAGCTAGCCTAGGAGCTCATAATGGTAGCTTGTGCAGAAACTTGCATGGGAGCTCACCTAACAGGACACCCAAAAAATAAAATGGGAGCTTACCTTGCTAGCTCACCTTGAGCTCGCTAAGGAGCTCACCTTGTAAACTCACCTTGAGCTCATCTAGTAGCTCACCTCAGAGTTTATCAATTATCTCACCAAGTAGCTCACCTAGGAGCTCACCTAATAGTTCACCTAAGAGCTCATGGATCATCTCATCGAGTAGGTTGACTTGAGCTCACTTGTGAGCTCGTCAAGCAGCTCACCGGGGACCTCGCTTGGGAGCTCACCAAATAGCTCACTAAGTAGCTCACCTAAGATCTCTCCTAGGAGCTCACCGATTAGTTTGAGTTGAGCTCTTAGACCAAGAGCTCATTGAGTAACCCACCTGGGAACTCACCTAGGATCTCGCTTGACAACTCACCTTGCCAAATCACCTTGAGCTCATCTAGTAGCTCACATGTAAGCTCACCTCAGAGATTACCGATGAGCTCACTTGGGAGCTCACCAAGTATCTCACGTAGGAGCTTAGCAAATAGCTCGACTTGAGCTTTCCCAAAAACTTACCTAGGAGCTTGCCTGAAAGCTCACCTTACCATCTCTCCTAACATCTCACCCAAGATCTCATCAAGCAGTTCAACTTGAGCTTACTTAGGAGCTCATCAAGCAGCTCACCTAAAAAAAATCACATGGGAGCTCACCTGACAGCTCACCTAGAAACTCACATAGGAGATTGCATATTAGCTCACCTTGCTAGGCTCACCTTGAGCTCCCTGAGGAGCTCACCTTGCCAACTCACCTTGATCTTCTCTGGTAGCTCACCTCAGAGTTCATTGATCAGATCACCAAGAAACTCACTAAGGAGCTTGCCTAATACCTCACCTTGGGAGCTCACTAAGTAGCTTGCTTAGTAAGTTTTACTTCAGCTCACTTGTGAGCTATCCAAGCAGCTTACTGAGGACCTTTCCTAGTAGCTCACCAAGTAGCTTGATTTAGAGCTCATCTATGAACTTTCTTGGGAACTAACCAAATAGATCGCCAAGTAGCTCACCTAGGAGATCTTCTGGGATCTTGCTGATCATCTCGAGTTGAGATTACTTGGGAGCTCGTCAAGTAACTCACCTGCGAGCTTGCTTGACAAGTCACCTTGCCAACTCACCTTGATCTTGCCTTGTCAACTAGCCTTGAGACCACCTTGCTAACTCACCTTGAACTCATCTGGTAGCTCACATGTAATCTCACCTCAAATATTTCTTACAAGCTCACATGGGATCTCATTGAGTAGCTCACCTAGGAGCTTGGCTAGGAACTCAGCAAGCAGCTCACCTAGGAGCTCGTCGAGAAGCTCGACTTGAGCTATCCTAAAAACTCACATGGGAGCTCACTTGATAGCTCACCTTGCCAACTCATATTGACCTCACCCAAGAGCTCACCGAGAATCTCAAATTGAGTTCACATGGGAGCTCGTTAAGTAGCTCACCAGAAAAATTGCATGGGAGCTCGGCTTATAGCTCACCATGCCAACTCGCATGGGAGCTCACCTTGAGCTCACTAAGAAGATAAACTTGCTAAATCACCTTCATCTCATCTAGTAACTCACCTCAGAGTTCATTGAGTATCTTTCCAAGAAGCTCATGTAACAAGTCACCTGGGATCTCATCAAGTAGGTCACCAAGTAGGTTAACTTGAGCTTGCTTGTGAGCTCAGTGGGGACCTTGCCTGTGAGCTTGCTAAGTAGCTCCCCTGGGAGCTCACCTAGTAACTCACTTGGGAGTTCACTGAATAGCTCACCAAGTAGGTCACCTAGGAGCTCTTATGGGGGCTCACCGATCAACTCGAGTTGAGATCACCTCAGATCTCATCGAGTAACTCACCTGGGAATTCACTTGGGAGCTCACCTGACAGCTTGCCTTACCAACCCACCTTGAGCTTGCCTTGCTAACTCATATTGAGCTCACCTTGCCAACTCACCTTGATCTCATCTAGTATCTCGCATGTAAGCTCACCTAAGACATTTCCAAAAATCTCACCTTTGAACTCACCTCGGATCTCACTGAGTAGCTCACCTAGGAGCTCAGCTTTGAACTCGAAAAGTAGCTTGTCTAGGAGCACGTAAAGTAGCTCAACTTGAGCTTTCCTAGAAACTCACCTGGGAGCTTACATTGCCAGCATGCCTTGAGCTCACCCAAGATCTCACCGAGCATCTTGACTTGAGCTCACATGGGAGCTCAACAAGTAGCTCACTTGAAAACTTACATGGGAGCTCACCTATTAGCTCACCTTGAGCTCGCTAAGTAACTCACCTTGCTATCTCACCTTGAGCTCATCTGGTAGCTCACCTTGGAGTTTTTTGAGTAGCTCACTAAGTAGCTCACCTAGGATGTAACACTCTGATTTTGTATGTTAACTTGGTGAATGTTTACATATTGTTATAGCTGCTGAAATGAAAGAAAACATGTTAAGATATGTTTTGATCTTAAGAGAATGTGTTGCTAATTTGGATTCTTGCATACTATGATTTATTGCATGGGACAACAAATATTGTACTTGTGTGTTTGCTGATGTGACGACAGATTGTCGTATACTTGCTTGCTCTTGTGCTGATTGATAGCATACCCTGAATCAATTCCATTGATTCAAGTATGCTGAGGTCCTCTTGTGTTTTCTATGTTAATTCACACTTGAATCGGACTGAAATTGTTATGAGCGTGTAGTGCCTGATTGCAGGTGTGAACAGCTAGCACGAAAATGCCAATGACAGGGATTCAATTCTTTAACCCTGTACTGTTGAACTTGGGACCTCGTGAGGTGAGAAACGCCTGGACACGGGTGACCTTGGTACGTGATCCGAAGGACGGACGTCCTGCTCTGCGTTAACGCGAATGTCAGTAGGGAGGCTGGATGGAAGTTGTTAGTGTTAGTGGTTAGTAGGAGTTAAAACCTAAACTAATCCTAAATCCTAACATGCACCCTACACTACTACCCTAAGTGTATTTTTAAATTCAAAAAAAAAAAGGGGGAAAATAAAACCTAAGGCTAAACTAAGACCTAGGTTGAAAACCATATGCAACCTAAACTAAACCTAAACTAAGGGGTACGCAGACCCTTGGGAGGAAAGGGATAAGGATGGAAAGGGCATTCATTGGCATTTAATAAACTGTGAATACGTGGACAGCGCCATTTTTGGCGGGGCAGGTAAGGAATTAGAGGCATCTATTTAGAAATAGAGCCAAATTCAGTTTGCATGGAAATTTTGAAATTTAGAGTTTTCCAACCCAAGTGGCGGTGGCGTGGAAAGTAAGGAAAAAGGGGTGAGCCTTAATTGCATTAATTGTTTCGATCCTCGTGACCAGCTCGCCTTGGAAACAGCATGAGGGAATTTGATTTTTCATTGTTCGATTTGGTTTTGGAAGAAGTTGCTCTGCATTTGGTTTTTTTTTTTGGTCTGATTCAGTCGAACCAGCTCTTGGCATTTGACATTTTTCGTGGAGATTTGGAGGCTGTTGTTAAGCCTGAAGAAGGAAGGAAGTGTTGGAGAGTTTGTGCTGTCGTTGTGGAAAGAAAAATGCGGAAAACGAAGTTAGTTTTGGAAGAGAGATTACAGGCATGTTAAGCCCTTCTCTTTAAAAATCTTTACTTTGATTAAGTGCATCATTAAAACAACCCTGCTCTTGGGTTGGATTCTGTGATTGTTGTTGAATCGATTTGATTTGGATTTTGTTGATTCTTGCTTTCTTTCTTTGGAAATGATAAGAAAAATGGCTTCTGGTTGCTTGGTTTGATGTGTTGTTACTCGAATCAAGTTGGGAAAATGATATACTGTATTGGTTGCTGACAGTGTGGTGGTTTGAAATAGATATATTTCTTTCACTGATTCGTGTTGTTTGAAAGTAGAACAGGCCATGTTATCATTCCTTATAGTGTAAATGTTTTCCATTTAAAGTAATCATTTATTTACTGTGTGTTTGGAATTGTCTTGTAAGTAAAGAGGAAATGGAAATACAGTCATGTATATTGCTGTGATTCGGGTTCCGTGGAATCTGCTGTCATTTTGGAAATAATATGAAATACTGTTATTGATCGCTGAGTTTAGCTGTCCTTATTTTTCTTGAACGAAATGCTTTCTTGTCGTGCCGGTTGTTTAACAGTATTGGGGAAATTGTCATATGTTCCACGGGCCTGTACAAATTGCTTGCGTTGTTTTTGACATTGAAACTATACGTTCTTTTGCTGATGGACTAAAATAAAAGAGGCATTAGTTGTTTGAAATTGTTTTTTATTGAGAGTTTCAAGGAAATAGATCCTTTTCCTTCTCCAGTTTTGGGATTTTAATGGAAATGGCATTTGGGGTTTCTTTGGGTAATCGAACTCGATTCTAATAAAGAAATAGCAGTATTTCATTTCTATGCCTTTCCTTGGATTGGATATAGACGAACACGTATTGGGTATTCGTGAAGTAGGAAAAGTGAATTATTTTTCCTTCTGAAATCATTAATGAATTGTGTCTCTCCTTACGGTGTGGATAAGATGGTTTCATTGTGTTTTCTTGATACTGTTCGGTCTTCTTATTCAGACTGTAGACACAAATATAAACTGGTTTTGTATTCTGTACAATGAATGATTATAATTCCTTCTTGCTGTAATGAAAGGTTGACCCCATTGCATCTAGCAGTCGTGGTTTGACCTTCTGATATTTTTTTTACTGTCTTTTGAACACGAACTTGACTGGAATATTCATTGTTGTAGCATGTTGGATTGAAGATGTACTGGCTATGTGAGATGCTTATCAATGAGAACGTTTTTTCTGTTATCTTTCTAAGTTGAGTTGACATGCTAAGAAAAACATGATTTGAGTGTTTTTATTTCATTCTGAATACAATGATTATTTCTTAATGAAATCATAGAGAATGAATTCTTCTCTTTTTGCTATTTGGGACTCTGAAAGTAACATTGGAGTTACAGTGCATATGACTTGATCTTGCTGTAGGTAACAGTAATGTACAACTTGTTATTAAGAACTGTATGCGTTCAGAGGTATAAAAGATCATATGAATATATGCTTGCGTGGTTGCATAATTGTTGTTGGTTAACTATACAGTGAAAGAAGTATGGAATCTTCTAGTATAGAAAATACCTAGTATGCATATTGATATGGCTTGCTCAACGATGAATATGATGTCTTACTAACTTGTTTAGTATTCATATGAACCGGAAAAAAATGAAATTATTCTTGCTGCCAGAAAGTGAATTCCGAGTGGATTTTGTAAGTTTCACTCTGAACTGTTATCTTGAATTGTCTTTCGTTTGGGTTTCACTGTTAGGACAGTTATGAGGAAGGAAATAGAGATATGAATGAATGACTTGGAAAAGTGATCTTTTCTTCTTTCATTTAGTTGGAAATCTAGAATTCGTGAATAATGAATTTTATAATGCTTAGATGGAAGCAACTATATGCATTGTTGTTCGCTTTCTTGTCTGTACTTGATTGCTTGGATTCTAATATGACGCATGAACTGAAAAGAAATTAATGGAATTACATTTCAGTTAGTTTCGTCCTTTGCATTCATTGTTATTGAAGGGCGTGGAAAGGATAACAGTGTGTTCTATCTGTTGTGAGTTACTTATATTCTTAACTTTTCAAATATTGTGAATTGATACTTGTAACGATTTTGTAGAAACAGGACAGCAGTCCCTTGGCTGATTGTGATGATATTTGATAGTCAGTTGTTATGCTGATCTTCCCTTTGTGCCTATTTCGAGATTGATGTTTTGTTGTTGTTTCATAAAAGCAGGGTTCTTTTATTGAAACAGTTAGTTGAAGCATCTTATTTTAAGGATAAGTGCTTAATGTGCTCAGTTCATTGAACTGACCCGTGAAATTCATTTTGCAGATGGAATTTGATTAGAATGAAGACTTGGCTATTTTCTGATGCCTCTTGATTAGATGTAAAATAAATTGTAATTGTTGCTTTTATTCCTCTTTGAGGAATTGTGAAAAGAAGAAAATATATTCTTCTGTCCATGAGTTGTATGGATGCTTTGTATAAACTATACCCAATCAGCTGGATTGGAAAATGTACAAATTATGACTTGAAATATTGAATACAATTACAAGTGTGATAATTTCAATAATTATATCAGTTTGATGTTGCTATTTAAATTGGGAATATGATGTTATTTCTTGATTTGGAATTGTTTCATTGTCCTTGGATGGATGCTGAATTGAAACTGATATCTATTCTTAATTAAATGTAACTTTTAAGTTGAAAAGTGCAATTATTTCATACTTGGGTAAAGATGAATTTTTAATTGACATTAAAAAGGATTAAGAAGAATATGATTCCATAATCAGAAGGTATTCAAGATTAGCTTAGGAGCTAAGGAATATCAATTCAAATTCGGAGTAGTCAAACTTCGTTTTCGAACTCCATTAATGATCCCGTTTGATAAAATTCAGAATAAAGGATATAGGATAAATATATCCATAACTAATGGACCTTAACTATATAACGTTAAGGAGAACAAATGAATTCATTTCTTGAAGTTTAGACCTCGTTTGAATGACGTATAATAAGTTAATATTCTGAAATTAGTTGCAGTTGGAAACATCTTGGCTAAGTTTAATAGGTTAAACTTATCACATCCGTCGGTACGGACTGCTTAATCCAATGATTAATAAATAAACCAAGTAAGGAAATGTAGCCCTTCGATACGGAGGAGAAGATACATAGCAAACTAATGGATGGTTTAGTCCCTCTTAGTTATATACAACTGCAACGGAAACGACGATCAAGGGATTAGTACGAATGCTGAAAGTTGATTTTAATTATTAACTCGTGTCTAAGTCACTTGAGCAGGATGTGTATTCTCGATGGGTGGATTCTGCAGGACATTGGCATACGCCAGCTACAGCAAGGTGTCTTCATGAAGACGGGGTCTTCATGACGACACAATGTTGTAGCTGACATATAGCAATGCCCTCCCGAATTAAAACATTTAGAATACATAGGCTGAATGTGTAGATCTTAGCTGGGGGATAGGGTATGATCTGGTATAAGGAGTGACTCCAGAATACTAAAGATAAATAGACACACGGAGTCGTGGGGTGAAGACACCATATGTCTGCATATCTTTAGTTACCAGGAGTGCCTTCCTATACCCGTTCATATTACTAGCTGGAATTGAAAGTTTAAAACTGACCTTAAACGATGAGGACTGGTAGGAGCCAGGAAAGACCATTCTAGATAACAGGTGAAGTGAAGTGAAGGACGTATTCCGTAGATGTGTATCACATCCAGGAATATGATCATGTGAAGCATGTGAAAATATTTGGCCAAAGTATCGCAATTTCTGGTTGCGTTGTCCTTATCACTTAATTTAAGATGTAGGATGTCAGATGAATATCAGTAACAGATATTCAGATAGGCTTCTTAAATGGATCACTTCGATAACCGGGGAAGGTTATGAGAACAGGTATATATAATATACTATGCATAAACAAACGTGAAGGATCGGTTGTTGCCGAGTCATGAACATGAAGGATCGGTTGTTGCCGAGTCATGAAATGAAGGATCGTTGAAACTCCGAGCCATGAAAATGGAAGATCGGTAGTTCATCGAGTCATTTACACTAGCATATAGAATCTGTTATAAGATTGAATGGCATTGAATGTGTGTTCCATATTGTAAATATGTGAATAAGGAACATTCGTTTTAAAAGGAAATTGTATGATCCAAACTGTGTTGTTTGGGCAGAGAACGATTATTAAAACATGAACGTGTGTTTGAATTTTATAATTCGTAACAGTGAACGTTATCAAAAAAAAAAAAAAATTCCCTTGTTCTGGTGTTTTGAAATGGGGATGTTACCTCTTGGTATCAGAGCTGAAGGTTGCAGCTCTTGGACCTAATGATTCCATGATATTAATAAATTTTACATTTTCTTATTGAACAGAAAATGGTCAGGACAAGAGGGAATGCTGCGAATAACCCATTGCAGGGTGGAGAAGTAGCAACTGCCCAAAAGCTGGATGAAATCCTTGCTACCCTACTTGAAACGAGGGATCATTTGACTGTACTGGAACAACAGTCAATGGGAAATGAAGAGGAGGGGAATGAAGCTGAAATAAATGATCAGCTACCTCCTGGGGACAACATCAACAGAGGGAATCCAGGTGTTGATGATAATAATGTAATTGCTCCTAATCATCCTGAAAATAAAAGGGCAAGATTCGCAGCTGAACTTACAAATGATATAAAGAGAATAAGTCCTCCAAAGTTTGATGGAACAACTCTTGGGGATGGAGCTGAGAATTGGCTCAGTGAAATGGAGAAATACTTTGCAATAAGAAACTTCTCCGAAGAGACTAAAGCGATATGGGGAGCATATCAGCTTTCTCATGAAGCATCATCCTGGTGGGACAACCGTAAGATTGAGCTGAATATTGTCGAATCAGACATAACTTGGAATCAATTTAAGGGTTATTTTAGGCAAAGATGGCTGCCTCAACTCTATTTTGATAGGAAAATGACTGAATTTCAGAACTGGTCGCAAGGAAGGTTGTCAGTGACAGAATACTGGGAAGGGTTTACTAAACTCCTTAAGTATGTGCCGCAGTACCAAGCTGATGAGAAGTTCAGAATACGGAAATTCATAATGGGACTAAATCCCATCATTGGTGGCAAAGTGGATGTCCACGGCCCAAACACCATGGATGGATTTGTCGAAAAGGAAATCAGACAGGAACAGAAATTGAAGGAAATATCTGCTCACAGGGAAGAGATAAGGAAGAAGATTCCCAATCCTTCTTCATCTCTTGCACCAAAAAGGGGACCTTGGAAAAGTTTTGGTGTGAAAAATAAAATTGTTGTAGATAACAACAAGAAACCTGTGATGAACAGACCTGTAAATAGCATGCGGAACAGCTTCCCAAAATTTAATGGCATTGGACAGAAGTCCTATGGAAGCCAGAATGATAACTTTAAGGCTGGTAATAAATTCGAACCTAGAAAAGGGCCAGCTGGAGGGTGCTTCAACTGTGGAAAGGACTACTATGCGAATCACTGTCCTTTGAAGAAGGATGATCGCGGACAGCAGCATAGGATACATGCTGCAGTGGCTAATAGACAAGCTGAAAAGCAAGTGACGCCCATAGAAGTTATAGGTAAGTTATTCGGTAAACCTGTAGTTGTAATTTTTGATATTGGAGCTACAGAATGTTTTATTTCTATTGAACTTGCTATGAAATTAAAAAGAAAGGCTGCAAGAATGGATAAAACATGGATAGTGCATTATGGGAATAATGCTGTCCATACAGTCGAAATGTGCCTTTTTGGGGCAATTCTTGACCTGCCTGGTTTCTCCACCGAAGTTGACTTGTATGTCACTCCTCTAGGATCATATGATATCATTATTGGAGTTAACTGGTTGGCTGAACATAAGGAAAAGGTTGACTGTTATGAAAAACAAATCAGTTGCCTTGATGACCTACAGAAAGCAACAATCATTCAAGGTGTAAAATGGGAAGTTACAGTTAGGAAACTGACGGCTATGCAACTAAAGAGGGCTAAAAACAGAGGCTGCACCTTGTATGCGGTGAAAATGATAGAAAATGAAGAGGAAGATAATGATTTCATGGAAATATATCCATTGTTGAGGGATTTCCATGATGTGTTTCTGGAGGAATTACCAGGTCTTCCGCCCAAACGTGAGTTTGACTTAGCTATAGAGATCAAACCAAGAACGAAACCCATATCTAAGGCACCTTATAGAATAACTACCATTGAGTTGGTAGAACTGAAGGCTCAGTTACAAGAACTTCTGACTAAGGGGCTGATCAGACCGAGCGTCTCACCATGGGGAGCACCGGTAATCTTTGTAAAGAAAAAGGATGGCACCTTGAGGCTGTGCATTGATTACAGAATGCTGAATAAAGCAACCATTAAAAATTAATACCCACTTCCGAGAATCGATGATCTGTTTGATCAGATGTGAGGAGCATCAGTCTATTCAAAAATAGACCTGCGATCAGGGTACCATCAGCTGAGAATAAAAGAGGAAGATATTCATAAAACAACTTTTAGAATGAGGTATGGGCATTATGAGTTCACGGTGTTGCCTTTTGGGCTGACTAATGCACCTGCTGCCTTCATGAATCTAATGAATAACTTTTTTCAAGAATACTTAGACAAGTTTGTGCTTGTATTCTTAGACGACATTCTTATATACTCTAAAAATGTCGAAGAGCACCAAGAACATCTCAGGATAGTGCTGGAAATCTTAAGAAAGAGGAAGTTGTATGGAAAACTATCCAAATGTTCCTTTTATGATGCAGAGGTGCATTATTTGGGACACATTATAAGCAAAGATGGGATAGCTATTGACCCTTCAAAGATCACAGCTATAACTGAGTGTCCTGCGCCTAAGAATGTGCACGAAGTGAGGAGCTTCATGGGCTTGGCTGGATATTATAGAAAGTTCGTTAAGGACTTTTCAAAAATTTCTGCCCCAATCACTTTGTTGCAAAAGAAAGAAAAGAAATTTGTCTGGACAGACAAATGTGAATCTACCTTTAAAAATTTAAAGGAACAGTTAACTACAGCACCTATTTTGACTGTACCTGATCCAAATGGAGATTTTATGGTTGTAACGGATGCCTCAGGAGAAGGCCTTGGAGGTATTCTATTATAGAATAACCATGTTATCGCTTATGAAAGCAGAAATCTTAAGTTACATGAACAGAACTATGCTCCACACGATCTTGAGCTCGCTGCCATTGTTCATGCACTTAAAATATGGAGGCATTACCTTCTTGGCAAGCCCTTTGAATTAAAAATAGACCATATGGGATTGAAGTATATTTTCACTCAGCCAAATCTGAATGCAAGGCAACAAAGATGGTTAGAATTTCTGTCACAGTATGATTTTGAAATAAGCTACATTAAGGGAAAGGAAAATAGAGTAGCATATGCTCTGAGTCGAAGGAAGCATATCTCTGCTCTTATAACGTTAAGAACTCAGTTTAAGGATGAGGTAAAAGATGCCTTGGAATCAGATCCTTATTTCCAGCAAGTCAAATCAGCACTTACTGCAGAACCGCAGGACATCAGGTATAAAGGATTTCATTTTGATAACGAAGGAGTTATGAGGTTCGAAAACAGGGTATATGTACCTGTGGCAAATGACTTAAGAGGGAAATTGTTAACTGAATTCCATAATTCACCTTTTTTTGGACACCCTGGCATTACAAAAATGCTAGCTGATCTTAAGCAGCAATATTTTTGGAAGGGAATGAAAAAGGATGTGGTAGAGTTTGTAACACACTGCTTGAAATGTCAACGTGTTAAAGCGGAACATATGCACCCTGCTGGATTATTGTATCCCCACAGCATTCCGCAGTATAAATGGCAAGTGATAACGATGGATTTCATTCAAGGATTGCCTATGTCAAGAAATAAACATGACATTATCCTGGTTGTAGTCGACAAATTGACCAAAGTGGCACACTTCATTGCTGGTAATTTGAAGGACGATGCACCAGTGCTAGTAAGAATATTTGTACATGAAATCTTCAGATTGCATGGAATACCAGAATTAATCATATCGGACAGAGATCCGAGGATGACATAAAGGTTTTGGAAAACACTTAATGCAGCCTTAGGAACTAAATTAAACTTCAGTTCTATATATAATCCAGAAACAGATGGACAAACTGAGAGAGTTAATCAAGTTTTAGAGGACATGCTAAGGATGTATTGCATGGACCAGTAGTATAAATGGGAGGAATACCTTCCGCTGGTAGAATTTTCTTACAATAACACCTACCATGCCTCTTTAAAAATGGTGCCCTTTGAATCATTGTATGGAAGAAAATGCAGAACCCTTGTCAGCTGGGACAACATTGAGGACAGAGAGGTAATTGGGCCAGAAATCCTTATGGAAATGGAACAGCAAATCAAAATGATTCGAGAACATCTAAAGGAGGCTGCCAATAGGCAAAAGAGCTATGTAGACTTGAAGTGGGTTGACAGGAATTATAAACTTGGAGAGAAGGTCTTTCTTCGGGTGAAGCCGAAAAAGAGCTCCATAACTTTTGGCAAGGCTGCCAAGTTGTCGCCACATTACGTGGGACCTTTTAAAATTATTGAAATAATCAACCCTGTAGCTTATCATCTAGCATTACCTCCTGCTTTGTCTCAAATGCATGATTTTTTTCATATTTCTTTGCTTAAGAAATACATGACAGATTTATCCCATGTGCTAAATTGGAATTCCTTGCAGGTCCAAGACCCAGGAATAATCGTGGTTAAGCCCATTCGAGTGCTGGGAACTCGCCATTTGTACTTGAGAAATCACGAAGTGAACCAATGTAAGGTCCAGTGGGACCAGTTCAGTGAAGAAAGTGCAACTTGGGAGAATCTCGAAGAAATGAGATCTACTTTTCCACACCTGTTCAATTGAATTTGAAATTCAGAGAACTGATAATTTTACCAAATTTAGACAATTATTAGTGTATTGTACAGTTTTCTTAAAACGCTGTTTTTAAGAGAGAATCTGTTTTTGGTATAAACTTATGAACAAAAGGACAATAACTGAACTTTGTCCTAGGAACTCCTTGATTTTTTAGTCTGATCATCGGGACGATGATTCTTTAAGGAGGGAAGAATGTAACACTTTGATTTTGTATGTTAACTTGGTGAATGTTTACATATTGTTATAGCTGCTGAAATGAAAGCAAACATGTTAAGATATGTTTTGATCTTAAGAGAATGTGTTGCTAATTTGGATTCTTGCATACTGTGATTTATTGCATGGGACAGAAAATATTGTACTTGTGTGTTTGCTGATGTGATGACAGATTATCGTATACTTGCTTGCTCTTGTGCTCATTGACAACATACCCTGAATCAATTCCATTGATTCAAGTATGCTGAGGTCCTCTTGTGTTTTCTATGTTAATTCACACTTGAACCGGACTGAAATTGTTATGAGCGTGCAGTGCCTGATTACAGGTGTGAACAGCTAGCACGAAAATGCCAATGACAGGGATTCGATTCTTTAACCCTGTACTATTGAACTTGGGACCTCGTGAGGCGAGAAACGCCTGGACACAGGTGACCTTGGTACGTGATCCGAAGGACGGAACGTCCTGCTCTGCGTTAATGTGAATGTTAGTAGGGAGGCTGGATGGAAGTTGTTAGTGTTAGTGGTTAGTAGGAGTTAAAACCTAAACTAATCCTAAATCCTAACATGCACCCTACACTACTACCCTAAGTGGATTTTTAAATTCAAAAAAAAAAGGGGGGAAAATAAAACCTAAGGCTAAACTAAGACCTAGGTTGAAAACCATATGCAACCTAAACTAAACCTAAACTAAGGGGTATGCAGACCCTTGGGAGGAAAGGGATAAGGATGGAAAGGGCATTCATTAGCATTTAATAAACTGTCCCTATGTGGATAGTTCCAGTTTTAGCGGGGCAGGTAAGGAATTAGAGGCATCTATTTAGAAATAGAGCCAAATTCAGTTTGCATGGAAATTTTGAAATTTAGAGTTTGCCAACCCAAGTGGCGGTGGCGTGGAAAGTAAGGAAAAAGGGGTGAGCCTTAATTTCATTAATTTTTTCGATCCTCACGACCAGCTCGCCTTGGAAACAGCATGAGGGAATTTGATTTTTCATTGTTCGATTTGGTTTTGGCCGAAGTTGCTCTGCATTTGGTTTTTTTTGATCTGGTTCAGTCGAACCAGCTCTTGGAATTTGACATTTTTCGTGGAGATTTGGAGGCTGTTGTTAAGCCTGAAGAAGGAAGGAAGTGTTAGAGAGTTTGTGTTGTCGCTGTGGAAAGAAAAATGTGGCAAACGAATTTTTCTTCGAGTTCTGGAAGAGAGATTACAGGCATGTTAAGCCCTTCTCTTTAAAAATCTTCGCTTTGATTAAGTGCATCATTAAAACAACCCTGCTCTTGGGTTGGATTGTGTGATTGCTGTTGAATCGATTTGATTTGGATTTTGTTGATTCTTGCTTTCTTTCTTTGGAAATGATAAGAAAAATGGCTTCTGGTTGCTTGGTTTGATGTGTTGTTACTCGAATCAAGTTGGGAAAATGATATACTGTATTGGTTGCTGACAGTGTGGTGGTTTGAAATAGATATATTTCTTTCACTGATTCGTGTTGTTTGAAAGTAGAACAGGCCGTGTTGTCATTCCTTATAGTGTAAATGTTTTCCATTTAAAGTAATCGTTTCTTTACTGTGTGTTTGGAATTGTCTTGTAAGTAAAGAGGAAATGGAAATACAGTCATGTATATTGCTGTGATTTGGGTTCTGTGGACTCTGCTGTCATTTTGGAAATAATATGAAATACTGTTATTGATCGCTGAGTTCAGTTGTCCTTATTTTTCTTGAACGAAATGCTTTCCTGTTGTGCCGGTTGTTTAACAGTATTGGGGAAATTGTCATATGTTCCACGGGCCTGTAGAAATTGCTTGAGTTGTTTTTGACATTGAAACTATACGTTCTTTTGCTGATGGACTAAAATAAAAGAGGCATTAGTTGTTTGAAATTGTTTCTTATTGAGAGTTTCAAGGAAATAGATCCTTTTCCTTCTCCAGTTTTGGGATTTTAATGGAAATGGCATTCGGGGTTTATTTGGGTAATCGAACTCGATTCTAATAAAGAAATAGCAGTATTTCATTTCTGTGCCTTTCCTTGGATTGGATATAGACGAACACGTATTGGGTATTCGTGAAGTAGGAAAAGTGAATTGTTTTTCCTTCTGAACTCATTAATGAATTGTGTCTCTCCTTACGGTGTGGATAAGATGGTTTCATTGTGTTTTCTTGATACTGTTCGGTCTTCTTATTTAGACTGTAGACACAAATATAAATTGGTTTTGTATTCTGTGCAATGAATGATTATAATTCCTTCTTGCTGTAATGAAACGTTGACCCCATTGCGTCTAGCAGTCGTGGTTTGACCTTCTGATATTTTTTTATTGTCTTGTGAATGCAAACTTGACTGGAATATTCATTGTTGTAGCACGTTGGATTGAAGCTGTACTGGCTATGTGAGATGCTTATCAATGAGAACGTTTGTTCTGTTATCTTTCTAAGTTGAGTTTTCATGCTAAGAAAAACATGATTTGAGTGTTTTTATTTCATTCTGAAAACAATGATTGTTTATTAATGAAATCATAGAGAACGAATTCTTCTCTTTTTGCTATTTGGGACTCTGAAAGTAACATTGGAGTTACAGTGCATATGACTTGATCTTGCTGTAGGTAATAGCAATGTACAACTTGTTATTAAGAACTGTATGCATTCAGAGGTATAAAAGATCATATGAATATATGCTTGCGTGGTTGCATAATTGTTGTTGGTTAACTATATAGTGAAAGAAGTATGTAATCTTCTAGTATAGCAAATACCTAGTATGCATATTGATATGGCTTGCTCAACGATGAATATGATGTCTTACTAACCTGTTTGGTATTCATATGAACCGGAATAAAATGAAATTATTCTTGCTGCCAGAAAGTGAATTCCGAGTGGATTTTGTAAGTTTCACTCTGAACTGTTATCTTGAATTGTCTTTCGTTTGGGTTTCACTGTTAGGACAGTTATGAGGAAGGAAATAGAGATATGAATGAATGACTTGGAAAAGTGATCTTTTCTTCTTTCATTTAGTTGGAAATCTAGAATTCGTGAATAATGAATTTTATAGTGCTTAGATGGAAGCAACTATATGCATTTCTATTCGCTTTCTTGTCTGTACTTGATTGCTTGGATTCTAATATGACGCATGAACTGAAAATAAAGTAATGGAATTACATTTCAGTTAGTTTCATCCTTTGCATTCATTGTTATTTAAGGGCGTGGAAAGGATAACAGTGTGTTCTATCTGTTGTGAGTTACTTGTATTCTTAAATTTTCAAATACTGTGAATTGATACTTGTAACGATTTTGTAGAAACGGGACAGCAGTCCCTTGGCTGATTGTGATGATATTTGATAGTCAGTTGTTATGCTGATCTTCCCTTTGTGCGTATTTCGAGATTTATGTTTTGCTGTCGTTTCATAAAAGTAGGGTTCTTTTATTGAAACACTTAGTTAAAGCATCTTATTTTAAGGATAAGTGCTTAATGTGCTCAGTTCATTGACCTGACCCGTGCAATTCATTTTGCAGATGGAATTTGATTAGAATGAAGACTTGGCTGTTTTCTGATGCCTCTTGATTAGATGTAAAATAAATTGTAATTGTTGCTTTTATTCCTCTTTGAGGAATTGTGAAAAGAAGAAAATATATTCTTCTGTCCATGAGTTGTATGGATGCTTTGTATAAACTATACCCAATCAGCTGGATTGGCAAATGTACAAATTATGACTTGAAATATTGAATACAATTACAAGTGTGATAATTTCAATAATTATATCAGTTTGATGTTGCTGTTTAAATTGGGAATATGATGTTATTTCTTGATTTGGAATTGTTTCATTGTCCTTGGATGGATGCTGAATTGAAACTGATATCTATTCTTAATTAAATGTAACTTTTAAGTTGAAAAGTGCAATTAGTTCATACTTGGGTAAAGATGAATTTTTAATTGACATTAAAAAGGATTAAGAAGAATATGATTCCATAATCAGAAGGTATTTAGGATTATCTTAGGAGCTAAGGAATATCAATTCAAATTCAGTGTAGTCGAACTTCGTTTTCGAACTCCATTAATGATCCCGTTTGATAAAATTCAGAATAAAGGATATAGGATAAATATATCCATAACTAATGGAACTTAACTATATAACGTTAAGGAGAACAAATGAATTCATTTCTTGAAGTTTAGACCTCGTTTGAATGATGTCTAATAAGTTAATATTCTGAAATTAGTTGCAGTTGGAAACATCTTGGCTAAGTTTAATATGTTAAACTTATCACGTCCGTCGGTACGGACTGCTTAATCTAATGATTAAGAAATAAACCAAGTAAGGAAATGTAGCCATTCGATATGAAGAAGAAGATACATAGCAAACTAATGGACGGTTTAGTCCCTCTTAATTATATACAACTGCAATGGAAACGAGGATCAAGGGATCAGTACGAATGCTGAAAGTTGATTTTAATTATTAACTCATGTCTAAGTCACTTGAGCAGGATGTGTATTCTCGATGGGTGGATTCTGCAGGACATTTGCATACGCCAGCTACAGCAAGGTGTCTTCATGAAGACGGGGTCTTCATGACGACACAATGTTGCAGCTGACATATACCAATACCCTCCTGAATTAAAATATTTAGAATACATAGGCTGAATGTGTAGATCTTAGCTGGGGGATAGGGTATGATCTGGTATACGGAGTGACTCCGGAATACTAAAGATAAATAGACACACGGAGTCATGGGGTAACGACACTATATGTCTGCGTATCTTTAGTTACCAGGAGTGCCTTCCTATACCCGTTCATATTACTAGCTGGAATTGAAAGTTTAAAACTGACCTTAAACGATGAGGACTGGTAGGAGCCAGGAAAGACCATTCTAGATAACAGGTGAAGTGAAGTGAAGGATGTATTCCGTAGATGTGTATCACATCCAGGAATATGATCATGCAAAGCATGTGAAAATATTTTGCCAAAGTATCGCAATTGCTGGTTGCGTTGTCCTTATCACTTAATTTAAGATGCAGGATGTCAGATGAATATCAGTAACAGATATTCAGATAGGCTTCTTAAATGGATCACTTCGATAACTGGGGTAGGTTATGAGAATAGTTATATATAATATACTATGCATAAACAAACATGCAGGATCGGTTACTGCCGAGTCATGAACATGAAGGATCGGTTGTTGCCGAGTCATGAAATGCAGGATCGTTGAAACTCCGAGCCATGAAAATGGAAGATCGGCAGTTCATCGAGTCATTTACAGCAGCATATAGAATCTGTTATAAGATTGAATGGCATTGAATGTGTGTTCCATATTGTAAATATGCGAACAGGGAACATTCGTTTTAAAAGGAAATTGTATGATCCAAAATGTGTTGTTTGGGCAGAGAACGATTATTAAAACATGAACATGTGTTTGAATTTTATAATTCATAACAGTGAACGTTATAAAAAAAAAAAAAATTCCCTTGTTCTGGTGTTTTGAAATGGGGATGTTACATAGGAACTCACATAATAGGTCACCTGGGAGCTTGCTGAGTAGGTTGACTTGAGCTTGCTTATGAGCTCACTGAGCAGCTTGTTGGGGACCTCACCTAGGAGCTTGCCAAGTAGCTCGCTTCAGAGCTCACCTAGCAAATTTCTTAGGAGCTCACCGAATAGCTTGCCAAGTGGCTCACCTGGGAGATTTTATAAGAGCTCACTGAGTAACTTGAGTTGAGCTCACCCGGGAGCTCGAAAATTAACTCACTTGGCAACTCACCTGGGAGCTCACCTGACAGCTTGCCTTGCCAACTCACCTTTAGCTCACCTTGCTAACTCACCTTGAGCTCATGTGGTAGCTCACGTGTAATCTCACCTCCAAGATTTTCTGAAAAGCTAACATTTGAGCTCACATAGGAGCTCACCGAGTAGCTCACCTAGGAGCTTGGCTAGGAGCTCGGTAAGTAGCTCGTATAGGAGCTCATCGAGAATCTCGACTTGAGATTTCCTAGAAACATACATGGGAGCTTGCCTTGTCATCTCACCTTAAGCTTTCCCAGGAGCTTGCCAAGTAGCTTAACTTGAACTCAACTAGGAGCTCATCAAGTAGCTCACCTGAAAGCTCACATGGGAGCTTGCCTTACATCTCATCTTGCCAACTCGCATGGGAGCTCACCTATCAGTTCACCTTAAGCTCACTAAGGAAATCACCTTGTCAACTCACCTTGAGCTTGTCTGGTAGCTCACCTCATAGTTCATTGAGCATTTCACTAAGTATCTCACCTAGGATCTCACCTAACAACTCACCTAGAATCTCATTTAACAGATCACCTATGAACTCACAGAGTAATTCACCTAGTATGTTGACTTGAGCTTACTTGTGAGGTCATCGAGAAGCTCACTCGGGACATCACCTAGGAGGTCGCCAAGTAGCTCCCTTAAAATCTCACCTAACAAATCACCTGGGAGCTTGCCGAATAGATTTCCAAGTAGGTCACTTGGGATCTCTTCTGGGAGCTCATTGATCAGCTTGAGTTGAGCTCACCCGAGAGCTCATCGAGTAACTCACCTGGGAACTCACCTAGGAGCTTACCTTGCCAACTCACCTTGAGATTACCTTACTAACTTACCTTGAGCTCACCTTGCCAACTCACCTTTAGCTCATCTAGTAGCTTGTATGTAAGCTCACCTCAGATATTACTGATAAGCTCACCTTTGAGCTCACTTGGGAGCTCATCGAGTAGCTTAGTTAAGAGTCAACTTGGATCTTGGTAAGAAGCTTTCCCAAGAGCTCGTTGAGTAGCTCAACTTGAGATTTCCTGAAAACTCACTTGGGAGATTGACTTGAGCTCAGCTAGGATCTCGTCAAGTATTTCACCTGAAAACTCACATGGGAGCTCACCTGATAACTCACCCAGAAACTCACATGGGAGGTTTCTGAATAGCTTTCCAAGTAGGTAACTTGGGAGCTCTTCTGGGAGCTCACTGATTAGCTTGAGTTGAGCTCACCCAAGAGCTCATCGAGTAACTCACCTAGGAACTCACCTAGGAGCTTACCTTGCCAACTCACCTTGAGATTACCTTACTAACTTGCCTTGAGCTCACCTTTCCAACTTGCCTTTAGCTCATCTGGTAGCTCGTATGTAAGCTCACCTCACAGATTACTTATAAGCTCACCTTTGAGCTCACTTGGGAGCTCACCGAGTACCTCACTTAAAAGCTCAGCTTGGAGCTTGGTAAGAAGCTTGCCCAGGATCTCGTTGAGTAGATCAACTTGACATTTCATGAAAACTCACTTGGGAGATTGACTTGAGCTCAGCTAGGAGCTCGTCAAGTAGCTCACCTGAAAACTCGCATGGGAGCTCACCCAATAACTCACCCAGAAACTCACATGGGAGCTCGTCTATCATCTTGCCTTGCCATCTCACCTTGAGCTAGCTAAGTATCTCACCTTAAGCTCACTAAGGATCTCACCTTACCAACTCACCTTGAGCTCATGTGGTAGCTCACCTTAGAGTTTATCAAGAAGCTCACTAAGTAGCTCATTAAGTAGCTCACTGAGTAGGTTATCTTGAGCTCACTTGTGAACTTGATGAGTAGCTCACCGTGGACCTCACCTGGGAGCTCACCAAGTAGTTCACTTGGGAGCTCACCTAACATCTCACCTGGGAGCTCACTAAATAGCTCGCAAAGTAGCTCACCTTTGAGCTCTTCTAGGAGCTCGCCGATCATCTTGAGTTGAGCTCACCTGGGAGCTCATCAAGTAACTCACCTGGGAGCTCACCTTGCCTTGCCAACACACCTTGAGCTCATCTAGTAGCTCGCATGTAAGCTCACCTAAGAGATTTATGACAAGCTCACCTTTAAGCTCACCAGGGAGCCCACTGAGCAGCTCGCCTAGGAGCTCGACTACGAGCTCAGAAAGTAGCTCGACAAGTATCTCACTCTAGAGCTCAACTACGAGCTCGGAAAGTAGCTCAACTTGAGCTTTCCTAGGAGCTTGTCAAGCAGCTCACTTGAAAACTCACATGGGAGCTCGCCTAACAGCTCACCTTACTAACTCGTATGGGAGCTCACCTTGAGCTTGTTGAGGAGCTCACCTTGCCAAATCATCTTGAGCTCATCTTGTAGCTCGCCTCAGAGTTCATCGATAAGCGCGCCAAGTAGCTCACATGGGAGCTCACCTAACAGATCACCTGGGAGCTCACCTGAGAGCTCACTGAGTAGCTCTCTGAGTAGGTTAACTTGAGTCACTTGTGATCTTGCTAAGTAGGATGATGGGGACCTCACCTAGAAGCTCAAAAATTAGCTCACTTGGGAGCTCACGTAGTAGCTCACCTGGTAGCTCACCAAGTAGCTCACAAAGTAGCTCACTTGGGAGCTCTTCTGGGAGCTCACCGATATGCTCAAGTTGAGCTTGCTTGGGAGCTCATGGAGTAACTCTACTGGGAAGTCACCTAGAAGCTTATTTGATAGTTCACCTTGCAAGCTCACCTTAACCTCACTTTGCCAACTCACCTTGAGATTAGCTTGCCAACTCACCCTTAGCTCATCTGGTAGCTCACATATAAGCTCACCTTAGAGATTTCTAACAAGCTCACCTAGGAGCTTGGCTTGGAGCTCAGCAAGTAGCTCACCTAGGATCTCATTGAGCAGATCAACTTGAGCTTGCCCAAAAACTCACCTAGGAGTTCACTTGACAGCTCACCTTATTAGCTCACCTTGAGATCACCCAGGAGCTCACCGAGCAGCTCAAATTGAGCTCACCCAGGAGCTCATCAAGCATCTCACCTAAAAACTCACATGGGAGCTCACCTAACCACTAGCCTTACTAACTCACATGGGAGATTTACTATCAGCTTGCCTTGCTAGCTCACCTTGAGCTCACAGAGGAGCTTACCTTGCCAACTCACCTTGAGCTCATCTTGTAGCTCACCTTGGAGTTCATTGAGCAGCTCACCAAGTAGCTCACATGGGAGCTCACCTAATAGCTCTCCTGGGAGCTCACCAAGTATCTCACCAAGTAGGTTGACTTTATCTCACTTGTCAACTCACCAAGTAGTTCACTTGGGAGCTCACCTAGCAGCTCACCTGGGAGCTTGCTTTATAGTTTCCCAAGTAGCTCACCTGGTAGCTCTTCTGGGAGCTCATCGATCAACTTGAGTTGAGCTCACCCAAGACATTTTTGAATAACTCCTCTGGGAACTCACCTGGAAGCTCACCTAATAGCTCACCTTACCAACTCACCTTCACCTCATCTGGTAGCTTACATGTAAGCTCACCTCAGATATTGCCAACAAGCTCACCTTTGAGCTTGCTTGGGAGCTCACATATCAGCTCACCTAGGAGCTCGGATGGGATCTTGGTAAGGAGCTCACCCAAGAGCTCATTGAGAATCTCAACTTGAGATTTCCTAGAAAGAAATATTAGAGCTCACCTGACAGCTTGCCTTTCTATCTCTCCTTGAGCTCACCCAAGATCTTGCCGAGTAGCTCAGCTTGAGCTCACCCACAAGATCATCAAGAAGCATGCTGAAAAACTCACATGGGAGCTCACCTGACATCTCACCTAGAAACTTGCATGGGAGATTGCCTATCAACTCACCTTACCAACTCACCTTGAGTTCGCTGAGGAGCTCACCTCACCAACTCACCATGAGCTCGTCTGATAGCTCACCTCACCTAATAGCTTGTATGGGAGCTCACCAAGTAACTCACTTAGGATCTCACTAAACATCTCACCAAGTAGCTCACCTAGGAGCTCTTATGGGAGCTCACTAATCAGCTCAAGTTGAGATCACTCTGGAGCTTGTCAAGTAACTCACCTGGGAATTCACCTATGAGCTTGCCTTATAGCTTGCCTTGCCAACTCCCCTTGAGTATATCTAGTAGCTCACATGTAAGCTCACCTCAGAGATTACTAAAAAGCTCACCTTTGACCTCACCTATAATCTCACCAGGTAGCTCACCTAGGAGCTTAGATGGGAGCTCAGCAAGTAGCTCACCTAGGAACTCATCAAGCACCTCAACTTGAGCTTACCTATAAACCTGCTTGGGAGCTCACCTGATAGTTTACCTTACCAGCTCATGTTGAGCTCACCTAGGAGCTCATTGAGTAGCTCAAATTGAGCTCACTGGGGAGCTTGTTAAGTATCTCACCTGAAAACTCACATGGGAGCTCACCTGACAGCTCACCTTGCCAACTTGTATGAGAGCTCACCTATCAACTCACCTTTCTAGCTCACCTT
Source organism: Taxus chinensis (assembly GCA_019776745.2). Lineage (NCBI taxonomy): Eukaryota > Viridiplantae > Streptophyta > Pinopsida > Cupressales > Taxaceae > Taxus > Taxus chinensis. The sequence continues at coordinate 901,777,285 of CM034151.1, read as the reverse complement.
TCCAGCTATCCTTGAGCTCACTAAAGAGCTCACCTTACCAACTCTCCTTGAGCTCATCTGGTAGCTCACCTCAGAGTTCATCAAGAAACTTTCCAAGTAGCTCACCTAATAGCTCACCTGGGAGCTCACCTAACAACTCACTGAATAGCTCACCTAGGAGCTCTTCTGGGAGCTCTCCGATTAGCTAGAGTTTAGCTTTCCCTAGAGCTCATCAAGTAACTCACCTGGTAGTTTACCTAGCATATTTCCTTACCAACTCACCTTGAACACACCTTGCTAACTCACCTTAAGCTTGCCTTGCCAACTCACCTTGAGATCATCTGGTAGCTTGCATGTAAGCTCACCTAGGAGCTCAGCAAGCAACTCACCTAGGAGCTCGTCGAGTAGCTCAACTTGAGCTTACTCACAAACATGCCTTGGAGCTCACCTGATAGCTTGCCTTACCAGCTTGCCTTGAGATTACCCAAGAGCTCACCAAGTAACTCAACTTGAGCTTACTTGGGAGATCATAAAGCAAATTTCCTGAAAACTTGCATGTGAACTCACATAACAGCTTGCCCAGAAACTCGCATAGGAGCTCACTTTGCCAGCTCACCTTGAGCTCGCTATGGAGCTCACCTTACCAACTCACCTTAAGCTCATCTGGTAGCTCACCTCAGAGTTCTTTGAATATCTCTCCAAGTATCTCACCTGGGAGCTCACCTAACAGCTCACCTGGGAGCTCACCAAGCAACATGCCGAGTAGGTTGACTTGAGCTCACTTGTGAGCTCAACAAGTAGCTCACCGGGGACCTCACCTAGGAGCTCACCAAGTATCTCACTTGGGAGCTCACCAAAAAACTCACTAAGTAGGTTGACTTGAGCTTACTTGTGAGGTCACTGAGTAACTCGCCGAAGACCTCACATGGGAGCTCGCCAAGTAGCTCACCTAGCAGCTTGCCAGGGAGCTCACCAACTAGCTTGCAAAGTAGATCACCTAAGAGTTATTCTTAGAGCTCGCTGATCAGATCAAGTAGAGATCACCTTAATAACTCACCTTGAGCTCACTATAAGGGGGGCGTATCTCCATGCTCATAGAGCGAACGCCTCCCCCAGGATGGGCAGACACCATACGACTAGGGTAGTGCATGAGGGCAGTATCCAGGGAGCCAGAGAGACTCTCGACTAAGGAAAATGGTTGTCCTCACATGTGCTAGGGTTGAAAAAATTAAATCCATCGGCATACAGAAGATCTGGGTGAGATGAGAGAAATAAAGAGCGTAGGCATAAAATGGGTGACCTCACAGGAAGTTCTCGGTAGCACACTAATACAACTCTTGAGGGATGGCTAGTGAGAAAGAGTTGTGCATGGGGGATTAAAGGGACCATGATGTGAGCCCAAGGATGTCTTAGAATCAAGGTTAGCTAAGGCACATTGGTGAGAAAATTTTTTTACACTTAGGAACAGTGTAGGGTGTCCTGGAGTGAAGAACATACCCAATGTACGCGGAGTGAGTTGGGAAACTCATGAGAGAAATGTAGTGGTAAAGTGAGTTGGTTTGAGTATGAATACCTTGCATGATAAATTCCTTTTGTTGAGAGTGCAGCGTAAGCCTAATGAGCTAGATGAGCATGGCATACATTAATACCAACGTGGTGAACTCACACCCACACCAAGTGGAGCGTGGAACACTTGGTGCACTTGGACATTCAGAGGATGGGGTGTTCAGGAGACCATGGAGATATACTCTACCCTTACGGAGTATGTCCATGTAGAGATGTGCATCATGGATCAGTAGTGGGATCTCTAGAGTTAAGTGACATTGGACTTGGGGAGACCTTTGAGGTGGCAACGTCCTTAGAAGTAGAGTTCATGTGGGAAAAAACCAAGAGGCGTGATGGAGTGAGACTAGGATTTGGAGGTCAAAATAGAGGAGAAGTAACTTGGATGCAAGTGAGCCAAGTGTGATGAGTTCCTCAACCTTGTAGAGGTTAAATAGTACAGATGAGTTGAGTGCTCACATAGATGTATTAGTGGCATAGTGGAAGCGTGGATGCAGAGTGGATGCAGAAGCAATGGCTGAGACTTAGTGAAGTGGAAAGAGGATAGTTCACATGGTGATACGTAATATGGTGGGCTAAGTCAAGGACATCATGGATATAGTTGCAGTGTGGTGAGCTGAAAACTAAGGCAGAAGACTTGAGTAGGAGTCAATGTAGTCTTGACACAGATGGGTGTCTCAAAGAGTAGGCACAGTGATGTCAAAGGCCATGGCATCGAGCTGAGATTAGAGGTTGTATCTAGCCAAGGGAAGAAGAGTACCTCACCCGCATGTGATGTGGTCTACAAAGATGGTGAGCTTGCAGTGCTCCCCATAGGGATATTTTGTGGTGTTGGACTTGGGTGACAAAACAGTCAGCAGGTTGGGGTGATTAGAGGCTCACATCTAGGAAGGACTTGCGAGGAGGAATTCCCACACTAGTGCACGCATAGGTGACTGGCATGGAAACTCGGGTAGAATCATGGATGGATGATAGAAAGGTATATGTGATGTTCCTTAGTGGCATTGTGTAGAATATTTGGATGTTTGACAGTGAGCTGGCCAGCAGTGTGAGAGAGCTGGTTCAGTGATGAGTCGAGGAGGCATGAGTTATGCATTCCCTTAGGTGAACTAAGAAGGCATATTAAGAGCTCCATGTGGTTGTATGGGAAGCTATGGTATTTAGTGTCTGGTCTTCTAGAGTAATTGCATGGGTAGTTGTGAAAGGTGTTTGAAGGGTTCACTTGTGCATAAGTTGGAGATGCGTTGGGAATGGGTGGTGGTAAAAGGTGATTGAAGGCATAGTTTGGGACTGCTGGAGTAGCCTGATCCTCTAAGTTGAGTGAAAAAAGTAGTGTCTCAGTGTTACACATTGGCTAGTGACATCTGCTATGTATCTAGCCCCGTGACACTCACCTTACCAACTTACCTTGAGCTCACCTTGCCAACTCACCTTGAGCTCATCTAGTAGCTTACATATAAGATCACCTCAGATATTGCTGAAAAGCTCACCTTTGAGCTCACCTAGGGGCTCACCAAGTAGCTCACCTAGAAGCTCAGCAAGGAGCATGGCAAGAAGCTCACACATGAGCTTGTTGAGAAACTAAACTTGAGTTTTACCATAAACTCACCTTGGAGCTCACCTGATAGTTCACCTTTTTCAGCTCACCTAGATCTCATCAAGTAGCTAAAATTGAGTTTTCCCAGAAACTCACCTAGGAGAAAATCGACTTGAGCTCGCCTAGGAGCTCGTTAAGTACCTCACTCAAAAACTCACTTAAGAGCTCACCTTACATCTCGCCTTGCTAACTCACATGGAAGCTTGCCATTCACCTCACCTTGCCAACTCAACTTGAGCTCACTAAAAATATCACCTTGCAAACTTAACTTGAGATCATCTGGTATCTCACCTCAGAGTTCATTGAGCAGCTTTCCAAGTAGCTCACCTACAAGCTCACCTAACAGCTCACTTGTGAGCTCACCGAGTAGTTCTCTTTTGAGCACACTTGTGAGCTCACAGAGTAGCTTGCAGGTGACCTCACCTAGGAGCTCACCAAGTAGCTTGCTTGGGTACTTACCTATCAGCTCATTTGGGAGCTCACTTAATAGCTCACCAAGTAGCTCACATGGGAGCTCTTCTAAGAGCTCGCTGATCTGCTTGAGTTGAGCTCACCTGGGAGCTCGTTGAGTAACTCACCTGGGAACTCTCTTGGGAGCTTTCCTGATAGCTCACCTTACCAACTCACCTTGAGCTCAGCTTGCCAACTCACCTTGAGCTCATCTGGTAGCTCACATATAAGCTCACCTCAGATATTTTTGACAAGCTCACCTTTCAGCTTGAGAGCTCACCAATGAGCTAAGCAAGCAGCTTACCTAGGAGCTCGTTGAGTAGCTCGACTTGAGATTTCATAAAAACTCATCTGGGAGCTCACCTGACAGATCACCTTGCCAGCTTGACTTGAGCTCACCCAAGAGCTCACCGAGCAGCTCAACTTCAGCTCACCTAGGATTTCATCAAGTAGCTAACCTAAAAAATCACATTAGAGCTTACCGATCAGGTCTAGTTGATCTCACCCAGGAGCTCATCAAGTAACTCATCTGGAAGCTTACCTTAACAACTACGCTTCAGGTCATTTTGCTAACTCACCTTGAGCTCATCTGGTAGCTAACATGTAAGCTCACCATAGAGATTGCTGACAAGCTCACCTTGAGCTCACATGGAAGCTCACCGAGGAGCTCACCTAAGAGCTTGGCTGGGAGCTTTGGAAAACAGCTCACCTAGGAGCTCGTCAAGCAGGTTGATTTGAGATTTCCTAGAAACTCACCTAACTGCTCACCTTGAGCTCACCGAGTAGCTCAACTTCAGTTCACTCAGGAGCTCATCAAGTAGCTCACCTGAAAACTCACATGGGAGATTGCATTATAGCTCACCTTACTAACTCACATAGGAGCTCACCTATCATCTCACCTTGCCAGCTCACCTTGAGCTCACCTCAGAGTTTACCTTGCTAACTCACCTTTAGCTCATCTGGTAGCTCACCTCAGAGTTCATCGAGTAGCTGACCAAGTAGGTCACCTAGGATCTCACCTAACAACTCACATGGGAGCTCACCGAGTAGCTTGGAAAGTAGGTTTACTTGAGCTCGCTTGTTAGCTCACTGAGTAGCTCGCCAAGGACCTCACCTAGGAGCTCACCAAGTAGCTCCCTTGGGAGCTCAACTAGTAGCTCACCTATGAGTTTGTCTAATATCTCACCAAGTAATTCACCTGGGAGATCTTCTGGGAGCTCATTGATAAGCTCGATTTGAGCTCGCTTAGGATTTCATCGAGTAACTCACCTAGGAACTCACCCAAGATCTCACTTGATAGCTCGCCATGCTAACTTGCATTGAGCTTTCCTTACTAACTCACCTTGAGCTCACCTTGATCTCACCTTGAGCTCATCTAGTAGCTCGTATGTAAGCTCACCTCAGATATTGCTAACAAGCTCACATTTGAGCTTGCCCTAGATCTCACTGACCAACTCATGTAAGAGCTCAGCTCGAAGCTCGGTAACTAACTCACCCAGGAGCTCGTTGAGCAACTCGACTTGAGCTTTCCTTGAAATTTGCTTGGTAGCTCACCTAATAGCTCACCCTACCAGCTCACCTTGAGCTTACCCAAGAGCTTGCTGAGTAGCTCAACTTGAGGCAAGGTCCCTGGTGAGCTACTAGGCGAGGTCTCTGGTGAGCTATTAGGTGAGCTCCCATGTGAGCTAATAAGTGAGCTACTCAACGAACTCTAAGGCAAGCTACAAGATGAGATCAAGGTGAGTTGACAAGGTAAGCTCCTCAGCGAGCTCAAGGTGAGCTAGTAAGGTGAGTTGATAGGTGAGCTACCATATGAGTTTTTAGGTGAGCCACTTGAAGAGCTCCCTGGTGAGCTCAAGTCAAGATGATCAGCGAGCTCCTAGGTAAGCTCAAGGTGAGCTAGAAAGGTAAGCTATCAGGTGAGTTCCTAGGTGAGTTTTCAGGCAAGCTTAGGTTGAGCTACTAGATAAGATACCAGGTAAGATGCTTGTTGAGCTTCCAGTAGAACTCCTAGGTGAGCTACTCTGTGAGCTCCCAGGTGAGCTCAAAGGCAAGTTTGTTGGCAATCTCCAAGGTGAGCTTAAATGTAAGCTACCAGATGAGTTCAAGGTGTGTTTGCAAGGTGATCTCAAGGTGATTTGGTAAGGAAAGCTCAATGTGACTTAGCAAGGTGAGCTCCCAGGTGAGTTCCTAGGTGAGTTACTCAATGAGCTCCTAGAAGAGCTCCTAGGTGAGCTACTTGGTGAGCTATTTGGAAAACTACCAGGTAAGCTCCCAAGTGAGCTACTTGGTGAGCTCCTAGGTGAGGTCCCCGGAATGGTACTTGGTAATCTCACAAGTGAGGTCAAGTCAACCTACTTAGTGAGCTACTCAATTAGCTCCCATGTGAGCTATTAGTTGAGCTCCTAGGTGAGTTGTTAGGTGAGCTCTCAGGTTAGCTACTTAACAAGCTCCTCGATGAAATTGAAGGTGAGTTAAAAGATGAGCTCAAGATGAGTTAGCAAGGTGATCTCCTCAGTGAGCTTAAGGTGAGCTGCCAATGTGAGCTGATAGGCAAGCTCCCATACGAGTTGGCAAGGTAAGCTATTAGGGGAGTTCCCATGTGAGTTTTTGGATGAGCTACTTGACAAGCTCCTGTTAGAACTCTAGTCAAGATTTTCAGTGAGATCCTGGGTGAGCTCAAGGTGAGATGGCAAGGCAAGATGTCAGGTGAGCTCCCAAGAAATTTTTTAGGAAAGATCAAGTCAAGCTGCTCTACAAGCTCCTGGGTAAGCTACTTATCGAGATCCTACTTGGTGAGCTACTCAGTGAGCTCCCGAGAAAGCTAAAATGTGAGCTTATCAAACATATTTGAGGTGAGCTCACATGCAAGCTACCAGATGAGCTCAAGGTGAGTTGGCAAGGTGAGCTCTATACGAGTTGGAAAAGTGAGCTACTTGGTGAGTTGATCAGCGAACTCCCAGAAGAGCTCCTAGGTGAGCTGATCGGAGAGCTCCAAGAAGAGCTCCCTGGTGAGCTACTTGGAAAGCTATTTGGTGAACTCCCATGTGAGCTTCTAGGTGAGCTCCCAAGTGAGCTAATTGGTGAGATCCAAGGTGAGGTCTCCACAAAGCTACTTGGTGAGCTCACAAGCAGCTTGCCAATTAGGTTGACTTGAGCACACTTGTGACATCACTGAGTAGCTCATCAGGGACCTCACCTGGGATTTCACTAAATAGCTCACTTGGGAGCTCACCTAACAACTTTCCTAGGAGATTACTAAACAACTTGCCAAGTAGCTCACTTGGGAGCTCTTCTAGCAGCTCCCCAATTAGCCTGACAACTTGCCTAGCCAACTCACCTTGAGCTCTCCTCTCCAACTCACCTTGAGGTCACCTTGCCAACTCACCTTGAGCTGATCTAGTAGCTCACATGTAATCTCATCAAAGAGATTACTGATAAGCTCACCTTTGAGCTCACCTAGGAGCTCACCAAGTAGCTCACCTGGGAGCTCAGCTAGGAGCTCAGAGAGTAGCTTGCATGGGAGTTCGTCAAGCAACTTAACTTGAGCTTGCCCAGAAACTCACCTGGGAGCTCACCTGACAGCTTGTCTTGCCAGCTCAACTTGAGCTCACCTAGGAGCTCACCGAGTAGCTTGACTTGAGCTAGCCTATGGGCTCATAATGTAGCTCACCCAAAAACTCACATGTGAGATCACTTGACAACTCACCTTCCCAGATTGACTTGAGCTCACCTAGGAGCTTGCCAAGCAGCTCTACTTGAGCTAGCCCAGGGGCTCATAATGTAGCTCACCCAAAAACTCACATGGGAGCTCACCTAATAGCATGTCCAAAAAAGCAAATGGGAGCTCCCCTTGCTATCTGACCTTGAGCTTGCTGAGGAGCTCACCTGTCCAATTCACATTGAGCTCATCTGGTATCTCACCTCAGATTTTTTCAAGCAGCTTGCCAAGTATCTCACTTGGGAGCTCACCTAATAGCTCACCTAAGAGCTCACCGAGTAGGTTTTCTTGAGCTTGCTGAGCAGCTCACCGGGGACCCCACCTGGGAGTTCACCAAGTATCTTGCTTGGGAGCTTGCCTAGCATCTTGCCTAAGAGCTCACCGATCAGCTTAAGTTGAGCTCGGCCAAGAGCTCGTCTAGTAACCTACCTGGGAACTTTCCTAACAGCTCACCTTGCCAACTCGCCTTGATCTCACCTTGCCAATTCTCCTTGAGCTCATCTTGTAGCTCGTATGTAAGCTCACCTCAGAGATTACTGATAAGCTCACCTTTGAGCTCACCGAGTATCTCACTTAGGAGCTCGGCTAGGAGCTCAGCAAGTAGCTCGACTTGAGAATTCTTGAAAAATCACTTGGGAGCTCATCTAATAGCTTGCCTTACCAGCTTGCCCAAGATATCACCGAGCAGCTTGACTTGAGCTCACTCGGGAGCTTTTCAAGAAGCTCACCTGAAAAATTGCATGGGAGCTCACCTGATAGCTTTCCTAGAAACTTACGTGGGACATTTCCTATCAGCACACCTTGCTAGCTCACCTTGAGCTTACTGAGGAGCTCACCTTGCCAACTCACCTTGAGCTTGTTTGGTAGCTCACCTAAGAGTTTTTCGAGTAGGTCACTAAGTAGATCACTTAGGAACTCACCTAATAGCTCACCTGGGAGCTCACTGAGTAGCTCACCGAGGAGGTTCACTTGAGCTCACTTGTGAGCTTGCCAATTAGCTTGTCAGGGGCCTTTCCTGGGACCTCATCAAGTAGCTTACTTTGAAGCTCACCTAGCAACTTTCCAGGGAGCTCACCTAACAGCTTGCCTTGCCAACTCACCTTGAGCTCACCTTGCCAACTCACCTTGAGCTTGCATGTCCAACACACCTTGAGTTCATTTGTTAGTTTACATGTAAGCTCACCTTATATATTTCCAACAAGTTCGCATGGGAGCTCACTAAGAAGCTCACCTAGGAGTTATCGAGGAACTTGACTTGAGCTTGCCTAGAAACTCACATGGGATCTCACCTGACAGTTCACCTTGCCATCTCACCTTGAGCTCACCTTGAAGCTCACTCAGCAACTTGAATTGAGCTCACCTAGTACCACATAAAGTAGCTCACTTGAAAACTCACATGGGAACTCACCTTATAGTTTACCTTGACAACTCGCATGGGAACTCACCTATCAGCTTACCTTGAGCTCGCTGAGAAGATAACCTTGCTAACTAACCTTGAGCTTGTTTGGTAGCTCACCTTAGATTTCATCAAGAAGCTTGACAAGAATCTCACCTAGGAACTCACTTAACATCTCACTAGGGAGCTCACCCAACAGGTCTCCTGGGAGCTCACCAAGCACCTCACTGAGTAGGTTGACTTGAGCTCACTTGTGAGATCAGAGGGGACCTTTCCTGGGAGCTCACTTGGGAGCTCGTTAAGTAACTAACCTGGGAACTCACTTAGGAGCTCACCTAACAACTCACCTTGAGCTCTCCTTACTAACTTACCTTAAGCTCACCTTGCCAACTCACCTTGCCAACTTGCCTTGAGCTCATCTGGTAGCTTGCATGTAAGATTACCTTAGGGATTTCTGACAAGCTCACCTTTGAGCTTTCTTGGGAGCTCACCAAATAGCTCACCTAGGAGGTTAGCTGGGAGCTTGATAAGCAAGTTACCCAGGAGCTCATTGAGTAGCTCAACTTGAGATTTCCCAAAAACACACCTAGGAGCTCACCTGACAGCTCACCTTGCTAGCTCACCTTGAGCTCACCTAGGATCTCATTGAGTAGCTTGACTTGAGCTCACCCAAGAGTTCATCAAGTAGCTCACCTAAAAACTCACATGGGAGCTCACCTGATAGCTCACCTAGAAAGTCGCATGGGAGCTCGCCTATCAGCTCACCTTTCCAGCTCTCCTTGAGGTCACTAAGGAGCTCACCTTGCTAACTCCACTTGAGCTCGTCTAGTAGATCACCTAAGATTTTGTCGAGCTACTCACAAATTAGCTTGCCTAATAGCTTACCTGGGAGCTCACCGAGTAGGTTACCGAAGGTTGACTTGAGCTCGCTTATGAGCTCACCGAGCAGCTTGTTGAGGACATCACCTAGGAGCTTGCCAAGTAGCTCACTTCAGAGATTACCTAGTAACTTACCTGGGAGCTCACCAAATAGTTCACTAAGTAGCTCACCTAGGAGATATTCTGGGAGCTCACCTATCTACTCGAGTTGAGCTCACCTAGGAGCTTGTTAAGTAACTCACCTAGGAAATCACCTGAGAGCTTTTCTGACAGCTCGCCTTATGAACTCACCTTGATCTCACCTTACTAACTCATCTTTAGCTCATCTGGTAGCTCGCATGTAAGCTTACCTTAGAGATTTATGACAAGCTGTCATTTGAGCTTGCATGGGAGATCACTAAGCATCTCACCTAGGAGCTTGACTAGGAGCTTGGAAAGTAGCTCGCCTAGGAGCTCATCGAGTAGCTCAACTTGATCTTTCCCAGAAAATTGCATGGGAGCTCACCTTAGAAGCTCACCTTGAGTTGATCCGGGAGCTTTCCAAGTAGCTTGACTTGAGCTCACCCAGGAGCTTGTCAAGTAGCTCACCTGAAAACTCACGTGGGAGCTTGTCTATCAACTCACCTTAAGCTTGCTGAGGAGATCACCTTACCAACTCACCTTGAGCTCATCTGGTATCTCCCCTCAGAGTTCTTCAAGCAACTTACCAATTAGCTCACCTTAGATCTCACTAATAGCTATCCTGGGAGCTCACCTAACAATTCACATGGGAGCTCACTGAGAATCTCACCAAGTACATTAACTTGAGCTCACTTATGAAATCAATGAGTAGCTCATCAGGGACCTCACCTGGGAGCTTGCCAAGTAGCTCCCTTAGGAGCTCACCTAGTAGCTTTCCTCGGAGCTTTCTGAATAGCTCGCCAAGTAGGTCACTTGGGAGATCTTCTAGGAGCTCACAATCAGCTCGAGTTGAGCTCACCTGGGAGCTCATCAAGTAACTCACCTGGGAACTCACCTGGGAGCTCACCTGATAGCTTACCTTGTCAACTCACCTTGAGCTCACCTTTCTAACTCACCTTGAGCTCACCTTACCAACTCACCTTTAACTAATCTGGTAGCTCACATGTAAGCTCACCTTAGAGATAAACGATAAGCTCACCTTTGAGCTCACCTGGGAGCTCATCAAGTAGCTCACATAAGAGTTTGGTAACAACCACACCCAAGAGCTCATTAAGAAAATCAACTTTAGATTTCCTGGAAACTTTCTTGGGTTCTTGACTTGAGCTCACCTAGGAGCTCGTCAAGTAGATTACTCGAAAACTCACATGGGAACTCACCTGACAGATCACACAGAAAATCACATAGGAGGTCATCTATTAGCTCACCTTGCCAGCTCACCTTGAGCTCACTGAGGAGCTCACCTTGCTAACTCACCTTGAGCTCATGTGGTATCTCACATCAGAGTTCATCAAGAAACTCGCTAAGTAGTTCATCAAGAAGCTCACGAAGTAGGTTATCTTGAGCTCTCTTGTGAGCTCACCAAGTAGCTTACTAGGGACCTTTCCAGTGAGCTCACTGAATAGGTCACATTTGAGCTCTTCTGGGAGCTCACCTATCAGCTCAGGTTTAGCTCACCCTAGAGCTTGTCGAGTAACCTGCTTGAGAAATCACCTGGGAGCTCACCTTGCCTTACCAAATTACCTTAATCTTTCCTTGCCAACTCACCTTGAGCTCATCTGGTAGCTCGCATGTAAACTCACCTAAGATAACTTTCTTAGGAACTCGCTTGGGAGCTCACCTAGTAGATCACCAAATAGCTCACAAAGTAGCTCACCTGGGAGCTCTTCTGGGAGCTTACTGATATGCTCAAGTTGATCTCACCTAGGACCTCATGGAGTATCTTGACTGGGAACTCACCGGGAAGCTTTCCTGATAGCTTGCCTTGGCAACTCATCATTAGATCATATAGTAGCTCGCATGTTAGATCACCTCAGAGATTGTTGACAAGATCACCTTTGATCTCCCCTGGGAGCTCACAAGTAGCTCACCTAGGAGCTCAGCTTGGAGCTTGGCAAGTAGCTCACTAAGGAGCTTGTCGACCAAATAAACTTGAGCTTGCCCAAAAACCCACCTAGGAGTTCACTTAACAACTCACCTTATAAAATCACCTTGAGCTCACCTAGGAGCTCGTAAAGTAGCTCACCCAAAAACTCACATGAGAGCTCACCTAATCACTAGCCTTGCTAACTCACATAGGAGCTCACTAAGGAGTTTTCCTATCAGCTCACCTTAACCTAGCTGAGGAACTCACCTTACCAACTCACCTTGAGCTCATCTGGTAGTTCACCTTGGAGTTCATTGAGTAGCTCGCTTGTGAGTTTTCTGAGTAGCTCACTGGGGACCTCACTTGGGAGCTCACTAAGTAGTTCACTTGGGAGCTTTCCTAGTAGCTTACCTGGGAGCTTGCCAAACATCTCACCAAGTAGCTCACCTAGGAGATCTTTTAGGAGCTCACAGATCAGTTTTAGTTGAGCTCACCCGGGAGCTTGATCTACTAACTTGCCTAGGAACTCACTTGGGATCTCACCTAACAACTTACCTTAACAACTTGCCTTAAGCTAACCTTCCTAAATGACCTGTGAGCTAATCTCAGAGAGCTTCTAAATGTAACCTCACCTTAGAGATCATCCTGATAGATCTCACCTAGCAACTCACCGAGTAGGTCAACCTAGAATGGGAGCTCAGCAAGGAGCTCATCCAGGAGCTTGTTGAACCAGCTCTACTTAATCTTTCCTAGAAACTCACATCAGGATATCACCTGATAGCTCACCTTTCTAGCTCACCTAGGATCTCACTTAGAAGCTCAACTGACTCAGCTTGGAGCTCATCAAGGAAGCTCACCTAAAACGTCTCATGGGAGCTCACCTAACAACTCACCCACAAACTTACACGGGAGCTCAACATATCATCTCACCTTTCCAGCTTGCCTTCAGCTCGACTGAGGAGCTCACCTTGCTAACTCACCTTGAGCTCATCTGGTAGCTCACCTTGGATTTTGTCGACTAGCTTACCAATTAGTTCACCTAGGAGCACACCTAATAGATCATCTGGGAGCTGATTAAGTATCTTGCTGAGTAGGTTGACTTAAGCTCACTTGTGAGTTCATTAGGGACCTCACCTAAGTAGCTTGCCTAGGGACATCTCCTGACAATCTCACCAAATAGATCTCACTAAGTAAAGCTCATCTTGGCAAATTGCTTCTAGGAGAGCTCACCGAATCAGCTTGAGTTGAGCTTTCCTAGGAGCTTGTCGAGTAACTCACCTAGGAACTTTCCTATGAGCTCACCTGACATCTCACCTTGCCAACTCGCCTTGAGATCACCTTGCCAGCTTATATGTGAGCTCATCTGGTAGGTCACATGTCTGATAAGCTTACCTTTGATCTCACTTGGGAGCTCACCAAGCAGTTCACCTAAAAGCTTGGTTGGGAGCTAAGCAAGCACCTTGCCTAGGAGCTTATCAAGCAGCTCGACTTGAGCTTTCCCAAAAACTTTCCTACTGAAGCTCACCTGATACCTTGGCTTGCAAGCTCACCTTGAGATTACATAGGAGCTCACCAAGTAGCTCGACTTGAGCTCATCTGGGAACTCGTCAAGTAGCTAACTCAAAAACCTTGCATGGGATCTTGCCTTACAACTCACCTTGGAAAATTTTATGGGAGCTCACCTATCAGCTCACCTTAAGCTCGCTGAGGATCTCACCTTGAAAAACTCTACCTTGAGCTTGTCGTGTAGCTCACCTTGGAGTTGCCTCAAGTAGTTGAATGTGTAGCTCACATGGGAGCTCAGCTAACAGCTCACCTAACAGCTCACCTAGAGAGCTTAACGAGCAACTTACTTAGTAGGTTAACTTGAGCTTGCTTGTGAGGTCACCGAGTAGCTTGCCAAGGACCTCACCTGAGGATCTCACCAAGTAGCTCCTTTGGGATCTCACCTTGTAGCTCACCTAAGAGCTCAAACGAATAGCTCATGAATTATCTCGACTTGGGAGTTCGAGTCTGGGAGCTCAACTGATTAGCTCGAGTATAGCTCGCTCAAGATCTCATCAAGTAACTTACCTAGGAATTTACCCTGGGAGCTTGCCTAACATCTCACCTTGCCAACTCACCTTGAGCTTACCTTGCCAACTCTCACGTTAAACTTGCCTTGGAAACTCACCTTTAGCTCATCTGGTATCTTGCATGTAAGCTTAGCTCATAGAGCTGCCGACAAGCTCACCTTTGAGCTTACCCAAGAGCTCATTAAGCTAGCTCGACTTGAGCTTACCTAGAAACTCACCTGGGAGCGTTCAACTTGACAACTTACCTTTCTAGCTCACCTTGAGCTCACCCTGCAGCTCACCGATTAGCTTGACTTGAGCTCACTTGGGAGCTGCGTCTAAGTAGCTCACCCGAAAACTCACATAACAGCTTGCTTAGAAACTCATATGGTAGTTCACCTATCAGATCACCTTGTCCAGCTCACCTTGAGCTTGCTGATGGAGCTCACCTTGCTAACTCACATTAAGCTTGTCTAGGGTAGCTCACCTCGAAGTTTGTCGAGAAGTTCACCTATGTAGCTCACCTTAGTAGCTTCACCTAATAGCTCACTTGGGAGCTCACCAAGTAGCTCACCGAGTTGGTTTTCTTGAGCTCACTTGTGACCTCGCTGGGCAGCTTACCAGGGACCTCACTTAGGAGATCACCAAGTAGCTCACTTAGGAGCTCACCTAGCAGCTCACTGAGTAGGTTGACTTGAGCTTGCTTGTGAGCTCACTGTTCAGCTCACCAGGGACCTAGCCTAGGAGCTCACCAATTAGCTCACCTTTGGAGCTCATTCCTCAGTAGCTCACCGGGGAGCTCATCTAGCAAGGTTGTAAAGTAGCTCACCATGAGAACTCTTCTAGGTGAGCTGATTAATGAGATCTAGGGTAAGCTCACCTTACAAACTCACCTTGAGTTCGACCTTGCCAACTTGTCTCGAAGCTTACCTTACCACCTCACAAGGTGATTTCATCAGGTGAGCTCCCATGTAAGCTCACCTCAGAGATTGCTGATAGGCTAACCTTTAAGTTAAGCTAAGAGGTCACTGAGTAGCTCACCTAAGAACTCAGATGGGAGCTTGCAACAAGTAGCTTACCCAGCTGAACTCATTGAGTGAGCTCAACTTGACCTTACCCGTAAACTCACCTAGGAGCTCAGCTCATAGCTCAGCTTCCTGGAAATCTCTGAGGTTGACCTTACATGCGAATCTCACTAGATTAGGTCGACTGCGAGGTCACCTAAGGTGAGCTCATCAGGTGAGCTGGCACCCAAGGCAACTCACATCAGAGTGAGCTCACCTAACAGGTAACCTTAGTCGAACTTGTATTTTGGGTGAGCTCACCTATCAAGCTGACCTTGGCTAGCTCGCTAGATACCAGATCACCTAATCAAGCTTGTTGAGTGAGCTCACCTAGTGACCAACTCTCCTGTGAGCTCTTCAGGTGAGATCACCTCAGTGTTTATTGATTAGGTCACCTGGGTGAGCTCACCTAGGGGAGCTCACCTGGGAGCTCAGCTTAATAGCTCAACTAGGAGCTCACTCAAGTAGAGTTGACTTGGTAAGCTCACAGGTGAGCTGACTGAGCATCTCATCGGGGACATTACCTTGGGAGCTCACTCTAAGGTGAGCTCACTCGAGAGCTCACTGAATAGCTCAAGGTGAGTATCTGGCAAGGTGGGAAGTCTGATCTAGTGAGATCAAGGTGAGTCAGCTTGAGGTTGAGATGACCTAGGTGATCTCATCAAGTAAGTTTCACATGGTGAGATGTCACCTAAGCATCTCGCATGTGCCAACTTTCACCTTGAGCTCACCTTACCATACAGCACCTTGGTGAGCTTAAAGTTGCCAACTCACCTCAGAGTCACTCCTAGGTGCCAACTAACATTGAGCTCATCTGGTAGCTTGCATGTAAGCTCACCTAGGTGATCTCAACAAGTGAGCTAACCAGGTAGAAGCTCAATTCAAGTAGCTTGGCTTAAGCTCCAAGATGGAAACTCACCTTACCGATCACCTAGCTCTGCTTACCTAGGTGAGCTTAATCGGTGAGTTTACCTATGTGAGCTTTCCAAAGGCAAGCTTGTCAGTTGAGCTCACCTGGGATCTAACATTACAAGTGAGCTCACCTAAATGAAATCACATGCGAGCTCACATAAGGTGAGCTCACCTAGAAACTCACATGGTGAGCTCACCTAGGTCAGCTCTAAGGTGCTACCTCACCTTGAGCTCACTATGTGAGCTCACCTTAGCCAACTCACCTTGAGATCATCTGGTGAGCTCACCATGCAGAGTTGGTATTGCGTAGCTCACCAAGTTAGCTCTGCATGGGAGCTTTTGGGGTAACAGCTCACCTGATGATCTCACCAAGTGAGCTCAAGTCAAGTAGGTTGAGCTTGAGCTCACTGAGTGACCTCACCAGGTAACCTTGCCAAGGTGAGCTGTCTTGGTGAGTTCACCAGGTAACATCTCACTGAGTAAAGGTTGACTTGAGCTCACTCGTTAAGCTCACTGAGTGACCTCGTTTCTGAGACTTCTACCTAAGAACTCACCAAGTAGCTTGCTTAGGAACTCACCTAGCAGCTCGCTAAATAACTGACAAAGTAGCTCACCTAGTATTTCTTCTTAGAGCTTGCTGATCAGATCAGTGTTGACCTCACCTTACTAACTGACCTTAAGCTTGCCTTGCCAACTCACCTTGAGCTCATCTGGTGAGCTGGCATAGGTGAGCTGAAGGTCAGAGATTACTAAGGTGAGCTCTCACCTTTGAGCTAGCCTAGGTGAGCTCACTAGAGTGAGCTCACCTGAGGAGCTCAGCTGGGCAAGCTCAACTCAAGGTTATCAAGGTGAGCTGTTAGGCGAGATGTCCTATGTGCAATCTACTTCCAGGTAAGATACTTCGGTGAGATCCTGGGTGAGTTGTTAGGTCAACTCAGCTCAAGTGAGCTACTTTGCGAGCTCCCAGGAAATGCTCCCCAACGAGTGAGCTGGCATAGGATGAGCTCCCAGGAAAGTTGGTAAGGCAAGCTCAAGGTGAGTTGGCAAGGTAAGCTGGCAGGGTGAGCTTAGTAAGGTGATCTGTTGGGTGAGCTCCTAGGTGAAGTTATTTAAGTAGCTCTCAAGTTTTTTCAAATCGAGTTGATCAGGTGACCTCGTAGGAAAGCTACTCTTGGCAAGTTATTCAAGTCAAGCTCCCAGGGAAGTTGTTAACGTGAGCTCCCAAGGTGACCTTCTTTGCCAAGCTCCCATGACCGAGGGTCCCTGGTGAGCTTCTCGGTGAGTTCAAAGGTGAGCTCAAAGATCAACCTACTCGACGAGCTACTCAGGTGAGCTCCCATGATGAGTTTCTAGGTGAGTTGTTAGGTGAGATCCTGGGTGAGAAACTTGGTGAGCTACTTAACATGAACTCTAGTAAGGCAAGCTCACCAGATGAGCTCAAAAGGGGAGTTATCAGGGTGAGCTCCTCAGCTAAGCTCCCAGGTCAAGTTGACTAGGTGAGCTCCAAGGTGAGTTGGCAACTCGCAAGTTGATCAGGTGAGCTCTCATGAAGAGCTTTTGGGTGAGCTGCTTGACAGAGCTCCTGGGTGAACTCCCAGTTGAGCTACTTAGGTGAGCTCCTTGCTGAGCTAAAGGTGAGCTATCAGGTGAGCTCCCAGGTGAGTTTCTGGGTAAGCTCAAGTCAAGCTACTTGACGAGCTGCTTATCAATGAGCTCCCAGGTCAAGATCCTAGGTGAGCTACTTGATGAGCTCCCAGGCGAGGTCAAGTTAAGCTGCTTAGCAAGCTCCTGGGTGAGCTCAAGGGGAGCTGGCAAGGTGAGCTTTTAGGTAAGCTCCTAGGTGAGTTTCAGGGCAAGCTGCTTATCAAGATACCAGCTGAGCTCCTACGTGAGCTCCTCAGTGAGCTCCCAGGTGAGCTCAAAGGTAAGCTTGTTGGTAATCTCTGAGGTGAGCTTACATGTGATCTACCAGATGAGCTTAATGTTAGTTGGTAAAGTGAGCTCAATGCGAGCTGGAAATTTAAGCTGTCAGATGAGCTCCCAGGTGAGTTCCCAGGTGAGTTACTCAATGAGCTCCCAAGCGAGCTCAACTCAAACTGATCAGCGAGCTCCCAGAAGAACTCCCCAGGTGAGCTACTTGGTGAGCTACTCAGTGAGCTTCCAGGTGAGCTCAAATGTGAGCTTGTCGGTAATATCTGAGGTGATCTTACATGTGAGCTACTAGATGAGCTCAAAATAAGCTGGAAAGTTAAGCTCAAGGTGAGTTGGGAAGGTGAGCTGTCAGGAAAGATCCCAGGTGAGTTACTTGAAGAGCTCCCAGGTGAGCTCAACTTAAGTTGATCGGTGAGTTGCTAGAAGAGTTCCTAGGTAAGCTACCTGGCAAGCTATTTGGCGAGCTCCTAGGTGAATTACTAGGTGAGCTCATAGGTGAGCTACATCGTGAGCTCCCAAGTGAGGTATCTGGCGAGCTTCTCAGCAAGCTCACAAGTGAGCTCAAGTTAACCTACTCAGCGAGCTACTCGGTGAGATTCTAGGTGACCTATTAGGTGATCTCTTAGGTGAGCTACTTGGCGAGCTACTTGAAAAACTCTGAGGTGAGCTACAAGACGAGCTCAAAGTAAGTTGGCAATGTGAGCTGGAAAGCTTAGTTGATAGGCGAGCTCCCATGCAAGTTTCTAGGTGAGCTATGAGGTGAGCTCCCATGTGATTTCTCAAGTGAGCTATTTGATGAGCTTCAGGGTGAGCTCAAGTCGAGCTACTCGATGAAATCCTAGAAGAGCTCCCAGGTGAGCTACTTGGGGAGCTATTCGGTGAGCTCTAGGAAAGATGCTAAGTGATCTCCCATGTGATTTCTCAAGTGAGCTATTTGATGAGCTTCAGGGTGAGCTCAAGTCGAGCTACTCGATGAAATCCTAGAAGAGCTCCCAGGTGAGCTACTTGGGGAGCTATTCGGTGAGCTCTAGGAAAGATGCTAAGTGATCTCCCAAGTGAGCTACTTGGTGAGCTCCCAAGGAGGTCCCTGGTGATCTACTCAGTGAGCTAACAATCGAGGTCAAGTTAACCTACTCAGTGAACTACTTGGTGAGTTCCTAGGAAAGATGTTAGGTGAGCTCCCAGGTGAGGTACTTGGTGAACTACTCAACAAACTCTGAGGTGAGCTACCAGATGAGCTCAAGGTGAGTTGGCAAGGTGAGCTTCTCAAAAAAATCAAGGTGAGCTAGCAAGGTGAGCTCATAGGTGAGCTTCCATACGAGTTTTCAGGTGAGCTGATTGACAAGCTCTTGGGTGAGCTCAAGTCAAGTTGCTCGGTGAGCTCCTTGGTGAGATACCAGTGAGATGGCAAGGCAAGCTATCAGGTGAGCTCACAGGTGATTTTTTGGGTAAGCTCAAGTTGAGCTACTCGACGAGCTCTTGGGTGAGCTACTTGTTGAGCTCTAAGCTGAGCTCCTAGGTGAGCTACTTTATGAGCTCATAGGTGAACTCAAAGGTGAGCTTGTTAGTAATCTCTAAGGTGAGCTTACATGTGAGCTACTAGATGAGCTCAATGCCAGTCGGTAAGGTGAGCTCAAGGTGAGTTGGTAAGGTGAGGTCAAGGTGAGTTGGGAAGGCAAGCTGTTAGGTGAGCTCCAAGGTGAGTTCCCAGGCAAGTTACTTGAAAAGCTCTTGGGTGAGCTCAACTTGATCTTATCGATGAGCTTCCAGAAGAGATCCCAAGAAAGATACTTGGTGAGCTAGTTGGCGAGCTCCTAGGAAAGATATTTGGTGAGCTCCTAGGTAAGGTCCCTAGTGAGCTGCTCAGGGAGCTCACAACTGAACTAAAGTCAACCTACTTAGTGAGCTACTCAGTGAGCTCCCAGGTGAGTTGTTAGGTGAACTACTTGAAAAACTCTGAGGTGAGATACTAGATGAGCTCAAAGTGAGTTGGCAAGGTGAGATACTTAATGAGCTTAAGGTGAGCTAGCCAGGTGAGCTAATAGGTGAGCTCCCATGTGAGTTTCTTGGTGCCCTGTCAAGTGATATCCCATGTAATTTTTAAGGTGAGCTGCCTGACAAGATCCCTGACAATCTCAAGTTGAGCTACTCGGTGAGCTCCTAGGTGAGCTTATCGGTGAGTTCTCATACAAGTTACTTAATTATCTCATAGGAAATCTCA
This sequence comes from Taxus chinensis, assembly GCA_019776745.2. NCBI lineage: Eukaryota > Viridiplantae > Streptophyta > Pinopsida > Cupressales > Taxaceae > Taxus > Taxus chinensis. Next base: position 901,757,473 of record CM034151.1, on the reverse strand, counting down.
ACTTGATTTGATTGGTGAGCTCCCAGAAGAGTTCCCAAGTGAGCTACTTGGTGAGTTGTTTAGCGAGCTCCTAGGTGAGCTTCCAAGTGAGCTACTTAGTGAGCTCCCAGATGAGGTCCCTAGAGAGCTCCTTAGAAAGCTCATAAGTGAGCTCAAAAGTAACCTCAATTCAACCTACTCAGTTATCTACTCAGTGAGCTACTCAGTGAGCTCTCATCTGAGCTACTCGGTGAGCTACTCGATGAACTCTGAGGTGAGCTACCAGGTAAACTTAAGGTGAGTTGGCAAGGTGAGCTCCTAAGTGAGCTCCAGGTGAGATGATAGGTGAGCTCCCATGAGATTTGGTAAAGCGAGCAGTCAGGTGAACTCTCATGTGATTTTTTGGGTGAGCTACTTTTTGAGCTCCTGGGCGAGCTCAAGTCAAGCTTCTCAACAAGCTCCTGGGTGAGCTTAAGGTGAATTGGAAAGGTGAGCTATAAGGAAATCTCCCAGGTAAGGTTTTAGGAAATCTCAATTTGAGCTGCTTGATGAGCTCATGGGTAACCTACTTGCCAAGCTCCTAGCCAAGCTCCTAGGTGAGCTGGTTGGTGAGCTCAAAGGTGAGCTTGTTGGTAATCTCTGAGGTGAGCTTATATGTAAGCTACAAGATGAGCTAAAGTTGAGTTGGTAAGGTGAGCTCAAGGAAAGTTAACAAGGTGACCTGAAGGTGAGTTGGCAAGGCTAGCTATCAGGTGAGCTCTCAGGTGAGTTCCTAGGTGAGTTACTTGACAAGCTCCTTGTTGAGATCAACTTGAGCTGATCGATGAGCTCCCAGAAGAGCTCATAAGTGAGCTACTTGGTGAGCTATTTGGTGAGCTTCTAGGTGACTTGATAGGTGAGCTTCCAAGTGATCTACTTGGTGAGCTCCCATGCAAGGTCCCCAATGAGCTTCTCTATGAGTTCACAAGCAAGCTCAATTTAAACTACTCAGTGAGCTACTTGATGAGATCCCAAGCAAGTTGTTAGGTGAGCTCCCAGGTGAGATGTTAGGTAAGCTCCTAGGTGACCTACTTGGCGAGATACTCAAAGAACTCTGAGGTGAGCTTCTAGATGAGCTCAAGGTGAGTTATCAAGGTAAGCTCCTCATCGAGCTCAAGGTAAGCTACTAGGTAAGCTCTAATATGAGTTGGCAAGGAAATCTTTCAAGTGAGCTCTTGTGTGTGTTTACAGGTGAGCTTTTTGATGAGCTCCCAGGTTAGCTCAAGTCGATATGCTCGGTGAGCTTCTGGGTGAGCTGTCAGGTGAGATTCCAGGTGAGTTTCAAGAAAAGCTCAAGTCGAGCTACTTGATGATCTCTTGGGTAAGCTACTTGCTGACCTCCAAGCCAAGCTCCTAGGTGAGCTACTCGGTGAGGTCCTAGGTGAGCTCAAACATGAGCATGTCTGTAATCTCTAAGGTGAGCTTACATGCAAGCTACCAGATGAGCTCAAGATGAGTTGGCAAGGTGAGCTCAAGGTGAGTTGGCAAGGTGAGATCAATGTGAGTTGGCAATACGAGATGTTAGGTGAGCTCCCAGGTGAGTTACTCGACGAGCTCTCGGGTGAGATCAACTTGAGCTGATCGGTGAGCTCCTACAAGACCTCCTAGGTGAGCTACTCTGAGAGTTGTTTGGCGAGCTCCCAGGTGAGCTGCTAGGTGAGCTCTTAGGTGAGCTACTTGGTGTGCTCCTAGGTGAGGTTTCCAGTGAGCTTCTTAGAAATCTCACAAGAAAGCTCAAGTCAACCTACTTGGTGAGTTACTCGATGAGTTCCCAGGTGAGCTATTAGCTGAGCTCCTAGGTCAGCTACTTGGCAAACTGCTCAATTAAATCTAAGGTGAGCTACCAGAGGAGCTCAAGGTTATTTGGAAAGGTGAGCTCCTCAGCAAGCTCAAGGTGAGCTGGTAAGGGGAGCTAATAGGTGAGCTCCCATGTGAGATGGTAAGTCGAGCTGTCAGGTGAGCTTCCATGTGAATTTTCTGGTGAGCTACTTGACGAGCTCTTGGGTGAGCTCAAGTTGAGATGCTCAGCGAGATCCTAGGTGAGCTCAAGGTGAGTTGGCAAGGAGAGCTATCAGGTGAGCTCCCATGTGACTTTACAAGTAAGCTCAAGTTGAGCTACTTGATGAGATCCTGGGTGAGCTGTTTCCTAAGCTTCCAGTTCAGCTCCTAGGTGAGCTACTTAGTGAGGTCCCAAGAGACCTCAAAGGTGAGATTTTTGGTAATCTCTAAGGTGAGCTTACATGTTAGCTACCAGATGAGAAAAAGGTGAGTTGGAAAGGCGAGCACAAGGCAAGTTGGCAAGGTGAGCTCAAGGTGAGTTGACAAGGCGAGCTCAAGCTGAGCTGCAAGGTGAGTTGCTAGGTGAGCTCCCATGTGAGTTCCTAGGTGAGTTACTAAATGAGCTCCTAGGTGAGCTCAACTCGAGCTGATCGGTGAGCTACTCGGTGAGCTCAGAAGTGAGCTCAAGTCAACCTACTCGATGACTTGCTTGGTGAACTCCCAGGCACATTATTAGGTGAGCTCCTGGGTGAGCTACCTAGTGAGCTACATGAAAAACTCTGAGGTGAACTACCAGACGAGCTCAAGGCGAGTTGGTAAGGTGAGCTCCTTAGCGAGCTCAAAGTGAGCTGGAAAGGTAAGTTGATAGGTGAGCTCCCATGTGAGTTTTCAAGTGAGCTACTTGATGAGCTCCTGGGTGACCTCAAGCTGAGCTACTCAGTGAGCTCCTAGGTGAGCTCAAGGTGAGTTAGTAAGCTGAGTTGTAAGGTGAGCTCCCAGGTGATTTTTAGGGTAAGCTCAAATCGAGCTACTCAAAAAACTCCTGGGTGAGCTAGTTGTGAAGATCCCAGGTGAGCTCTTAGGTGAGCTTCTTAGTGAGCTCCTAGGAGAGCTCAAAGGTACACTTGTTGCCAATCTATGAGTTATGGTTACATGCGAGCTACCAGATGACCTCAAGGAAAGTTGGTAAGGTGAGATCAATACAAGTTGACAAGGTGAGTTCCCAGGTGAGTTACTCGATGAGCTCCTAAGTGAGCTCCAACTCAAGCTGATAAGAAAACTCCCAGGTGAGCTACTTGGTAAGCTATTCAGCAAGCTGCTATGTGAGCTCCCAAGTGAGCTACTTGGTGACCTCCTAGGTGAGGTCCCTAGTGAGCTACTCGGTGAGCTCAAGTCAACCTACTCAGTGAGCTGATCAGTGAGCTCCTAGGTGATCTATTAGGGGAGCTCCTAGGTGAGCTACTTAGTGAGATCCTTAATGAAATCCATGGTGAGCTACCATATGAGCTCAAGGTGAGTTGGCAAGGTGATCTGCTCAGCAAACTCAAGGTGAGAAGGTAAGGTGAGCTGATAGGAAAGCTCCCATGTGATTTGGTAAGGTGAGCTATCATGCGAGCTCCCATGCAATTTTATGGGTGAGCTACTTCACAAGCTCCCAGGTGAACTCAGGTTGAGCTGCTCAGCGAGTTCCTGGGTGATTTCAAGGTGAGGTGGCAAGGTGAGTTATTATCCAAGGTCCCAAGTGAGTTTCTGGGAAAGCTCAAGTAAAACTACTCGATGTGCTCCTAGGTAAGCTACTTGTTGAGGTCCCAACCGAGCTCCTAGGTGAGCTACTTGGTGAGCTCCCAAGTGAACTCAAAGGTGAGCTTTTTGGTAATATTTAAGTTTAGATTAGATGTGAGCTACCATATGAGCTCAAGGTGTGTTGGTAAGGCAAGCTCAAGGAAATTTGGCAAGGTGAGCTCAAGGTGACTTGGCAAGGTGAAATCAACTCAAGCTGATTGGAAAGATCCCAGAATATCTCCTAGGTGAGATACTTAGCAAGGTATTTTGTGAGATCCCAGGTGAGCTACTAGGAGAGATCCCAAATGAGGTACTTGGTGAGCTCCCAGGTGAGGTCCCCGGTGATCTGCTCGATAAACTCATAAGTGAGATCAAGTCAACCTACTCAGTGAGATTTTCGGTGAGCTCCCAGGTGAGCTATTAGGTGGGCTTCCAGTCGAGCTACTTGGTGAGCTACTTGAAAAAATCTAAATGAAGCTACCATATGAGGTCAAGGTGAGTTTTCAAGGTGAGCTCCTCAGTGAGATCAAGGTGAGCTGATAGGTGAGCTCCCATGTGAGTTTTTGGGTGAGTTGTCAGGTGAGCTCCCATGCATGTTTTCAGGTGAGCTGTTTGAGGAGCTCCTAGGTGAGCTGGCAAGGAGAGCTATCAGGTGAGCTCCCAGGTGAGTTTTTGGGTAAGCTCAAGTCGAGATGCTCAACGAGATCTTGGGCAAGCTGCTTACTGAGCTGATAGCTAAGTTCCTAGGGGAGCTTACATGCAAGCTATAAGATGAGCTCAAGGCGAGTTGGTAAGGTGAGCTCAAGGTGAGTTGGTAAGATGAGCTATTAGGTGAGCTCCAGGTGAGTTCCAAAGTGAGTTACTCGATGATACCAGGTGATATTAACTCAAGTTGATCGAAGAGCTCCCATAAGAGCTCCCAAGTGAGTTACTTTGTGAGCTATTCACCAAGCTGCTAGGTGAGCTTCCAAGCGAGCTACTTGGCGAGCTCCCATGTGAGGTCCCTGGTGAGCTACTTAGCGACCTCACAAGCGAGCTTAAGTCAACCTAATAAATGAGCTACTCAAAAAAATCTGAGGCTTACTACAAGACAAGCTTAAGGCTAGTTGACAAGGTAAGCTCCTCAGTGAGCTCAAGGCAAGTTGATAGGCGAGCTCCCAAGAGAGTTGGAAAAGTGAGCTGTTAGGAAAGCTCCCATAAATTTTTTTAGGTGAGCTACTTAACAAGCTCCCAGGTGAGCTTAAGTCAAGATTCTTAGTAAGATCCTGGGTGAGCTAATGGTGAGCTAGTAAGATGAGCTCCCAGGTGAGTTTCTGAGAAAGCTCAAGTTGAGCTACTCGACAAGCTACTAGGAAAGCTACTTGTCGAGCACCCAGCTATGCTCCTAAGTGAGATTATCGATGAGATATTAGGCAAGGTCAAAGGTGATCTTGTCAAAAATCTCTTAGGTGAGCTTACATGTGAGCTGCCAGATGAGATCAAGGCGATTTGGCAAGGTGAGCTCAAGGTAAGTTGGCAAGGTGAGCTTAAGGTGAGTTAGCAGGGTGAGTTATCAGGCGAGCTCCCAAATGAGTTCCCAGGTGAGTTACTTGATGAGCTCCTTGGTGAGCTCAACTTGAGCTGATTGACGAGATCTCAAAATATATCCTAGGTGAGCTAATTGGTGAGCTATTCGGTGAGCTCCCAGGTAAGCTGCTAGGTGAGCTCCTAAGTGAGTTACTAGGTGAGCTCCCAGGTGAGGTCCCTTATGAGCTTACCTAACAACTCACCTTGTTAGCTTACATTGATCTCACCAAAGAGCTCACTGAGTAGCTTGACTTGATATTTCCTAGGATCTCGTTAAGTAGCTCGCCTTAAAACTCGCATAGGAGGTCACTTACAGCTCACCTTGCTAACTCACATGGAATCTTTCCTATCACCTCATCTTTCCAGCTATACTTGAGATTGCTGAAAATCTCACCTTACAAAATCACCTTGAGCTCATCTAGTAGCCCACCTCAGATTTCATCGAGCAGCTCACCAAGTAGCTCACCTTGGAGCTCACCTAATAGCTCACCTGGGAGCTCACCTATAAGCTTGCTCTAGAGCTCACCGAGTAGGTTGACTTGAGCTCGCTTTTGAGATAATTTGTGAGCTCACTGAGTATCTTAAAGGGGACCTCACCTGGGAGCTCTCCAAGTAGCTCACTTGGGAGCTCACCTAACAGCTCATCTGGGAGCTCGCTGAATAACTTACCAAGTAGCTCACCTGGGAGCTCTTCTGTGAGCTACCAGATGAGCTCAAGGTGAGTTGGCAAGGTGAAATCAAGGTGAGTTTACAAGGTGAGCTATCAGGCAAGCTCCTAGGTGAGTTCCCAAGTGAGTTACTTGATGATCTGCTAGGTGAGCTCAACTCAAGTTGATCGGTGAGCTCCTAGAAGAGTGCCTAGGAGAGCTACTTGGTGAGTTATTCGGTGAACTTCTAGGTGAGCTACTATGTGAGCTCTCAAGTGAGCTACTTGGTGAGCTCCCATGTGAGGTCCTTGGTGAACTACTCAGTGAGCTCACAAGCAAGCTCAAGTCAACCTAATCAGTGAGCTACTTTATGAGCTCCCAAGTGAGCTACAATGTGAGCTACTAAAAAACTCTAAGGTGAGCTACTAGATGAGCTTAGGGGAAGTTGGCAAGGTGATCTCCTTAGTGAACTCAAGGAGAGCTAATAGGTAAGATCCCATGAGATTTTTCATAGCGAGCTATCAGGTGCACTCCCATTTAATTTTTTGGGTGAGTTGCTTGATGAGATCTCAGGTGAGTTCAAGTCGAGCTACTCTTCAAGCTCCTGGGGGAGCTCAAGGTGATATGGCAAGGTGAGCTCCAAGGTGAGTTTCTAGGTAAGCTTAAGTTGAGCTACTCGATGAGCTCCTAGGTGAGCTACTTGCGAGCTCTCAGCTAAGATCCTAGGTGAGCTGCTTTGTGAGCTCTTGGACGAGCTCATAGGCAAGATTTTTAGCAATCTTTGAGGTAAGCTTTCAAGCGAGCTACAAAACTAGCTCAAGGTGAGTTGGAAAGGTGAGATCAAAGGGAGTTGTCAAGGCAAGCTCAAGGTGAGTTGGCAACGTGAGATGTCAGGTGAGCTCCCAGGTGATTTACTTGATGAACTCCTAGGAAATATCAAATCAAACTGATCGATGAGCTCCTAAAAGAGCTCTCATGTGAGCTATTTGACAAGTTATTCAATGAGCTCCCAGGTAAGCTGCTAGGTGAGCTCCCAAGTGATCTACTAAGTGAGCTAACAAGGTGAACTAATAGGGGAGCTCTCATGTGAGTTTTCAGGTGAGCTATCAGGTGAACTCCCATATGAGTTTTTGAGTGAGGTTCTTGATGAGCTCACGGGTGAGCTCAAGTCGAGCTTCCCGGTGACCTCCTAGGTGAGCTCAAGGTGACCTAGCAAGGTGAGCTATCAAGTGAGCTCCTAAGTGATTTTATGGGCAAGCTCAAGTTGAGCTACTTGATGAGATCCTGGGTGAGCTACTTGTCAAGCTCCACGCCAAACTTCTAGGTGAGCTCCCAAGTGAGATCAAAGGTAATATTTTTTGTAATCTCTGAGGTGAGCTTACATAAAATCTACCATATGAGCTCAAGGTGAGTTAGAAAGGTGATCTCAAGGCAAGTTGGTAAGGTGAGCACAAGGTGAGTTGGCAAGGTGAGCTATTAAGTGAGCTCCTAGGTGAGTTCCCAGATGAATTAATTAACGAGCTTCCATGTGAGCTCAAGTCAAGCTGATCAATGAGATCCCAGAAGATCACCCAGGTAAGCTACTTGGTGAGATATTCGGTGAGCTCCTAGGTAAGTTGCAAGGTGAGCTCCCAAGTGAGCTACGAGACATGCTCCCAGGTGAGGTCCTTGGCGACCTCACAAGTGAAATCAAGTCAACCTACTCGATGAACTATTTGGTGAGCTCCTAGGTAAGCTAGTAAGCGAGCTCCTAGGCAAGCTCCTAGGTGAGATACTTGGTGAGCTACTCAACAAACTCTGAGGTGAGCTACAAGATGAGCTCCAGGTGAGTCGGTAAGGTGGGCTCCTTAGTGAACTGAAGGTGATCTAATAGGTCAGATTCCATGTGAGTTGGTAATGTGAGCTATCATAAAAGCTCCCATGTGAGTTTTTTGGGTGAGTTACTTCACGAGCCGATGGGTGAGCTCAAGTTGACCTACTCACCAAGCACCTGGGTGAGCTCAAGGTGAGCTAGCAAGGTGAGCTATTAGGCGAGCTCCCAGGTGATTTTCCAGGTAAGCTCAACTCGAGTTTCTTGATGAGCTCTTGGGTGAGCTATTTCCTAAGCTCCCACTAAAGCTCCTAGGTGAACTACTTGGTGAGCTTCCAGGTGAGCTCAAAGGTGAGCTTTTCGGAATCTCTGAGGTGAGCTTACATGTGAGATACTAGATGAGCTCAAAATAAGTTGGCAAGGTGAGCTCAAGGTGAGTTGGCAAGGTGAGCTCAAGGTGAGTTGGCAAGGTGAGTTGTCAGGAAAGCTCCCAGGTGAGTTACTTGAAGAGCTCCCAAGTGAGCTCAACTCAAGCTGATCGGTGAGATCCTAGAAGAGTTCCCAGGTAAGCTACCTAGTGAGCTATTTGGCAAGATCCTAGGTGAATTACTAGGTCATCTCACAGGTGAGATACATCATGAGATCCCAAGTGAGGTCTCTAGTGAGATACTCAACAAGCTCACAAGTGAGCTCACAAATGAGCTTAAGTCAACCTACTTAGTGAGCTGCTCGGTGAGCTTTTAGGTGACCTGTTAGGTGATCTCCAAGGTGGGATAATTTGTGAGCTGCTCGAAAAAATCTGAGGTGAGCTACCAGATGAGCTCAAGGCAAGTTGGAAAGGTGAGCTAGCAAGCTAAGCTGATAGGAGAGCTCCCATGTGAGTTTCTGGGTGAGCTATGAGGTGAGCTCCCATGTGATTTCTCAAGTGAACTGTTTGACGAGCTTTAGGGTGAGCTCAACTTGAGCTGCTCGATGAACTCCTAGAAGAGCTCCCAGGTGAGCTACTTGGCGAACTATTCGATGAGCTTCTAGGCAAGCTACTAGGTGATCTCCCAAGTGAGCTACTTGGCGAGCTCCCAAGGAGGTCCCTGGTGAACTACTCGGTGAGCTAACAATCGAGCTCAAGTTAACCTACTTAGTGAACTGCTTGGTGAGCTCCAAGGCAAGCTGTTAGGTGAGCTCCCAGGTGAGGTACTTGGTGAGCTACTTAACAAACTCTGAGGTGAGCTATCAGATGAGCTCAAGGTGAGTTAGCAAGGTGACCTTCTCAACAAACTCAAGGTGAGCTAGCAAGGTGAGCTCATAGGTGAGCTTCCATATGAGTTTTCAAGTGAGTTGATTGATGAGCTCTTGGGTGAACTCAAGTCAAGTTGCTCGGTGAACTCTTGGGTGAGATACCAGCGAGATGGCAAGGTAAGATATCAGGTGAGCTCACAGGTGAGTTTTTGGGTAAGCTCAATTTGAGCTGCTCGACGAGCTCCTGGGTGAGCTACTTGCTGAATTCTAAGCTGAGCTCCTAGGTGAGCTACTATATGAGCTCATAGGTGAGCTCAAATGTGAGCTTGTCAATAATCTCTTAGGTGAGCTTACATGTGAGCTACTAGATGAGCTCAATTTGAGTTGGTAAGGTGAGCTCAAGGTGAGTTGGTAAGGCAAGGTCAAGGCGAGTTGGCAAGGCAAGCTGTTAGGTGAGCTCCAAGGTGAGTTCCCAAGAAAGTTACTTGACAAGCTCCTGGGTGAGCTCAACTCGATCTTATCGATGAGCTCCCAAAAGAGATCCCAAGTGAGCTTCTTGGTGAGTTATTTGGTGAGATCCTAGGAAAAGTATTTTGTGAGCTCCTAGGTAAGGTCCCTAGTGAGCTTCTCGGGGAGCTCACAACTGAACTAAATTTAACCTACTCGGTGAGCTCCCAGGTGAGTTGTTAGGTTACCTACTTGACAAACTCTGAGGTGAGATACTAAATGAGCTCAAGGTGAGTTGGCAAGGTTAGCTGCTTAATGATCTCAAGGTGAGCCGACATGGTGAGCTAATAGGTGAGCTCCCATATGAATTTCTTGGTGGCCTGTTAGGTGAGATCCTGTTATCCCGTAAAATTGGAAAGGGAAATTTTACAGATAACCCTACCAACAAATTTTTTTCCATTCCCTCATCAGGGACTCCTTGCATTCGGAACGTTGCAAAATCCCTTCCCGGGAAATCTAGTTTTCCGAACTTAGCCATTTTTGGTCTTTTTTTTTGGTTGGGCGCACATAATGACAATGCAACATCAAGTTTTGGTGCACCCCCTTTAAATCCTTTGGCGCATGGTTTGAAGTGTCAACAGGCGTTTTGATGCGCCTCACTATGTTGAGCCTTCCTTGCATGCACCAAGGTGCATGCACCTTCCTGCTAACAATCCTTTTGTTGCACTGAGTTTTGGTGCACCAAGGGTGCACATAATCTTGTGTCAACATCACTTTTGGTGCACCAAAGGTGCACTTAACTTTGTGTTGATAGGGATTTTGGTGCGCCAAGGGCGCATGCTTTCTTGTGTCGACAGTGCTTTTCACATGCGCCATTTGAAAAATTTGGTGGCACATTTATTGCCACCTCACCTATATATAGGCGCGTCTGCAATGTCATTGTCACCAGAGCAAATCACGTGATTATTTTTATTATTTTTTCTCTGAGCCTGTCAGCGCACCTGCCCTATCATTTTCAATCACTTCGTGGACCCATTTGCACGTTTCTTCGCTATTTATCCTGGTAAGAGGTCCTCATTGCTTCTGTGTTTGGTGTCTTGTTTTTCTTTGGCTGCTTGCTGGTTTGGATTGAGTTAAACAGGAATCTGTCAAACCATGAACTCCCCACCCTCCTTGCTGTTTTTCTCTACCCATGTTTTTCCCCTTCTTTCCAGATCTGCTGGTAGGAAGAACTCTGTCCTGAAAAAGTAGCTTGGAACTCTCTGAATAAAGCTTCTTCATCACCCAAAAAACCCTCAAGAAGAAGTTTGAAAGAATGAAAACCCCTCAGAGAGAGGATCATGGCTTAGAAAGAAGACTGTATTTTTCTTCTCCTTTGGTGCATTGGCGACACCCTGCAACATGATAAATAGTTGCACCAATGGCGCATCTGTCACCCCTGTTACACAAAAAATAGTTGCGCCAATGGCGCATTTTTCCTACCTGCAACATAATGAAAAGTTGTGCCCTCATGGCGCACTTTTTCACTTGTTACAAATTCTTTTCTGTGCGCCCTACTTGGCACACCAAATTCATGTGTTGCATTGATAAAACTCATGCACCCATTGGCGCACCCAGCATCCATGTAACAACCCTTTCCTATGCGCCAAGTGCAAAGCTATAAACAGCGTAGGCGCATCCATCATTGCAACTACATTGTGTCATGCAAACCTTCAATGCGCCGCACTAGGTTCCCTTTGGCACAAAAAAATATGATGTAACATGCACAAAACCTGTGCCCTTTGGCACATCTTGTACCCGTGTAACACGCTATTTTCCATGCGCCCGTTATAAAATGCATACATATGGCGCAGGCGCACTTGTTCTTACAACAAAAAAATGCAACATGCAGTATCCATGTGCCATGTGCCTCTTTGGCACTGATTTATCCCTTGCAACACCCTTTTCCTGTGTGCCTTATTATTTAGCTCTGTAACCTGCAGTATTCATGCGCCCTGCGCCCTGAGGCCTTAAATCATTAACTCTTTCTCCTGCTAATGCTTTAATGGAGGATCAAACAACTGATATGACTTTCATGCGTTGTGTTTCGCTTCTTCTCCTTGCAGATCAGAAATTGAGCTCAGAGTTACGTATGTCTACATCAAGCAAGAGACCTACCAAATCCAAAGGCAAGGCCAAGCTCACAGAAGAAGAGATGAAGTATAAGTATCAGAGGGTCAGAATGCCCGAGTCCCAGGCCGAGTGTGACCTGGACATCAGAGACTCAGAGCTGGGTCATATTGATATGGAGGAGTTCTGGGTCAGAACCCAGAAGGTCACAAGAATTCCATGGATGGACAAATTGATAGGCAGTGCGCTGCACTTTGCTGGAGGAATCCCAGTAAGTGCCGTGAATAATGAATTTATGATGGTGGTTGCCCGGTGCTACAATAAAGACACAAGATGTGTCATAAATGAGAAGGGTGAGGTCGTAATCAACCTCACTTCCCGCCACTTTGAATTAATGCTCGGCATCCCTCACCACCGGCACTTTGTGGCCGTAAGCCGGGAAGACTGCATCAAAGCCTGGGACGACAATGAAGATCAGTGCATGCAGCTGATGAATGAAGTTTATCTGAAAAATAAAAAGGTGGTGACTCGGTGGCCACAAATCATTCACCGCAGTGATTTTTCAGAGGAGCTCAGTGACACAATCACATTCCTGAGCAGAGTGTTTGGGCTTCCTGATGCCCACTACTTCCACAAATGGATGCTGCGGTATTTGGAAACAATGAATAAAAATGTGCCAGATCAACGCTTTGAGTGGGCAGAGATCATAAGCAGCACGATAGCAGAGCAGCTACAACAACTTACCACAACGGGGAAGTTCTACATGAATTCCTACGTTGTTTACGCTGCAGCTTCAGAAAGGGACTACCCAGCTCTGATGTGGAGTGGGGTTTGGCCCCAAGTTAAGATCTATGAATATTATCCAGAACTGAAGCTGGAAAATAGCATCCCCCAATTTACAAAGATCAATGATGCATTTTTCTATTTCATCATCTACCTGTTGAGGCCGAATATGACTCACGGTCGTATGACCAAGAGCATCGTGGCAGCCACAGAGAAATGGGGGGCCCTGTTCACTCAATTCCCCACATTCACTTATCTAAGGGCGGCTAACTTCTTGGGGGAGCCAACTAAGCTACCAAGGTATGCCGGTCCCAAATTGATTCTGCTAGAGCTGTCAAGACAACTAATCACCTACCATGAGAAATGCCTCAAGAGAAAAAAGGGTGGAACTCCTTTCCCCCTCACAGTGGGTAGGTATACATGTCTCACCCACCACAAGGAAAAAGACATGTTTGCAGAGCTGGAGCTACTGAATCTGAAACATAATTTCCCAGCAAGGCCCACCTTCGACCCGAGAAACTGTCTGCCTAGGGCCAAGCTCGATCCAATCCATATCCCTCAGATCGAAGATATCTACATCGATATATATCATGAGGTTGAGCTCAGGAGGAAGGACCATTCCCATCGTTTGGCCTTAGCAGAAATCATCCAGTATGGGGTGGCCATCGTCCCCAAAGGCTACCAAACTACTGAGCAAGAAGTGGATCAAGTGTATCTTGATACAAATGGGGATGATTGGCCTTTCGCGGTGATTGATAGAACTAAAGCACCTCAAACAATTGAGGAAAGGGTCAAGGAAACTCTGTGCAGAACAGAGCATTGGTGCCGAGATGAACGGGCTCATCTACCTCGGAGTCGATTTCACGACCTCTCCGTTGGGTAACGCACCTCCTAGATCCAAATAGTAGCCAAAAGGCAAGGGTAAAGACAAAGAGGGTGAATCCAGTTCCACCCAAGAGGAAGCTCCAGAAAGTCCCTCCTTCCGCTTCACAAGAACGGGTTGAAATCCCAAAAAGCACAGAAGAAGAAACGAAGGAAGATATTCCAATTGGCACATCCACTCAGGGTGTGGCCACAACTATAACATTGAGGTCCCTTCTGTTCCTTCTCCTTCTCCTCCTTCCCCTCCTCGAGTGACCCAAGTGACCATTCCTTTGGTCGTGTCCTCTCCCCCTTCTTCTACCTTTCCTCCTGCTTCTTCGTCCATCTTCTCCTCTCTCGTGGAGCTGTCTCCCTCCATCTCTTCCCTCATCTCTGAGCTCCCTTCCCTTCCTATGTCTTCCTCTCCTGTAGTATCCCTTCCTCCCGTGGGCACTTCTTTGGCTTTTCTCTCTATGCCGCCGCCACGTGTCTCCACGTTTTTCCCTTCTACTACTGCAGCTGCCCCCTTCTCTGTTTCTGGCCCTTCTCCCATAAGTCCAGCTTGGATCTCCCAGCACCTGAGTCAGTAGAAAAGGAAAGTTCCCATCACTCCGATGGACTTCTCCGTGATCCCATCAAAAGGGGAAAAGAAGCAAAAGCCTATCACAACGCTTCTCTCAGAGTGCTTCGGGAGAAAGGGTAATGGAGATCGCGTACCCCAATCCTCTGAAGGATAGAAAGGATCTGTCTTCGACAGATTACACAGTGACTCAAGTCACAATGGGGACGTCTTCTGAAAGCCTTCAGGGAGAGGCCCTATCTGCAGTCGACGCCCTCTGCAAGAAGCTTCAAGAGGCAAAAGAAGAGAAAAGGCTGCTGAAAGAGAAAAATAGACATCTGCTCCACGCCTTACAGAAGATGGGCAGTGCACCTCCCACAACTGCCACCAGAAACTCTTGAGCCTCTGAGCCAGGATAAAATCAATGAATATGCAAAGATCGGCGAGCAGGGCATGGCAGTTTCCACTTGGAGGAGCCAGATCCTCAAGGACAGTGAACGAGTAATCGCCAAGTTCACTGATTTATATCTGAACATCAACAAGGTGAATAAAGAACTCCAGGCATTAGTGGGGACCCATATCTGAAGAGCTGGACTATGCTAGGCTGCAGCATGAGACCTTTCAAAAATGTTTGACTGTTCAGTCAAAGATCTGGTTAAGTTCGGTGTTTTTCGGTCATCCCAGAGCCCTCAATAAAGTCCTTTCCACTCTGGACTACCGGATGGATCAACTAGAATTCATCCTTGAAAAGATCGATAAGGTAAATCAAGAAGCCCTGGACACAATGCACCAAATGGAACAGATCGTTCTCAACATGTCTCCAGGGTTGCTTACTCCTTCTTTCACCTTAAGGAAGGTTGATGAAACCATTCAGATCTTCAAGGAGATCGTTTCGCAAGGGCTGGGGCTAGAGGTCACTTTTGACGCAGAGTCCATCAATAACCTGCTGGCCTGTCGGGACTTCATCGGGTTCCTCATTGAAGCAGAGAAAGAATATTCCAAACTCCCAGAGAAGCTCATAGATGAGCGGGAGACTTGCGAGGTGATCAGCGAGCGACACAAGGATCCTTCCCAGGATCAACTAGAGCCCATGATCAGCAAGTTCATGGAATACCGTGCCCAATTCCACATCTCGTCACCTGAGCAGCAGCAGAAGCAGGATACCCCCTTTCGGCCGCAGGATGACGACGATGAATAATTTCTCTCTCTTCTTCTCTCTCTTCTTCGACTCTCTTTTTTGTGAATGTCTAAAGTATGTTGGCACAAATGATGACATCATCCATGTTGCACCATGGGATGATGTCATCCATCAAGTTGTCAAAAGTCAACATGACTTTGAGATATTTTGTAAATATTTTGTAAATAGGTGGTTGGTTCCTTTTTGCCTTCCTTCTTCTCTTTCTTCTTCTATAAATACTCGAATACTTGTTGTATTCGATGGTGGATATTTTTCAGATGAGAAATAGAAGTAAGAAGAAGATTTTGAACTCCTTGTAACAGAAGCAACTTTGAATACAATATATTTAGACTTTGTGCTGAATACATGTGTTTTTGTCTAGATCTTTCTTATGTTAGATCTGTATGGTTGTTCTGTTAGATTTACTTCTACTTTGTTGTCATTTATTCATCAGTATTGCTTTATTCATTTATGCAAGTAGGTTTGGCTCTGTTTACTACCAATCCCAAAACATAAACCCTCTGACCTTTCTGCTTTGGAATTCATTTCTTTTCTCCCTTCGGACCTGATCTTTCTTCATCCTCTCTTTCATTCCTTTCTCTTCGCAGCTGGAAATAAACCTATTGGGATGAGATCCCAAACCCCCGAAGGCAGAATACTGTGAGACTTGCACAAGATTCCTGCTGGTAGAATAGCAATAAACCAGTTTCACTTTGCTGACTCAAAGAGGGGCTATGCCCTGCACACTGTTGGCTTGTCTATCCATAGATCTGTCGCTCGCGACAGATTTTTGAACCAACAGTTTTTGGCGACTCCTACTGGGGATCTGAACAGATCTATCCGATCTATGATGGTGGTATGATAGAAAATCAGTAAAAATCAAAAAAATCACTATCAGTTTGCAAATTTTAACTTTTATTCAAAATCTAATTTTTTTGCAAAAGTACTCCAAATTGAAAATTTTCTTCTGAGATCCGTAGATCGGGCCTAGTTGGATATCTTTAGTTCGCTGAGTTTTTATACAAATTTGTGTTTTTCCGTAGATCTGAGTTTTTGACAGTTTACCAAAATTTTCAAACTCTTCAAAAGTCAGCTCTAGATCTGAAAATCAGCTTACTAAGCCCTCACCATCATTTTATCCTCGTTGTTCTTTATCGTTAAACCGCAATCGGTTTTTGAAAAGAGGGATAAAATTTAAATATTTAGAAAAGTACATGCTGCTGGTTTTTGTCAGAAAAATCAGAAAATCAGCAAGTACAATCAAAAAGAATTTTTAAATCTGCTCCGCCATATTGTAAACCTGAAAGGTGCACTGGCAGGTGAACCATTTACTCGTAGCAGGAGAGCTCGTGGAGGAGTCGATCCTACCTTTGATCTGCTCCAAAGGCATAACTTCAGTATTACGCCGGCACGCTTTTCATCACTAAACTCAGCTGACCGGTCATCAAGGAGTGTCTCACCTCCACGGAGGAAGAATCTCTCACAAGAAGCCTCCACATCCCTTTGTGGTGCCTTGCTGCTCAGTGGAACCACACTTCCAGCCCGTGTTCTTTTTCCAGCCTTTCAAATGGCCGTGCCATGGGGAAATGCTATGGGCCCTCTCACATTACCACATCCAGTTCACGCGCTCCCCTCATGGAAACCGAAAGAATTTCCCAAGATTTGATGGGAGTGGAAACCAAAGTACGGATGCACATATATCTGCATTCATCATGTCATGCAGTATCCTAGATGTAACTCATGAAGATGTGTCAGTTCGCCTCTTTTTAGAAACCCTCCAAGGGCCCGCGGCAGAATGGTTTCAGCATTTACCGGCCGGATCTATTACTAGTTGGGCCACCTTGCGAGGATGCTTTTGAAGAAAGATACAAGCCTTCAGAAGATGCATTTGCATTGTTATCAAAAATCACTCACCTAAAGAAGGAGGCCAATGAGACCATGCGTGATTTTATCGCCAGGTTCAATGCATTAATCAACCGTGTGCCTGTTGCCATGTTGCCAACACTAGAAAATCAAAAGTGTTTCTTTGTGAATGCAATGAGCTCAAAAATAAGTTTTTTGCTTCTACATGAACAAATAACTACCTCTGCCTCTGGCCCAAGCTACTGCCATACAGATTGAAGACAACTTTTCTCATATCTGGTGAATTAAAAAGGGAACCATCCAAGCCCAAAGCTTTGAGCCCTTCTCCCGCCACTTCATCCGATCCAGCATTTCAAAAAATGGCAAATGACTTGATCACATTAAAGAAGCAGTTAGCCCAAACTTCCCCCAGTTCCTCGTACCAGGATATTCCGTGAAGAAACTTCACTCCCAACAGCGTCCCGCATAGGCCGCGGTTGCCCACAACCGCTCCACGGTTGGCACTTGAGGCTCCTCCGGTCAATGCTCTAGCTGAAATTGAAGAAGAAGAGGAACAAAATTATGAAGAAACCTTCGTCTCAAGGCAAAGATGATCAAGATGTCAGGTGAGCTGACTGGCGACTCTACTATCAGGTATATGGAATTTGATGAGGAGGAATCTGACGAAGAAGAAGGTACCCAGGGATATGCAAGTGGAAAGTCATATGCTGTTTTCACCCACTCGCAAGGAAAAGAAGCTGAGGTCGCTGCTAATATGTAGAAAGAGAAGACTAACGTCATCCACGCACCCAACAATTGCAAAGAGAGGTAATCCCCTACCCACTCAACCTGGTCAATAAGTCTTTTCCGAAGAGAGCTTTTGCCCTTGTATCTCCTCTAAACCAACCCTCTCATATTCCTATCAAGACCAGTAATCCTACCCTACCATCATCGAAGTGAGGGACTCATTCCTTCACCAGCGCAACCTTTGGCCACATTTGATATCATAGATCATGCTAAAAAGACTAAGATCCAAATGTCTGAAGCCCGAGTATCTTCAGTCAAACCCCGAACAGCTGATAAGGTTAACTGAATATATTCAAAGTCAAGCTGTCATATCTCCCCAGGTTCCCCCAGAAAGGAATCCTTTCCACTCCTCCTGCATCCCGCATAAACGTTGCCTCAACATCTGCATCAGGCAAAGATAGAGCCCTTCTATCTCTCCCTCCTAATCAACGGTCACAAGTTAAGTAACTGCATAATTGATTCTGGAGCTTCCGATAATGTCATGCCGGCAAAAGTCACCCATGCTTTGGGCCTCACCCTTACCAAGCCTTTTGGTAGATGTTATTCCTTGGAAACCAAACAGGTTCTGTTGATTGGTCAAATCAAAGACGCACAGTTTACATTTGCGGCATTCCCAGAGAAAAGAGTAAAGATGACCGTCCTCGTTGCCGACATTCCAGCAGCCTATGGAATACTGCTGGGAAGGAGTTTTTGTAGTGAGGTTGGAGGGGAGATTCATATGGATTGGTCTAAGGCTAGGATCCCCGTCAAATGTGTAATGCAGACTTTGGAGCCAGAATCGCAAAAGAAGTACTTGGTTACTAACTCTGAGGACCCCAAAGCTCAAATTATTTTCGAATCATCAGGGATGGGGAACTATTTCTTGTCTACCGAGTTTGACAAAATGGTTGTTCTCATCCAAGAAGAAGATCTTAACAAGGTCTGGACCTTGCAGTTTGATGGCAGCTGCGCAACCAGTGGATGTGGCACCAGAGCCATGCTAATATCTCCCAAGGAAGAAGTTATTCCTCTCTCTTTCAAGTTGCAGTTTTTCAACACAAATAACACCACTAAGTATGAATCTCTGCTACTTGGCATGCAAGCTGCAAGGGAAAGAGGAATCAAAAATCTGAAAGTACAAGGTGATGCTGAGTTAGTCGTAAACCAAGTCAAAAGGATATATCAAGTAAAGAATGAGAGGCTCAGGCATTACCGTAACACGGTGTGGGACAGCATCGAAGAGTTTGACGCTTTCTCAATAGAATCCATTCCAAGAGCTCAGAATGACATGGCCGATTCATTGGCCATTTCAGCATCCCTCATGCTCCCTCACCCGGGTTTGAAAATAGACCAAATACACCATTGAGATGGTTTTCCACCCAAGCGTGCCGGATAATCCTCAGCATTGGAAAGTATTCAACGATGACAATCAACTCATTGCTTTTCTAGAAAAGGTAGAAAAATTTTAAGGAACTTCATTTTGAAGGATCCACTTCTACATGCCGCGATTCAGTCACCGATCAAAACGATGAATCTAAAAAGAAGTGACGGCATATTATCAGCTCAAAGGAAATAAAATTCCTGAAAGGGCATGGTTTCCCCCGAGCGGTTGTTTGATAGGCATGATCACGTTTTGTAAAAAATAAAAAGCGAGATGATACTAGGCTCCTCCCTCAGAAACCGAAGCCGTTCAATTTAGGTTCGGTTGAATATCTGTAGTTCATGTAAACATTGGAAAATGTTGTACACACTCAAAGCGAAGCAAAATTTTGTCAAATTGCTGAAGAAATACATGGATGTATTGGCATGGTCCTATGCACTGATATGAAGTCTTTTAAGCCAAAGGACGTCCAACATGACATCCTGTTGAAAGAGGACATCAAACCATTTTGCCAGAAGCAGAGGCATTATAATCCCAAGATCTCAGGTACTATCTCAGGCTGAAATTCTAGAAAATGTTGGAGGCAAGAATCATTTTTTCCTATCCATCACAGTACTTGGGTTGCAAATATTGTGCCAGTACGCAAGAAAAATGGTGAAAATACGCATATGCGTAGATTTCTGCAACCTGAACTCAAGCGTCCTTAAAAGAAAATTACCCCCTTCCTATAATGGATCAAGTTCTACAAGTGGTAACTAGATCAGAAATGTTGTCCATGCTTGATGGTTTTTTAGGGCTACAATCAGATTGAAGTCTCACCCGAAGATCAATTTAAAAATAGCATTCACTACTCCCTGGGGTATGTTTTCCTACAGCAAGATGCCTTTTGGCCTAACCAATGCTGGCGCTACTTTTCAACGGGCTATGAACCTTGCATTCAAAGGTATGATGGGGAAGGTCATTGTGGTTTACCTAGATGACTTAACCGTGTTCTCTAAATGATACGAAGTGATCATTGTGATCATCTGGAGAAAGTATTGGCCATGATGCCGAGAGCATGGGATTTCCCTGAACCCAAAAAAATCTGTTTTTTGGAGTCACAGGAAGGGAAAGTTGCTAGGGCATGTTGTTAGCAAAGAAGGAACAAAGATAGATTTCGAAAGAGTTAAGGCTATTCAGAGCCTTACTTTTCCCACAAGCAAGACCGGCATCCACTCTTTCTTCGGAAAGGTGAACTTTCTCAGGCACTTTGTTCCCAACTTTGCTGAAAAAGACTCGTCATATATTGGACATGATGAAAGGATCGCCAAACTTTCCGATGGAGTGAAGAAGGAAAAAGTTCATTTGAAAAAATAAAAGCCTTTCGTCGCTTACGCACCAGTCCTAGATATGTCCTAATTTCTCCAAGGATTTTATCATGTATAGCTATGGCATCTAAGCATACTGTATCTTCCATCTTGATGCAAAAGAATTCTGAGGATGTTGAGTCCCACCAATTGCGTTCATGAGCTCTCCCCTCAAGCCTCATGAATTGAAAATGTCTCAATTGGAAAAGCATGCCTTCACTGTTGTCAAAGCAGTCAAAAACTTTCAGGTATTACATTTTAAATTATCATACAGTGGTGCTGGTCCCTGACACGGTAGTCAAGTCAATCTTAACCCAGCAGGAGTTAGGAAGCTTGCGCAGGAAATTGGATTGCGAAGGTCCAGGAGTATGATTTAGATATAAAACTAACTGAAGTTGGTAAGAGGCAAAGGCTTTTGTCAACCTATGGCTGAAAAACCAAGGGTCAGGAAATTTCCAGAGAAGAGGATGATCATACCAATGAAGCACAAAGTCAATTGGAGAAACCCTGATTCACTTCCTCTGGTCCTATTCATCGCAACTAGCGATGAGTGGTATTCCGATATTGCTTTTTTCCTCACCTACGGCGAATGCCCAGCTCACCTAACTACAAAGGAGAAGCACACTATAAAGCTCAGAGCAGCCAAATATGTCATCTAGGGATGACGGTTTATACAAACATGGGATAGATGGCGTCTTCTTACGATGTGTCGACAAGCCACCAGCAGGTGAAGTTACTTGAAAGTTTTCATAATTCAGCCTGTGGAGGCCATTTATCCTCTTCCGTATGTCAGCACACAAGATCATCTAGGCTGAGGTACTATTGGCCGACATGCTTTTCCAGGATACAGCTACCTGGGTAGCAAAATGTGAGCCTTGCCAACAATTCATCGGCAAGCACAAATTGGCCGCTTTTCCCCTTAGGCCGGTCATTATCAATGAACCGTTTCAGGCAATGGGGAATTGATTTTATCGGCACACTCAACCCCCTATCGAGTGCCAGGCATAGTTATGTCCTTTACAACAACAGATTACTTCACCAAGTGGGTGGAGGCCATACCAGTCAAACATGCCACTTTCTGAAGTTGTTTGCAGTTTTATCAAAGAAAATATCACTGTCAGGTTTGGCATCCCAAACAATATTGTTGCTGATAATGCTTCTAAATTTTCTTCACGGGAGGTTATTAGTTTTTTCTATGAATACAGAATAAATTTGGCTCACGCCTCAGATTTATTATCCTCAGGGAAATGGTCAGGCAGAATCCAGTAACAAAAACTTGGTGACCATCATACGAAAGCTGGTGGATGAAAATCAACGAATGTGGCACAAGTACTTTATACGATGCTTTGTGGGCAGACCACATTACTCCCAAGATATCTCTCGGTATGTCACCTTTTCAAGTGTTATATGGCACCGATGCCAAGATTCCCATTTCCACTGAACTCCCTACTCTGTGTTTGGCATGGGCAATCGAAGAATGAAACTTTTCAAAGTTTCCCTTGAAAAGGAGGATCATGTATCTGGCAGAGCTCGAGGAAAAGATAATAAGGGTGGTTGATAAGATCACCAATACATCAGAATCAGGTCAAAATATTGTTCGATAAAAAAGTTAAACAAAGAAATTTTCCAGGTGGGAGACCTCATCCTTTTATGGGACAAACGAAGAGAGCCAAATGGGCATGCACGGAAAGTTTGATTCCCTATGGAGAGGGCCTTTCAAGATCAAGCAGCTCAATGGAGAGAATAGTTTCTATCTCTCATATCTGGATGGAACTGAGCTCCCACTTCCCTATAGTAGGGAAACATCTGAAAATATTCAGGAAGTAGAGCTTGCTCTCTTCTTTGTACAGTTTACTTCAGTTGTGTGTATTGTTTTTGTCGTGTGTTTACTTTTGTTGGTTGTGTGTTTCCCCTTTTCGGTCGCACCTTGTTTTTGACTCTATAGCCCAATGGATAGGCACTTGAAAATATGGCATTCTCTACCCCTGAGGTCCACTCAGAAATAGTCCCCAAAAAGAGCCAGCTGTTATCCCGTAAAATTGTTGAAAGGGAAATTTTACAGGTAACCCTACCAAAATTTTGTTTCAGCTCCCTCGTCGGGGACTCCTTGCGTTCAGAACGTTGCAAAATCCCTTCCCAGGAAATCTAGTTTTTCCAAACTTAGCCATCTTTTGGTCTTTTTTTTGGTTGGGTGCACATAATGACAATGCAACATCGAGTTTTGGTGCACCCCCTTAAAATCCTTTGGCGCATGATTTCTGAAGTGTCAATAGGCGTTTTGATGTGCCACACTATGTTGAGCCTTCCTTGCATGTGCCAAGGCGCATGTGCCTTCCTACTAACAATCCCTTTCATTGCGTCAAGTTTTGTTGCGCCAAGGGCGCACATAATCTTCGTGTCAACATCACTTTTGATGTGCACCAAAGGCGCACTTAACTTCATGTTGGAAAGGATTTTGGTGCGCCAATGGCGCATGCTTTCTTGTGTCGACAAGTGCTTTTCACAGTGCCATTTGAAAAGGTTGGTGGTGCATTTATTGCCACCTCACCTATATATAGGTGCGTCTGAAATGCCATTGTCACTAGAGAAATCACATGATTATTATTATTATTATTTTCTCTGAGCCTGTCAGCACACCTTCCCTATCGTTTTCAATCACGTCGTGGACCCGTTTGCACATTTCTTCGCTATTTATCTTGGTAAGAGGTCCTCGTTACTTCTGTGTTTGGTGTTTTGTTTTTCTTTGGCTGCTTGCTATTTGGATTGAGTTAAACAGGAACTGTCAAGCAATGAACTCCCCACCATCCTTTCTATTTTTCTCTACCCATGTTTTTCCCCTTCTTTCTAGATCTGCTGGTAGGAAGAACTCTTTTCTAAAAAAGTAGCTTGGAAGTCTCTGAATAAAGCTTCTTCATAACCCAAATAAACCCTGCAAAATAAGCTTAACCACATATAAAACCCTTCAGAAAAGGATCATGGCCTAAAAAAGAAAACTATATTTTTCTTCTCTTATGGCGCATGCTGTCACCTCTGTTACACAAAAAATAGTTGCGCCAGCGGTGCATTTTTCCTCACTGCAACATAATGAAAAGCTGGGCCCTGAGGCGCACTTCTTTCACTTGTTACAAATGCTTTCACGTGTGTCCTCTTGGCGCACCAAACTTAAGTGCAACATTATGAAACCATTCGCCCTTTGGCACACCCTGCGTCAATGTAACACCAACCTTATATGCGCTAAGTGCAAAGCTATAAACGGCGCAGGCGCGTCCCTCACTGCAACTAACATTATGTCATGTAGACCCTTCCATGCGCGACATGCCAGGTTCCCTTTAGCACACAAAAATATGATGTAACATACACAAATACTATGCGCCCTTTGGTGCATCTTGTACCCGTGTAACACGCTCTTTCCATGCGCCCAGTTATAAAATGCATACATTATGGCGCAGGCACGCTTGTTCTTACAACAACAAAAATACAACATGCAGGTACCCATGTGCCATGCAGCGCTTTGGCAGCTGATTTATCCCTTGCAACACCATTTTCCTGTGCACCTTATTATTTAGCTCTGTAACATGCAGTATTCATGCGCCCTGTGCCTTGAGGCCTCAAATCATTAACTCTTTCTCCTGTTAATGCTTTAATGGAGGATCAAACAACTGATATGACTTTCATGCGTTGTGTTTCGCTTCTTCTCCTTGCAGATCGGAAATTGTGCTCAGAGTTACATATGTCTACATCAAGCAAGAGAACCTACCAAATCCAAAGGCAAGGCCAAGCTCATGGAAGAAGAGATGAAGTATAAGTATCAGAGGGTCAGGATGCCCGAGTCCTAGGCCGAGTGTGACCTGGACATCAGAGACTCAGAGCTGGGTCATATTGATATGGAGGAGTTCTGGGTCAGAACCCATAAGGTCACAAGAATTCCATGGATAGACAAATTGATAGGTAGTGCACTGCACTTTGCTAGAGGAATCCCAGTAATTATCATGAATAATGAATTTATGATGGTGGTTGCCCGGTGCTACAATAAAGACACAAGGTGTGTCATAAATGAGAAGGGAGAGGTCGTAATCAACCTCACTTCTTGCCACTTTTGAATTAATGCTCAGCATCCCTCACCACCGACACTTTATGGCCGTAAGCTGGGAAGACTGCATCAAATCCTGGGATGGCAATGAAGATCAGTGCATGTAGCTGATGAATGAAGTTTATCTGAAGAACAAAAAGGTGGTGACTCGGTGGCCACAAATCATTCACCGCAGTGATTTTTCAGAGGAGCTCAGTGACATGATCACGTTCCTGAGCAGAGTGTTTTAGGCTTCCTAATGCCCACTACTTCCACAAATGGATGCTGCGGTATTTGGAAACCATGAATAAAAATGTGCCATATCAATGCTTTGAGTGGGCAGAGATCATAAGCAGCATGATAGTAGAGAAGATACAACAACTTACCACAATGGGGAAGTTCTACATGAATTCCTACATTGTTTACGCTGCAGCTTCAGAAAGGGACTACCCAGCTCTGATGCGGAGTGGGGTTTGGCCCCAAGTTAAAATCTATGAATATTATCTACGAATTGAAGTTGGAAAATAGCATCCCCCAATTTATAAAGATCAATGATGCATTTTTCTATTTCATCATCTACCTGTTAAGGCCGAATATGACTCACAGTTGTACGACCAAGAGCATCGTGGCAGCCACAGAGAAATGGGGGGCCCTATTCACTCAATTCCCCACATTCACTTAGTCTAAGGGTGGCTAACTTCTTGGGGGAGCCAACTAAACTGACAAGGGTATGCCGGTCCCAAGTTAATTATGCTAGAGCTGTCAATACAGCTAATCACCTATCCATGAGAAATGCCTCAAGAGAAAGAAGGGTGGAACTCCTTTCCCCCTCACAGTGGGTAGGTATACATGTCTCACTCACCACAAGGCAAAAGACATGTTTGCAGAGCTGGAGCTGCTAAATCTGAAAACATAATTTCTCAGCAAGGCCCACCTTCGATCCTAAGAAGTTTTCTACCTAGGGCCACGCTTGACCCGATCCATATCCCTTAGATCGAAGACATCTACATTGACATATATCATGAGGATGAGCTTCAGGAGGAAGGACCATTATCCTATTTGGCCTTAGCAGAAATCATCCAGTACGGGGTGGCCATCGTCCCCAAAGGCTACCAGACTACTGAGCAAGAAGTAGATCAAGTGTGTCTTGATACAAAGGTGGGGATGATTGGCCTTTCATAGTGATTGATAGAACTAAAGCACCCCAAACAATTGAGGAAAGGGTCAAGGAAACTCTGCACAGAATAGAGCATTTGTACCGAATGAATGGGCTCATCTACCTCAGAGTCGATTTCACACCCTCTCCATTGGGTAACGCACCTCCTCGATCCAAACAATAGCCAAAAGGAAAGGGTAAAGACAATAGAGGGTGAATCCAGTTCCACCCAAGAGGAAGCTCCAGAAAGCCCTCCTTCCACCTCACAAGAACGGGTTGAAATCCCAAAAAGCACAGAAGAAGAAATAGCAGAAGACGTTCCAATTGGCACATCCACTCAGGGTGTGGCCACAGCTATAACAACTGAGGTCCCTTTTATTCCTTCTCCTTCTCCTCCTTTCCCTCCTCGGGTGACCCAAGCAACCATTCCTTTGGTCGTGTCCTCTCCCTCTTCTTCTACCATTCCTCCCGCTTCTTCGTCCATCTTCTCCTCTCTCACAGAGCTTTCTCCCTCCATCTCTTCCCTCATCTCTGAGCTCCCTTCCCTTCCTATGTCTTCCTCTCTTGCAGTATCCCTTCCTCCCGTGGGCACTTCTTCGGATTTTCTCTCTATGCGGCCGCCACGTGTCTCCACGTTTTTCCCTTCTACTACTGCAGCTGCCCCCTTCTCTATTTCTTGCCCTTCTCCCATAAGTCCAGCTTGGATCTCCCAGCACTTGAGTCAGTAGAAAAGGAAAGTTCACATCACTCTGATGGACTTCTCTGTGATTCTATCAAAAGGGGAAAAGAAGCAAAAGTCTATCACGTGCTTCTCTCAGAGTGCTTCGGGAGCAAGGGTAATGGAGATCACATACCCCAATCCTCTGAAGGATAGAAAGGATCTGTCTTCGGGATATTACACAGTGACTCAAGTCACAATGGGGACATCTTCTGAAAGCCTTTAGGGATAGGCCCTATCTACAGTCAACGCCATCTACAAGAAGCTTTAAGAAGCAAAAGAAGAAAAAAGGCTATTGAAAGAGAAGAATAGGCATCTGCTCCACGCCTTACAGAAGATGGGAAGTGTACCTCCCACAACTACTGCCAAAACACCCGAGCCTTTGAGCCAGGATAAAATCAATGAATATGTAAAGATCGGTGACCAGGGCATGGTAGTTTCCACTTGGAGGAGCCAGATCCTCAAGGATAGTGAACGGGTAATCGCCAAGTTCACTGATTTATATCTAAACATCAACAAGGTGAATAAAGAACTCCAGGCATTGGCAGGACCCATATCTGAAGAGCTGGACCATGCTAGGCTGAAACATGAGACCTTTCAAAAATGTTCAACTATTCAGTTGAAGATCTGGTTAAGCTCGGCATTTTCGGTCATCTCGGTGCCCTCAATAAAGTCCTTTCCACTCTGGACTACCAGATGGATCAACTACAATTCATCCTTGAAAAGATCGATAAGCTAAATCAAGAAGCCCTAGAAATAATGCACCAGATGGAACATATTGCTCTCAACATGTCTCCAGGGTTGCTTACTCCTTTCTCCTTAAGGAAGGTTGATGAGACCATTCAGATCTTCAAGGAGATCATTTCATAAGGGCTGGGGCCAGAGGTCACTTTTGACGTAGAGTCCATCAATAACCTGCTGGCCTGTCGGGACTTCATTAGGTTCCTCATTAAAGTAGAGAAAGAATATTCCAAACTCCCAGATAAGCTCATAGACAAGCGGGATACTTGTGAGGTGATCAGCGAGCGACACAAGGATCCTTCCCAGGATCAACTAGATCCCATGATCAGAAATTTCATGGAATATTGTGCCCAATTCCACATCTCATCACCTGCGCAGCAGCAGAAGCAGGATACCCCCTTTTGGCCGTAGGATGACGATGATGAATAATTTCTCTCTTCTTCTCTCTCTTCTTTGACTCTCTTTTTTGTGAATGTCTAAAGTATGTTGGTATAAATGATGACATCATCCATGTTGCACCATGGGATGATGTCATCCATCAAGTTGTCAAAAGTCAACATGACTTTGAGATATTTTGTAAATAGGTGGTTGGTTTCTTTTTTCCTTCCTTCTTCTCCTCCTATAAATACTCAAATACTTGTTGTATTCATGGTGGATATTTTTTAGATGAGAAATAGAAGTAAGAAGAAGATTTTTAACTCCTTGTAACAGAAGCAACTTTGAATAAAATATATTTAGACATTTTGCTGAATACATGTGTTTTTGTTAGATCTTTCTTATGTTAGATCTGTATGGTTGTTCTGTTAGATTTACTTCTACTTTGTTGTCATTTATTCATCAGTATTGCTTTATTCGTTTATGCAAGTAGGTTTGGCTCTGTTTACTACTGATCCTAAAATATAAACCCTCTAACCTTTCTACTTTGGAATTAATTTCTTTTCTCCCTTTGGACCTGATTTTTCTTCATCCTCTCTTTCATTCCTTTCTCTTTACAGCTGGAAATAAACCTATTGGGATGAGATCCCAAACCCCTGAAGGTAGAATACTGTGAGACTTGCACAAGATTCCTGCTGGTAGAATAGAAATAAACTAGTTTTGCTTTGCTGACTCAAAGAGGGGCTATGCCCTACACACTTTTGGCTTGTCTATCCATAGATCCTTCACTCATGTCAGATTTTTGAACCAATAGATCCCATGCAAGTTTTTATGTGAGCTACTTGACAAGCTCCCTGACAAGCTCAAGTAAAGCTGCTCGGTGAGCTCCTAGGTGAGCTTCTCTGTGAGTTCCCATACAAGTTACTTAATGATCTCCTACGCAATCTCAACTCAATCTGATAAGTGAGCTCCCAAAAGATCTCCTAGGTGAGCTACTTGGTGAGCTATTTAGCGAGCTCCCAGGTGAGCTCCCAAGTGAGCTACTTGGTGAGCTCCCAGATGAGGTCCCTATAGATCTCCTTGGTAAGCTCATAAGTGAGCTCACAAGCGACCTCAAGTCAACCTAAATAGTTTACTACTCGGCGAGCTCTCATCTGAGCTACTCGGTGAGCTACTCGATGAACTCTGAGGTGAGCTACCAGACAAGCTTAAGGTGAGTTGGTAAGGTGATCTCCTAAGTGAGTTCAAGGCAATCTGATAGGTGAGCTCCCATGAGAGTTGGTAAAGCAAGAAGTCAGGTGAACTCTCATGTGAGTTTTTAGGTGAGCTGCTTGATGAGCTCCAAGGTGAGCTCAAGTTAAGCTTCTCAGTAAGCTCTTGGGTGAGCTTAAGGTGAACTGACAAGGTGAGCTATAAGGAAATATCCCAGGCAAGGTTCTTGGAAATCTCAAGTTGAGCTGCTCGATGATCTCATGGGTGACCTACTTACCGAGCTCCTAGCCAAGCTCCTAGGTGAGCTGGTTGGTGAGCTCCCAGGTGAGCTTATTGGTAATCTCCAAGGTGAGCTTACATGTAAGCTACAAGATGAGCTCAAGTCAAGTTGGTAAGGTGAGCTCAAGGTAAGTTAACAAGGTGAGATGAAGGTGAGTTGGCAAGGCTACCTGTCAGGTGAGCTCTCAGATGAGTTCCTAGGTGAGTTACTTGACAAGCTCGTTGGCGAGCTCAACTCTAGCTGATCAGTGAGCTCCCAGAAGAGCTCCTAGGTGAGTTACATGGTGAGTTGTTTAGTGAGCTTCTAGGTGACTTGCTAGGCAAGCTTCCAAGTGAGCTACTTAGTGAGCTCCTAGGTAAGGTCCCAAGTGAGCTTCTTGGTGAGTTCAAAAGCAAGCTCAGTTCAAACTACTCGGTGAGCTACTTAATGAGCTCCAAGGCAAGTTGATAGGTGAGCTCCCAAGTGAGCTGTTAGGTGAGCTCCTACGTGACCTACTTAGCGAGATGCTTGAAAAAATCTAAGGTGAGCTTCTAGATGAGCTCAAGGTGAGTTG
The DNA here is from genome assembly GCA_019776745.2 of Taxus chinensis. NCBI lineage: Eukaryota > Viridiplantae > Streptophyta > Pinopsida > Cupressales > Taxaceae > Taxus > Taxus chinensis. The sequence continues at coordinate 901,728,240 of CM034151.1, read as the reverse complement.
GCAAGGTAAGCTCCTCAATGAGCTCAAGGAAAGCTGATAGGTGAGCTCTAATATGAGTTGGAAAGGTAATATTTCAAGTGAGCTCTCCTATGAGTTTACAGGTGAGCTATTTGACGAGCTCCCAGTTAGCTCAAGTCGAGCTACTCGGTGAGCTTCTGGGTGAGCTGTCAGGTGAGCTCCCAGGTGAGTTTCAAGGAAAGCTCAAGTCAAGCTACTTGACGAGCTCCTGAGTAAGATACTTGCTAACCTCCAAGCCGAGCTCCTAGGTGAGCTCAAATGTGAGCATGTCGGTAATCTCTGAGGTGAGCTTACATGCAAGCTACCAGATGAGCTCAAGATGAGTTGGCAAGGTTAGCTCAAGGTGAGTTAGCAAGTTGAGATCAAGGTGAGTTGGAAATATGAGCTATTAGGTGAGTTCCCAGGTGAGTTACTCGATGAGCTCTCAGGTGAGCTCAACTCAAGGTAATCAGTGAGCTCCTATAAGACCTCCTAGGTGAGCTACTTGGAGAGTTGTTCAGTGAGCTCCAAGGTGAGCTACTTGGTGAGCTACTTGGCATGCTCCTAGGTGAGGTCTCCAGTGAGCTACTCAAAAAACTCACAAGCGAGCTCAAGTCAACCTACTTGGTGAGTTACTCGATGAGTTTCAAGGTGAGCTGTTAGGTGAGCTCCCAGGTGAGCTACCTTGAAAGTTACTCGATGAAATCTAAGGTGAGCTACCAAAGGATCTCAAGGTTAGTTGGTAAGGTGAGCTCCTCAGCGAGCTCAAGGTTAGCTGGCAAGGGGAGACAATAGGTGAGCTCCCATGTGAGATGATAAGTCAAGCTATCAAGTGAGCTTCCATGTGATTTTTCGGGTGAGCTACTTGACGAGCTCTTAGGTGAGCTCAAGTTGAGCTACTCAGCAAGATCCTAGGTGAGCTCAAGGTGATTTTGTAAGGTGACCTATCAGGTGAGCTCCTAATTGAGTTTATGAGCAAGCTCAAGTTGAGTTGCTCGATGAGCTCCTGGGTGAGCTGTTTTCTGAGCTTCTAGTTGAGATCCTAGGTGAGCTGCTCAGTGAGCTCCCAAGAGAGCTAAAATTTGAGCTTGTCGGTAATATCTAAGGTGAGCTTACATGTTAGCTACCATATGAGAAAAAGGTGAGTTGGCAAGGTGAGCATAAGGTGAGTTGGTAAGGTGAGCTCAAGGTGAGTTGGCAATGTGAGCTCAAGCTGAGTTACAAGGTGAGTTGTCAGGTGAGCTCCCATGTGAGTTCCTAGGTGAGTTACTCAATGAGCTGGCAAGGTAAGTTGATAAGTGAGCTCTCATGTGAGTTATCAAGGTGATCTCCCATGTGAGTTTTTAGGTGAGCTACTTGATGAGCTCATAGGTGAGCTCAAGCTGAGCTACTCAGTGAGCTCAAGGTGAGCTGGCAAGCCGAGTTACAAGGTGAGATCCCAGGTGAGTTTTAGGGCAAGCTCAAGTCGAGCTACTTGACAAACTCCTGGGTGAGCTACTTGCCAAGATCCCAGCTGAGCTCCTAGGTGAGCTTCTCAATGAGCTCCCAGGAGAGCTCAAAGGTAAGCTTGTTTCCAATCTATGAGGTTTGGTTACATGCGAGCTACCAGATGAACTCAAGGCAAGTTGGTAAGGTGAGCTCAATAAGAGTTGGCCAGGTGAATTATCAGGTGAGCTCCCAGGTGAGTTACTTGATGAGCTCCTGAGTGAGTTCCAACTTGAGATGATAAGTGAGCTCCTAGGTGAGCTACTTGGTGAGCTGTTCAGCGAGATGCTAGGTGAGCTCCCGAGTGAGCTACTTGGTGACCTCCTAGGTGAGGTCCCCGGTGAGCTTCTCGGTGAGCTCAAGTCAAACTACTCAGTGAGCCCCTAGGTGAGCTGTTAGGGGAGCTCCTAGGTGAGCTACTTAGTGAGATCCTCAATGAACTCCATGGAAAGCTACCAGATGAGCTTAAGGTGAGTTGGTAAGGTGATCTGCTCAACAATATCAAGGTGAGATGGTAAGGTGAGATGATAGGAAAGCTCCCATATGATTTAGTAAGGTGAGCTGTCATGTGAGCTCCAATGCAAGTTTATGGGTGAGGTACTTCACAAGCTCCCAGGTGAACTCAAGTTGAGCTACTCGGCGAGCTCCTGGGTGAGCTCAAGGTGAGCTGAAAAGGTGAGTTATTATTCGAGCTCCTAGGTGAGTTTCCGGGAAAGCTCAAGTCAAACTACTCGATGAGCTCCTAGGCGAGCTACTTGTCGAGATCCCAACCGAGCTCTTAGGTGAGCTACTTGGTGAGCTCCCAAGAGAACTCAAAGGTGAGCTTGTTGGTAATCTTTGAGTTTAGATTAGATGTGAGCAACCATATGAGCTCAAGGTGTGTTGGTAAGGAAAGCTCAAGGAAAGTTGGCAAGGTGAGCTCAAGGTGACTTGGCAAGGTGAAATCAACTCAAGCTATTTGGCAAGATCCCAGAATATCTCCTAGGTGAGCTACTTAGCGAGCTGTTTGGTGAGATCCCAGGTGAGCTACTAGGAGAGCTCCCAAATGAGGTACTTGGTGAGCTCCCAGGTGAGGTCCCTAGTGAGCTGCTCGACAAGCTCATAGATGAGCTCGAGTCAACCTATTCAGTGAGATTTTCGGTGAGATATCAGGTGAGCTATTGGGTGGGCTTCCAGTCAAGCTACTTGGTGAGCTACTTGACAAAACTTGAATCAAGCTACCATATCAGGTCAAGGTGAGTTATCAAGGTGAGCTCCTTAGGGAGATCAAGGTGAGATGGAAAGGTGAGCTCCCATGCAAGTTTTTGGGTGAGTTGTTAGGTGAGCTCCCATGCATGTTTTTGGGTGAGCTGTTTGAGGAGGTCCTAGGTGAACTAGCAAGGTGAGCTATCAAGTGAGCTCCCAGGTGAGTTTTTGGGTAAGCTCAAGTTGAGCTACTCAATGAGCTCCTGGGTGAGCTACTTACCGAGCTAATAGCTAAGCTCCTAGGTGATCTACTCAGTGAGTTCCTAGGTGAGCTCAAAGGTGAGCTTTTTAGCAATCTTTGATGTGAGATTACATGCAAGCTACAAGATGAGCTCAAGGTGAGTTGGTAAGGTGAGATCAAGGTGAGTTGGTAAGATAAGTTTTTAGGTGAGCTCCCGGGTGAGTTCCCAAGTGAGTTACTCGATGATCCCAGGTGAGCTCAACTGAAGCTGATCAAAGAGATCCTAGAATATCTCCCAGGTGAGTTACTTTGTGAGATATTCACCAACCTACTAGGTGAGCTTCCAAGCATGCTACTTGGAAAGCTCCCATGTGAGGTCTTTGGTGAGCTACTCGGTGAGCTCACAAGCGAGCTTAAGTCAACCTACTCAATGAGCTATTAAAAAAAATCTGAGGCTTGCTACAAGACAAGGTTAAGGCCAGTTGGCAAGGTGAGCTCCTCAGTCAGCTCAAGGCAAGTTGATAGGCAAGCTCCCAAGAGAGTTGGAAAAGTGAGCTGTTAGGAAAGCTCCCATAAAATTTTTCAGGTGATTTTCTTGATGAGCTCCCAGGTGAGCTAAAGGTGAGCTAGTAAGATGAGCTCTCAGGTAAGTTTCTATGCAAGCTCAAGTTGAGCTGCTCAACAAGCTACTAGGAAAGCTACTTGTTGAGCTCCCAGCTGAGCTCCTAGGTGAGATTCTTGATGAGATCTTAGGCAAGGTCAAAGTTTATCTTGTCAGAAATTTCTTACGTGAGCTTACATATGAGCTACCAGATGAGATCAAGGTTAGTTGGCAAGGTGAGCTCAAGGTAAGTTGGCAAGGTTAGCTTAAGGTGAGTTAGCAAGGTGAGCTATCAGGTGAGATCCCAAGTGAGTTCCCAGGTGAGTTACTTTATGAGCTACCTGGTGAGCTCAACTTGAGCTGATAGACGATCTCCCAAAAGAGCTCCTAGGTGAGCTAATTGGCGAGCTATTTGACAAGCTCACAGGCAAGCTGCTAGGTGAGCTCCCAAGTGAGCTACTAGGTGAGGTCCTAGGCAAGGTCCCCTATGAGATTACCTGAAAACTCACATTTTTAGCTCACCTTGATCTCACCTAAGAGCTCACTGAGTAGCTTGACTTGAGCTTTCCCAGGATCTCGTTAAGTAGCTCACCTTAAAACTCGCATAGCAGCTCACTTACAGCTCACCTTGCTAACTCACATGGAATCTTTCCTATCACCTCATCTTTCTAGCTCAACATGAGCTCACTAAAAATATTACCTTACAAACTCACCTTGAGCTCATCTAGTAGCCCACCTCAAAGTTCATCGAGCATCTCACATGGTATCTCACCTTGGAGCTCACCTAATAACTCACCTGGGAGCTCACCTATAAGCTTGCTCTAGAGCTCACCGAGTAGGTTGAATTGAGCTATCTTTTGAGATCATTTGTGAGATCACCAAGTATCTTGAAGGGTACCTCACCTGTGAGCTCGCCAAGAAGCTCACTTGGGAGCTCACCTAACAGTTCGTTCGGGAGCTCGTTGAATAAATCACCAAGTAGCTCACTTGGGAGCTCTTTTGTGAGCTACCAGATGAGCTCAAGGTGATTTGGTAAGGTAAAATCAAGGCAACTTGGAAAGGTGAGTTGTCAGGTGAGCTCCCATGTGAGTTCCCAAGTGAGTTACTTGATGATCTACTAGGTGAACTAAACTCAAGCTGATCGGTGAGCTCCTAGAAGAGTGCCTAGGAAAGATACTTGGTGAGTAATTCAGTGAACTCTGAGGTGAGCTATTAGGTGAGCTCCAAAGTGAGCTACTTGGTGAGCTCCCATGTGAGGTCCTTGGTGAGCTACTCAGTGAGCTCACAAGTAAGCTCAAATCAACCTACTCAACGAGCTACTCTGTGCGCTCCCAGGTGAGCTACAAGGTGAGCTACTCAAAAAAATATAAGGCGAGCTACTAGATGAGCTTAGGGTAAGTTGGAAAGGAGAGCTTCTTAGTGAGATCAAGGTGAGGTAATAGGTAAGCTCCCATGATAGTTTTCAAAGCAAGCTATCAGGTGCACTCCCATTCAAGCTTTTAGGTGAGTTACTTGATGATATCCCAGGTGAGCTCAATTCAAGCTACTCTTCAAGCTCCTAGGGGAGCTCAAGGTGAGATGGCAAGGTTAGCTCCAAGGTGAGGTTCTAGGTAAGCTCAAGTTGAGCTACTCGATGAGTTCCTAGGCAAGCTGCTTGCAAGCTCTCAGCCAAAATCCTAGGTGAGCTACTCGGTGAGCTCCTCGACGAGCTCATAGGCAAGCTTGTCAGCAATCTTTGAGGTGAGATTTCAAGTGAGCTACCAGATTAGCTCAAGGCGAGTTGGCAAGGCGAGCTCAAGGGGAGTTTGTAAGGCAAGCTCAATGTGAGTTGGCAATGCGAGATGTTAGGTGAGCTCCCAGGTGAGTTACTTGATGAGCTCCCAGGAAATATCAAATTGAGCTTATCAATGAGCTCCTAGAAGAGCTCCCATGTGAGCTATTTGGCGAGCTATTTAGTGAGCTCCTAGGTATAATGCTAGGCAAGATCCCAAGTGAGCTACTAAGTGAATTGGCAAGGTGATCTAATAGGGGAGCTCCCATGTAAGTTTTTAGGTGAGCTATCAGGTGAGCTCCCATTTGAGTTTTTGAGTGAGGTGATTAATGAGCTCCCGAGTGAGCTCAAGTCAAGCTGCCTGGCGAGCTCCTAGGTAAGCTCAAGGTGACCTAGCAACGTGAGCTATCAAGCGAGCTCCTAGGTGAGTTTATGGGCAATCTCAAGTCGAGCTACTTGACGAGATCCTGGGTGAGCTACTTGTCAAGCTCCACGCCCAACTTCTAGGTGAGCTACTTGGTGAGATCCCAAGTGAGCTCAAAGGTAATATTTTTGGTAATCTCTGAGGTGAGCTTACATACGATCTACTAGATGAGCTCAAGGTGAGTTAGCAAGGTGATCTCAAGGCAATGTTTGTAAGGTGAGCACAAGGTGAGTTGGAAGGGCAAGCTATTCAGTGAGCTCATAGGTGAGTTCCCAGATGACTTACTTAACGAGCTTCCATGTGAGCTCAACTCAAGCTGATCGATTAGATCCTAGAAGATCTCCCTAGATGAACTACTTGGTGAGCTATTCGGTGAGCTCCTAGGTAAGTTGCTAGGTGAACTCCCAAGTGAGCTACTAGACATGCTCCCAGGTGAGGTCCCTAGCGAGCTCACAAGTGAAATCAAGTTCAACCTACTCAATGAACTATTCAGGTGAGCTCCTAGGTAAGCTGGTAAGCAAGCTCCTAGGTGAACTCCCAGGTGAGCTACTTACCGATCTGCTTAACAAATTCTGAGGTGAGCTACAAGATGAGCTCCATGTGATTAGGCAAGGTGGGCTCCTCAGTGAGCTCAATATGAGCTGATAGGTCAACTCCCATGTGAGTTAGTAAGGAAAGCTATCACGAAATCTCCCATGTGATTTTTCAGGAGAGATACTTCACGAGCTCATGGGTGAGCTCAAGTCAATCTACTCACTGAGCTCCTGGGTGAGCTCAAGGTGACCGAACAAGGTGAGCTTTCAAGCGAGCTCTCGGGTGATTTTCTAGGTAAGCTTAACTCGAGTTACTCGACAAGCTCTTGGGTGAGCTACTTACCGAGGTCCCACTAAAGCTCCTAGGTGAGCTACTCGGTGAGCTTCCAGGTGAGCTCAAAGGTGAGATTTTCAGTAATCTCTGAGGTGAGCTTACATGTGAGCTACCAGATGAGCTCAAAATAAGTTGAAAAGGTGAGCTCAAGGTGAATTGGCAAGGTTAGCTCAAGGTGAGTTAGCAAGGCGAGCTGTCAAGAAAGCTCCCAAGTGAGTTACTTGAAGAGCTCCCAGGTGAGCTCAACTCAAGCTGATAGGTGAGCTCCTAGAAGAGTTCCCAGGTAAGCTACCTGGCGAGCTATTTGATGAGCTTCTAGGTGAATTACTAGGTGAGCTCATAGGTGAGATACATCGTGAGATCCCAAGCGATGTCTCTGGTGAGCTACTCAGTAATCTCACAAGTGAGCTCAAGTCAACCTACTCATTGAGCTTCTCGGTGAGCTTCTAGGTGACCTGTTAGGTGATCTCCTAGGTGAGCTACTTGGTGAGCCACTCGATAAACTCTGAGGTGAGCTACCAGATGAGCTCAAGGCAAGTTGGCAAGGTGAGATAGCAAGGTGAGCTGATAGGTAAGCTCCCGTGTGAGTTTCTAGGTGAGCTATGAGGTGATCTCCTATGTGATTTCTCGAGTGAGCCATTTGACGAGATTCAGGGTGAGCTCAAGTCGAGCTACTCAATAAACTCCTAGAAGAGCTCCCAGGTGAGCTACTTGGTGGGCTATTTTGTGAGATTCTAGGCAAGCTGCTAGGTGATCTCCCAAGTGAGCTACTTGGTGAGATCCTAGGGAGGTTCCTGGTGATCTACTCGGTGAGCTAACAATCAAGCTCAAGTTAACCTACTTAGTGAGCTGCTTGGTGAGCTCCCAGGCAAGCTGTTAGGTGAGCTCCCAGGTGAGGTAATTAGTGAGCTACTTAATGAACTTTGAGGTGAGCTACTAGACGAGCTTAAGGTGAGTTGGCAAGGTGAGCTCCTCAACAAACTCAAGGTGAGATACCAAGGTGAGCTTCCATACAAGTTTTCAGGTGAGCTAATTGATGAGCTCACAGGTGAGCTCAAGTCGAGTTTCTCGATGAGCTCCTGGGTGAGATACCAGTGAGATGGCAAGGCAAGCTATCAGGTGAGCTCATAAGTAATTTTTTGGGTAAGCTCAAGTTGAGCTGCTCGACGAGCTCCTGGGTGAGCTACTTGCTGAGCTCTAAGCGAAGCTCCTATGTGAGCTACTCTATGAGCTCATAGGTGAGCTAAAAGGCAAGCTTATCAGTAATCTCTGAGGTGAACTTACATGTGAGCTACTATATGAGCTCAATGTGAGTTGGTAAGGTGAGCTCAAGGTGAGTTGGTAAGGTGAGGTCAAGGTGAGTTGGGAAGGCAAGCTGTTAGGTGAGCTCCAAGGTGAGTTCTCAAGAAAGTTACTCGAAAAGCTCCTAGGTGAGCTCAACTCGATCTTATCAATGAGCTCCCAGAAGAGATCCCAAGTGATCTACTTGGTGAGATATTTGGTGAGCTCCTAGGAAAGTTATTTGGTGAGCTTCTAGGTAAGGTCCCTAGTGAGATACTCAGGGAGCTCACAACCGAACTAAAGTCAACATACGATGCGAGCTACTCAGTGAGCTCTTAGGTGAGTTATTAGGTGACCTACTTGACAAACTCTAAGGTGAGATACTAGATGAGCTCAAGGTGAGTTGGAAAGGTGAGCTGATTAATGAGCTCAATGTGAGCTAATAGGTGAGCTCCCATGTGAGTTTCTTTATGACCTGTCAGGTGAGATCCCATGTAAGTTTTTAGATGAGCTACTTGACAATATCCCTGAATGATCTCAAGTCGAGATGCTCTGTGAGCTCCTAGGTGAGCTTATCGGTGAGTTCCCATGCAAGTTACTTAATGATCTCCTAGGAAATCTCAACTCGATCTGATTGATGAGCTCCCAAAAGAGCTCCTAGGTGAGCTACTTGGTGAGTTATTTAGCGAGCTCTCAGGTGAGCTTCCAAGTGAGCTACTTGGTGAGCTCCTAGGTGAGGTCTCTGGAGAGCTCCTTGGCAAGCTCATAAGTGAGCTCACAAGCAACCTCAAGTCATCCTACTCAGTTAGCTACTCAGTGAGCTCTCATCCGAGCTACTCAGTGAGCTACTCGATGAACTCTGAGGTGAGCTACAAGACAAGCTTAAGTTGAGTTGGCAAGGTGAGCTCCTAAGTGAGCTCAAGGCAAGCTGATAGGTGAGATCCCATGAGATTTGGTAAAGTGAGTAGTTAGGTGAACTCTCATGTGATTTTTCAGGTTAGCTGCTTGATGAGCTCCCGGGTGAGCTCAAGTCAAGATTCTAAGAAATCTCCTAGGTGAGCTTAAGGTGAATTGGCAAGGTGAGCTATAAGGAAATCTCCCAGGAAAGGTTCTGGGAAAGCTCAAGTTGAGCTGCTCGATGAGCTCGTGGGTGACCTACTTGCTGAGCTCCTAGCCAAGCTCCTAGGTGAGCTGGTTGGTGATCTCCCAGGTGAGCTCAAAGGTGAGCTTGTTGGTAATCTCTAAGGTGAGCTTACATGTAAGCTACAAGATGAGCTCAAGTCGAGTTGGTAAGGTGAGCTCAAGGTGAGTTAACAAGGTGAGCTAAAGGTGAGTTGGCAAGGGTACCTGTTAGGTGAGCTCTCAGGTGACTTCCTAGGTGAGTTACTTGACAAGATCCTTAGCGAGCTCAACTTGAGTAGATTGGAAAGCTCCTAGAAGAGCTCCTAGGTGAGCTACTTGGTGAGATGTTCAGCGAGCTTCTAGGTGACTTGCTAGGCAAGCTTCCAAGTGAGCTACTTGGTGAGCTCCCAGGAAAGGTCCCTAGCAAGCTGCTCAATGAGTTCACAAGCAAGCTCAATTCAAACTACTCTGTGAGCTACTTGAGCTCCCAGGAAATTTGTTAGGTGAGCTCCCAGGTGAGCTGTTAGGTGAGCTTCTAGGTGACCTACTTGGCGAGATGCTCGAAGAACTCTGAGGTGAGATTCTAGATGAGCTCAAGGTGATTTGACAAGGTAAGCTCCTTAGCGATCTCAAGGTGAGCTTATAGGTGAGCTCCAATATGAGTTGGCAAGGCAATCTTTCAAGTGAGCTCTTGTGTGAGTTTACAAATGAGCCATTTGACGAGATCCCAGGTTATCTCAAGTCGAGCTACTTGGTGAGATTCTGGGTGAGATGTCAGGTGAGCTCCCAGGTGAGTTTCAAGGAAAGATCAAGTCGAGCTACTTGACGAGCTCCTGGGCAAGCTACTTTCCAACCTCCAAGCCAAGCTCCTAGGTGAGCTACTCAGTAAACTCCTAGGTGAGATCAAACGTGAGCATGTTGGTAATCTGTGAGGTGAGATTACATGAAAACTACCAGATGAGCTCAAGATGAGTTGGCAAGGTGAGCTCAAGGTGAGTTGGCAAGGTGAGATCAAAATGAGTTGGCAATAAAAGCTTTTAGGTGAGCTCCCAGGTGAGTTACTCGACGAGCTCGCGTGTGAGTTCAAATCGAGCTGATCGGTGAGCTCCTACAAGACCTCCCAGGTGAACTACTTGGAGAGTTGTTCGGTGAGCTCCCAGGTGAGCTGCTAGGTGAGATCCTAGGTGAGCTACTTTGTGTGCTCCTAGGTGAGGTCTCCAGTGAGCTACTTAGAAAGCTCATAAGTGATCTCAAGTCAACCTACTTAGTGAGTTACTCGATGAGTTCCTAGGTGAGCTATTAGGTGAGCTCCCAGGTGAGCTACTTGGATAGCTGCTCGATGAAATCTAAGGTGAGATACCAAAGGAGCTCAAGGTTAGTTGGCAAGGTGAGCTCCTCAGTGAGCTCAAGGTGAGCTGGCAAGGGGAGCTAATAGGTGAGATCCCATGTGAGATGGTAAGTCGAGATGTCAGGTGAGCTTCCATGTGAGTTTTCAGGTGAGCTACTTGACGAGCTCCTGGGTGAGCTCAAGTTGAGCTGGCTCAGCGAGATCCTATGTGAGCTCAAGGTGAGTTGGAAAGGTGAGCTATTAGGTGAGCTCCCAGGTGACTTTATGAGAAAGCTCAAGTTGATGTGCTTAATGAGCTCATGGGTGAGCTATTTTCTGAGCTTCTGGTTGAGCTCCTAGGTGAGTTGCTTAGTGAGCTCCCAAGAGAGCTCAAAGATAAGCTTGTCAGTAATCTCTAAGGTGAGCTTATATGTTAGCTACTAGATGAGAAAAAGGAGAGTTGGCAAGCTGAGCATTAGGCGAGTTGGTAAGGTGAGCTCAAGGTGAGTTGGAAAGGTAAGCTCAAGCTGATTTACAAGGTGAGTTGCAAAGCAAGCTCCCATGTGAGTTCCTAGGTGAGTTACTTAATGAGCTCCCAGGTGAGCTCAACTCGAGCCAATCGGTGAGCTACTTGGTGAGCTCACAAGTGAGCTCAAGTCAACCTACTCAATGACCTCCTCAGTGAGCTCCCAGGCACATTATTAGGTGAGCTACCTGGCAAGCTACATGACAAACTCTGAGGTGAACTACCAGACAAGCTCAAGGTGAGTTGGCAAGGTGAGCTCCTTAGTGAGCTCAAAGTGAGCTGGAAAGGTAAGTTGATAGGTGAGATCCCATGTGAGTTATCAAGGTGAGCTATCAAGTGAGCTCCCATGTGAGTTTTCAGGTGAGCTACTTGACAAGCTCCCAGGAGAGCTCAAGCTGAGCTACTCAGCGAGCTCCTGGTTGAGCTCAATGTGAGCTGGCAAGCCGAGTTACAAGGTAAGCTCCCAGGTGAGTTTTAGGGAAAGCTCAAGTCGAGCTACTCGACAAACTCTTGGGTGAGCTACTTGCCAAAATCCCAGCCAAGCTCCTAGGTGAGCTTCTTAGTGAGCTCCCAGGAGAGCTCAAATGTAAGCTTATTGCTAATCTATGAGGTGTGGTTACATGCGAGCTACCAGATGAACTCAAGGTAAGTTGGTAAGGTGAGTTCAATATAAGTTGGCAAGGTGAGCTGTTAGGAGAGCTCCTAGGTGAGTTCTTAATTGAGTTACTCGATGAGCTCCTGAGCAAGCTCCAACTCAAGATTATAAGTGAGCTCTAAGGTGAACTACTTTGGTGAGATATTTAGTGAGCTGCTAGGTGAGCTCCAAAGTGAGCTACTTGGTGACCTCCTAGGTGAGGCCCCCGGTGAGCTGCTCGGAAAGCTCAAGTCAACCTACTCAGTGAGCTAATCAGTGAACTGTTAGGGGACCTCCTAGGTGAGATACTTAGTGAGATCCTCAATGAACTCCATGGCAAGCTACCAGATGAGCTTAAGGTGAGTTAGCAAGGTGATCTATTCAGCAAGCTCAAGGTGAGATGGTAAGGTGAGTTGATAGGAAAGCTCCCATGTGATTTGGTAAGGTGAGCTGTCATGCGATCTCCCATGAAAGTTTATGGGTGAGCTGCTTCACAAGCTCTCAGGTGAACTCAAGTTGAGTTACTCGGCAAGCTCCTGGGTGAGCTCAAGGTGAGCTAGAAAGGTGAGTTATTATCCAAGCTCCCAGGTGAGTTTCTGGGCAAGCTCAAGTCAAACTACTCGATGAGCTCCAAGGCGAGCTACTTGTCGAGCTCCCAATTGAGCTCATAGGTGAGCAACTTGGTGAGCTCCCAAGCGAACTCAAAGGTGGTCTTGTTGGTAATCTTTGAGTTTAGATTAGATGTGAGCTACCATATGAGCTCAAGGTGAGTTGGTAAGGCAAGCTCAAGGAAATTTGGCAAGGTGAGCTCAAGGTGACTTGGCAAGGTGAAATCAACTCAAGCTGATTGGTAAGATCCCAAAATATCTCCTAGGTGAGCTACTTAGCGAGGTATTTGGTGAGATCCTAGGTGAGATGCTAGGAGAGATCCCAAATGAGGTACTTGGTGAGCTCCTAGGTGAGGTCCCCAGTGACCTACTTGACAAGCTCATAAGTGAGCTCAAGTCAACCTACTCAGTGAGATTTTCGGTGAGCTCCAAGGTGAGCTATTAGGTGGGATTCTAGTCAAGCTACTTGGTGAGCTGCTTGAAAAAATCTTAATCAAGCTACCATATGATGTCAAGGTGAGTTATCAAGGTGAGCTCCTCAGCAAGATCAAGGTGAGCTGATAGGTGAGCTCCCATGCAAGTTTTTGGGTGAGTTGTTAGGTGAGCTCCCATGCATGTTTTTGGGTGAGATGTTTGAGGAGCTCCTAGGTGAGCTGGTAAGGTGATCTATCAGGTGAGCTCACAGGTGAGTTCTTGGGTAAGCTCAAGTCTACCTACTCAACGAGCTCCTGGGTGAGCTTCTTACCAAGCTAATAGCTGAGGTCCTAGGTGAGCTACTCAGTGAGTTCCTAGGTGAGCTCAAAGGTGATCTTGTCAACAATCTCTAAGGTGAGCTTACATGCAAGCTACAAGAAGAGCTCAAGGTGAGTTGGTAAGGTGAGCTCAAGGTGAGTTGGTGAGATGAGCTGTCAGGTGAGCTCCCAAGTGAGTTCCCAAGTGAGTTACTTGACAATCCCAGGTGAGCTCAACTGAAGCTGATCGAAGAGCTCCTAGAAGAGCTCCCAGGTGAGTTAATTTGTGAGCTATTCACCAAACTACTAGGTGAGCTTCCAAGAGAGCTACTTTGTGAGCTCCCAGGTGAGGTCCCTAGTGAGCTACTCGGTGAGCTCACAAGCGAGCTTAAGTCAACCTACTCAATGAGCTACTCAACAAAATCTGAGGCTTGCTACAAGATAGGTTTAAGGCCAGTTGGTAAGATGAGCTCCTTAGTGATCTCAAGGCAAGTTGATAGGCAAGCTCCCAAGAGAGTTGGAAAAGTGAGCTGTTAGGAAAGCTCCCATAATATTTTTTATATGATCTACTTGACGATCTCCTAGGTGAGCTTAAGTCAAGCTACTCAGCAAGCTTCTGGGTGAGCTAAAGATGAGCTGGTAAGATGATCTCCCAGGTGATTTTATAGGCAAGGTCAAGTTGAGCTGCTAGACAAGCTACTTGTCGAGCTCCCAACTGATCTCGGAGGTGAGATTCTCAATGAGCTCTTAGGCAAGGTTAAAGGTGATCTTATCAGAAATCTCTTAGGTGAGATTACATGCGAGCTACCAGACGAGATCAAGGTGAGTTAGCAAGGTGAGCTCAAGGTAAGTTGGTAGGGTGAGATTAAGGTGAGTTAGCAAGGTGAGCTATTAGGTGAGCTCCCAAGTGAGTTCCCAGGTGAGTTACTTGATGAGCTCCCTGGTGAGCTCAACTTGAGATGATTGAAGAGCTCCCAAAAGAGCTCCTACGTGAGCTAATTTTTGAGCTATTCGGTGAGCTCCCAAGAAAGTTGCTAGGTGAGCTCTCGGGCGAGGTCCCATGTGAGCTTCTTGGTGAGGTCACAAGAAAACTCAAGTCAAACTACTTATCAAGCTACTCAGTGACCTCCCAAGAAAGCTGTTAGGTGAGATCCTAGGTGAGATACTTGGTGAGCTACTTGATGAACTCCAAGGTGAGCTATAAGATGAGCTCAAGGTCAGTTGGCAAGGTGAGCTTAAGGTGAGATGGTAAGGTGAGCTGATAGGTGAGCTCCCATGTGAGTTCTTAAGGAAAGCTATCAGGTGAGCTCCCATGTGATTTTTTAGGTGAGCTACTTGATGAGCTCCCGGGTGGGCTCAAGTTGAGTTTCTCGATGAGCTCCTGGGTGAGCTCAAGGTGAGATGGTAAGACGATCTCTCAGGTGAGTTTTTGAGAAAGCTCAAGCCAAGCTACTCGATGAGATCCTGGGTGATCTACTTGATGAGCTCCCAACCGAGCTCTTAGGTGAGCTACTCGATGAGCTCACAAGTGATCTCAAAGGTGAGTTAGTTAGTAATCTCTGAGGTGAGCTTATATGTGAGCTACTAGATGGGCTCAAGGCAATCTAGTAAGGTGAGTTCACAGGTTAGTTCGGAAGGTGAGGTCCTTAGTGAGCTTAAGGTGAGCTGAAAAGGTGATTTGATAGGTGAACTGCCATGTGAGTTGGTAAGGCAAGCTCCTATGTGAGTTTTCGGGTGAGCTACTTGATAAGATCCCAGGTAATCTCAATTCAAGCTAGCTCAGTGAGCTCAAAGGTGAGCTTGTCAGTAATCTCTAAGGTGAGCTTACATGCGAGCTACCAGATGAGAACAAGGTAAGTTTGCAAGACAAGCTCAAGGCAAGTTGGCAAGGGTGAGCTCAAGGTGAGTTGAAAAGGTGAGTTGTTAGGCAAGCTCCCAGGTGAGTTACTTGATGAGCTCCTGGGTGAGCTCAACTCGAGTGAATAAGTGATCTCCTAGAAGAGCTCCTAGGTGAGCTACTTAGCAAGCCATTTGGTGAGATCCTAGGTGAGCTACTAGGTGAGTTCAGAAATCAAGGTACTTGGCAAGCTCCTAGTTGAGGTCCCTGGTGAGCTACTCGGAAAGCTCACAAGTAAACTCAAGTGAACCTACTCGAAGAGATCCTCGGTGAGCTATTAGGGGAGCTCCTAAGCAAGCTGCTAGGTGAGTGCCGAAGCAAGCTACTTTATGAGCTCCCAGGTGAGGTCCTCGGAAAGCTACTCAGTGTGCTCATAAGTGAGCTCAAGTCAACCTACTCGACGAGCTGCTCGGTGAGCTCCTAGGTGAGCTCCCAGGTCAGCTACTTGGCGAGCTACATGA
Organism: Taxus chinensis; assembly: GCA_019776745.2. Taxonomy (NCBI): domain Eukaryota; kingdom Viridiplantae; phylum Streptophyta; class Pinopsida; order Cupressales; family Taxaceae; genus Taxus; species Taxus chinensis. Next base: position 901,713,082 of record CM034151.1, on the reverse strand, counting down.
TGAACTCCGAGGAAAACTACCAGATGAGCTCAAGGTGAGTTAGTAAGGAGAGCTCCTAAGAAAGCTTAAGGTGAGCTAGCAAGGTAAGTTGATAGGTGAGAACCAGTGCAAGTTGGCAAGGTGAACTGTCAGGAGAGTTACCATGTGATTTTTCTTATGAGTTACTTGATGAGCTCTCAAATGAGCTCAATTCCAGCTTCTCAGTGAGCTCCTGGGTAAGGTCAAGGCATGCTGGCAAGGTGAGCTGTCAGGTGAGCTCCCAGGTGAGCTTGTTGGTAATCTCTGAGGTGAGCTTACATGTGATCTACCAGATGAGCTCAAGGAAAGTTGGTAAGGTGAGCTCAAGGTGAGTTGGCAAGGTGACCTCCCAGGTGTGTTAATCAATGAGCTCCTAAGTGAGCTCAACTTGAGATGATTGGTGAGCTCCTAGAAGAGATCCCAGGAAAGCTACTTAGCAAGCCAGTTGGTGAGCTCCCAGGTGAGCTTCTAGGTGAGTTCAGAATCAAGCTACTTGGTGAACTCATAGTTGAGGTACCTAGTGAGCTACTTGGAAATTTCACAAGTAAGATCAAGTAAACCTACTTGAAGATCTACTCGGTGAGCTATTAGGGGAGCTCCCATGTAAGCTGCTAGGTGATCTCCCAAGTGAGTTACTTTGTAAGCTTCCAGGTGAGGTCCATGGTGAGCTGCTCAATGAGCTCACAAGAAAGCTCAAGTCAACCTACTTGAAGAGCTACTTGGTGAGCTCCCAAGTGATTTCTTAGGTGAGATCCCATATGAGCTACTTAGTGAGCTACATGATGAACTCCAAGGCAAACTACCAGACGATCTCACGGTGAGTTGGCAAGGTGAGCTCCTAGGTAAGCTCAAGGTGAGCTAGCAAGGTAAGCTGATAGGTGAGCACCTATGTGAGTTGGCAAGGTGAGCTGTCAGGTGAGCTCCCATGTAAGTTTTCTTGTAAGATACTTGATGAGCTCCCAGGTGAGTTCAATTCAAGCTGCTCAGGGAGCTCCTGGGTAAGCTCAAGGCATGCTGGCAAGGTGATATGCTAGGTGAGCTCCGAAGTGAGCTCAAAGGTGAGCTTGGAAATAATCCCTAAGGTGAGATAGCATGCGAGATACTAGATAATCTCAAGAAAATTTGGTAAGGCGAGCACAAGGTGAGTTGGCAAGGTGATTGGTTAGGTGACCTCCTAGGTGAGTTACTCAATGAGCTCTCGAGGGAGATCAACTTGAGCTCATCGACAAGCTCCCAGTTGAGCTACTTGGTAAGCTATTTGGTGAGCTCCCAGGTGAGTTACTAGGTGAGTTCAGAATCGAGGTACTTGGCAAGCTCCTTATTGAGGTCCCTGGCAAGCTACTCAGTAAACTCACAAGTAAGCTCAAGTCAACCTACTCAGTGATCTCCCAGGTGAGCTGTTAGGGGAGATCCTAGGCAAGTTACTAGGTGAGATCCCAAGTGAGCTACTTTGTGAGCTTCTAGGTGAGGTCCCTGGAAAGCTGCTCACTGAGCTCATAAGTGAGCTCAAGTTAACCTACTTGACGAGCTGTTCGGTGAGTTCCCAGGTGAGCTACTTGGTGAGATACATGATGAAATCCGAGGTAAACTACCAGATGAGCTCAAGGCAAGTTAGTAAGGTGAGCTCCTAGGAAAGCTCAAGGTGAGCTAGTAAGGCAAGCTAATAGAAGAGCACCCATGTGAGTTGGAAAGGTGAGCTCCCATGTGAGTTTTCTTTCAAGCTACTTAACAAGCTCCCAGGTGAGCTCAATTCAAGCTACTCAGTGAGCTCCTAGGCAAGCTCAAGGTAAGCTAGCAAGGTGAGCTATCAGGTGAGCTCCCAGGTGAGCTCAAAGGTGAGCTTGTCGGTAATCTTTGAGGTGAGCTTACATGTGAGCTACTAGATGAGCTCAAGGAAAGTTGGTAAGGTGAGCTCAAGGTGAGTTGGTAAGGTGAGTGGTTAGGTGACCTCCCAGATGACTTACTCAATGATCTCCCGAGTGAGCTCAACTCAAGCTGATCGGTGAGCTCCCAGAAGAGCTCCTAGGTGAGCTACTTGGTGAGTTGTTCAGCGAGCTCCCAAGTGAGCTGCTAGGAGAGCTCCCAAGCAAGCTACTTGGTGACCTCCTAGGTGAGGTCCTTGGTGAGCTACTCAGTGAGCTCAAGTCAACCTACTTAGCCATCTACTCAGTGAGCTCTGACGCAAGCTATTAGGTGAGTTGTTAGGAAATCTCCCAGGTGAGCTACTTGGTGAGCTTCCTAACAAACTCTGAGGTGAGCTACCAGATGAGCTTAAGGTGGGTTGGCAAGGTGAGCTCCTCAGCAAGCTGGAAAGGTTAGCCGATAGGCAAGATCTCATACAAGTTAGCAAGGTGAGTTGTAAGGTGAGATCCCATGTGAGTTTTTGGGTGAGTTGGTTGACGAGCTCCTGGGTGAGCTCAAGTTGAGATGCTCGGTGATCTCCTGGGTAAGCTCAAGGTGAGATGTTAGGTGATCTCCCATGTGAGCTTCCAGGTAAGCTCAAGTTGAGTTTCTTGACAAGCTCCTAGGTGAGTTGCTTACTGAGCTCCTAGGTGAGCTCGAAGCTAAGCTTGTCGATAATATTTGAGGTGAGCTTACATGTGAGCTACCATATGAGCTCAAGGTGAGTTTACAAGGCAAGATTAAGGTGATTTATGAAGGTGAACTTAAGGAGAGTTGGCAAGATGATCTATAATGTGAGCCCCCATGTGAGTTGCTAAGTGAATTACTCGATGAACTCCCAGGTGAACTCAACACAAGCTGATCATAAAGATCCTAGAAGATCTCCCAGGTGAGTTACTTGGTGAGATGTTCATTGAGATCCTAGGTGAGCTCTTAAGTGTGCTCCCAAGCGAGGTCCCCCATAAGCTACTCGGTGATCTCTCATGCGAGTTTCTGGGTGAGCTGTCAGGTGAGCTCCCGTATGAGTTTTTAGGCAAGCTACTTGACAAGCTCCCAGGTGAGCTCAAGTCAAACTACTTGGAAAGCTTGTGGGTGAGATCAAGGTGAGCTGGCAAGGAGAGCTATCAGGTGATCTCCTATGTGATTTTCTAGGAAAGATCAAGTCGAGCTGCTCGATGAGATCCTAGGTGAGCTACTTTTCGAGCTCCTAACTGAGCTCTTAGGTGAGCTACTCGGTGAACTCCCAGGTGAGCTCAAAGGTGATCTTGTTAGCAATCTTTGAGGTGAGCTTACATGTGAGCTACCAGATGAGCTCAAGGTGAGTTGGCAAGGTGAACTTAAGGCGAGCTGACAATATGAGCTATCAGGTGAGCTCCCAGGTGAATTCCCAGGTGAGTTAGTTGATGATCTCCTAAGAGATCTCAACTCAAGTTGATCGATGAGCTCCGAGAAGAGTGCCTAGGTGAGCTACTTAATGAGTTATTTGGCAAGCTCCTAGGTGAGTTGCTAGGTGAGCTCCCAAGTGAGGTACTTGGCAAGCTCCCATGCGAGGTACCCAACGAGCTACTCAGCGAGCTCACAAGCAAGCTCAAATCAACCTATTTAGTGAGCTACTTGGTGAGATCCCAGGTGACCTGTTAGGTGAGCTACAAGGTGAGATACTTGATGAAATCTGAGGTGAGATACTAAATGAGTTTAGGGCAAGTTGGCAAGGTGAGGTCCTCTATGAGCTCAAGGCAAGTTGATAGTCAAGCTCCCATAAGATTTTTCAAAGCAAGTTTTCAGGAACACTCCCATGTAAGTTTTCAAGTGAGTTTCTTGATGAGATCCCAGATGATCTCAAGTCAAGTTGATCGGTAAGCTCCTGGGGGAGCTCAAGGTGAGTTGGAAAGGTGAGCTCCTAGGTGAGTTTCTATGAAAGCTCAAGTTGAGCTACTCGACAAGATCCTGGGTGAGCTACTTGTGAGCTCCCATGTAAGTTTTTAGGTGGGCTCCTAGGTGAGTATCTGGGCAATCTCAAGTCAAGCTACTCGACGAGGTCCTAGGTGAGCTTGTTGGAAATCTTTGAGGTGAGCTTACATGTGAGCTACCAGATGAGTTCGAGGTCAGTTGGAAAGGTGAGCTCAAGGTGAGTTGGTAAGATGAGTTGTCAAGTGAGCTCCTAGGCAAGCTTTCAGGTGAGTTACTCAATGATCTCCCAGGAGAGCTTTAACTCAAGCTAATTGGTGAGCTCCCAGGTGAGATACTTGGTGAGATATTCATTGAGCTCTCGTGTGAGATGCTAGACTAGCTCCTAAGTGAGATACTTGGTGAGCTCCTAGGAAAGGTCCTCGATGAGCTCATAAGTGAGCTCAAGTCAGCCTACATGGTGAGCTACTCGATGAACTCTTAGGTGAGCTACCAGATGAGCTTAAGGTGAGTTGGCAAGGTGAGCTCCTTAGTGAACTTAGGGCAAGATAATAGGTGAGCTCCCATGAGAGTTGGAAAAGCGAGCTGTCAGGTGAGCTCCCATAGAAGGTTTTGGGTGAGCTACTTGATGAGCTCCTAGGAAAACTCAAGTTAAGCTATTGGGCAAGCTCAAGGTGAGCTGACAAGGTGAGTTCCCAAGTAATTTTTCAGGTAGGCTCAAGTTGAGATGCTCAATGAGATTCTGGACAAGCTACTTACTGAGGTCCTAGTCAAGCTCGTAGGTGAGCTATTCAGTGAGCTCCCAGGTGAGCTTGTCGGTAATCTCTGAGGTGAGCTTACATACGAGCTATCAGATGAGCTCAAGGTGACTTGGCAAGGTGAGCTAAAGGTGAGTTGGCAATGCAAGATCAAGGTGAGGTTACAAGGTGAGCTATTAGGTGATCTCCCAGGATAGTTCCTAGGTGAGTTACTCGAGGAGCTCCCAAGTGACTTCAACTCGAGCTGATCAGAGAGCTCCTAGAAGAGATCCCAAGTGAGCTACTTGGTGATCTATTCAGCAAGATCTAAGGAAAGCTGCTAGGTGAGCTCCTAGATAAGGTCCCCTGTGAGCTACTCAACAAGATCACAAGTAAAATCAAGTTAGCCTACTCAGTGACCTACTTGGTGAGCTCCCAGGTGAGCTGTTAGGTGAGTTCCCAGGTGACCTACTTAGTGAGCTACTAGATGAAATTTTAGGTGAGCAAAAAGATGAACTCAAGGTGATTTGGCAAGGTGAGCTCCATGTGAATTGGCAGGGTGAGCTGTCAGGTGAGCTCCCATGTAAGTTTTCAGGTGAGTTGTTTGACAAGATCCTAGGTAAGCTCAAGTCGAGCTACTCAGTGAGATCCTACGTGAGCTCAAGGTGATATGGCAAGGTGAGCTGTTAGATGAGCTCCCATGTGAGTTTTCAGGTAAGCTCAAGTCAAGCTTCTTGACGAGCTCCTAGGTAAGCTACTTGACAAGCTCTAAGCTGAGCTCCTAGGTGAGCTACTTGGTGAGCTCCCAGGTGAGATCAAAGGTAAGCTTGTTAGCAATCTCTGAAGTGAGCTTACATGCGAGCTCAAGCAAAGTTGGCAAGGTGAGTTGTCAGGCGAGATCCTAGGAAAGTTCCTAGGTAAGTTACTCGACGAGCTCCTGGATGAGCTCAACTAAAGCTGATCAGTGAGATCCTAGAAGATCTCCTAGCTGAGCTACTTGTCAAACTATTTTGTGAGCTCCCAGGTGAGATACTAGGTGATCTCCTAGGTGAGATATTTGGCAAGCTACTAGGTTAGGGCTCCGGTGAGCTACTCAGTGAGATCACAAGCAAGCTCAAGTCAATCTACTCAATGAGCTACTCGGTGAGCTCCTAGGTGAGTTGTCAGGGGAGCTCTCAGGTGAGCTACTTTTTGAGCTACTCGATGAACTCTAAGGTGAGCTACTAGACGAGGTCAAGGTTATTTGGCAAGGTGAGCTCCTGAGTGAGCTCAAGGAGTGCTGGCAAGGTGAGCTGATAAGTAATCTCTAATGTAAGTTAGTAAAGTGAACTCCCATGTGATTTTTTTGGTGAGCTACTTGACGAGATCCCATGTGAGCTCAAGTTGAGCTACTTGGCAAGCTCCTAGATGAGCTTAAGGTGATCTAGCAAGGTGAGCTATCAGGTGAGCTCCCAGGTGATTTTTCGTGCAAGCTGAAGTTGAGCTACTCAATGAGCTCTTGAGTGAGGTACTTATTGAGCTCCCAGCTGAGCTCTTAGTTGAGATTGTTAGTGAGCTCCCAGGTGAGCTCAAAGGAAAGCTTGTTGGTAATCTCTAAGGTGAGCTTACATTCGAGCTACCAGATGAGCACAAGGTGAGTTGGCAAGGTGAGATCTAGGTAAGTTGGCAAGGCGAGCTCAAGGCGAGTCAGAAAGGTGAGCTCCCAAGTGAGTTACTCGATGAGATTTCAGGTGACTTCAACTCAAGTTGATTCATGAGCTCCCAGAAGTGATATCAGGTGAGCTACTTCACGAGTTATTCAATGAGCTCCCATGTGAACTACTAGGTGAGCTTAGAATCAAGCTACTTGGCAAGCTCCCAATTGAGGTCTGTGATAAGCTACTCGATAAGCTCATAAGAAATCTCAAGGAAACCTACTCAGAGAGCTACTCGGTGACCTCCCAGGTTAGATGTTAGGAGAGCTCCCAAGTGAGCTACTTGGTGAGTTCTTTGGTAAGCTGCTAGTTGAGCTCCCAAGTGAGCTACTTTGTGAGCTCCTAGGTGAGGTCCACGGTGAGCTACTCAGTGAGCTCAAGTTAAAATACTCGACAAGCTACTCGGTGAGCTCCCAAGTGAGCTGTTATGTGATCTACATGATGAACTCTAAGGAAAACTACTAGACAAGCTAAAGGTAAGTTGGAAAGGTGAGCTCCTCAGTAAGCTCAAGGTGAGTTGGTAAGGTAAGCTGATAGATGAGCACCCATGCGAGTTGGCAAGGTGAGCTGTTAGGTTAGCTCCCATGCAAGTTTTCTAGTGAGCTGTTTGATGAGATCCTAGGTGACCTCAAGTCAAGTTACTTAGAGATCTCCTAGGTGAGCTCAAGGTGAGCTACTCGAAAAACTCCTGGGTGAGCTACTTGCGAAGCTCTCAGCTGAGATCCTAGGTGATTTTCTTGGTGAGCTGTCATGTGAGCTCAAAGGTAATCTTGTCGGTAATCTCTTAGGTGAGCTTAAATGTTAGCTACCAGGTGATCTTACATGTGATTTGGCAAGGTGACCTATTAGGTAACCTCCCATGTGAGTTACTAAATGATCTCTTGAGTGAGCTCAACTTGAGCTGATCGGTGAACTCTCAAAAGAGCTCCCAGGTGAACTACTTGGTGACCTTTCAGCGAGCTCCTAGGTGACCTACTAGAAGATCTCCTTAGTAAGATACTTGGTGACCGCCTAGGTGAGGTCCCCAGTTAGCTACTCGGTGAGCTCAAGTTAACCTACTCGGTGAGATACTTAGTGAGATATGATGCAAGCTGTTAGGTGAGCTCCCAGGTAAGCTACTTGGTGAGCTCCTCGACAAACTCTGAGGTGAGCTACCAGATGAGCTCAAGGTGAGTTGGTAAGGTGAGATCCTCAGTGAGCTCAAGGTGAGCTGACAAGGTGATCTGATAGATGAGCTCCCATGTGAGTTTGTGTTGGTATCTATATTTAATATCCTTCACAAGTTGAACATCATCATGAACTTGAACAAGAAACTCAAGGATAGGTAGATGTTTTTTATGTCATTTGTAGTAAGGGAAGAACACCTATCTACTTGTTTACATTCAATATTTTAGGGAGTGGATAACACCTTTAAGAGGTTTTTGATTTAACCCTCACTATTTTTTGTTGTGCCTATCAACCAAGGCAAGAGAACCTATACTGCAGCCACTATATGGTAAGGAGATGGAGATATCCTTATGTTTTGCATATGATATGGAAGAGGCTTTGTGAAAACATGATCAAGTAACAATTATCCAAACTCAAAGGAGTTATCACTACTAAATGATGGAAATGTTCTCAAAACAAAGCTAGAGCTGTTAAAGACATGATAAAACCCTTATCAACTTTGTGCATTTTTAGCGAATGGATTGAATTCTTTTGTGCACACACAATGCAAATGTAGGGGTATTGTAGGTAGGATGAGTTAGTCTAAATTTAAATTCTCATGAGATATCTTGGGAAAAGATTACCTAGAAATCATCACCTTCTTTGGGAAGTTTAACAAATGAATTACAACACCTAAACAATAGAGATGTTTCAATGAATTTAAAGTGCTCTTTCAACCAAGATGTGTGCACACATGGATGCTGAAATCTACACTATTCCATACAAAATTTGATAACCTTCCACAAAGGCTTGAAGTAAAATATCAATGAAGCATTTAGAAACCCTTGTTAGATCATGACTTAAGGTACACCCAAAGGTTTACAAATACCCTCAATTTATAAGGAAGGTAAGATGAATTTAAATGTATTTATCTTCACTCAAATGAATGCTCTTCTGAATGGAAGATTGAAGATGCCTTCAAACCCTCTATAAGAAATGAGACCATGTATGACCAATAAATATCCCAAACACAAGATTTCAACATGAGCATGAAACAAAAATTGAAAACATACTGAAATACAAGTGTATGCAAGCTTTGCCAAGAGATAAAACCCATTAATCCAAGAATTTGATCAAATATATCAGCAAGGGAATGTTATTTAGAATATCTCAAAGCTTTTTTATGGCTTTACAACTGAAACAAACTCAACATGATAAAAATTTGATATAAATAAAAATAAAAAATGGCTCTCAGGTAGTTTCTCCAAAAGGAAATGGACTTATTCTAGTTTTTCTTGTGAAAATTCTTCTCTCTTTTTGCAAAACTCTCAATAGATTTTACAAAATGCCTCTAAATTACATAATATACCCTTTTCCAGCTTGGATCCTTGCATCTTAAGAAAATAATATGCCAAAGGGGTCAAATTTCTTTCAAAACCCTATCCATTTGATGAAAAATGATATAAAACTATAAAACATCTCACAAAATGCCAGAGATGCACAAATATTTTAAAATATTGCATGGATTTGGATCCTTATCCATCCTAGGGTCACGTTTTTCTCATTCCATCATGCCAACATGTATTTCTAATCATTTTCCACCTTTTTCCCTCATCATTTTTAACTATGTAAAATTTCATTTTCACCGTTCATGTTTTTTCATGGGTCTAGGGAAAAATTCCATCAAAAAACATCATAATCCATCAAATTAGTTCCCAAAAATGGTGCCATTGTTCTCAGAAGGCTGAGAGGACTCAAAATCATATAAGGTTTGATGAATTTTGATGAATAAATTTGATTTCTAGGTTTCTTGGAATTCCCATGGCGCCCATAAACAAAACTGCGAAGTTGACGTTGATTTAAAATCAACTTTAAATTTCCACCCTCCACGTGTCTTGATGAGATTCGACATGTAGGCTCAAAAATATCTTCTTTGACTTTTGGATAAGGTGGACATGTGTCCAAATATCATTCGACTGGGTGTCTAACCTTAAAAATGCATTTTGAACCTTTTCAAACCTTGGGAAAATTTTGAAAATGTTCCCCGCATGCCTCCCGGACACACCACGTGCCCCTAGGTGGACCCTAACAAGATCCATGGGCCAAAATAACAAGTTTTTCTCCTTTTTGAGAAAAGGAAAATTTCCTCAAAAATATCTGCGGGCCCGAACACCCGCTGCTCCTCTGCCACATGTCATTGTCCCATTGGATATGGGGGACACATTCACTGCAGAGCCAACCCCTCATTTTTTCCTTCATTCCTCTATGAGCACAAAATCATCCCACGGGCCCGAGCTTCCATTTTTAACTTTTGAACAGTACCATGTGTCTCCCCCTGATTGGCTACGGGGAGACACCTCCAAATTTTATGTGGGTTCATTTTTCACCTTGAGTTTTTTTGTCAAAGTTGAAGGAAAACTTTTTACAGTGACCTTTCTGCCGTACTCCAAATCTCCGTCAAATTTCCGAGACACATGTCACATTGTTCATTGGTGCGTGGGACTTCAGCCCCAACAAATTCTTCCTTTGACACCTTTAAAGTTAAAAAACATTTAAATTTTCCCAAGTATTTTTCCATCCTCCTAACTTTCCTAGACACGTGTCCACTTCCTATTGGATGCGGGGCCTCCAAGTTGAATCTTTTCCATGACATTTTGAGCGAAAAATTTGAAAAAACATTCAACTCCACCGCATCCCGCTTGATCTTCTTGTGCCACGTGTCACCTTCCCATTAGGCGCGAGCCCTCAAATCAAAAATTAGCATTGAGAATTTTTCAAAAATTGAAGAAAAATTCTAAGTGACCCCCGTCACCTGCCAGTCCATAAACCAATCAAATTGTGCCATGTAGGCACATCACTATAGCATTGCGGGGCCAAATAAAAAAAAATTCTTTCACCAAAATTTTAAAAAAGTGACAAGTTATAACATTTTTTTGACCATTCCCGGCCAATAGGAGCCTGCCACATTAGCATAAAGGTTACAACGATAAATTTGATGGCCCGAGAGCCCGTCAAAATGTGAAAAATATAGAGGCTGCCCCCAAAAATTGAATTTTTTCACAAGGAAGGTAGTTTTTTGGTTTTGAATCCAATGAAACATGATTTAACAATGATTTAGGCCTAGGGACTAGGATTTTAGCAACAAATAACTTGGATTCCATCCATTTCGATTTTTTACACAATTTGGTAATGGAAAAAATGGCACAACCCGTATAAATGAAAAAATTGGGGTAGAACAAGGGGAAACTTGGATTTTGTTTTAATTTAGGGAAAAATGAGGGAACTTTCAATGCATTCAAATGGGAAACATGAATTTCAGGCCACCAGATAGAACAAATGAATGTTTTGGAGAAAAAAAGGAACATGGAAATTTAGGAAAAAAATGAGTAAACCTAGAAATTACACCAACAGTTAGCAAGGTGAGTTATAAGGTGAGCTCCCATGAGAGTTTTCAGGTGAGCTACTTGATGAGCTCCCGGGTGAACTCAATTTGAGCTACTCAGCAAGCTCATGGGTGAGCTCAAGATGATCTAGCAAGGTGAGATTCTAGGTGAGCCCCCAGGTGAGTTTCTAGGAAAGCTCAAGTTGAGATACTCAACGAGCTCCTAGGTGAGCTGCTTACCAAGCTCCCAGGTGAGCTACTCGGTGAGCTCCCAGGTGAGCTTAATGGTAATCTCTAAGGTGATATTACATCCAAGCTACCATATGAGCTCAAGGTGAGTTGGTAAGGTGAGCTATAATGTGAGCTCCCAGGTGAGTTCACATCAGAGCTCACCTGACCAACTCAACTTGAGGTCACCTGGGAGCTCATCAAATAACTCACTTGAAAAATTACATGGGAGCTCACATGATAGCTCACCTTGCCAAGTCCCATGGGATCTCACCTATCAGCTCAACTTGCTAGCTCACCTTGAGCTCACTAAAGAGATAACCTTACGAACTCACCTTGAGCTCGTCTAGTAGCTCACCTCAGAGTTCATCAAGTACCTCACCAAGTAGATCACCTGAGAGCTCACCTAACAACTAACTGAGGACCTCACCTGGGATCTCTCAAATTAGATCACTTAAGAGCTCACCTAGCATCTTACTTGGAAGCTCACCAAACAGCTTAGAAAGTAGCTCACCTAGGAGCTCTTTTGGGAGCTGACTAACTAGCTTGAGTTGAGCTCACCCGAGAGCTCATCGAGTAACTCACTTGGGAACTCACCTGGGAGCTTTCCTGACAGCTCACCTTGCTAACTCACCTTGAGCTCACCTTTTCAAATCACCTTGAGATCATCTAGTAGATCTCATGTAAGCTCACCTCAGAGATTACCGACAAGCTCACCTTTGATCTCACCTAGCAGCTCACCTAGAAGCTCACCTAGGAGTTGGGCTAGGACCTTGGTAAGCAGCTCACCCAGGAGCTCATCGAGCATCTCGACTTGAGCTTTCCCAAAAACTCACCTAGGAGCTCACCTGACAACTCACCTTTCCATCTCACCTTGAGTTCACTTAGGAGATTGCCGAGCAGCTTGACTTGAGCTCATTCGGGAGCTTGTCAAGCAGCTTGCCTGAAAACTAGCATGGGAGCTCCCCTGATAACTCACCTTGCCAGCTTCCATGGGATCTCACCTATAAGCTTGCCTTGCCAGCTTACTGAGGAGTTCACCTTGCCAACTCACATTAAGCTCATCTGGTAGCTCAGTTCAAATTTTGTCGAGTAACTCACCAAGTAGCTCACTTCGGAACTCACCTAATAACTCACCTGGGAGCTCACCTAATAGCTCACTAAGTAGCTCGCCGAGTAGGTTGAATTGAGGTCATTTGTGAGCTCACCAATTAGCTCACTGAAGTCCTCGCCTGGGAGCTCACCAAGTAACTCGCATGGGAGCTCCCATAGCAGCTCACCTTCAAGATCACCAAACAAATCACCAAGTAGCTCCCCTAGGAACTCTTCTGGGAGCTCACCAATCAGCTCGAGTTGAGCTCACCTAGGAGCTCGTTGAGTAACTCTCCTTAGAAATCACCTGGGAGCTCCCCTGATATCTCACCTTGCCAACTCACCTTGAGCTCACCTTACCATCTCACCTTACTAACTCACCTTGCTAACTCACCTTGAGCTCATTTGGTAGCTCGCATGTAAGCTCACCTCAGATATTGATGACAAGCTCACCTTTGAGCTTGCCTGGGAACTCAGTAAGTAGCTCACCTAGGAGCTCAGCTGTAGCTTGAGAAGTAGCTCACCCAGGAGCTCATCGAGCAGCTCGACTTGAGTTTTCCCAAAAACTCACCTACAATCTTTCCTGACAGGTAACCTTGCCAACTTGATTTAAGCTCACCCAGGAGCTTGCTAAGAAGCTTGACTTGAGTTCACCTAGGAGCTTGTCAAGTAACTCACTTGAACACTCATTAGAGCTCACCTATCAGCTCATCTTGACCTCTCTAAGGAGCTCACCTTACCAACTTACCTTGAGCTAATCTGGTAGCTTACCTTGGAGTTTGTCGAGTAGCTGGGTAAGTAGCTCACCTGAGAGCTCACCTAATAATTCACCTTGGATCCTGGCTAACATCTCACCTAGGAGCTCATCGAGTAGGTTGACTTGAGCTCACTTATGAGCTAACTTGTAAGCTCATCGGGACCTTACCTAGAAGCTCACCAAGTAGCTCACCTAGGAGATCTTCTAGGAGCTCACTGATCATCTCGAGTTGAGCTCACCCCAAATCTCGTCAAGTAACTCACTTGGGAACTCACATGGGAGCTCACTTAACAACTCACCTTGCCAACTTGACTTTAGCTCACATTTTAGCTCACCTTAGAGATTATGGACAAGCTCACCTTTGAGCTCACCTAGGAGCTCACCGAGTAGCTTACCTAGGAGCAAGGTTAGGAGCTAGGAAAACATCCTACCTAGGAGATCATTGAGCAGCTCAACTTGAGCTTACCTGAAAACTCACCTGGGAGCTCAACTGACACCTCACCTTTCCATCTCACCTTGAGCTCACCTAGGAGCTTGTTGAGTAGATCTACTTGAGCTCACCTAGGAGATTTTCAAGCAACTTTCCTGAAAACTCACATGGGAGCTCACCTGACAACTCACACAGAAACTTACATGGGAGCTTTCCTTACCAGTTCACCTTAAGCTCACTGAGGAGCTTACCTTTCCAACTCACCTTGATCTCATCTAGTAGCTTTCCTCGAAGTTCATTAAGAAGCTCTCCAAGTAGCTCACCTAGGAGCTTGCCTAACAGCTCACCTAGGAGCTCACCAAGTAGCTCGCTAAGTAGGTTAACTTGAGCTTGCTTGTGAGTTCACCGAGGACATCTCCTAGGAGCTCTCCTGAGAGGTCATAAAGAAGCTCACCCAGGAGCTCACCAAATAGATCTCCAAGTAGCTCACTGATTAGGCTGACTTGAGCTCACTTGTGAGCTCACCGGGGACCTCTCCTAGGATATCTCCTGAGAGGTCATCGAGAAGCTCACCCGGGAGCTCATGGAATAGCTCTCTAAGTATCTCACCTAGGAGCTCTTCTGGGAGCTCACCAATCAGCTTGAGTTGAACTCACCCAAGAGCTCATCTAGTAACTCATCTAAGAACTCACCTAGGAGCTCACTTGACATCTCGCCTTAGTAACTCACCTTGAGCTTGCCTTGTCAACTCACCTTGAGCTCACCTTGCTAACTTACCTTGAGATTATTTGGTAGCTCACATGTAAGATCACCTCAAAGATTACCGAAAAGATTACCTTTGAGCTCACCAGGGAGCTCACTGAGTAGCTCACCAAGTAGTTTGGTTGGGAGCTTAGCAAGAAGCTCATCCAAGATCTTATCAAGAAGCTCAAATTGAGCTCACCCAAAAACTCGCATGGGATCTCACTTGATAGCTTGCCTTAATAACTCACATGTGAGCTTGCCTTACCATCTCACCTTGAGCTCACTAAGGAGCTCACCTTAGAGCTGACTTGGGAGCTCAATGAGTAGCTCACCGAGTAGGTTGACTTGAGCTCACCAAGTAACTTGTTAGGGACCTCACCTGGGAGCTCACCAAGTAGTTGACTTGGGAGCTCACTTAGCAGCTCGCCTAGGAGCTTTCTAAGTAGCTCGCTAAGTAGCTCTCATGGGAAATTCCCTGATAGCATGCCTCAAGTTGAGTTTTCAAGGTGAGCTACTTGGTGAGCTGCTTACTGAACTCCAAGGCAAGCTACCAAATGAGCTCAAGGTGAGTTTGCAAGGTGATATTTTTAGCGAGCTCAAGTTGAGCTATTAAGGTGAGGTGATAGGCAAGCTTCCATGCGAGTTAGAAAGGTGAGGTGTAAGGTGAGCTCTTATGAAAATTTTCATGTGAGTTACTTGAAGAGATCCCAGGTGAGCTCCTGGGTGATCTCAAGGTGAAATGACAAGTTGAGCTGTCAGGTGAGATCCCAGGTGAGTTTCTGGGAAAACTCAATTTTAGCTACTCGACGAGCTCCTGGGTGAGCTACTTGCTGAGCTCACAGCTGAGCTCCTAGGTGAGCTACTCAGTGAGATCCAAGGTGAGCTTGTCAGCAATCTCTGAGGAAAGCTCAATGCAAGTTGGCAAGTTAAGCTCAAGGTGAGTTGGTAAGGTGAGCTCAACTTGATCTGATCAGTGAGCTCCTAGAGGAACTCACAGGTGAGATACTTTACAAGATGGTCAGTCTACTCACCGAGCTCAAGGTGAGCTATCAAGTGAGCTCCAATGTGTATTTCTAGGTAAGCTCAAGTCAAGATGCTCAATGAGCTCCTGGGTGAGCTCCTTAACAAGCTCCCATTCGAGGTCAACATGAGTTACATGTAATCTCTGAGGTGAGCTTACATGTAAGCTACCAGATGAGGGCAAGGAAAATTAGTAAGGCGAGCTATCAGATGAGCTACCAGGTGAGATCCCAGGAGAGATGTTAGGTGAGCTCCCAGGTGAGCTACTAAGTGAGCTTCTCCATGAAATCCAAGGTGAGATACCAGATGAGTTCAAGGAAAGTTAGCAAGGTGAGCACCTCAGTGAACTCATGGTGATCTGACAAGGCGAGCTGATAGGTGAGATCCCATGCAAGTTTCTGGGTGAGCTGTAAGGTGAGAACCCATGTGAGTTTTTGGGTGAGCTACTTCACAAGCTCCTGAGTGAGCTCATGTCAAGCTATTGGGCGAGCTCAAGGTAAGATGTTAAGGTGAGCTATTAGGTGAACTCCCATGTGAGTTTTTGGGTAAGCTCAAGTCAAGGTGCTTGATAGGATCTTGTGCAAGTTGCTTTCCAAGCTCCCAGTTGAGGTCCTAGGTGAGCTACTCAGTGAGCTTCTAGGTGAGCTCAAAGGTGAGATTATTGGAAATATTTGAGGTGAGTTACATGTGAGCTACCAGATGAGCTCAAGGTAAGTTGGCAAGGTGAGCTCAAGGTGAGTTAACAAGGCAAGGTATTAGGTGAGATTCGAGGTGATTTCCCATGTGATTTACTCAACAAGATCCCAAGAAAGCTCAACTCGAGCTGATCGGTGAGCTCTTAGAAGAGCTCCTAGGTGAGCTACCTGGTGAGTTGTTCAGTGAGTTCCTAGGTGAGCTACTCCAAGGTGAGCTCCTCAGTGAGCTCAAGGTAAACAGGAAAGGTGAGCTGATAGGTAAGATCCCATGCATGTTTTTGGGTGAGCTGATAGGTGAGCTCCCATGTGAGTTTTCAGGTAACCTACTTGACGAGATCTTGGGTGAGATCAAGTCAAGATACTTGGTGAGCTCCTAGGTGAGGTCAAGGTGAGCTGGGAAGGTGAGCTATCAGGCGAACTCCCAGGTGAGTTTTTGGGCAAGCTCTTGTCTAGCTACTCAATGAGCTTCTGGGTGAGCTGCTTACCGAGCTCCTAGTCGAGCTTGTAGGTGAGCTACTCAGTGAGCTACCAGGTGAGCTTAAAGGTGAGATTATTGGTAGTCTCTAAGGTGAGCTTATATGTGAGCTACTAGATGAGCTCAAGTTGAGTTGGCAAGGTGAGCTGTCAGGCGAGTTATTACATGAGTTACTTGATGAGCTCCTAGGCAAGCTCAACTCGAGTTGATCGCTGAAATCCAAGGTGAACTACTTGGAGAGTTATTTGGAAAACTTGGAAATAAGATACTAGGGAATCTCCCAAGTGATCTACTTAGGTAGCTGCCATGTGATGTCCCTGGTGAGTTACTTCAGCAAGCTCACAAGTGAGCTCAAGGAAACCTACTTAGTGAGTGGCTCAGTGGGCTCCCAGGTGAGCTATTAGGCAAGCTCCCAAGTGAGCTACTTCGCATGCTACTAGATGAACTCCGAGGTGAGCTACTAGAAAATTTTAAGGTGAGTTGGCAAGGTGAGCAACTCAGTGAGCTCAAGGTAAGCTAGCAATGTGAGTTTTTGGGTGAGCTTCCTAAGAGCCTACCTAACAGCTCACCTGGGAGCTCACTGAGTATGTTGACTTGATCTCGATTGTGAGCTAACTTGTAATCTCACCGGGGACCTCACCTAGGATCTCACCAAGTATCTCTCTTGGGAACTCACCTAGCAGATCGCATAGGTGCTCGCCGTACATCTCACCAAGTAACTCACCTAGGAGCTCTTTTGGGAGCTCATCGATCAGCTCGAGTTGAGCTCACTCCATACCTCATCAAGTAACTCCCCTAGGAACTCACCTAGGAGCTCACTTGATAGATTTCCTTACCAAATCACCTTGAGCTCAAATTTAATCTCACCTCAAAGATTGTAGACAAGCTTACCTTTGTGCTCACTTGGGAGCTCACCAAGATGCTCACCTAGGAGCTCAGTTGGGAGCTCAGAAAGCAGCTCACCATGGAGATCATCGAGAAGCTCTACTTGAGCTTACTTAGAAACTCACTTGGGAGATCACCTGACACCTTACCTTGCCATCTCACCTTGAGCTCACCAATTAGATCTACTTGAGCTCACCTGGGAGCTTTTCTAGCAGCTCAGCTGAAAACTCACATGGGAGCTCGCCTAACAGCAGGCCCAGAAATGCACATGGGAGCTCACCTAGTAGCTCAACTTTCTAGCTCACCTTGAGCTCACTGAGTAGCTTACCTTGCAAACTCACCTTGATCTCATTTGGTAGCTCACGTCAAATTTTATCGAGAAGCTCTCCAAGTAGCTTACCTGGGAACATGCCTAGGAGCTCACGAAGTAGCTCACTGAGTAGGTTGACTTGAGCTCACTTGTGAGCTCACCAGGGACCTCACCTAGGAGCTTGTTGAGTAGCTCACTTGGGAGCTTTCTGAGTAGCTCTCCAAGTAGCTCACCTGGGTGTTGTTTTGGGAGTTCACCGATCAGCTCAATTTGAGAATGCCAAGGAGCTCATCTAGTAACTCACCTGGGAAGTCACCTAGGAGCTTGCCTAACAGCTCAACTTGGTAACTCACCTGGAGCTCACCTTGCCAACTCACCTTGAGCTCACCTTGTCAACTCACCTTGAGATCATCTGGTAGCTCACATGTAATCTCACCTCAGAGATTACTGACAAGATTACCTTTGAGCTCACCTGTGATCTCACCAAGGATCTTGGTTAGGAGCTTGACAAGAAGCTCACCCAGGAGCTCATCGAGAAGCTTGAATTAAGATTACCTGAAATCTCACCTAGGAGCTCACCTGATAGCTCACTTTGAGTTAACCTTAGCAGCTCGACTTGAGCTCACCTAGGAGCTCATCAAGTAGCTCATTCGAAAACTTGTATGGGATCTCACCTGATAGCTTGCCTTGCCAGCTCACATGGGAGCTTGCCTTGCTAGCTCACTTTGAAACTCACCTTGGAGCTCACCTAGGAGCTCAATGAGTAACTCACTGATTAGGTTGACTTGAGCTCACTTGTGAGCTCATCAAGCAGCTCGTTGGGGACCTCACCTAGGAGCTCACCAAGTAGCTCACTTAGAATCTCACCTAGTAGCTCGTCAGAGAGCTTTCTGAACAACTCTTGGGACCTTTCCTGGGAGCTCTTCTAGGAGCTCACCAATCATCTCAAGTTGAGCTCACATAGGAGCTCATCAAGTAACTCACCTTGCCAACTCACCTTGAGCTTGCCTCTCTAACTCACCTTAAGCTCACCTTGCCAACTCACCTTGAGCTCATCTGGTAGCTCACATGTAATCTCACCTAAGAGATTACCTAGGAACTTAGCTAGGACCTTAGAGAGTATCTTTTGTGGGAGCTCGTTGAGTAACTTGACTTGAGCTTGCCCAGAAAATCACCTAGGAGCACACCTAATAGCTCACCTTGCCAGCTTGCCTTGAGCTCGCCTATGAGCTCACCGAGTAGCTTAACTTGAGCTATACCAAAATCTCGTAATGTATCTCACCCAAAAAATTGCACGGGATATTGTCTCACAACATACCCAAATACTCAAATGGGAGCTTTCCTTACCAGCTCACCTTACCAACTCACCTTAAGCTCATCTGGTAGCTCTCCTCATATTTTGTCGAGTAGCTTACCAAGTAGCTCACTCAGGAGCTCACCTAATAGCTCGCTTGAGATCTCACTGAGTAGGTTGACTTGAGCTCACATGTGAGCTCACTGAGCAGCTCACTCGGGACCTCGCCTAGGAGCTCACCAAGTATCTCACTTGGGATCTTACCTATAAAATCACCTAGGAGCTCGCTGAACAGATCACTAAGTAGCTCACCTAGGATCTCTTCTAGGAGCTCACCGATCAGCTCAAGTTGAGCTCAACTAAGATCTTGTCAAGTAACCCACCTAGGAACTCACCTAGGAGCTCACCTAAAATATCACCTTGCAAACTTGCCTTGAGTTCTCCTTGCCAATTCACCTTGAGCTCATTTGGTAGCTCACATGTAAGCTCACCTTAGAGATTACTAATAATCTCACTTTATAGCTCATCTGGGAGCTCACCGAGTAGGTCACATAGGAGCTCAGCTGGGAGCTTGACAAGAATCTCAACTTGATCTTTCCTGGAAACTCACCTGGGAGCTCACGTAATAACTTGCCTTACAAGCTCACCTTGAGTTCACCCAGGATCTCACCAAGTATATCAACTTGAGCTTTCTCAAGAGCTCATTAAGTGGCTCACCTGAAAACTCACATGGGAGCTCACTTGAAAACTTAGATGAGAGCTCACCTGATAGCTTGCCAAGAAACTCACATGGGAGATTACCTATCAGCTCACCTTGCCAATGCACCTTGACTTCACTAAGGAGCTCACCTTGCCAAATCACCTTGAGCTCGTCTAGTAGCTCACCTCAGAGTTTTTTGAGCAGCTCACCAAGTAGCTTACCTAGGAGCTCACCTAATAGCTAACCTAGGAGCTCACCAAGTAGGTTAACTTGATCTCCCTTGTGAGCTCGTTGAGTAGCTTATCGGGGACCTCACCTAGGAGATCACCAAGTAGCACACTTCAGAGCTCACCTAGCAACTTTCCTGGGAGATCGCTGAATAGCTCGCTAAGTAGATCACCTGGGAGATCTTATGAGAGTTCATCAAGTAACTCACTTAGGAGCTCTCCTGATAGATCACCTTGCCAACTCACCTTCAGCTCATCTGGTAGCTTACATATAAGCTCACCTTAGAGATTTCTGACAAGATTACATGGGAGCTCACTGAGAAGCTCACCTAGGAGCTTGACTGGGAGCTCGGCAAGTAGCTCGCCTAGGAGCTCATTGAGCAACTCGACTTGAGATTTCCTAGAAAATTTCATGAGAGCTTGCTTGATAGCTCACCTTGCCAGCTCGCCTTGAGCTCACCCAGGAGCTCACCAAGCAACTCAAACTGAGTTCACCTGAGATCTCATCAAGTAGCTCACCTAAAAACTCACATGGGAGCTCACATTTCTAACTCGCATTAGAGCTCACCTATCAGCTCACCTTGAGATCACTGAGAAGATAACCTTACTAACTCACCTTGAGCTCATCTCGTAGCTTGGCTTAGAGTTTGTTGAGTAGCTTGCCAAGAAGCTCACTTGGCATCTCACCTAATAGGTCACCTGACAACTCACCTAACAGGTTACCTGGGAGCTCACTGAGTAGCTTCCTGAGTAGGTTGACTTGAGCTCACTTGTGATCTTGGTAAGGACCTTTCCTGGGAGGTCATGAAGTATCTCCCGTGGGAGCTTGCATAGTAGCTCACCTAAGAGATCACTAAATAGCTCGCCAAATAGATCACTTGGGAGCTCTTATGAAGGCTAGCCGATCAACTCGAGTTGAGCTCTCTTGGAAGCTCATCGAGTAACTCACCTTGTAACTCACTTGGGATATTTCCTGATAGCTCACCTTGCTAACTCTCCTTAAGCTCACCTTTCTAACTCATCTTGAGCTTACCTTGCCAACTCACCTTGAGCTTTCCTCGCTAACTCACATTGAGCTCATCTGGTAGCTCGGATGTAAGTTCACCTTAGAGATTACTGACAAGCTCACCTTTGAGCTCACCTGGGAGCTCACTGAGTAGCTCACCTAAGAGCTCAAATAGAAGCTCAGTAAGTAGCTCACCCAGGAGCTCATTGAGCATCTTGACTTGAGCTTTCCCAGAAACTTTCTTCAGAACTTGACTTGAGCTTTCCCGAGAGCTCATCAAGTAGCTTGCCTAAAAACACATATGGGAGCTTACCTAACAACTCACCCAAAAACTTGCATGAGATTTCATCTATTAGTTCACCTTACTAGCTCACCTTGAGATCACTGAGGAGCTCACCTTACCAGCTTACCTTGAGCTCATGTGGTAGCTCACCTCAGAGTTCATCGAGAAGCTCACTAAGTAGCTCACCTGAGATCTATTCTAACATCTCACCTAGGAGCTCACTGAGTAGCTCGCCAAGTAGGTTGTCTTGAGCTCACTTGTGAGCTCACCGAGTAGCTTACTGGGGACCTTGCCAAGTAGCTTACTTGGTAGCTCACCTAGCAAGTCACCTGGGAGATCACCAAATAGCTCACAAAGTAGCTCACCTTTGAGCTCTCTAGGAGCTTTCCAATTAGCTCAAGTTGAGCTCACATAAGAGCTCATTGAGTAACTCATTTGAAAAATCACCTAGGAGCTCACCTTCCCTTGCCAACTCACCTTAAGCTTGCCTTGCCAACTTACCTTGAGCTCATCTGGTAGCTCACATGTAAGCTCACCTAAGAGAACTCACTTGGGAACTCTCTTGTGAGCTCACCTAGCAGCTTGCCTAGGAGTTCACCGAACAACTCGCAAATTAGCTTGCTTGGGAGGTATTTTGGGAACTAGCCTAGGATCTTATGGAGTAACTCAACTGGAAACTCACCTAGAAGTTTTCTTGATAGCTCACATTGCCAACTCACCTTGAGCTTACCTTGCCAAATCACCTTCAGCTTGCCTTTCCATCTCACCATTAGCTCATTTGGTAGCTCACATGTAAGCTCACCTCAAAGATTACTAATAAGCTCACAAGTAGCTCACCTAAGAGCTCAGCTTGGAGCTTGGTAAGTAGCTCACCCAAGAGCTTGTTGACTAGATCAACTTGAGCTTACCTGAAAACTCACCTAGGAGTTCACTTGATAGCTCACCTTATCATCTCACCTTGAGCTCACCCAAAAGCTTTCCAAGCAGCTCATCTTTAGCTCACCTGGTATCTCATGAAGTAGCTCACATGAAAACTCACATGGGAGCTCACCTGACCGCTAGCCTTCCTAACTCACATGGGAGCTTACCTAACACCTTGCCTTGCTAGCTCACCTTTAGCTCACTGAGGAACTCATGTTGCTAACTCACCTTGATCTCATCTGGTAGCTCGGCTTGGAGTTCATTGAGCTACTCACCAATTAGCTCACCTGGGAGCTCACCGAGTAGGTTGGCTTGATCTCCCTTATGATGTCACCAATTAGTTCACTTAGGAGCTCACCTGGGAGCTTGCTGAATACCTTTCCAAGTAGCTCACCTGGGAGCTCTTCTAGGATGTCACTGATCAACTCGAGTTGAGCTCACCCAGGAGCTCATCGAGTAACTCAACTGGGAACTCACTTGGGAGCTCACCTAATAGCTCACCTTGCCAACTTGACTTGAGCTCATCTAGTAGCTTGCATGTAAGCTCAACTTAGAGATTGCCAACAAGCTCACCTTTGATCTCACTTGGGAGCTCACAAAGTAGATCACCTAGGAGCCTAGATGGGATCTTGGTAAAGAGCTCATCCATGAGCTCATCGAGAAGCTTGACTTGAGATTTCCTAGAAACATGCATCAGAGCTCACCTAAGTTCTCACCTTACCAGCTCACTCAGGAGCTCACCTAGGAGCTCATCAAGCAGCACTCCCAAAAACTCACATGGGAGCTCACCTCACAGCTCACATAGAAACTCACATGGGAGCTCACTTATCAGCTCACCTTGCCAGCTCACCTTGATATCACTGAGGAACTCACCTTACCAAATTTCCTTGAGCTCATCTAGTAGCTTACTTTAGATTTCATCGAGTAGCTCAAAAAGTAGCTCACCATATAGGTTGACTTGAGCTCACTTGTGAACTCACCAGGGACCTCACCTAGGAGCTTGCCAAGTAGATAGCTTGGGAGCTCACCTAACACCTCACCTAGGAGCTCACCAAACATCTCACCAAGTAGCTCACTTGGAATCTCTCCTAGGATCTCGCCAATCAAGTCAAGTTGAGCTCGTCGGGGAGCTCGTCGAGTAACTCACCTGGGAAGTCACCTAGGAGATCACCTGATAGCTTGCCTTGCCAACTCTCCTTAAGCTCATCTTGTAACTCACTTTGCTCACATGTAAGCTCACCTAAGATATTATTAACAAGCTCACCTTTGAGCTCACCTGAGAGCTCATCGAGTAGTTCACCTAGGAGCTCCGATGGGAGCTCAGCAAGTAGCTCACCTAGGAACTCATCGAGTAGCTCAACTTGAACTTACCTAGAAACTCACCAGGGAGATCACCTGATAGCTCACCTTGCTAGCTCATGTTGAGCTCACCCAAGATCTCGTTAAGTAGCTTGACTTGAGCTCACCTGGGAGCTCAGCAAGTAGCTCACCCAAAAAATCACATGGGAGCTTTCTTGATAGCTCACATTGCCAACTTACATGGGAGCTCGCTTATCAGCTCACCTTGCCATCTCACCTTAAGCTTGCTGAGGAGCTCACATTACCAACTCTCCTTCATCTCATCTGGTATCTCACCTCAGAGTTCATCAAGCAGCTTGCTAATTAGCTCACCTAATAACTCACCTGATAACTCACCTATAAGCTTGGGTAGGAGCTCACCGAGTAGGTTGACTTGATCTCACTTATGAGCTCATCAAACAACTCACTGAGGACCTTTCCTAGGAGCTCACTAAGTAGTTCCCTTAGGAGCTCACCTGGGAGCTCACCGAATAGCTCACCAAGTAGCTCACCTGGGAGCTCTTCTGGGAGAACACCGATCAGCTCAAATTGGGATTTCCTGAGAGCTCATTGAGTAACTCACCTAGGAGCTCACCTAACATCTCACGTTGGTAACTCAACTTGAGCTCACCTTGCCAACTCACCTTGAGCTTGCCTTGCCAACTCACCTTGATCTTATTTGGTAGCTCACATAAAAGCTCACCTAGGAGCTTGGTAAGTAGCTCACCCAGGAGCTCGTCGAGCATCTTGACTTGAGCTTACCCAAAATCTCACCTCAAAGCTCACCTAATAGCTTTCCTTGAGCTTGCCCAGGAGCTTGCCTAAGAGCTCACCCAGGAGCTCACCAAAGAGCTCGACTTGAGCTCACCTGGGAGCTTGTCAAGTAGCTCACCTAGAAACTCTCATTTTATCTCACATAACAACTCACCCAGAAAGTCACATGCGAGCTGGCCAATTAGCTCACCTTGCGAGCTCACCCTACCAACTCACCTTTATCTCATCTGGTAGCTCACCTTAGAGTTCATCGAGTAGCTCGCTAAGTAGCTAACCTGGGAGCTTTCCTAATAGCTCACCTAGGAACTCACCTAAAAGCTCGCTTGGGAGCTCACCAAGCATCTCACTGAGTAGGTTGACTTGAGCTCACTTATGAGCTCACTGAGTAGCTTTCCTTGGAACTCGCATGGGAGCACACCAAGTAGCTCACCAAATAGCTCACTGATTAGGTTGACTTGAGCTCACTTGTGAGCTCATTGAGCAATTGGCTAGGGACCTTACCTGGGATCTCACTAAGTCTCACCTAAAAGCTCACTTGGGAGCTCACAAAAAAACTCTCAAAGTAGCACACCTTGGATTTCTTCTTGGAGCTCGCTGATCAGATCAAGTTGAGCTCACCTTACTAACTCACCTTGATCACACCTTTCCAACTTGCCTTGAGCTAACCTTGCCAACTCACCTTGAGCTCATCTAGTAGCTTACATATAAGCTCACCTTAGAGATTACCAATAAGCTCACCTGGGAGCTCACCAAGCATCTCACCTAGGAGCTCAGCTGGTGAGCTCAGAAAGTAGCTCACGCAGGAGCTCATCGAGTAGCTAAACTTGAGTTTTCCCAGAAACTCACCTAGGATCTCACCTAATAGCTCACCCTATTAGCTTGCCTTAAACTCACCCAGGAGCTCACCAAGTAGCTTGACTTGAGCTCTCCTAAGAGCTCATCAAGCAGCTCACCTAAAAACTCACATAGGAGCTCACCTTATAACTCACCTTGCTAACTTACATGGAAGCTTACAAATCACCTCACCTTACCATCTCAACTTGAGCTCACTGAAAATCTCACCTTACAAACTCACCTTGAGCTCACCTGGTAGCTCACCTCGGAGTTCATCGAGTAGCTCACCAAGTAGCTCACCCGGGAGCTCACCTAATAGCTCACATTGGAGCTCACCTATAAGCTTGCTTGGGAGATCACAAAGAAGATCACTGAGTAGGTTGACTTGAGTTCTCTTTTGATCTTACTTGTGAGCTTAATAAGTAGCTTACAAGGGACCTTACCTAGGATCTCACTAAGTAGCTCACCTAGCAGCTCATCTAGGAACTCGCTGAATAGCTCACCAAGTAGCTCACCTTGGTAGCTCTTCCGTGAGCTACTAAATGACCTCAAGGTGAGTTGGTAAGGTGAACTCAATGTGAGTTGGAAAGATGAGCTATCAGGTAAGCTCCTAGGTGAGTTCCTAGGTTAGTTACTCAATGATCTCTTCGGCGAGCTCAACTCGAGATAATTGGCGAGCTCCTAAAAGAGCACCCAAGTGAGATACTTAGCGAGATATTCAGTGAGCTCCTAGGTGAGCTGCTATATGAGCTCCTAAATGAGGTACTTGGTGAGCTCTAATGTGAGGTCCCTGGTGAGCTACTCAGCGTGAGCTGATAGGTGAGCTCCCATGTGAGTTGGCAAGTGAGCTGTCAGGTGAGCTCCCATGTGAGTTTTTCAGGTGAGCTACTTGACGAGCTCCCAAGTGAGCTCAAGTCAAGCTACTCACCAAGCTCCTGGGTGAGCTCAAGGTGAGCTGACAAGGTGAGCTCCCAGGTGAGTTTCTAGGTAAGCTCAAGTTGAGCTGCTCGATGATCTCTTAGGTGAGCTATTTCTCAAGCTCCCAGCCTAAGCTCCTAGGTGAGCTACTCGATGAGCTCCTAGGTGAGCTCAAAGGTGATTTTATTGGTAATCTCTGAGGTGAGATTACATGTGAGTTACTAGACAAGCTCAAGACAAGTTGACAAGGTGAGTCTCAAGGTGAGTTAACAAGGCAAGCTCAAGGTGAGTTAGCAAGGTGAACAGCGTAGCTCCCAGGTGAGTTCCCAGAGTGAGTTACTTGACTGAGCTCCTAGGTGAGCTCAACTCAAGCTAATCGGTGAGCTCCCAGATGAGTTCCTAGGTGAGCTACTTGGTGAGCTATTTGAACCTACTCAGTAAGCTTCTCAGGTGAGCTCCCATGCGAGTTGCTAGGTGAGATCACGGGTGAGCTACATGGTGAGCTACAAGGTGAGCTCCAAGCTTATGGGAAGGTCTCTGCCGGTGAGCTCCCAGAACAATGAGCAAAGCTTTCGAGTGAGCTATTAGGTGAGCTCCTAGGTGAGCTACTTAGTGAGCTACTTGACAAACTCTGAGGTGAGCTATCAGATGAGATCAAGGTGAGTTGGCAAGGTGAGCTCCTCAGTGAGCTCAAGGTGAGCTAGCAAGGTGAGCTGGATAGGTGAGCTCCGATGTGAGTTTTTGGGTGAGTTCAAAGGTGAGCTCCCATGCGAGTTCTTGAGTGAGCTACTTGACGAGTTCCTAGGTGAGCTCAAGTCAAGCTTGCTCAGTGAGCTCCTAGAAGAACTCCCAGGTGAGCTAGTTGGTGAGCTATTTAGGTGAGCTTCTAGGTGAGCTAAGCTAGGTGCTATCAAGCTCCTAGGTGAGCTACTTGGTGAGCTCTCAGGTGAGGTCCTCTAGGTGAATCTACTCGGTGAGCTCACAAGAAAGCTCAAAGTTAACCTACTTGGTGCAAGCTACTTGAGGTGAGCTCCCATGTGAGCTATTAGGATGAGCCCCTAGATGAGCTATGGAGGTGAGCTCCCATGGTGAGTTACTTAAGGTGAGCTCCTTAGTGAAGCTACTAACCGTAAGCTCCTAGGTGAGCTACCATGCGAGCTGGCAAGGTGAGCTCCCATGTGAGTTTTTGAGGCTAGCTTTAGGAACTCCTCAGCTGATCTCAAGTCAAGCTACTAGTGAGCTTATTTTTCGAGGATCCTGGGTGAGCTCAAGGTGAGCTACTCAGGTGAGCTCCTAGGAGAGTTTTTATACAAGGTGAGTTGTCAGGAGCTAGCTCGACAGGTGAGGTTCCTGTGTGAGTTACTTGCCAAGATCTCCCAAGTTAAGCTCGACTAGGTGAGCTACTCGGTGAGCTACTAGGTGAGTTCCCAAGTTGAGCTTGTCGAAAATCCTGAGGTGAGCTACTTCATGTGAGCTCCCAGGTGAGCTGCAAGGTGAGCTTGTAAGGTGAGCTCATGAGGTGAGCTTACAAAGGTGAGCTACTTCAGGTGAGATTCTCATGTGAGTTCACAAGGTGACGAGCTCAAGGTGAGCTCTACTTGGTTAAGTAGTGAACTAGAAGAGCTCCCAAGTGATCTAAGCTGAGCCATTGACAAGTGAGCTCATCAGGTGAGCTGCTTAGGTGAGCTACTCGACAAGCTCTTGGGAGAGCTCAGTTGAGCTCCCCGGTGAGCTGAGTCGGCAAGCTCCTAGTGAGCTCCAGATCAACCTACTCAGGTGAGCTACTTAGATGAGCTTCCATGTGAGCTTCTAGGTGAGCTGTTAGGTGAGCTCCTAGGAAAGCTGAAGGTGAGCTCCCAAGTGAGCTCTTAGGAAGAGCTCCCAAGCGAGGCTACTTGGTGAGCTCACTCAGCGAGCTCAAGTCAACCTACTCCTTAGTGAGCTACTTGGTGAGCTCCCAGGTGAGCTGTTAGGTGAGATCCTAGGTAAGCTACTTGGTGAGCTACATTGATGAACTTTGAGGTGAACCTACTTAGACAGCTATCAATGAAGTCTACTAGGACAAGCTGGCAAGGTGAGTTGGCAAGGTGAGCTCCTCGAGTGAACTCAAAGGCTGAGCTGAGCTGATAGGTGAGCTCCTGATGTGAGTTTTCAGGTGAGCTGATTGACGAGTCCTGGGTGAGCTCAAGTCGAGTTGCTCAGTCGAGCTCCTGGGTGAGCTACAGGTGAGCTGGCAAGGCGAGCTATTAGGTGAGCTCCTAGGTGAGTTTTGAGGTAAGCTCAAGTTGAGCTGCTCAACGAGCTCCTGGGTGAGCTACTTATCGAGCTCCCAACCGAGCTAGGTGAGCTTACTTTAGTGAGCTCCCAGGTGAGCTCAAAGGTGAGCTTGTTCGGCAATCTCTAAGCTGAGCTTACATGTGAGCTACTAGATGAGCTCAATGTGAGTTGGTAAGGTGAGCTCAAGGTGAGTTGGCAAGGTGAGCTGTAAGGTGAGTTGGAAAGGACAAGCTATCAAGTGAGCTCCCAGGTGAGTTCCCAGGTAAGTTACTCGATGAGCTCCCAAGTGAGCTCAACTCAAGCTTATCGGTAAGATCCTCAGAAGAGCTCCCAGGTGAGTAACTTGGTGAGCTATTCGGTGAGCTCCTAGGTGAGCTATTTGGTGAGATCTCCAAGCAAGTACTTGGTCCCCGGTGAGCTGCTCAGGGAGCTCAAAACCGATGAGCTCAAGTCAACCTACTTGGTGAGCTACTCGGCGAGCTCCCAGGTGAGCTAGCTCTTAGGTGAGTTCTTAGGTGAGCTACTTGGAAAGCTCCTTGATGAACTCATGAGGTGAGATACCAGATTGAGCTCAAGGTGAGTTGGCAAGGTGAGCTTACTTAGTGAGCTCAAGGTGAGCTGGTAAGGTGAGCTTGATAGGTGAGCTCCCATGTGAGTTTCTGGCAAGGTGAGCTGTCAGGTGAGCTCCCATGTGAGTTTTCGGGTGAGCTACTTGATCAGCTCCCTGGTGAGCTCAAGTCGAGCTGCTTGGCGAAGCTCCTAGGTGAGCTCAAGAGTGAGATTGGTAACACAAGCTATTAGGTGAGTTCCCAGGTGAGTTTTTAGGTAAGCTCAAGTTGAGTTGCTTGACGAGACTCTAGGGTAAGCTACATACCGAGCTCCTAGTTGAGCTTCTTAGGTGAGCTACTCGGTGAGTTCCCAGGTGAGCTCAAAGACTGAGCTTGTCAGTAATCTCTGAGGTGAGCTTACATGTGAGCTACCATATGAGCTCAAGGTGAGTTGGTAAGGTGAGCTCAAGGTGAGTTATCAAGGCAAGCTCAAGGTATCTAGAAAGATGAGCTGTAGGCAAGCTTAAGGTGAGTCACTGGCAAGGTGAGCTCCTTAGTGAACTCAAGGTGAGCTGATAGGCGAGCTCCCATGAGAGTTCACGCAAACTGAGCTGTCAGGTGAGCTCTCATGTGAGTTTTCAGGTGAGCTACTTGATGAGATTCTTGGAGAGCTCAAGTTGAGCTACTCAGAAAGCTCCTGGGTGAGCTCAAGGTAAGCTAGAAAGGTAAGCTATCAAGAGTGACTCCCAGGAAAGCTCAATTTGAGCTGCTCGACAAGCTCATGGGTGAATTTGTTGCCGAGCTCCTAGATAAGCTACTAGGTGAGCTTTGTCGGTGAGATCCCAGGTGAGCTCAAAGGTGAGCTTGTCGATAATCTCCAAGGTGAGCTTACATACGAGCTACAAGATGAGCTCAAGGTGAGTTGGTAAGGTGAGCTCCCAGGTGATTTCCTAGGTGAGCTACTTGAGTAAGGTGATCTGTCAGGTGAGCTCAACTAGGTGAGCTTACTCGGCATGAGCTCTCAGGTGGAGCTCAAATTGAGCTGATTCAGGTGAGCTCTTGGAAGAGTTATTAGGTGAGCTCCCAGGTGAGTTCCATTAGGTGAGCTCGTCAAGAAAGCTGGTTAGGTGAGCTCCTAAACGAGTGAGCTCCCTGGTGATCTGCTCGGTGAGCTCAAAAGTGAGTTACAAGTCAACCTAAAGGTCAGTCAAGGTGAGCTACTCAGTGAGCTCATAAGATGAGCTATTAGGCAAGCTCCCAGGTGAGCAACTTGGCGAGTTGCTTTCCTATGAACTCAAGGTGAGCTACCAGGTGAGCTCCAAGAAGAGTTGGCTAGGTGAGCTACTTTAAGGTGAGTTGATGGTTGAAAATATCTGAGTTGAGATGCTAGGTGAGGTCTCAATGTGAGTTACTTGGTGAGCTCCTCATGACAAGCTCCCGGGTGAGCTAAATTCAAGCTACTCAGATCTAAGCTCATTTGGTAAGGTGAGCTGTAAGGTGAGCTCTCGTGTGAGTTTTCTAGGTGAGCTCCTTGAGGCAAGCTCCCAGGTGAGCTATAAGTCAAGCTACTCTGTGAGCAAACTCCAAGGTGAGATCTACTGGGTGAGCTAAAGGTGAGCTGGTCAAGTGAGTCTCCCAGGTGAGTTTCTGGGTAAGCTATAAGTCGAGCTACTTGATGAGAGCTCCTATGGTGAGCTACTTACTCAGAGATGCTCCCATGTGAGTTTTTAGGTGAGCTACTCGGTGAGCTCCCAGGTGAGCTCAAAGGTGAGCATGCTCGACAATCTCTGAAGTGAACTTACATGTGAGCTAACAAGATGAGCTCAAGATGAGTTTTTGTAAGGTAAGCTCAAGGTGATTTAGCAAGGCTGAGCTCAAGGTGAGTTGGTAATGCGAGCTTGTCAGGTGAGCTCCTATGTGAGTTCCCAGGTGAGTTACTCGAGTGAGCTCCCGGGTGAGCTCAAAGGTGAGCTTGATCAAAGCTCCTAAAAGAGCTCATAGGTGAGCTACCAGATGGCTCAGCTGATTTGACAAGGTGAGCTCTGAGGTGAGTTTCTAAGGTGAGCTCCCAGGTAAGCTACTTGGTGAAATCTCCCAGGTGAGGTCTCTAGTGAGCTACTCAGCAAGCTCACAAGTGAGCTCAAGTCAAGCTGACTCAATGAGCTTCTAGGTGAGCTACAAGGTGTTAGTTGAGCTCCTAGGTGAGCTACTTGGCGAGCTCCTCAATGAAACTTTGCTAGGTGAGCTACCAAACAAGCTGCAAGGTGAGTTCCCAAGGTGAGCTCCTCAGTGATCTCAAGGTGAGATGGCAATGGGAGCTGATAGGTGAGATCTCATGAAAGTTGGTAAGGTGAGCTGTTAAGTCAGCTCTCATGTAAAGTTTTCTTGGTGAGCTGCTATTAGGATAAGCTCCCAGGTGAGCTCAAGTTCAAACTTCTTAGCATGAGCTCTTGGGTGAGCTCTAGATGAGCTAGCAAGGTGAGTTGTCAGGTGAACTCCCAGGTGAATTTCCTGGGCAAGCTCAAGTCGAGCTACTTGACGAGCTCCTGGGTGGAGCTAATTACCAAGCTCCTAACCAAGCTCCTAGGTGAGATGCTTGGTGAGCTCTCTAAGAGAGACTCAAACATGAGCTTTTTGGCAATCTCTGTGGTGAGCTTACATGTGAGCTACCTGATGAGTAGACTAGGTCAGTTGGCAAGGTGAGCTCAAGGTGAGATGGCAAGGTGAGCTCAAGTTGAGTTAACAAGGTGAGTTGTCAGGTGAGTTCCCATCGTGAGTACTCAGGCGAGTTACTTGATGAGCTCCTGGGTGAGCTCAACTCGAGTTGATAAGTGAGCTCCCAGAGGAACTCTTAAGTGAGGCTAATTGGTGAGCCGTATTCAGTGAGCTTTTAGGTGAGCTCTGAAGTGAGATACTTGGAAAGCTACTTTGCAAGCTCCTAAGAGAGGTCCCTAGAGAGCTACTCAGTGAGCTTATAAGTGAGCTCAAGTAAACCTACTGGATGAACTACTCTGTGAGTTCCTCGGATGAGCTATTAGTTGAGCTCCCAGGTGAGCTACTTAGTGATGCTACATGACAAAATCTGAGGTGAACTATCAAGACGAGCTCAATGGTGAGTTGGCAAGGTGAGCTCCTCAGCGAGCTCAAAGTGAGTTAGACAAGGCATAGTTGATAGGAGAGCTCCCATGCAAGCTAGCAAGGTGAACTGTCATGTGAGCTCCCATGTGAGTTTTTAGGTGAGCTATTTGACGAGCTCTTAGGAGCTCTCAACTGGTGCTAGCTTAGCAAGCTTCTAGAAGAGCTAGCAAGGTGAGTTGTCAGGAGAGCTCCTGGGTGAGCTCAAGGTGAGCTAGCAAGGTGAGTTTGTCAAGAAAGCTCCTAGGTGAGTTTCAGGGTGAGCTCCTTGTGGAGATCCTAGCTGAGCTCCTAGGTGAGCTGCTTGGTGAGATCCCAGGTGAGCTCAAAGGTAAGCTTATCAATAATCTCTGAGGTGAGCTTACATGTGAGCTACCAGATGAGATTAAGGTGTAAGTTGGTAAGGTGAGCTCAATGTGAGTTGGAAAGTTGAGCTGTCAGATGAGCTTCTAGGTGAGTTACTCGGTGAGTTACTTGATGCTCTCCTAAGTGAGCTCAACTCGAGCTAATCAGTAAGCTCCCAGAAGAGACTCCCAGGTGAGCTGCTTAGGAGAGCTATTCAAGGTGAGCTACTTGGTGACCTCCTAAGGTGAGGTCCCATGGTGAGCTGCTTAGGTGAGGTCCTAAAGTCAACCTACTTGGTGAGCTAATCAGGTGAGATCCCAAGCTAGCTTACTTAGGTGAGCTCCCAGGTGAGCTGCTCGAAAAAATTCAAGGTGAGCTACCAGATGAGCTCAAGGTGAGTAGGAAAGGTGAGCTCCTTAGCGAGCTCAAGGATGAGCTGCAAAGGTGAGATGATAAGAAAGCTCCCATGTGAGTTGACAAGGTGAGCTCTCACATGAACTCAATTTTTTAGGTGAGCTACTTTATGGGCTCCCAGGTGTACTCAAGTCAAACAAAATCGGCAAGCTCCTAGTTGAGCTCAAGGAGAGCTGGTAAGGTGAGCTTTCAGGGGAGCTCCCAGGTGAGTTTCTAGGCAAGCTCAAGTTGAATTGCTTAATGAGCTCCTAGGCGAGCTACTTATTGAGCTCTTAATCAAGCTTCTAGGTGAGATCCTCAGGTGAGATCAAAGGTGATCTCAAATGTGAGCTTGTTGGTAATCTCTAAGGTGAGCTTAGATATGAGCTACCATATGAGCTCAAGGTGAGATGGCATGGTGGGCTCAAGGTAAGTTGGTAAGGTAAACTCAAGGTGAATTGGCAAGGTGAGCTATCATGTGAGCTCTCAGGTGAGTTACTCGACGAGCTCCTAGGTGAAATCAACTCAAGCTAATTTGAAAGCTCCCAGAAGATATCCTAGAAGAGCTACTTAGCGAGCTATTTGGTGAGATCCCAGGTGAGCTCCCAAGTGAGATACTTGGTGAGCTCCTAGGAAAGGTCCTTGGTGAGCTCACAATCGGTCTCAAGTCAACCTACTCGGTGAGCTCCTAGGTAAGCGGTAAGGCAGGATCCCAGGTGAGCTACTTGGCAAGATACTTGATGAAATCTTAGGGGAGTTACCAGATGAGCTCAAGGTGAGTTGTCAAGCTGAGCTCCTAAGTAAGATCAAGGTGAGGTAGTAAGGCAAGCTAGAAAGTTGACCATATAAGTGAGCTTCCATTTGAGTTTCTGGGTGAGCTTTCAGGTGAGCTCCCATGCGAGTTTTCAGGTGAGCTACTAGATGAGATCCCATGTGAGCTCAAGTCGAGTAGCTCAATGAGTTCCTAGGTGAACTGAAGGTGAGCTGGAAAGGTGACCTATCAGTTGAATCCCATGTGAGTATTCAGGGAAGCTCAAGTTGAGCTGCTCAATGAGATACTTGCCGAGCTCCTAGTCGAGCTCCTAGGTGAGCTACTCGGTAAGCTCTCAGGAAAGCTGAAAGCTGAGCTTATCGGAAATCTCTAAGGTGAGCTTATATGCGAGCTACCAGATGAGCTCAAGGTGAGTTGGAAATGTGAGCTTAGGGTGAGATGTCAAGATGAGCTCCCAGGTGAGTTCCTAGGTGAGTTACTCAATGATCTCCTGGTTGAGCATCAAATTGAGCTGATTGGTGAGCTCCTAGAAGATATCCCATATAAGCTAATATATGAGCTCCTAGGTGAGCCACTCAGTGAGTTACCAAGTAATTTACTTAATGATTTCCTGGGTGAGCTCAACTCGAGCTGATCGATGATCTCCCAGAAGAGCTCCTAGGTGAGCTACTTAGTGAGCTATTTAGCGAGATATTTAGTGAGCTCTTAGTTGAGCTACCAAGTGAGCTAATTAGTGAGCTCTCAGGTGAGGTCCCTGGAGAGCTACTCAGTAAGCTCACAAGTGAGCTCACAAGTGACTTCAAGTTAACCTACTCAACATGCTGCTCAGTGAGATCCCATATGAAATACGTGGTGAGTTGCTAGATGAACTCAAGGTGAGATCAAGGTGAGATGATAGGTGAGATTCCATGAGAGTGGGTAAAGCGAGTTATGAGGTGAGCTCTCATTTGAGTTTCTGATCGAGCTATTTGAGGAGCTCCTAGGTGAGCTCAATTTGAGCTACTTGAAAATCTCTTGATTGAGCTATCAGGTGTGCTCCTAGGAAAGGTTCTGGGTATGCTCAAGTTGAGTTACTCGATGAACTCATTGGGGACCTGCTTTTCAAGCTCCTAGCCAAGCTCCTAGGTGAGGTGGTCAGTGAGCTCCAAGGTGAACTTAAAGGTGAGCTTGTCAGTAATCTTTAAGCTGAGCTTACATACGAGCTACAAGAAGAGCTCAAGGGAAGTTGGTAAGGTGAGCTCAAGATGAGTTGAAAAGGTGAGCTGAAGGTGAGTTAGCAAAGCGAGCTATCAAGAAAGCTCCCAGGTGAGTTCCTAGGTGAGTTACTTGACGAGCTCCTAGGTGAGCTCAAATCGAGCTGATCAGTGAGCTCCCAGAAGAGCTCCTACTTGATATGTTTGGTGATCTCCCAAGTGAGTTGTTAGGGGATCTCCCAAGCAAGCTACTTTAGTGAGCTCTGAGGCAAGGTCCCCAGGGAGCTACTCAGTGAGTTCACAAGTAAGATCAATTAAACCTACTCGGTAACCTGCTTGGTAAACTCCCTGGTGAGCTATTAGGTGAGCTACTTGGTGAGCTTCTTAATGAAATCTGACCTGAGCTACTAGATGAGCTCAAGGTGAGTTAGAAAGGTGAGCACCTCAATGAGCTGAAGGTGAGCTAATAGGTAAACTCCAATACGAGTTGGCAAGGTGAGCTTTCAGGCATGGTCTCATCTGAATTTACGAGTGAGATATTTTATGAGCTCCCAAGTTAGCTCATGTCGAGCTACTCAGTTAGCTTCTGGGTGAGCTC
Source organism: Taxus chinensis (assembly GCA_019776745.2). Lineage (NCBI taxonomy): Eukaryota > Viridiplantae > Streptophyta > Pinopsida > Cupressales > Taxaceae > Taxus > Taxus chinensis. The sequence continues at coordinate 901,678,103 of CM034151.1, read as the reverse complement.
CCAAGTGAGTTTCAGGGAAAACTCAAGTCAAGATGCTTGAAAAGGTTTTGGGCAAGTTGCTTGCCGAGATCTAAGCTGAGGTATTAGGTTAGCTACTCGGTAAGCTCCCTTGTGAACTTAAAGGTGAGCATGTCAGTAATCTTTAACATGAGATTACATATGAGCTACCAGATGAGCTCAAGATGAGTTGGCAAGGCAAGCTGAAGGCAATTTGGCAAGGCAAGATCAAGGTGAGTTGGCAATACGAGAAGTCAAGTGAGCTCCCAGGTGATTTCCTTGGTATGTTACTCAACCATCTCATGGGTGAGTTTAAATTGAGCAGATCAGTGAGCTCCTAGAAGATCTCCTAGGTGAGTTACTTAGTGAGCTATTTATGTGAGCTCCCAGGTGAGGTGCATAGGTGAGCTCCCAGGAGAGGTCTGCTAGGTGATCTCCTCAGTACAAGCTCACTAGGTGAGCTCCTAGGTGAGGTACTCTAGTGAGCTACCCAGTGAGCTCAAGTAAACCTACTTAGTGAGTTCTCAGAAAAGCTCCTAGGTGAGCTACTCGGTGAGCTACTTGAATGAACTCTGAGGTGAGCTACTGAGATGAGCTCAAGGTGAGTTAGCAAGGTGATCTCCTTAGTGAGCTTTTAGGTGAGCTACTGGACAAGGGGAGCTGATTGGTGAACTCCCAGTGCGAGGTGTAGTAAGGTGAGCTCCTACATGTGAGTTTTAAGGTGAGATACTTTGACAAGCTCCCAAATGAGCTGTCAGGTTGAGTTGTCTTAGGTGAGCTCCTGTGTGAGCTCAAGGTAGAGGTTCTCTAGGTGAGCTCCTAAGGTGAGTTTCTGGGCAAGCTCCCAGCTGAGCTACTTGACGAGTTCTTGGGAAAGCTACTTACCAAGCTCCCATCTGAGCTACCTAGGAGATCTCAAAGGTGAGATTGTCAGTAATCTCTGAGGTGAGCTTACATGCGAGTTACTAGATGAGCACAAAGGTGAGTTGGTATAGGTGAGCTCAAGGTGAGTTTGCAAGGTGAGCTCAAGGGTGAGTCTGGAAAGGTGAGCTCCTAGGAAGAGTTTCTAGGTGAGATCCCAGCTGATCTTAGCTTGAGCTGATCAGGTGAGTTACTTAGATGAGCTCACTGGGTGAGCTGAACTCGAGCTAATCAATGAGCTCCTCAGAAGAGCTCCCAAGTGAGATTACTTAGGTGAGCTCATTCTGGTGACCTTCTAGGTGAGCTACTACAACGAACTCAGAGGTGAATTACTTGGTGAGCTTCTAAGGTGAGGTAGCAAGGTGAGCTGCTCAGTGAGCTCACAAGTGAGCTGGCAAGTCAACCTGACTAGATGAGCTGGTAGGTGAGCTTTTCAAGGTGAGCTGTTAGGTAAGCTCCCAGGTGAGCTAATTAGGTGAGCTACGTGAAAAACTTCCAAGTGAGATCAACTACCAGATGAGCTCAAGGTGAGCTCTAGCAAGGTGAGCTCCTTAGGTGATCTAGAAAAGTAAATTGATAGGTGAGTTTCCAAGCGAGATATTCAAGGTGAGATGTTCAGGTCGAGCTCCTCGATTCAAGTTTTTTTGGGTAGACCTACTTGACCGAGCTCCCAGGTCGAGCTCCTAAGTTGAGCCATGTTCAGTGAGCTCCTGGGTGAGCTCAAAGTTGAGCTAGTTAGGTGAGTAGTCTGAGGTGGGCTCCCAAGTGAGTTTCCATAGGAAAGCTCAAGTTGAGCTGGTAAAGTGGCTCAATATGAGCTGGCTAGGTGAGCTACTTACCGATGATCCTAGCCAAGCTGAGTTCCTAGATGAGCTACTCGAGTGAGCTCCTAGGTGCAAGCTCAAAGGTCAAGATTGATCGGTAATCTCCTGAGGTGAACTTGCTATGCTGAGCTCACAAGATAAGCTACAAGGTGAGTTCCTAGGTAAGGTCCCTACGAGTTACTCAATGATCTCAAGTTGGCCTACTCGATGAGCTTATGAGGCGAGCTCCCAGGTGAGTTTCCTAGGTGAGTTACTTAGATGAGCTCCTTGATGAGAGCTCAACTCGAGATGATCGGTAAGCTTACAGAAGAGGTCCCAAGGTGAGCTACTAAGATGAGCCCCTTCAGTGAGCTGCTAGGCAAGCTCCCAAGCAAGCTGACTTGAGCTAAACCTCCCAGGTGAGGTCCCATGCGAGTGAGCACAATGTTAGCTGATCAGGTGAGGTCCCTATGTGAGTTGGTAAGGTGAGATACTTCACGAGCTCCCAGGTGAACTCAAGTCGAGCTGCTCGGTGAGCTTCTAGGTGAGCTCAAGGTGAGCTGTTAAGGCGAGCTATCAAGTGAGCTTCCAAGTGAGTTTTCTAGGCAAGCTCAAGTTAAACTACTTGATGAGCTCCTAGGCAAGCTACTTATCGAGCTCCTCAGTGGAGGTCCTAGGTGAGCTACTCAGTGAGCTCCCAGGTGAGCTCAAAGGAGAGCTTGTATAGTAATCTTTGAGGTTAGATTAGATGTGAGCTACCATATGAGCTCAAGGTGAGTTGGCAAGGTGAGCTCAAGGTAAGTTGGCAAGGTAAAGCTCAAGGTGACTTGGCAAGGAAAAACTATCATGCGTAAGCTCCTAGGTGAGTTCCCAGCTGAGTTACTAGGAAATTTCCCAAGCGATGTACTAGGTGAAATCAACTCATGTGAGCTGATCAGAAAGCTCTTAAGAAGATCTCTTAGGTGAGCCTACTTGGCTGAGCTAGTTCGGTGAGCTCCCAAGGTGAGCTGTTAGGTGGGCTCCCAGGTGAGCTACTTAGCAAGATGCTTCAACAAACTCCTGAGGTGAGCTACCATATGAGCTTAAGGAAAGCTATCATGGTGAGCTCCTCAGTGAGTTCAAGTTGAGCTGACAAGGCGAGCTGATAGGTAAGCTCCCATGGGAGTTTTCAGGTGAGCTACTCGATGTGCTCCTGGGTGAGCTCAAGTTGAGCTTCTTGATGAGCTCCTAGGTGAGCTCAAGCTGACCTAGCAAGGTGAGCTACTCAGGTGAGCTCCCAAGTGAGTTTTCAAAGCTAACTCAAGATGAAGATTGTTGAGTAATCTCCTAAGGTGAGCTTATTCCCGAGCTACCAGATGAGCTCAAAGGTGAGCTACTTGGTGAGATCCCAAGTGAGCTCAAAGGTGAGCTTGTCAAAAATCTTTGAGGTAAGCTTACATGTGAGCTATAAGATGATCTCAACCTGAGTTGGTAAGGTGAGGTCAAGGCGATTTGGCAAGATGAGCTATCAGGTGAGCTCCCAGTTGAGTTCCCAGGTGAGTTACTTGATGATCTCCTAGGTGAGCTACTAGGTGAGCTCCCAAGTGAGATACTTGGTGAACTCCCATGTGATGTCCTCGGTGAGCTCACAAGTGAGCTCAAGTCAACCCACTCGGTGAGCTATTCGAAAAAATATAAGGTGAGCCACCAAATCAGCTTAAGGTGAGTTTGTAAGGTGAGCTCCTCAGCGAGCTTAAGGTAAGCTGATAGGTGAGATCCCATGAGAGTTGGAAAAGCAAGCTATTAGGTGAGCTCCCATACAAGTTTTTGAGTGAGATACTTGACAAGCTCCTGGGTTAGCTCAAGTCAAGCTGCTCAGTAAGCTCGTGGGTGAGCTCAAGGTGAGCTGGCAAGGTGAGCTCCCAGGTGAGTTTCCATTTGAGCTCAAGTTGATCTACTCAACGAGCTCCTTGGTAAGCTACTTATCGAGTTCCTAGCCGATCTCCAAGGTGATCTTCTTGGTAAGCTCCCAGGTGAGGTCAAAGGTGAGCTTATCTGTAATCTTTGAGGTGAGCTTACATGTGAGCTACCAGATGAGCTCAAGGTGAGTTGGCTAGGTGAGCTTAAGGTGAGTGAGAAAGGTGAGCTTAAGGTGAGTTGGTAAGGCAGGCTGTCAGGTGAGTTCCCAGGAAAAATACTCAACAAGATCCCAGTCGAGCTCAACTCAAGCTAATCAGCGAGCTCCCAGAAGAGCTCCTAGGTGAACTATTTGGCAAGCTATTTGGTGAGATCCAAGTCAAGCTGCTAGGTGAGCTCCCAAGTGAGCTACTTGGTGAGCTCCCAGGTGATCTATTAGGTGAGCTCCCATGTGAGCTACTTGGTAAGCTACTAAATGAACTCTAAGGTGAGCTACCAAGATGAGATCAAGGTGAGTTGGAAAGGTGAGCTCCTCAGCAAGCTCAAGGGGAGTTGGCAAGGTGAGCTGGTAGGTGAGCTCAAGTCCCATGGTGAGTTGCTTGACGAGCTCCTAGGTGAGCTCCCAGTGTAAGATTCTTGAGTGATCTACTTGGCGAGCTCAAGGTGAGATGGCAAGGTGAGCTCTCAGGTGAGCTCCCAGGAAAGCTCAATTCAAGCTACTCGACGAGCTCATGGGCAAGCTTGATTTCCAAGATCCTAACTGAGATCTACTAGGTGAGCTGGTCGGTGAGATCCCAGGTGAGCTCAAAGGTGAGCTTGTCGATAATCTCTGAGGTGAGCTTACATACGAAGCTACAAGATGAGCTCAAGGTGAGTTGGCAAAGTGAGCTCCCAGGTGATTTCCTAGGTGAGTTACTCAATGAGCTCCTAGGTGAGCTCAACTTGAGCTGATCGGTGAGCTCCTAGAAGAGCTTTCAGGTGAGCTACTTGGCAAGCTATTCAGTGAGCTCCCAGGTGAGCTACTAGGTGAGCTCATAAGCGAGCTACTTGGTGAGCTCCCAAACAAGGTCCCCAATGAGCTGCTTGGTGAGCTCAAAAGTGAGCTCAAGTCAACCTACTCAGCGAGCTACTTAGTGAGCTCCCAGGTGAGCTTTTAGGCAAGCTCCTAGGTGAGCTCCTTAGGTGAGCAAGGTAGCAAGCTGCTCGAATTACGTGAGCTACCTAGATGAGCTCATTAGGTGAGCTGGCTAGGTGAACTCCTTGGTCAAGGTGATCTCCAAAAAGGTCTTCCCATGCGAGCTACCGGATGAGCTCCCATGTGAGTTAGAAAGGTGAGCTACTTGACATAGCTCCCGAGTTGAGCTCAAGTTGAGCTATTTTGGTGAGCTCTCATGTGAGTTTTTGGGTGAGCTACAAGGTAAGATATCGTGAGATCCTAGGTGAGTTTTCTCAAGTCAAGTTGAGCTCTTGATGAGATCCTCGGTGAGCTTGCTAGGTCCCAGTAAAGCCCCTAGGTGAGCTTTCAGGTGAGCTCCTAGGTGAGCTCAAATGTGAGGATGTCGAGCAATCTATGAGGTGATCTTACATGTGAGCTAACAGATGCAATCAAGACTGAGTTGGAAAGGCCAGTTCAAGGTGAGTTGATAAGGTGAGCTCAAGGCTGAGTTGGCAATGTGAGCTATTAGGTGAGCTCTCGGGTGAGTTCCCAGGTAAGTTACTCGATGAGCTCCTTGAGTGAGATCAACTCGATATGATCGGTGAGCTCCTAAAAGAGCTCATAGGTGAGCTACATGGTGAGCTTTTCGGTGAGCTCCCAGGTGAGCTGCTAGGTGAGCTCCTAGGAAAACTACTTGGTGAGCTCTCAGGTGAGGTCCCCAGTGAATTGACTCAGCAAGCTCACAAGTGAGCTCAAGTCAACCTACTCGACAGAGCTACTTAGTGAGCTCCTATGTGAGCTGTTAGGTGAGCTCCCAGGTGAGCTACTTGGTGAGCTACTTGAATAAATCTATTGAGGTAAGCTACCAGATGAGCTACTTTTTCGAGCTCCCAGGTGAGTTAGTGCAAGGTGAGCTCCTCAGTGAGCTCAAGGAGAGCTCAAGTCAACCTGGTGAAAAAGCTTGATAGTGAGCTCCCATGCGAACTTGGTAAGGTGAGCTGTCAGGTGAGCTCTCATGCGTAATTTTTCAGGTGAGATCTGCTTGATGAGCTCCTGGGTGAGCTCAAGGTTCAAGCTAGTCAAGTGTAAGCTCTTGGTGTAAGCTCAAGGTGAGCTGGCAAGGTGAGCTGTCATTGAGCTCCCAAGTGAGTTTCTAGGCAAGCTAAATCTCATGAGCTTCTCGATGAGCTCCTGGGTGAGCTACTTGTCGAGCTCTCAGCTGAGCTCCTAGGTAGAGCTAGTCTCAGGTGAGCTCCCAAGGTGAGATCAAGGTGAGCTTATCAGGCAATCTTTGAGGTGAACTTACAAGTCGAGCTACCAGATGAGCTCAAGGGTGAGTTGGTTAAGGCCAAGCTCAAGGTGAGTTGGTAAGCATGAGCTCAAGGTGAGTTGGCAAGCTGAGTTATTTTTTGGGTGAGCTCCCACGGTGAGTTCCAAGTGAGTTACTCAGATGAGCTCTCGGGTGAGTCTCAAGTATGAGCTGATCAGTGAGCTCCTAGAAGAGCTCCCAAGGTGAGCTACTTGGTGAGCTAGTTCAGCGAGCTCAACTCGAGCAAGATACTTAGCAACCTCCCAGAAGAGGTCCCAGGTGAGCTACTTAGCAAGCTTACAAGGTGAGCTCCTAGTCAAGCTACTTGGTGAGCTCAAGTTTGACCTACTTGGTGAGCTCCCGGGTGAAGCTGTTAGGTGAGCTCCTATGTGAGCAACTTGGTGGGCTCCATGACGAACTCTAAGGTGAGACTACTAGACAAGCTCAAGGTGAGTTGGTAAGGTGATCTCCTCAGTAAGCTCAAAGTGAGCTAGACAAGGTGAAGATGATAGGTGAGCTCCTATGTGAGTTACTCAAGGCAAGCTGTAAGGTGAGCTCCCATGAGAGTTTTTTGAGGTGAGCTGTTTGAGGAGCTCCTATATGAACTCAAGTTGAGCTACTCATTGCAAGCTCCTAGGTGAGCTAAAGGCAAGCTGGCAAGGTGAACTGTCAGGTGAGCTCCAAGGTGAGTTTTCTAGGGCAAGCTCGCAGGTGAGCTACTCGATAGATCCTAGGTGAGCTTCTTGCCTAGATCCAAGCTGAGCTCCCAAATGAGCTACTCGATGAGCTCCCAGGTGAGACTCAAAGGTAAGATTTTGTCAGCAAATCTCCTACAGGTGAGCTTACATGTGAGCTACCATATGAGCTCAAGGTGTCTTGGAAAGGCGAGCTCAAGGTGAGTTAGTAAGGTGAGCTGTCAGGTGAGCTCCCAGGTGAGTTGTAATCGATGAAACTCTTACTAGAGAGTTCAACTTGGCAAAGTGAGTTACTGAACAAGCTCCTAGGCGAGCTCACAAGTGCAAGCTACTTAGCAAGCTATTCGGAAAGATCCCAGGTGCAGCTCCCAAGGTGAGCTACTTGGTGAGCTCCCATGTGAGTTCCTTAGGAGAGCTACTCAGGTGAGTTGTTAGGTGAGGTCCCCAGGTGAGCTACTTGGTGAGCTACTTGATCAACAAGGAGATACTAGATAAGCTCAAGGTGAGTTGGCAAGTGAGCTCCTCAGTGAGCTCAAGGTGAGGGCTAGTAAGGTGAGCTAATAGGCAAGCTCCCATGTGATTTGGTAAGGTGAGATGTCAGGTGAGCTCAAGTTTTTGGGAAGGCTGAGCTTGACGAGCTCACGGGTGAGCACTCAATTCGAGCTACTTGGTGAGCTCCTGGGTGAGTTCAAGGTGAGTTGATAAGGTGAGCTGTCAGGGTGAGTTTCTAGGTGAGTTTTCTAGGTAAGCTCCCATGTCAAATTACTTGCTGAGCTCCCAGAGCGAGCTACTTTTTGAGCGCTTAATCGAGCTTCTAGGTGAGCTCCCAAGGTGAGCTCAAATGTGAGCTTATCGGTAATCTCTGAGGTGAACTTAGATGTGATCTGCCATAGGTGAGCTCAAGGTGAGCTGGCAAGGTGAGCTTTGGTAAGGTGAGCTCAAGGTGAGTTGGCAAGGTGAGCTATCAGGTGAGCTCCCAGGTGAGTTCCCAGGTGAGTTACTTGATGAGCTCCTCAGGTGAGCTCAACTCAAGCTGAATTGGCAAGCTCCTATAAGAGCTTCCTTAGGTGGACCTACTTGGTGAGCTATTCACCAGCTTGCAAGTGAGCTCCCAAGTGAGCTACTTGGTGAGCTCCAAGTTGAGGTCCTTGGTGAGCTCACAAGCAAGCTCAAGTCAACCTACTGGGCGAGCTAGGTAGGAGGAGCTGTCAGGTGAGACTCCCAGGTGAGCTACTTGGTAAGATTCTTGATGAAATCTGAGGTGAGTTGCAAGACGAGCTCAAGGTAAGTTGACAAGGTGAGCTCCTCAATGCAAGATCAAGGTGAGCTAGTATAGGTGAGCTGGCTAGGTGAGTTTCCATGGGTAAGCAAGTTCGAACTGTAAACGAGATCCTAAGTGAGCTATCATGTGAGCTCCCATGTGAGTTTTTAGGTGAGCTGCTTGATGAGCTCCTAGGTGAGCTCAAAGATGAGCTATCTCAATGAGTCTCTTGGGTGAGCTTAATGCTGAGCTATCAGGTGAGCTCACACGGGAGTATTCAAGGTAAGCTCAAGTTGAGCTACTTGACAAGCTCCTAGGTGAGCTACTTACTTAGCTCCCAGGTCGAGCTCCTAGGTGAGCTGCTCAGTGAGCTCCCAGGTGAGCTTTGGTAAGGTGAGCTTGTCAGTAATTTTAGGTTGAGCTTACATGTGAGCTACCAGATGAGCTCAAGATGAGTTGGTTAAAATCCTGGGTGAAAGCTCAAGGTGAGTTGGCAAGGAGCTGTCAAGCTCACAGGTGAGTTCCCAAGTGAGTGAGTTTGATCAGGTGGGCTCAAGTCAGAGCTACTTGGTCAACTCCTAGGTGAGTTATCTTGCTATAAGCTCCCTATTGAGCTCCTAGGTGAGCTTCTTGGTGAGCTCCTAGGTAGAGCTTACTTGGTGATTTGTTTGGTGAGCTCAACTATGAGCTGATGCAAATGAGTATAGGTAGAGTTCCTAGGTGAGCTACTTATCGAAATTTGGCAAGGTGAGCTCCTAGGTGAGGTCTTCAAAGTGAAAGCTACTTAGGTGAGCTCTAAGGTAAGGTCCCTGGAGAGCTACTCAACGAGTTCACAAGTGACTCAAGTCGAGCCTACTCAGCTGAGCTCCTTGGTGAGCTACCAGATGAAATACTCTGGCAAGTGAGCTACCAGATGAGCTCAAGGTGAGTTTAACAGGTGAGCTGATAGGTGAGCTTACTCAAGGTGAGCTGGTCTAAATGGAAGCTAATAGGTGAGCTCCCATGACAGTTTGGTAAGGCAAGCTGTCAGGTGAGCTCCCATGTGAGTTTTTGGTTGAGCTACTTGACGAGATCACTGGGTGAGCTCAAGTTGAGCTACTCAGCAAGCTCCTAAGTTGAGCTATCAAGGTGAGCTGGCAAGGTGCAAGATGTCAAGTGAGCTCCTAGGTGAGTTTTTCAGGCAAAGCTCAAGTTGAGTTGCTCGACGAACTCCTTGGTGAGATGCTTGTCGAGCTCCTAGCTAAGCTCCTAGGTGAGATGTTCTGTGAGCTCCAAAGTGAGAGCTCAAAGTGAGCTTGTTCGGTTAATCTTTGAGGTGATGTTACATGTGAGCTACCAGATGAGCTCAAGGTGAAGTTGGTAAGGCGAGCTCAAGGTGAGTTTGCAAGGTGAGCTCAAGGAAAGTTGGTAAGGTGAGCAAAGGTGTATTTCCAAGGTGAGTTGTTAGGCAAGCTCCCAGGTGAGTTACTCAGGTGAGGTACTTGATGAGCTCCCAGGTGAGCTCAAACTCGAGCTGATCGGTGAGCTCCTAGAAGAACTCCTAGGTGAGCTACTTCGGTGAGCTCCCAAGTGAGTTACTAGGATGAGATCCCAAGCGAGATACTTTGGTGACCTCCTAGGCATGAGGTCCCTAGGCGAGCTACTCAGTGAGCTCACAAGCAACGCTCAAGTCAACCTACTCGGTAAGATGCTAACTCCCTGGTGAGCTATTACCTGAGTTTCCTATAAGCTTATTAGGTGAGCTAGTTAGGTGAGCTCCCAGGTGAGCTACTTGGTGAGCTACTCAATGAACTCTAAGGTGAGCTACCAGATGAGCTCAAGGTGAGTTGGTAAAGGTGAGTTCCTCAGCTGAGCTCAAAGTGAGCTCCCATGTGAGTTGGCAAGGTGAGCTGATAGGTGAGCTCCCATGTGAGTTAACTCAAGGTGAGCTCAAGGTGAGGGCAAGGTGAGCTCTCATGTGATTTTTTAAGATGAGAATGCTAGTTTCTATGAGCTCCCAGGTGAGCTTACTCGTTGAGCTACTCAGGTGAAATCAACTCAACCTGGATCAGTAAGCTTCAAGGCGAGCTCCTAGATGACAATTGGTGAGCTATTAGGTGAGCTCCCAGGTGAGTTTTATGTGGTAATCTCAAGTTGAAGCTGCTTAGGTGAGCTCCCATAGGAAAACTGCTTGCTGAGCTCCTAGCTGAGCTACTAGGTGAGCTTCTTGACAGCTCCTGAGGTGAGCTCAAAGGTGAGCATTTTCAGTAATCTTGGCAAGGTGAGATTACATGTGAGCTACAAGAAGAGCTCAAGGTGAGTTGGTAAGGCAAGCTCAATGTAAGTTGGCAAGGTGAGTTGGCAATACGAGTTGTCAGGTGAGCTCCCAGGTGAGTTTCCTAGGTGAGTTACTTGAATAAGCTCCTAAGTGAGCTTCAAGTTGAGCTAGATCAGTGAGCAAGCTAGAAGAGCTCCTAGGTGAGCTACTAGGTGAGCTATTAAGTGAGCTCCTATGGTTTTGAGCTCAAGTCGAGTTGCTCAACGAGATCTGGGTGGTGATGCTGATCTTGGACCAAGCTCCTAGGTGAGCTGCTCTGGTGAGCTCCCAGGGAGTTCAAAGCTGAGCTCAAGCAAGCTCAGTGAACCTCTCTCAGGTGAGCTTACATGGTGAGCTCCTAGGTGAGCTACTTGGTGAGTTAGCTTGACAAAGCTCCAAGGTGAGCTATCAGATGAGCTCATGGTGAGTTAGCAAGGTGAGCTCCTCAGCGACCTCTTGGGCAAGATGAGCTGGAGCAATCATCAAGCTCCCAGGTGAGCTCCCAGGTGAGATACTCAGTGAGATCCTGGCAAGTGAGCTCATGCTAGGTGAGCTCCCAAGGTGAGCTACTTAGGTGAGCTAATTCCATGAGTTTCCCTGGCGAAAGCTCAAGTAGAGCTGCTCGACGTCAGCTCCTAGGTGAGATAGTTGCTCGAGCTGACCTGAGCTCCTAGGTGAGGTCCTTAGGTGAGCTCCCAGGTAAGCTCAAGTTGAGCTGCTTGACGGTAAACTCCGGAGGTGAGTTACCAACAACCTTGGGAGAGTTGACAAGGTTAGCTTAGATATGATAGATGCTGAGTTACTCAAGGTGAGCTCAAGGTGAGTTGGCAAGGTGAATTTTTGGGGTGAGCTCCCATCTCTGAGTTCCCAGGCAAGTTACTCCCAAGGTGAGCTACCTAGATGAGCTACTCAGGTGAGCTGACTAGTAAGATCCGAAGTAAGCTCACTTAGTGAGCTTAGGTCAAGGTGACCTTGTGACCTGCTCGGTGAGCTCCCAGGTGAGTTATTAGGTGAGTTCCCAGGCAGGTGAGCTACTTGAGTGAGCTACATGACTCAAGCTCAGAGGTGAACTACCAGATGAGCTCAAGGTGAGTACGGTAAGGTGAGCTCCTTAGTGAGCTCAAAGGTGAGATGGCAAAGGCAAGATGATAGGTGACCTCCTATGTGAGTTATCAAGGTGAGCTGCTCAGGTGAGATCACATGTGAGTTTTCAAGTGACCTACTTGATGAGCTTCCATGGGCAAGCTCAAGTCGAGCTACTCAATGAGCTCTTGGGGTGAGCTCAAGGTGAGCTGAGTAAGGTGAGGCTATTAGGTGAGCTCCCAAGTCGAGTTTTGAGGGAAATCTCAAGTCGAGCTACTCAATGAGCTCATGGTATGAGCTACTTATTGAGACCCAAGGTCGAGCTCCTAAGTGAGCTACTCGGTGAGCTGGCAAGGTGAGCTCCCAGGTGAGCTCAAAGGTAAGCTTGTTTAGCAATCTCTAAGGTGAGCTTACATGCGAGATTACCAAATGAGCTTCAAGGTGAGTTTTTATAGTTCATGAGTTCTCAAGGTGAGCCATCATAGTCAATTCTGCTTGAGCTCCTAGATGAGTTACTCGATGTAAGCTCCCAAGGTGAGTTAAACTCAAGTTGAGGTGAGCTCCCAGGTGAGCTACTAGTCGAGATCATACCTGAGCTACTTAGCAACTTCCCAGGTAAGATCCCTAAGCGAGTTTACTCAGGTGAGCTCCCAAGTCAACCTCCTAGGTGAGCTACTCAGTGAGCTCCCAGGTGAGCTCAAAGGTGAGCTACTTGGTCGAGCTCCTTGATGAACTCCCATGGTGAGATACCATATGAGCTCAAGGTGAGTTGGCAAGGTGAGCTCCTCAGTGAGCTCAATACGAGCTGGCAAGGTGAGTTGATAGGTGAGCTCCCATGTGAGTTGGTAAGGTGAGCTATCATGCGAGCTCCCATGTGAGTTTTTAGGTGAGCTACTTCACGAGCTCCTGGTGAACTCAAGTTGAGCTGACTCAGAAATCTCCTGGGTGAGCTCCCAGGTGAGCTGGCAAGGTGAGCTATTCAGTGAGCTCCCAGGTGAGCTTAGATAGGTGAGCTCCTAAATGAGCTACTTCATGAGCTCCCAGGTGAGGTACTCAAGGTGAGCTCACAAGTGAGCTCAAGGTGAACTTGGCAAATCTGTGAGTGTTAGTTCATGTGAGCTCCCAAGTGAGCTAAGGTGAGTTAGCAAGGTGAGCTCCTGGTAAGCTCAACTCAAGCTAATCGTGCAAGCTCCAAGGTGAGCTGGCAAGGTGAGCTACTTGGTGAGCTGTCAGTGAGATCCTAGGAAAGCTTCTAGGTGAGCTCCCAAGCAATGATACTTGGTGAGCTCCATGCGAGGTTTTCTCAGGTGAGCTCACAAGTGAGCTCAAGTCAAACCTACTATGGCGAGCTATTCATTGAGCTCCTAGGTGAGCTGCCTAGTGAGCTTCTCGAAGAACTCTGAGGTGAGCTACCTTATGAGCTCAAGGTGAGTTGTGAAGGTGAGTTCCTGAGTGAGATCAAGGTGAGTTAAGGTGAGCTAAGGCAAGCTATGAGAGTAGGTGAGCTCCCATGGGAGTTTTTCAGGTGAGCTACTTAACGAGCTGCTGGATGAGCTCAAGGGTGAGCTGCTTCCCATGAGCTCTAAGATGAGCTCAAGGTGAGCTAGTAAGGTGAGCATATCAGGTGAGCTCCCAAGTGAGTTTTATCGGCAAGCTCAAGTCAAGATTATATGAATGAGCTCCTAGGTGAGCTCCTTGCATAGGTCCTAGCCAAGATCCTAGCTGATGCTCGGTGAGCTCCCAGGTGAGCTCAAAGGTGAGTTTACTCAAAAATATCTGAGGTGAGATTACATGTGAGCTAATAAGATGAGCTCAAGGTGAGATTGGTAAGGTGAGCTCAAGGTGAGTTGGAAAGATGAGCTATCAGGTGAGCTCCCAGGTGAGTGAGTTCCTTGACAAGCTCAACTCGAGCTGATCGGTGAACTCCCAAAGATTGAGATACTTAGTGATGAGCTCCCAGGAAAGCTGCTAGGTGAGTTCCCAAGCTACTTGGTGCTCCCAAGCTCCTAGGTGAGCTACTCGGTGAGCTCACAAGTGAGCTCAAGTCAACCTACTCGGTGAGCTACTCGAAAAACTCTAAGGTGAGCTACCAGACAAGCTTAAGGTGAGTTGGCAAGGTGAGCTCCTTAGCGACCTCAAGGCAAGTTGATAGGTGAGCTCCCATGAGACATGGCAAAGTGAGCTGTTAGGTGAGCTCCCATACAAGTTGTTGAGTTACTTGATGAGCTCCCGGGTGAGCTCAAGTCGAAGCTACTCGGTAAGCTCCTGGGTGAGCTCAAGGTGAGCTGGAAAGGTGAGCTCCGAAGTGATTTTCCAGGAAAGCTCAAGTTGCAGCTACTCGGACGAGCTCTTGGGTAAGCTACTTATCTGAGTTCCCAAGCTAAGCTCAAAGGTGAGATTCTCGGTGAGCTCCCAGGTGAGCTCAAAGGTGAGCTTGTCTGTAATCTTTGAGGTGAGCTTACATGTGAGCTACCAGATGAGCTCAAGGTGAGTTGGTAAGGCAAAATCTGTCAGGTGAGCTCCCAGGTGAGTTCCAAGGTGAGTTAACTCATTGATCTTCCCAGGTGAGCTCAACTCGAGCTAATTGAGTGAGCTCTCAGAAGAGCTCCTAGGTGAGCTACTTGGAAATCTATTCAGTGAGCTCCTAGTCAAACTACTTAGGTGAAGCTCCTAGGTGAGCTACTTGGTGAGCTCCCAGGTGAGGTCCCTAGTGAGCTACTCGGTGAGCTCACAAGAAAACTCAAGTCAACCTACTCACTGAGCTTCTCGGTGAGCTCCCAGGTGAGCTGTTAGGTGAGCTCCTAGGTGAGCTACTTTGTGAAAGCTACTCAATGAACTCTAAGGTGAGCTATAAGATGAGCTTAAGGTGAGTTGGCAAGGTGAGATCCTCAGGGAGCTCAAGGTGAGTTGGCAAGGTAGCTGATAGGTGAGCTCCCATGTGAGTTGGCAGGGTGAGCTATCAGGTGAAGCTCCCATGCAAGTTTTTGGGTGAGCTACTTGACAAGCTCCTGGGGGAGCTCTCAAGTCAAGCTACTTGGTCACCATATCTCCTAGGCAAGCTCAAGGTGAGATGGCAAGGTGAGCTCTCAAGTGATCTCCCAGGTGAGTTTATCAGGCAAGCTCAAGTCAAGCTTACTCGAACAAGATGTCTTGGGTGAGCTACTTGATGAGCTCCCAGCCAAGCTCCTAGGTGAGAGCTGCTCGGTGAGATCTCTAGGTGAGCTCAAAGGTGAGATTGTTTGTAATCTCTGAGGTGAGCTTACATGTGAGCTACTAGATGAGCTCAAGGTAAGCTATGTAAGGTGAGCTCCCAGGTGGTGAGGTGAGTTCCTTTAGTGAGCTCAAGGTGAGCTGAAAAGGTGAGCTCATAGGTGAGCTTGACATATGATTTGGTAAGGTGAGCTCCCATGTAAGTTTTGTCAAGTGAGCTACTTGACGAGCTCCTAGGTGAGCTCAAGTTAAGCTACTCGGTGAGCTCCTGGGTGAGCTCAAGGTGAGCTGGCAAGGCAAGCTGTCAGGTGATCTCCTAGGTGAGTTTTCAATGCAAGCTCAAATTGAGCTACTCTGACGAGCTCTTGGGTGAGCTACTTGTCTAAGCTCCCTAGTCGAGTATCCTAGGTGAGCTACTCAGTGAGCTCCCAGGTGAGCTCAAAGGTGAGCTTACCGGTAATCTCTGATGGTGAGCTTACATGCGAGCTACCAGATGAGCACAAGGTGAGTTGGCAAGGTGAGCTCAAGGAAAGTTGGCAAGGTCAGCTTAAGGTCAAGTTGGAAAGGCAAGCTGTTAAGTGAGCTCCCAGGTGGAGTAGTCGAAGAGCTCCCGAGTGAACTCAACTCAATTTTATCGGTGTGAGCTCCCAGATAGAGCTGCTAGGTGAGCTACTATGGTGAGCCATTCAGTGAACTCTGAGGTGAGCTCAAAATCGAGCTACTTGGCGAGCTCCCTGTTGAGGTCCCTAGCAAGCTGCTCGATAAGCTCACAAGTGAAGCTCAAGTCAACCTACTCAGAGAGATACTAGGTGAGCTCCTAGGTGAGCTATGTTAGGTAAGCTTCTCAGAGGAAATTTGTTAGGTGGAGCACCCAAGATGATTCTACTTTGTTAGCTCCTCAGGCAAGGTCCCTCAGCGAGCTACTCATTGAGCTCACAACTAAGGTCAAGTCAACCTACTCAATGAGCTACTCGGTGAGCTCCCAGGTGAGTTGTTAGGCAAACTCCCAGGCAAGGTACTTGGTGAGTTACATGAAAAAACTCTAAGGTGAACTACCAGATGAGCTCAAGGTGAGTTTTAGTAACGTGAACTCCTAGGTGATGCTCAAGGTGAGATGGCAAGCCAAGGTGATAGGTGAGCACCCATGTGAGTTGGCAAGGTGAGCTCTCAGATGAGCTGTCATGTGAGTATTATGGTGAGCTGCTTGACGAGATCCTACGGGAGAGCTCAAGATCGAGCTGCTCAGTGAGCTTCTTGGTGAGATCAAGGAAAGATGGCAAGGTGACCCTATCAGGTGAGCTCCTAGGTGAGTTTCTGAGAAAACTCAAGTCGAGCTACTTGATAAAACTGCTAGGGTGAGCTACTTGCCTAAACTCACCAGTTGAGCTCCTAGTGTGACCTTCTCAATGAACTGCCAGGTGAGCTCAAATGTAAGCTTTTTGGTAATCTCTAAGGTGAGATTACATGCAAGCTACCAGATGAGGCTCAAGGTAAGTTGGTAAGGTGAGCTCAAGGATGATTTTACAAGGTGAAATAGCCAGGAAACTTCCCAGGAAAGTTCCCAAGTGAGTTACTTGATGAACTCCTCGAGTGAGCTCAATCTCAAGCTAATCAGTTGAGCTCCCAGAAGAGCTCCTAGGTGAGCTACTTGGTGAGCTGTTCGGTGAGACTCCCATGTGAGCTTGCTAGCAGAGCTCCCAAGAAAGCTACTTGGTGACCTCCTAGGTGAGGTCCCTAGTGAGCTTAAGTCGACCTGAGCTCAGGTCAACCTGCTCAGTGAGCTCCTAGGAAAGCTTGTTAGGTGATCTCCCTAGGTGAGCTACTTGGTGAGCTCCTTGATGAACTTTGAGGTGAGCTACCAGATGATCTCAAGGTGAGTTGGTAAGGTGAGCTCCTCAGCGAGTTATCAAGGTGTACCTGATAGGTGAGCTCCCATTCGAGTTGGCAAGGTGAATTGTTAGGTGACTTCTCATGCAAGTATTTTAGGGTGAGCTACTTGAACGAGCTCCTCAGGTGAAGCTCAAGTTGAGTTGCTTGACAGAGATCCTAGGTGAGCTCAAGGTGAGCTGGCAAGGTGAGCTGTCAGGTGAGCTCCCATGCATATTTCTAGGCAAGAGTCAAGCTGAGTTTCTTGATGAGCTCCTAGGTAAGCTAATTGCTAAGCTCCCAAGCTGAGCTCCTAGGTGAGTTTCCTTGTTAACTCCTAGCTGAGCTCCCAGGTGAGATTAATTGGTAATCTCTAATTTGAGCTTACATGCAAGCTACCATATGAGCTGAAGGTGAGTTGGGCAAGGTGAAGCTCAAGGTGAATTAGTAAGGTGAGCTCCCAAGTGATTTCCTAGTTGAGAAACTTGATGATCTCCTGGGTGAGCTCAACTCGTGCTGATCAATGAGCTCCCAGGTGAGTTCCTAGGTGAGTTACTCAGAAATTTGTTCAGTAAGCTCCTATCGGTAAGATCCACTAGATGAGCTCCCAGGTGAGCTACTTGACGTGCTCCCAGTTGAGGTCCCTGGTGAGATACTCAGGTGAGCTGCATAGGTGAGCTCAAGTTAACCTACTCAGCGAGCTATTCGGTGAGCTCCTAGGAAAGGTATTAGGTGAGCTACCAGGTGAGCTACTTAGCGTGAGCTGCTTGATGAACTCCGAGGCAAGCTACTATATGAGCTTAGGGAAACTTGGTAAGGTGAACTCCTCACCAAGTGTAAGGTAAGTTGATAGTTGAGCTCCTCATGACGAGATTTCAATGGTGAACTGATAGGTGCAGCTCCCATGTGAGTTTTAAGGTGTAAGCTTACTTGACAAGCTACTTGGGTGAGCTCAAGTCGAGCTGCTCGGCAAGCTCCTAGGTGAGCTCAAGGTGAGCTAGCAAGGAAAGCTATCAAACGAGCTCCCATGTGAGTTTTCGTAGGCAAGCTAAAGTCCAGATTCTTGACGAGATCCTGTGTGATCTACTTACCAAGCTCCCAACTGAGCTCCTAGGTGAGCTACTCGATGAGCTCCTAGGTAAGCTCAAAGGAAAGATACTTGTTGAGTTCCCATATCTGAGGTGAGCTTACTATGGTGAGCTACTAGATGAGCTCAAAGGACAGATTAGCAAGGTGAGCTCTGGTGAGTTGGCAAGATGAGTTTTCAGGGTGAGCTCCCAGGTGAGTTCCTAGGTGAGTTACTCAAAGAGACCTCCTAGGTGAGCTCAACTCAAGTTGATCGGCGAGCTCCCAGAAGAGCTCCCATTGGTGAGCTATTTAGTGAGCTCCCATATGAGATGATAAGCAAGCTCCCAAGTGAGCTACTTGGCAAGCTCCCAGGTGAGGTACCTGACGAGTTCACAAGAAATATTTAGTCAACCTACTCAGTGAGAATGAACTCTTAGGTGAGCTACAAGATGAGCTTAAGGTGAGTTAGCAAGGTGAGCTCCTTAGTGAGCTCAAGGTAAGCTAATAGGTGAGCTCCCATGAGAGTTGGAAAAGTGAGTTGTCAGGTGAGCTCCAATAAAATATTTCAGGTGAGTTGCTTGATGAGCTCCTGGGCAAGCTCAAGTCAAGCTGATTGGCAAGCTCCTGGGTGAGTTCAAGGTGAGCTGACAAGGAAAGCTCCCAATTGATTTTTTAAGAAAGATCAAGTTCAGCTACTTAACAAGCTTCTGGGTAAGCTACTTACCAAGCTCTCAACTGAGCTCCTAGGTGATCTTCTCGGTGAGCTCCCAGGTGAGTTCAAAGGTGAGCTTATCGGTAATCTCTGAGGTGAGCTTACATAAGAGCTACCAGATGAGCTCAAGGAAAGTTAGAAAGGTAAGCTCAAGGTGAGTTGGCAAGGTGAACTCAAGGTGAGGTTGCAAGGTGAGCTATCAGGTGAGCTCCTCATGCTGAGTTTCGTAGGAAAGCTCATTCGTTGAGCTACTGGGTGATTTTAGCTCTTGAACTGATCAGTGAGCTTTTGAAAGAGCTCCCAGTCAAGCTCCTAGGTGAGCTACTCTTAGTAAGCTTCCCAAGTGAAGCTTGTTGGTAATCTCAGAGGTGAGATTACATGTGAGCTACTAGATGAGCTTCAATGTGAGGTGTACAAAGGTGAGATTACCTTGTGAGTTGGCAAGGAAAATCAAGTCAAGGCGAGTTGGCAACCTGAACAGCTGATCTCCTAGGTGAGCTAGTTGGCAAGCTCAACATCCCAGTTGGAAAGTTGAGCTACTCAAGAAGCTTCCCAGGAAAGCTAGAAAGGTCGAGCTGATAAGAGTAGATCTCCCATGAAGAGCTCTCCCAGGGCGAGCTAGTTTGGTGAGCTCCCATTCACCGAGCTTCTAGGTGAGCTATGCTTGGCGAGCTTCCTAGGTGAGGTCCCTAGTTGAGCTACTTGGGGAGCTCACAAGGTGAGCTCAAGGTCAGACCTACTCAAAGTGAGCTACTCAGGTGAGCTACTAGGAAAGCTATTCAGGTGAAGCTCCCAAGTTGAGCCACTTGAAAAAATCCAAGGTGAGCTACTAGATTGAGCTCAATGATCCCAGTTGAGCTCCTAGGTGAGCTAACTCAGTGAGCTCAAGGTGAGTTGGCAAGGTGAGTTGATAGGTGACTTCCCATATGAGTTTCTAGGTGAGTTGTCAGGTGAGCTCCCATACAAGTTTTTAGGTGAGCTACTTAACAAGCTCCCTAGCAAACTGAAGTTGAGAATGCTCAGTGAGCTCAAGATGAGTTGGCAAGGTGAGCTATTAGGTGACCTCCTAGAAGAGCTCCTAAGTGAGTTACTTAGTGAGCTATTCAACAAGCTCCCAGGAGAGCTACTAGGAAAGCTCCTAGGTAAGCTAGTTGGTGATCTCTCATGTGAGGTCTCCGGCAAGCTACTCAATGAGCTCACAAGCAAGCTCAAGTCAACCTACTCAGTGATCTACTCGGTGAGCTCCCAGGTGAGCTGCTTGATGAACTCCAAGGTGAGGTACCATATGAGCTTAGGCTGAGTTGGCAAGGTTTGTAACTTAGTGAGCTCAAGGCGAGCTGGTAAGGTGAGCTGATAGGTGAGCTCCCATGCAAGCTAGTAAGGTGAAATATCATGTGATTTTTTAGGTGAGCTATTTGATGAGCTCCCGAGTGAGCTCAAGTCAACCTACTCAGCGAGCTACTAAGTGAGCTCAAGGTGAGCTGTCAGGTGAACTCCTAGGTGATTTTTCATGTGAGCTGAAGTCAAGCTGCTTAACGAGATCTTGGGTGAGCTACTTCATAAGCTCACAACGGAGCTCCTAGGTGAGATGGTCAGTGAGCTCCTAGGTGAGCTTGTCAGCAATCTCTGAGGTGAACGTACATGCAAGCTACTAGATGAGAAAACGGTGAGTTGGCAAGGTGAGCTCAAGGTAGGTTAGCAAGGTGAGCTCAGGGTGAGTTGGAAAGGTGAGCTGTTAGGTGAGTTGTAGGTATTTTTACTCGATGAGCTCCTGGGTGAGCTCAAATTGAGTTGATCAGTGAGATCCTAGAAGAACTCCCAGGAAAGCTACTTTGGGAGTGGTTCTGTAAGCTCCCGTGTGAATTATTAGGTGAGCTCAGAATCAAGATAATTGGTGAGCTCCCAGTTGAGGTCCCCGACAAGTTACTCGCTAAGCTCACAACCAAGTTCAATTCAACCTAATCAGAGAGCTACTCGATGAGCTCCTAGGCAAGATGTTAGGTGAGCACCCAGGTGAGATACTTGGTGAGTTCCCTAGAAAGCTGATAGGTAAGCTCTAAAGTGAGCTACTTTTTGAGCTCCCAGGAAAGGTCCACAGTGAACTTCTCATTGAGCTCACAAGCGAGCTCAAGTTAACCTACTCAATGAGCTACTCGGTGAGCTCCCAGGTGAGTTGTTAGGTGAGCTACATGATGAAATTTAAGGAAAACTACCAGACGAGCTCAAGGAGAGTTAGCAAGGTGAGCTCCTCAGTGAGCTCAAGGTGAGCTAGCAAGGTAAGTTGATAGGTAAGCACCCATGTGAGTTGGTAAGGTGAGAAGTTAGGTGAGCTCCCACATGAGTTTTCTGGTGAGGTTCTTGCTGAGCTCCCTGAAGAGCTCATGTCGAGCTGATCAGTGATCTCCTCGGTGAGCTGAAGGTGAGCTGACAAGTGACTTGTTAGGTGAGCTCCTAGGTTAGTTTCTAGGCAAGCTCAAGTCGAGCTGCTCGAAAAAATCCTAGGCGAGCTACTTGCCGAGCTCCCAGCCAAGATCCTCGATGAGCTGTTAGGTGAGCTCAATGGTAATCTTGTTATTAATCTCCGAGGTGAGCTTACATGTGAGCAACCAGATGAGCTAAAGGGGAGTTGGCAAGGTGAGTTGTTAGCTAAGTTCCCAATTGAGTTACTCAATGAGCTCCCAAGCGAGCTCAACTCGATATGATCAGAGATCTCCTAGAAGAGCTCCCAGGTGAGCTACTTGGTGAGCTATTCAGAAAGCTCCTAGGTGAGCTACTAGGAGAGATCCGAAGCAAGCTACTTGGCTACCTCCTAGGTGAATTCACTGGTAAGTAGCTTGACTTGAGCTTGCCTGAAAAACTCACCTGGGAACTCACCTGATAGCTCACCTTTCCAGTTCACCTTGAGCTCACCTAGGAGCTCACTGAGTAGCTTGACTTGAGCTATCCTAGGAGCTTGTAATGCAGCTCACCCAAAAGTTTGCATGGGAGCTCACCTGATAGCATGCCCAAAAACTCAAATGGGAGCTTGCCTTTCCAGCTCGCCTTGAGCTCACTGAGGAGCCCACCTTGCTAACTCACCTTGAGCTTTTCTAGTAGCTCACCTTAGAGTTTTTCAAGTATCTCACCAAGTAGCTCACTTGGGATCTCACCTAATAGCTCACAGAGTAGGTTGACTTGAGCTCACTTGTGAGCTCGCCAAGTAGCTTGCCGGGGACCTTTCCTGGGAGCTCACCAAATAGTTCACTAAGTAGCTCACCTAGGAGCTCTTCTAAGAACTCACCGATTAGCTCGAGTTGAGCTCAACCAAGAGCTCGTTGAGTAACCCACCTGGGAACTCACCTAGGTGCTCACTTGATAGCTCACCTTACTAACTCACCTTGAGCTCACCTTGCCAATTTGCCTTGAGCTCATCTTGTAGCTCACATGTAATCTCACCTCAGAGATTACCGATAATCTCAGTTTTGAGCTCACTTGGGAGCTCACCGAGTAGATCACCTAGGATCTTAGCTGGGAGCTCGACAAGCAGCTCGACTTGAGCTTGCCCAAAATATCACCTAGGAGCATGCCTGACAGCTCACCTTACCTGCTCACCTTGAGCTTGCCTAATATCTCACCAACCAACTCAACTTGAGCTCACTCGGGAGCTCGTCAAGTAGCTCACCTGAAAACTCACATGGGAGCTCACCTGACAGCTCACCTAGAAACTCACATGGGAGATTACCTATTAGCTCACCTTACCAGCTTGTTGAGGAGCTCACCTTACCAACTCACCTTGAGCTCATTTGGTAGCTCACCTCAGAGTTCATGGAGAAACTCACCAAGTAGCTCACCTAGGAGCTCGCCTAATAGCTCACCTAGGAGCTCACTGAGTAGCTCGTTGAGTAGGTTGACTTGAGATCAATTATGAGCTCACCGAGTAGCTTATCAAGAACCTCGCCTTAGATTTCGCCAAGTAGCTCACTTCGGAGCTCACCTAGTAACTTGCCTAGGAGCTCACCAAAAAGCTTGCTAAGTAGCTCACCTAGGAGATATTTTAGGAGCTTGCTGATCAGCTCAGGTTGAGCTCACATAGGATCTCGTCAAGTAACTCTCCTGGGAGCTCACCTGATAGCTCACCTTGCCAACTCACCTTGAGCTCATCCAGTAGTTTACATGTAAGCTCACCTAAGAGATTTATAAAATGCTCACATGGGAGCTCACTAAGTAGCTCATCAAGGAGCTCAGCTCAGAGATCAGCAAGTAGCTCACCTAGGATCTCATTGAGCAACTTAACTTGATCTTACCTAGAAACTCGTATGGGAGCTCACCTGATAGCTCGCCTTTCCAACTAGCCTTGAGCTCACCCAGGAGCTCGCCGAGTACGTCAAATTGAGCTCACCTTGGATCTCGTCAAGTAGCTCACCTAAAAACTCACATGGGAGCTTTCCTTACAGATCACCTTGTCAACTCGCATGGGAGCTCACCTTGATCTTGCTGAGAAGATAGCCTTGCTAATTAACCTTGATCTCGTTTGGTATCTAACCTCAGAGTTTATCAAGTAGCTTCCCAAGAATCTCACCTAGTAGCTCACCTAACAGTTCACTTGGGAGCTCACCTAAAATGTCACTTGGGAGCTCACTACGTAGGTTGACTTGTGCTCACTTATGAGCTCGGTGGGGACCTTGTCTGGGAGCTTACCAAGTAGCTCCCTTGGGAGATTTCTTAGTATCTCACCTAAGAGCTCACTGAATAGTATGCCAAGTAGGTCACCTGGGACCTCTTATGAAGAATCACTGATCAACTCGAGTTGAGCTCAACCAGGAGCTTGTCGAGTAACTCACTTGAGAACTCACTTGGGAGCTCACTTGATAGCTGTCCTTGTCAACTCACCTTGAGCTTTCCTTGGTAACTTGTCTTGAGCTCACCTTACCAACTCACCTTGAGCTTGCCTTTCCAACTCACCCTAAACTCATCTGGTAGCTCACATGTAATCTCACCTGAGAGATTACAGACAAGCTCACCTTTGAGCTCGACTGGGAGCTCAACAAGTACGTTACCCAGGAGCTCATTAAGAAACTCGACTTGAACTTACCCAGAAACTCACCTGGGAGCTTGCCTAACATCTCACCTTGAGCTCACCCAAAATCTCACCAAGTAGCTCGACTTGAGCTCACTTAAGAGCTCATCAAGTAGCTCAACTGAAAACTCATATGGGAACTCACCTGATATCTCACCTAGAAACTCACATGGGAGCTCACCTATCATCTCAAATTTCTAGCTCACTAAGGAGATCACCTTGCTAAATCACCTTGAGCTCGTATGATATCTCACGTCAGAGTTCATCAAGTTTCTCACCAAGTAGCTCACTTGGGAGCTCACCTAATAGCTTACCTGGGAGCTCACCGAGTAGCTCACCAAATAGGTTAACTTGAGCTTTCCGGGAACCTCACCCAGGATCTTGCCAAGTATCTCACTTCAAAGCTCACCTAGAAAATTGCCTCAGAGCTCACCAAATAACTCACTAAGTAGCTCACCTGGGAGATCTTCTAGGATGTTTCTGATCAGCTTGAGTTGAGCTCACCTGCGAGCTCATCAAGTAACCAACAGAGGAAATCACCTGGGAGCTCCCCTGACAGCTTGCATTACCAACTCACCTTGAGCTCACCTTGCCAACTCACCTTGAAATCACCTTTCCAACTTGCCTTGAGCTCATCTGGTAGCTCACATGTAATCTCACCTCAGATATTTCCAACAAGCTCACCTTTGAGCTCGCATGGGAGCTCACCAAGCAGCTCACCTAGGAGCTCGTCAAGTAGCTTGACTTGAGCTTGAATAGAAAATCACATTGGAGCTCACCTTGTAAGCTCACCTTGAGCTCACCCCAGAGCTTTCCAAGTAGCTTGACTTGCGCTCACCTGGGAGCTCATCAAGCAACTCACCTGAAAACTCATGTGGGAGCTCACCTTATAGCTCACCTTGCTAACTTACATGGGAGCTCAACTATCAGCTCACCTTAAGCTCACTGAGGAGATCACCTTGCCTACTCACCTTAAGATCATCTAGTGGCTCACCTCAGATTTCATTGAGTAGCTTACCAAGTAGCTCACCTAGGAGCTCACCTAACAGCTCACCTAGGAGCTCACCTAACAACTCACATGGGAGCTCACCGTGTAGCTCATGAAGTAGGCTGACTTGAGATCACTTATGAGGTCACTGAGCAGATCAGTAGGGACCTCACCTGGGAGCTCACCAAGTAGCTCCCTTGGGAGCTCACCTAGCATCTAACTTGGGAGCTCACCGAATAGCTCGCTAAGTAGGTCTCTTGGGAGCTTTTCTAAGAGCTCACCAATCAGCTCAAGTTGAGCTTTCCCAGGAGCTCTTCAAGTAACTCACCTAGGAACTAACCTAGGAGCTCACCTGACAGCTCACCTTACCAACTCACCTTGACCTCACCTTGCTAACTCACCTTGAGCTCACCTTGCTAACTCGACTTTAGGTCATCTGGTAGCTCACATGTAAGCTCACCTTAGAGATTTTTGATAAGCTCACCTTTGAGCTTTCTTGGAAGCTCATTGAGTAGCTCACCTAAGAGCTCTACTAGGAGCTCAGTAAGCAGCTCACCCAGGAGCTCGTTAAGTAGCTCAACTTGAGCTCACCTGAGAGCTTATCAAGTAGCTCACTTGAAAACTCACATGGGAGCTCACCTGATAGCTCACCTAGAAAATCACATGAGAGCTCATCTATCAACTCACCTTGAGCTTGCTGAGGAGCTCACCTTACCATCTCACCTTGAGTTCATGTGGTAGCTCACCTAAGACTTCATCGAGAAGCTCAATAAGTAACTCACATGGGAGCTCTCCTAATAGCTTTCCTAGGATCTCACTGAGTAACTCACCAAGTAGGTTTTCTTGAGCTCACTTGTGAGCTCACCAAGTAGCTTACCAGGGAGCTCACCTGGGACCTCACCAAGTAGCTCACTTGGGATCTCAATTAGAAACTCGCCTAGGATCTCACCGAATATCTTGCAAAGTAGCTCACCTTTGAGCTCTTCTAGGAGCTTTCCGATCAGCTCAAGTTGAGCTCACATGGAAGCTCATCAGGTAATTCACTTGAGAACTCACCTGGGAGCTCACCTTTCCTTTCCAAATCACCTTGAACTTGCCTTGCCAACTCATCTTGAGCTCATATTGTAGCTCGCATGTAAGCTCACCTAAGAGAACTCACTTGGGAACTCGCTTGGGAGATCACCTAGTAACTTGCCTGGTAGCTCACCGAACAGCTCGCAAAGTAGAACATTTGGGAGCTCTTCTGGGAGCTTGCTGATATGCTCAAGTTGAGATTTCCTCAGAACTCATGGAGTATCTCAACTGAGAACTTTCCTGGAACTCACCTGATAGCTTGCCTTGTAAACTCACCTTGAGCTTGCCTTGCCAACTCACCTTGAGCTTACCTTGTCAACTCACCTTGAGCTTGCCTTGCCAACTCACCCTTAGCTCATCTAGTAGCTCATATGTAAGCTCACCTTAAAGATTTCAGACAAGCTCGCCTTTCATCTCACCTAGGATGTCACAAGTAGCTTAGCTTGGAGCTCAACAAGTACCTTACCTAGGAGCTTGTTGACAAGATCAACTTGAGCTTACCCAAAAACTCACCTAGGATTTTGCTTGATAGCTCACCTTATCAACTCACCTTGAGCTCACCCAGGAGCTCACCGAGTAGCTCAACTTGAGCTAAGATGGGAGCTCATAAAGTAGCTCACCTGAAAACTCACATGAGATCTCACCTAACTGCTATCCTTGATAACTCGCATGGGATCTTACCTATCATCTCACCTTGAGCTCACTAAGGAGCTTACCTTTCCAACTCACCTTGAGCTCATCAGGTAGCTCACCTTGGAGTTCATTGAGTAGCTTAAAAATTAGCTCTCCTAGGAGCTCACTAAGCAGGTCACCGAGTAGGTTGACTTGATCTCGCTTGTGACCTCACCAAGTAGTTCACTTGGGAGCTCACCAATCAACTTGAGTTGAGCTCACCCGGGAGCTCGTCGAGTAACTCACCTAGGAACTAACCTAGGAGCTCACCTGACAGCTCACCTTGGTAACTCACCTTGACCTCATTTGATAGCTTACATGTAAGCTCACCTAAGAGATTTCCAGCAAGCTCATCTTTGAGCTCACTTAGGAGCTCACTGATCAGCTCACCTAGGAGCCTAAATGGGAGCTCACCTAATAGCTCACCTTGCTAGCTCACCTTGAGCTCACCCAAGAGCTCACCGAGAATCTCAACTTGAGCTCACCTAGGATCTCGTCAAGTAGCACTCCTAAAAACTCACATGGGAGCTCACCTAACAGCTCACCTAGAAACTTACATGGGAGATCACTTATCAGCTCACCTTGTAAACTCACCTTGAGATCATATGGTAGCTCACCTCAGAATTCATCGAGTAGTTATCTAAGTAGCTCTCCTTGGAGCTCACCTAATAGCTCACCTGGGGCCTCACCAAGAAGCTCGCTGAGTAGGTCTACTTTAGCTCACTGGGGACCTCACGTGGGAGCTCACCAAGTAGCTCACTTAGAAGCTCACCTAACACCTCACCTAGGATCTCACTGAACATCTCACCAAGTAGCTCACCTAGGAGCTCTTATGGGATCTCGTTTATCAACTCAAGTTGAGCTCACCTGAGAACTTGTCAAGTAACTCACCTAGGAACTCACCTAGGAACTCACCTAGGAGCTCACCTGATAGCTCACCTTGCCAACTCACCTTAAGTTCATCTGATAGCTCACATGTAAGCTCACCTCAATGATTGCAAACAAGCTCACCTTTAAGATCAGCTTTGAGCTCACTGAGTAGCTCACCTAGGAGCTTAGACGGGGGCTCAACAAGTAACTCACATAAGAACTCATCGAGTAGATCAACTTGATCTTACCCAGAAACTCGCCAAGGAGCTCACCTGATAGCTCACCTTGCCAGCTCTCATTGAGCTCACCCAGGAGCTTGCCGAGTAGCTTGAACTGAACTCACCTGGGAGCTCATCACGTAGCTCACATGAAAACTCACATGGGAGCTCACCTATCAGCTAGCCTTACCAGCTCACCTCTAGCTCACCTTGAGCTTGCTAAGGAGCTCACCTTACCAAATCTCCTTGATATCATCTAGTAGCTTTCCTAAGAGTTCATCAAGTCTCTCACCAAGTAGCTTGCCTAATAGATCACCTGGGAACTCACCTATAAGCTTACCTAGGAGCTCACCGAGTAGCTCACTGAGTAGGTTGACTTGATCTCACTTGTGAGCTCACTGAGTAGCTCACCGGGGACCTTTCCTGGGAGCTCGCCAAGTAGCTCCCTTGAGAGCTATCTTAGAAGCTCACATGGGAGCTCACTAAATGGCTGACCAAGTAGCTTGCTTGGGAACTCTTCTGGGAGCTTACCAATCAGCTCAAGTTGAGATCGCCTAAGAGCTCATCAAGTAACTCACATCTCACCTTGCCAACTCACCTTGAGCTTACCTTACCAACTCACCTTGAGCTTTCCTTGCCAACTCACCTTGAGCTCATCTAGTAGCTCACATGTAAGCTCACCTAGGAGCTTGGCAAGTAGCTCACCCAAGATCTTGTCGAGCATCTCGACTTGAGATTACCTAAAAACTCACCTTGGAGCTCACCTAAGAGCTTGCCTTGCCAGCTTACCTTGAGATTTCCTAGGAGCTCACCTAGGAGCTTGCCGAATAGCTCAAATTGAGCTCACCTGGGAACTCGTCAAGTAGCTCACCTAAAAACTCGCATGAAAGCTTGTATAATAGCTCACCCTAGAAAATCGCATGAGATCTCACCTATCATTTCACCTTCTAAGCTCACCTTAAGCTCGCTGTAGAGCTCACCCTACCAACACATCTTGAGCTCATCTGGTAGCTCACTTGGGATCTCACCTAACAGCTCACCTGGGAGCTCACCTAACAACTCACCTAGGATCTCACCAAGTAGCTCACTGAGTAGGTTGACTTGAGCTCACTTGTGAGCTCATCGAGTAGCTTATTGGGGACCTCTCCTGGGAGTTTACCAAGTATCTCACTTGGGAGCTCACCAAACAGCTCACTGAGTAGGTTGACTTGAGCTCACTTGTGAGCTCATTGACCAACTCACCAGGGACCTCACCTAGGAGCTCTCCAAGTAGCTTTCTTGGGAGCTTGCCTGGGAGCTTACCAAATACATTGCTTGGGAGTTTTTCTTGGAGCTCACTAATGAGATCAAGTTGAGCTCGCCTTACTAACTCAACTTAAGCTCACCTTACCAACTTGCCTTGAGCCCACCTTACCAACTCACTATGAGCTCATCTAGTAACTCACATATAAGCTCACCTCATAGATTACCGACAATATTAACTTTGAGCTCACCGAGTAGCTCACCTAGGAGCTCAGTTGGGAGCTCAGCAAGTAGCTTTCCCAGGAGCTCGTTAAGCAACTAAACTTGATTTTTCCCAGAAAATCACCTGGGAGCTCACTTGACAGATCACCTTGTCAACTCACCTTGAGCTTACCCAAGAGGTCATCGAGTAGCCCAACTTGAGCTCTCTTGGGATCTTGTCAAGAAGCTCACTCAAAAACTCACATAGGATCTCACCTTATAGCTCATCTTGCTAACTCACATGGAAGCTTTCCTATCACCTCACCTTATTAGCTCAACTTGAGCTTGCTAAAAATATCACCTTGTAAACTCACCTTAAGCTCATCTGGTAGCTCACCTCGAAGTTCATTGAGCATCTCACTAAGTATATCACCTGGGAGCTCACCTAATAGCTCTCATGGGAGCTCACCTATAAGATTTCTTGGGAGCTCACTGAGAAGCTCACTGAGTAGGTTGACTTGAGCTACCTTTTGAGCTCACTTGTGAGCTCTCTAAGTAGCTCACAGTGGACCTCACCTAGGAGCTCATTAAGTAGCTCACTTAGGAGCTCACCTAGCAATTCATCTGGGATATCACTCAATAGCTCACCAAGTAGCTCACCTGGGAGCTCTTTTGTGAGCTACCATATGAGCTCAAGGTGAGTTAGCAAGGTGAACTCAAGGCGAGTTGGCAAGATGAGCTATCAGGTGAGATCCTAGGTGAGTTCCCAAGAGAGTTACTCGATGATCTCCTAGTTAAACTCAACTTGAGCTGATCATTGAGCTCCCAAAAGAGCACCCAGGTGAGCTACTTGGTGAGTTGTATAGTGTGCTCTGAGGTGAGTCTCTAGGTGAGATCCCAAGTGAGGTACTTGGCGAGCTCCCATGCAAGGTCCCCAGCAAGCTACTTGATGAGCTCATAAGTAATCTCAAGTCAACCTACTCAGTGAACTTATAGGTGAGCTCCCGTTTGAGCTAGCAAGGTGAGCTATCAGGTAAGCTCCCATGTGAGTTTTCAGGTGAGCTACTTAACAAGCTCCCAAGTGAGCTCAAGTTTAGCTTCTTGCTGAGCTCTTGGGTGAGCTCAAGGTGAGTTGGTAAGGTAAGCTATCATGTGAGCTCCTAGGTGAGTTTCTAGGAAAGCTCAATTCGAGCTGCTTGACGAGCTCCTGGGTGAGTTGTTTCCCCAACTCCCACCTAAGCTCCTAGGTTAGCTACTTGGTGAACTCTTAGGTGAGCTTATTGGTAATCTCTTAGGTGAGCTTACATGTGAGCTACCAGATGATCTCAAGATAATTTGGCAATGCGAGCTCAAGGTGAGTTTGCAAGGCGAGCTATCAGGAGAGCTCCCTAGTGAGTTCCCAGGTGAGTTACTTGATGAGCTTCCAGGTGAGATCAACTCAAGCTAATCGGTGAGATATTAGAAGAATTCCTAGGTGAGCTACCTGGTGAGTTATTTAGAAAGCTCCCAGGTGAGTTTCTAGGTGAGCTCACAGGTGATTTACATGGTAAGCTCACAGGTGAGGTCTCTAATGAGCTACTCATTAAGCTCACAAGTGAGATCAATTCAACCTACTAGGTGAGCTAAATGGTGAGATTCTAAGTGAGCTATTAGGAAAGATCCTAGGTGAGCTTCTTGGTGACATACTCGAGAAACTCCAAGGTGAGCTAGGAGACAAACTCAAGGAAAGTTAGCAAGGTGAGCTCCTCAGTGAGCTCAAGCTAAGCTGGAAAGGTGACTAATATGTAAGCTCCCATGTGAGTTTCTAGGTGAGTTTTCAGGAAATCTCTGATGTGAGTTCTCAAGTGAGCTACTTGATGAGATCCTGAGTGAGCTCAAGTTGAGCTACTCAACGAGCTCCTAGAAGAGCTCTTAGGTGAGATACTTGGAGTGCTGTTTGGTGAGATTCTAGTTAAGCTACTAGGTGATCTCCCTAGTGATCTACCTAGTGAGCTGTCAAATGAGGTCCCCAACGATCTTCTAGGTGAGCTCACAATCAAGTTCAAGTCAGCCTACTCAACGAGCTACTGAGTGAGCTCCTAGGTAAGTTGTTAGGTGAGCTCTCAGGTGAGCTACTTGGTGAGCTACTCAACAAACTATGAGATGAGCTACAAGATGAGCTCAAGTTGAGTTGGAAAGGTGAGCTCCTCAATGAACTCAAGGTGAGCTGATAGGTGAGCTCCCATGTGAGTTTTAAGGCAAGCTGATTGACGTGCTCCTGGGTGAACTCAAGTCGAGTTACTCGGTGATCTCCTGGGTGAGCTATAGGTGAGTTGGCAAGGCAAGCTATTAGGAAAGCTCCACAGGTGACTTTCTAGGAAAGCTCAAGTTGAGCTACTTGATGAGCTCCTGGGTGAGCTGCTTGCTGAACTCCAAGCCAAGCACCTAGGTGAGCTACTCTATGTGCTCCTAGGTGAGCTCAAAGGTGAGCTTGCTAGTAATCTATGAGGTAAGCTTACATGTGAGCTACTAGATGAGGTCAATATGAGTTGGCAAGGTGAGCTCAAGGTGAGTTGGAAAGGCAAGCTCAAGGTCAGTTGGCAAGGTAAGCTATCAGGTGAGCTCCCAGGTGAGTTCTGAGGCAAGTTACTTGACGATCTTCTAGGCGAACTCAACTCGAGCTGATCGGTGAGCTCCCAAAAGAGATCCCAAGGAAGCTACTTGGTGAGTTATTTGGTGAGCTCCCAGATGAGCTATTTGGTGAGCTCTTAGGTAAGGTTCCTGGTGAGCTACTTGGAGAGATCACAATCAAATTCAAGTTAACCTACTCGATGAGCTACTCGGTGAGCTCCCAGGAAAGCTGTTAGGTGAGGTCCTAGGTGAGCTACTCGACAAATTTTGAGGCAAGCTACCAGACGAGCTCAAGGTGAGCTGGCAAGGTGAGCTACTTAGTGAGATCAAGGTGAGCTGGTAAGGTAAGCTGATAGGTGAGCTCCCATGTGAGTTTCTGGGTGAGCTGTTAGGTGAGCTCCCATGTGAGTTTTTAAGTGAGCTTCTTGATAAGCTCCCTGGTGATCTCAAGTTGAGCTACTCAGCAAGCTCTTAGGTGAGCTCAAGGTGAGCTAGCTAGGTGAGCTGTTAGCTGAGGTCCGAGGTGAGTTTCTAGGCAAGCTCAAGTCGAGCTACTTGAAGAGATCCATGGTGAGATGCTTACCAAGCTCTTATCTGAGCTCCTAGGTGAGCTACTTGGTGAGTTCCTAGATGAGCTCAAAGGTGAGCTTGTCAGTAATCTCTGAGGTGAGCTTACATGCAAGCTCCCAGATGAGCTCAAGGTGAGTTGGTAAGGCAAGCTCAAGGTGAGTTGGCAAGGTGAGCTATCAAGATATCTCCCAGGAAAGCTTAAGGTGAGTTGGCAAGATGAGCTCCTTAGTAAAATCGAGGTGAGCTGATAGATGAGCTCACATGAGAGTTCACAAAGTGAGCTGTCAGGTGAGCTCTCATGTGAGTTTTTGGGTGAGCTCAAGTCGAGATGCTTAGAAAGCTCTTAGGTGAGCTCGAGGTGAGATATAAGGAGAGCTCCTAAGCAAGGTTCTAGGTAATCTCAAGTTGAGCTACTTGATGAGCTCATGGGTGACCTGCTTGCCGAGCACCAAGCCAAGCTCCTAGGTGAGCTAGTCGGTGAGCTTCCAGGTGAGCTCAAAGGTGAGCTTTTCGGTAATCTCCTAGATGACCTTATATGTGAGCTACAAGATGAGCTCAAGGTGAGTTGGTAAGGCAAGCTCAAAGTGAGTTGGTAAGGTGAGCTATAGGTGAGTTGGCAAGGTAAGTTGTTAGGTGAGATCCCAGGTATGTTCCTAGGTGAGTTACTTGATGAGCTCCCAGGCGAGCTCAACTCGAGCTGATCAGCGAGCTCATAGAAGAGCTCCTAAGTGAGCTTCTTAGTGAGCTGTTCAGTGATCTCCAAGGTGAGTTGCTAGGCGACCTCCCAAGTGAAATACTTGGTGAGCTCCTAGGTGAGGTCCCCAGTTAGCTACTCGGTGAGCTCAAAAGTGAGCTCAAGTCAACCTACTTGATGAGCTACTCAGTGAGCTCCCAGATGAGCTATTAGGTGAGCTCCTAGGAAAGCTCCTATACGATCTATTAGGTAAGTTCCCAGGTGAACTACTTAGCGAGCTGCTTGATGAACTCTGAGGTGAGCTACCATACTACCTCAAAGTGAGTTGATAAGGTGAGCTCCTCATCAAGCTCAAGGTGAGTTGATAGGTGAGCTGTAATATGAGTTGACAAGGTGCACTGTCAATTGATCTCTCGTGTGATTTTTAAGGTGACCTACTTGATGAGTTTCCAGGTGAGCTCAAGTCGAGCTTCTCGGTAAGATCCTGGGAAAGCTAAAGGTGAGCTACCGGGTGATCACTAGGTGAGTTTCCAAGTAAGCTCAAGTCAAGTTGCTTGACGAGATCTTGGGAGAGCTACTTACTAAGCTCCTAGCCGAGCTTCTATGTGAGCTACTTTGTGAGCTCTTAGGTGAGCTCAAATGTGAGCGTGTCGGAAAACTCTGAGGTGAGCTTACATGTGAGCTACCAGATGAGCTCAAGATGAGTTGGCAAGGT
Organism: Taxus chinensis; assembly: GCA_019776745.2. Lineage (NCBI taxonomy): Eukaryota > Viridiplantae > Streptophyta > Pinopsida > Cupressales > Taxaceae > Taxus > Taxus chinensis. Next base: position 901,644,920 of record CM034151.1, on the reverse strand, counting down.
GAGCTCAAGGTGAGTTTGCAAGGAAAGCTCAAGACAAGTTGGAAAGGTGAGCTCAAGGTGATTTGGTAATGTGATCTATCAGGTGAGCTCCCAAGTGAGTTTCCAGGTGAGTTACTTGATGAGCTCACAGATGAGCTTAACTCAAGCTAATTGGTGAGATCCTAGAAGAGCTCCTAGGTGAGATACTTGACAAGCTATTCAGTGAGCTCCCAGGTGAGCTGCTAGTTGAGCTCCTAGGTAAGCTACATGGTGAGCTCCCAGGTGAGGTCTCTGGTGAGCTGCTTAGCAAGCTCATAAACGAGTTCACAAGCGAGCTCGAGTCAACCTACTCGGTGACCTACTCTGTGAGTTCTCAGGTGAGCTATTAGGTGAGCTCCCAAGTGAGCTACTTGGTTATCTACTTGAAAAACTCCGAGGTAAGCTACTAGACAAGCTCAAGGTAAGTTAGCAAGGTGAGCTCCTTATCGAGCTCAAGGAGAGCTGGTAATGGGAGCTGATAGGTGAGCTCCCATGCGATTTGGTAAGTTGAGCTGTCAAGAAAGCTCCCATGTAAGTTTTCAGGAAAGCTACTTGACGAGCTCCTGGGTGGGCTCAAGTTGAGTTTCTCAGTGAGCTCCTAGGTGAGAACAAGGTGATCTGGTAAGGTGAGTTATCAGGTGAGCTCCCAGGTGAGTTTCTGGGCAAGCTCAAGTCGAGCTACTTGATGAGATCTTGGGTGAGCTGCTTGCCAAGTTCCCAGCCGAGCTACTAGGTGAGCTACTCAGTGAGCTCCCAGGAGAGCTAAAAGGTGAGCTTATCAGCAATCTCTAAGTTGAGCTTACATATGAGCTACCAGATGAGCACAAGTTGAGTTGGCAAGGTGAGCTCAGGGTAAGTTGGCAAGGTGAGCTCAAGATGAGCTGCCAAGGTGAGCTCCTTGGTGAGCTTTTCGGTGAGCTGTTAGGCAAGATCTGAAGTGAGCTACTTGGTGAGCTCCTAGGAGAGGTACCCGACGAGCTACTTGCTGAGCTCACAAGTGAGCTCAAGTCAACCTACTGGACTAGCTACTCGGTGATCTCCTAGGTGAGCTGTTAGGTGAGTTCCCAGGTGAGGTACTTGGCGAGCTACATGACTAACACTGAGGTGAACTACCAGATGAGCTAAAGGCAATTTGTTAAGGTGATCTCCTCATCAAGATCAAAGCAAGCTAGCAAGGGAAGTTGATAGCTAAGATCCCATATGAGTTAACAAGGTGAATTGTCAGGTGAGCTCCCATGTAAGTTTTCAAGTGAGATGCTTGACAAGATCCTGGGAGAGCTCAAGTCGAGCTACTTAGTGAGCACCTGCATGAGGTCAATGGGATATGGTAAAGTGAGCTGTCAGGTGAGCTCCTTGGTGAGTTGGAGGGCGAGCTACTTACTGAGATCCCAACCAAGTTCCTAGGTGAGCTACTTAGTGATATCCCATGCAAGGTTAAAGGTAAGCTTATCAACAATCTCTAAATTGAGCTTACATGCGAGCTACCAAATGAGCTCAAGGTGAGTTGGTAAGGTAAGCTCAATACGAGTTTGAAAGGTGAGCTGTCAGGCGAGCTCCCAGGTGAGTTCCTAGGTGACTTACTCGATGAGCTCCCAAGCGATCTCAACTCGAGCTAATCGGTGAGCTCCAAAAAGAAATATTAGGTGAGCTACTTAGCTAGCTATTTAGTGAGCTATTAGGTGAGCTCCTAAGTAAGCTACTTGGTGACATCCTAGGTGAGGTCCCCGACGAGCTTCTCGGCAAGTTCAAGTCAACCTACTTGGCAAGCTGCTTAGTGAGCTCCCAGGTGAGTTGTTAGTTGAGCTCCCAAGTGAGTTATTTGGTGAGCTCCTTGAAAAAATCCAAGGTGAGCTACCAAATAAGCTCAAGGTGAGTTGGCAAGGTGAACTCCTCAGTGAGCTCAAGGTGAGCTGATAGGGGTTCTCCCATGTGATTTGGCAAGGTGAGATGTCAGGAAAGCTCCCATGCTAGTTTTTGGGTGAGCTGCTTCACAAGATCCTGAGTGAACTCAAGTCAAGCTGCTCGGTGAGCTCCTGGGAGAGCTCAAGGTGAGCTTTCAAGTGAGCTTCTAGGTGAGTTTTTAGGCAATCTCAAATCGAACTACTTAATGAGCTCTTAGGCGAGCTGCTTGCCAAGCTCTTAGCCAAGCTCCCAGGTGAGCTTCAAGGTGAGCTTGTCGGTAATCTCTAAGGTGAGGTTAGATGTGAGCTACCATATGAGCTGAAGGTGAGTTGGAAAGGCAAGCTCAAGGAAAGTTAGCAAGGAAAACTCAAGGTGAGTTGGCAAGGTCAGCTGTCATGTGAGCTCCCAAGTGAGTTCCGAGGTGAGTTACTCGACGAGATTCTATGTAAAATCAACTCAATCTGATCGGAAAGCTCCTAGAAGAGCTCCTAGGTAAGTTACTTGGCAAGCTATTTGGTGAGATCTCCAGTGAGCTACTAGGCAAGCTCCCAAGTCAGCTACTTGGTGAGCTCCCAGGTGATGTCCCTAGTGAGCTCACAAGTGATCTTAAGTCAACCTACTTGATGAGCTCCTAGGTGAGATGTAAGGTGGGCTCTCAGGTGAGCTACTTCGTGAGCTACTCAACGAACTCTAAGGGGAGCTACCAGACGAGCTCAAGGTGAGTTTTTAAGGTGAGATCCTCAGTGAGATCAAGGTGATCCAGTAAGGTGAGCTGACAAGGTGACCATATATGTGAGCTTCTATGCAAGTTTTAGGGTGAGCTGTCAGGTGAGTTCCCATGCAAGTTTTCAGGTGAGCTACTTGACAAGCTCCTAAGAAAGCTAAAGTTGAGATGCTTGGTGAGTTCTTGGGTGAGCTCTAGGTGAATTGGCAAGGTGAGTTATCAAGTGAGCTCCCAGGTGAGTATTTGAGCAAGCTCAAGTTGAGCTACTTGACGAGCTACTTGTTGAGCTCCCAACTAAACTAAAAGGTGAGATTGTCGGTAATATCTAAGGTGAGCTTACATGTGAGCTACCAGATGACCTCAAGGTGAGTTGGAAAGGTGAGCTCAAGGTGAGTTGGAAAAATGAGATCTTAAGTGAGCTCCCAGGTGAGTTCCCAGGTGAGTTACTCAATGATCTCTTGGGTGAGATTCAACTCGAGATGATCGGCGAGCTCCCAGAAGATCTCCCATTCAAGCTACTATGTGAGCTCCTAGGTGAGCTATTCGGTGAATTCCTAGGCAAGTTACTTGATGATCTCTTGGGTGAGCTCAAATCGAGCTGATCGGTGAGCTCCCAGAAGAGCTCCCAAGTGAGCTACTTAGCGAGATGTTTGGTGAGCTCCTATGTGAGCTACTAGGTGAGATCCCAAGTGAGCTACTTAGCGAGCTACCAAGTGAGGTCCTTAGAGAGCTACTCAGGAAGTTCACAAGCAACCTCAAGTCAACCTACTTGGTGAGCTACTTAGTGAGCTCCCATCCTAGCTACTTGGCGAGCTACTCGATGAACTCCAAGGTGAGCTACCATATGAGATTAAGGTGAGTTGGTAAGTTGAGCTCCTTAGTGAGCTCAAGGTGAGCTCTCATGAGAGTTAGTAAAGTGAACTATCAGGTGAGCTCTCATGTGAGTTTTTGGGTGAGTTGCTTGATGAGATCCCTGGTGAGTTCAAGTTGAGTTACTCGGCAAGCTCTTGGGTGAGGTCAAGGTGAGCTGGTAAGGCAAGCTATTAGGCAAGCTCCTAGGAAAGGTTTCGGGAAAGCTCAAGTTGAGCTACTCGATGAGCTCATGCACCACCTACTTTCCAAGCTCCCAACCAAGCTTCTAGGTGAGCTGGTTGGTGAACTCCTAGTTCAGGTCCAAGGTGAGCTTTTCTATAATTTTCGAGGTGAGCTTACATGTGATCTACAAGATGAGCTCAATGTGACTTGGTAAGATGAGTTCAAAGGTGAGTTGGCAAGGTGAGATGAAGGTGAGTTGGAAAGGTGAGATGTCAGGTGAGATCCCAGGTGAGTTCATAGGTGAGTTAATCGACAAGCTCCTAGGTGAGCTCAACTCGAGATGATCTGTGAGCTCCCAGAAGAACTCCTAGGTGAGCTACTTGGCGAGCTATTCGGTGAGCTCCCAGGTGAGTTGCTAGGTGAGCTCCTAAGTGAGATACTTTGTGAGCTCCTAGGCAAGGTGCCTGGAAATATACTTAGTGAGTTCATAAGTGAGCTCAATTCAACCTACTTGGTGAGTTACTCGGTGAGCACCTAGGTGAGCTATTAGACAAGCTCCCAGGTGAGCTCCTAAGTGAGCTACTTGGCAAGCTGCTCAAAAAACTCCGAGGTAAGCTACTTGATGAGCTCAAGGAAAGTTGGGAAGGTGAGATCTTGACTGAGCTCAAGGCAAGCTGATACGTGATCTCTAATATGAGTTTTCAAGGTGATATTTCAGGTGATATCTCGTGTGAATTTATGAGTGAGCTATTTGAGGAGCTCCCAGGTTAGCTCAAGTTGAGCTACTCGGTGAGCTTCTGGGTGAGCTGTCAGGTAAGCTCCCAGGTGAGTTTCCAAGAAAGCTCAAGTCAATCTACTTGACAAGCTCCTAGGTAAGCTACTTTCTGAGCTCCTAGGTGAGCTACTTGGTGAGCTCCCAGACGAGGTCAAATGTGATAATGTCGGAAATATCTGAGGTGAGCTCAAGGCAAGTTGGCAAGGTGAGATCAAGGTGAGTTGGCAATACAAGCTGTCAGGTGAGTTCCTAGGTGAGTTACTCGACGAGCTCTTGGGAAAGCTCAACTTGAGTTGATCAGTGAGCTCCTAAAAGAGCTCCCAGGTGAGGTACTTGGAGAGCTATTCAGTGAGCTCTTAGGTAAACTGCTAGGAAATCTCACAAGTAAGCTCCTAGGTAAGCTCCTAGGTGAGGTCTCTGGTGAACTTCTCAATGAGCTCACAAGTGAGCCTAAGTCAACATACTTAGTGAGCTACTCGATGAGTTCCAAATTGATTTGTTAGATGAGCTCCTACGTGAGCTACTTGGTGAGCTACTTGATGAACTCTGAGGTGAGCTACCAATTGAGTTCAAGGTGATTTGCCAAGGTGAGCTCCTTAGTGAGCTCAAGGTGAGTTGGCAAGTGGAGCTGATAGGTGAGCTCCCATGCAAGTTGGTAAGGAAAGCTATCAGGTGAGCTCCCATGTGATTTTTTAGGTGAGCTGCTTGATGAGCTCCTAGGTGAGCTCAGGTCGAGCTGCTAAGTGAGCTCCTGGGTGAGCTCAAGGTGAGCTGGCAAGGCATACTATCACGTAAGCTCCTAGATGAGTTTCTCGGTAGGCTCAAGTTGAGCTGCTTAATGAGCTCCTGGGAGACCTAATTTCCATGCTCCTAGCCAAGCTCCTAGGTGATATTCTTACTTTGCTCCAAGGAGAGCTCAAAGGTGAGCTTGTCAGCAATCTCTTAGGTGAGCTTATATGTGAGCTACCAGATGAGCTCAAGTTGAGTTGGAAAGGTGAGCTCAAGGTGAGTTGGGAAGGTGAGCTCAAAGTGAGTTGGCAAGGTGAGCTCAGGGCGAGTTAGAAATGTGAGTTGTTAGGAAAGCTCCCACATGAGTTCATAAGCAAGTTAATCGACGAGCTCCCAGGTGAAGTCAAATCAAGCTGATCGGTGAGCTACTCGGTGAGCTCACAAGTGAGCTCAAATCAACCTACTTGACGACCTACTCAGTGAGCTCCTAGGTACATTGTTAGGTGAGCTCCCAGGTGAGCTACTTGGTGAGCTACATGATGAAGTTTGAGGTGAACTACCAGATGAGCTCAAGGCAAGTTTACTACCTAGGAGCTCAGAAAGCACAAAGTGATATGGCAAGGAAAATTGATAAGCAAGCTCCCATGCGAGTTATCAAGGGGAGATATTAGGAGAGCTCTCATGTGAGTTTTTCGGTGAGCTACTTGATGAGGTCCTGGGTGAGCTCAATTCGAGCTGCTCAGTGAGCTCCTAGGTGAGCTTAAGGTAAGCTAGAAATGTGAGTTGTCAGGTGAACTCCCAAGTGAATTTTAGGGAAAGCTCAAGTCAAGTTGCTTGATAAGCTCCTGGGTGAGATACTTGCTGAGATCCCAGCTGTGCTCCTAGGTGACATCTCGGTGAGATCCCAAGTGAGCTCAAAGGTAAGCTTGTTGTCAATATCTAAGGTGAGCTTACATGTGAGCTACCAAATGAGCTTAATTTGAGTTGGTAAGGTGAGCTCAATATGAGTTGGCAAGGTGAGCTGTCAGGTGAGTTACTCGATGAGCTCTTGAGCGAGCTCAAATCAAGCTAATCAGCAAGCTCCCAGGTGAGCTACTTGGTGAGTTATTCAGTGACCTACAAGGTAAGCTCCCAAGCATGCTACTTGCTGACCTCCCAAGTGAGGTCCCAGGCGAGCGGCTCGGTGAGCTTAAGTCAACCTACTCAGTGAGCTACTTAGTGAGCTACTCAGTGAGCTCCCAGGTGAACTGTTAGGAAAGCTCTCAGGTGAGCTACTTAGCTACTATATAAGATCAAGGTGAGTTAGAAAGGTGAGATCATCAGCGAGCTGAAGGTCAGCTGGTAAGGTGAGCTGATAGGTGATCTCCCATGCGAGTTTGTAAGGTGAGCTATTGTGTAAGCTCCCATGTGAGTTTTCAGGTGAGCAGCTTCACGAGCTCCTGAGTGAACTCAAGTCAAGCTACTCGGAAAGCTCCTGGGTTAGATCAAGGTGAGGTGGTAAGGTGACCTATCAAGCAAACTCCCAGGTCAGTTTTTAGGAAATCTCAATTCAAACTACTCGATGAGCTCATAGGTGAGCTACTTACCAAGCTCCCAGCTGACCTCCTAGGTGAGCCACTCGGTGAGCTCCCAAGAAAGCTCAAAGGGGAGCTTTTCATTAATCTCTAAGGTTAGATTAGATGTGAGCTATCATATGAGCTCAAGGTGAGTTAGCAAGGTGAGCTCAAGGTAAGTTGGGAAGGTGAGCTAAAGGTGATTCGGTAAAGTGAAATCAACTCAAGTTAATAGGAAAGCTCCTAGTCGAGCTACTTAGTGAGCTGTTCGGTGAGATACTAAGCGAGCTACTAGGAAATCTCCCAAACAAGGTACTTGGCAAGCTCCCAGGAAAGGTCCTCGGTGAGCTCACAAGCGAGCTCCAGTAAACCTACTCAGTAAGTTGTTCAGTGAGCTCCCAGGTGAGCTGTTAGGTGGGTTCCCTGGTGAGCTACTTAGTGAGTTACTCAAAGAACTCTGAATCAAGCTACCATACAAGCTCAATGTGAGTTTTCAAGGTGATTTCCTCAGTGAGATTAAGGAAAGCTTACAAGGTGAGCTCCCATGCGAGTTTCTGGATGAGCTGTCAGGTGAGATCCCATGCGAGTTTTCAGCTGAGCTACTTGATGAGATCTCATGTGAGCTCAATTCAAGCTACTCGGAGAGCTCTTGGGTGATATCAAAGTGAGCTAATAAGGTGAGATGTCAGGTGAGCTCCTAGGTGAATTTTCGAGTAAGCTAAAGTCGAACTGCATAATGAGCTCTTGGGTGAGCTGTTTACCGAGCTCCTAGCCCAGATCCTAGGTGAGCTACTCGATGACCTCCCAGGTGAGCTCAAAGGTGAGCTTATCAGCAATCTCTAAGTGGATCTTACATGTGAGGTACAAGATGAGCTCAAGTCGAGTTTGTAAGGTGAGCTCAAGGTGAGCTGGAAAAATGAGCTATCAAGTGAGCTCCTAGGTGAATTCCCAAGTGAGTTACTAGATGATCTCCTGGGCAAGCTCAACTCAAGCTGATCGGTGAGCTCCCAAAAGATATCCTAGGTGAGGTACTTTGTGAGCTATTCACCAAGCTCCCAGGTGAGCTACTAGGAAAGCTCCCAAGTGAGCTACTTACCGAGCTTAGAGGTGAGTTTCATGGCAAGCTGCTTGGTGAGCTCACAAGTGAGCTCAAGTCAACCTACTTGCTGATCTACTTGGTGACCTACTCGAAAATTTTTGAGGTAAGCTACCAAACAAGCTTAAGGTGAGTTGGAAAGGTGACCTCCCCAGTGAGCTCAAGGAAAGCTGATAGGTCATCTCCCTTGAGAGTATGCAAAGTGAGATATTAGGTGAGATCCCATACAAGTTTTCAGGCTAACTTCTTGACAAGATCTTGGGTGAGATCAAGTTAAGATACTTAGGAGGCTCTTGAGTGTGCTCAAGGTGAGCTGGAAAGGTGAGTTCCTAGGTGAGTTTCCAGGAAATCTCAAGTTGAGCTGCTTAATGAGCTCCTTGGTAAGTTACTTACTAATCTCCCAGTCAAGATCCTAGGTGAGCTCCAACGAAAGGAAAAAGGTGAGCTTATCAAAAATATTTGAGGTGAGATTACATGCGAGCTACTACATGAGGTCAAGCCATGTTAACAAGGCAAGCTCAAGGAAAGTTAGCAATGTGATCTAAAGATGAGTTGGCAAGGCGAGCTCCTAAGTGAAATACTTGACGAGCTCTCGGCCAAGCTCAACTCGAGATGATCTGTGAGCTCCCAGAAGAGCTCTTAGGTGAGCTTTTTAGTGAGCTATTCGGTGAGCTCCCAGGTAAGTTTCTAGGTGAGCTCCTAAGCAAGCTACTTGATGAGATCCTAGATGAGCTACTTGAAAAACTCCCAGGCGAGCTCCTAGGTGAGCTACTCGGTGAGATCCTAAGTGAGCTCAAAGGTGAGCTTGTCAAAAATCTCTAAGGTGAGCTTACATGTGACCTAAAATATGAGCTCAAGGTAATCTAGTAAGGCGAGCTCCCAGGCGAGTTGGAAAGGTGAGATCCTCAGTGATCTCAAGGTGAGATGATAGGTGAGCTACCATGCGAGTTGGCAAGGTGAGATCCCATTCAAGTTTTTGAGTAAGGTGCTTGACGAGCTCCTGGGTGAGCTCAAGTTGAGCTGCTCGGCGAGCTCCTAGGTGAGCTCAAGGTGAGCTGTCAGGTGAGCTTCGAGGTGAGTTTCATTGCAAGCTCAAGTCGAGCTACTTGATGAGCTCCTAGACAAGCTACTTCTTAAGCTCCTAACTGAGCTCCTAGGTGAGCTACTTAGTGACTTCCCCGGTGAGCTCAAAGGTGAGCTTATAAAAAACCTCTGAGGTGAGCTTACATGCGAGCTACCAGTTGAGCACAAGGTGAGTGAGCAAGGTGAGCTCAAGGAAAGTTTGAAAGGTAAGCTATTAGGTGAGCTCCAAATTGAGTTAATCAATGAGATCCTGGGTGAGCTCAACTCAAGTTGATAAGTGAGCTCCCAGAAGAGCTCCCAGGCAAGCTACTTGGTGAGCTATTCGGTGACCTCCTATGTGAGATACTAGGTGAGCTCAGAATTGAGCTACTTGGCAAGCTCCTAGTTGAGGTCCCTAGTGAACTGCTCAGCAAGCTAACAAGTAATCTCAAGTCAACATACTCGAAGAGCTACTCGGTGAGATCCTAGGTGAGTTTTTAGGCGAGCTCGCAGGTAAGGTACTAAGTGAGCTCAAGTCAACCTACTCGATGAGCTACCTGGTGTGCTCCCAGGTAAGCTATTAGGTGAGCTCCCAGGTGAACTACTTGGTGAGCTACGTGAAAATATCTGAGGTAAACTACAAGATGAGCTCAAGTCAAGTTGGCAAGGTGAGCTCCTATGCGAGCTCAAGGTGAGCTGGCAAGGCAAGCTGATAGGTGAGCACTCATGTGAGTTAGCAAGATGAGCTATCACATGAGCTCCCATGTGAGTTATCTAGCGAGCTTCTTGATGAGCTCTTGGGTGAGCTCAAGACGAGCTTCTCAATGAGCTCCTGGGAAAGCTCAAGGTGAGCTAGCAAGGTGAGATGTCAGGTGAGCTCCTAGGTGAGTTTTTAGGAAAGCTCAAGCCAAGCTACTTGACGAACTCCTAGGAGAGTTACTTTCAGAGCTCCTAGCCAAGCTCCTAGGTGAGATCAAAGGTAATCTTGGCTATAATCTCTGAGGTGACCTTACATATGAGCTACTAGATGAGCTCAAGGAAAGTTAGTAAGGTAAGCTCAAGGTGAGTTGGCATGGTGAGTAGTTAGATGACCTCCCAAGTGAGTTCTTAGGTGAGTTACTTGACGAGATCTTGAGTGGGCTCAACTTGAGCTGATAGGTGAGCTCCCAGAAGAGCTCCTAGGCAAGCTACTTAGTGAGCTATTCAGTGAGCTACCAGGTGAACTACTAGGAGAGCTTCTAAGCAAGCTACTTGGTGACCTCCAAGGTGAGGTCCTCAGTGAGATGCTCAGCGAGCTCAAGTCAACCTACTCAGAGAGCTACTTAGTGAACTCCCAGGAAAAGTGTTAGGTGAGCTCCCAGGTAAGCTACTTGGTGAGATCCTCAATTAATTTTGAGGTGAGCTACTAGATGAAATCAAGGTGAGTTGGTAAGGTGAGCTCCTCAACGAGTTCAAGGTGAGTTAGAAAGGTAAACTGATAGGTGATTTCCCATGCAATTTTGGAAGGAAAGCTATGAGGTGAGATCCTATGTGAGTTTTTGGGTGATATTCTTGACGAGATCTCAAGTGAACTCAATTCAAGTTACTTGGAGAGCTTCTAGGTGAGATTTAGGTGAGCTCCCAAGGTGAGCTGTCAGGTGAGCTCCCAGTGAGTTTTCAAGCAAGCTCAACTTGAGTTTCTCGACGAGCTACTAGGTGAGTTGCTTGTCAAGCTCCTGGCTGAGCTCCTAGGTGACCTTCTTGGTGAGTGCCCAAGTGATCTCAAAGGTGAGCTTGTTAATAATATTTGAGGTGAACTTACATGTGAGCTACCATATGAGCTCAAGGTGAGTTGGCAAGGTGAGCTCAAGGTGAGTTAGCAAGGTGAGCTTAAGGTGAGTTGGTAAGATGAGATATAATGTGAGTTCCCAGGTGAGTTACTTGATGAGCTCCCATGTGAACTCAACTTAAGCTAATCGGAAAGATCCTAGAAGAGCTCCCAGACAAGCTACTTGGTGAGTTGTTCGGTGAGATTCCAGGAGAGCTGCTAGGTGACCTCCCAAGTGAGCTCCTAAGTGAGGTCCCCAGTGAGCTGCTCGATGAGCTCATTAGCAAGCTCAAGTTAACCTACTTAGTGAGTTGTTCGGTGAGCTCCCAGGTGATCTATTAATGAAGTTCCCAGGTGAGCTACTTGCCAAACTACTCGACAAACTCTGAGGCAAGCTACCATATGACCTCAAGGTGAGTCGACAAGGTGATCTCCTCAGTGAGATCAAGGTAACCTGATAGGTGAGCTCCCATGTGAGTTTCTGGGTGATATGTTAGGCGAGATCCTATGTGAGTTTCTAGGTGAGCTACTTGACAAGCTCCTGGGCAAGCTCAAGTTGAGCTACACAGTAAGCTCCTAGGCAAGATCAAGGTGAGCTGGTAAGGCAAGCTATCAGGTGAGCTCCCATGTAATTTTCTGAGTAAGATCAAGTCAAGACACTCAAAGAGATCCTAGGTGAGCTATTTTTTGAGCTCCCATCTAAGCTCATAGGTGAGATGCTCGGTGAACTCCCAGGTGAGCTCAAATTTGATCTTGTTGGCAATCTCTGAGGTGAGCTTACATGAGAGCTACCAGATGAGCTCAAGGTGAGTGGCCAAGGTGAAATCAAGGTGAGTTAGTAAGATGAGTTATCATGTAAGCTCCCAGGTGAGTTCCCAGGTGAGTTACTCGATGATCTCCTGGGCGTGCTCAACTCGAGATGATCAGAAAGCTCGTAGAAGAGCACCTAGGTGAGCTATTCAATGAGCTCCCAGGTGAGCTACTAGGTGAGCTCCCAAGTGAGCTACTTGGTGAGCTCCCATGTGAGGTCCTCGGTGAGCTACTCAGTGAGCTCACAAGCAAGCTCAAGTCAACCTACTTGGCGAGCTACTCAGTGAGCTCCCAAGCAAGCCATTAGGTGAGCTCCCAAGTGAGCTATAAGGTGAGCTACTCAACAAATTCTGAGGTGAGCTACTATACAAGCTTAGGGTAATTTGGTAAGGTGAGATCCTCAGCAAGCTCAAGGAAAGTTGATATTTGAGCTACCATGAGAGTTTTCAAAGTGATCTATTAGGTGCGCTTCCATTCAAGTTTTTGGGTAACTTACTTGATGAGCTCCTGGGTGAGCTCAAGTTGAGATGATCAACAAGCTCCTAGGGGAGATCAAGGTGAGCTGCAAAGGTGAGATCCCAGGTGAGTTTCTGGGTAAGCTCAAGTTGAGCTACTTGATGGGGGTGAGCTACTTGTGAGCTCTCGTGTGAGTTTTTAGGTGAGCTGCTTGATGAGCTCTCAGGTGATCTCAAGTCTATCTACTCAGCGAGCTCCTGGGATAGCTCAAGGTGAGTTGTCAGGTGATATCCCAAGTGAGTATCTAGGAAATCTTAAGTTGAGCTACTCGACAAGCTCCTGGGAACGTTACTTTTTGAGCTCCCAGCCAAAATCCTAGGTGAACTCCCAGGTGAGCTCAAAGACGAGCTTGTAGATAATATCTGAGGTGAGGTACTTGGTGAGCCACATGATGAAATCTGAGGAAAACTACGAGATGAGCTAAAGGTGAGTTGTCAAGGTGAGCTCCTAAAAGAGCTCAAAGTGAGCTGGTAAGGCAAGATGAGGTCCTGGGCAAGCTACTTGCAGAGATCCCAGCTGAGTTCCTAGGTGAGCTGGTCACTGATCTCCTAGGTGACCTCAAAGGTAAGCTTGTTAGCAATCTCTGAGGTGACCTTATATGTGAGCTACCATATGAGCTTAAGGTGAGTTAGTAGGGTTAGCTCTATGTGAGTTAGCAAGGTGAGCTGTTATGTGAGTTACTCGACAAGCTCCTGAGTGAGCTCAACCTGAGATGATCAGCAAGCTCCTAGGTGAGCTACTTGGTAAGTTGTTCGGTGAGCTACTAGGTGAGCTCCCAAGCAAGCTACTCGGTGACCTCCCAAGTGAGGTCCCCGATGAGCTCAAGTCAACCTACTTGGTGAGCTACTCAGTGAGCACCCATGTGAGCTATTAGGTGAGCTCCTAGGTGAGCTCCCAGGTGAGCTACTTAGCGAGCTCCTCGATGAAATCCAAATTGAGCTACCAGATGAACTCAAGGTGAGTTGGGAAGGTGAGCTCCTCAGCGAGCTCAAGGTGAGCTGGTAAGGTGAGCTCTAATGTAAGTTGGCAAGGTGAGTTGTCATGCAAGATCCCATGTAAGTTTTTAGGTGAGCTACTTAATGAGCTCCTGGGTGAGCTCAAGTAAAGTTTCTTGGTGAGCTCTTGGGTGAGGTCAAGGTGCGCTAATAAGGTGAGCATTCAAGTAATCTCCCAGGTGAGTTTTCAGGTAAGCTCAAGTTGAGATGCTCGATGAGCTCCTGGGTGAGCTACTTGCCAAGCTCCCAGCTGAGATCCTAGCCGAGCTTGTTGGTGAGCTCCTAGGTGAGATAAAGCTTAGGTTATCGGTAATCTCTGAGGTGAGCTTACATGTGAGCTACAAGATGAGATAAAGGTGAGTTGGCAAGGTGAGCAGAATTTGATTTGATAGGATAAGTTTTCAAGTGAGCTCTAAAGTGAGTTCTCAGGTGAGTTACTTGATGATCTCCCAGGCGAGCTCAACTTGAGCTGATCGGTGAGCTCCCAGAAGAGCTCCCAGGTGAGCTATTTGCCAAGCTCCCAAGTGAGTTGCTAGGTGAACTACCAAGTGAGCTACTTGGCGACCTCACAGATGAGGTCACTGACGAGCTACTCAGTAAGCTCACAAGTGAGCTCAAGTCAATCTACTCGGTGAGCTACTCAACAAACTCTAAGGTGAGCTACCAGATGAGATTAAGGTGAGTTAGTAAGGTGAGATCCTTAGTGAGCTCAAGGCAATCTGATAGGTGAACTCCCATGAGAGTTGGCAAAGTGAGATGTGTGGTGAGCTCCCATACAAGTTTTTGGGCAAGCTACATGAAGAGCTCCCTAGTGAGCTCAATTCGAGCTGCTCAAGGTGAGTTGGAAAGGTGAATTCAAGGTGAGTTAGAAATATGAGCCCCCAAGTGAGTTCCTATGTGAGTTACTTGATGATCTCCTGGGTGAGCTCAACTTTAGCTGATCAGTGAGCTCCTAAAAGAGCACCTAGGTGAGCTACTTGGCAAGCTATTCAGTAAGCTCCCAGGTGAGCTGCTAGGTGAGATCCCAAGTGAGCTACTTGGTGAGCTCCATTTTGAGGTCCCTGGTGAGCTACTCGGCGAGCTCACAAGTAAGCTCAAGTTAACCTACTCGATGAGCTACTCGGTGAGCTCCCAGGTAAGCTATTAGGTGAGTTCCCAAGTGAGCTATAGCATGAGCTACTTGACTCCAGGAGCTACTATATGAGCTTAGGGCAAGTTGGTAAGGTGACCTCCTCACCAAGCTCAAGGTAAGTTGATAGTTGAGCTCCCTTGAGATATTTCAAAGTGAGTTGTCAGGTGCGCTCCCATGTAATTTTTAAGGTGAGTTACTTGATTAGCTCCTGTGTGAGCTCAAGTCAAGTTACTCGGCAAGCTCCTAGGGGAGCTCAATGCAAGTTGGAAAGCTAAGCTCTAAGGTGAGTTTTTGATTAAGATCATGTTGAGCTACTCGACAAGCTCTTGGGTGAGCTACTTGTGACCTCCCATTTGAGTTTTTAGGTGAGCTACTTGATGAGCTACTCAATGAGCTCCTGGGTAAGCTAATTTTTGAGCTCCCAACCAAGCTCCTAGGTGAGCTCACAGGTGATTTCAAAGGCAAGCTTGTCAGCAATATCTGAGGTGAGCGTACATGCGAGTTACCAGAAGAGCTCAAGGTGAGTTGGCAAGGTGAGTTTTAGGTGAGTTGGCAAGGTGAAATTTTAGGTGATCTCCCAGAAGTGGAATGAGGTGAGCTACTTGGTGAGCTATTTAATGAGCTCCCATATGAGCTACTAGGCAAGCTCCCAAGCGAGCTACTTGGCAAGCTCCCAGGTGAGGTACCCGATGAGTTCACAAGAAATCTCAAGTCAACCTACCGGATGAGCTACTTGAAAAACTCTTAGGTGAGCTACTAGATGAGCTTAAGGTGAGTTAGCAAGGTGAGCTCCTTAGTGAGCTCAAGGAAATCTAAAGGGTAAGCTCCCATGACAATTGGAAAAGTGAGCTTTCAGGTGAGCTCCCAATTTTTTTTTTGGGTGAGCTATTTGACGAGCTCCCGGGTGAGCTCAAGTCCACTTGCTTGGAAAGCTCCTGGTTGAGCTCAAGGTGAGCTGACAAGGTGAGTTCCCAATCAAGTTTTTAGAAAAGCTCAAGTTGAGCTTCTCAACGAGCTTCTAGGTAAGCTACATATCGAGCTCCCAACTGAGCTCCTAGGTGAGCTTCTCGGTGAGCTCCGAAGTGAGTTCAAAGGTGAGATTATCGGTAATCTCTGAGGTGAGCTTACATATGAGCTACCAGATGATCTCAAGGAAATTTAGCAAGGTAAGCTCAAGGTGAGCTTGAAAGAAGAGCTCAAGGTGAGGTTACAAGGTGAAATGTCAGGTGATCTCCCAGGCTAGTTCTTAGGTGAGTCATTCGATGAGCTCCCGGGTGAGTTCAAGTCGAGTTGATAAGTGAGCTCCCAGAAGAGCTTGCAAGTGAGATACTTGGCAAGCTATTTCATGAGCTCACAAGCAAGATACTAGGTGAGATCCCAAGTGATCTACTTGGTGAGATTCTAGGCAATGTCCCTGGTGAGCTTCTCGGTGAGCTCACAAGTAAACTCAAGTCAACCTACTTGGTGAGCTGCACAGTGAGCTCCCAGGTGAGCTACATGGAAAGCTCAAGGTGAGTTGGCAAGGTGAGATCCTCATAAATCTCAAGGTGAACTGACAAGGTGAGTTGATAGGTAATCTCCTAGGCGAGTTGGCAAGGTGAGCTATCAGGTGAGCTCCCATGCGATTTTTTTTGGTGAGCTACTTGACAAGCTCCCGAGTGAGCTCAAGTTGAGTTGCTTAGTGAGCTTCTAGGTGACCTCAAGGTGAGATGGCAACACGAGCTCTTAGGTGAGCTCCCAGGTGAGTTTTTAGGTAAGTTTGAGTTGAGTTGCTTGATGAGCTCCTAAGTGATCTACTTGATGAGCTCCCAGTTGAGCTCCTAGGTGAGCTGCTCAGTGAGCTACTAGGTGATCTCCTAGGTGACGCATCTCGGTGAGATCCTAGGTGAGAAATCTCTAAGGTGAGCTTAGTAGTGAGCTTAAGGTGAGTTAGCAAGGTGAGCTGTCAGGTAAGCTCACATGTAATTTCCCAGGTGAGTTACTCGATGACGTCCCAGGTGAGCTCAACTAAAGTTGATTACTGAGCTATTAGAAGAGCTCACAGGTGATATACTTAGTGATTTGTTAGGAAAACTCCCAAGAGATCTACTAGAAAAGCTCCCAGGTGAGCTAATTGGTGAGCTCTCAGATGAGGTCTCTAGTAATCTACTCAATGAGCTCACAAGCAAGCTCAAGTCAACCTACTCGGCGAGATGCTCAGTGAGCTCCCAGGTGAGCTGTTAGGGGAGCTCCCAGGTGAGCTACTTGGTGAGCTACTTGAAGAGCTCCAAGGTGAGCTACTAGATGAGCTTAGGGTGATTTGGCAAGGTGAGCTCCTCAGTGAGCTCAAGGTGAGCTCCTTAGTGAGCTCAAGGTGAGCTGGCAAGGCGATCTAATAGGTGAGCTCCCATGTGAGTTAGTAAGGTGAACTCCCATGTGAGTTTTTAGGTGAGCTGTTTGACGAGCTCCCAAGTGAGCTCAAGTTGAGATACTTGGCGATATCCTAGGTGAGGTCAAGGTGAGTTGGCAAGGTGAGCTACCAGGTGAGCTCTCAGGTGAGTTTCCGTACGAGCTGAAGTCGAGCTGCTTAACGAGCTCTTGGGTGAGATACTTGATAAGCTCCCAAATGAGCTCCTAGGTGAGATGGTCAGTGAGCTCCTAAGTGAGCTCAAAGGTGAGCTTGTTAGAAATCTCTGAGGTGAGCTTACATGTAAGCTACCAGATGAGCAAAAGGTGAGTTGGAAAGGTGAGCTTAAGGTAAGTTGGCAAGGTGAGCTCAAGGCGAGTTGGAAAGGTGAGCTATTAGGTGAGCTGTAGGTCTTGTTAGTCGATGAACTCCTAGGTGAGCCAAACTCGAGTTGATAGGTGAGATCCTAGAATAATTCCTAGGAAAGCTACTTTGGGAGTAGTTTTGTAAGCTCCCATGTGAATTATTAGGAAAGCTCAGAATTGAGATACTTGGTGAGATCCCAGTTGAGGTCCTTGATAAGTTGCTCGACAAGCTCACAACCAAGCTCAAGTCAACCTACTCATAGAGCTACTCGATGAGCTCCTAGGCGAGATGTTAGGTGAGCTCCCAGGTGAGATACTTGGCGAGGTTCCCTAGAAAGCTTCTAGGAAAGCTCCAAAGTGAGCTACTTTGTGAGCTCCGAAGAAAGTTCCATGGTGAACTTCTCAGTGAGCTCACAAGAAAAATCAATTTAACCTACGTAACGAGCTACTGGGTGAGCTCCTAGGTGAGATGTTAGGTGAGATACATGACAAAATCTAAGAAAAAATACCAGATGAGCTCAAGGTGAATTAGAAAGGTGAGCTCCTCGGTGAGCTCAAGGTGAGCTGGCAAGGCAAGCTAATAAGAGAGCACCCATTTGATTTGGAAAGGTGAGCTATTAGGTGAGCTCCCATGTGAGTTTTCTTACGAAGTTCTTGATGAGCTCCCTGGAGAGCTCAAGTTGAGCTACTCAGTGAGATCCTGGGTGAGCTCAACGTGAGCTGGAAAGTGACCTACCAGATGAGCTCCTAGGTGAGTTTCTAAGAAATCTCAAGTCAAGGTGCTTGACAAACTCCTTGGTGAGATACTTTCCAAGCTCCCAACCAAGCTTCTCGATGAGATTTTAGGTAAGCTCAAAGGTAATCTTATTAGTAATCTCTAAGGTGAGCTTACATGTGAGCTACCAGATGAGCTAAGGGGAGTTGGCAAGGTGAGTTGTAAGCCAAGTTTCTAGGTGAGTTACTCGATGAGCTCCCAAGTGAGCTCAACTCGAGCTGATCAACGATCTCCTAGAAGAGTTCCCAGGTGAGCTACTTGGTGAGCTATTTGGAAAGCTCCTAGGTGAGCTACTAGGAGAGCTACGAAGTAATCTACTTGGCTACCCCCGAGGTGAGGTCCCCGGTAAGCTACTTCGCTACCTTGGAGCTCACCTGATAGCTCACCTTGCCAGTTCACCTTGAGCTCACCTAGGAGATCACTGAGCAGCTCAACTTGAGCTAGCTTAGGAGCTCATAATGCAGCTCACCCAAAAACTCAAATGGGAGCTCACCTGAAAGCATGCCCAAAAACTCAAATGGGAGCTTTCCTTGTCAGTTTGCCTTAAGCTCGCTAAGGAGCTCACCTTGCAAACTCACATTTAGCTTATCTGATAGCTCACCTTATATTTTTTCAAGTAACTCACCAAGTAGCTCACCTGGGAGCTCACCTAATAGCTCACTGAGTAGGTTGACTTAAGCTCACTTGTGAGCTCATCGAGTAGCTTACCAAGGACCTTGCCTCTGAGCTTGCCAAGTATCTCACTTGGGAGCTTACCTAGCAGCTCACCTGGGAGCTCACCGAATAGTTCACTAAGTAGCTCACTTGGTAGATCTTCTAAGAGCTCACCAATTAGCTCACGTTGAGCTTAACCAAGAGCTTGTCAAGTAACCCACCTGAAAACTCACCTAGGTGCTCACCTAATAGCTCTCCTTACTAACTCACCTTGCTAATTTACCTTGAGCTCATCTTATAGCTCACATGTAAGATCACCTCAGAGATTACCGATAAGCTCACTTTTGAGCTCACTTGGGAGCTCACCGAGCAACTCACCTAGGAGCTTAGCTGGGAGCTCAAAAAGCATCTCGACTTGAGCTTACTAAAAATCTCACCTGGGAGCATGCCTGACAGCTCACCTTACTAGCTCATCTTGAGCTTGCCCAATATCTCACCGACTAGCTCAACTTGAGCTCGCTCGGGAGCTCGTCAAGCAGCTCACCTGAAAACTTTCATGGGAGCTCACCTGACAGCTCGCCTAGAAACTCACATGGGAGATTACCTATAAACTCACCTTACCAGATCGCTGGGGATCTCACCTTACCAACTCACCTTGAGCTCATCTGCTAGCTCACCTCAGAGTTCGTCAAGTAACTCACTAAGTAGCTCACCTAGGAGCTCACCTGATAGCTCACCTAGGAGTTCACTGAGTATCTCATTGAGTAGGTTGACTTGAGATCACTTATAAGCTCACCAAGCAGCTTATCAGGAACCTAACCTCAGAGCTCACCAAGTAGCTCACTTCAGAGCTCACCTAATAAATTTCCTAGGAGCTCACCAAAAATCTTGCCAAGTAGCTCACCTAAGAGATCTTTTAGGAGCTCACCAATCAGCTCAAGTTGAGCTTGCCTAGGAGCTCGTCAAGTAAATCACCTGGGAGCTCACCTGATAGCTCACCTTGCCAACTCACCTTGAGCTCATCCAGTAGTTTGCATGTAAGCTCACCTAAGAGATTTCTAACAAGCTCATATGGGAGCTCACCGAACATCTCACCTAGGAGCTTGGCTCAGAGATCAGTAAGTAGCTCGCCTAGGATCTCATTGAGTAACTCAAATTGATCTTGCCCAAAAACTTGTAATGGAGATCACCTGATAGCTCAGCTTGCCAACTATCCTTGAGCTAACCTAAGAGCTCGTCGAGTAGGTCGAATTGAGCTCACCCTGGACCTCTTCAAGTAGCTCACCTAAAAAATCACATGGGAGCTCGCATTACAAATCACCTTGTCAGCTCGCATGGGAGCTCACCTATCAGCTCACCTTGAGCTCACTGAGAAGATAACCTTACTAACTCACCTTGATCTCATTTGGTATGTCACGTCAGATTTCATCAAGTAGCTCACCAAGAAGCTCACCTAGGATCTTGCCTAACAGCTCACTTGGGAGCTCACCTAACATGTCACCTGGGAGCTCACCAAGTAGGTTTACTTGAGCTCACTTATGAGCTCAGTGGGGACCTTATCTGGGATCTTACCAAGTAGCTCCCTTGGGATATTTCTTAGTAGCTCACCTATGAGCTCACTGAATAGCATGTCAAGTAGGTCACCTGGGAGCTCTTATGAAGGCTCGCCGATCAACTCGAGTTGAGCTCGACTAGGAGCTTGTCAAGTAACTCACTTGAGAACTCACTTGGGAGGTCGCTTGATAGCTCACCTTGTTAACTCACCTTGAGCTTGCCT
This sequence comes from Taxus chinensis, assembly GCA_019776745.2. Taxonomy (NCBI): domain Eukaryota; kingdom Viridiplantae; phylum Streptophyta; class Pinopsida; order Cupressales; family Taxaceae; genus Taxus; species Taxus chinensis. The sequence continues at coordinate 901,624,809 of CM034151.1, read as the reverse complement.
TGGTAACTTGCCTTGAGCTCACCTTACTAACTCACCTTGAGCTTTCCTTGCCAACTCACCTTGAACTCATCTGGTAGCTCGCATGTAAGCTCACCTGAGAGATTATGAAAAATATCACGTTTGAGCTTACCTGGGTGCTCACCAAGCAACTCACCTAGGAGCTCAGCTGGGAACTCAACAAGTAGGTTACCCAGGAGCTCGTTGAGTATCTTGACTTGAAATTACCCAAAAACTCACTTGGGAGCTCACCTGATAGCTCACCTTGAGATCAGCTAGGATCTCACTGAGTAGCTCGACTTGAGCTCACCCAGGAGCTCTTCAAGTAGGTCACCTGAAAACTCATATGGAATCTCACCTGATATCTCACCCAAAAACTCACATGGGAGCTCACTTATCATCTCACCTTTCCAGCTCACTGAGGAGCTCACCTTTCAAAATCACCTTGATCTCATATGATATCTCACGTCGGAGTTCTTCGAGATTCTCACCAAGTAGCTCACCTGGGAGGTCACCTAATAGCTTACTTGGGAACTCACCGAGTAGCTCAACAAGTAGGTTAACTTGAGCTTACCGGGAACCAAACCTAGGAGCTTTCCAAGTAGCTCACTTCAAATCTCACCTAGAAACTTGCATGGGAGCTCACAAAACAACTCACTAAGTAGCTCACCTGGGAGATCTTCTAGGAGGTTGCCCGTCAGCTTGAGTTGAGCTTTCCTAGGAGCTCATCAAGTAACTCACCTAGGAAATCACTTGGGAGCTCCCCTGACAGCTCACCTTACTAACTCACCTTGAGCTCACCTTTCCAACTCACCTTGAACTCACCTTGCCAACTCACCTTGAGCTCATCTGGTAGCTCACATGTAATCTCACCTCAGAGATTTTCAACAAGCTCACCTTTGAGCTCACATGGGAGCTCATCGAGCAGCTCACCTAGGAGCTCGTCAAGCAGGTCAACTTGAGCTTGCCTAGAAACTCACATTGGATATCACCTTGTAAGCTAACCTTGAGATTGCCTAAGATCTTTCCAAGTATCTTGACTTGCACTCACCTGGGAGCTCATCAAGCAGCTCACCTAAAAACTCACGTGGTAGCTCACCTTACAGTTTGCCTTCCTAACTCACATGGGATCTCACCTATCAAATCACCTTAAGCTCACTGAGGAGATCACCTTGCCTACTCATCTTGAGCTCATCTGGTGGCTCATCTTGGAGTTCATTGAGTAGCTTACCAAGTAGCTCACCTAAAAGCTCACCTGGGAGCTCACCGAGTAGCTCACTGAGTAGGTTGACTTGAAATCACTTATGAGGTCACCAAGAAGCTCGGCAGGGACCTCACCTAGGAGCTTGCCAAGTATATCCCTTGGGAGCTCACCTAGCATCTCAGTTGGGAGCTCACCGAATAGCTTACCAAGTAGGTTTCTTGGGAGCTTTTCTGGGAGCTCACCAATCAGCTCAAGTTGAGATTTCCTGGGAGCTCGTCAAGTAACTCACCTGACAACTCACCTTGCCAACTCACCTTGAGCTCACCTTGCTAACTCACCTTGAGCTCACCTTGCGAACTCAACTTTAGGTCATCTGGTAGCTCACATATAAGCTCACCTTAGAGATTTCTAACAAGTTCACCTTTGAGATTTCCTAGAAGCTCACCAAGTAACTCACCTAAGATCTCTACTTGGAGCTCAGTAAACAGCTCACCTAGGAGCTTGTTAAGTAGCTCGACTTGAGCTCACCTAGGAGCTTCTCAAGCAACTCACCTGAAAACGCACATGGGAGCTCACCTGACAGCTCACCTAGAAACTCACATGAGAGCTGATCTATTACCTCACCTTGAGCTCACTGAGGAGCTCACCTTACCAACTCACCTTGAGCTCATGTGGTAGCTCACCTAAGACTTCATCAAGAAGCTCGATAAGTAGCTCACCTAGGAGCTCTCCTAATAGCTTTCCTGGGAGCTCACCAAGTAGCTCACCAAGTAGGTTTTCTTGAGCTCTCTTTTGAACTCGCCAAGTAGCTTACCAGGGAGCTTGTTTGGGACCTCACCAAGTAGCTCACTTGGGAGCTCACCTAAAAACTTACCTAGGAGCTCATCAAATATCTTGCAAAGTAGCTTACCTTTAAGCTCTTCTAGGAGCTTTCTGATCAGCTCAAGTTGAGCTCACATAGAAGCTCATCGAGTAACTCACTTTAGAACTCACCTGGGAGCTCACCTTTCCATTCCAACTCACCTTGATCTTGCCTTGCCATCTCACCTTGAGCTCATCTGGTAGCTCACATATAAGCTCACCTAAGAGAACTCGCTTGGGAGCTCACTTGGGAGCTCACCTAGTAGCTCGCCTAGTAGCTCACTGAATAGCTCACAAAGTAGCACACCTGGGAGATCTTCTGGGAGCTCACTGATATGCTCAAGTTGAGCTTTCCTTGGAGCTCATGGAGTATATTGACTGGGAAATTTCTTGGAAGCTCACCTGATAGCTTACCTTTCAAACTCACCTTGAGCTTGCCTTGCCAACTCACCTTGAGCTTGCCTTACCAACTCACCCTTAGCTCATCTAGTAGCTTGTATGTAAGCTCACCTTAGAGATTTCAGACAAGCTCACCTTTGACCTTGCCTAGGATCTCACAAGTAGCTCAGCTTGGAGCTTAGCAAGTAACCCACTTAGGAGCTTGTCGACCAGATTGACTTGAGCTTACTCAGAAACTCACTTAGGAGTTTACTTGACAACTCACCTTATCAACTCACCTTGAGATCACCTAGGAGCTCACCGAGTAGCTCAACTTGAGCTAACCATGGAGCTCATCAAGCAACTCACCTAAAAACTCACATGGGATCTCACTTAACCGTTAACCTTTCTAACTAGCATGGGAGCTTGCATATCAGCTCGCCTTGCTAGCTCACCTTGAGCTCACTAAGGAGCTCACCTTACCAACTCACTGTACGTACCCAAAATTGTAAGGTACTCTACTACGGAACAAGTGTAATAAGTGCCCCAATGATGATATAGGTCTCTTCGCAAGGTGTTCAGGATCCAGAAAAGCTATCTAAATATGTGTTAACATCCCACATTCCCCGCTTAGCCCCCACATTCTTTTTTTTCCCCTTTTCCCCTATTTTCTTGCCCCTTTTCTCTTTAGTAACGAAACCACCACCCTGCCTGGGTGGCGGTATTTTCACTGCCACCATGAACAGGGCGGCGGTCCTATAACCACCGCCATGAGTAGGGAGGTGGTCCTTTACGTGTTTTCCAGAACGTTATTTTGACATAACTCACATAAAAATCAATGTTTCACCATCTTTCCTTTCCGACTTAAGCTTTCATTTATGTTTTTTGTCCCCTGGAATAGTGTTTTTCCTTTGTTTATTGTTTAGGATTTCAGTTTGGTTTTGATCTTTGGGTGATTGAATTCCTATAAATGAATGACTTGTGCTCAAATAAATGGTCTAACCCTCATTCACTTTCATGCTCTCTTTTTCATAGTTTAGTCTTTTATTCTGTTTAGAAGCCATAGTTTTAATTCTTTGCATGCTTAGTTAGCATTGTCCAGCTGTTGGTAACCCACATATCCAACTTGTGAAAACAGTGTTGCTGTTTTATCTAATCCATTGGAGTAGAATAGCTTAGGAAGCCATTAAAGTTGTAGGTTTTTCTACTCAAACAAGATAGTTTCAGGTTCTGGACGCATTATGTTGCATGATTCGCAATAGATCCTGCTAGGAATTACATAATCCAAGCTCTGTACTCTTGCAATATCCCTCTCCTATTCGCGTTCTATTCAGTTTGTATTCTAAATGTTGTCCCTTGTTCCAACACCTACTCCTATTGATGTAAGAATTACATGCTTTTCTAGATCTACGTGAGCACAAAGAACGAAGAGATCATACTGAGGGGATAATATCACACACACACCATCGTATTTGCCACTATTCTACGGAATCTAGGTTCTAGCTTTTAAATTTCTAGTTAGAATCATATCAAATAGAGTAGTTAATTGCTTTATTTCAGTAAATTCTATTCTCGGTATTTCTAGGGAAGCTGTGGGGATTGATATTTTCTGAGAAACTATGATTCACTCCTCACTTCTGAGGTAGGATCGAGAATCTTGCAAATAGATTAGGAAAGTTATTTCATTGTTTAGAATAGATCTACAAATTACACAGAAAAATAGCTACACTTGGCTATTTTGTTTGTTTTAAATTAATAGTTTAGTTGTCAATTCTAAATATTTTAAATAGTTGCTTTCTTAATTTCATATAGTTTGTCAGAAAATACAAAAATAGTGAAATCATATATGCTATAAAAATATTGCAAATAGTTAACTTTCATTTTATTACAGTTCATTTACGTTGTTGCTTTTACATGACCGTCACGGGACCTAGGGAGCCTAGAGAATACGTTTTCGAGCCAATTGTGCCTCATCCCAATCTCATAACAGCAATAACTTATATTGACCAGAATCTTAGAATCCAAGTCTTCCAAACAATAGCAGACTTCCAGCAGATCAGATCTCAGTCAAGAGGATTAAACATAGAAGACGACCAAGCACATACATTTTGGTCAATTCAACCAAAATATAGATTACCCTAGGAAAACATTTATATGACTATAGGAGGATTAGAAAGTTAAAAAACCTTTGGTTGTGATCCTTTGGTCCCACAGCCAGGTGCAGGAGATACCCTCACAGACATAGATACCATTTTAAGGATCCAGGTTACACGAACAGCTGTGAGATATTCTGAGAAAATAATACAGTTATTGGTCTTGAATATAGAAGCTGAGAAAGCGTACGATTACTAGATATTAGGGATTAGGACTTGATTCCACGCATGACTATAGCTAGTCCAAAAAAACCATGAATCTACGGTTGTGACCCACAAATCCCACAACCCAACGAATCCATAAGAGAATTAGACATAGACAATGGCCTACGCACATTAGTATTTCAGTCTACTCCATTTCCACCCATTATCATCGAACAATTATCCTTGCTGGACACAACAGCTAACAAAGCTAGAGAATTCTGGACTAAGCCAGAGAACCGTCCATAGAGTTGACTGTATTCACCTTCCACCATATGACCCTATCTGGAGAAATACATGAAACTATACTGGGTCATTGTCCACGTATTCCAGATCGAATCACGCCAGAGCTCAATATTGATTGGAGCCTTCGAGTAGTCATCCTTGCTAACCGATCTATCACACCAGTCCAAGTTAGAAGGGCCTTCTTTGCCTTAAATTCACAAATTCCATTAGTGCGTGTCAAAGACATTAGATTTCCTAACTATTTTGTCTACATCCCACGCATATTCCATCCCCACCGGCTATCTCAGCACGACCCCGGGAGGTCGGGTACACAGAAGAGTTACTTGTAGATTCCCACGCTCACTTGTCACTTTTTCCAGCGTAAAAAATTGGTGAACCTGATGTGAAACAAACAACTATTTCACCTTCTGCGTCTTCACAAATCACCTTCACTCCTTCCCATTATTCTACGGGTATTTATATACCCCCCGAATATGTCAGGATTCGATGCATATGGTAGACCCCTCTTGGGTCTTGAGGCATACTATGCCCAACAGAATAGACAATCATCACCCTCGCTCTCAATATGGGGTGATAATTATTCAACAAATCAGTTGTCAACACAAACTCCAAGGAGCAGATATAGCTCGTCCTTCTAAACATAAGGGTTGGAACAACTTTCTCAAACGTAACAAATAGAGCCTTCAGGCTCAAATAATATGACGTTCACTGGAGAATCTGTTTCATCTCCTCAGGTACTACTTAGACCACACATTAGTAGACAATCAGACCCATATTTAGCTCTATATGATGAGTACTCAGCGCATTATTCCAGGAACGAACAATGCTCTCGTAATATGTATCCACCTGTAGGAGGTTTACAACCACAACTCGAGGTCTCTTTTCAAGAAAATACCTCTATGCCACTGCATATGGGGAATACCCTCAGAGAAACTTGGAAAGATAGCGATCAGTTCATAGCAGGATATCACATGCCTATACAAAACCATGGTATATAATGAATGCCATCAAGGCAGAATATCGCGACTTCACCAAATGAAGTCATCTCAACTCTAATAGAAAAGGTGAGAGGGTTAGAACTTGCTCAAGCAAGTCAAAATTCTCAGTTCATGTAAGCAGGGAGTTCCAATATTCCACACCATCCTAGCCAAGTAGATCTCCTCACAAGATTAGGCCCGTTAGGCATGACTCCTCAGTATTCACAAAAAATGCCAACTAGACCCACCAACCCTAGCACCATTCCTGGATAATACCCCTTTGTACTTAAAAATGTACTCAAAATCACCACAAGGGGATATGTACTTATCTCCTGGCATGTTTACTCAAACACAGGGGTTTCCTTATGCCCCTGCCAATGCATACGCTACGCCATATCAACAACCCGTTCCACCGCCGCTCCCTCAACAAGCACCATCAATGGTCGAAACATATGCGATAGGGAATTACTCAGAATATTTGAAAGAGCCCTTAGATTTCACCATACAAAGTGTCATGCTTCCGAGGACTCTTCTTGATTTTCCCAAATACAAAGGTGAGGGAGATCCGAATGTGCATATCAAAGCTTACGCTACAGCCATTCGAGAGCTACTCCCATGGGATGGGGTTGTTGCTAAAATATTCCCCAAAAATTTGGAAGGCATCACCATCGATTGGTATTATAGAATACCTGAGGCTTCCATACATTCATTTAAACAACTTGTGTCTGAGTTCATCAAGGCCTTCGACATGAACAAACTATTAAGGACAGGAATCAAGGAGTTCTTACACATCAAGCAAGAACATAACAAATCTGTCACCCATTTCATCCAAAGATGGTGAACAATCCTTTATTCCTCGGCAAGTGCTCCAAACATGTATCAAATGGAACTATGTGACTTATTCCTTCATTCACTTAGCAAAGAAGTAAAAGAAGAGGTTCAGAAGTTCCCATTACGAACTTACGATGAGGTATTGGAGAGTTCCCTTCGAATATATCAAGCAGTAATTGATAGTGGTTGTAAAACATATGGATAAAACGGAAAGTTAATCGCTCCCAATCAAAACACTACAAATTATCCCACTACCACAAATGGTAATCAAGGACCTAAAATCCTTAACAAAAATCGGGGTGTAACAAATGATGGAGTAACTGACCAACCCAAGAAGGTAAATTTTGTCAGTACTCCATCACAAACAAACAACAAAAGAAACAACAACTTTACCCCGACAATCAATACAGTGGACTTTAATCATTCACAACAACAACAACAAAAACAACGGCAAAACCCCACGCAGGGTCCAAACCAAAACTCAGTTGGTTACCAAAACCAGAATCAAAACCAGCAACAGTAAATGTAAAACTTTATTCCAAATAGACAACGGTTTGATCAAAGTTCTGGGTCACGGTATGCACCAAACCAACAAACTATGAATTATAATCCTAATTCATATTGTGGATTCCACAAAATTCAGGTCCATGACACCAGAACGTGCCGTGACTACAATAAATTCATGCAACACTTTCCAAATGAACAAAAACAACTTTTTATGGATATGTTCTTAGCAGATCCTACGTCACCAATGTCAAATACCTTTTCAGGGGTAGTTTCCTCTCAAAATGCACCCCTAAATATCTTCAACGATCCTCTCCCAAATCTTTCTAACAATAACAGGTTAAATCCAAACGAGACAAACAAGGGTGCAATGGCAAAAAAAATGATCATGAAGCCTCGAATTCACTAAATTCATCAGTTGCGCCACAATTAGGAAGTCAACCACGACCTAAGGTAGTTGGATTAGTGGAGTTAGACTTGGAATTACCCATCAAATCTGTAACAAGAACACGAGATTATTTCTCACAAACAATTCCAAATCACCTGCCAGAAACAGATAACATCCGGCAAATCGTAGCAAAACCTGTGGGTGCTTACGATTTAATTAATGATCTAACAAAAACCTTCTCACATATTTCATTTCTTGACTTGTTAAAGAACTCTCCTACCCATAGGGCTACTCTTTTAGAAGCATTAAGTTTAGGTCATTTAATTAACATCACTCCACCACCTGAAACATAGGTAAATCATATAGACTTTGATGTTCATCCTCCAGGACAAGCAGATAGGGATGTTGAATTCATATTCAAAATAAGTAAAATTCCTACAGATGGTGAGATCGCATGCCGAGGCAATCCAACCTTACACTTATAAGTATGGTTTATAATAACTACGTAAAACGGGCAATGGTTGACGATGGGGCTGCAGTTAACATAGTCCCCTTCTCTTTCCTCCAAAAACTAGGATATGGGGAAACAAACTGTTCCACCACTCGAAATACATTAAGAGGATATGATATCCTTAAAGCCACTTCGATAGGAACCATAATACTACCACTAACCTTAGGACCCAAAACAATCCTGACTAAGTTTTATATTATAGATCGGGAAACTAATTATAATATGATCCTAGGCCGACCATGGATACACCACATGAAGGCAATCCCTTCTACACTATTTCAAGAAGTAAGGTTTTTACATTTAGGAAAGGTATTCATGGCCAAAGGTGATCCAAAGCCATTTGATGTGCACCTAGCTAACTTAAAGAAAAGACCAGGTGTGCACTCGGAATTTGAACTTCCAACAAACCAACTTAATAAACCTACCAATGCAAAAGCAAAAGAAAAATTAGTACCTATGATAGATATTGAAACTGTCAGCATAGCCAAAACAAAACCAACCCCCAAAGACAAGGCTAACACTATAGAAATGGTATCATTAGGGACTACTGCAAAAATCGTTAGTTAATAGAACAAGATTTACCAATGTTCTTACCATTTGATTCAGTAGGCATAGGATGTTCCCTAGGGATTGGCTCTCTTCCAGTGGAAGATCTCTACATGGTGGAAGTAGAGTTCACAAACATAACAAATACCCCAACATCTATATTCCTAGCTAAGTATTGCACTCTTCATTTCGATGGGGATAGGTTCCGTTATGGAGTAGGGGCAGGTATAATTCTTACTTCACCCGAGGAAAAAGTTCTACCATTTTCCTTTAAACTAAATTTCGAATGCATAAACAACAGCGCTGAGTACGAAGCCCTCCTCCTTGGTCTCACCTTAGCCAAAATAATTGGTATTTATAACATCAGAGTTTTAGGAGACTCGCAATTAGTGGAAAACCAAGTTTCTGAAGTATATGAAACTAAAGCCGAACATTTGAAACTTTACAAAAAAGTTGTATTAGATTTAAGCAAGGCATTTAACTTCATATCCATTGAAGCAATTCCTCGACAGAAAAATCTTCTCACCGATTCGACAGTAACTTCAGCATCACATTTTACTCCAAAAAATGAGTTAGAAGATACCCATTTCACAGTGTCCATTCATGATGAACCATTGATAAAAATAATGATAAATCCCCTTTCAAGTGGAAGTGAATCTACCACCCCAGACCATGTTGATAATGATATGGCCACTTTGGATTACTTAAACACCTATACAACACTACATCTCTCCTATCATATGCTATATTTTTCCTTAATTCCACATTCGTCTTCCTATTTCGGAAATCCCATGATGAGTTTTCCCTCACAAATAGAACCTAGCATATACACAATAGAAAATGGGGAGGATTTGGATTTACCCCTAGCACCACCTAAGTTCGAAGAGGGTAACACCTCTTTGATCGAAGAAACGATCGATGTCAACATCAGAACGGAAGATGAACTGAGAATTTTAAAACTAGGATCTTCATTAACACCTGAGGAAGTAGAAATACACACTCATATCCTCAAACAACATCAGAAGGCATTTTCATTTAACTATAAGGAAATGACAGGGGGTTGCACCCCACATTACGGTACACAACCTCATCACTAAATCTGATGCAAAGCCATTTAAACAAAAATCGAGACCCATGAAACCCAAGGTAGCCCTCATGGTAAAAGAAGAGGTAATAAAACTCCTCCAAGTAGGATTCATCAAGCCAGTTGATTACTCCCAATGGGTATCTAACATCGTTCCCATCCTCAAGAAGAATGGAAAGATACGCATTTGCATAGATTTCTGAGACATCAACAAAGCATGTCCTAAGGACGACTTCCCATTGCCATCCATTGATGTCATTGTTGATGCAACAGCTTGGTTTGAACTTTTGTCTCTCATGGATAGTTTCTCGGGATGCGATAAAATCAGAATATCTAAGCAAGATCAAGCTAAAACTACATTTATAACTCCTTGGGGAACCTATTGCTATGTTGTTATGCCACTCGGTCTCAAAAACGCTGGTGCTACATACCAGCGAGCTATGACGTATATATTTCACGATCTAATTCATAAAATCATGGAATCCTATGTAGACAACTTGTTGGCTAAGGCCAAGAAGTGTTGTGACCATCCGGAAGTACTCTGCATCATTATTTCACGTCTAATAGAATACGGAGTCATGCTAAATCTAGAGAAATGTGTCTTCGGTGTAACAGGAGGGAAGCTCCTAGGTTATATCATATCGTCATGAGGAATAGATGTTGACCCAGCTAAAATTCGGGCTATCCTCGAAATGGTTCCACCTTCGGATGAATCTGGAATCAGGTCATTTCTCAGAAAGCTAGGTGTAATCTGAAGATTCATTCTGGATTTGAGCTTCACTTTTCATCCAATTAACAATATACTCAAGAAAGACTATAGCATTAATTGGACCGAAGACTACAATGAATCTTTTGACATAGTTAAGCATTTCTTATTGTCACCACCTATGCTAATGCCACCTAAGCTAGACTGTCCATTGATTTTATACTCACAAGCTACCAATGTCTTGTTAGCTTGTATGTTGGCCCAAGAGGACGATGAAAAAAGAGAACGCGTAATTTATTTCATTAGCCGAACACTACTCGACTATGAAATGTGCTATACACAAGCCGAATGAGAATTTCTCGCCATATTCTTTGCAACCAAATGCCTAAGACACTATATGTTAAATCAAGAAACAAGGGTCATGGTAAAAACAGACCACTTACGAACTTTCCTCACACAAGGGTCCTTGTCTAAAAAAGCTGGACGTTTTATAACCTTAATGGGAGAATTCGAATTAACATTTGTAAATCAGAAGTTAGTTAAGGGACAAATCATTGCGGATTGGTTAGATGATAACCCATTAGATGGAGGTGATCTAGTAGATTTGGATTTTCTAGATGAGTGCGTATACTACATCGAAACCCGACCCGCTATCTCTGAGTGTCCTTGGTACGCTGATATCATTAATTATATCATGGACCATAAATATCCAGATGGAGCTACACCCCAAAAAAGAAGACGGTTACGCATTATTGTAGCTAAATACATCATTATAGAGCAAGTTCTCTATCGAAAGGCATTCGATTGAATGCTCCTAAGGTGCGTTGACATAGAAGAATCTAAGAAGATTCTCCATGAATCACATAGCGGAATATGTGGAGGCCACTTTGGTGGCCACGCCACTGCTCAAAAAATACATCGAATGGGCTATTTCTGGCCCACTCTAGAACATGACGTAATAGAGTTTGTACACAGGTGTCGTAAGTGCCAAGAATTCTCCCATGAGATCCACATGCTGGCACAAGTCCTACAACCAATCGCTACTCCATGGCCCTTTTCTAGATGGGGCCTAGACCTAATAGGGAAATTCTCTCCCTCATCCACAGATGGCCATAATTTTATAATCATGGCCACTTAATATGTCACCAAATGGGTAGAGGCTATGCCTCTTACCGCTGTACCTAGTTCTGTAATTGCCAAGTTCATTTTGAACCAAATCATTTGCAGGTATAGTATCCCACAAATCATTATCTCTGATAATGGAACTTCTTTTAAGAATGAAGAGGTTTGTGAGCTATGCAATAAATTTAAGATAATTCATCAGACAGCTTCCTTGTATTATCCCCAAGCCAATGGGTAGGCTGAAGTGACAAATAAGAAACTGAAAGCCATTCTCCTTAAAATAGTAAAAGAAAACAAACAAGATTGGCATTTGAAGTTATATCCGGCCTTATGGGCCCACTGAACCTCAATAAGAACACCAACGGGAGCAACTCCTTTCTCTCTGGTATTTGGGGCAGAAGCATTTCTCCCGCTTGAGGTTGAAATACCCAGTCTCTGCATATCATTACAAGGGATCCTGGATGAAGACGCTTACAGAGAAGCACATATTTCCCAACTAGAAAGCCTAGATGAAACTAGGTTAGATGCCGAACATTGACATAGAGTCTATGCTGACTGGATGTGCCGACAGTATAACAAGAAGGTCTATGAATGTGACATATATGAAGGTGATCTAGTTCTAAGGCTGGATAGCCGGATCGATAAGAAGACCGGCGAAGGAAGGAAATTCCGGCCCAAATGGTTGGGCCCATACTAAGTCATGAAGGACTATGGAAATGGTGCATACCTCTTATGTACGCTAGAAGGTGAGGAGTTTGGTGAAATAGTCAATCCCCTGCACCTCAAGCGTTTCTACGCATAAGCAGCTAGCACTACTTATATAACTATCTACATTGCATTTTCATATAGATTAAGATCATTTTTTCCACTTGTTTCTTACATAAATCATGATCAAGGAATCTATTGTCAAAGCAATTCATTACAAACTCATGATGTTGTTGGCATAAAACTCTTTAATCATACCTCTCCATCTTCATGAATCATCAAATCATCTCGAAATATTTCATCAAATAAAATCAAACATGACAACGTCTTAACAGTAACCATACCAAGATCTGCAAGTTCTTTCTCGCTTTGATTTCTTCTTAGGATAAATGTCTTGCCCATGGTCTGTTCTAGAAGCTTCATGGTGTCACATATATCCCATATGCATATCTCTTTGGAAATGAGCACATACTGAAATTTTACTCAAATAAACAAATTAAATGTTGATCAACACAGAAAATTTTAAATTTACACATTTCCTTGCCCTACCAACCTTCAGTGTTGAGCTTGCGTCTCTTACTAGTGACGTAGGGTTGGGAAAGGATGGAAATTCCCTTACTCGACTACGCTTTTCCCATGGTGATAAACCTACGCTTCTTACTAGTAGTGTGGGGCAAAGTGTAGGGGGCCCTCTTGACAAATAAATGCAAATGGTCATACGCAAACAATTCAAACTTTCAAACTTTGAGTCAAAAACAAATGAAACAGATCTTCAAAATTCTGAAAGAGTTAAAAAAATCCCAAAAACCTAGATTTTTTCTACCATATGTCCATCTACGGATCTAAGTTTGGATAAACCACAGGGCAAGTTACATCCAAAATTATGAAGTCACTCGGGTGGAGTCGGCTTGTAGCTTCCAATTTGGTTCTGCCAAAGCTTTTTCTATCTTTCATCACTATCATTTCACCACATTTCATAACTTGCACCCTTCTTGGCTCTTGGTGATGAGCCCTCACATCTTACCAGTTGCATGGAGTTAGGAGTGGGGCAAATTAATCTGTTCATCATACTAGTTATTTTCATCACTTTGCCAAAACAAACATGAGGTATCCAAATTGCTCATAGAAGCTAAGATTCAAAAACACAATATATCTACATTATCATGTATCAGCATCATGAAACACAAAAGAAAGCAAGCATTTACATCATTTTTTCACCACTGTATATATTCTAGAAAGCATACAAAACATACATCGTAGTATACATAAAGAAGCTGGAAATAGAAAGGGAAAACATGAGAGACAAGCTTTTGATCCAAAAACAAATGCATATATATAAATAATCAATTTTTATATATAATGCCATCATGCACTAGGCATGGTCAAAATTCTCAAAGAGCCCGTGATACACAAAAGAATCTATAGTACAAAATACACAAGGGCCAAATGGCCTCTCAACCCCTACGTGACTGCTCCGAAGGTGCACACCCTCGCCTAGGACTCCGGCTACGCTGGCACTCTGAATGTATGAAGGGATCAGGGTCCCGAGGGGAATTCTTGGTCTCACCATGAGAATGGCTCCTCATAAGGTGCTCAGCCATCATATAGCCCACTAACTCTATGCACAAGGTCGAAACCATCCTGGCCATGTGCCAAATGGGAGCGAAGACATCAGTATGTCTACCAGCTACTGAGGGTTCCCCGGCATCTACGGATAGCTCCGTGTGGGTCCTATCCATGGGGATCATCAGGGAATCAGTACATACCCTGCAGATCAGATCCCGCCACTTGTCAAGAGTCTCTGCAAACAAAGGAGAAAACAAATTAGAAATTAGGCAAGAGGCTAAAAGATACGAGATAAAAACACAAGGAGAGATAGCAATTAAAACAAATCCTAAATTAAACAAACATTAAGAAGTAAGAAAGGGTAACTTACTCGGATCACCGAGCCTCCAGGATGGGTCACTGGGGCCAGCACCCACCGCGGATGCCACTGCCGACTAAGGGGTTACTCCTATGGCAGGAGCAACGTGTCGCCCTGCAATGGACTCATCCTCTCCACCATGGCTCTGGGAGAGTGGATCCTCTGAAACTAGAGTCACCCTCTTTGCGCTCTCCTCAGCCCTCTCTTCCTGCATAATGTCTTCAGTGTCATGCCACTCATGATCACTGTCATCAGTCTGCTCCTTTGACCCTCCCTCTGTGAGCTCCTTAGAATGAAAGTCAATATCTATGGGGTCATCGCTACTATGAGCAAGACCTGTAGCAATCTAGAGTAAAGGTGCCTGAGGTGCATCGGCTCTCCCTCTAGCACGAGCTATCCTCCTAGCTACAATGGGAATGCCAGGAGTAATCACTGTCCAACCTCGGCCTCTAGGCCCCCCTTTGGCCTTGCAGACTGATTTGTAAACTGGCACCACTAGGGGAAGCATACCCACATACGGTAGGCCAAACTGCTGAGGAACTTTTCCAAAAGGATGCACCTCCACTCATCCCACTCGATCAATGAGCTTCCCTGTGGAGGAGCAAGAGATCAAGGTAAGAGTATTCTCGCCCCATATACTGGCCATAAGCTAGTACGGTGTCACCTCCATGTCTGCAATAGTAAGGGAGGCAACTGGATGGTGAGGTGATCTAAGCACCGACATATCTATCTATCTGGCTTCCCTCACAGCCCCAGGATCTGCCACCTCCATGCCCCTACCATAAGGGATGAAACTCATACACCCAACTCATGACTAGAGTCGGGTGGCTCAATGACTATCCCTGTAAATAGACCACCCTGTATAGATCATGGTATGTGGTCCCCAGAATGTCTGCACCCCAGGCGTATATGTGGCCATGCCCCTCTATTTGTGTAATGATGGGGGCACAGTAATATAACAGTGTCCCCTCCCTTGTCCCCGATCAGTCTCGAGGAAAGGATCCCCATGATGGCTTGGCGAAGTATGGGGATAGGAAAAGAAGGAATGGATCAAACTCTCACTCCCTTCTTCGACCCCGTGGAGATGGCTGCATCTCCCATGTAAGCTGCCCACTGTGCAATCTGTGGCCATGAACCTGCTGTCTCTAATGTGAGTCTCCTCCTGATGATCGGGACCCCCAGAATATGGTAGACATCCTCCAATGTGATGGTCCACTCACCACGGACCCCTGGCAGTCGAAAGGTGTTCCGATCTACATCCCAGTATGAGAATAAGTCACAAAGGATGTGACTAGATGGTGTGACCTGGGGCACGCACGACATGCGCAGTATACTAGCCCTCTATAATGTGTCCTCCTCGTCTTGTGAGAGGGCATCCAGTACCCTTGAGATCCAATCACTCTCTCTCTCTCGGCTCCATCTAATGTACTCCTCCCTCACCTGCATACACCCAAAAACACACAAAACAGAGCAAGTTAATATCTAAACAATACCGAGAGAGTCATAAAAACACGTATAAGTGTAAAAAATATAAACACAATCTCAAATATAAGTTCTTTTTGCATTCTATGTAGAACCTCTGCCCTGAGTAGGGAGGCGGTTTTGTAACCGCCGCCTTAAAGGCGGTGGTCATGTAACCACCACCCTGAACAGGGCGGCAGTCGTGTAACCGCCGCCCTGGCCAGGGCGGCGGTCGTGGTCCGAAAACCCACGCGGGTTTTTAATCTAAAAAATCCTAAAACATGAAAAAAACAACCATTTAACCTAAAAATGGAGCCTACCCAGTAGGTTCCCCCCTAGATGGACATTTTAACACTAGCATTTTCAAAAACGACCCCCCCATTACAACAAATTTAGCATTTCAAATTTAAGGGGGAAAACACAAAATTGAAGAGAACTAACCTATGATCACTGAAGTCGGTGTTCCGCACGTGGAGGAATGATCACGATCTCGCTATGGACATTTTGACTATACTCACACAAGAAACCATCACCGTGGGTCCTAGAGCTCAAAAACAATCAAATCAACTCATGCAAATGAATAGGAAAATGGGCCCACTTTCATATATATAGCACTCTGCTTTATTTTAAAATGACTTTTCACAGGTTCGGAGTGCTGATGGAGGTAAGTTCCTATCCCCACATGAATGGTACATTCTCATTCCCTATTATTTTAGCATTTATTTTCCAAATTATTGTATCTATCTGCACTTGAGTTCTCCTTTCATTTTGCAGATAACGGGAATTTTGGATGGCATAATTTCAACACACGGACGTGTAAGGTATAACTTCTAAACTTCCCATTTCGGGACTACCATACTTGGACCCACCGTTTTATGCCTCTTCATGGATAAAACAATTCTTCGAGGGGGCAATATGTATGTACCCAAAATTGTAAGGTACTGTACTACGGAACAAGCGTAATAAGTGCCCCAATGATGATACAGGTCTCTTCGCAAGGTGTTCAGGATCCTGAAAATCTCTCCAAATATGCGTTAACATCCCGCATGCCCTGTTTATCCCCTGCATGCTTTTTTTTCTCCTTTTCCCCTATTTTCTTGCCCCTTTTCTCTTTAGTAACAAAACCACCACCCTGTCTGGGAAGCGGTCTTGTGACCGCCGCCCTGAACAGGGCAGCGGTCCTGTAACTGCCGCCCTGAGCAGGGCGGCGGTCCTTTACGCATTTCCCAAAACGTTCTTTTGATGTAACTCATGTAAAAATAAACGTTTCACCAAATTTCCTTGCCGAGTTAAGCTTGCATTTATGTTTTTGGTCCCCTGGAATAGTGTTTTTCCTTTGTTTATTGTTTAGGAGTTCAGTTTGGTTTTGATCTTTGCGTGATTGAATTCCTATAAATGAATGGCTTGTGCTCAAACAAATGGTCTACCCCTCATTCAATTTCATGCTCTCTTTTTCATAGTTTAGTCTTTTATTCTGTTTAGAAGCCATAGTTTTAATTCTTTGCATGCCTAGTTAGCATTGTCCAGCTGTTGGTAAGCCACATATCCAACTTGTGCAAACAGTGTTGTTGTTTTATCTAATCCATTGGAGTAGAATAGCTTAGGAAGCCATTAAAGTTACAAGTTTTTCTCATCAAACAGGATAGTTTCAGGTTCTGGATGCATTATGTTGCATGATTCGCAATAGATCCCGCTAGCAATTACATAAGCCAAGCTCTGTACTCTTACGTTATCCCTCTCCTATTCGTGTTCTATTTAGTCTATATTCTAAAGGTTGTTCATTGCTCCAACACCTACTCCTGTTGATGTAAGCATTACACGATTTTCTGGATCTACGTGAGCAAAAATAATGAAGAGATCATACTGAGGGGATAATATCACACACACACCATCAGATTCACCACTGTTCTGCAGAATCCAGGTTCTAGCTTTCAAAGTTCTAGTTAGAATCATATCAAATAGAGTAGTTAATTACTTTATTTCAGTAAATTCTATTCTCGATATTGCTAGGGAAGCTATGGGGATTGATATTTTCTGATAAACTATGATTCACTCCTCACTTTTGAGGTAGGATCGAGAATCTTGCAAATAGATTAGGAAAGTTATTTCATTGTTTAGAATAGATCTATAAATTGCACAGACAAATAGCTACACTCGACTATTTTGCTTGTTTTAAATTATTAGTTTAGTTGTCAATTCTAAATATTTTAAATAGCTGCTTTCTTAATTTCATATAGTTCATCAGAAAATACAAAAATAGTGAAATCATATATGCTATAAAAATATTGCAAATAGTTAACTTTCATTTTATTACAGTTCGTTTATGTTGTTGCTTTTGTATGACCATCATGGGACCTAGGGATCCCAGAGAATATGTTTTTGAGCCAATCGTGCCTCAACCCAATCTCATAATGGAAATAACTTATATTGACCAAAATCTTAGAATCCAAGTCTTCCAAACAACAACAGACTTCCAGCAGATCAGATCTCAATTAAGAGGATTAAACATTGAAGACGACCAAGCACATACATTTTGGTCAATTCAACCAAAATACAGATTACCCTAGGCAAACATTCATATGACTGTAGGAGGATTAGAAAGTGAAAAAACCTTTGGTTGTGACCCTTTGGTCCCACAACCAGGTGCAGGAGATACCCTCATAGACATAGATACCAGTTTAAGGATCAAATTTACACGAACGCCTGTGAGATATTCTGAGAAAATCATACAGTTATTGGTCTTAAATATAGAAGCTAAGAAAGTGTATGATTACTGGATATTAGGGATTAGGACTTGATTCCACGCATGACTATAGCTGGTCCACAACAACCATGAATCTACGGTTGTGACCCACAAATCCCGCAGCCCAAAAAATCCATAAGAGAATTATACATAGACACTAGCCTACGCACATTAGTATTTCAGTCTACTCCACTTCCACCTATTATCATCGAAAAATTATCCTTGCTAGACACAACAGCTAACAAAGCTAGAGAATTCTGGACTAAGCTAGAGAACCATCCATAGAGTTTACTATATTCACCTTCCACCATATGACCCTATCCAGAGAAATACACGAAACTATACCGGGTCATTTTCCACGTATTCCATAACCCATAGATTGAATCACGCCAGAGCTCGATATTGATTGGAGCCTTCGAGCAGTCATCCTTGCTGACCGATCTATCACACCAGTCTAATTTAGAAGGGCCTTCTTTGCCTTAAATTCATAAATTCCATTAGTGCATGTCGAAGACATTAGATTTCCTAACTAGTTTGTCTACATCCCACGCATATTCCATCCCCACCAGCTGTCTCGGCACGACCTCGGGAGGTTGGTTATGTGGAAGAGTTACCTATAGATTCCCACGCTCACTTGTCACTTTTCCAGCGTACACTCACCTGGAGCTCATCAGGTAGCTCACCTTGGAGTTCATTGAGTAGCTTTCCAAGTAGCTCACCTGGGAGCTCACTGAGTAGGTCACCTAAGAGACTTCTAATAAGCTAATCTTTGAGCTCACCCGGGAACTCACCGAGTAGCTCACCTAGGAGCCTGAATGGGAGCTCACCTGACATCTCACCTTGCCATCTCACCTTAAGCTCACCTAGTATCTCACTAAGAATCTCAACTTGAACTCACCAAAGAGCTCATCAAGCAGCACTCCCAAAAACTCACATGGGAGCTCACCTAGTAGCACACCTAGAAATTTTCATGGGAGATCACCTATCAGCTCACCTTTTAAACTCACCTTGAGCTCACTAAGGAACTCACCTTACCAACTCACCTTGAGCTCATCTAGTAGCTTTCCTCAGATTTCATCGAGTAGATGTCTATGTAGCTCTCCTTGGAGCTTACCTACCAGCTCACCTGGGAGCTCACCAAGGAGCTCACTGAGTAGGTTGAATTGAGCTCAATTGTGAGCTCACCAGGGACCTCACCTGGGAGCTCACCAAGTATCTCACTGGGGAGCTCACCTAACACCTCACCTGGGAGCTCACCAAAAATCTCGCCAAGTAGATCACCTAGGAGCTCTTCTGGGATCTCATCGATCAGCTCAAGTTGAGCTCACCAGGGAGCTCGTCAAGTAACTCACCTGGGAACTCACCTAGGAGCTCACCTAATATCTCACCTTGCCAACTCACCTTAAGCTCATCTAGTAGCTCATATGTAAGCTAACCTCAATGATTTCCAACAAGCTCACCTTTGAGCTTAGCTTTGAGCTCGCTAAGTAGCTCACCTAGGAGCTTAGATGGGAGCTCAGCAAGTAACTCACATAGGAACTCATCAAGCAGCTCAACTTTAGCTTACCCAGAAACTCACCAAGGAGCCCACTTCATATCTCACCTTTCCAACTCATGTTGAGCTCACCCAGGAGCTCGCCAAGTATCTCGTCAAGTAGCTCACGTGAAAACTCACATTGGAGCTCACCTATCAGTTGGCCTTGCCAGCTCACCTTGAGCTCACTGAGGAGATCACCTTAGAAAATCTCCTTGAGATCATTTAGTATCTTGCCTAAGAGTTCATTAAGTCTCTCACCAAGTAGCTTGTCTAATAGCTCACCTAGGAGCTCACCTATAAGCTTACCTAGGAGCTCACCGAGTAGCTCACTGAGTAGGTTGACTTGATCTCACTTGTGAGCTCACTGAGTAGCTCACCGGGGACCTTTCCTGGAAGGTCACCAAGTAGCTCCCTTGGGAGCTCTCATATAAGCTCACCTAGGAGCTCACCAAACAGCTCACCAAGTAGCTCACCTGAGAGCTCTACTGGGATCTCGCCGATCAGCTCGAGTTGAGATCACCTGAGACCTCATCAATTAACTCACATGGGAGCTCACCTAACATCTCACCTTGCCAACTCACCTTGAGCTTGCCTTACTAACTCACCTTGAGCTTTCCTTACCAACTCACCTTGAGCTCATCTAGTAGCTCGCATGTAAGCTCACCTAGAATCTTGGAAAGTAGCTCACCAAAGAGCTTATCAAGCATCTCAACTTGAGATTACCCAAAAACTCACCTTAGAGCTCACTTGACAAGTTGCCTTACCATCTTTCCTTGAGCTTGCCTAGGATCTCACCCAGGATCTCACCGAGTAACTCAAATTGAGCTTGCCTAGGAACTCGTCAAGTAGCTCACCTCAAAACTCACATACGAGCTTGCATAATAGCTCACCATGAAACTCACATGATATCTCACCTATCATCTCACCTTGTGAGCTTACCTTGAGCTCACTGTGGAGCTCACCCTACTAACTCACCTTGAGCTCATCTAGTAGCTCACTTGGGATCTCACCTAACATCTCACCTAGGAGCTCACCTAACAACTCACCTGGGAACTCACCAAGTAGCTCGCTGAGTAGGTTGACTTGAACTCACTTGTGAGCTCACCGAGTAGCTTGTTGGGGACCTCACCTCGGAGTTTTCCAAGTAGCTCACTTGGGAGCTCACCAAACAGCTCACCAAGTAGGTTGACTTGAGCTCACTTTTGAGCTCATTGACCAACTCATCGAGGACCTCTCCTAGGATCTCTCCAAGTAGCTTACTTGGGAGCTCACCTGGGATCTTACCAAACTACTTGCTTGGGAGTTCTTCTTGGAGCTCACTAATGATATCAATTTAAGCTTGCCTTACTAACTCGACTTAAGCTCACCTTACCAACTTGCCTTGAGGCTGCCTTACCAACTCACCATGAGCTCATCTAGTAACTCACATATAAGCTCACCTTAGAGATTTTTGACAAGCTCACCTTTGAGCTCACCTGGGAGTTCACCAAGCAGCTCACCTAAGAGCTCAGCTGGGAGCTCGGCAAGCAGCTCTCCCAGGAGCTCGTCGAGTAGCTAAAATTGAGTTTTCCCAGAAACTCACCTAGGAGCTCACTTGACAGCTCACCTTGTCATCTCACCTTGAACTCACCCAAGATCTCGCCGAGCAGCTTGACTTGATCTCTCCTGGGATCTCATCAAGTAGCTCACTTGAAAACTCACATAGGAGCTCACCTTACAGCTCATCTTGCTAACTCACATGGAAGCTTGCCTATCACCTCACCTTGCTAGCTCAACTTGATCTTGCTGAAAATATCACCTTACAAACTCACCTTAAGCTCATCTGGTAGCTCACCTCGAAGTTCATTGAGTAGCTCAGCAAGTATCTTTCTTGGGAGCTCACATAATAGCACTCGTGGGAGCTCACCTATAAGCTTTCTTGGGAGCTCACTGAGAAGCTCACCGAGTAGGTTGAATTGATCTACGTTTTGAGATCACTTGTGAGTTCACCAAGTAGCTCGCAGGGGACCTCACCTGGGAGCTCGCTAAGTAGCTCACTTGGGAGCTCACCTAGTAATTCATCTGGGAGATCGCTCAATAGCTCAGTAAGTAGCTCACTTGGGAGCTCTTCTGTGAGCTACCATATGAGCTCAAGGTGAGTTACCAAGGTGAAATCAAGGTGAGTTGGAAAGATGACCTATCAGGTGAGCTCCTAAGTGAGTTCCTAGGAGAGTTACTCGATGATCTCTTGGGTGAACTCAACTCGAGCTGATCAGCGAGCTCCCAAAAGAGTGCCTAGGCGAGCTACTTGGTGAGTTGTCTAGTGAGCTCTGAGGTGAGCCTCTAGGTGATCTCCCAAGTGAGCTACTTAGAGAGCTCCCATGCAAGGTCCCCAGCAAGCTTCTTGATGAGCTCATAAGTAAGCTCAAGTCAATCTACTCGGTGAGCTACTCGGTGAGTTGATAGGTGAGCTCCCATTTGAGTTAGCAAGGTGAGCTATCAGGAAAGATCCCATGTGATTTTTCAGGTGAGCTTCTTAACGAGATCCTAAGCGAGCTCAAGTTGAGCTTCTCGCTGAGCTCCTGGGTGAGCTCAAGGTGAGATGACAAGGTAAGCTATCAGGTGAGCTCCTAGGTGAGTTTCGAGGAAAGCTCAACTTGAGCTGCTTGACAACCTCTTGGGTGAGTTATTTCCCCATCTCCCACCCGAGCTCCTAGGTGAGATGCTTGGTGAACTCAAGTCGAGTTGCTCGGTGATCTTCTGGGTGAGCTACAGGTGAGCTGGTAAGGAAAGCTATTAGGTAAGATCCACAAGTGAGTTTCTAGGCAAGCTCAAGTTAAGTTGCTCGATGAGCTCCTGGGTGAACTGCTTACTGAGCTCCAAGCTAAGCTCCTAGGTGAGCTACTCTATGTGCTCCTAGGTGAGCTCAAAGGTGAGCTTGTCTGTAATATCTGAGGTGAGCTTATATGTGATCTACTAGATGAGCTCAACGCGAGCTAGCAAGGTGAGCTCAAGGTGAGTTGGTAAGGCAAGCTCAAGGTCAGTTCGTAAGGCAAGCTATTAGGTGAGCTCCCAGGTGAGTTCTGAGGCAAGTTACTTGACGAGCTCCCAAGAAAGCTCAACTCGAACTGATCGATGAGATCCCAAAAGAGCTCCTAGATAAGCTACTTGGTGAACTATTTAGTGAGCTCCTAGGTAAACTATTTGGCAAGCTCCTAGGTAAGGTCCCCAGTGAACTACTTAGAGAGATCACAACCGAACTCAAGTCAACCTACTTGATGAGCTACTCGGTGAGCTCCTAGGTAAGCTATTAGGTGAGGTACCAAGTGAGCTACTCAAAAAAATCCAATGCAAGCTACCAGATGAGCTCAAGTTGAGTTGGCAAGGTGAGCTTCTCAGTGAGCTCAAGGTCAGCTAGTAAGGTAAGCTGATAGGTGAGCTCCCATGTGATTTTCTAGGTGAGCTGTTAGGTGAGTTCCAATGTGATTTTTCAAGTGAGTTTCTCGAAAATCTCCCTGGAGAGCTAAAGTTGAGCTACTCGGCAAGCTCCTAGGTGAGCTCAAGGTGAGATGGTAAGGTGAGCTATTAGGTGAGGTCCCAGGTGATTTTCTAGGCAAGCTCAATTTGAGCTACTTAAAGAGCTCCAAGGTGAGCTGCTTATCAAGCTCCCAGCTGAGCTCCTAGGTGAGCTACTTGGTGAGTTCCCAGATGAGCTCAAAGGTGAGCTCGATAGTAATCTCTAAGGTGAGCTTACATGCAAGCTACCAGATGAGCTCAAGGTGAGTTGGTAAGGAAAGCTCAAGGTGAGTTGGCAAGGTGAGTTGTTAGGCTAGCTCCTCGGAAAGCTTAAGGAAAGTTGGGAAGATGAGCTTATTAGTAAACTTAAGGTGAACTAAGAGGTGAGCTCCCATGAGAGTTTGCAAAGCGAGCTGTCAGGTGAGTTCTCATGCGAGTTTTTGGGTGAGCTACTTGACAAGATCCCGGGTGAGCTCAAGTCAAGCTACTCGGAAAGCTCTTGGGAGAGCTTGAGGTGAGCTATCAGGAGAGCTCCTAGGAAAGGTTTTGGGTAATCTCAAGTTGAGCTAATCAACGAGCTCATGGGTGACCTGCTTGCCGAGCACCAAGCCAAGCACCTAGATGAGCTGGTAAGTGAGCTTCTAGGCGAGCCCAAAGGTGAGCTTGTTGGTAATCTCCTAGATGACCTTATATGTGAGCTACAAGATGAGCTCAAGGAAAGTTGGTAAGGTGAGCTCAAAGTGAGTTGGTAATGTGAGCTGTAGGTGAGTTGGCAAGGCGAGTTGTTAGGTTAGATCCCAGGTATGTTCATAGGTGAGTTACTCGACAAGCTCCTAGGCAAGCTCAACTGGAGCTAATCAGCGACCTCCTAGAAGAGCTCCCAAGTGAGCTTCTTGGAAAGATATTTAGGGAGCTCCAAGGTGAGTTGCTAGGTGAGATCCCAAGCAAGCTACTTGAAAAGCTCCCAGGTGAGGTCCCCGGTTTGCTACTCAGTGAGCTACTAAGTGAGCTCAAGTCAACCTACTCGGTGAGCTTCTTGGTGAGCTCCCAGATGAGCTATTAGGTGAGCTATCAGGTAAACTCCCATACAAGCTATTAGGTGAGTTCCCAGGTGAAATACTTGGCATGATGCTTGATGAACTCTGAGGTAAGCTACCAGAGTAGCTCAAGGTGAGTTGACAAGGTGAGCTCCTCATCAAGCTCAAGGTGAGCTGATAGGTGAGCTATAATATGAGTTGGTAAGGTGCGATGTAAGGTGAGCTCAAGACGAGTTCGAAAGGTTAGCTCAAGGTGATTTGGAAAGGTGAGCTCAAGCTGAGTTGGTAAGGTGAGCTCAAGGTGAGTTGGTAATGTGATCTGTTAGGTGAGCTACCAGGTGAGTTCCTAAGTGAGTTACTTGATGAGCTCGCAGGTGAGCTCAACTCGAGCTGATTGGTGAGCTCCTAGAAGAGCTCCCAGGTGAGCTACTTGGCAAGATATTCAGTGACTGCTAGTTGAGATCTTAGGCAAGGTACTTAGTGAGCTCCCAGGTGAGGTCTCTGGTGACCTACTTAGCGAGATCATAAGCAAGCTCAAGTCAACCTACTCGGTGACCTACTCTGTGAGTTCTTAGGTGAGCTATTAGGTGAGATCCCAAGTGAGCTACTTGGCTAGCTACTTGAAAAACTCCAAGGCAAGCTACCATAAAAGCTCAAGGTAAGTTGGCAAGGTGAGCTCCTCAGTAAGCTCAAGGAGAGCAGCTAATGGGAGCTGATAGGTGAGCTCCCATGTGAGTTAGTAAGTTGAGCTGTCAAGTAAGCTCCAATGTAAGTTTTTTAGGTGATCTTCTTGATGGGCTCCTGGGTGAGCTGCTTGCCAAGTTCCTAGCTGAGCTACTTGGTGAGCTCCCAGGAGAGGTCAAAGGTGAGCTTGTCAGCAATCTCTGAGGTGAGCTTACATGTGATCTACCAGATGAGCACAAGGTGAGTTGCCAAGGTGAGCTCAGGGTAAGCTGGCAAGGTGAACTCAAGGTGAGTTGGCAAGGTGAGCTCCTTGACAAGCCATTCGATGAGCTGCTAGGTGAGCTTTGAAGTGAGATACTTGGCAAGCTCCTAGGAGAGGTCCCCATTGAGCTACTTTGTGATCTCACAAGTGAGCTCAAGTCAACCTACTAGACTAGCTACTCGGCAAGCTCCCAGGTGAGCTTCTACGTGAGCTCCAAGGTGAGGCACTTGGTGAGCTACATGAAAAACTTTGAGGTGAACTATCAGACGAGATGAAGGCAATTTGGCAAGGTGAGCTCCTCAGTGAGCTCAAAGTGAGCTGGCAAGGGAAGCTGATAGGTTAGATCCCATGCGAGTTAGCAAGGTGAGCTGTCAGGTGAGTTCCCATGCAAGTTTACAGGTGAGTTACTTGACAAGATCTTGTTAGAGATCAAGTTGAGCTACTCAGTGAGCTCCTGGGTGAGGTCAAGAGGATATTGTAAGGTGAGCTATCAGGTGAGCTCCCAGGTGAGTTGGAGGGCAAGCTACTTGTTGAGATGCCAGTTGAGTTCCTAGGTGAGCTACTCAGTGAAATCCCATGCAAGGTTAAAGGTAAGCTTATCAATAATCTCTAAAGTGAGCTTATATGCGAGCTACCGGATGAGCTCAAGGTGAGTTGGTAAGGTGAGCTCAATGTGAGTTGGAAAGGTGAGCTGCTAGGTGAGCTCCCAGGTGACTTACTCGACGAGCTCCCCAGCGAGCTCAACTCGAGCTAATCGGTGAGCTCCTAAAATAACTCTTAGATGAGCTACTTAGCTAGCTATTCGGCAAGCTGCTAGGTGAGCTACTAAGTAAGCTACTTGGTGACATCCTAGGTGAGGTCCCTAATGAGCTTCTCAGTGAGCTCAAGTCAACCTACTTGGCGAGTTACTTAGTGAGCTCCCAGGTGAGCTGTTAGTCGAGCTCCCAGGTGAGTTATTTTGTGAGCTCCTAGACAAACTCCAAGGTGAGCTACCAGACAAGCTCAAGGAGGGTTGGCAAGGTGATCTCCTCAGTGAGCTCAAGACGAGCTGACAAGGTGAGCTGATAGGGGATATCCCATGTGAGTTGGGAAGGTGAGCTGTCAGGCAAGCTCCCATGTGAGTTTTTGGGTGAGCTGCTTCATGAGGTCCCGAGTGAACTCAAGTCAAGTTTCTCGGTGAGCTCATGGGTGAGCCCAAGGTGAGCTGTTAGCAAATCTCCCAGGTGAGTTTTCAGGAAAGATCAAGTCAAACTACTTAATGAGCTCCTAGGCGAGCTACTTTCCAAGCTCTTAGCCAAGCTCCTAGGTGAGCTACTCAGTGAGCTTTAAGGTGAGCTTGTCAGTATTCTATAAGGTGAGGTTAGATGTGAGCTACCATATGAGCTAAAGGTGAGTTGGAAAGGCAAGCTCAAGGAAAGTTGTCAAGGAAAACTCAAGGTGAGTTGGCAAGGCCAACTGTCATGTGAGTTCCCAGGTGAGTTCTGAGGTGAGTTACTCGCCGAGCTTCTATGTAAAATCAACTCAATCTAATCGGTAAGCTCCCAGAAGAGCTCCCAGGTGAGTTACTTGGCAAGATGTTCAATGATATCTCAGGTGAGCTACTATGTAAGCTTGCAAGTCAGGTACTTGACGAGCTCCCAGGTAATGTCCCTAGTGAGCTCACAAGTGATCTTAAGTCAACCTACTTGATGAGATCCTATGTGAGACGTAAGGTGGGCTCCCAGGTGAGCTACTTTTTGAAATACTTGACGAACTCTGAGGGGAGCTAGAAGATGAGTTAAAGGTGAGTTTTCAAGGTGAGATCCTCAGTGAGATTAAGGTGAGCCACCAAGGTGAGTTGGCAAGGTCACCATATATGCGAGCTTCCATGTGAGTTTTAGGGTGAGCTATCAGGTGAGTTCCCATGTGATTTTTCAGGTGAGCTACTTGATGAGATCCCATGCAAGCTCAAGTCAAGCTGCTTATCGATTTCTTGGGTGAGCTCAAGGTGAACTGGAAAGTTGAACTATCAAGTGAGCTCCTAGGTGAGTATTTGAGCCATCTCAAGTTGAGCTACTCGATGACCTACTTGTAGATATCCCAACTGAGGTGAAAGGTGAGCTTGTCGGTAATCTTTGAGGTGAGCTTATATGTGAGCTACCAGATGAGCTCAAGGTGAGTTGGCCAGATGAGCTCAACATGAGTTGGCAAGATGAGCTATCAGGAAATCTCCCAGGTGATTTCCTAAGTGAGTTACTCAATGATCTCCTAGGTGAGATTCAAATCAATCTAATCTCCCATGTAAGCTACTATCTGATCTCCTAGGTGAGCTATTCGGTGAATTCCCAGGCATGTTACTTGATGAACTCTTGGGTGAGATCAACTCGAGCTGATCGGTGAGCTCCCAGAAGAGCTCCCAAGTGAGCTACTTAGTGAGCTATTCAGTGAGCTCCTATGTGAGCTGCTAGGTGAGCTCCCAAGCAAGCTACTTGATGAGCTCCTAGGTGAGGTCCTCAGAGAGCTACTTAGGAAGCTCACAAGTAACCTCGAGTCAACCTACTCGGTGAGCTACTTAGTGAGCTCCCATCCTAGCTACTTGGTGAGCTACTCGATGAAATCTGAGGTGAGCTACCAGATGAGATTAAGGTGAGTTGGTAAGCTGAGCTCCTCAGTGAGCTCAAGGCGATCTCCCATGAGAGTTGGAAAAGTGAGCTGTCAGGTGACCTCTCATGTGAGTATTTGGGTGAGTTACTTGAAGAGCTCCTGGGTGAGTTCAAGTTGAGCTACTCGAAAAGTTGTTGGGTGAGCTCAAGTTGATCTGGTAAGGTGATCTGTTAGGCAAGCTCTTAGGAAAGGTTCTAGGAAAGATCAAGTTGAGCTACTCGATGATCTCATGGGTCACCTTCTTACCGAAATCCTAACCAAGCCCCTAGGTGAGCTATTTGGTGAGCTCCTAGTTGAGCTCCAAGGTGATCTTGTCTATAATCTCTGAGGTGAGCTTACATGTGATATACAATATGAGCTCAAGGCCACTTGGTAAGGTGAGCTCAAGGAAAATTGGCAAGGCAAGCTGAAGATGAGTTGGCTAGGTGAGCTATCAGGTGAGCTCCCAGGTGAGTTCATAGGTGAGTTTCTTGATAAGCTCCTATGTGAGCTCAACTTGAGCTGATCTGTGAGCTCCAAGAGGAACTCCCAAGTGAGCTACTTGGCAAGCTATTCGGTGAGCTCCCAGGTGAGTTACTAGGTGAGCGCCTAAGTGAGATAATTTTTGAGATCATAGGTGAGGTCCTTGGAAATCTACTTGGTGAGTTCATAAGTGAGCTCAATTCAACCTACTCAGTGAGCTCCTAGGTGAGCTATTAGACGAGCTCCCAGGTGAGTTGTTTGGTGAGCTCCTAAGTGAGCTACTTGGCAAGCTGCTCAAAGAAATATTAGGTGAGCTACTTGACGAGCTCAAGGTAACTTGAGAAGGTGAGCTCCTCAGTGAGCTCAAGATGAGCTAATAGGTGATATCCAATATGAGTTGGCAAGGTAAGCTTTCAGGTGATATCTCATTTGAGTTTATGAGCGAGCTATTTGACGAGCTCCTAGGTTAGCTCAAGTTGAGCTACTCAATGAGCTTCTGGGTGAGCTATCAGGAAAGCTCCTAGGTGAGTTTCCAAGCAAGCTCAAGTCAAGCTACTTGACAAGATTTTGGGTGAGCTTCTTTCTTAGCTCCAAACTGAGGTCCTAGGTGAGCTGCTTGGTGAGATCCTAAATGAGCTCAAAGGTTATCATGTCGAAAATCTCTGAGGTGATCTCAAGGTAAGTTGGCAAGGCGAGATCAAGGTGAGTTGGCACTACAAGCTATCAGGTGAGTTCCTAGGTGAGTTACTCAATGAGCTCTTGGGAAATCTAAACTTGAGTTGATCAGAAAGCTCCTAAAAGAGCTCCCAGGTGAGGTACTTGGAGAGTTATTTGGTGAGCTCTCAATTGAGCTGCTAGGCGAGCTCACAAGTAAGCTCCTAGGTAAGCTCCTAGGTGAGGTCTCTGGTGAGCTGCTCAGCGAGCTCACAAGTGAGCTTAAGTCAACATACTTAGTGAGCTACTCGATGAGTTCTGAGGTGAGTTGTTAAATGAACTCCTAGGTGATTTACTTGGTGAGCTACTCGATGAACTCTGAGGTGAGATACTAAACGAGCTCAAGGTGAGTTGCTAAGGTGAGCTCCTTAGTAAGCTCAAGGTGAGTTGGTAAGTGGAGCTGATAGGTGAGCTCCCATGCAAGTTGGTAAGGAAAGCTATCAGGAAAGCTCCCATGTCATTTTTTAGGTGAGTTGCTTGACGAGATCCTAGGTGAGATCATGTCGAGCTGCTCAGTGAGCTCCTGGGTGAGCTCAAGGTGAGCTGGCAAGGCGCACTGA
Organism: Taxus chinensis; assembly: GCA_019776745.2. NCBI lineage: Eukaryota > Viridiplantae > Streptophyta > Pinopsida > Cupressales > Taxaceae > Taxus > Taxus chinensis. The sequence continues at coordinate 901,594,873 of CM034151.1, read as the reverse complement.
CATGTAAGCTCCCAGATGAGTTTCTGGGTAAGCTCAAGTTAAGCTTCTCAATGAGCTCTTGGGAGACCTACTTTCCAAGCTCCCAACCAAGCTCCTAGGTGAGATTCTTAGTGAGCTCCTAGGAGAGCTTAGAGGCGAGCTTGTTATGTGAGCTTACATGCGAGCTACCAGATGAGATCAAGGTGAGTTGGTAAGGTGAGCTAAAGGTGAGTTGGCAAGGTGAGCTCAAAGTGAGTTAGCAAGGTGAGCTCAAGGACAGTTAGTAAGGAGAGTTATCAGGAAAGCTCCCACATGAGTTCATAAGAAAGTTAATTGATGAGCTATTGGGTGAGCTCAAATCGAGCTGATCGGCGAGCTACTCCATGAGCTCAAATCAACCTACTTGACAACCTACTCAGTGATATCCCAAGAATGTTTTTAGGTGAGCTCCCAGGAGAGCTACTTGGTGAGCTACACGATGAACTCTGAGGTGAACTACTAGATGATCTCAAGGTAAGTTTACTACCTAGGATCTTAGAAAGAACAAATCAATATGGCAAGGTAAGTTGATAAGTAAGCTCCCATGCGAGTTATCAAGGTGAGCTATCAGGAGAGCTCTCATGTGAGTTTTCAGGTGAGCTACTTGATGAGGTTCTGGGTGAGTTCAAGTCGAGCTAGTCAGCGAGCTCCTAGGTGAGCTTAAGGTAAGCTGGAAAGGTGAGTTGTCAGGTGAACTCCCAAGTGAGTTTTAGGGCAAGCTCAAGTCAAGTTGCTTGATAAGCTCCTGGGTGAGATACTTGCTGAGATCCCAGCTAAGCTCCTAGGTGAGCATCTCAGTTAGATCCCAAGTGAGCTCAAAGGTAAGCTTGTTGTCAATATCTAAGGTGAGCTTGCATGTGAGCTACCAGATGAGCTTAAGGTGAGTTGGTAAGGTGAGATCAATATGATTTGGCAAGGTGAGCTGTTAGGTGAGCTCCCAGGTGAGTTACTCGACGAGCTCTTGAGCGAGCTCAAATTGAGCTAATCAGCAAGCTCCTAGGTGAGCTACTTGGTGAGTTGTTTGGAAATCTACTAGGTGAGCTCCCAAGCATGCTACTTGCTGACCTCCCAAGTGAGGTCCCTAGCGAGCTGTTCGGTGAGCGTAAGTCATCCTACTCAGTGAACTTCTTAGTGAGCTGTTCAGTGAGCTCCCAGGTGAGATGTTAGGCAAGATTCTAGGTGAGCTACTTAGCTACTAGAAGAGATCAAGGTGAGTTGGAAAGGTGAGACCCTCAGCGAGCTCAGGGTGAGCTGCTAAGGTGAGCTGATAGGTGATCTCCCATGCGAGTTTGTAAGGTGAGCTGTCATGCGAGTTTTCAAGTGAGTAGCTTCACGAGCTCCTGGGTGAACTCAAGTCAAGCTGCTCGGCAAGCTCCTATGTGAGATGAAGGTGAGGTGGTAAGGTGAGCTATCAATTGATCTCCCAGGTGAGTTTTTGGGCAAGCTCAAGTTGAACTACTCGATGAGCTCATAGGCAAGCTACTTGCCAAGATCCCAGCTGACCTCTTAGGTGAGCTACTCGGTGAGCTCCCAAGTGAGCTCAAAGGGGAGCTTGTCATTAATCTCTAAGGTTATATTAGATGCGAGATATCATATGAGCTCAAGGTGAGTTACCAAGGAGAGATCAAGGTAAGTTGGGAAGGTGAGCTAAAGGTGACTTGGCAAAGTGAAATAAACTCAAGCTGATAAGAAAGCTTCTAGGTGAGCTACTTAGTGAGATTTTCAGTGAGATACTAGGTGAGCTACTAAGCAAGCTCCCAAACAAGGTACTTGGTGAGCTCCCAAGAAAGGTCCCCGGTGAGCTACTTGGTGAGCTCACAAGCAAGCTCAAGTCAACCTACTCAGCAAGCTATTCGGTGAGCTCCCAGGTGAGCTATTAGGTGGGCTTCTTGGTGAACTACTTGGTGAGCTACTCAACAAAATCTGAATCGAGCTACCATACGAGCTCAATGTGATTTTTCAAGGTGAGTTCCTAAGTGAGATCAAGGCAAGCTTACAAGGTGAGCTCCCATGTGAGTTTCTGGGTGAGATGTCAGGTGAGCTCCCATGTAAGTTTTCAGGTGAGCTACTTGATGATATCTTGTGTGAGCTCAAGTCAAGCCACTCGGAGAGCTCCTAGGTGAGCTCAAAGTGAGCTAGTAAGGTGAGATTTCAGGTGAGCTCTTAGGTGATTTTTTAGGTAAGCTCAAGTTGAGCTGCATGACGAGCTCCTGGGTGAGTTTCTTGCCGAGCTCCTAGCCCAAATCCTAGGTGAACTACTCGATGAGCTCCCAGGTGAGCGTAAAGGTGAGATTGTCAGCAATCTCTGAGGGGAGCTTACATGTGAGCTACAAGATGAGCTCAAGGTGAGTTTGTAAGGTGACCTCAAGGTAAGTTGGCAAGATGGGTTATCAGGTGAGCTCCCAGGTGAGTTCCTAGGTGAGTTATTCGATGATCTCCCAGGAAATCTCAACTCGAGCTAATCGGTGAGCTCCCAAAAGAGCTCGTAGGTGAGCTAATTTGCAAGTTATTCACCAATCTCCCAATTGATCTGCTAGGTGAGCTCCCAAGTGAGCTACTTATCGAGATTTTAGGTGAGGTCCCTAGCAAGCTGCTCGGTGAGCTCACAAGCGAGCTCAGTTCAACCTAATCGGTGAGCTACTTGGTGACCTACTCAAAAAAAATTTAGGTAAGCTACTAGATGAGTTTAAGGCAAATTGGAAAGCTGAGCTCCCCAGTGAACTCAAGGAAAAATGATAGGTCAGCTCCCTTGAGAGTATGTAAAGTGAGCTATTAGGTGAGCTCCCATATAAGTTTTTAGGTTAACTGGTTGACAAGATCCTGGGTGAGCTCAAGTCAAGCTACTCGGGAGGCTCCTGACCGAGCTCAAGGTGAGCTGGCAAGGTGAGTTCCCAGGTGAGTTTCCAGGAAAGCTCAAGTTGATCTGCTCAACGAGCTCCTGAGTAAGCTAATTACCGATCTCCTAGCCAAGCTCCTGGGTGAGCTCCTTAGCGAGCTCTAACGATAGGTCAAAGGTGAGCTTGTCAAAAATATCTGAGGTGAGATTACATGCAGGCTACTAGATGAGGTCAAGGCAAGTTGGAAAGGTGATCTCAAGGTGAGTTGACAAGGTGAGCTCAAGGTGAGTTGGAAAGGTGAGTTTTCAAGTGAGCTCTCAGGTGAGTTTGTAAGTGAGTTACTTGAAAAGTTACCGGGTGAGCTCAACTCGATCTTATCAGTGAGCTCTAAGAAGAGCTCCCAGGTGAGCTACTTAGTGAGCTATTTGGTGAGCTCCCAGGTAAGCTGCTAGGTGAACTTCAAAGCAAACTAGTTAGCGAGCTCGTAGGCAAGGTCCCCAGTGAGCTTCTCTGGTGAGATCAAAAGAAAACTCAAGTCAAACTACACAGTTAGTTACTCGGTGAGCTCCCAGGTGAGTTGTTAGATGAGCTACTATGTGAGCTACTTAGCAATCTACTCAGATGAACTCTTAGGTGAGATACAAGACTGAGCTCAAGGCAAGTTAGCAAGCTGAGCTCCTCTAGTGAGCTCAAGTTGAGCTGACAAGGTGAGCTGATAAGTGAGATCGCATGTGAGTTGGTAGGAAAAGCTGTCAAGTGAGCTCTCGTGCAAGTTTTCAGGTGAGCTACTGGATGAGATCCTTGAGGAGAGCTCAAGTCGACCTACTCGGTGAAATCTCTTGGGTGAGCTCAAGGTAAGATGGCAAGGAAAGCTCTTAGGTCATCTCCTAGGAAAGTTTCTAGGAGTAACCTTAATTCGAGCTACTCGACGAGCTCCTGGGCAAGGTACTTGATGAACTCTCAACCGAGCTCCTAGGTGAGTTGCTCGGATGAGCTCCTAGGTGAGTTCAAAGGAAAGATTTTTAGAAATTTATAAGGTGGGATTACATGTGAGCTACCAAGGTGAGCTGGCAAGGTGAGCTATTAAGGTGAGCTCCTAAGGTGAGTTACTCGATGAGCTCCTAGGTGAGGTAACCTCAATCTGATCAACAAGCTCCTAAAAGAGCTCCCATGTGAGCTACTTGGTAAGCTGTTCAGTGACCTCCCAAGTGAGCTACTAGGTGTGCTCCCAGGTGAACTACTTAGTGAGCTCCTAAGTGAGCTTCTTAGTGAGCTACTCAATGAGCTCTTACATGATATACCTGGCAAGTTTCTCAATGAACTTCGAGCTGAGCTACCAGATGAGCTCAAGGTGAGTTGGTAAGTTGAGCTCCTTAGTGAGCTCAAGCCAAGCTGTGCAAGGTGATTTCAAGTGAGCTCCCAGGTGAGTTGGTAAGGTACAATTTGCAAGTTGACAAGCTACTCGGTGAGCTCCTGGGTGGAGTTTCTTGCCAAGCTCCTAGCCAAGCTCAAGGTAAGTTAGTAAGGTGAGCTATAAGGTGAGCTCCCAGGTCAAGATTTCAAAGGTAAGCTCAAGTCAGTAAGCTGCTTGACGAGATCCTACATGTGAGCTACTTTTTGAGTTCCCAGATGAGTTAGCTAGGTGAGCTGCTTGGTAATTTCCCAAGGCGAGCTCAAAGGTGAGCTGGATCAGGTGATCTCTAAGGTGAGCTTACCAGTCGAATTACCAGATGAGATGAAGCTAATTTGGAAAGGCAATCTCAAGGTCGAGTTGATCAAGGTGAGCTCAAGGTGATTTGGAAAGGTGAGCTGTCAGGTGAGCTCCCAAGCGAGTTACTCGATGAACTCCAAGGTGAGCTCCCAAGTGAGCTCAAAATCAACCTGCTTGGCGGGCTCGCTAGTTGAGGTCCTTGGCGATCTACTCGGTAAGCTCACAAGCAAGCTCAAGTCAACCTACTCAGAGAGCTACTTGGTGAGCTCTTAGGTGAGCTGTTAGGTGAGTTCCAAGGCAAGCTGCTTGGCGAACTACTTGGTGATCTCCCAGGAAAAGTGACTGGGTCAGTTCCCAAGCAAGCTACTTTGCGAGCTCCGAGGTGAGGTCCCTCGGTGAGCTGCTCAGCAAGCTCACAAGCGAGCTCAAGTCAACCTACTTGACAAGCTGTTGCTCGGTGAGCTCCCAAGTGAGCTATTAGGTGAGCTAGACCAAGTGAGCTAACTATGAGCGTAAACTACATGATGAACTCAAGGTGAGTTGTACAAGGTGAGCTCCTCAAATGATCTCAAGGTAAGTTAGCAAGGTGAGCTCCTAATCAAGCACCCAAGGTGAGCTAGTAAGGCAAGGTGATCAGGTGAGCTCCCATGCGAGTTTTTCTTGCAAGATACTTGACAAAATCCTAGGGTGAGCTCAAGTTGAGTTTCTCAGTGAGCTCCTGGTTGAGCTCAAGGTAAGCTCTCAAGGTGAGCTGCTAGGTGAGTTTCCAGGTAAGCTCAAGTAGAAGCTTGATCGATAAACTTCTCGAGTGAGCTACTTATCCAAGCATCCAAGCTAAGCTCCTAGGTGATCTACTCGGTGAGCTACCAGGTGAGCTCAAAGGTAACCTTGGTTGGTAATATCTGAGTTGAGCTTACATGTGAAGCTACCATATGAGCTCAAGGTGAAGTTGGTAAGGTGAGCTCAAGGTGATTTTACAAGGTGAGCTATTAAGCGACCTCATAGGTGAGTTCTTAGGTGAGTTCTCAAGTGAGTTACTCATTGAGCTCTTAGAGTTAGCTCAACTCGAGTTGATCAGCGAGATCCTAGTAGAGCTCCTAGGAGAGCTACTAGGTGAGCTATTCGGTGAGCTCCTAAGTAAACTACTTGGAGAGCTCCCAAGAAAGATAATTAGTGACCTCTAAGGTGAGGTCCCCGGTGAGCTACTCGGCAAGCTTAAGTTGATGAGCTACTTAGTGAGCTCCCAAGTAAGCTATTAGGTGAGTCTGTTAGGTGAGCTCCAAGGTGAGATGCTTTGTGATCTCCTCGAGGAACTCTGAGGTGAGCTACCAGATGATTTCAAGGTGAGTTGGCAAGATGAGATCTTCAATGATCTCAAGGTGAGCTGATAGGTGAGCTCCCATGTGAGTTAGAAAGGTGAGCTATTAAGGTGAGCTCCCATGTGAGCTTTTTAAATGAGCTACTTGATGAGTTCCCAGGTGAAATCAAATCAATCTGCTCAGCGGGAGCTCCTGAGTGAACTCAAGGTGAGATAGTAAGGTGAACTATTCAGGTGATCTTCTAGGTAGAGCTTCTGGGTCGAGCTCAAGTTGAGCTATGTGACGAAGCTCCTGGGTGAGCTACTTACCAAACTCCCCAGCTGACCTCCTGGGTGAGCTACTCGGTGAGCTCCCAGGTGAGCTCAAAGGTGAGCTTATTGGTAATCTCTAAGGTGAGATTACAATATGATCTACCATATGAGCTCAAGGTTAGTTCGTACGGCGAGCTCAAGGTGAGTTAGCAAGGAAAGCTCAAGGTGAGTTGGCAAGGTGAGATGTAATGCGAGATCCCAGGTGTGCTCCAAGGTGGGTTCCTCAATGAGCTCCTGGGTGAACTTGACTCAAGCTAATCGACAAGATCCCAGAAGAGCTCCCAGGAGAAGCTACTCGGTGAGATCCCAAGCTGAGCTTCTAGGAAAGATACCCAAACAAGCTCCCAAGCGAGGTCCCTAGTGAAAGCTTCTCGGTGAGCTCACAAGAGAAGCTCAAGTCAACCCACTCAGTAAGCTATTCGGTGAGCTCCCACATGAGCTGTTAGGTGAGCACCCAGGTGAGCTACTTGGTGAGCTACTTGAAAGAATTCTGAGGTGAGCTACCAGATGATCTCAAAGTGAGTTGGGAAGGTGACCTTCTCAGCAAGAAAAATTCAAGCTGTGCAAGGTGACCTAATAGGTGAGCTACCATGCGAGTTTCTGGGTGAGATGTTAGGTGAGCTCCCATGTGAGTTTATCAGGTGAGATACTTGACAAGACTCCTGGGTGAGCTCAAGTCGAGCTACTCGGTAAGCTCCTGGGTGAGCTCAAGGTGAGCTGGTAAGGCAAGCTATCAGGTGAGCTCCCATGTAAGTTTCCAGGGAAGATCAAGTCGAGTTACTGTTCGATGAGATCCTAGGTGAGCTTCTTGTCAAGCTCCTCAGTGAGCTCCTAGGTGAGTTACTCGGTGAGGTCCCAGGCGAGCTCAAACTTGAGCTTATCGGTAATCTCTAAGGTGAGCTTACATGCAGAGCTACCAGATGAGCTCAAGACGAGTTGGCAAGGTGAACTCAAGGTGAGTTGGTAAGATGAGTTGTCATGTGAGCTCTCAGGTGAGTTCCCAGGTGAGTTACTTGATGATCTCCTGGGTGAGATCAACTGCGAGCATGATCATGGTGAGCTCTAAGAAGAACTCCCAGGTGAGATACTTGGTGAGCTATTCGGTGAGCTCCCAGGAGCTGCTAGGTGAGCTCCCAAGTCGAGCTACTTGGTGAGCTCCCATGTGAGGTCAGCGGTGAGTTGCTCAAGTGAGCTCACAAGGAAGCTCAAGTCAACCTACTCGGCGAGTTGCTTAGATCAGCTCCTAGGTGAGCTATTAGGTGAGCTCCCAAGTGAGCTACAAGGTAAGCTACACTATGAACTCTGAGCTGAACTACTAGATAAGCTCAAGGTGAGGTAACAAGGTGAGCTCCTCAATGAGCTCAAAGTGAGCTGCCAAGGTAAGTTGATAGGTGAGCTCCCATGCGAGTTATCAAGGTAAGCTGTTCAGGTGAGCTCCCATGTGAGCTTTTAGGTGAAGCTACTTGACAAGATTTCCTGTGTGAGCTCAAGTTCGAGCTACTCAGTGACCTCCTGGGGGAGCTCAAGGTGAGCTAGAATGGTGAGCTCCCAAGTGAGTTTATGGGCAAGCTCAAGTTGAGATACTCGACATGGGCGAGCCGCTTGTGAGCTCTCGTGTGAGTTTTCAAGTGAGCTGCTTGACGAGCTCTCAGGTGATCTCAAGTCAAGCTACTCGGCGAGCTCTTGGGCTAGCTCAAGTTGACCTGGCAAGGTGAGCTGTCAGGTGAGTATCTCAGCAAGCTTAAGTTGAGCTGCTCGACTAGCTCCTGGGAATGCTACTTTTTGAGCTCTCATCCAAGCTCTTAGGTGAACTCCCAGGTGAGTTCAAAGACGAGCTTGTCAATAAGATCTGAGGTGAGCTACTTGGTGAGCTACATGATGAACTATGAGGAAAACTACAAGATGAGCTAAAGTTGAGTTGGCAAGGTGAGCTCCTAAAAGAGCTCAAAGTGAGCTGGCAAGGTAAGATGAGCTCCTGGGTAAGCTACTTGCTGAGATCCCAGCTAAGCTCCTAGGTGAGCTAGTCACTGAGCTCCTAGGTGACCTCAAAGGTAAGCTTGTTAGAAATCTCTGAGGTGAGCTTATATGTGAGCTACCATATGAGCTCAAGGTGAGTTGGTAAGGTGAGCTCAATGTGAGTTAGCAAGGTGAGTTGTCAAGTGAGCTTCCAGGTGAGTTCCTAGGTGAGTTACTCGACAAGCTCCCGAGCGAGCTCAACCCAAGCTGATAAAAAAGCTTGTAAGTGAGATACTTGGCAAGCTTTTTCATGAGCTACTAGATGAGCTCACAAGTGAGCTACTCGGTGACCTCCCAGGTGAGGTCCCCAGTGAGTTGCTCGGTGAGCTCAATTTAACCTACTCAATGAGCTACTCAGTGAGCTCCCAGGTGAGCTGTTAGGTGAGATCTTACGTGAGATACTTAGTGATTTCCTCGATTAACTAAAAGGTGAGCTACCAGATGAGCTTAAGGTGAGTTGGCAAGGTGAGCTCCTAACCGAGGTCAAGGTGAGCTGGCAAGGTGAACTCTAATGCGAGTTGGAAAGGTGAGTTGTCATGCGAGCTCCCATGTAAGTTTTTTAGGTGAGCTACTTTACGAGCTCCTGGGTGAGCTCAAGTCAAGCTTATCAGTGAAATCTTGGGTGAGCTCAAGGGGTCTAGCAAGGTGAGCTATCAGGTGAGCTCCCAGGTGAGTTTTTTAGGTAAGCTCAAGTCGAGCTTCTCAATGAGCTCCTTGGTGAGCTACTTGCCGAGATCCTAGTTGAGCTCCTAGGAAAGCTTATTGGTGAGCTCCTAGGTGAGATCAATGGTTAGCTTATCAGTAATCTCTGAGGTGAGCTCATATGTGAGCTATAAGATGAGCTCAAGGTGAGTTGGTAAGTTGAGCACAAGGTGAGTTGGCAAGATGAGCTATCAAGCGAGCTCTAAAGTGAGTTCCCAGGTGAGTTACTTGATGATCTCCCATGTGATCTCAACTTGAGTTGATCGGTGAGCTCCCAGAAGAGCTCCCAGGTGAGCTACTTGGTGAGCTATTCGCTAAGCACCCAGGTGAGTTACTAGGTGACCTGCTAAGTGAGCTACTTGGTGAGCTCCCAGATGAGGTCCCTGACGAGCTGCTCAATGAGCTCACAAGTGAGATCAAGTCAATCTACTCAGTGAGCTACTCAAAAAACTCTAAGGTGAGCTACAAAATGAGCTTAAGGTGAGTTAGTAAGGTGAGATCCTCAGTGAGTTGAAGGCAAGCTGATAGGTTAGCTCCCACGAGAGTTGGTAAAGTGAGATGTGTGGTGAGCTCCCATATAAGTTTTTAGGCAAGCTACAAGAAGATCTCCCTAGTGATTTCAAGTCGAGCTACTCAAAAAGCTCCTGGGTGAGCTCAAGGTGAGCTGGCAAGGTGAGCTCCCAGGTGTGTTTCCAGGAAAGATCAAGTTGAGCTACTCGACGAGCTCTTGGGAAAGCTACTTACGAAGCTCCTAGCTGAACTCCTAGGTGAGATTCTTAGTGAGCTCCTAGGTGAGGTCAAAGGTGAGCTTGTTGGCAATCTCTAAGGTGAGCTTACATGTGAGCTAGTAGATTACCTCAAGGTTAGTTAGTAATGTGAGCTCAAGGTGAGTTTGCTAGTGCAAGCTCAAGGTGAGTTAGCAAGGTGAGCTCCTCAGGTGAGTTCCTAAGCGTGAGTTACTCGGTGAGCTCCTAGGAAAGCTCAACTTGAGTACTGATCAGTGAGCTCCAAGGAAGATCTCCCAGGTGAGCTATTTGGTGAGCTCCTAGGTGAGGTCCCTAATGAACTGCTCGGTGAGATCACAAGCAAACTCAACTCAACCAGTGAGCTCACCAGGTAAGCTAGGTGAGCTTGGTGAGCTGCTTGATGAAGTATGAGGTCAGCTATAAGATGAGCTTAAGGCGAGTTGGTAAGTTGAGCTCCTCAACGAGCTCAAGGCTGAGCTAAAAAGGTGAGCTGATAAGTGAGCTCCCATATGAGTTGGTAGGGCGAGCTATCAGGTGAGCTCCCATGCAAGTTTTTATGTGAGCTACTTGAAGAGATCCTGGGTGAGCTCAAGTTGAGCTACTCAGTGAGCTCCTGGGTGAAGCTCAAGGTGAGATGGCAAGGTAAGCTCTCAGGTGAGCTCCCAGGTGAGCTTTTGGACAAGTCAATAAGTTAAGCTACTCGACGAGATCCTAGGTGAGCTACTTGATGAGCTCACAGATGATCTCCTAGGTGAGCTACTTGATGAGCTGCTAGGTGAGCACAAAGGTGAGCTTTTCAGTAATCTCTGAGGTGAGGTTACATGTGAGCTACCAGATGAGCTCAAGGTAAGCTGACAAAGCGAACTCAAGGTGAGTTAGCAAGGTGAGATCCTCAGTGAGCTCAACGAGACCTGAAAAGGTGAGCTACTAGGTGAGCTTCCATGTGAGTTGGTAAGGTGAGCTCCCATGTGAGTTTTCATTGTGAGCTGCTTGATAAGCTCTCGGGCAAGCTCAAGTCGAGCTACTTAACAAGCTCCTAGGTGAGCTCAAGGTGAGCTGGTAAGGTGAGCTATTAGGGTGAGCTCCCAGGTGAGTTTCCATGTAAGCTCAAGTTGAGCTGGTTGATGAGCTCTTAGGTGAGCTACTTTCTGAGCTCCCAACCAAGCTTCTAGGTGAGCTTGCTTAGATGAGCTCCTAGAGCTAAGCTCAAAGGAAAGCTTCTCAGCAATCTCTGAGGTGAGCTGGTAAGATGAAAGGTGAGTTGGCAAGGTGACCTGGTAAGGTGAAGCTCAAGGTGAGTTGGAAAGGTTAGCTATTAGGTGAGCTTCCCAAGCTGGTAAGCTCACTTTGTGAGCCATTCAAGTGAGATCCCATGTGAGGTGCTAGGTGAGCTCAGAATCGAACTACTCCCTGGGAAGCTCACAAGTGAGCTCTCAAGGTCAACCTACTTAGATAGCTACTTGGTGAGCTCACAGGTGAGTTTTTAGGTGAGCTCCTAGGCAAGCTGCTAGGTAAGCTCCCAAGCAAGCTACTTTATGATCTCCAAGGTGAGGTCCTTGCTGAGCTACTCAATGAGCTCAAAAGTGAGCTCAAGTCAACCTAGTCGATGAGATTCTTGGTGATCTCCTGAGTGAGCTATTAGGTGAGCTCCCAGGTGAGCTACTTGGTGAGCTACATGAAAAAATACAAGCTAAACTACCAGACAAGCTCAAGGTGAGTTGGTAAGGTGAGCTCCTAGGTGAGCTCAAGGTGAGCTGGCAAGGCAAGCTGATAGGTGAGCACCCATCTGAGTTGGATAAGGTGAGCTGTCAGGTGAGCACTCAAAGCTTTCATGTGTGATACTTGACGAGCTCCCAAGTGAGCTCAAGTCAAGCTACTTAGTGGGCTCCTAAGTGAGCTCAAGGTGAGCTGGCAAGGTGAGCTATCAGGTGAGCTCCTAGGTGAGTTTACGAGAAAGCTCAAGTCGAGCTGCTCGATGAACTCCTAGGTGAGCTACTTACCGAGCTCCCACCCGAGACTCCTAGTTGAGCTACTTGGTGAGCTCAAAGGTAAGCTTGGCAGTAATCTCTGAGGTGAGCTTATATGTGAGCTACCAGATGAGCTCAATGTAAGTTGGTAAGGTGAGCTTAAGGTGAGTTGGAAAGGTGAGCTGTTAAGTGACCTCCCAGGTGAGTTGCTCGATGAGCTCCAAAGTGAGCTCAACTCAAGTTGATCAGTGAGCTCCCATAAGAGCTCCCAGGTGAGCTGCTTGGTGAGCTATTCAGTGAGCTCCCAGGTCAGCTGCTAGGAGAGCTCCTAAGTGAGCTACTTAGCAACATCCCAAGTGAGGTCCCTGGTGAGCTACTTGGTGATCTCAAGTCAACCTACTATGCTGAGCTACTCAGTGAGCTCCCAAGCAAGCTGTTAGGTGAGCTGTTACGTGAGCTCCTAAGTGAGCTACTTGGTGAGCTCCTCGATGAAATCTTAGGTGAGCTATCAGACGAGCTGAAGGAGAGTTGGTCCAAGGTGATCTCCTTAGCAAGCTCAAGGTGAGTTAGCAAGGTGAGATGATAGGTGAGCTGCCATGTGAGTTGGCAAGGCGAGCTGTCAGGTGAGCTCCCATGTGAAGTTTTCTGGCGAGCTGCTTGATGGTCACTTGGGTGAGCTCAAGTTACACTGCTCAGGAAGATCCTAGGTGAGCTCAAGGAAAGATGACAAGGTGAGCTATGTCAGGTGAGCTCCTAGGTGAGTTTTTGGGCAAGCTCAAGTTGAGATGCTTGAAGGAGTCCTAGGCAAGCTTGCTTGTCGAGCTCCCATTCAAGCTCCTAGGTGAGCTACTCGGTGAGCTTCCAGGTGAGCTCAAAGGTAAGCTTGGTAGTAATCTCTGAGGTGAGCTTACATGTCGAGCTATCAGATGAGCTCAAGGTAAGTTGGTAAGGTGAGCTCAAGGTGAGTTGGTAAGGTGAGCTGTCAGGTGACCTCCCAGGTGATTTCCCAGGTGAGTTACTCGACGAGCTCCCAAGTGAGCTCAACTCGAGCTGATCAGCAAGCTCCCAGAAGAGCTCCTAGGCGAGCTACTTGGTGAGTTATTCGGTGAGCTCCCAGGTGAGCTGTTAGGAGAGCTCCCAAGTGAGCTACTTGGTGACCTCCTAAGTGAGGTCCGCAGTGAGCTTCTCAATGAGATCAAGTTAACCTACTTGGTGAGCTAATCAATGAACTCCTAAGCAAGTTGATAGGTGAGCTCCAAGGCTAGCTACTTGGTGAGCTCCTTAATGAACTCTATGAGTGAGCTAATAGATGAGCTGAAGGCAAGTTGAAAAGGTGAGCTCCTCAGTGAGCTCAAGGTGAGCTGGCAAGGTGAGCTGATATTCGAGCTCCCATGCGAGTTGGCAAGGCAAGCTGTTAGGTGATCTCCCATGTGAGTTTTTGGGTGAGTTTCTTGATGAGCTCCTGGGTGAACTCAAGTCAAGATGCTTGGCAAGCTCTTACGGTGAGCTCAAGGTGAGCTGGCAAGGTGAGCTATCAGGTGAGCTCCTAGGTGAGTTTCTTGGTAAGCTCAAGTTGAGCTTCTCAATGAGCTCCTAGGTGAGCTACTTGCCGAGCTCCCAGCTGAGCTCCTAGGTGAGCTACTCAGTGAGCTCCCAGGTGAGCTCAAAGGTGAGCTTGTCTGTAATCTCTGAGGTGAGCTTACATGTGAGCTACCATATGAGCTCAAGGTGAGTTGGCAAGGTGAGCCCAAGGTGAGTTATCAAGGTGAGCTTAAGGTGAGTTGGCAAGATGAGCTGTAATGTGAGCTCCTAGGTGAGTTACTTGATGAGATCTCGGGTGAACTCAACTCAAGCTGATTGGCAAGATCCCATAAGAGCTCCTAGGTGAGCTACTTGGTAAGATTTTCAATGAGATACTAGGTGATCTGCCAAGTGAGCTCCCAGGTGAGGTCCCCGGTAAGCTGCTTGGTGAGCTCACAAGTGAGCTCAAGTCAACCTACTTGGTGTAATGTTTAGTAAGCTTCTGGGGGAACTGTTAAGTGAGCTGCTCGAAAAACTTGAAGGTGAGCTACCAGATGAGCTTAAGATGAGTTAGCAAGGTGATCTCCTTAGTGAGATCAATTCAAGATAGCAAGGTGAGCTGATAGTCGAGCTCCTATGTAAGTTTTTGGGTGAGTTGTTAGGTGAGCTCCTATGTAATTTTTCATGTGAGCTACTTTAAAAGCTCCCAGGTGATCTCAAGTTGAGATACTTAGTAAGATCTTGGGTGAGATAAAGGTAAGCTAGCAAGGTGAGTTGTCAAGTGATCTCCCATGCGAGTTTTCAGGAAAGCCCAAGTCAAGCTACTCGACAAGATCTTGGGCGAGCTAATTGCTGAGCTCCCAGCTGAGCTTCTTGGTGAGCTCCTGGATGAGCTCAAAGGTGAGTTTGTCAAAAATCTCTGAGGTGAGCTTTAATGTAAGCTACTAGATGAACTCAAGTCAAGTTGATAAGGTGAACTCAAGCTGAGTTGGTAAGATGAGCTGTCAGGAAAGCTCCCAGGTGAGTTCCCAGGTGAGTTAATCAACGATCTCCTGGGTGAGCTCAACTCAAACTAATCTGTGAGCTACTAGAAGAGCACCCAATTGAGCTACTTGGTGAGCTGTTCAGAGAGCTCCCAGGTGAGATTTTTGGTGAGCTCCTAGGCTCATTGCTAGGTGAGCTCCCAAGTGATCTACTTGGTGAGCTCCCGTGTGAGGTCCCTAGTGAGCTGCTCGGTGAGCTAACAAGAAAGATCAAGTTAACCTAATTGGTAAGCTACTTAGTGAGCTCCTAGGTGAGTTGTTAGGTAAGCTCCATGGTGAGCTACAAGGAAAGCTGCTTGATGCACTCTGAGGTGAGCTACAAGACAAGCTTAGGGTAAGTTGGTAATGTGAGATCCTTAGCAAGTGTAAGGAAAGCTAATAGGTAAGCTCCCATGAGATTTTTCTAAGCAAGCTGTTAGGTGCACTCGCATGTGAGTTTTCAGATGAGTTGTTTGATGAGATCCTAAGTGAGCTCAAGTCGAGCTGCTTAGAAAGCTCCTGGGGGAGCTAAACACAAGCTAACAAGGTGAGCTACCAGGTGAGTTTATGGGTAAGCTCAAGTTGAGATGCTTGACAAGTTCTTGGGTGAGCTACTTATCGAGCTCCCAGCCAAGCTCCTAGGTGAGCTAATCAGTGAGCTCCCAGGAAATCTCAAAGGAAAGCTTGTTAGTAATCTATGAGGTGAGATTACATGCAAGCTACAAGATTAGCTCAAGATGATTTGGCAAGGCGAGCTCAAGGTGAGTTGGTAAGGCAAGCTCAAAGTGAGTTGGAAAGGTGAGATGTCAGGTGAGCTTATCAAAAATCTTTGAGGTGAGCTTACATGTGAGCTACCAGATGAGCTCAAGGAAAGTTGGTAACGTGAGCACAAGGTGAGTTGGCAAGGTTCACTATCAGATGAGCTCCCAAGCAAGTTCCCAAGTGACCTAATTGAAGAGCTATTCGGTGAGCTCATAGGAAAGCTGCTAGGTGAGCTCCCAAGCAAGTTACTAGGTGAGCTCCCATGTGAGCTCACAAGTGAACTCAAGTCAACATACTTAGTGAGCTCCTAGGTAAGTTGTTAGGTGAGCTTCTAGGTGAGATTTGAGGTGAGCTCCTAGGTGAGCTACTTGGTGAGCTACTCTATGAAATTTGAGGTGAGCTATAAGATGAGCTCAATGTAATTTGAAAAGGTTAGGTCCTCAGCGAGCTCAAGGAAAGCTGATAAGGTGAGCTGATAGGCAAGCTCCCATGTGAGTTGGTAAGGCGAGATCAATTTGAGATGCTCACTAAGCTCCTGGGTGAGCTTAAGGTTAACTGGTAAGGCAAGCTATCAGGCAAGCTGGTAAGGTGAGCTATCAACTGATCTCCTAGGCAAGCTATTTCTTAAGCTTCAAAAAGAGCTCCTAGGTGAGATACTCGGTGAGCTCCTAGGTGAGCTCAAAGGTGATCTTGTCGATAATCTATGAGGTGAACTTACATGCGAGCTACTAGATGAGCTCAAGACAGGTTGGAAAGGTGAGTATGTAAGGGGAGTTCAAGGTGAGTTGGCAAGGCAAGCTATTAGGTGAGCTCCAAGGTGAGTTCCCAAGTGAGTTACTTGACGAGCTCCTAGGAAAGCTCAACTCAAGCTAATCAGTGTGCTCCTAGAAGAGTTCCTAGGTGAGCTACCTAGTGAGCTATACAACAAGCTCCCAGGTGAAGTGCTAGGTGAGCTCGAGGTGAGCTACTTGGCGAGTTCTTAGGCAAGGTATCTAGTGAGATGCTTAACAAGCTCACAAGTGAGCTCACATGTTTCATGAGCTTCCAAATGATATAATTAGTGAGTTGCTTGATGAACTCTGAGGTGAGCTACCAGATGAGCTCAAGGTGAGTTGGCAAGGTGAGCTACTTAGTGAGCTCAAGGTGAGCTGGTAAGGTGAGATGATAGGTGAGCTCCCATGTAATTTTTTGGGTGACCTATCAATCGAGCTCCTATGTAAGTTCTCAAGTGAACTACTTGACAATCTCCCAAGTGAGCTATTTGGCGAACTCCTAGGTGAGGTCCCCGGTGATCTGCTCAGTGAGCTCACAATCGAGCTCAATTCAACCTACTAAGTGAGCTAATCGATGAGCTCCCAAGTAAGATGTTAGGTGAGCTACTTGGTGAGCTACTCAGCAAACTCTGAGACGAGCTACCAGATGACCTAAAGGTGAGTTGGTAAGGTGATCTCCTTAAAAAACTCAAGGTGAGCTGTCAAGGTGAGCTCCCATGTGATTTTTTAGGTGAGTTGATTAATGAGCTCTTGGGTGAGCTCAGGTTGAGTTTCTTGGTGAGCTCTTGGGTGAGCTACAGGTGAGATGACAAGGCAAGCTATCAAGCGAGCTCCCAGGTGAGTTTCCAGGTTATCTCAAGTTGAGCTACTCAACGAGCTCCTAGGTGAGCTACTTGCTAAGCTCCTAACTGAGCTGCTCTATAAGCTCCAAGGTGAGCTCAAAGGTAAGCTTGTTGAAAATCTCTGAGTTGGTAAGGTGAGCTCAAGGTGAGTTGGCAAGGTGAGCTATCAGGCTAGCTCCTATGTAATTTTAAGGTGAGTTGGCAAGGTGAGCTCCTTAGCAAACTCAAGGCGAGCTGATAGGTGAGCTCCCATGAGATTTTATAAAGCGAGCTATCCAGTGAGCTCTCATGCAAGTTTTTGGGTGAGCTACTTGACAAGATCTTGGGTGAGCTCAAGTCAAGTTGATTGGCATGCTCCTGGGTGAGCTCAAGGTGAGCTATCAGTAGAGCTCCCAAGTAAGGTTCCAGGAAAGCTAAAGGTTAGATACTTGACGAGCTCATGGGTGACCTACATTCTAAGCTCCCAACCAAGCTCTTAGGTGAGCTAGTTGGTGAGCTTGTCGGTAATCTCTGAGGTGAGCTTATATGCGAGCTACAAGATGAGCTCAAGGTGACTTGGTAAGGTGAGCTCAAGGTGAGTTGAAAAGGTGAGATAAAGGTGAGTTAGCAAGGCGAGCTATCAGGAAAGCTCCCAGGTGAGTTCTTAGGTGAGTTACACGATGATCTCCTGGGTGAGCTCAACTCGAGCTGATCGGTGAGATCCCAGAAGATCTCTAAGGAAATCTACTTAGGGAGTTATTCGGTGAGCTCCCAAGCGAGTTACTAAGCAAGCTCCTAAGAAAGCTACTTGGCTAGCTCCCAGTTGATGTCCCCAGTGAGCTACTCAGTGAGCTCCGAAGTGAGCTAGAGTCAACTTACTTGGCAATCTACTTAGTGAGCTCCAAGGTGAGCTATTAGGTGAGCTCCCAGGTGAGATGTTTGGTGAGCTCCCAGGAAAACTACTTTGAGAGTTACTCGATGAAATCTGAGGTGAGCTACTAGATGAGCTATAGGTCAGTTGGCAAGGTGAGCTCCTCAGCAAGCTCAAGGCAAGCTGATAGGTGAGCTCTAATATGAGTTGGAAAGGCAAGCTGTCAGGTGATCTCTCATGTGACTTTTCAGGTGAGCTGCTTGACGAGCTCTCAGGTGAGCTCAAGTCGAGCTACTCGGTGAGCTCCTAGGTGAGGTAAAGGTGAGCTGTCAGGTGAGTTTTTGGGTAAGACCAAGTTGAGCAGCTTTATAAGCTCCTGAGTGAGTTGCTTACCGAGCTCCTAGCCGAGCTCCTAGGTGAGCTGCTAAGTGAGCTCCCAGGTGAGTAAAAAGGTGAGCATGTCAGCAATCTATGAGGTGAGCATACATATGAGCTAGCAGATGGGATCACAATGAGTTGGAAAGGCAAGCTCAAGGTGAATTAGCAAGGTGACCTCAAGGTGAGTTGGCAACGCGAGCTGTTAGGCAAGCTCCCAGGTAAGTTCCCAAGTGAGTTACTTGATGAGCTAGTAGGTGAGCTTAACTCAAGCTGATCGGTAAGTTCCTAGAAGAGGTCCCGGGTGGGATACTTTGTGAGCTTTTCAGTGAGCTCCCAAGTGAGCTTATAGGTGAAATCCCATGTAAGCTACTTGGCAGGCTCCCAATCTAGGTCTTCAGTGAGCTCCTCAGTTGAGCTCACAAGCAATCTGAAGTCAACCTACTCGAGTGAGCTACTTGGTGAGTTCCCAAGTGAGCTGTTAGGTGACCTATCTGGTGAGCTACTTGTTGAGCTAGGTCGACGAACTCTTCAGGGAAAGCTACAAGTTGAGCTGCAAGGATGACCTCTTGTAAGGTGAGCTACTTAGTTAAGCTCCCAGCTAAGCTGGCTAGGTGAGCTGCTCTAGGTGAGCTCCCATGGGAGTTGCTCAAAGCTAACCTTGTCAGGTGAGCTCTCATGTGATTTTTTAGGTGAGCTTACATGATGAGCTATTGAGATGAGCTCAAATGTGAGTTGGTCAGTGAGCTCCTAGTTGAGGTCAAGGTGAGTCTGGTAAGGTATGATGCTAGGCAAGGTCCCAGGTAAGTTTCTGGGCAAGGCCAAGCTGAGCTTCAGGATGAGCTCCCAGGTGAGTTACTTACTGAGCTCCCAGCAGAGCTCCTAGGTTAGTTTCTCGACTGAGCTCCTATGAGAGCTCAAGGGAGAGCTTGTCATAAATCTTTAAGTTGAGCTTACATGTGAACTAGCAGATGAGCACAAGGTGAGTTGGCAAGGTGAGCTCCCAGAAGATCTCTTAGGTGAGCTACTTGGCGAGATATTCAGTGAGGTCCCAGATGAGCTTCAAAGTGAACTACTTGGTGCAAGCTCCCAGGTGAGGTCCGTAGTGACCTAGTGAGCTGCTCGGGGAGCTAACATAACCGAGCTGCAAGTCAACCTACTTGGGCGAGCTATTCGGTAGAGCTCCCAAGTGAGTTGTTAGGTGAGCTACTGAGGTGAGCTACTCGAACAAACTCTAAGGTGAAGCTACCAAATGAGCTCAAGGTGAGTTGGCGAAGGTGAGCTACTTAGTGTAAACTCAAAGTGAGCCGGTAAGGGAAGTTGATAGATGAGCTCCCATGTGATTTAGAAAGTGTGAGATGTTAGGTGAGTTCCCATGTGAGTTTTCGGGTGAGCTTACTTGGATAAGCTCCTTGGTGAGCTCAAGTTGAGCTAGTCAGGCAAGCTCCTAGGTGACCTCAAGGTGAGCTGGCAAGGCAAGCTATGAGGTGAGCTCCCATGTGAGCTTACTGGGTGAGCGACTTATCAAGATCCTAGTCGAGCTCCGAGGTGAGATACTCAGTGAGCTCCCAGACGAGGTCAAAGGTGATCTTGTTGGTAATATCTGAAGTGAGCTCCTACATGCGAGGTGCCAAGGTGAGTTGGCAAGGTGAGCTGATATGGTGAGCTCCCATGTGAGTTTCTAAGGTGAGCTGTCAAGCGAGCTCCCATGTGAGTTCCTCGAGTGAGCTGCTTGACAAGCTCCCAAGCGAAAGCTCAAGTTGAGCTACTCAGCAAGCTCCTAGAAGAGCTCCTAGGAAAGCTACTTGGAGAGCTAGTTCAACGAGCTTCTAGACAAGTTGCTAGGTGATCTCCCAAGTGATCTACTTGGCAAGACCTCCTAGGTGAGGTCCCCAGAAATTTGCTCAGATGAGTTCAGGTCAACCTTGAGCTCATGTCAACCTACTCAGTGAGCTCCCAGGCAAGCTACTTGATGAGCTCCCCGATGAACTCCTAGGTGAGCTACTTGGTCACATGAGCTCAAGGTGAAATTCTTAGGAGAGCTACTCAGACGAGCTCAAGGTGAGTTGGCAAGGTGAGCTCCTTAGTGAAATCAAGGTGAGCTAGCATGACGAGCTGATCAGGTGAGCTCCCATGTCGAGTTTTTAGGTGAGCTGACTTGATGAGCTCCTCGGTTGAGCTCAAGTCGAGTTACTTGGCGAGCTACATGGGTGAGCTCAGAGCGAGCTAGAAAGGTGACCTATTAGGAAATTTACTCCCAGGTGAGTTTTAGGGAAAGCTCAAAAATGAGCTACTCGATGAGCTCTTTGGTGAGCTACTTGTTAAGCTCCCAACTAAGCTCCTAGGTGAGCTACTCATATGAGCTCCTAGGTGAGCTAAAAGGTGAGATCTTGTCGACAATCTCTGAGGTGAGCTTAGATGTAAGCTACTAAGATGAGCTATCAATGTGAGTTGGCAAGGCGAGGTCCCAGGTGAGTTGGTAAGGTTAGCTCCTAGGTGAGTTGGTAAGGCAAGCTGATCAGGTGAGCTCCCAGGTAGATCTCCCAGGTAAGTTACTCGATGAGCTCTATCGGATGATCTTAATTCCAGTTGATCGGTGAGCTCCCAGAAGAGATTCCCAAGTGAGCTACTTGGCGAGTTGTTCGGTGAGGAAATCCCAGTGGAGCTATTTGGTGAGCTCCCAAGTTGAGTTCTTTGCGAGCTGCTTGGGGAGCTCATAACCAAGCTGAAGTCAACCTACTTCGGTAACCTATTCGGTTGAGCTCCCAGGTGAATCTCCTTAGGTGAGCTACTCGATAAACTCCGAGGCAAGCTACCAAATGAGCTCAAGGTGAGTTGGTCAAGGTGAGCTACTCAGTGAGATCAAGGCAAGCTAGCAGCAAGCCAAGCTAGCAAGGTGAGCATAGCAAGGTGAGCTCCCATGTGAGTTTCATGGGTGAGATGTCAGGTGAGCTCCCATGTGAGTTTTCGGGTGAGCTGCTTGATAAGCTCCTTGGTGAGCTCAAGTTGAGCTAGTCGGCAGAGCTCCTAGGTGACCTCAAGGTGAGCTGGCAAGGTGAGCTATTAGGTGAGCTCCCAGGTGAGTTTCTGGGAAAGCTCATGTCGAGCTACTCGATGAGCTCCAGGGTGAGTTACTTATCGAGCTCCCAACTGAGCTCCTAGGTGAGCTGCTCCGTGAGTTCCCAAGATGAGCTCAATGGCAAGCTTGTCCGTAATATCTGAGGTGAGCTTACATGTGAGCTACCAGATGATCTCAAGGTGAGTTGGTAAGGTGAGCTCAAGGTGAGTTGGCAAGGTGAGCTATCAGGTGAGCTCCCAAGTGAGCTTCCCAGGTGAGTTACTCAACGATCTACTAGGTGAGCTTCAACTCGAGTTGAAATCAAGGTGAGCTCCCATACATGAGCTCCCATGAGAGTTGGCAATAGTGAGCTCATATAGGTGAGCTACTCATGATGAGTTTTTGGGTGAGCTACTTGACAAGCTCCCGGGTGAGCTCAAGTCAAGCTACTCGGTAGAGCTCCTAGAAGTGAACTCCCAGGTGAGTTGGCAAGGAGAGCTATTTTAGGTGAGCTCCCAGTTGAAGGTTCCAAATGTAAGCTCAAGTTGAGCAAGCTCTGAGGCGAGCTCCCTATGGGTAGCCTAAGTTTGCCGTAGCCTCACTAGCCAAGCTGACTTAGGTGAGATGGTCAAGTGAACTCCTAGGTGACAAGTTAGTAAGGTGAGCTCCCAGGTGAGTTGGTAAGGTGAGCTGAAGGTGAGTTAGCTTAAGGCAAGCTATCAAGCGAGCTCCCAGGTGAGTTCCTAAGGTGAGTTGGCTTGATGAGCTCCTCGGTGAGCTCAACACAAGCTGATTGGTGAGCTGCCTATAAGACCTCCTAGGTGAGTTACTTAGAAAGATGTTCAGGTGAGCTCTGAGGGTTAGTCTACTAGGTGATCTCCCAATTGACGAGCTATCTTAGGCGAGTTCCCAGGTGAGGTCCCCGGTGAGCTACTCGGTGAGCTGGATAGGTGAGCTCCTAGGTACGAGTTCTGGGAAAGGTGAAGCTATTTGACAAGCTACTCATTTGAGTTCATCGGGTGAGCTTACTTGATGAGCTCCTGAGCGAGCTCAGGACAAGCTCATAGGTGCAATGGTCTTGGGTGAGCTCCCAGGTGAGCTCAAAGGTGAGCATTGTCAGATAATCTCTTAGGTGAGCTTACATGCGAGCTACTAGATGAGCTCAAGAGTGAGTTGGCAAGGTGAGCTCAATGTGAGTTGAAAAGGTGAAAGCTCAAGGCAATTTGGTAAGGTGCAATCTATTAAGACGAGGTCCCAGGTGAGTTCCTAGGTGAGTTACTCGACAAGCTCCTGGGTGAGCTCAACTCAAGTTGATCAGCGAGCTCCTAGAAGAGCTCCCAGGTGAGCTACTAGGAAAGCTCCCAGGAAAGCTACATGGTGAGCTCCCAAGTGAGGTCTTCAGTGAGCTACTTTGCAATCTCACAAGCGAGCTCACAAGTGGGCTAAAGTTAACCTACTTATTGAGCTACTCGGTGAGTTCCCAGGTGAGCTGTTAGGTGAGCTCCCAGGTGAGCTACTTGGTGAGCTACTCAACAAACTCTGAGGTGAGCTACCAGATGAGCTCAAGGTGAGTTAGCAAGGTGAGATCCTTAGTGAGCTCAAGGTGAGTTGATAAGTGAAATCCAATATGATTTGGCAAGGTGAGCTTTCAGGTGAGCTCTCGTGTGAGTTTTTAGGTGAGTTATTTGATGATCTTGCAAGTTAGCTCAAGTTGAGCTACTCGATGATCTTCTAGGTGAGCTAAAGGTGAGCTGTTAGGTGAGTTTTCATGAAAGATCAAGTTGAGCTACTTGACGAGCTTAAGGTGAGTTTCTAGGAAAGCTCAAAGGTGAGCATGTTGGTAAACTCTAAGGTGAGCTTAAATGTGAGCTACCATATGAGCTCTAGATGAGATGGCAACGTGAGCTCAAGGTGAGTTGGTAAGGTGAGATCAAGGCAAGTTGGAAATACAAGCTATCAGCTGAGCTCTAAGGTGAGTTCCCAGGTGAGTTACTTGATGAGCTCTTGAGAGAGCTCTTAGAAGAGCTCCCAGGTGAGCTACTTGGATAGCTGTTTGATGCGCTCCCAGGTGAGGTCCTAGGTGAGGTCCTAGGTGAGGTCTCTAGTGAGCTACTCAGTGAACTCACAAGCAAACTATTAGGTGAGCTCCTAGGTGAGCTACTTATCGAGTTGCTTGAAAAACTCTCAAGCGAGCTACCAGACAAGATCAAGGTGATTTGGCAAGGTGAGCTCCTCAGTGAGCTCAAGGTGAGCTAGTAAGGGGAGCTGATAGGTGAGATTCGATGTAAGTTGGTAAGGTGAGCTATCAGACGAGCTCCAATGTGAGTTTTTGGGTGAGCTGATTCACGAGCTCCCAGGTGAGCTCAAGTCAAGCTGCTCAGTAAGCTCTTGGGTGACCTCAAGGTGAGTTGGCAAGGTGAGTTATCAGGTGAGCTCCTAGGTGAGTTTCTGGGAAAGCTCAAGTTAAGCTACTCAATGAGCTCCTAGGTGAGCTACTTGATGATCTCCTAGCCAAGCTCCTAGGTGATTTTCTTGGTGATCTCCCATCCAAGCTCTGGGGTGAGTTTCCAAACAAGCTCAAGTCAAGCTACTTTGCCAAGATCCTAGCTGAGCTCCTAGGTGAGCTTCTCGATGAGCTCCCAGATGAGCTCAAAGGTGAGGTTTTCGGTAATCTTTGAGGTGAGCTTACATGCGAGCTACCAGATGAGCACAAGGTGAGATAGGAAGGTGAGCTCAAGGTGAGTTACTAGGTGAGTTACTTGATGAGATCCCAGGTGAGCTCAACTCAAGCTGATCAGTGAGCTCCTAGAAGATCTCCTAGGTGAGCTACTAGGTGAGCTCCCAGATGAGCTCCCAAAAGAGTTCCCAGTGAGATGCTCCGTGAGCTCAAAAGTGAGCTCAAGTTTACCTACTCGACGACCTTCTCAGTGAGCTCCCAGGTGAGTTGTTAGGCAAGCTCCCAATTGAGCTACTTGGAAAGGTACAAGATGAACTCCGAGGTGAACTGCCATGGTGAGTTGTTAGGTGAGCTCCCAAGTGAGTTTTAGGACAAGTTCAATTTGAGTTGTTTGATGATGTTCTGGGTGAGCTACTTTCCAAGATCCCAGCCGAGCTCCTAAGTGAGCTCCCAGGTGAGCTCAAAGGTAAGCTTACATATGAGCTACCAGATGAGCTCAAGGTGAGTTGGTAAGGTGAGCTTAATATGAGTTAGTAAGGTGAGCTATCAGGTGAACTCTTAGGTGAGTTCCTAGGTGAGTTACTTGATGATCTCCCGAGTGAGCTCAACTCAAGCTGATCAGTGAGCTCCCAAGTGAGTTACTTGGCAAGCTATTTAGTGAGCTACTAGGTGAGCTCCTAAGTGAGCTACTTGGTGACCTCCTAGGTGAGGTCCCAAGTGAGCTACTTGGTGATCTCAAGTCAACCTACTCGGAAAGCTCAAGTAAACCTACTCGGCGAGATCAAGTCAACCTACTCGGCGAGCTACTCAGTGAGCTCCCAGGTGAGCTGTTAGGTGAGTTCCCAGGTGAGCTACTTAGTTAGCTCCTTGATGAAATCCATTTTGAGCTACTTAGTGAGCTCCTCGATGAACTCCATGGTAAGGTGAGCTCCTCATTGAGCTCAAGGTAAGCTGGCAAGGTGAGCTATCATGCAAGCTTTCATGTGATTTTTTGGGTGAACTGCTTCATGAGCTCCCAGGTGAACTCAAGTTGAGCTAGTCAACAAGCCCTTGGGTGAACTCAAGGTGAGCTGGCAAGTTGAGCTATCAGGTGAGCTCCCAGGTGATTTTCTAAGTAAGCTCAAGTTGAACTGCTCGATGAGCTCTTAGGCAAGTTGTTTATCGAGCTCCCAGCCAAACTCCTAGGTGAGCTACTTGGTGAGCTCCAAAGTGAGCTCAAAGGTGATCTTGTTGATAATCTCGGAGGTAAGATTATATGTAAGCTACCATATGAGCTCAAGGTGAGTTGGCAAGGTGAGCTCAAGGAAAGTTTGAAAGGTGAGCTCAGGGTGACTTGGCAAGGCAAAATCAACTCAATTTGATCAGAAAGCTCCCAGAAGAGCTCCCAGGCAAGCTACTTGGTAAGCTATTTGGTGAGATCCTAGGTGAGCTGCTAGGTGAGATCATAAAATGAGGTGTTTGGCGAGCTCCCAGGTGAGGTCCCCACGTAACCTACTTGACAAGCTCTCAGGTGAACTCAAGGTGAGCTGCTCGGTGAGCTCCTGGGTGAGCTCAAGGTGAGTTGGAAAGGTGAGCTGTCATGTGAGCTCCTAGGTGAGTTTTCGAGTAAGTTGAAGTCGAGCTACTCGATGAGCTCCTGGGTGAGCTACTTGTCGAGCTCCCAATTGAGCTCCTAGGTGAGCTGCTTGGTGAGTTCCCTAGGTGAGTTACTCAAACATCTCACTGGTTAGCTTAACTTGAGATGATCGATGAGCTCCCAGAAGATATCTCAGGAAAACTACTTGGTGATATGTTCAGCAAGCTCCCATTCAAGCTGCTAGGTGAGCTATCAAGCGAGGTCCATAGAGAGATGCTCGATAAGCTCACAAGTGATCTCAAAAGTGATATCAAGTCAACCTACTCAGCAAGCTTCTTAGTTAGCTCCCATCTGAGCTACTTAATGACCAGCTCGATGTACTTCTAGGTGAGATACCAGACGAGCTTAAGGTGAGCTCCTCAGCCAACTCAAGGTGAGCTGATAAGTGAGCTCCCAGGAGAGTTGGAAAATCAAGTTTTCAAGTGAGCTCTTATGTGAGTTTTCAAGTGAGCTGCTTGACGAGCTGCCCTACGAGCTAAAGTGGAGCTACTCGGTAAGCTCTTGGGTGAGCTCAAGGTGAGCTGGAAAGGTGAACTATCAGGTAAGCTCTCAAGGAAGGTTCTAGGAAAGCTCAAGTTGAGCTACTCGATGAGCTCATGGGTGACCTACTTATTTGTAATCTCGGAGGTGAGATTACATGTGAGCTACAAGAAGAGCTCAAGGTGAGTTGGTAAGGTGACCTCCCAGGTGAGTTCCTAGGTGAGTTACTCGACGAGCTCCCAAGTGAGTCCAACTCGAGTTGATCAGCGAGCCCCTAGGTGAGCTAGTTGGCGAGTTGTTCGGTGAGCTCCCAGGGGAGTTGCTAGGTGATTTCCTAAATGAGCTACTTGGGGAGATCCCAGGCGAGGTCCCCAGTGAGCTACTCGGTGAGTTCACAAGTGAGATAAATTCAACCTACTCGGTGAGCTGTTCCTCGAGCTCCTAGGTGAGTTGTTAGACAAGCTCCATTGTGAGTTATTAGGTGACCTCCCTGGTGAGCTACTTGGTGAGCTACTCGATGAACTCAAAGGGGAGCTACCAGATGAGCTCAAGATGAGTTGGCAAGTTGATATCCTCAGGGAGCTCAAGGCAAGTTGATAGGTGAGCTCCAATATGAGTTGACAAGGTGACCTATTTAATGAGCTCCAAAGTTAGCTCAAGTCAAGTTGCTCAGTGACCTCCTGGGTGAGCTAAAGGTGAGCTTTCAGGTGAGCTCTAAGGTGAGTTTTTGGGCAAGATCAAGTCGAGCTGCTTGATGATCTCCTGGGAGAGCTATTTGCCAATATCCCAGTCGAGCTCCTAGGTGAGCTACTCAGTGAGCTCCCAGGTGAGGTCAAAGGTGAGCATGTCAGAAATATCTAAGGTGACCTTACATGCGAGCTACCAGATGAGTTCAAGATGATTTGGTAATGCAATTTCAAGGCAAGTTGGAAATATGAGCTATCAAGTGAGCTCCCAAGTAAGTTCCCAGGTGAGTTACTCGATCATCTCTCAAGCAAGCTCAACTCAAGCTGATCAGTGAGCTCCTAAAAGAGCTCCCAGGTGAGCTACTTTGTAATCTGTTCAGTGAGCTCCTAGGTGAGGTACTTGGTGATCTCCCAGGTGAGGTCTCCGGTGAGCTACTCAGGTAGCTCACAAGTGAGCTCATTTCAACTTACTAGGTGAGCTACTCAGTGAATTCCCAGGTGAGCTGTTAGGAAAGCTCCAAGATGAGATACTTGGTTAGTTACTCGATGAACTCTAAGGTGAGCTACTAGACAAGCTCAAAGTGACTTGGCAAGGTGAGCTCCTTAGCAAGCTCAAGGTGAACTGGCAAGGGGAGCTGATAGGTGATCTCCCTTATGAGTTGGTAAGGCAAGCTATCAGGTGAGCTCCCATGTGATTTTTTGGGTGAGCTACTTGATGATCTCCCAGGTGAGCTCAAGTCGAGCTACTCAGTGAGCTTCTGCGTGATCTCAAGGTGAGCTGACAAGGTGAGCTATCAGACGAGCCCCCAGGTGAGTTTCTTGGCAAGCTCAAGTCAAGCTGCTCGAGGAGCTCATGGGTGAGCTACTTATCTCACTACCAGTCAAGCTCCTAGGTGAGCTACTTGATGAGCTCCTAGGAGAGCTCCAAGATGAGCTTTTTAGCTTTCTCCGAGGTGAGCTTACATGTGAGCTACTAGATGAGTACAAGGTGAGTTAGGAAGGTGAGCTCAAGCCAAGTTGCCAAGGCGAGCTCAAGGTGAGTTAGCAAGGTGAGTTATCAGGTGAGATCCTATGTGAGTTCCTTAGTGTGTTACTCGATGAGCTTCTGGGTGAGCACAACTCAATCTGATTGGTGATCTCCCATAAGAGTTTCCAGGTGAGATATTTGGTGAGCAATTTGGTGAGATGCTCGGTGAGCTCACAAGTGAACTCAAGTCAACCTACTCAATGAGCTTCTTGGTGATCTCCTAGGTGACTTGTTAGGTGAGATCCAAGGTGAGCTACATGAATAACTTTGAGGAAAAATACCAGATGAGCTTAAGGTGAGTTGGCAAGGTGAAATTCTCACCGAGCTCAAAGCGAGCTGGCAAGGCAAGCTGATAGGTGAGTTCCCATGTGAGTTATCAAGAAGAGCTATCAGATGAGCTCCCATGAAAATTTTCAGGTGAGCTACTTGGCAAGCTCCTAGGTGAGCTCAAGTCGAGCTACTTAGCGAGCTCTTGGGTGAGCTCAAAGTAAGCTGGCAAGGCAAGCTGTCAGGTAAACTCCTAGGTGAGTTTCAAGGAAAGATCAAGTCAAGCTACTCGACGAGCTCCTAGGTGAGCTACTTGCTAAGATCCAAATTGAGCTCCTAGGTGATATGCTCGATTAGCTCCCTAGCAAGCTCAAAGGTAAGTTTGTCAGAAATCTCTGAGGTGAGCTTAAATGTGATCTACTAGATGAACTAAAGGTGAGTATGTAAAGTGAGCTCAATGTGAGTTGACAAGGTGAGATATTAGATGAGCTCCCAGGAGAGTTCCCAGGTGAGTTACTCGATGAGCTCCCGAGCGAGCTCAACTTGAGTTGATCAGTGAGCTCCCAGGTGAGCTACTTAGTGAGATATTCGGTGAGCTGCTCGGTGAGCTCCCAAGCGAGCTACTTGGTGACCTCCCAAGTGAGGTCCCCAGTGATTTTCTCAGCAAGCTCAAGTCAACCTACTTTATGAGCTACTCATTGAGCTCCCAGGAAAGCTATTAGGAAAGCTACTTAGTGAGCTCCTCGATGAACTCCAAAGCAAGCTAGCAGATGATCTAAAGGTGAGTTGGTAAGGTGAGCTCCTCAACGAGCTCAAGGTGAGCTGGAAAGGTGACCTTATAGGTGAGATCCCATGCGAGTTGGCAAGGTGAGCTGTCATTCAAGCTCCCATGCAAATTTTTAGGTGAGCTACTTCACGAGCTCCTAGGTGAACTCAAGTTGACCTACTCGGTGAGATCCTGGGTGAGCTCAAGGCAAGCTGACAAGGTGAGCTGTCAGGTGAGCTCCCAGGTGAGATTCTAGGCAAGCTCAATTCAAACTACTTGATGAGCTCCAAGGTGAGCTACTTGTTGAGCTCCCAACTAAGCTCCTAGGTGAGCTACTCGGTGAGCTCCCAAGTGAGCTCAAAGGTGAGCTTGTTGGTAATCTCTGAGGTTAGATTATATGTGAGCTACTATATGAGCTCAAGGTGAGTTGGCAAGGTGATTTCAAGGAAAGTTGACAAGGCGAGCTCAAGGTGACTTGGTAAGGTGAAATTAACTCAAGCTGATCGGTAATCACCGATAAGAGATCCCACGCGAGCTACTTGGCGAGTTGTTCAGTGAGATCCATGGTGAGCTGTTAGGTGATGTCCCAAACAAGGTACTTGGAGAGCTCCTAGGCTAGGTCCCCGGTAAGCTAGTTAGTGAGCTCACAAGTGAGCTCAAGTCAACCTACTCGTTGAGTTGTTCAGTGAGCTCCTAGGTGAGCTATTAGCTGGGCTCCCAAGTGAGCTATTTGGTGAGCTAGTAGATGAACTCTGAATCAAGCTACCATACAAGTGCAAGGTAAGTGTTCAAGGTGACCTCCTCAATGAGATAAAGGTGAGCTACTAGGTGAGCTCCCATACAAGTTTTTAGGTGAGCTACTTGACAAGCTCCTGGGTGAGCTCAAGTCAAGTTGCTCGGTGGCTCCTAGGTGAGCCCAAGGTGAGCTGGCAAGGTGAGCTATGAGGTGAGCTCCTAGGTGATTTTTTGGGCAAGCTCAAGTTGATCTACTCACTGAGCTCCTTGGTGAACTGCTTGCTGAGCTCCTAACCGAGCTCCCAGGTGAAATTCTTGTTGAGCTCCAAGGTGAGCTCAAAGGTAAGCTTGTCGGCAATCTCTAAGGTGAACTTACATGTGAGCTACAAGATGAGCTCAAGGTGAGTTGGCAAGGTGAGCTCAAGGTGAGTTGGCAAGATGAGCTATCAGGTGAGCTCCCGGTGAGTTCCCAGAAGAGTTACTCGACAATCTCCTAGGTGATCTCAACTCGATCTAATCAGCAAGCTCCTAGAAGAGCTCCTAGGTGAGCTACTTTGTGAGTTATTTACAAAGCTCCCAGGTGAGCTGCTAGGTGAGATCCCAAGCAAGCTACTTGGCGAGCTCCCAGGTGAGGTCCCCGGCAAGCTACTAGGTGAGCTCACAAGTAAACTCAAGTCAACCTACTCAGTGAGCTTCTCAGTGAGCTACTCAGAAAACTCTGAGGTGAGCTACCAAAAGAGCTTAAGGTGAGTTAGCAATGTGAGATCCTTAGTGAGCTCAAGGAAGGGTGATAGGAAAGATCCCATAAGAGTTGGCAAAGTGAGTTGTTAGGTGAACTCCCATAAAAATATTTGGGTGAGCTACTTGACGAACTCTCATGTGATCTTGTCAAGAAGATCACCTGAAAAACATGCATGGGAGTTTACCTGATAGCTTTCCTTGCCAACTCATATGGGAGCTCCCATATCAGCTCCCCTATTAGAGTTCATCAAGCATCTTTCAAATTAGCTCACCTGGGAACTCAGCTAACAACTCACTTGGGAGATCCCCTAAAGCATCACCTAGGAGCTCACCGAATAGCTCACCAAGTAGCTTTTCTAGGATATCTTTTGGGAGCTCAACAACCACCTCAAGTTGAGCTCTCCCAGGAGCTCATCGAGTAACTTACCTAGGAACTCACCTTGGAGCTCACCTAATAGCTCACCTTGCCAACTCACCTTGAGCTCATTTTGTAGCTCGCACGTAAGCTCATGTATGATATTTCTACCAAGCTCACCTTTGAGCTCACTTGGGAGCTCACCGAGTAGCTCACCTAGGAGCTCGGCTGGGAGCTTGGTAAATAGCTCACCCAAGAGCTCGTCGAGCAACTCGACTTGAGATTTCCTAGAATCTCACCTGGGAGCTCACCTGACAGCTTGCCTTTCCAGCTCGTTTTAAGCTCACCTAGGAGCTCGCTGAGCATCTTGACTTGAGATCACTCGGGAGCTCATCAAATAGCTCACCCTAAAACTCACATGGGAGCTCACCTGATAGCTCACTTGGAAACTTACATGGGATCTCACCTGATAGTTCACCCAAAAACTTAAATGGGAGCTCACCTATAAGCTCACCTTACTAGCTCACCTTAAGCTGACTGAGGAGCTCACCTTGCCAACTCACTTTGAGCTCGTCTGGTAGCTTTCCAAAAAGTTCATCGAGCATCTTTCCAAGCACCTCACCTGGGAGCTCTCCTAATAGCTCACCTAACAACTCACCTAGGAACTCACCGAGTAGGTTGACTTGAACTCACTTGTGAGCTCATTGAGTAGCTCACTAGGGACCTCACTTGGCAGCTCACCTAACATCTCACCTTGCCAACTCCCCTTGATCTCACATTGCCAACTCACCTTTAGCTCATCTGGTAGCTTTCATGTAAACTAACCTTAGAGATTTCTGATAAGTAGCACACCTAGGAGATCCTTGAGTATCTCGACTTGAGCTTGCCAAGAAAATCAACAAGTAACTCACCTGATAGCTTGCCTTGCTAGCTGCTCAACTTGAACTCACCCAAGAGTTTGTCAAGAAACTCACCTAAAAAATTACATGAGATATCGCTTGATAGATCACTTAGAAAATCATGTGGGAGCTCACCTATCAACTCACCTTGCTAGCTCACCTTGAGCTTTCTTGGGAGATCACCTTGGCAATTCAGCTTGAGCTTGTCTGGTACCTCACCTCAGATTTTATCGAGTAGCTCACCAAGTAGCTTTCTTAAGAGCTCACCTAGGAGCTCACCAAGTAGCTCATCAAGTAGGCTAACTTGAGCTCACTTAGTAGCTCGTTGGGGATCTCACATGGGAACATGCCAAGTAGCTCACTTGGGAGCTCACCTAATAGTTCACTTAGAAGCTTACTGAAAAGCTTGTCAAGTAGCTCACCTAAGAGCTCTTATAGGAGCTCACCAATCATCTTAAGTTGATCTCACCCAGGATCTCAACAAGTAACTCACCTGGGAACTCACATCTCATCCAGGAGCTCATCAAGTAGCTCACCTAAAAAATCACATCGGAGCTCACCTGACAGCTTACCTAGGAGCTTTCCTGACAGCTCACCTTTCCAGCTTTCCTTGAGCTCACAAAGCTACTCAACTTGAGCTCACCTAGCAGCTCAATTGAAAAATCACATGGGATCTCATCTGATAGCTCACCCAAAAACTCATGTGGGAGCTCACCTATCAACTCACCTTGAACTCACTTAGGAGATCACCTTTCCAGTTCACCTTAAGCTTTTCTTGTATTTCACCTTGAAGTTTTTGGAGTAGCTCACCAAGTAGCTCACTTAAGAACTCGCATTGGAGCTCACTGAATAGCTTGTTGAGTAGGTTGACTTGAGCTCACTTGTGAACTTGCTGTGGACTTCACATGGGAGCATACCAAGTAGCTCACTTTGGATCTCACCTAGTAGATCACCTAGAAGCTCACACAACATCTTGTTATGTATCTCACTGAGGAGCTCTTCTCGGAGCTAAATAATCATCTCGAGTTGATCTCACCAAAGAGTTCGTCGAGTAACTCACCTGAGAACACACAAATCATCCAAGAGCTCGTGAAGTAGCTCACCTAAATACTTGCATGGGAGCTTACCTTGTATGCTCACCTTGCACTCAATAAGGAGCTCACATTTCCAACTCACCTAGGAGCTCACCTAACAGCTCATTTGTGAGCTTACTGGGGACCTCGCCTGGGAGCTCTCTTAGTAGCTCACTTGGGAGCTTGTCTAGAAACTCACATGTCAGCTCACCAAACAGTTCACCAAGTAGCTCACCTAGGATCTCTTCTGGGAGCTCACAAATTAGCTCTAATTAAGCTTACATGAGAACTTGTCAAATAAATCACCTAGGAACAAACCTCAGAGCTCACCTGATAGCTTGGCTTGCCATCTCACTTTAGACATTACCTAAAATCTCACCTTTGAGCTCACCTGGTATCTCACATATAATCTCACCTCTGACATTGCCTACAATCTCACCTTTGAGCTCACCTAAGAGCCCACTGAGTAGCTCACCTAGGAGTTCAGCTTGGAGCTCGGCAAGCATCTCACCCAGGTGCTTGTCAGGTAACTTGACTTGAGATTGCATGGAAATTCACCTGAGAGCTCACCTAATAGGTCACCTTGCCATCTCACCTTGAGCTCACCTAGGATCTCACCGAGTAGCTTGAATTGAGCTCATCAAGTATCTCAACCAAAAAATCAAGTGGGAGCTCACCTTACAGACTTGTATGGGAGCTCACTTATCGGCTTGCCTTACTAGCTAACCTTGAGCTCACTGAGGAGCTCACCTTACCAACTCACCTTGAGCTCATCTAGTAGCTCACCTCTAAGTTTTTTGAGCAACTTGCCATGTATTTCTCCTAGGAGCTTGCCTAATAACTCACCTGGGAGCTCAACGAGAATCTCACCGAGAAGGTTAACTTGAGCTTAACTTGACCTCACCTAGGAGATTACTAAGTAGCTCGCTTGAGAGCTCACCTAGTAGATCACCTAGGAGCTCACTGAACAATGTGAAAAGTAGCTCACCAGGGAGCTCTTCTAGGAGCTCAATGATCAGCTCGAGCTGAGCTCACCTGAGAACTCATCGAGTAACTCACCTGAGAAATTACCGGAGAGCTCACCTGATAGCTCACCTTACCAACTTACCTTGAGCTCTCCTTATAAAATTTCCTTGAGCTCACCTTGTAACTCACCTTGAGCTCATCCGGTAGCTCACATGTAAGCTCACCTCAGAGATTTCTGACAAGCTAACCTTTGACCTCTCCTGGTTGCTCATCGAGCACCTCACCTAGGAGCTTGATAAGTAGATTGACTTGATCTTCCCTGGAAACTCACCTG
Organism: Taxus chinensis; assembly: GCA_019776745.2. Taxonomy (NCBI): domain Eukaryota; kingdom Viridiplantae; phylum Streptophyta; class Pinopsida; order Cupressales; family Taxaceae; genus Taxus; species Taxus chinensis. Next base: position 901,561,401 of record CM034151.1, on the reverse strand, counting down.
GGAGATTTCCTGACAGATCATCTTGCTAGCTCACTTTGAGCTTGCTCGAGAACTCGCTGAGTAGCTCAACTTGAGCTCTCACAAGAGCTTTTAAAGTATCTCACCTGAGAACTCACATAAGAGCTCACCTTACCAGCTCACCTTGATCTCACCTAGGAGCTTTCTGAGCTCACCTAATAGCTTGCCTTGCCATCTCACATGGGAGCTTTCCTTACCAGCTCACCTTGAGCTCACTAAGGACATCACCTTACCATCTCACGTTGAGCTCGTCTGGTAGCTCACCTTAGAGTTCATCGAGTAGCTCATCTAGGAGATCACCTAACAGGTCACCTGGGAGCTCACCAAGAAGCTTACTGAGTAGGATGAATTGAGATTTCTTGTGAGCTCACCGAGTAACTCATTGGGGTCCTTTCCTCGGAGCTCACCAAGTAGCTCACTTGGGATATCACCTAGCAGCTCACCTGGAGCTCACCGAATAGCTCACAAACTAGCTCGCTTAGGATCTCTTCTTGGAGCTTGCTTATAATCTCAAGTTGAGGTCTCCTGGGAGCTCATCAAGTAACTCACCTAGGAGTTAACCTAACACCTCACCTTTCCAAATCACCTTGAGCTCACCTTACCAACTCACCTTAAGCTCACCTTGCTAACTCACCTTGAGCTCATCTGGTAGCTTATATGTAAGCTCACCTTAGAGATTGCTGATAAGCTCACCTTTGAGCTCACCTGGGAGCTCACTAAACAAATCACCTAGGAGCTTAGCTGGGAGCTTGGAAAGTAGCTCACCCAGGATTTCATCAAGTAGCTTGACTTGTGCTTTCCCAGAAACTCACCTAGGAGCTCACCTTTCTAGCTCACCTTGAGCTCACCCGGGAGCTCACCTAGAAGCTCGACTTGAGTTCACCTAGGATCTCATCAAGACTCTCACCTAAAAACTTTCATTGGATATCACCTGACAACTCACCTTACCAACTCACATGGGAGCTCACCTATCAGCTTACCTTAAGCTCACTGAGGAGTTCACCTTAAGCAGCTCGCCTTGCCAGCTCACATGGGAGCTCACCTATCAGCTCGACTTGCCAACTCACCATGAGTTCACTAAGGAGCTCACCCTACCAACTCATCTTGAGCTCAGAAGGTAGCTCACCTTGGAGTTTGTCAAGCAACTCTCCAAGTAGCTTGCCTGGGAGCTTTCCTCCTAGCCTGCCTAAGATCTCACCTAACAGCTTACCTGTGAGCACACCAAGTAGGTTGACTTGAGCTCACTTGTGAGCTCACCAAGGACCTCACCAAGTAGCTCATTTAGGAGGTCACCTAACAACTCACCTAGGAGCTCACCGAATAGTTCATCAAGTAGCTCACCTAGGAGCTCTTATGGGATATCATCGATCAGCTCGAGTTGAGCTCTCCTAGGAAATCGTTGAGTAAATCACCTAGGAACTCACGTGGGAGCTCTCCTGAGAGCTCACCTTACCAACTAGCCTTGAGCTCACCTTGCCTACTGGCTCACCTTTGAGCTCTCCTGGTAGCTCACTGAGTAGCTCAACTAGGATCTCATTTGGGAGCTCAGCAAGTAGCTCACTTAGGATCTCATCGACCAGGTCAACTTGAGATTTTCTGAAAAACTCCCCTAAGAGCTGGCTTGATATCTCACCTTTCCAACTCACCTTGAGCTCACCCAGGATCTTTCCAAGCAGCTAAACTTGAGCTCACTTGGGAGCTCATCAAGTAGCTCACTTAGGAGCTCGTCAAGTAGCTCACAGGAAAACTCACATGGGAGCTCACTTGACAGCTCGCCTTACTAACTGAGATGAGAGCTCACCTATCAGCTCACCTTGAGCTTACTGAGGAGCTCACCCTACCAACTTTCCTTAAGCTCATCTAGTAGTTCAACTCGGAGTTAGTCGAGTAGCTTGCCAAGTACCTCGTCTGGGAGCTCACCAAACTTGAGCTCACCCGTGAGCTCATTAAGTAACTCACTCAAAAACATGCATGGGATATCGCCTAATACCTTGCCTTTCCAACTCACATGGGAGCTCTCTTATCAACTCCCCTATCAGAGTTAATCGAGTAGCTTGCCAAGTAGCTCACTTGTGAACTTAACTAACAGCTCAGTTGGGAGCTTTCCTAACAGATCACCTAGGAGCTCACCAAGTAGATCACCGAGTACGTTGAATTTATCTCACATGTGAGCTTTACCAAGTAGCTCACCAGTGACCTCACTTGGGAGCTCACCAAGTAGCTCAGTCAAGAGCTCACCTAGCAGCTCACTCGAGAGCTTGCCTAATAACTCACCAAGTAGCTCACCTAGGAGCTCTTCTTGGAGCTCACTGATAAGCTCAAGTTTAGCTCACTCGAGATCTCGTCAAGTAACTCACTTGGGAACTCACCTCAGAGCTCATCTAATAGGTAACCTTGCCACCTGACCTTGAGCTCACCTTGCCAACTCACCTTCATCTCATATGGTAGCTCACATGTAATCTCACCTCAGAGATTACCAACAAGCTCAACTTTGAGCTCACATGGGAGCTCACAGAGTAGCTTGTCTAGGAGCTTGGGTGGGAGCTTAGAAATAGGTCACCCAGGAGCTCGTCGAGTAGCCCAACTTGAGATTTCCTAGAAACAAACCTAGGAGCTCACTTAATAGTTCCCCTTGCTAGCTCACCTTAAGCTCACCCAGGTGCTCACTGAGCAGCTCGACTTGAGCTCACTTGGGATCTTGTCAAGAAACTCACATTAAAAATCACATGAGAGCTCACCTAACAGCTCACCCAAAAACTCACATGGGAGGTCTCCTTATATCTCACCCAAAAACATGCATGGGAGCTCACCTCTCAGCTCACGTTGCCAGCTCAAGTTAAGCTTGCTAAGGAGATCAAATTGCCAACTCACCTTGAGCTTATCTAGTAGCTTACCTCAGAGTTCATCCAGAAGCTTGCTAAGTAGCTCACCTGGGAGCTTACCTAACAGCTCACCTAGGAACTCACCTAACAGCTCACTTGGGAGCTCATCGAGCAGCTCATCAAGTGGGTTGGCTTGAACTCACTTGTGAGCTCACCGATAACCTCACTTGGAAGCTCACCAAGTAGCTCACTTGGGAGTTTTCCTAGTAGCTCACCTCGGAGATCACCAAATAGCTCACCAAGTAGCTCACCTGAGAGCTCTTTTGGGAGCTTGCTGATCATCTCAAGTTGATATCACCTAGGAGCTCGTCGAGTAACTCACATCAGAACTTTCCTGGGAGCTCACCTGATAGGTCACATTTCTAACTCCCCTTGAGCTCACCTTACCAACTCACCTTGAGCTCATCTACTAGCTCACATGTAAGCTCACCTAAGAGATTTTTGACAAGCTCACCTTTGAGCTCACCTCGTAGCTAACCAAGTAGCTCACCTAGGAGCTTGGTTGGAAACTCAGCAAGTAGCTCCTCCAAGAGATCCTCAAGCAGCTCGACTTGAGCTTGCCCAAAAAATCAACTAGGAGCTCACCTGATATCTCACCTTGAGCTTGCATAGGAGCTTGCCAAGTAGCTCAAATTGAGCTCGCATGGGAACTCGTCAAGTAGTTCACTTGAAAAATCACATGGGAGCTCATATGACAGCTCACCCAAAAACTTGTGTGGGATCTCGCCTATCAGCTTTCCTTACTATCTCACCTTGAGTTCACTTAGGAGGTCACCTTGTAAATTCACCTTTAGCTTGTCTGGTAGTTCACCTCAAAGTTTTTCGAGTAGCTCACCAAGTAGCTCACTTAAGAGTTTTCCTGGAAACACACTAACAAACTCATTGAGTAGGTTAAATTGAGCTCACTTGTGAGCTTACTAGGGATCTCACATGAGAGCTCACCAAGTAGCTCACTTGGGAGCTCACCTAGATGCTCACTTGGGAGCTCACCTAGTAGCTCACCTAAAAGCTCACTGAACAGATTGTCAAGTATCTCACCTAGGAGCTCTTTTTGGAGCTTTCCAATAATCTCAAGTTGATCTCACCTGAATTCTCGTCAAGTAACTCACCTTGGAATTCATAGCTCATCCAAGAGATTGTCAAGTAGCTCACCCAAAAACTCACATGGGAGCTCACCTTGCTAGCTCACCTTGAGCTCACTAAGGAGCTCACCTTCCAACTCACCTTGAGCTCATCTAATAGCTCACCTCGGTGTTCATCGAGAATCTCATCAAGTAGCTCACCTGGGAGCTCACCTAATAGCTCACTTGTGAGATCGACAGGGACCTCGCTTGGGAGATCACCAAAGCTCATTTAGGAGCTAACCTATTAACTCACCTGGAAGCTTACTAAATAAATCGCTAAGTAACTCACCTATGAACTCACCTAGGAGCTCACCTGAAAACTTTCCTTGCCAACTCACCTTGAGGTCAACTAGTAGCTCACATATAAGCTCAACTCAGACATTACCGACAAGCTCACCTTTAAGCTTTCAAAAGAGTCCACCAAGTATCTCACATAGGAGATCAATAAGTAACTCATCAAGTAGCTTGACTTGAGCTTGTATAAAAACTCACTTGGGAGCTTACTTTGATAGCTTGCCTTGAGTTTTCCAAGTAGCTCACCCAAAAACTCACATGGGAGCTCTCTTGAAAACTCACCTTACCAAATTGAATTAGACCTTGCCTTTCCATCTCACCTTGAGCTCACTAAGGAGCCCACCTTTCCAAATCACCTTCATCTCATCTGGTAGCTCACCTCTGAGTTCGTCGAGTATATTATCATGTAGCTCACCTAGGATCTCACCTGGGAGTTGAACGAGTAGCTCACCGAGTAGGTTGATTTGAGCTAGCTTGTGAGCTTTCTTGTGAGGTCACCGAGCAGCTCACCAGGGACATCACCTTGGAGCTTTCCAAGTAGCTCACTTGGGAGTTTGCTTAGCAGCTCACCTAAGAGCTCATAAATAGCTCACAAAGTACCTCACTAGGGAGCTCTTCTGGGAGGTCAACAATCAACTCGAGTTGAGCTCACCCAGAAGCTCATCAAGTAACTCACTTGGGAAATTACCTAGGAGTTCACCTGATAGCTCACCTTACCAACTTACCTTGAGATCACGTTGCCAACTTGGATTGAGTTCACATTTTTAACTCACCTTGTGCTCATCTGGTAGCTTCAATGTAAGCTCACTTTAGAGATCACCGAGCATCTCACCTAGCAGATCAGTTTGGAGCTTAACAAGAAACTCACCCAGGAGCTTATCAAGTAGGTTGACTTGAACCTCCCTAGAAACTTTCCTAGGAGCTCACTTGATAGCTCACCTTACCAGCTCACCTTGAGCTCACCCAGGACTTCACTGAGCACCTTGACTTAAGATTTCCTAAGAGCTTGTCAAGTAGCTCACCTTAAAATTCACATAGAAGCTCACCTGATAGTTCTCCCTCACAAATTGCATGGGAACTAGCCTATCAGTTCACCTTTCCACCTTACCTTGAGCTCACTGAGGAGCTCACATTGATAACTTACCTTGACCTCATCTGGTAGCTCACCTTAGATTTCGTCGAGCAGCTCACCTAGCAGCTTTCCTGGGATCTCACCAAATAGCTCATTGAGTAAGATGACTTGAGATCACTTGTGAGCTCACCGAGCAACTCGATGGGTTCCTTGCCTAGGAGCTCAACTGACAGCTCACCTTGCTAACTCTCCTTGAGCTCACCTTGCCAATAATCCTTGAGCTCACCTTGCCAACTCACCTTAAGCTCATTTGGTAGCTCATATGTAAGCTCATCTCAGATATTACTAACAAGCTCACCTTTGAGCTCACCTAAGAGTTCATTGAGCATCTCAACTTGAGCTTTCCTAGAAAATCACCTAGGATCTCAAATGACAGCTCACCTTACTAGCTCACCTTGAGCTCACCCAAGATCTCACCTAGTAGCTCACAAAGAAATTAACCTAGGAGTTCACCTTTCTAGCTCACCTTGAGCTCACCTAGAAGCTCACCAAGGAGCTCGCTCAAAAACTCGCATGGGATCTCACCTGACAACATGCCTTTCCAACTCGTATGGGAGCTCACCTATCAGGTCACCTTAAGCTCACCTGGTAGCTCACCTCAGAGTTTGTTGAGTAGATCACCTAACAACTTGCCTAGGAGCTCACCTTCAAGCTCACTGAGTAGCTTGCTAAGTAGGTTGACTTGAGCTCGTGTGTGAGCTTACTGAGTAGCTCACCAGGGACCTTACCTGGGAGCTTGCTAAGTAGCTCACTTCAGAGCTCACTTAGTAGCTTACATGGGAGCTTACCAAATAGCTTACCATGTATCTCACCTGAGAGCTCTTCTGGGAGCTCATCGATCAACTAGAGTTGAGCTCGCCCAAGAGCTTGTCAAGTAACACACTTAGGAACTCACTTGGGAGCTCACCTGATAGCTCACCTTGCTAGCTCACCTTGCTAGCTCACCTAGGAGCTCGTCATGAAAATTGACTTGAGCTTACCCAAAAACTCACCTGGGAGTTCACCTAACAGCTTGCCTTCAAGTTTACCTTGAGCACACCCAGGAGCTTTCTCAGCATCTCAACGTGAGCTCTCTCGAGAGCTCATTCAGCAGCTCACTTGAAAAACATTAATGGGATCTTGGATGACAGCTTACCTTGCCAACTGACATGGGAGCTCCCCTATCAGCTCCCCTATCAGAGTTCATCAAGCATCTCGCCAAGCAGCTCACCTAGGAACTCAACTAACAGCTCACTTAGGATCTCCCCTAAAGCCTCACCTAGGAGCTGGCCAAAAATATTACCAAGTAGCTCACCTAGGAACTCTTTTAGGAGCTCAACGATTAGTTCAAGTTGAGCTCGGCTAAGAGCTAATCAAGTAACTTACCTAGGAACTAACCTGGGAGCTCACCTAATAGCTCACCATGCCAACTCACCTTGAGATCATCTGGTAGCTCACATGTAAGCTCACCTATGAGATTTCTGACAAGCTCACCTTTGATCTCGCTTAGGAACTCACCAAGTAGCTCACCTGGGAGCTTGGCTGGGAGCTCGGTAAGTAGCTCACCCAGGAGCTTGTTGAGTAGCTTGACTTAAGCTTTCCTGGAATCTCACCTAGGAGTACACCTAACAGCTTGCCATGCCACCTTGCCTTAAGCTCACCCAGGATCTCACTGAGCAGCTTCAATTGAGCTCACCCGGGAGCTCATCAAATAACTCACCCTAAAACTCACATGGGATCTCACCTGACAGCTCACTTGGAAACTTACATTGGATCTCACCTATAACCTCACCTTGCTAGCTCAACTTAAGCTCCCTAAGGATCTCACCTTACCAACTCACTTTGATCTCGTCTGGAAGCTTTCCATGAAGTTTTTTGAGCAGCTTGTAAAGCACCTAACCTAGGAGCTCACCTAACAGCTCACCTAGGAACTCACTGAGTAGGTGGACTTGAGCTCACTTTTGAGCTCACTGAGTATCTCACTGGGGACCTCACCTAGGAACTCACTGAAAAACTCACCAAGTAGCTCACCTAGGAGCTCTGTTAGGAGCTCACCTAACAACTCACCTGGGAGCTCATCGATCAGCTCACCGAGTGGGTTGGCTTGAACTCACTTGTGAGCTCACCGAGAACCTCACCTGGGATCTTGCCTAGTAGCTCACCTTGGAGCTCACCAAATAGCTCACTAAGTAGCTCACCTGAGAGCTCTTCTAGGAACTTTCCAATTAGCTTGAGTTGATCTCACCTAGGAGCTTGTTTGGTAACTCACCTCAGAACTTTCCTGGGAGCTCGCTTGATAGGTCACCTTGCCAACTCCCCTTGAGCTCACCTTGCCAACTCACCTTGAGCTCATCTAGTAGCTCACATGTAAGCTCACCTCAGAGATTTTTGACAAGCTCTCCTTTGAGCTTGTCTGGTAGCTAACCGAGTAGTCCACCTAGGAGCTTGGTTGGGAGCTCAGCAAGTAGCTCACCCAGGAGATCCTTGAGCAGCTTGACTTGAGCTTGCCCAAAAACTCAACTAGGAGCTCACCTGATAGCTCACCTTGAGCTTGCATAGGATCTCACTGAGCAGCTCAAATTGAGCTCGCATGGGAACTCTTCAAGTAGCTCACTTGAATATTCACATGGGAGCTCACCTGACAACTCACCCAAAAACTTGTGTGGGATCTCACCTATCAACTTATCTTACTAGCTCACCTTGAGCTCGCATAGGAGGTCACCTTGTAAATTCACCTTGAGCTTGTCTGGTAGTTCACCTTAAAGTTTTCCAAGCAGCTCACCAAGTAGCTTTCTTAAGAGCTTGGTTGGAAGCTCACTGAGCAACTCGTTGAGTAGGTTTACTTGAGCTCACTTGTGAGCTTACCAAGGATCTCACATGGGAGCTCACCAAGTAGCTCAATTGGGAGCTCGCCTATCTACTCACTTGGGAGCTCACCTAGCAGCTCGCCTAGAAGCTCACCAAATAGCTTGTCAAGTAGCTCACCTAGGATCTCTTTTAGGATCTTTCCGATCATCTCAAGTTGATCTCACCTAGAAGCTCATCAAGTAACTCACCTTGGAATTCATACCTCATCCAAGAGATCGTCAAGAAGCTCACCAAAAACTCACATGGGAGCTCACCTTACCAGCTCACCTTGAGCTCTCTAAGGAGCTCACCTTCCAACTCACCTTGATCTCATCTAATATCTCACCTCAATGTTCATCGAGAATCTCACCAAGTAGCTCACCTAGGAGCTCACCTAACAGCTCACCTGGGAACTCACCTAACAACTCACTTGTGAGCTCGACAGGGACCTTGCTTGGGAGATCACCAAGTAGCTCATTTGGGAGCTAACCTATTAACTCACCTGAAAGCTTACTAAATAACTCACTAAGTAGCTCACCTAAGAGCTCTTCTGGGAGCTCACCGATTAGCTCAAGTTGAGGTCACTTGAGAGCTTGTTGAGTAATTCACCTAGGAGATCACCAAAAGGATTACCTTGCTAACTCACCTTGAGCTTAGCTAGTACCTCACATATAAGCTCACCTAAGACATTACTGACATGCATGCCTTTAAGCTTTCCTAAGAGCCCACCAAGTAGCTCACTTAGGATCTCAACTAGAAGCTCAATAAGTAACTCATCAAGTAACTTGACTTGAGCTTGTACAAAAAATCACTTGGGAGATCACTTTTCCAGCTTGCCTTGAGTTTGCCAAGTAGCTCACCCAAAAACTCACATGGGAGCTCTCCTGAAAACTCACCTTACCAACTCAAATTATAGATCACCTTTCCAGCTCACCTTGAGCTCACTAAGGAGTCTGCCTTGCCAAATCACCTACAGCTCGTTTGGTAGCTCACCTCTGAGTTCACCAAGTAGCTTGCCAAGTAGCTCACCTAGGATATCACCATGGAGCTCAATGAGTATCTCACCGAGTAGGTTGATTTGAGCTAGCTTGTGAGCTTAATTATTAGCTCACTGAACAGCTCACCAGGGACCTCACCTGGGAGCTCACTAAGTAGTTCACCTGGGAGCTTACGAATAGCTCGAAAAGTAGCTCACCAGGGAGCTCTTCTGGGAGGTCAACAATCAACTTGAGTTGAGCTCACCTGGAAGCTCATCAAGTAACTCACTTGGGAAATTTCTTGGGAGTTCACCTAATAGCTCACCTTACCAACTTACCTTGAGCTCACATTTCAAACTTACCCTGAGCTCACCTTGCCAACTCACCTTGAGCTCATCTAGTAGCTTGCATGTAAGCTCACCTCAGAGATCACTGAGAAGCTCACCTTGTAGATTAGCTGGGAGCTCGACAAGAAGCTCACCCAGGAGCTTGTCAAGCAACTCAACTTGAACTTCCCTGGAAACTTTCCTGGGACCTTGCTTGATAGCTCACCTTACTAGCTTTCCTTGAGCTCACCCAGGACCTCGCCGAGCACCTTAACTTAAGCTTTCCTAAGAGCTCATCAAGTAGCTCACCTGAAAATTAACATAGGAGCTCACCTTATAGTTCACCCTGACAAATTACATGGGAACTCACCTATAAGTTCACCTTTCCACATTAACTTGAGCTCACTAAGGAGCTCACATTGAAAACTTACCTTGAGCTCATCTGGTAGCTCACCTTGGAGTTCTTCGAGTACCTCACCTAGCAGCTTACTTGGGAGCTCACCAAATAGCTCATCAAGTAAGATGACTTGAGCTCACTTGTGAGATCACCGAGTAACTCGATGGGGTCCTCACCCAGGAGCTCAACTGACAGCTCACCTTGCTAACTCTCCTTGAGCTCACCTTGCCAACTCTCCTTGAGCTCACTTTACCAACTCAGATTAAGCTCATCTGGTACCTCATATATAAGCTCACCTCAGATATTACTAACAAGCTCATCTTTAAGCTTTCCCAAGAGTTTGTTGAGCATCTCAACTTGAGCTTGCCTAGAAACTCACCTAAGAGCTCAAATGAAAACTCACCTTCATAGCTCACCTAGAGCTCACCTACGAGCTCACCTAGCAGCTCACCAAGAAACTAACCTAGGAGTTCACCTTGCTAGCTCACCTTGACCTCACCCAGGAGCTCACCCAGGAGCTCGTTCAAAAACTCACATGGGAGCTCACCTGACAACACACCTTTCCAGCTCATATGGGAGCTCACCTATCAGGTCACCTTGAGCTTGCTGAGGAGCTCACCTTGCCAACTCCTCTTCAGCTTGTCTAGTAGCTTTCCTCAGAGTTTTTTGAGTATCTCACCTAATAACTTGCTTAGAACTCACCTTGGAGCTCACTGAGTAGCTTGCTGAGTAGGTTGACTTGAGCTCACGTGTGAGCTTACTGAGTAGCTCACTAGGGACCTTTCCTGGGAGCTTTCTAAGTAGCTCACTTGGGAGCTCACCAAGTAGCTTTCATGGGAGCTCACCAAATAGCTTGCCAAGTAACTCACCTGAGATCTCTTCTGGGAGCTCACTGATCAACTAGAGATAAGCTCACCCAAGAGCTTATCAAGTAACACACTTAGGAACTCACCTGGGAGATCACCTAACAGTTCACCTTGCTAACTCACCTTGAGCTCACCTTGTCAACTCACCTAGAGCTCATTTGGTAGCTCACATATAAGCTCACGTAAGAGATTAGCAATAAGATCACCTTTAAGCTCTCCTAGAATATCATCAAGCAGCTCATCTATGAGCTCGTCATGCAGATTGACTTGAGTTTACCTAGAAACTCACTTGGGAGTTCACCTGACAGCTTACTTTTAAGCTCACCTTGAGCACACCTAGGAGCTTTCTCAACAGCTCAACTTGAGCTCTCTCAGGAGCTCGTCTAGCATCTCACCTGAAAAACATAAATGGGAGCTTGGCTGACAGCTTGCCTCGCCAACTGACATGGGAGCTCCCCTATCAGCTCCCCTATCAGAGTTCATCAAGCATCTCACCAAGCAGGTCATCTGGGAACTAAACTAATAGCTCACTTGGGAGCTCCCCTAAATCCTCACCTAGGATCTTGCCAAAAGGCTCACCAAGTAGCTCACCTGGGAGCTCTTTTGGGAGCTCAACGATCAGGTCAAGTTGATCTTGGCCAGGAGCTCGTCAAGTAACTTACCTAGGAACTCACCTGGGAGCTCACCTAATAGCTCACCTTGCCAACTCACCTTGAGCTCATTTGGTAGCTCACACGTAAGCTCAACTATAAGATTTCTGACAAGCTCACCTTTGATCTCACTTGGGAGCTCACTAAGTAGCTCACCAAGGAGCTCGGATGGGAGCTCAGCAAGTAGCTCACCCAAGAGCTTGTTGAGAAGCTTGACTTGAGCTTTCCCAGAATCTCACCTGGGAGCTCACCTAAGAGCTTACCTTGCCACCTTGTCTTAAGTTCACCCAGGATCTCACCGAGAAACTTGACTTGAGATCACCTAGGAGCTTGTCAAAAAAATCACCCTAAAACTCACATGGGATCTCACCTGAAATCTCACATGGAAACTTACATGGGAGCTTGCCTGATAACTCAGCTAGAAACATAAATGGGAGCTCACCTATAAGCTCACCTTGTTAGCTCAACTTAAGCTCCCTGAGAATCGTACCTTTCCAACTCACTTTGAGCTCATTTGGTAGCTTTCCACGAAGTTTTTCGAGCAACTTACTAAGAAACTCACCTAGGAGCTCACCTAGGAAATCACCAAGCATCTCACCAAGTAGGTTGACTTGAGCTTGCTTTTGAGCTCACTTGTGAGCTCACCGAGTAGGTCACCAAGGACCTCACCTGGGATCTCGCTGAACAACTCACCAAGTAGCTCAACTAGGAGCTCTTCTATGAGCTCACCTTGGAGCTCTTCTAGGAGCTCACCTAATAGCTCAGGTTGAGCTCACCTGTGATCTCATCAAGTAACTCACCTGGAAAGTCACTTAGGAGCTCACTTGATAGCTTGCCTTACCAACTCACCTTAATCTCACCTTGCCAACTCACCTTGACGTCACCTTACTAACTCAACTTGAGCTCATCTAGTAGCTGGCATCTAAGCTCACCTTGGAGATTATCGACAAGCTCAACTTAGAGCTTACCTGGGAGCTCACCAAGTAGCTCACCTAGAGTCTTGGTGGGGATCTTAATAAGAAGATCTCCTAAGATCTCGTTGAGCAAATCGACTTGAGATTTCTTAGAAACTCACCTAAAAACTCACCTTGCCAGCTTGACTTGAGCTCACCCAACAGCTCACCGAGCATCTCAAGTTGAGCTCACCCAGAAGCTCATCAAGTAGCTCACACAAAAACTCACATGAGATCTCACCTGACAGCTCACCAAGAAACTCACATGGGAGCTCACCTTGCCATCTCGATTTGAGCTCACTGAGGAGCTCACGTTACCAACTCACCTTGAGCTCATCTGGTAGCTCACCTCAAAGTTTTTTGAGTAGCTCCCCAAGTAGCTATCCTGGGAGCTTGCCTAATAGCTCACCTAGGAGCTCACTGAGTAGCTTGTCGAGTAGGTTGACTTGAGCTCGCTTGTGAGCTCGCTGAGCATCACACCAGGGATCTCACCTGGGAGCTTGCCAAGTAGCTCACTTGAGATCTCACCTAGCATCTCACTTGGGAACTCACCAAATAGCTCAGTAAATATCTCACCTGGGAGCTTTTCTTATCGTACGCCGAGTAGCTCTTTGAGTGTGTTGACTTGAGCTCACTTGTGAGCTCACTTGAAAGCTCACTGAGCAGCTCACGAGGGACCTCACCTAGGATCTCACCAAGTAGCTCACATGGAAGCTCATCTAGCAACTTACCTAAAAGGTAGCTAAGAAAATCACCTGGGAGCTCTTCTGAGAGCTCGTCGATCAGATCGAGTTGAGCTTTCCTAGGAGCTGTCCAGTAACTCACCTAGGAACTCACCAGAGAGCACAACTAATAGCTCACCTTACCACCTCACCTAGAGCTCACATTACCAACTCAACTTGAACTCACCTTGCCAACTCTCCTTGAGCTCACCCAGGAGCTCATCAAGTAGCTCAACTTGAGATTGCCCAGAAACTTACCTCGGAGCTCGCCTTATAGCTTACCTTGCCATCTCACCTTGAGCTCACCCAGGAGCTCACCGAATAACTCAACTTGAGCTCACTTTTGAGTTTGTCAAGTAGCTTACCTGAAAACTCACATGGGAGCTCACCTGATAGATCACCTTACCAACTTGCATGGGAACTCACCTTATCAACTTTCCTTGAGCTCACTGAGGAACTAACATTACAAACTCACCTTGAGCTCATGTGGTAGCTCACTGAATATTTTGTCGAGAAAATCACCAAGTAGCTCACCTAATATCTCACCTAGGAGTTCACCGAGCAACTCACTGAGTAGGTTGAATTGAGGTTGCTTATGAGCTTACTGACCAGCTCACTGGGGACCTCACTTGGGAACTCACCAAGTAGCTCACTTGGGAGCTCACCTAGTAGCATACCTAGGAGCTTGTTGAATATCTCACCAAGTACCTCACCTGGAAATATTCTCGGAGCTGTCTGATTAGCTCGATTTGAGCTCACCCAGAAGCTCATCGAGTAACTCACCTAGGAGCTCACTTGATAGCTCACCTTGTCAGCTCACTTTGAGCTCACCTTGCTAACTCACCTTGAGCTCACCTTACCCCTTACCTTGAGCTCAACTAGTCCCTCACATTTAAGCTCACCTCATAGATTGCCAATAAGCTCGCCTTTGAGCTCACCAAGGAGTTCACTGAGAAGATCACCTAGGAGCTCCTTTAGGAGCTCAGTAAGTAGCTCACCCAGAAGCTCATTGAGCAGCTCGACTTGGGTGAGCTCCCATGAAAGTTTTTGGGTGAGCTGTTGATGAGATCACCCGAGAGCTCATCAATAGCTCACCTAAAAACTTGCATGGGAGCTCGCCTGACAACTAACCCAGAAACATACATAGTAGCTCACCAATACACTCACCTTGAGCTTGCTAAGGAGCTCACCTTCCCAACTCACCTTGAGCTCATTTGGTAGCTTGCCTCATAGTTTTTCAAGTATCTCATCAAGTAGCTCACCAAGGAGCTCATTGAAAAACTCCCCAAGTAGGTTGACTTGAGATTACTTGTGAGCTCACTAGTGAGCTCATTGAGTAACTCACTAGGGACCTCACCTGGGATCTCACCAAGTATCTCACTTATGAACTCACATAGCTGTTCACTTGGGAGGTCACTGAATAGCTCATAAAGTAGCTTGCCTAGGAGCTCTTTTGGGAGCTGGCTGATTAGTAAGAGTTAAGCTCACCTAGGAGCTTATCGATTAACTCACATGCTAACTCACCTGGGAGCTATCCTAATAGCTCACTTCGTTAAATCACCTTGAACTTGCCTTACAAACTCACCTTGAGCTCATATAGTAGCTCACATGTAAGCCTACCTCAGAGAATGCTGACAAACTCACCTTTGAGCTAACCTAGGAGGTCATTAAGAATCTCACCTAGGAGCTCAGTTGGGAGCTTGGAAAGTAGGTCACCCAGGATCTTGCCTTGCCAACTTGCCTTGAGCTCATTGAGCATCTTGACTTGAGCTCGATCGGGAGCTCATCAAACATCTCACCTGAAAACTCACATGGGAGCTCTCCTAATAGATCACCTTGCCAACTCACATGGGAGCTCACCTATCATCTTGGCTTACCATCTCACTTTGAGCTCATTAAGGAGGTCACCTTGGAAACTCACCTTGAGCTCATGTCGTATCTCACCTTAGAGTTCATCGAGTAGCTCACCAATATGTTTTCCTGACAGTTCACCTGGTAACTCACCTAATAGCTCACTTGGGAGATCACCGAGTAGCTCACCGAGTAGGTTGGCTTGATCTTGTTTAGGAGCTCACCGAGTAGCTCATCAAGTAACTCACCTGGGAACTCACATTAGAGCTCACCTGACAGGTCACCTTGGAAACTCACCTTGACCTTACCTTACAACCTCACCTTAACCTCAGCTTGCTAACTCACCTTCAGCTAGTTTGGTAGCTTGCATGTAAGCTCACCTTAGAGATTACTAACAAGCTCATCTGGGAGCTCTTCTGGGAGCTCACCAATCAGCTCAAGTTGAGCTCGCACTAGAGCTCTCCGAGTAACTTTCCTAGGAACTCACATAGGATCTCACCTAATATCTCACCTTGCCAACTCACCTTGAGATCACCTTATCATCTCACCTTGAGCTCTTCTGGTAAGTCACATGTAATCTCACCTCAGATATTGTCGACAAGCTCACCTTTGAGCTCACCTAAAAGTTCATTGAGCACCTCACCTAGGAGCTCACCTGGGAGATTATCGACAAGCTCACCTTAGAGCTTACCTGGGAGCTCACCAAGTAGCTCACCTAGGGTCTTAACGGGGATATTAATAAGAATATCTCTTAGAAGCTCGTCGAGCAACTCGACTAGAGATTTCTTAGAAACTCACCTGGGAGCTCACCTAACAACTCACCTTGCTAGCTCGACTTGAGCTCACCCAAGAGCTCATCGAGAAGCTCAAGTTGAGCTTACCCAGGTGCTCATCAAGTAGCTCAAACAAAAACTCACATGAGAGCTCACCTAACAGCTCACCCAGAAACTCACATGGGAGCTCACCTTGCCATCTCGCTTTGAGCTCACTGAGGAGATCATGTTGCCAACTCACCTTGAGCTCATCTGGTAGCTCAACTCAAAGTTTTTCTAGTAGCTCCTCAAGTAGCTACCCTAGGAGCTTGCCTAATAGCTCACCTAGGAGCTCACTGAGTAGCTTGTCGAATAGGTTTACGTGAGCTCACTTGTGAGCTCACCGAGCAGCACACCAGGGATCTCACTTGGGAGCTTTCCAAGTAGCTCACTTGGGATCTCAACTAGCATCTCACTTGGGAACTCCCCAAATAGCTCAGTAAATATCTCACCTGGGAGCTTTTCTTATAGCACGCCGAGTAGCTCTTTTAGTGGGTTGACTTGAGCTCACTTGTGAGCTCACTTGAAAGCTCACTGAGCAGCTCACCAAGGACCTCACCTAGGATCTCACCAAGTAGCTCGCTTGGAAGCTCATCTAGCAATTTACCTAAAAGGTAGCTAAGAAAATCACCTCGGAGCTCTTTTGGGAGCTCGTCAATCAGATCGAGTTGAGCTTTCCTAGGAGCTTGTTCAGTAACTCACCTTAGAGCTCACCTGATAGCTCACCTTACCACCTCACCTAGAGCTCACATTACCAACTCAACTTGAACTCACCTTGCCAACTCTCCTTGAGCTCACCCAGGAGCTCATCAAGTAGCTCAACTTGAGATTGCCAAGAAACTTACCTGGGAGCTCGCCTTATAGCTTGCCTTGCCATCTCACCTTGAGCTCACCCAGGAGCTCACTAAGTAACTCAACTTGAGCTCACTCATGATTTTTTCAAGTAGCTTACCCGAAAACTCACATGGGAGCTCACCTGATAGCTGACCTTGCCAACTTACATGGGAACTCACCTTGTCAACTTTCATTGAGCTCACTGAGGAACTCACATTACCAACTCACCTTGAGCTCATGTGGTAGATCACCTCATATTTTGTTGATAAAATCACCAAGTAGCTCACCTAATATCTCACCTAGGAGTTCACCGACCAGCTCACTGAGTAGGTTAAATTGAGGTTGGTTATGAGCTTACTGACCAGCTCACCAGGGACCTTACTTGGGAACTCACCAAGTAGCTCACTTGGGAGCTCACCTAGTAGCTTACCTGGGAGCTTGCCCAATATCTCGCCATGTATCTCACCTGGACATCTTCTTGGAGCTGTCTGATTAGCTCGATTTGAGCTCACCCAGAAGCTCATCGAGTAACTCACCTAGGAGCTCACTTGATAGCTCACCTTGTCAACTCACTTTGAGCTCACCTTACTAACTCACCTGGAGCTCACCTTACCCCTTACCTTGAGCTCAACTAGTCCCTCACATTTAAGCTCACATCATAGATTACCGATAAGCTCACCTTTGAGCTCACCAAGGAGTTCACTGAGAAGCTCACCTAGGAGCTCCTTTAGGAGCTCAGCAAGTAGCTCACCCAGAAGCTCATTGAGTAGCTCGACTTGGGTGAGCTCCCATGTAATTTTTTGGGTGAGCTGTTGATGAGCTCACCCGAGAGCTCATCAACAGCTCACCCAAAAACTTGCATGGGAGCTCACCTGACAACTAACCCAAAAACTTACATAGAAGCTCACCAATACGCTCACCTTGAGCTTGCTAAGGATTTCACCTTCCCAACTCACCTTGAGCTCTTCTGGTAGCTTGTGTCATAGTTTTTCATGTATCTCATCAAGTAGCTCACCTAGGAGCTCACTGAAAAACTCCCCAAGTAGGTTGACTTGAGATTACTTGTGAGCTCACTAGTGAACTCACTGAGTAACTCACCAGGGACCTCACGTGGGATCTCACCAAGTATCTCACTTACAAACTCACATAGCTACTCACCTGGGACGTCACTGAATAACTCATAAAGTAGGCTCGCGTAGGAGCTCTTTTGGGAGCTGGCTGATTAGTAAGAGTTAAGCTCACCTAGGAGCTTATCGAGTAACTCACCTGGTAACTCACCTGGAAGCTATCCTAATAGCTCACTTCGTTAACTCACCTAGAACTTGCCTTACCAACTCACCTTGAGCTCATCTAGTAGCTCACATGTAAGCTCACCTCAGAGAATGCTGACGAACTCACCTTTGAGCTAACCTAGGATCTCATCAAGAATCTCACCTAGGAGCTCAGCTGGGAGCTTGGAAAGTAGGTCACCCAGGAGCTTGCCTTGCCAAATTTCCTTGAGCTCATTGAGTAGCTTGACTTGAGCTCGATCGGGAGCTCATCAAAAATCTCACCTAAAAACTCACGTGTGAGCTATCCTAACAGATCACCTTGCTAACTCACATGGGAGCTCAACTATCATCTTGGCTTACCATCTCACTTTGAACACATTAAGGAGTTCACCTTGTGAACTCACCTTGAGCTCATGTCGTATCTCACCTTAGATTTCATCGAGTAGCTCAGCAATATGCTTACCTAAAATTTCACCTGTTAACTCACCTAATATCTCACTTGGGAGATCACCGAGTAGCTCACCGAGTAGGTTGGCTTGATCTTGTTTATGAGCTCACCGAGTAGCTCATCAAGTAACTCACTTGGGAACTCACATTGGAGCTCACTTGACAGCTCACCTTGGAAACTCGCCTTGACCTTACCTTACAACCTCACCTTGACCTCACCTTGCCAACTCACCTTAAGCTAATTTGGTAGCTTGCATGTAAGCTCACCTTAGAGATTACTAACAAGCTTGTCTAGGAGCTCTTCTGGGAGCTCACTGATCAGCTCGAGTTGAGATCGCACTAGAGCTCTCTGAGTAACTTTCCAGGGAACTCACCTAGGAGCTCACCTAATAGCTCACCTTACCAAATCACCTTGAGATCACATTATCATCTCACCTTGAGCTCATCTGGTAAGTCACATGTAATCTCACCTCAGAGATTATCGACAAGCTCACCTTTGAGCTCACCTAGGAGCTCACCTGGGAAGTTATCGACAAGCTCACCTTAGAGCTTACCTGGGAGCTCACCAAGTAGCTCACCTACGGTCTTGGTGGGGATCTTAATAAGAAGATCTCCTAGGAGCTCGTCGAGTAACTCGACTTGAGATTTCTCAAAAACTCACCTGGGAGCTCACCTAACAACTCACCTTGCCAGCTCGACTTGAGCTCACCCAAGAGCTGACCGAGCAGCTCAAGTTGAGCTCACCCAAGAGCTCATCAATTAGCTCACACAAAAACACACATGAGAGCTCACCTGACAGCTCACCCAGAAACTCACATAGGAGATCACCTTGCTATATCGCTTTGAGCTCACTGAGGAGCTCACGTTGCCAACTCACCTTGAGCTCATCTGGTAGCTCACCTCAAAGTTTTTAGAGTAGCTCCCCAAGTAGCTAGCCCGGGAGCTTTCTTAATAGCTCACCTAGGAGCTCACTGAGTAGCTTGTCGAGTAGGTTGACTTGAGCTCACTTGTGAGCTCGCCGAGCAGCACACCAGGGATCTCACCTGGGAGCTTGCCAAGTAGCTCACTTGGGATCTCACCTAGCATCTCACTTGGTAACTCACCAAATAGCTCAGTAAATATCTCACCTCGGAGCTTTTCTTATAGCACGCTGAGTTGCTCTTTGAGTGGGTTGACTTGAGCTCACTTGTGAGCTCACTTGAAATCTCACCAAGCATCTCACGAGGGACCTCACCTAGGATCTCACCAAGTAGCTTGCTTGGAAGCTCATATAGCAACTTACCTAAAACGTAGCAAAGAAAATCACCTCGGAGCTCTTCTGGGAGCTCGTCGATCAGATCGAGTTGAGATTTCCTAGGAGCCTGTCCATTAACTCACCTAAGAACTCACCTGAGAGCTCACCTGATAGCTCACCTTACCACCTCACCTAGAGCTCACATTACCAACTTAACTTGAACTCACCTTGCCAACTCTCCTTGAGCTCACCCAGGAGCTCATCAAGTAGCTCAATTTGAAATTTCCCAGAAACTTACCTGGGAGCTCGCCTTATAGCTTGCCTTGCCAGCTCACCTTGAGCTCACCCAGGATCTCACCGAGTAACTCAAATTGAGCTCACTCGTGAGTTTGGCATGTATCTTACCCGAAAACTCACATGGGAGCTCACCTTGCCAACATGCATGGGAAGTCACCTTGTCAGCTTTCCTTGAGCTCACTAAGGAACTCACATTACTAACTCACCTTGAGCTCATGTGGTAGCTCAACTCAGATTTTGTCGAGAAAATCACCAAGTAGCTCACCTAATATCTCACCTAGGAGTTCACTGAACAACTCACTTAGTAGGTTGAATTGAGGTTGCTTATGAGCTTACTGACTACCTCACCGGGGACCTCACTTGGGAACTCACCAAGTAGCTCACTTGGGAGCTCACCTAGTAGCTTACCTGGGAGCTTGCTGAATATCTCGCCAAGTATCTCTCCTGGACATCTTCTTGGAGCTGTCTGATTAGCTCGATTTGAGCTCACCCAGAAGCTCATCGAGTAACTCACCTAGGAGCTCACTTGATAGCTCACCTTGTTAACTCACTTTGAGCTCGCCTTACTAACTCACCTTGAGCTCACCTTACCCCTTACCTTGAGCTCAACTAGTCCCTCACATTTAAGCTCACATCATAGATTTCCGATAAGCTCGCCTTTGAGCTCACCAAGGAGTTCACTGAGAAGCTCACCTAGGAGCTCCTTTAGGAGCTCAGCAAGTAGCTCACCAGGAAGCTCATTGAGTAGCTCAACTTGGGTGAGCTCCCATGCAAGTTTTTGGGTGAGCTATTGATGAGCTCACCCGAAAGCTCATCAATAGCTCACCCAAAAACTTGCATGGGAGTTCACTTGATAACTAACCCAAAAACTTACATAGAAGCTCACCAATATGCTCACCTTAAGCTTGCTAAGGAGCTCACCTTCCCAACTCACCTTGAGCTCATCTGGTAGCTTGCCTCATAGTTTTTCAAGTATCTCATCAAGTAGCTCACCTAGGAGCTCACTGAAAAACTCCCCAAGTAGGTTGACTTGAGATTACTTGTGAGCTCACTAGTGAGCTTACTGAGTAAATCACCAGGGACCTCACCTGGGAGCTCACCAAGTATCTCACTTGCGAACTCACATAGCTGCTCACCTGGGAGGTCACTGAATAGTTCATAAAGTAGCTCGCCTAGGAGCTCTTTTGGGAGCTGGCTGATTAGTAAGAGTTAAGCTCACCTAGGAACTTATCGAGTAACTCACCTGGTAACTCACCTCAGAGCTATCCTAATAGCTCACTTTGTTAAATCACCTTGAACATGCCTTACCAACTCACCTTGAGCTCATCTAGTAGCTCACATGTAAGCTCACCTCAGAGAATGCTGACAAACTCACCTTTGAGCTAACCTAGGAGCTCAGCTGGGAGCTTGGAAAGTAGGTCACCCAGGAGCTTGCCTTGCTAACTTTCCTTGAGCTCAATGAGTAGCTTGACTTGAGCTCGATCGGGAGCTCATCAAACATCTCACCTAAAAACTCACATGGTAGCTATCCTAACAGATCACCTTGCGAACTCACATGGGAGCTCACCTATCATCTTGGCTTACCATCTCACTTTGAACACATTAAGGAGTTCACCTTGCGAACTCACCTTGAGCTCATGTCGTATCTCACCTTATATTTCATCGAGTAGCTCAGCAATATGCTTACCTAACAGTTCACCTGGTAACTCACCTAATATCTCACTTGGGAGATCACCGAGTAGCTCACTGAGTAGGTTGGCTTGATCTTGTTTATGAGCTCACCGAGTAGCTCGTCAAGTAACTCACCTGGGAACTCACATTGGAGCTCACCTGATAGCTCACCTTGGAAACTGGCCTTGACCTTACCTTACAACCTCGCCTTGACCTCACCTTGCCAACTCACCTTCAACTAATTTGGTAGCTTGCAAGTAAGCTCACCTTAGAGATTACTAACAAGATCATTTGGGAGCTCTTCTGGGAGGTCACCGATCAGCTCGAGTTGAGCTCGCACTAGACCTCTCCGAGTAACTTTCCTGGGAACTCACCTAGGAGCTCACCTAGTAGCTCACCTTGCCAACTCACCTTGAGATCACCTTATCATCTCACCTTGAGCTCATCTGGTAAGTCGCATGTAAGCTCACCTCAGAGATTGTCGACAAGCTCACCTTTGAGCTCACCTAGGAGCTCACTTAGCACCTCACCTAGGAGCTCACCTGGGAGATTATCGACAAGCTCAACTTAGAGCTTACCTGGGAGCTCACCAAGTAGCTCACCTAGGGTCTTGGTGGGGATCTTGATAAGAAGATCTCCTAGGAGCTCGTTGAGCAACTCGACTTGAGATTTCTCAAAAACTCACCTGGGAGCTCACCTAACAACTCACTTTGCCAGCTCGACTTGAACTCACCCTAGAGATCACCGAGCAGCTCAAGTTGAGCTCACCCAGGAGATCATCAAGTAGCTCATTAAAAAACTCACATGAGAGCTCACCTGATAGCTCACCCAGAAACTCACATGGGAGCTCACCTTGCCATCTCATTTTGAGCTCACTGAGGAGCTCACGTTGCCAACTCACCTTGAGCTCATATGGTAGCTCACCTCAAAGTTTTTCAAGTAGCTCCCCAAGTAGCTAGCCTAGGAGCTTGCCTAATAGCTCACCTAGGAGCTCACTGAGTAGCTTGTCGAGTAGGTTGACTTGAGCTCACTTGTGAGCTCACCGAGAAGCACACAAGGGATCTCACCTAGGAGCTTGCCAAGTAGCTCACTTGGGATCTCACCTAGCATCTCACTTGGGAACTCACCAAATAGCTCAGTAAATATCTCACCTAGGAGCTTTTCTTATAGCATGCCGAGTAGCTCTTTGAGTGGGTTGACTTGAGCTCAATTGAAAGCTCACTGAGTAGCTCACCAGGGACCTCACCTAGGATCTCACCAAGTAGCTCGCTTGGAATCTCATCTAGTAACTTACCTAAAAGGTAGCCAGGAAAATCACCTGGGAGCTCTTCTGGGAGCTCGTCAATCAGATCGAGTTGAGCTTTCCTAGGAGCTTGTCCAGTAACTCACCTAGGAACTCACCTGAGAGCTCACCTGATAGCTCACCTTACCACCTCACCTAGAGCTCACATTACCAAATCAAATTGAACTCACCTTGCCAACTCTCCTTGAGCTCACCCAGGATCTCATCAAGTAGCTCAACTTGAGATTGCCCAGAAACTTACCTGGGAGCTCGCCTTACAGCTTGCCTTGCCATCTCACCTTGAGCTCACCCAAGAGCTCACTGGGTAACTCAAATTGAGCTCACTCGTGAGTTTTTCAAGTAGCTTACCCAAAGACTCACATGGGAGCTCACCTGATAGCTCACCTTGCCAAATTGCATGGGGACTCACCTTGTCAGCTTTCCTTGAGCTCACTGAGGAACTCACATTACCAACTCACCTTGAGATCATGTGGTAGCTCACCTCAGATTTTGTCAAGAAAATCACCAATTAGCTCACCTAATATCTCAACTAGGAGTTCACCGACCAACTCACTAGTAGGTTGAATTGAGGTTGCTTATGATCTTACTGACCAGCTCACCGGGGACTTCACTTGGGAACTCACCAAGTAGCTCACTTGGGAGCTCACCTATTACCTTACCTGGGAGCTTGCCGAATATCTCGCCAAGTATCTCACCTGGACATCTTCTTGGAGATATTTGATTAGCTTGATTTGAGCTCACCCAGAAGCTCATCGAGTAACTCACCTAGGAGCTCACTTGATAGCTCACCTTGTTAACTCACTTTGATCTCTCCTTGCTAACTCATCTTGAGCTCACCTTACCCCTTACCTTGAGCTCAACAAGTCCCTCACATTTAAGCTCACCTCATAGATTGCCGATAAGCTCACCTTTGAGCTCGCCATGGAGTTCACTGAGAAGCTCACCTAGGAGCTCCTTTAGGAGCTCAGCAAGTAGCTCACCTAGAAGCTCATTGAGTAGCTCGGCTTGGGTGAGCTCCCATGCAAGTTTTTAGGTGAGCTGTTGATGAGCTCACCTGAGAGCTCATCAATAGCTCACGTAAAAACTTGCATGGGAGCTCGCCTGACAACTAACCCAAAAACTTACATAGGAGCTCACCAATACGCTCACCTTGAGCTTTCTTAGGAGCTCACCTTCCCAACTCACCTTGAGCTCGTCTGGTAGCTTGCCTCATAGTTTTTCAAGTATCTCATAAATTAGCTCACCTAGGAGCTCACTGAAAAACTCCCCAAGTAGGTTGACTTGAGATTACTTGTGAGCTCACTAGTGAGCTCGCTGAGTAACTCACCAAGCACCTCACCTGGGAGCTCACCAAGTATCTCACTTGCGAACTCACATAGCTGCTCACCTGGGAGGTCACTGAATAGCTCATAAAGTAGGCTCGCCTAGGAGCTCTTTTGGGAGCTGGCTGATTAGTAAGAGTTAAGCTCACCTAGGAGCTTATCGAGTAACTCACTTGGTAACTCACCTCGGAGCTATCCTAATAGCTCAGTTCGATAAATCACCTAGAACTTGCCTTACCAACTCACCTTGAGCTCATCTAGTAACTCAATGTAAGCTCACCTCAGAGAATGCTGACAAAATCACCTTTGAGCTAACCTAGGAGCTCATTAAGAATCTTACCTAGGAGCTCAGCTGGGAGCTTGGAAAGTAGGTCACCCAAGAGCTTGCCTTACCAACTTGCCTTGAGCTCATTGAGCAGCTTGACTTGAGCTCAATCGGGAGCTCATCAAACGTCTCACCTAAAAACTCACATGGGAGCTCTCCTAACAGATCACCTTGCCAACTCACATGGGAACTCACCTATCATCTTGGCTTACCATCTCACTCTGAACTCATTAAGGAGTTCACCTTGCGAACTCACCTTGAGCTCATGTCGTATCTCACCTTAGAGTTCATCGAGTAGCTCACCTA
Organism: Taxus chinensis; assembly: GCA_019776745.2. Lineage (NCBI taxonomy): Eukaryota > Viridiplantae > Streptophyta > Pinopsida > Cupressales > Taxaceae > Taxus > Taxus chinensis. The sequence goes on along the minus strand of CM034151.1, from coordinate 901,536,561 downwards.
TATTATTGCCTAACCGTTCACCTTGTAACTCACCTAATAGCTCACTTGGGAGATCACCAAGTAGCTCACCAAGTAGGTTGGCTTGATCTTGTTTATGAGCTCACCAGGTAGCTCGTCAAGTAACTCACCTGGGAACTCACATTGGAGCTCACCTGACAGCTCAGCTTGGAAACTCGCCTTGACCTTACCTTACAACCTCACCTTGACCTCACCTTGCCAACTCACCTTCAGCTAATTTGGTAGCTTGCATGTAAGCTCACCTTAGAGATTACTAACAAGCTCGTCTGAGAGCTGTTCTGGGAGCTCACCGATCAGCTCGAGTTGAGCTCACACTAGAGCTCTCTGAGTAACTTTCCTGGGAACTCACCTAGGATCTCACCTAATAGCTCACCTTGCCAACTCACCTTGAGATCACCTTATCATCTCACCTTAAGCTCATCTGGTAAGTCGCATGTAAGCTCACCTCAGAGATTGTCGACAAGCTCACCTTTGAGCTCACCTAGGAGCTCACTGAGCACCTCACCTAGGAGCTTGACTGGGAGCTCAGCAAGCATCTCGCCTAGGATATCATCATGTAGATCAACTTGAGCTTACCCAGAAACACACTTGGGAGTTCACCTAACAGCTTACCTCCAAGCTCATCTTGAGCACACCCGGGAGCTTTCTCAGCAGCTCGACTTGAGCTCTCTTGGGAGCTCATCAAGTAGCTCACCTAAAATTCATGCATGGGAGGTTGCCTAATATCTTACCTTGCAAACTCACATGGGAGCTCCCCTATAAGCTCCCCTATTAGAGTTCATCAAAATCTCACTAAGTAGCTCACCTGGGAACTTGACTAATAGCTCACTTGGGAGCTCCCCTAAAGCCTCACCTAGGAGCTCACCGAATAGCTCACCTAAGTAGTCTCACCTTACTAAACTACATTTGGGAGCTCCTCTGATCAGCTCTCCTTAAGCTTGCTGAGGAGCCCACCTAAAGCCAACTCACCTTGGATCTCGTCTAGTAGATCACATTAATAGTTCGTCAAGCAGCTCGCCAAGTAGCTCACCTGGAGATCATCTGACTAACATCTTACACGTGAGAGCTCACCTACACAGCTCACTTGGGAAGCTTACCTTTGTAGCTCGCTTGAGTAGGTTGACTTGAGTAGATCACTTATGAGCTCTACCGATGGGAGCTCATCGGAGCATGTCACCTGGGAGCTCACCAAGTAGCTCGACTTGGGAGGTCACATCAGTAATCTTGCCTAAGAGCTCACCAAATAGCTTGCCAAGCCAGCTTGCCTGGGAGCTCATTCTGGGAGCTCACCTGAGTCATCTCGAGTTGAGATCACCTGGAATCTCGTTAAGTAACTCGCCCTAGGAACTCACACTAGGGAGCTCACCTAACCAGCTTGCACTTAGACAACTCTCACTTGGGAGCTTCCCCTGATAGCTCACACTCACCTTTAAATGGGAGCTCACCTTTCCAAGCTCACCTTACTAGCTCATCTGGTAAGCTCACATGTAGGATCTCACCTTGCAGAGATTATCGATAAACTCGCCTAGTGAGCTTTCACATGGGAGCTCATTGAGTAGCTTGCAACTAGCAGCTCGGTAGGGAGCTCACCTAAGTAGCTCACCTAAGAGGTCAACCTAAGAGATCATCGTAGTATCTCACCTAAAAAGCTCACTGTGTAGAGCTCACCTTACCAACTTGCATGGGAGCTCACCTTGCCAGCTCACCTTGTGAACCCACTTGTGAGCTTGTCTAGTAGCTCGCCTCAGAATTCACTCACCCTGAGAAGCTCACCAAGTATCTCACCTAAGAACTCACCTAACATCTCACCTAGGAGATCACCTAACACCTCACTTGCCAAGTAGCTTTCACTGAGAGCTCTCACTGAGTAGGTTAACTTGAGCTCATCTTGAGTTGAGGCTCACCGAGAAGCTCGTCTGGGGACATCACCTGGGAGCTTCCCTGAGTAGCTCACCTTGGGAGCTCACTCTAGTAGCTTACCATCGCCAGCTCACCGAATAAGCTCACCAAGTATCTCACCTGGGATATCTTTTGAGAGCTCAGCCAGATTTCTGCTCAAGTTGAGCTCACACCTAGGAGCTCGTCGAGTAACTCGACCTAGGAACTTTCCTTACCAACTTCACCTGGGAGCTCGCTTGACAGCTCACCTTGCTAGCTCACCTTGCCTGCGAGCTCACCTTGAGATCTCAAAAGAGTTCACCTTGTAGCTCACCTTGCCAACTCACATGAGAGCTCACCTATATGCTCACATTGCAAGCTCACGTTGGGAGATCACCTATGGACAAGCTCACCTTTGCCAGACTCACCTTGAGCTCGCTCTAGAAGCTCACCTCAGGAGCTTCAGATGGGCAGCTTGACCAAGTATCTCACCTAGAAGCTCACCTCAGATAGCTTGTCGAGTACCTAGGAGCTCACCAAGTAGCTCACTGTAAGAACTCACCTAGGAGCTCACCGACATAGCTCACCAAGTAGGTCTAGCTTGGGAGCTCACTTGGGAGCTCACTGATTAGCTTGCTAGGTGAGCTCACCTGGGATCTCATCAAGTAGCTCACCTGGGAAACTCACCTAGGAGCTCACCTGATATCTCGCCTTGACAACTCACCTTGAGCTCACCTTGCCAACTCACCTAAGAGCTCACCTTGCTAGCTCACCTTTAGTTCAGCTTACAAGTTGATCTCACCTCATACATCATAGACAAGCTCACCTTTGAGCTCATCTGGGAGCTCACTGAGCATCTCACCTCAGGAGCTTAGTCGAGTAGCTCACCTGAAATAGCTCGACATTGGAGCTCGACCTGACAGCTTGCCCAAAAATCTCACCTTGGAGCTCACCTAATAGCTCACCTTAAGACAACTTGAGCTCACCTTGAGCTCACCCATGAGCTCACCAAGTAACTTCACTTGAGCTCGCCTAGGAGCTCGTAGCACACTTGAAAACTCACATGGGAGCTCACCTAGCAGCTCACCTGAGCCAACTTCACATGGGAGCTCACCTAAATAGCTCACCTTAGTAGCTCTGCCTAGGAGATCACCTTACCAATTCACATTGAGCTCATCTTGTACTCTCACCTTAGAAGTTCGTATTAGTAACTCATTTTGGAACTTAGCTCACATGGGAGATCACTTCAAGTAACTCACCTGAAAAGCTCACCGAGTAGGATGACTTGCCAAGTCACCTTGATTTGAACTCACCCGGGACTTCACATGGGAGCTCACTGCAAAAAAGCTCACCTTGGGAGCTTGCCTTGACAGCTCACCTAGCCAACTCTCACCTCAGAGTTCACATTGTTAAGTACTCACCTAAGAGCTCTTCTAAGGAGCTCACCTAATCATCTCAACTTGGAGCTCTTGAGTAGCTTGATATGAGTAGCTCACCTCGAAGTCACAACTTGTTGCAGCTCACCAAGTAGCTCACCTAGGAACTCACCTGGGAGCTTTACCTCAGCCAGCTCTACCTTATGCTCACCTAGGAGCTCACTGAATAAGCTTACCAAGTAGCTCACTTGAGCTCATCTGGTGAGCTCACTTGATCAGCTCGTCGGGTTGAGCTCACCTGGGAGCTCGCCTAAGTAACTCACATAGGAATTCGCACCTACCAACTCATCTTGTGAGCTCGGTGGGGACCTCACTTGGGAGCTCGCCAAGTAGCTCACCTTGGAGCTCACCTTCACCTGGGAGCTCACCTTGACAGCTTGACTTACCAACTCACCTTGACCTCATCTAGTAGCTCACTTAGGAAGCTTACCTAAAGCATTGCTTGACAAGCTCACCTTTGAGCTGACTTAAACTCACCGAGTAGCATAATAGAGCTTGGCAGAGCCAAGCATGTATCTTGCCTAGGAGCTCATCAAGCAACTCATCAAGTAGCTTGAACTTCACCTTACATGAAATTACTCACCTGGGAGCTCACCTTTGAGCTCACCTAGGAGCTACACCAAGTAGCTCACCCAAAAGCTCACCTGGGAGCTCATCAAGTAGCTCACCTTAAAAACTCATCGATGGGAGCTCACCTTACAGCTTATCTCGAAGCTCACCTTGAGCTCACTAAGGAGATCACCCTACCATCTCACCTTGCTCAGCTCATCTTTGAGTTTATCTCACGTTAGAGTCTAATCAAGTAGCTCACTTGGGAGCTCACCGAGAAGCTCACCTAAAAAGCTCACCAGTAGGTTGACTTGATCTCGCTTGTGAGCTCACTGAGTAACTCGCTGAGGCTCCTCACCTTGGGATCTCGCTAAGTGATCTCACTTGAGGAGATTACCTTAGCAGCTCACCTGAGAGCTCACCAAATAGATCACCAAGTAGCTCAGCTTAAGAGCTCTTCTAGGAGGTCACTAATAAGCTCAAATTGAGATCAGCCCAGGAGCTCATCAAAAAACTCGCCTGGGAACTCACTTGGGAGCTCACCTGATAGCTCACCTTACCAACTCACCTTAAGCTTGGCTTGCCAACTCACCTTGAGCTCACCTTACTAACTTTCCTTGGGCTCATCTGGTAGCTCAAATGTAATCTCACCTCAAAGATTACCTGACAAGATCACCTTTGAGCTCACCTTGGAGCTCACCTAAGAGCTCGACTTAGGAGCTCAACAAGAAACTCAACCAGGAGCTCATCAAGCAGCTTGACTTGAGCTTCCCTAGATACTTTCCTAGGAGCTCATCTAATATCTCTCCTTGAGCTCACCTTGAGCTTGTTAAAGGAGCTCACCAAGCACCTCAACTTAAGCTCACCTAAGATCTCGTCAACTATCTCACCTAAAAAATTCACATAGGAGCTCACCTGATAGTTCACCCTGACAACTTGCATTGGGAACTCACCTATCAGCTCACCTTGAGCTCACTGAGGAGCTCACCTTGTCAACTCACTTTGAGCTCACTGGTAGCTCACCTTAAATTTCATCAAGTATCTCACCTAACAGCTTGCCTAGGAGCTCACCTAACAGCTCACCTAGGAGCTCACCTAACAGCTCACCTGGGAAGCTCACCAAAGCAGCTTGTCAAGTAAGATGACTTGAGCTCTCTTGTGAAGCTCACCGATTAGCTCGATCGAGGTCCTCACTTAGGAGCTCAGTCTAAGTAGCTCACTTAGGAGATTACCTAGCAACTCACTTGGGAGCTCACCTTGCCAACTCTCCTTGAGCTCACCTTTCCAACTCACCTTGAGCTCACCTTGGCTAGCTCACCTTGAGCTCATCTAGGTAGCTCGCATCTAAGCTCACCTCAAAGATTAGCTGACAAGCTCACCTTTGAGCTCACCTAAGAGTTCGTTGAGCATCTCAGACTTGAGCTTGCCTGGAAACTCGACCTTGCTAGCTCAAGGAGCTCACCCATGCGAGCTCACCTTAAGAAACTCACCTAAGAGCTTTCACCAGCTAGCTCACCTCAGAAACTAACCTAGGAGCTCACCTAGAAACTCACATGGGATCTAACTTAACAACTCACCTTGTCCAACTCGCATGAAAGCTCACCTATCATGCTTTCCTTGAGCTCGCTGATGGAGATCACCTTGCTAAAACACCTTGAGCTCGTCTGGTAGCTTGCCTCATGAGTTTGTCAAGTAGCTCACTTGGGAGCTTGCACCTAAAAGCTTCACCTTGGATCTCACCGAGTAGCTCATTACATAGGTTGATCTTGAGGTCGCATGTGAGCTTGCTGAGCAGCTCACCAAGGGACCTCAACTTGGGAGCTTGCTAAGTAGCTCGCTTGGGAGCTCAATTAGTAGATTTCTTGGGAGCTTACCAAATAGCTTGCCAAGTACCTCACCTAGGAGTTCTTCTAGGGATCTTGCCAGATTAACTTGAGTTTAGCTCACCTAGGAGCTCATCGACGTAACGTCACCTAGTGAACTCACCTGGGAGTTTCAACTCGAGTTGAGCTCACCCAAGAGCTCATCAAGTATTCACCTGGGAGCTCATCTGACATCTCACCTTGCCAACTCACCTTAAGCTCACCTTACCAACTCACCTAGAGCTCATTTGGTAGCTCACATGTAAGCTCACCTAAGATATTACAAACAATCTCACCTTTGAGCCTCACCTGGGATCTCACCGAGTAGCTCATCTACAAAATTAGCTGGGAGCTCAGCAAGTAGCTTTTCTAGGAGCTTATCGAGTAGCTTGACTTGATATTTTCTCATAAACTAACCTATGAAAATCACCTGATAGCTTGCCTTTCTAAGCTCACCTTGAACTCACCCAGGAGCTCGATGAGTAGCTCAACTTGAGCTCACCCGAGAGATCGTTAATCATCTCACCTAAAAACTCACATGGAAGCTCACGTGATAGCTCACCTTGCCAACTTGCATCAGAGCTTACCTGGGAGCTCACCTTGCCAGCTCACCTTGATCTCAGGTGAGGAGCTCACCTTACCAACTCACCTTGAGACCTCGGAAGGTATCTCACCTTAGATTTTTTTGAGCAGCTCAAGTTGAGTTCACCTAGGGAGCTCATTGAGTAACTCACCTGGGAGCTCACCTAGGAGATCACTTAAAAACTCACCTTGCCAACTCCCCTTGAGCTCACCTTTCCAAATGGCTCACCTTTGAGCTGCATTTGGGAGCTCACCTAGTATCTCACCTAGGAGCTAGGCTGGGAGCTTGGCAAGACAGCTCACCCAGGAGCTCGTCGACCAGCTAAGCACTTGAGCTTTCGTTGACCAACTCAACTTGTGATTGCCCAAAAATTCACCTGACATCTCACCTTACCAGCTTGCCTTGAGTCTTGCCAAGGAGCTTTCCAAGAAGCTCAACTTGAGCTCACCTAGGAGCTCATCAAGTAGCTCATGTGACATACTCAGATGGGAGCTCAGCCTTATAAAATTGGTATGGGAGCTTACCTATCAGCTTTCCTTGCAAGCTCGCCTTAAGCTCACTAAGGAGCTCACCTTACCAACTCACCTTGAGTTCATCTGGTAGCTCACCTCAAAGTTTATCAAGCAGCTCACCAAGTAGCTCACTTGGGAGCTCACCAAGTAGCTCACCGTAGTAGGTTGACTTGATATTTCTTTTCAAATCACTTGTGAGCTCACCAAGTACCTTTCTCACCGGGAGACCTCACCAAGTAGCTCACTTTGGAGCTCACCTAGAAGCTCACCTAGGAGCTCACCGAACAGCTTGTAAAGTAGCTCACCTGGTAGCTCTTCTAGGAGCTCACTGATTAGATCAAGGTTGAGCTCACCTAGGAGCTCATTGAGTAACTCACTTGGGAACTCACTGGGAGGTCACCTGAAAATCTCACCTTGGGAACTCACCTTGAGCTCATCTGGTAGCTCACATGTAAGCTCACCTCAGAGATTACTGACAAGATCACCTTTGAGCTCACTTATGAGCTCACTAAGTAGCTCACCTAGGAGATCAGCTAGGAGCTCAGCAAGTAGCTCACCCAGGAGCTCATTAAACATCTTGAATTAAGCTTACATAGAAAATCACTTAGAGCTCACTTGGGAGCTCATCTAGACCTCATAAAGAGCTCACCTAAAAACTCATATGGGAGCTCACCTAATAGATTCATCATTACCAACTCACATAGAAGCTCACCTATCAGCTCACCTTACTAGCTTTCCTTGAGCTTGCTAATGGGAGCTCACCATGCCAACTCACCTTGAGCTCATCTAGTATCTCACCTTGGAGTTCATCGAGCATCTCACCAAGTAGCTCGTGGATGAAACTCACCTAGACAGCTCACCTGGGAGCTCACCTGGGAGCTTCACCTAGGAGCTTACCTAACAGCTCACCTAGGAGCTCAACAAGTAGCTCATCGAGTAGGTTTACTTGAGCTTTCTTGTGAGCTCATGTCGGGGACCTCACCTTGGAGCTCACCAAATAGCTCACTTGGGAGCTCACCTAGTAGGTTCGCTTGGGAGCTTGCCAAATAGCTCACCAAGTAGCTCACCTAGGAGCTCTTCTAGGAGCTCACTGATCAGCTTGAGTTGAGCTCACCTAGGATCTCATCAATTAACTCACCTGGGAGCTCACCTGGGATATAACTCACCTGATGATAGCTTGCCTTGCCAACTTGACTAGAGCTCACCTTGCCAACTTACCTTGAGCTCAACTTTCCAACTCACCTTGAGCTCATCTGGTAGCTCACATGTAATCTCACCTTAGACATTACCAACAAGCTCATCCTTTGAGCTCACATGGGAGCTCAACGAGTGGCTCACATAGGAGCTCACTTGGAGCTCACCTAAATAACTCACCCATGGGAGCTCACTTAGTAGCTTGACTTGAATCTTACCTTGAAACTCACTTAGGAGCTCATGTGATAGCTCACCTAGGAGCTCATATGAGTAGCTCACCTGAGCTCACAAGGGAGCTCATCAAGTAGCTCACCTAAAAACTCACATGGGAGCTCACCGAGTGGCCTATAAGGTTGAATTGACCTTTCCAGTGAGCTCACCTTGAGCTCACTAAGGAGCTCACCTTGCCAACTCACCTTGGAGCTCATCTAAGTAGCTCACCTCGGAGTTCATTGAGTAGCTTTCCAAGTAGCTCACCTAGGAGCTCACCTAACTAGCTCACCTGGGAGCTCACTTAGAGTAGCTTGCCAAGTAGGTTGACTTGACATCACTTTTGAGCTTGCTTGTGAGCTCACATATAGCTACCTCAGACAGGGGGACCAAAAATTTGCCTTTGAGATCACCTAAGTAGATTACTCAGCATCTCACCTAGTAACTCACCTAGGAACTTGGCAACGTAACGTCACCTAGCTCACCTAGGAGCTCGAGTTACTAGCTGAGGAGCTCAACTTGAGCTTGTCACCTAAGTAGCTCACCTTTCCAACTCACCTTGAGCTCACCTTACCAACTCTCCTTAAGCTCACCTTGCCAACTCACCTTGAGCTCATCTGAGTAGCATGCATGTAAGTTCACCTTAGAGATTGGTAAAAGCTCACCTTTGAGCTCATTGGGAGCTCACTGAGTAGCTCACCTAGGAGCTGGGCTGGGAACTCACCGAAAACAGCTCACCCAAGAGCACACCAGAGTAGCTTGACTTGGAGCTTTCTAAAGAGCTCGTCAAGTAGCTCAACTAAAAACTCAAATAGGAGCTCACCTGATCAACTTGCCTTGCCAACTCACACATGGGAGCTTGCCTATAAGCCCTTGCCAGCTCACCTTGAACTCACTTAGGAGATCACCTTGAACTCACCTTGAGGATCTGGTAGCTCACCTCAGAGTTCGTCGAGTAGCTCACCTTGAGTGCATCTGGTAGCTCACCTGGGATCTCACCTAGTAGCTTACCTGGGAGCTCACCAAGTAACTCCTTGAGTAGGTTAACTTGAGCTCACTTGTGAGATCACTTATGATCTTGCTGAGCAGTTCGCCAGGGACCTCGACTGGGAGCTCACCAAGTAGTTCACTTTTGAGATCACCTAGCAGCTCACCTGGGAGCTCACTGAATAGCTCACCAAGTAGCTCACTTGGTAGCTCACCTGGGAACTCACTGCCGAGCTCACCTCAAGTTGAACTCACCCAGGTAGCTCACCGAGTAGGTTAACATGAGCTCACTTATGAGCTCGCTAAGTAGCTCACTAGGGACCTCACCTAGGAGCTCACCAAATAGCTCACATGGGAGCTCACCTAGCAGTTCACCTTAGCTCACCAAGTAGCTCACCTAAGAGCTCTTCTGGGAGCTCGTTGATTAGCTTGAGTTGAGCTCACCTCAAGAGTTCATCGAGTAACTTTCCAAGGAACTCACCTGGGAGCTCACCTAATAGCTCACCTTACCAAGCTCACCTTACCAACTCACCTGTGAGCTCACCTAGCCATTGCTTGGGAGATCACTTGAGCTCATCTTGAGCTTTCCTATGTAAGCTCACCATAGATCTCACCAAAAACTCAGCTAAGAGCTCACCTAGGAGCTCTACTACGAGCTAGCCAATCACCATAAGTTGAGCTCACCCAGGAGCTCGGTTTAAGTAACTCACCTTGAGCTCACCTTGGAGCTCTGAAACTCACCTCAGAGATTACCTTGATAACTCACCTTGCAGCTCAGCTGGTAGCTTATATAAGCACACCTCAGATAGATTACAGATGTAAGCTCACCTTTGAGCTCACCTAGAGCTCACCTTAGAGCAACTCACCTTGGAGCTCATCTAAGGAGCTCACCAAGCCAGATCACCCAGGTGCTCGTGAGCAGCTCACCTTGGAGCTTGCACGAGTAACTCACCTAGTAGCTCACCTTTCCATCTCACCTTGAAGCTCACCCAGGAGCTCACCTAAGTAGCTTGAGCTCTTCAAGTAGCTCACCTTGGGATCTAGCATGCAAGCTCACCTTGATAGCTCACCGATAAAACTCGTTAATAGGAACTCACCTAGGAGCTCGCCTTGGGAGCTCACTAAGGAGCTCAAGTTGCCAACTCACCTTGGAGCTTGTTAAGTAGCTTTCCTAGGAACTCACCTCGGAGCTCACCTAACAGCTCACCTTGCCAAATCACCTTGAGCTCAGCTGGTTAGCTCACATAGCTTGCTTGTGAGGTCACCAACCAGACTCTTAAGGGACCTCACCTTGGGAGCTCGCCAAGTAGCTCACTTGAGATAGCTCACCTTCTCAGCTTAGCTGGGAGCTCACCAAATAGCTCACAAAGTAGCTCAGCACTTAAGCTTGCATGAAAAGCTCACCTGATCAGCTCGAGTTGAGCTCACCTGGTAGCTCACCCAAAGTAACTCACATGGGAACTCGCCTGGGAGCTTACCTTACAAGACTTGAAATTTGCCAGCTTGCCTTGCCAGCTCACCTTCCCAGCTCACTGGATCTCACCTTGCCAAATCACCTTGAGCTCATCTAGTAGCTCACATTCTGAGCTCACCGAGTAGCTCAAAAAGTTACTCACCTAGGAGCTTTCAACAAGCTCGCACTGGGAGCTCACCAAGTAGTTGCACATAGGAGCTTGATGGGGAGCTTGACAAGGATAGCTTGACCTAAGAGCTCCATCGAGAAGCTTGACTCAAGCTTCCCTGGAAACTTTCGACTAGGATCTCACCTGATAGTTCACCTTACCAAGCTCACCTTGAAAGTAGCTCACCTAGGAGCTCACTGAGCACCTTCGACTTAAGCTCACTTGAGCGCTTGTCAAGTAGGTCACATGAGAAACTCGCATAGGAGCTCACCTAATAGATCACCCTGACAACTCACATGGGAAATTTCCCTATCAGCTCACCTTGCCAGCTCACCTTGAGCTCAATTGAGGAGCTCACCTTTCGAACTCACTTTGAGCTTTTCTGGTAGCTCACCTCAAAGTTTTTCACAGTAGCTTGCCTGGGCATCTCACCTCGGAGCTCACCAAGTAGCTCGTTGGGTAAGATTACTTGAGCTCACTTGTGAGCTCGTTAAGGTCCTTTCCTGAGAGCTCAGCAAGTAGCTCACTTAGAAGATCACCTAACAACTCACCTAGAAGCTCACCTAATAGGTCACCTTGGAAACTCTCCTTGAGCTCTCCTTTCCAACTCAAATTGAGCTCACCTTTCTGACTCATGTTGAGCTCATCCTTGTAGCTCACATGTAAGATCAATTTAGAGATTCCTAAAAAGCTCAACTTTGAGCTCACCCAAGAGTTTGTTGAGCATCTCGACTTGAGCTTGCCCAAAAATTCACCTAGGAGCTCACCTGATAGCTCACCTTTGCTAGCTCACCTTTACCTCACCTTCCAGGAGCTCACCTAGAAGCTCACCTAAGAAAATAACCTAGGAGCTCACCTTGCTAGCTCACCTTGTAGCTTTCTTAGGAGCTCGCCTAGTAGCTCACTCTAAAACTCACATGGGAGACTACCTGACAACTCACCTTTCCTAGAAAATCACCTAGGAACTCACCTGATAGCTCACCTTTCCAGCTTGCCTTATGCTTGCTGAAGAGCTCAAGCAAGTAGCTTGACTTGAGCTCACCTAGAGAGCTCATAAAGAAGCTCACCCAAAAACTCACATGGGAGCTCACCTGACAGCTCGCCTTTCCAACTCACATTAGGAGCTCGTTTATCAGCTCACGTTGATCTTGAGTGAGGAGCTCACCTTGCCAACTCACCTTGAGCTTAGAAGGTATCTCACCTAAGAGTTTTTCGAGTAGCTTGAGTTGAGTTCACCGAGGAGCTTGTTGTCAGTACAGTCACCTAGGAACTCACCTATAAGAGCTCACCTGACAGCTCAGCCTTACCAACTCGCCTTGAGCTCACCTTGTAAAATGGCTCACCTTATGAGCTTTCCTAAGAGATCACCTAGTAGCTCACCTAGGAGCTATGCTAGGCGTTTGGCAATCAGCTCACCCAGGAGCTCATCTGACCAGCTCGACTTGAGATTATGATAAAACTCAGATGGGAGCTCACTTGACAGCTCACCTTGCTAGCTTGCCTTGACCTAGCCAAGGAGCTCACTGAGTAGCTCATCATGAGATCACCTAGGAGCTCATTAAGTAGATCATGCAAAAACTCACATGGGAGCTCGCCTTATGAAATTAGATGGGAGATCACCTATCATCTTAGCTTGCCAAATCACCTTGTGCTCACTGAGGAGCTCACCTTACCAACTCACCTTGAGTAACTTACCTTGTAGCTCACCTCAGATTTCATCAAGCATCTCACCAAGTAGCTCACCTAACAGCTCATCGACTTAGCTCACTGAGTAGGTTGACTTGATCTCACTTGTCAGCTAACTTGAGGACCTCGCACTAGGGAGCTCACCTAGCAGCTCATAAGTTTTCACTTGGAAGCTCACCTAGAAGCTCACCTAGGAGATCGACTTTAAACAGCTCGCGAAGTAGCTCACTTAGGAGCTCTTCTAGGAAATCACCAATCAGATCAAGTTGAGCTCACCTGGGAGCTCAACGAGTAACTCACCTTGGGCTCACCTTCCCAGGATCACCTTGAAAGCTCACCTTGCTAACTCACCTTGAGCTCATCTAGTAGCTCACATGTAAGCTCACCTCAGAGATTGCTGACAACAGCTCACCTTTGAAGCTCACATGGAGCTCACCTAGTAGCTCACCTAGGAGCTCGGCTAAGATAGCTCAAGGAGCTCGTTGAGGAGCTCACTTGAGCAGCTCAACTTGAGCTTGCCTGGAAAGCTCACCTTAGAGCTCACCTTGGAAGCTCACCAAGCAACTTGATTTGAGCTCACTCAGGATAAGAAGCTCACCTAAAAACTCACATGGGAGCTCACCTGGGAGCTCACCTTGCGTAGCTCACATAGGAATCTCACCTATTAGCTCACCTTTCTACACTTGCCTTGATCTCACTGAAGGAGCTCACCTTGCCAACTCACCTTGAGCTCATCTGAGTATGCTCACCTTGGAGTTCTTCACCTAGCTTACACCTCTGGTATCTCACCTAACAGCTCACCTAAGTAGCTCACCTAGGAGCTCACCTGGGAGCTCACCTAATCAGCTCACCTAGGAGCTCACCGATCTCATCTTGCTAAGTTAACTTGGGAGCTAGGTTGATCTCACTTGATGAGCTTGCCTTGGTGACCTCACCTGGGAGCTCGCCAATTAGCTCACTTGGGAGCTCACCTAGTAGCTTGCCTGGGAGCTTTGTGCCAAATAGCTCACCAAGTAGCTCAGCTAGGAGCTCGACTGGGAGCTCGGTAAGCTCAGCTTGCCTAGGAGCTCATCAAGTAACTCACTTGAGCTTACCTAGAAACTTGCCTGGGAGCTCACCTGATAGCTCACCTAAGAGCTCACCAAGCCAGCTCACCTTGAGCTCACCTTACCAGAGCTTGTCAAGTAGCTCACCTAAAAGCTCACATGGTAAGCTCACCTATAAGATCACCTTGCCAAGCTCTGCCTTGAGCTCACCTGGGAGCTCACCTTGAAAACTCACCTAGGAGCTTGGTTTGGGAGTTCAACAAGCTCACCCAGAGTTTGTCAAGTTGACATGAGCTTTCCCAAAAAATCACCTGGGAGCTCACCTAACCTTGTCATCTCACCTTAGGAGCTCACCTCAGGAGTATCTCGCCTGAGTAGGTTAACTTGAAGTCAGCTTGACTTGAGCTCACTTGTGAGCTCACAAGTAGCTCACCTGAAAACCTCACATGGAGCTCACCACGTAGATTCACTTACCAACTCACTTAGAAGCTCACCTGGGAGCTCACCTGGAATAGCTCACCAAGTAGCTCACCTTTCCAATCACCTTGGAGCTCATCTTCCCAGCTCACCTTAAGCTCATCTGGGAGCTCATCAAGTAACTCACTTAAGTAGATTCACTTGGGAGCTCACCTTGACAACTCTCCTTTCTAACTCACCTTGAGCTTGCCTTCACAAGTAGAGCTCCTTGAGCTCACCTTGCCAACTCACCTTGAGAGATCTCAGTAGGTGCACATATAAGCTTGACCTTAGAGATTACTGAAAAGCTCACCTTTGAACTCGCCTGGAGAGCTCATAGAGTAGCTCACCTAGGAGATTAGGGCCATGAAGCTCACCTTAGGAGCTCACCTGAGGAGCTCATAGAGTAGCTCAACTTGAGCTCACCCTGGGAGTTCGTCAAGTAGCTTACCTGAAAACTCAATGGGAGCTCTCCTGATAGCTCACCTTGCCAACTCGCATGGGAGCTTTCCTTGCCAACTATCAGCTCACCTTGCTAGCTCACCTTGAGCTCACTGAGGAGCTCACCTTGCCAACTCACCTTGAGCACATCTAGTAGCTTGCCTATGAGTTTGTCGAGCAACTACCAAGTAGCTCACCTAAGAGCTCATTGAAGTATCTCACCTAGGAGCTTGCACTGAGAAACTCACCTAAGTAGGTTGACTTGAGCTCATCTTGTGAGCTTACCGAGAAGCTCACCAGGGACCTTGACTCGGAGCTTCCCAAGTAGTTCACTTTTGAGATCACCTAGCTAGCTCACCTGGGAGCTCGCCGAATAGCTCACCTTAGGAGCTCACCTAAGTAGCTCACCTTGTAGCTCAGTAAGTAGGTTTACTCGAGAACTCACTGAGTAAGCTCACCTAATTAGCTCACCTTGTGACCTCACCTAGGAGCTCACTAAGTAGCTCACTTGGGAGCTCACCTATCAATTCACAAAATAGCTCAGCAAGTAGCTTCCCTAGGAGCTCTTCTAAGAGCTCACTGATCAGCTCGAGTTGAGCTCACCCAAGAGCTCATTGAGTAACTCACCTGGGAAACTCACCTGGGAGCTCACCTGATAGCTCACCTTGCTAATTGTCCTTACCAACTCACCTTACCAGCTCACCTTGCCAACTCACCTTGAGCTCATCTGGTAGCTTATATGTAAGCTCACCTTAGATATTACTAATAATCTCAACTTTGAGAACACCAGGGAGCTTACTTGAACACCTCACCTAGGAGCTTGGCTGGGAGCTCACCAAGTAGCTCACCTAGGAACTCATAGAGCAACTCAACTTGAGCTTGCCTAGAAACTCACCTAGGTGCTCAACTGAACAGCTCACCTTTCCAGCTCACCTGGAGCTCACCCAAGAGCTTTCTGAGCAGCTCAACTTGAGCTCACCCAGGAGCTCGTCAAGTAGATCACCTGAAAAACTCACAAGAGAGCTCACGTGATAGCTCACCTTGCCAACTCACATCGGAGCTCCCCTATCAACTCACCTTGAGCCAGCTCACCTTGAGCTCACTAGTAGCTCACTTACCTTGACCAACTCACCTTTAGCTCATCTAGTAGCTCACCTATGTACCTAGCTCACCAAGATAGCTCACTAAGTTGAACTCACTTATGGGAGCTATTCTGGGAGTAGCTCACTAGAGCTCATGGTAGCTCGGTAAACAGTTGATCTCGTCCAAGAGTAGCTCACTTTGAGTAACTCACCTAGGAACTTGACTAGGAGCTCACCTTGATAGCTCACCTTACCAACTCACCTTGATTTCACCTTGCCAACTCACCTTAAGCTTTCCTTGATAACTCACCTAGAGCTCATCTGGTAGCTTTCCTGTAATCTCACCTTCAGAGATTACTAATAAGCTCACCTTTGAGCTCACCTGGGAGCTCACCAAGTAGCTCACCTAAGAGCTTGAGATGGGAGCTTGAAAAGTAGCTCACCCAAGAGCTAACTAACTAGCTCACCTTTCCAGCTCACCTTGAGCTCACCCAGAATCTCACCGAGTAGCTCGACTTGAGCTCACCTTGGAGCTCATCAAGTAGCTTACCTGAAAAATCACATGTGAGCTCACCTTACCAAATTCCATGGGAGCTCACCTATCAGCTCACCTTAAGCTCACCTTAAGCTCACCTTTCCAACCCACCTTGAGCTTGTCTAGTAGCTCACCTCAGAGTTCATGTCAAGCAGCTCACCAAGTAGCTCACCTTTGGAGCTCACCTAATAGCTCACCTAGGAGCTCACCTAACAGCTTAGTCTTGGGAGCTCACCGAGAAGCTCACTGAGTAGGTTGACTTGAGCTCACTCTTTGAGCTCAAGTGAGCTCTCACCAGGGACCTTTCCTTGGAGCTTTCCAAGTAGCTCACTTGGGAGCTCACCGTTAGCTCACCTTGGAGCTCACTGAATAACTCACCAAGTAGCTCACCTAAGAGCTCTTCTGGGAGCTCACTGATTAGCTCAAGTTGAGCTCACACGGGAGCTCATCAGATTAACTCTCCTGGGAACTTATGTAGGAGCTCACCTAATAGCTCACCTTGACTCTTGTTGACTCACCTTGAGCTTGCCTTGCCAACTCACCTTGAAGCTCATCTGGTAGCTTGCATATAAGCTCACCTCAGAGATTACTGACAAGCTCACCTTTGAGCTTGCCTCGGAGCTCATCAAGTAGCTCACCTAGGAGCTCAGTTGGGAGCTCGACAAGTAGCTCGACTTGAGCTTGTCCTAAAACTCACCTCAGAGATCACCTAATAGCTCACCTTGCCAGCTCATCCTTGAGCTCACCCAAGAGCTCACCAAGTAGCTCACCCAAAAAATCTCATATAGCTCACCTAGAAACTTGCATGGGAGATCACCTTGGTCAGCTTACATTGAGCTCACTTAGGAGCTCACCTTACCAACTCACCTTGATCTCATACGGTAGCTCACCTCAAAGTTTCATCAAGTAACTCACCAAGTAACTCACCTGGGAGCTCACTTTGAAGCTCACCTACCAGCTAGCCAGGAATCTCACCAAATAGCTCACCACGTACCTCTCCTGAGAGCTCTTCTGGGAGCTCACCTGATCATAAGTAGTTGCTCTCACATAGGAGCTCATCTAGTAACTCACCTAGGAACTCACTTGGGAGCTCACCTGATATACTCACCTTGCCAACTCACCTCTCCAGTAACTCACTTGATCTCACCTTACTAACTCACCTTGAGCTCCTCTGGTAGCTCACATGTAAGCTCACCTCAGAGATTACTGAACAAGCTCATCTTTGAGCTCTGCCTAGGAGTTCACATAGTAGCTCACCTAGGAGCTCCACCAAGTAGGTCACTTAAGAGACTTGCCCAAGAAACTCACCTGGGAGCTCACCTTACAGCTCACCTTGACAGCTTCTCTTGAAACTTTCCCTAGGAGCTCGTTGAGCAACTTGACTTGAGGTCACCCATGATTTCATCAAGAAACTTTCCTGAAAACTCACATGGGAGCTCACCTAACATAGCATGCCTTACCAACTCACATGGGAGCTCACCTTGTCAGCTCACATTGAGCTCACTGAGGAGCTCACATTGCCAACTCACCTTGAGATCATCTGGTAGCTCACCTCAGAGTTCATCGAGCAAATCTCCAAGTAGCTTCCCTAGGAGCTCACCTAACAGCTCACCTGGGAGCTCACCTAACAGCTTCACCTGGGAGCTCACCGAGTAGGTTGACTTGAGCTCACTTGTGAGCTCACCGATCAGCTCACTGGGTACCTCACCTAGGAGCTCACCAAGTAGCTCACTTGGGAGCTCACCTAACAGCTTAGCTAGGAGCTCACCAAATAATTTTCAAGTAGCTCACCTTGAGCTCTTCTAGGAGCTTTCTGATTAGAATGAAGTTGAGCTCACCTAGGAGGTCATCGAGTAACTTCGCCTGGGAGCATGCTTGAAAGCTCACCTTGCTAACTCACTTTGAGCTTGCTTTCCCAACTCACCTTGAGCTCACCTTTCCAACTCACCTTGAGCTCACCTTTGAGCTCACCTAGAGAGCTCACTGAGTATCTCACCTAGGAGCTCAGCTAGGAGCTCAGTACGTAGCTCACCCAGGATTTCATCGAGTAGCTCCACTTGAGCTTTCTTGAAAACTCACCTCGGGAGCTCACCTGATAACTCACCTTGGTAGCTCACTTTGAGCTCACCTAGGAGCTCACCGAGCAACTCAACTTGAGCTCACTTGGGAGATTTTCAAGTAGCTCACCCAAAAAATCACATGGGATCTCACCTGACAGCTCACCCAGAAACTTGCATGGGACCTTGCCTTAATAGCTCACCTTGAGCTCACAGAGGAGCTCACCTTCCTAACTCACCTTGAGCTCATCTAGTAGCTCACCTTGAAGTTTGTTGAGTAGCTCATCAAGCAGCTCACCTGGGAGCTCACCGAGTAGCTCGTCGAGTAGGTTGACTTGAGAGCTCACTTGTGACCTCACTAGTGAGCTTGCCAGAGCAACTCACTTGCTGGGGACCTCACCTGGGAGCTCACCTAGCAACTCACTCTAGGGAGCTCACCTTAAATAGCTCACAAAGTAGCTTCACTCAATTACCTCGAGTTGAGCTCACCTGAGAACTTTCTTGGTAACTCACCTTGAGTAACTCACCTGGGAGCTAGCCTGATAGCTTACCTTGCCAACTCACCTTGAGCTCACCTTGCCAACTCACCTTGAGCTCATCTGGTAGCTCACATGTAAGCTCACCTCAGAGATTACCGACAATCTCACCTTTGAGCTTGCCTGGGAGCTCACCAAGTAGCTCACCTAGGAGCTTAGCTAGAAGCTCAAGAAGTAGCTCACCAAGGAGATCATCATGTAGCTCGAGTTAAGCTTTCCTAGAAACTAACCTAGGAGATCACATGACATCTCACCTTGCCAACTTATCTTGAGCTCGACCAAGTAGCTTGAATTGAGCTCGATCGGGAGCTCATCAAGTAGCTCACTCAAAAACTCACATGGGAGCTCACCTGACAGCTTTCCTTGCCAACTCACATGGGAGCTCACCTATCAGCTCAGCTTGCCAACTCACCTTGAGCTCACAGAGGAGTTCACCTTGTAAACTCTCCTTGAGCTTGTCTAGTAGCTCACCTTCGAGTTCATCGAGTAGCTCACCAATTAGCTCACCTAACAGCTCACCTGGGAACTCACCTAATAGCTCACTTGGGAGATCACTGAGTAGCTCTCCGAGTAGGTTGACTTGAGCTTACTTGTGAGCTCACCAAGAAGCTTGTTGAGTAACTCACCTGGGAACTCACCTTGGAGATCACCTGATAGCTCACCTTGCCAACTCACCTTGAGCTCACTTTTCTAACTAGCTCACTAAACCAAGTATCACCTTGAGCTAGATCTTCTTAGGTAGCTCACATGTAAGCTCACCTCAGAGATTCTCTGACCTAGCTCACCTGAGATCTCTTCTGGGAGCTCCCCTAGGAACTCACTTGGGAGCTCACCTAATAGCTCACCTTGTCAACTCACTTGAGCTCACCTTGCCAGTTCTCTCATTGGTAGCTCACCTTGAAGCTCACCTTATAGATTTCTGGTAGCGGACAATCTCACCTTGAGCTCATCTAGGAGCTCACCTAGGAGCTCACTGGGAGCTTGGTAAGTAGCTCACCTAGGAGCTCACCTGAGTGGGAACTCACCTGAAGATCTCACCTTACCAATTCAGCTTAATAGTTCACCTTACCAACTTGATCCTTGATTCACCTTGCCAACTCAACTTGAGCTCATCTGGTAGTTTGTATGTAAGCTCACCTCAGATATTAAATAAGCTCACCTTTGAGATCACCTCGTATGGAGCTTACCGAGTAGCTAACCTATGAGCTTGGATAGGGGCTCTTACCTAGTAGCTCACCTAGGAACTCATCTTGAGCATCTCAACTTGAGCTTGAATTCAGAAACTCACCTGGGAGCTCACTGACAAGCTCACCTTGCCAGCTCACCTTGAGCTCGCATGAGGAGCTCACCGAGTAGCTCAAATTGATCTCACCTGGGAGCTCGCTGAGTAGCTTACCCAAAAACTCACATGGGAGCTCACCTGACAGATCACCTTGCCAACTTACGTATGGGAGCTCCCCTATCAGCTCGCATTATCAGCTCACCTTGAGCTTGCTCAGGAGCTCACCTTGTAAACTCACCTTAAGTTGTCTGGTAGCTCACCTCAGAGTTCTTCGAGTAGCTTGGTAGCTCACCTAACCTCGACTAGCTCACCTAGGAGCTCACCTAACAGCTCACCTGGGAGCTCACCGAGTAGCTCGCTGAGTAGGTTGAGTTGAGCTCGGTTATGAGCTCACTGAGTAGCTCATCAGGGACCTCACCTGGGAGCTCACCTAAGTAGCTCGCTTGGGAGCTCACCTAGCAGCTTGCCTAGGAGCTCAAAATAGCTCACCAAGTAGCTCACCTGGGAGCTATTTCTAGGAGCTCACTGATCAGCTCGAGTTGAGCTCACCCAGAGAGCTTGTCAAGTAACTCACCTGGGAACTCGACTAGGAGCTCACCTTACCAACTCACCTTGAGCTCATCTTATAGTAGCTCATCTCATAGTAAGCTAATCACCTCAGAGATTACCGAAAAGCTCACCTTTGAGCTCACCTAAGAGCTTACTGAGTAGCTCACCTAGGAGCTTGGCTGGGAGCTCAGAAAGTAGCTCACAAGCAGCTCACCTGATAGCTCTCCTTGCTGGCCTTTCCAACTCACCTTGAGCTCACCTCACCCAACAGCTTGAAGTTGAGCTCACCGAGAGCTTGATCAAGAGCTCACCCAAAAACTCACATGGGAGCTCACCTTACTAAACTTGCATGGGAGCTCACCTATCAGCTCAACTTACCAACTCACCTTGAGCTCACTCTAGGAGCTCACCTTGCCAACCTCACCTTGAGCTTGTCTGGTAGCTCACCTCAGATTTCTTTGAGTAGCTCACCTAAGTAGCTCACCTGGGAGCTCACCTAACAACTTTAACAGATTGGGAGCTCACTAAGTAGCTCACTGAGTAGGTTGACTTGAGCTCACTTGTGAAGCTTTCACTGAGTAGCTCACATAGGGACCTCACCTTGGAGCTTTCCAAGTAGCTCACTTGGGAGCTCACTCTAGCAGCTCGCACCTTAGGAGCTTGACCAAAAGCTCGCCAAGTAGCTCACTGGGAAACTACTTCTGGGAGCTCAACTGATCAGCTCAGTTGAGCTCACATGGGAGCTCATCTAGTAACTCACCTAGGAACTCACCTATGAGCTCACCTGATAGCTCACCTTACCAACTCACCTTGAGCTCACCTTGCTGACTCACCTTGACCTTACCTTGCCAACTCACCTTGAGTTCATCTGGTAGCTCACCATGTAAGCTCACCTCAGCTCATAGATTCACTAATAAACTCACCTTTGACTTGAGCTCACCTAGGAGCTCATCAAGAGTATCTCACCTAGGAGCTTCAAGCTAGGAGCTTTGGAAAGTAACTCACTTGGAGCTTGTCCTAAAACTCACCTTGAGCTCACCTTACAGCTCACCTTGCCGTTTGGGAGCTCACAGCTTGAGCTCTTGTCATAGAAGCTCACCTCAGAGATCTCACCCAAGAATCTCACCTTACAAGATCACCTAGAAACTCACATGAGAGCTCACCTTAAAACTCACCTGGGAGCTCACCTAAGTAGCTCACCTTACCAACTCACCTTGAGCTCATTTGGTAGCTCACCTCAGAGTT
This sequence comes from Taxus chinensis, assembly GCA_019776745.2. NCBI lineage: Eukaryota > Viridiplantae > Streptophyta > Pinopsida > Cupressales > Taxaceae > Taxus > Taxus chinensis. The sequence goes on along the minus strand of CM034151.1, from coordinate 901,514,795 downwards.
CGTCGAGCATCTGACCAAGTAGCTCACCTGGGAGCTCACCGAGAAGCTCTCTGAGTAGGTTAACTTGAGCTCACTTGTGAGTTCACCTGCTGAGCAGCTCGTCTAGGTACCTCACCTAGGAGCTCGCCAAGTGGGAGCTCACCTGGAACCTCACCTTTGGAATAACTCACCTTGGGAAGCTCACCTACCAACTCATCCATTAGATCACCTTACCTCACCTTAAGATGTGTCACCTCACCGATGTAATCACCTTGAGATCATCCTGAGTAGCTCACCTTGGAGACTCACCTGGGAGCTCGACGAATAGCTCACCTATGCAAGCTCACCTTGAGATCACCTATCTAGCTCGACTTAGGATCTCACCTTACCAGCTCACCTTGAGCTGATCTTGTAGCTTACATGTGAGCTCACCTCAAGATCTCACTGAGTAAGATCACCTTTGAGCTCACCTTAGGAGCTCATAGAGTAGCTCACTTAGATAACTCCCCTGGGGAGCTCACCTGAAGGAGCTCACCTTGAGCAACTCGAGTAGCTCAACTTGAGCTTTGCCTGAGAAACTCACCTGAGTAGCTCACCTTAGTAGATTATCAGCTTGCCTTGAGCTTGCACCTTGGAGCTATCCAGAGTAACTCATTGACTTGAGCTCACTCATGAGCTCATCAAGTAGCTTGCCTAAAAACTCACCTGGGAGCTTACCTAACAGCATCACCTTGTCAACTCGTCGATGGGAGCTCACCTTGCCACGCTCACATTGAGCTCATCTGAGGAGCTCACATTGCCAATATCACCTCGGAGCTCACCTAGTAGCTCACCTTGGAGCTTGTTGAGGAAATAACCTAAGTAGCTCACCTGGGAGCTCACCTAAACAGCTCACCAAGGAGCTCACCTAATGGGAGCTCATTCTGGGATCTCACCTGAGTCAGCTCACCGAGTAGGTTGACTTGATACTCACTTGTAAGCTCACCTGATCAGCTCACCGGGGACCTCACCTGGGAGCTCACCAAGTATATCACTTAGGAACCTAGCACTTTTCTTGGGAGCTCACTGAATAGCTCACCAAGTAGCTCACCTTGAGCTCTTCTGGGAGCTTTCTGATTAGCTCGAGTTGAGCTCACCCAGGAGCTCGTTCGAGTAACATAACTCACCTGGGAGCTCACTTAACAACTCACCTTGTCCAACTCACTTTGAGCTCACCTTCCAGACTCACTTGAGCTTAGTAGCTTACCAACTCACCTCAGAGATTACCCGAGAAGCTCACCTGAGCATCTCACCTAGGAGCTCTGCTGGGAGCTCGAGCAAGTAGCTTGTGTAGGAGCTCATCTGAGCAGCTCACTTGAGCTTGTCACAAAAACTTCACCTAGGAGCTCACCTGATAGCTCACCTTGTCCAGCTCACCTTGAGCTTGCTAGGATCTCACCGAGTAGCTTGTACTTGAGCTCACCTTAGAGCTCGTCAACAAGCTCACCCAAAAACTAACATGGGAGATCTCACTTGAGTAGCTCACCTAGAAAATCTCAGAGCTCATTAATAGCTCACATTGAGCTCACTGAGGAGTCTCACCTTCCCAATCTCACCTTGAGCTCATCTAGTATTTCACCTTGGAGTTTGTTGAAGTACCTCATCTTGTAAATTACATGGGAGCTCACCTAAGTAGCTCACCGAGTAGGTTGACTTGAGCTCACTTGTGTTGCCGAGCTCATTAGTGAGCTTTGCCAAGAAACTCACCATGGGAGCTCACCTAGGAGCTCACCTAGTAGCTCACTTGGGAGCTCACTAAATAGCTCACAAAGTAGCTCCCTGGGAGCTCTTTCCCCACTGGGAGCTCATCGATTACCTGATCAGAGTTGAGCTCACCTGGGAGCTCGTCAAGTAACTCACCTGGTAACTCACCTAGGAGCTAGCCTGACAGCTCACCTTACAAACTCACCTTGAGCTTGCCTTTGCTAACTCACCTTAAGCTCATCCTGGTAGCTCATGTAAGTCACCTTAGAGCTCATGCTGAATAAGCTCACATGTAAGCTCACCTCAGAGATTATTGACAAGCTCACCTTTGGAGCTCGCTTGGGAGCTCATCGAGTAGCTCACCTAGCAGCTCAGCTAGGATCAAGTAGCTCGAGTTAAGATCGAGTCTAAGAAGAAACTCACCTGGGAGATTACATGACATCTCACCTTACCAACTCACCTTGAGCTTACCAAATAGCTCAACTTGAGCTCGATCACTCAGCTCGTCAAGCAGCTCACTCGAAAAACTCACATGGGAACTCACCTGACAGCTCACCTTGCCAACTTGCATGGGAGCTCACATATCAGCTTCAGCTTGCCAGCTCACCTTGAGCTCGCTGAGGAGTTCACCTTGCCAACTCACCTTGATCTCATCTGGTAGCTCACCTTGGAGTTCATCAAGTAGCTTGCCTAAGTAGCTAGCTTGGGAACTCACCTAACAGCTCACCTGGGAGATCACAGAGTAGCTCTCTGAGTAGGTTGACTTGAGCTTGCTTGTGAGCTCGCCGAGTAGCTCGTTGAGTAACTCACCTGGGAACTCACCTTGTGAGCTCACCTGACAGCTCACCTATGCCAACTCACCTTGAGTACACCTTGCCAACTCACTTGAGCTCACCTTGGCCAACTCACCTTGAGCTAATCTAGTAGCTCGCATGTAAGCTCACCTCAGAGATTACCGACAAGGTCATCTCTTCTAGGAGCTCACCGATCAGCTCGAGTTGAGCTTGACTGGGAGCTCATTTAAGTAACTTTCAAGGAACTCACCTAGCTCATCTGAACTCACCTTGGAGCTCACCTAATAGCTCACCTTGTCAACTCGACCTTGAGCTCACCTTGCCAACTCACCTTGATCTCATCTGGTAGCTCTACATGTAAGCTCACCTCAGAAATTACCAACAAGCTTACCTTTGAGCTCACTATGGGAGCTCACCTAGGAGGAGCTCAACAAGAAGCTCAGGAGCTCGGTCAAGTAAGCTCACCTGATAGCTCACCTTGTCAATTCACCTTGAGTTCACCTTACCAACTCACCTTGAGCTCACCTTACCAACTCACCTTGAGCTCATCTGAGTAGCTTGTATATAAGCTCACCTTAGATATTACCGATCAAGCACTCACCTTTGAGTTAACTTGGGAGCTTACCTGAGTAGCTCACCTAGGAGCTTGGCTGGGAGCTTGCCTTCCTAGCTCACATTGAACTCATTGAGCAGCTCACTTGAGCTTGCCCATAAACTCACCTTGGAGCTCACTTGATAGCTCACATGTGCTAGCTCCCCTTGAACTCACACAGGTCAGCTCACCTTAGCTTGACTAAGGAGCTCACCTGACCAACTCACCAAGTAGCTCACCTAAAAGCTCACATGGGAGTTCACCTAGGTTTACTTGAGATTCATGTTGCAGCTCACCTGGGAGCTTGACTATGGGATCTCACCTAGTGAGCTCGCCTAAGGAGCTTTCCTGGGAGCTCACCGATTAGCTTCCTCAAGTAGCTCACACTTAACATCTCACCTTGCCAACTCACTTATGTAGCTCACCTAGGCAACTCGACCTTATAGCTCACCTATGAACTCACCTCTCACCTGTGAGCTCACCTGAACAAGATCACCGAGTAGGTTGACTTGAGCTCACTTATGAGCTCACTCTCGAAGAGCTCACCAGGATTCATCAAGTAGCTCACTTGAGAGCTCACCTAGTAGCTACACCTAGGGAGCTCGCTAAATAGCTCACCAAGTAGCTCACATTGGAGCTGTTCTAGGAGCTCACCGATCAACTCGAGTTGAGCTCACCTTAGGAGCTCATCGAGTAACTCACCTGGGAACTTGACTAGGAGCTCACCTGATAGCTCACCTTACCAACTCACTTGAGTTCACCTTGCCAACTCACCTTAAGCTCACCTTACCAACTCACCTTGAGCTCATCTTACGTAGCTCATCATGGTAATCTCACCTCAAAGATTGCTGACAAATTTCACCTTAGAGCTCACCTGGGAGCAAGTTCACCAAGTAGCTCACCTAGGAGCTTGGATGGGAGCTTGGAAAGTAGCTCACTTCAGGAGCTCACCTGACATCTCACCTTTCCAGCACACCTTGAGCTCACCCAGGAGCTCACCGAGTATACTCACTTGAGCTCACCTAAGAGATCATCAAGTAGCTCGCCCAAAAGCTCACATGGGAGCTCACTTACCAACTTGCATGGGAGCTCACCTATCAACCTTGCCAGCTCACTTAAGCTCACTCAGGAGCTCACCTTGCTAACTCACCTTGAGCTTGTCTAGTACCTCACCTTGGAGTTCTTCAAGCAGCTCATGAAGTAGCTCACCTTAGAGCTCACCTAAAGCTACACACCTAAGCAAATTGCTTATGAGATTCACTCGAGAAGCTCGCCTGAGCTAGGTTAACTTGAGCTCACTTGTGAGCTCACTGAGCAGCTCATTAGGGTCCTTACCTAGGAGCTTTCCAAGTAGCTCGACTTGGGATCTCACCTATAAGCTCACCTGGGAGCTCGCATGAACAACTCACCAAGTAGCCCACCTAAGAGCACTTCTAGGAGCTCGCTGATAGCAGCTTGAGTTGAGCTCGAGTGGGAGCTCATCAAGTAACTCTCTTGAAAACTCACCTATGAGAGCTCACTTGACAGCTCACCTTACACAACTCACAGTTGAGTTTGCCTTGCTCACTCACCTTGAGCTTCACCTTGCCAACTTACCTTGAGCTCATCTAGTAGCTCACCGATGTAAGCTCACCTCAGAGATTACCAATAAGCTCACCTTTGAGCTTACCTAGGAGCTCAGCTAAGTAGCTTAGCTAGGATCTCGGCTGGGTAGCTCACCTCAAAGTAGCTTGACTTGAGCTTACTTCCTGAGCTCACCTCAGAGCTTGCTGACAGTCTCCTTGCCAGTTGACCTTGAGCTCACCAAAGAGCTCACCTCAGTAGCTCACCTAGAAACCTCACATGGAAACTCACCTTGCAAGCTCACCTATGCTCAACTCAAGCTTGATCAGGAGCTCACCTTGCCAACTCACCTTGAGCTTATTTGGTAGCTCACCTCAAAGTTCACTTCAAGCTAGCTTACCAAGTAGCTCACTAGGAGCTCTCCTAAGCTCATCGATTAGCTTGAGTTGAGCTCACCCAGGAGTCTCTTCCAAGTAGCTCACCACTGGGAGCTCACTTGTGAGCTCACCAAGTAGCTCACCTTAAGAACCTCACCTAGCCAGCTCACCTAGAGCTCATCTGGTAGCTCACCTGGGAGCTCTTCTGGGATAATCACTTGATCAGATCTCAAGTTGAGCTCACGTGGGAGCTCATTGACAAGTAACTCACCTGAAAGGAACTCATTCCTTGGGAGCTCATGTGATAACTCACCTTACCAACTCACCTTGTTGCTCACCTTCCAACTCGACCTTCAACTCACCTTGCCAACTCACCTTGAGCTCATTTGGTAGCTTGCATGTAAGCTCACCTCAGAGATTACTGACAAGCTCACCTTTGAGCTCACCTGGGAGCTTACCGAGAAAGCTCACCTAGGAGCTTGGCTGGGAGTCTCATGGCAAGCAGCTTGACTTGAGATTGTCTAAGTGAGCTCACCTCAGTAGCTCACCTGATAGCTCACCTAAGTAACTCACTCACCTAGGAGCTCACCGTGAGCTCAGCTAACTATCTTGCCAAAAAGCTCACATTGGAGCTTGCCCAGAAACTCACATGGAGCTCACCTTACCAGCTCACCTTGAGCTCACTAAGGAGCTCACCTTGACCAACTCAGCTTGAGCTTGTCTGGTAGCTGATAGCTGGAGTTCGTCAAGAAGCTCACCAAGTAGCTCACCTAGGAGCTCACCTAAGTAGCTCACTTGGGAGCTCAACTAACCTTGAGCTCAACTGGTAGCTTGCATGTAATCTCACCTGTGAGATCATGACAATAGCTCACCTAGGAGCTCACCTAAGTAGCTCACCTTGGAGCTCACCTAAGAGCTCACCTAGGAGCTCACTGAGTACCTCACCTTAGCAGACTTGACTCAGTGATGAGCTCACCTGAGCAGCTCACCTTTTCAGCTCACCTTTTCCTGGGAGCTCATCTAGGAGCTTACCTAAGCAGCTTGACAAATGAGCTCACCAAGTAGCTCACCTGTAATCTCACCTGGGAGCTCACCTAAAAGCTTGAATTGAGCTCACCTGGGACAGCTCACCTAGTAACTCACCTGGGAATCTCGACTTATGAGCTCACCTTTCTAACTTGACCTTGAGCTTCATCTTATAGACTCACCTTGAGCTCATCTCCATAGCTCACATGTAAGCTCAACTCAGAGATTACCTAACAAGCTCACCTAGAGAGCTCACCGAGACAGATCACCTTGGAGCTCACAGAGTAGCTCAAAAATTGGAGCTCACTGGTGAGCTCACTTGCCGAGTAGCTCACCTAGGAACTCACCTTGAGCTCATCCAAGTAGCTCACTTGAATTTAACTCACCTATGAAACTCACCTAGGAGCTCACCTTACAACTGAACAACATGAGTTCGTCAAGTACCTTGCCTGAAAACTCTGCATGGGAGCTCACCGATCAGCTCAAGTTGAGCTCGAGTGGGCTCACCTTAAGCTCACATCAGGAGCTCACCTTGCCAACTCAACCTTGAGCTTGCCTAAGCCAGCTCACCTTGTCAACTCACCTGAGTAGCTCATGTAAGTAGCTAACCTTTGAGCTCACGTCACAGCTCACCTGGGAGCTCACCTAACAGCTCACTTGGGAGATCACCTAATAGCTCGCCTTGGGAGCTAATCCTAGGAGCTCGCCTGAACAGGTTGACTTAAGATCACATGGGAACTCACCAAGTAGCTCACTGAGTACCTTAACTTTGAGCTTACCAAGTGAGTCACTTCAGGATCAGCTTTCCTGGGGACCTCACCAAATAAGCTCACCAAGTAGCTCTCTTGAGAGCTCACCTAGAAGCTCGCCGATTGCCTGGAGTTGATTTCACACGAATAGCTCATCGAGTAACTCACCTTGGAACTTACCTAGGAGCTCACCTGATTAGCTTTCCTTACCAACTCACCCAGAAGCTCACCTTTCCGGATCTCAGCTGGGAGCTTACAAAGTAGCTCTCCCAGGAGCTCATTAAGTAGCTCGATCTGGTAAGCTTGCCCATGAAAGATCACCTCAGGAGATTACATGACATAAGCTTACCTTACCAACTCACCTGAGAGCTCATTGAGCAAATCTCACCTATCGACTTGAGCTCGAATCGGGATTTCGATCAAGTAGATCTCACTCTTGAAACTTGTCACATAGAAAATCACCTTGAGAGCTCACCTTGCCAACTCGCATTGGATCTCAGATCGTGTTGAGCTCACCCAAGAGCTCGCCGAGTAGCTCACCCAAAAACTTGCCTGGGAGATCACTGAGTAGCTCTCCTGAGTAAACTTACATGAGAGCTTACCTTGTCCAGCTTCCCTTGATCAGCTCGTTTGAGTAACTTTATCTTGCCAACTCACCTTGAGCTTGCTCATTGTAGTAGCTCACCTTGAGCTCATGGTGTGACCTCACTAAATAGCTCGACTGCCAGTACCTCATCTAGGAGCTCACTAAGTAGCTCACTTCCTGAGAGGCTAACCTGAGTAGCTCACCTGTGAGCTCACCTCGAATGAGATTGCTGATAAGCTCACCTAGGAGCTCTTCTGGGAGCTCACTGATCAAGCTCAAGTTGAGATCTCACCTGGGAGCTCATTTAGTAACTCGCCTGGGAACTCACCTAGGAGCTCACCTAGTAGCTCACCTTGAGCTCATCGAGTAACTCACCTTGAGTTCACCTTGCCAGCTCACCTTGCAATCTCACCTAGAAATATTTTTGACATCTCACCTTTGAGCTCACCTGATAGCTTCACGATGTAATCTCACCTTTGAGTTCTTCTTATCTCACTAGCCTTGAGCTCACCTAGGACTCGGTCGGGAACTCACCTTGAGAGCTCACCTAGTAGCTCTGAGTAGGCTTGACCTTAGAGCTTACCTTGGTGAGCTCACCTGATAGCTCACCGAGCTAGCTCACCTAGGAGCTCACCTAGGAGCTCACCTGAAGCAGCTCACCTTGACTTAAGCTCACCCGAGAAGCTCATCTTGTAGTTCACCTGAAAACTCACCTGGGAGCTCACCTTGCCAACCTTGTATGGGACTCACCTTATCAGCTACCTTATCCTGCTCAACATTGAGCTCACTGAGGAGCTCACCTTTCTAACTCACCTTGAGCTCATGTAACTGAGTAGGAACTCACCTCAGAGTTCATTGAGTAGCTCACCTAAGTAACTCGCCTAGGAGCTCACCTAAGAGCTCACCTGGGAGCTCATCTAACAGCTCACTTGGGAGCTCACCGAGTAGATTTACTTGAGCTCACCTTGTGAGCTCACCAAGTAGCTCACCTAGGAGCTCACCCTGGGAGCTCACCAAGTAGCTCACTTAGCAAGAGCTCACCTAGTGGGAGCTCACCTGGGAGCTCACCTAATAGCTCAACTCAGCTAAGTTCACCTTGAGCTCGCCTTAAGCTCACCGAGTAACTCACCTTGGAGCTCATCTGGGAGCTCACCTGATAAGCTCACCTTAGAGATTACCGAAAGATCACCTTAATGAGCTCACCTTATCCAACTCACCTTGAGCTCACCTTGAGCTCGGTCAGCTCACTTGTCTGAGGAGCTCATCTTAGCAACTCGACTTGAGATTTGCCCAGAAAGTATCACCTAGGAACTCACCTAAGCTCACCTTAGCTTAGCTCACCTTGAGCTGCCTAGGAGCTCATCGAGTAGCTTGACTTGAGCTCACCTAACGTAGCTCACTCAAGCAAGCTCACTAACAAAAAAGATCTTGCATAAGAGCTCACCTGGGAGCTCACCTTGCCAACTCACTATGGGAGCTTGACCTATCAGCTCACCTGGGAGCTCACCTTGGAGCTTGCCAAGGAGCTCACTAGTTGGCCTTGTTTGGTAGCCTTAAGTTCTCACTAAGGGAGCTCACCTTAGAGCTCTGTCAGCTCACTGAGTTGAGCTCTCACGTGGCGAGCTCATCAAGTAACTCACATAGGAACTCACCTTGGGAGCTCACCTTACAGCTCACCTTGACCAACTCACCTTGAGCTCACCTTTCTAACTCACCTTTAGCTCATCTGGTAGCTCACATGTAAGCTCACCTCAGAGATCATACTAATAAGCTCACCTTTGAGCTCACCTGGGAGCTCACGGAGTAGCTCACCTTAGATAGCTTGCATCTGGGAGCTTGAATTTTCCCAAGTAGCTCACCTAGGAGCTCATCTAAAAGCTCGACCATGCTAGCTTGCACCTTGAGCTTGCCTGGGAGCTCACCTTGAGTAGCTCACCTTGAGCTCACCCAGGAGCTCATCAAGTAGCTCACCTGAAAACTCACATGAGAGCTCACCTTACCAACTCACATGGGAGATCACCTATAAGCTCACCTTGCCAGCTCACCTTGAGCTCACTGAGGAGCTCACCTTGCCAACTCACCTTGAGCTCATCTGGTAGCTCACCTCAGATTTTCATCGAGCAGCTCACCAAGTAGCTCACCTGGGAGCTCACTAACAACTAACCTGGAGCTCACCATATAGCTTGACTTGAGCTCACTAAGTGAGCTCACTAAGTAGGCTGACTTGACCTCACTTTTTAGGGACTCACACTAGATCTCACCAAGTAGCTTCTTGAGGACCTCATTGTGAAGCTCACCTACACACTTGGGAGCTCACCTCACCTGGAGCTTGCCGAATAACTCACCAAGTAGCTCACTTGGGAGATCTTCTTGGAGCTTACCGATCAAGTAACTCAAGTTGAGCTCACTATGGGAGCTTGTCGAGTAACTCACCTTGGAACTCACCTGAGCTCATCTTGCAAACCTTTGAGCTCAATTTCTTAACACCTTGAGCTCATCTGGTAGCGTCACATGTAAGTTCACCTTAGAGCATTGCTGATCCAAGCTCACCTTTGAGCTCATCTGGTGAGCTCACAGAGTAGGCCATCTATCACTAGCTGATCTCAGCAAGCAAGCTCACCAAAGAGCTCACCTGGCCAGCTCAAGTTGAGCTTTCCTAGGAAACTCACCTAGGAGCTTGGTTGTGACCTCGACAACTTGAACGTTGGTAGCTTGTCCGAGTAACTCACCTTCCCAAGCTCACCTGAGCTCACCTTCAAGTCCAGCTCACCCAAAAGCTCACTAGGAGCTCACCTTGACAACTCACCTTGCCGACTGCATCATAGAAGCTTGCCTATGAGAGTTCATCATTGCTAGCTCACCTTGAGCTCACCTAAGGAGCTCACCTTGCCAACTCACCTTGCAGCTTGTAAGGTAGCTCACCTTAGAGTTCAACTTAGCATGCTCACCAAGTAGCTTACCTAGGAGCTCACCTGGGCAGCTCTCCTGGGAGTAGGTTGGGACTTTTGAGCTCACCTGGGAGCATCTCTCACTTATGAGTTGCACTTGAGTAGCTTGTGACCATCGGTGACCTCACCTAGGAGCTCACCAAGTAGCTCACTTGGGAGCTTACCTAATAGCTCACCTGGGAGCTCACCAAAGCTTGAATCTCGCCAAGTATTCTCACCTAGGAGCTCTTCTATGAGCTCACTGATTAGCTCGCCAGTTGAGCTTGACCTAGGATCTCATCGAGTAACTCACCTAGAAACTCACCTTAGGAGCTCACCTTAGCTCACCTTACCATGGTAGAATGGGATCTCAAGCTCAACTCAGAGATTTGAGCTCACTGAGGAGCTTGTCACCTAAAGATAACTTGAGCCTTGAAATACTCATCTCTGTTACCCATGGCACCTCTCCGTAGGTCAACTTCGACTTGGAGCTCGCCTTGAGCTCACTGAGGAGCTCACATTTCCAACTCACCTTGAGCTCATCTGGTAGCTCACTTAGGGAGCTCTTTTAGGAGCTCACCTATGATTAGCTCACCCAACAACTTGGGAGCTCACCTGAGATCGCTCATCTGAGTAGGCCGAGTAGGTTGACTTGAAATCACTTTGAGCTCATTAATCTCACTGGGGGCCTCATGGGAGCTCACTGAGTAGCTCACCTTAGGAGCTACCTCAATAGCTAGGGAGCTCCACAAGTAGCTCACCTTAGGAGCTCACCTAGTAGCTCGACTTGAGCTCACCCAGAATAGCTCACCAAGTAGCTCACCTGAGAGCTCTTCTGAGAGGTCACTGAGATTAGCTCAAGTTGAGCTCACCTAGGATCTAACTCATGGGAGCTCACTTAGAAGCTCACATTGGAGCTCACCTAGCTTACCTTCGAAACTCACCTTGAGCTCACCCAGGAACTCACCTGAGTAGCTTGCCTTGAGCTCAACCTAGAGCTCACTGAGATTCTATCATAGTTGAGCTCACATGGGAGCTCGTCATGTACAACTCACCTCAGGAGCTCGCGGAAGCTCACATTGAGAGCTCACTTAAGCTCACCTTGGAAAGCTCACCTGTGAGCTCACTGAGGAGTTCACCTTGCCAGTAGACTCATCTTTAGCTCATCTGGGATCTCACCTGAGAGCTCGTCAAGAGCATCTCACCAAGTAGCTCACCTAGCCTTTAGCTCACCTCGGAGCTCAACTGGTCACTGAGAGCTTGACTTGACAGCTCACCTTTGAAACTCACTGGTAGCTCACTGTAAGTAGCTCACCTTAGATATCTCATCTTGAGCTTCACCTGTCAAGCTCACCTTGGGAGCTCACCTTGAGTAGCTCACCTAGTAACTGGCAGGTTGGGAGTAGCTCACCAAGCAGCTTACCTGGGAGCTCATCGAATAGCTTGCCAAGTAGCTTGCCTGGGAGCTCATGTAGTAGCTCACCCATGTAGAGTTCCAACCTTGGAGCTCACCTGACAGCTCACCAAGTAGCTCATGCTTGGGAGCTTGCTGAGATAGCTCACCTTACCAACTCACCTTGTTGCCTTAGCAACTCATTTGTAGCTCACCTAGAGATTATAGACAGCTCACCTTTGAGCTCACCTGGGAGCTCACCAAGTAGCTCACCTAGGAGCTCAGCTGGGAGCTCACCAAGCAGCTCACCTTGGAGCTCACATGAGTAGCTTGACTTGAGCTCACTTGGAAACTCACCTGGAGCAGCTTGGTAGCTAACACCTAGTGACCAACTTCACCTTGGAGCTCACTAAGTAGCTCAACTTGAGCTCACCTAAGAGCTCATAAAATAGCTCACCTAAAAAGCTCACCTGGAGCTCACCTAGTACAGCTCACCTTACTCAAGCTCACATGGGAGCTCACTATTGAGCTCACCTTGCAAGCTCACCTTGAGCTCACTTAGGAGTTCACCTTGCCAGAATTAACTTTTGAGATCACCTAGAGCTCACCAAGTAGCTCACCTGAGTAGCTCGCCTGGGTAGCTCACCTAGTAGCTCACCTAGATAGCTCACCAAGGAGACTCACTTGAAGTAGCTCTCCTGAGTAGGTTGACTTGAGCTCACTGATCAACTCGCATTTGAGCTCACCAAGAGCTTGGGATCTCAAGTAACTCACCTGGGAACTCACCGAGGAGCTCACTTGGGAGCTCACCTAGTGAGTTCACTGGTAGCAGCTCACCTTGTCCAGCTCACCTTACCAGCTCAGCCTAGACAGCTCACCTGGGAGCTCACTAAGAAACTCACAGATTAGGTTGACTTTGAGCTCACCTGGGAGCTTATAGAGTAGCTTTACCTAGGGACCTCAATGAGCTGTCCAAGTAGTTCACCTTTGAGATCAACTAGCCAACTCGCCAAGTAACTCACCTAGGGAGCTCACCTTAGAGCTCACCTAATAGCTCACCTGGGAGCTTACCTTAGTAGCTTGACTTGAGCTCACCTTTGAAGTAGCTCACCTAGAGTAAGCTCACTGGGGACCTCACCTAGGAGCTCACTTGGGAGCTCACCTAGGAGTTCACCTAGGAGCTCGCTAAATAACTCACTAAGTAGCTTGCCTAGGATCACCTAGGAGCTTGCTGAGCAGCTCGACTTGAGCTCACCTAGGATCTCATCAAGCATAACTCACCTAAAAACATCATGGGAGCTCACCTGATAGCTTCTCACTCACATGGGAATTCACCTTTATTTTTCTTTACCAACTCACTTTGAGCTCGCCTTACCAACTCATCTTGAGCTCGCCTAGTGAGCTTGTATAGTAGCTCACCTTAGAGATTTTACTGAGCATCATCACCTTTGAGCACACCTGGGAGCTCACCCAGTAGCTCACCCAGGGACTCATCGACTAGCTCACCTTGAGCTTGCTCAGGAACTCACCTGGGAGCTCATCTGACAACTCACCTTAATAGCTCATCTTGTAGCTCACACATGAGCTCACCGAGTATCTCGAGTTGAGCTCACCTAGGAGCTCATCAAGTAGCTCACCAAAAACTTGACTTGGGAGCTCACCTGATAGCTCACCTTAGTAAACACCTTGCATGGGAGCTCCCAAATAGCTAAAGTAGTCACCTTGCCATCTCACCTGATTAGCTTGCTTGAGCTCACCTCAGGAGCTTACCAAGTAGCTCACCTTATACTCACCTGGGAGCTCAAATCAAGTTTTATCAAGAAACTCACCAAGTAGCTTGCCTAGGAGCTTGACTAATTGAGCTTGATTGTGAGTTCACTTAACAGCTCACCTGGGAGCTTACCGAGAATCTTACCTTAATAAGCTCACCTTTGAGCTTGACCTGGGAGACCTTACTTATGAGCTCACCCAGGAGCTCATCAAAGCTCAGCTCTCCCGGGAGCTCGCTTGGGATTTCACCTTCCACCCGAAAACTAGTAGCTCACACATGGGAGCTCACCTAAACAGCTTACCAAGGACCTCGCCTAGGAGCTCACCAAGTCAGCTTGAGTTTGAACCTCACCTAGGAGCTCACCTGAGTAACTCACCTGGGATAGCTCACCTAGTAGCTTACTTGATAGGTCAGCTCTATCTAGGAGCTCACCGATCAAATTGAGTTGACCTTGCTTGGGAGCTCACCTTAAGCTCACCTGGGAACTCACCTGGGACCTCATCTGGTAGCTCACCTTGTAATCTCACCTCAGAGCTTGCCTATCCAAGCTCACTTTGAGCTCACCTGGGAGCTCACCGAGAAACTCACCTAGGAGCTCATCTAGGAAGCTCAGAAAGTAGCTCACCTCAGGAGATTACCTGACAGTTCACCTTGCCATCTCACCTTGACCTCACCTAGGAGCTCACCGAGCAGCTCACCTTGAGCTCACCCAGGAGCTCAGAGTAGATCAAAAGTAGCTTTGAGCTCGCCAGAAACTCACGTCGGAGCTCGCCTTACTAACTTGCCTGGGACCTCTTTCCTTAAGCTTACCCAGGAGCTCACCTTTTAACCCACCTTAAGCTTTTATAGTAGATCACCTCATGAGTTCATCAAGCAGCTTACCAAGTAAACTCACCTAGGAGCTCACCTAACATCTCACCTAACAACTCACTTAGGAGCTCACCGAGAAGCTCACTGAGTAGGTTGACATTGAGCTCACTTGTGAGCTCACTGAGTAGCTCATTGGGGACCTCACCTAGGAGCTTACAAAGTAGCTCACTTGGGAGCTCACCTAGTAAGCCACCTGGGAGCTCACTGAACAACTCGCCAAGTAGCTCACCTGGGAGCTCTTCTGGGAGCTTGCCGATTAGCTCGAATTGAGCTCACGTGGGAGCTCATCAAGAAAATCTCCTAGAGAACTTGCCTGGGAGCTCACTTAATACTTCACCTTACCAACTCACCTTGAGCTTGCCTTGTTGACTCACCTTGAACTTGCCTTACCAACTTGCACTTGAGTTCATTTGGTAGCTCACCTGGAAGCTTACATTAGAGCTTGAAGATAAGCTCACCTTTGAGCTCCCCTTAGATCTCACTTGAGTAGCTCACCTAGAAACTTGACTGGGAGCTCAGAAAGTAGCTTGACTTTAGCTTGTCCTAAAAGCTCACCTCAGAGATCACTTGAGAACTCACCTTTCCAGAGCTCACCCAGGAGCTCACCGACTAGCTCACCCATAAAATCACCTTATAGCTCACCTAGAAACTCGCATGGGAGCTCAAATTTCTTGAGTTCACTAAGGAGATCACCTTTCCAACTCACCTTGACCTTTTCTGTTAGTTCATCTCAGAGTTCATTGAGTAGCTCACCAAGTAGCTCACCTGGGAGCTCACCGAGTAGCTATTTGAGTAGGTTGACTAGAGATTACTTATGAGTTCACTTGTGAGTTCACTAAGTAGCTTACCAAGGACCTCACCTGGGAGCTCGCCAAGTAGCTCACTTTGAGCCTCACGTATTAGCTCTCTGAAAATATCACTAAGTAGCTTTCCTAGGAGCTCTTCTGGTAGCTCACCGATCAGATCGAGTTGAGCTCACCTGAGAGCTCATCTAGTAACTAACCTGGGATCTCACCTAGGAGCTCACCTGATAGCTCACCTTACCAACTCACCTTGAGCTCACCTATCCAACTTGACTTGATCTTTGCTTACTCACCTTGAGCTCATCTGGTAGCTCACATGTAAGCTCACCTAAGAGATTACTGATAAGCTCACCTTTGAGCTCACCTGGGAGCTCACTAGAGTAGCTCACCTAGGAGCTTCCCTGGGAGCTCAGTAAAATTAGCTAACCTAGGAACCTCATCGAGTAGCTCAACTTGAGCCTTCCTGAAAACTCACCTAGGAGCTCACTTTGACAGTTCACCTTACCAACTCACCTTGAGCTCACCCAGGAGCTCACCGAGTAGCTTGACTTGAGCTCACCCATGAGCTTCATCATGTAGCTTCACCTAAAAACTCACATGGGAGCTTGCACCTGATAGCTCACCTTGCCAACTCGCATGGGAGCTCACCTATGCCAGCTTGCCTTACATTGAGCTCACTGAGGAGCTCACATTGCCAAATCACCTTGATCTCGTCTGGTAGCTCACCTTGGAGTTTGTCGAGAAAATGGGATCTCACACTAGGCTCACATAGGAGCTCACCTAGGTAGCTCATCTCAACCTAAGAGCTCAAATAATAGCTCACCTAGGAGTTCACCAAGCAGCTCGCCAAGTAGGTTAACTTGAGCTTGCTTGTGAGCTCACCAATCAGCTCACCAGGGACCTCACCTGGTAGCTTACCAAGTAGCTCACTTGGGAGCTCACCTATCACCATGCCTGGGAGCTCACCGAATAGCTTACCAAGTACCTCACCTTGAACTCTTCTAGGACCTCACCGATTAGCTCGAGTTGAACTCACCCAAGATCTACATTGAGTAACTTGTCTGGAGAGCTCACTTGACATCTCACCTTGCCAACTTGCTTTGAGCTTGCCTTCCCAACTCACCTTGAGCTTTTCTTACCAAGTCACCTTGAGCTTGCCTTTGAGCTCACCTGGGAGCTCACCAAGCATCTCACCTAGGAGCTCAGGTAGGAGCTTTAAAATCAGCTTGACCAGGAGCTCGTCTCAGCAGCTCGACTTGAGCTTACCCAAAAATTCACCTGGGAGCTTACCTGACAGGTCACCTTGCCAACTCACTTTGAGCTCACCTAGGAGCTTTCCGAGTAAGCTCGACCTGAGGTCACCTAGGAGCTTGTCAAGTAGCTCACCCAAAAACTTACATGGGAGCTCACCTGACAGCTCACCCAGAAACTCACATTGAGCTCACCTTAACATCTCACCTTGAGCTTTCACTGAGGAGCTCACCTTCCTAACTCACCTTAATCTTCTCTAGTAGCTCTGCCTTAGAGCTTGTCTGGTAGCTCACCTAAAGAAGATCATTTAGGAAGCTCACCAAGTAGCTTGCTAAGTAGGTTGACTTGATTTCACTTTTGAGCTCACTTGTGAGCTTACAAAGTAGCTCGGCGGGGACCTCACCTGGGAGCTTGCCAAGTAGCTCACTTGGGAGCTCACCTAGAAGCTCACTTGTTAGCTTACTGAACTAGCTCACAAAGTATCTCACCTAGGAGATCTTCTGGGATCTCAATGATTACCTCGAGTTGAGCTCACCTAGGAGCTCATCAAGTAAATCACCTGGTAACTTGTCTAGGAGCTAGCCTGACAACTCACCTTACCAACTCACCTTGAGCTCACCTTATAAACTCACCTTGATCTCATCTGGTAGCTCACATGTAAGCTCACCTCAGAGATTGCTAGACAAGCTCACCTTTGAGCTTGCCTGGGAGCTCACTGAGTAGCTCACCTGTAGGAGCTCATCTAGGAGCTCTATAAGCAGCTCAACCTAGGAGCTCATTGAGCAACTTGAGTTAAGCTCTCCTAGCATATCACCTTTGATCTTACCAAACAGCTCACCAAGTAGCTCACCTAAGAGATTTTTGGGAGCTCACTAATCAGCTTGAGTTGAGCTCACCTAGGAGGTTATCGAGTAGCTCACCAAGGAAATCAACTGGGAGCTCACCTAATAGCTCACCTTATAAACTCACCTTGAGTTTACCTTGTCAGCTCACTATAGGCTCACATTACCAACTCGCCTTGAGCTCATCTGGTAGCTCACATGTAAGCTCACCTTAGAGATCACCGAGCAAGCTCACCTTTGAGCTCGCATGGGAGCTCACCAAGTAGCTCACTTAGGAGCTTGGATGGGAGCTCACCAGAAGTAGCTCACCTTGAAGCTCACTTGACAACTCACCTTGCAGAGCTCACCTTGATAGCTCACCTGGGAGCTCACCGAGTAGCTCAACTTGAGCTCACCTAAGATCTCACTCAAGTAGCTCACATGAAAACTCACATGGGAGCTCACCTTAAGAACTCACTATGGGATATCACCTAGTCAGCTCACCTGGCCACCATAACCTTAAGCTCACTCAAGAGATCACCTAAGAGTGTTAACCTCACCTTGAGCATGTCTTGTAGCTCACCTCAGAGCTTCATTGAGGAGCTCAGCCAGTAACTTGACCTTGGAGCTCACCTAACATCTCATCTGGGAGCTCACCTAACAGCTCACTTGGGAGCTCAAGGAGAAGCTTGCCATGAGTAGGTTTACTTGAGCTCACTCTTGAGCTCACCAAGAAGCTCACCGGGGACCTCGCGTGGAAGCTTTCCAAGTAGCTCACCTAATGGAGCTCACTTAGGAGCTCGCTGAATAGCTCGCTAAGTAGCTCACCTGGGAGCTCGCCGAACAACTCACCAAGTAGCCCACCTAGGAGATCTTCTGGGAGCTCTCTAATCTTCTCCAGTTTAGCTGTGTGGGAGCTCATCAAGTAACTCACCTGGGAACTCACCTTGCCAAGCTTGCCTGGTGTTGTCCACTCAAAATTCCCCGCTCTGATAAGAGTAAAATTTCAAAATTTTGAGTCTAAGTGTTTTTCTCTGAAGTGCCTAAGCCGTGAAATTGAAAAAATCTGTGTTTTGGGTCATTTTGTGTGATTTTCGGGCCTGTCGGAACTTTTTGTCCCAACTGTCCCAAGTACGAAAGTGCACTCTGTTCCCCGATCGACCGAAATCCCCGAAGCTGTCCCATTTTCGGGCCCGTCGGAAGATTTTGTCCCAAGTGTCCCAAAACTTTTTGTGCGAGTTGTTCCAATTTCGGCCGAAACACCTGAACCGCGTACTTCGCACTTCCATGTCTCAAATGTCCCAAAGTTAAAAAGTGCGAGCTTTCCAATTTTCGGCCGAAACTCCCGTGTCGCGTACTTCAGAGCTCCTTGTCCCAAATCGAAAAATGCAAGCCGTTCCTATTTCACCCGAACCGGCCAAACCGCGTACTCCGGAACTTTTTGTCCCGAATGTCCCAAGTCCAAACGGGCCCACTGTTCCAATTTCAGCTGAAACACCTGAACCACGTACTTCATGCATTTTTGTCCCAATCGTTCCAAAAAGCATATGTGCATCCTCTCCCTGTTTCACCCGAATCGGCCGAGCCGCGTGTTTCGCGCATTCGCGTCTCACATGTCCCAAGCGTACCAAGTGTGATTCACACTTAGTTTTTCCCGCTCACTCCGAGTATGATGCTATTCAAATTGGTGGTTGTGTATTCAATGCGCATTAAATTCATTCCTCTCTCCAAATGGCTATATAACGAGCATTTCCCCTTTGCATTTTTCGCATTGCTTCCATGCTATCTTTGCTCGAACCCTTGCAATTTGAAAACCTATGCAAATATCCCCTCCCTTTGCAAATTCCTTCCCGAGTCTAGGTTACAGCTCCGAGACTATCAATATGAAGATCAAGTTTCAGGGACAGGAGCAAATTTCTCTGCTTGAGTCTGCTGTTAGCAATATTGGGGACAGCAAAGCTCGTCATCTCGACTTCAGTGATTTTTGGGCAAGAATGGCAGATGCAAACCCTACACCAATAGCACAAACGATTCATGATAGCGGTTTGGCTTTTGCCGGTGGTTTCCCAATCTCAGTACAGTGTGCTGATACTGTGCTTTCATGCGGAGCTCACTTCGACCCCGCTTCGAGCGAATTGACAAATGTACATGGAGAACTCATTGTCCAAGTTGGACGCTACCGCCATTGGCGCTACTCTGAGGATTCTGGAGTTGGACAATGCTATAGTCGTCTCCCGGGATCAAGCACAGACCCTATTCGACCAAGACAGTGACAAATATAAGGCGCGAGTGGCGAAGTCTTGGTTGAAGAACCCTAAGAAAGGTGCTTCTCACCTAACCAAAACCCTCTTCCAAGCAGATTTCAATGAGGAATTGTCAGACTTCATAATCCTGCTGGCTCGGGTTATGGGTTTGCCCTCCACCAATGAGTTTCATTTCTGGATGTGCCTGCTCATCAGCATGGTGTGCGAGGGGACACAAAATATCAACTGGGCAGAGATCATCAGTATGAATTTGGCAGAGCAGCTATCCAACGTTCAGCAAACAAAGAAGTTCTATATGACTTCATATCTGATGTATACCCTAGCAGCATCAAGGCAGTGGTTTGGTTTCTCCTATATAGATGCACACAAAGATGATCCAGTGTATGCCTACTGCCCGCAGTTCACCCTGGAGACCAGCAATCGGAATTTTAGAAGGGTCAATGATGCTTTCACCATGTACGTGGTCAGATTGCTCGAAGGTGACACTGCTAGAAGGTTTTCAGATGAAGCCATGAACTTGATATCGCAGTATGGAGCCTATTTCATCCAATTCAGGAAATTTTCCTATATCAGGCTTGCTGGCTATGAAAGCACTCCTCTACAGCTTCCCATGTTCTGCAATGATAAAATGGCCTTGATAGAGATATGCAGGCAACTAGACAAGTTGCACAGAACTTGCAGAGACAAGAAGATTTCTGGCTTGCACTTTCCCATCTCTCTGGGAAACTACACATGCAAAACAGCTCTGGATGCTCAGAACATAGAAAGAGCCCTGGTCCCTATCACTGTTCATTTCTTCAAGCCAAGAACCTTCTTTGACTTGAAGAAGTTTATTGAACAGAACATCAAGATAATCTATCATCATAGGGCAGATACAGAAGACTACTGGGCTGACTGTGCAGATGATTTTGAAGCCAGGAGAAGGCATTGTGGCAGGTTCTCCCTGCCAATTGATTCAAGAACTCGGTCTGTACCAAGTTCCTGAAGGTCTCCAGGATGAAAATTCTGATCTATACTCGTATGAGTATGAAAATGTGATTAAGCACACCCCTCTGGAGGACCTTGATTGGAACAGGAAAGAGAGGGATGATCTGGCTGATATTCTTGCTCCAGTCCTAGTCAGGACTAAGGTCTGGTTCAGTAAGAAGATCCGAGAATTCAAGAGGCACTCAGGAGAATCCAGTTCCAAGGGTGACTCGACACCAATAAGAGAGGCATCAGTTCCAAGGTCTGAAACACTAATGCAAACCCCTCCTGCCTCATCAACACGAGGACCTGTTGAATCTACTCCCTCTTCATCTACCCAGGTATATAAGAAGAAACTCAAATAGGTAAAGAAGGAGCCTGCAGAGAATGATCCTCCAAGAAAATAGGCAGAGTTGCCTATAGGGCCAGAGAACATCATTGTTCTCAGTGAAAGTGAAGAAAGTGAGATGCCAACTCCTGCAAATGTTCCTGAAGATCCAGTAGATAAAGACAAGGAGGTCCAGAGCACTGAACTTCTAGGTGCTACTGATTCTTCTACCACTATTGCCTCCAGTGCTCTACTCACATCTCAGCTTGAGTCAACAGCTGCGCAGACCCTGAGTGTCATGAGCTCCCTGTCTCTTGGTCCTCTTGCTTCTCCTGCAGATTCTTCTTCCTCTTTTGCTTGGGTGCAACCTTTGGTCGACAAAAGGAAGAGAAAATCCTCCTCTCAAAGCTTGGGACCAAATTTTGATGCTGTTGCAGCCTTGTTGGGCACCACTCCTTCTCGTGCCAAGAAAGCCAGAACCATTTCCAGAATAGTGTCTGATGCCCAAGGTCAGCAATTCTTGGAGATTGCTAAGCCTACAGTTGACAAATCAGAATCAGACTTGCTGGCATCTGACTTGGAGCTTTCAAGAATCCCTATGGGAGAGTCTACTCCTGAAGGTGAAATTCACAACCTCCAGGAAACAGTCACAAGAGTCATTGGAAGGGTAGAGAAAGGGCAGCAAACTATTGAACAGTTGGAAGAACAAGCCCGGATTCTCACAGGTTTCATCAAGTCTCTTTTATCTAAGGATAAAGTCTTGGACCCTACCCCATTGACTACTCTTCCACCTCCTGTAATTCTAAGCCAAGATGAAGTGCAAAGTATCAAAGATATGCACAAGTATTCTGTCTATGGCAGAGCTATTGAAGCCATGGTGGATGACATGCTTGTTGCTGGATTAAACTTCATCAATGAAGCTTTCAAACTCCACGAAAAGGTGAGTAATGTGCAACTGAAGCTCTCCTCCACTATCAATACCATGGATAAAGAACTAAAAATCTGGAGCAGTTGTATAGTAGACCTTCGCCTTATGGGACAGACAGATGAGAACATCTTACTGGCGAATAAGATTTTCGATGATGCTAAGGACAATCTATCAAAATCCTGGGTCTACAGTGTGGAGTGGAAGATCAGAGTTTTGGAGGAAGCTTTGGGAGAAATGAAGAACAGCTGGCAGAAGGGAGAAGCTTTCAAGACACTGGCTGTTGCTGCTTTCAAGGATATACATTGTCATCTTCAGGATGAAAATTCTGGTGTTTTCCATGTCCTTGCAAGAAATCAAATCTCAGTTCAGAGCTTTTGTCAAAGATAATCTATTCAAGGAAAGCTCCATCTCTAAGGAAAAGATGAAGGAAATTTTTTCTCTTCAATCTGCCATTGAAGAAGCAAATAAAGATTATCATACTCACGTCGAGTTTGATAAAGAGATGGAGAAATGTCTGGGATTTTGGACTCAGTCTGTAGCCAACACGTCAGTTCCACGTGGTAGAGACATAGCTGAGGCGTTGAAGAAATTCAGGCAGCGGATTCTGAAGACAGTGGGTCCCTCCCAGTAGCTGGCCACCTGTCTCCTTCTCCTTTCTTTTCTCTTCTTCCCATTCTTTTCGTATTCTTTGTAATTAGTTAAGGTATTGCAACTGGCGATCCTTAACTATTCTTTAATTAAAAGAAATGGTTACAAAGAGTAACTGACTTGTAAGCTATATAATGGCCTTTCCACACCATTTTGCTGGAGGAAGAACTTGGATATTGGCTGAAAGTGTAAATAGATCTTAAAGAAATCAATACAAAAGGGCTTTCCATTCTTTGTCTATCTAATTCTTGTTATCTCTGTGTTTTCCTTTAATATTGTGAAGATCATTTTGTTCCTAACTCGTTAGTCTCTCTGATTGCATACTGTTCAGTTTTGCAAATACAGTGATCTTGTACAACCAAGAAGGAACTTTGTGTCCTTGATTAATAAATCTGAAGAAGGTTATTTATGGAACTTTGTGTCTTTAAATTTAATCTCATTCAGCCAACGCAAATGATCTTGTCTTAAATTCTTTGAAGCTTCGCATACACAAAGAATTATTCTGCTATCTATAATTCTGAATGTTGCTATTCTGCTCATCTTCTTATTCCCTTTCCTCAGTCCTTGTGTAATTGATGATCCTTGTGGAAAACACTTTCGTAGAATCCAAGTTTGACCATAAAACAATGTTCTGTACATTTGTAAATAAGTTCATTTCTGAATAAGGGAACCTCTCCCATTAAAGAGGAGGGACTTCTTGTCCCCTGACTGTTGCTCTTCTAAAAAGTCCTATTTGACGACCAACAGTTTTTGGCGACTCCGCTGGGGAAAATCGCATTCCAGTACTGCAATTTTTTCGATCATCCTTTGATCTGGAAACTCCGCGTTTCACTCGAGGGAGAAGGACCCTTGGTATCGAAGATTCTCAGTTTCAGCTTT
The DNA here is from genome assembly GCA_019776745.2 of Taxus chinensis. Lineage (NCBI taxonomy): Eukaryota > Viridiplantae > Streptophyta > Pinopsida > Cupressales > Taxaceae > Taxus > Taxus chinensis. The sequence continues at coordinate 901,491,537 of CM034151.1, read as the reverse complement.
TGGAGCAACAGGGTTTTCCTTTCCCTTCAAATAGAAGAACTCGTTCGACGAGCACTCCACCTGTTCAAGATAGAAGTCCTACGGGTGGTATTCCTTCAGAACCTGCTAGTCCCAATCTACGAGCTTTGATCCTAGCTGGTGTTACAGTTCCCTTCCAAGCCGTATTTCCAAGAATGGTGGCACAATTGCCATGGGGTCAATGTGTTGGGCCCCTGGCCCTTAATCAGCCTTTGCATGAGTTACCTAGAGGTAACCGAAAGAACTTCCCCAAATTTAAAGGAGATGGAAAAGTACACCCTGATGAACACATTGCAGCCTTCATAGTTGCATGTGGAGTCTTGGGAGTTGAACATGAAGACGTCTCAGTAAGGCTGTTCGTTGAGACGTTACAGGATAATGCTGACTGACTGGTTCTATCACCTTCCGGCTGGTGCCATCACCGACTGGAATACAATGAGAACTCAGTTCGAAAGCCGTTTCAAGCTGGCAGAAGATGTGCATGCCCTGCTTGCCCAAATTTCTTAGATAAAGAAAGATCCATCAGAACCCATGAGAGAATTTGTGGCTCGATTCAACAGACTGATCAACAAAATTCCTGTAAATACTCGACCGGTTGATCAAATTCAAAAATGTTTCTTTCTAAATGCTCAAACGCCCAAAGTCAGTTATGCTCTAAGAAGGGCTAATCTCGGAACATTAATTCTGGATCAAGAACTGGCTGTTAGTGTCGAGGATGACTTGATCATGTCAGGGAAGTTGAGAAGAGATCCTCCCAAATCTAAATCTGCTGCTTCTTCCTCTTCCACCTCTGGACCCAATACTGATCCATTAGTCTAGAAACTTGAAAATGATCTAGTAGCCATAAAGAAACAATTGGCTCAGCATGCACCCTATGCAGATGTTCCAAGAAGAAATTTCTAGCCCAGAAATCATTTGCCTGCTCCTCACACAAGACTAGCACTTGAAGGACCTCTTGTCAAAGTTCCTATGAATGCAACCTGTGAAGTTGAAGAGCCAGATGATGATGTGGACGATGAATCTCGTGAGGATTTCCTGGAAGAATTTGATGATGAGGTCGAAGAACTCCAAGGATCTCGGGTTAATTTCTTTACCACCGAAGGCACTGATGACGGAGATGACTATGATGAAGTGGTAGCAGATATGAACAGTGAATCATTTGCTATCATGACTCGAGAATAGACAAGGCAGAAAGAGAAAGTAACACAGCCCATGAAGAAATCTAAGGAGCAGCCGGTAACTATTCCTGTAATTGCCAGAAGAGGATCTCCTATCCCTACCTCATCTGCACCAAAGGTAAGTCCTGCCAATCCCACTAGCATAGTTCCTTCTTTTTCTCCTAAAGTTGATAAGCCTAGAATTCCAAATGATGATGGTCCATCTACTTCTAGATCCTTTGATATTGTTGATCACCTAAAAAGGACCAAGGTTCAAATTTCAGAAGCTGAATACTACCAAACTCATCCCAAGGCTTTTGCCAAGAGGATCCAATTTGTTAATTCCCATTCTAAGACCACCTCTAAAGGCCTTTTTCCCACTCCTCCTTCTGCACCACAGCCTAGTCTGGTAGCTGCCATCACCTCACCTGGTGATAAAATCAAGCCTTTTTATGTAACACTTCTTATAGCTAGCCATAGGCTCAGTAACTGTGTCATAGATTCCGGAGCCTCAGATAATGTGATGCCTGCTAAAGTAGCTCATGCTTTAGGCTTGACCCTCACTCATACTTATGGATCTTGCTACTCCATGGAAAGTAAGGAAGTGCCTTTGGTTGGAAGGATTAAAGATGCATAAGTGGCTTTTGCTGCTTTACCTGAAAAGAAAGTCTTGGCTACCATCCTAGTAGCAGACATTCCTCCTTCTTATGGAATGTTGCTAAGTAGGAACTTCTGTAAAGATGTGGGTGGAGAGATTCAAATGGATTGGTCACATGCACTCATACCTGTCAATGGACACATGAAGAAGCTGATGCCTAAGAAACAATCAGAGTATATTGTGCAGAAAAAAGATGATCCTAAGGCACAAATACTCTATGAGGATATGGGCCATGGTAATTACATGATTCTGTCCCCTGATGAAATCCAACCCTCCAAAGTATCACCCAAAGATCCCAATGGTGTTTGGATTTTAGAATTTGATGGAAGTTGTTCCTCGGCTGGTTCTAGAGCTGGTGTCCTGCTAGTGTCACCTGAAGGCTGCCTACACCCTTTTTCATTTAAGTTGCAGTTCGAAAACACTAACAATACAGCAGAGTATGAGGCTCTCAATTCTTGGACTGCAAGTGGCCAAAGAACGAGGTGTAAAAAATCTTCTGGCTCGTGGTGATGCAGAGCTGATTGTGAAGAAAGTCAGAAGCCTTTTTCAGGTAAAAAATGGGAGGCTAAAGCATTATCGGAATCAGGTTTGGGATTCAATTGAATTCCTTGATGATTTCTCCATTGAGGCAATACCTAGAGAAAAGAACAGCAGGGCTGATTCACTGGCTGTCTCAGGATCACTACTGATTCCCCATCTTGAATTCTCTCAGGATAAGTTCACTATTGAAATGGTCCACCGGCCTAGTGTACCTGACAATACCAATAACTGGCAAGTTTTCAACGATGACCAGCATTTGCTTTCCTTCCTGGAACTCAATGGAAATTTCGAACAACTGTATTTTGAGGGAAGTGACAACCTGCCTCGTGAGAGTGTGTCCTCTGACCATCCTGTCACCCAAGGAGGAGAAACAGATTAGGAAGGGTGCATTAAACTCAAAGGAAACAAGATTCCCAAAGGTTTAGTGAGTTTGGAGGAGTTGTTTGATAAACATGACAGATATGTGAAATCTAAAGCTTCTACTGGACCTCAGCAATTAGTTGAGTATGATAAGATTGATATAGGGAGTTCTACTAACCCCAAGCTAGTAAATATTGGAAAATTTTACACAACCGATGAGAGGAGAAAAGCAATTGATCTTCTAAGGAAGTATAAGGATGTTCTTGCTTATTCTTATGAAGATCTAAAATCCTTCAAGCCAAAAGATATGCAGCATTCTATTCCTCTCAAACCAGGAATTAAGCCTTTCAAGCAGAAGTAGAGGCAGTAAAATCCAAAAATAGCTGACACCATCTTTCAGGAGATCCAGAAGTTGTTGAAGGCTAAAATTATTTTTACCATTCACCATTCGACATGGATCGCAAATATAGTACCTGTTAGGAAGAAGAATGGTGAGATCCGCATCTGTGTTGATTTCAGGAACCTGAATCAGGCTTCTCTGAAAGATAACTACCCTTTGCCTATGATGGATCAAATATTACAAGCAGTAACAAGATCTGAAATGTTATCTATGCTTGATGGATTCTTGGGATACAATCAGGTAGAGGTTGATACTGCAGATCAACACAAGATAGCCTTCACCACTCCTTGGGGTACCTTTGCCTACAAGAGAATGCCTTTTGGACTGATTAATGCTGGTGCCACTTTCTAGAGAGCTATGGATCTGGCTTTTGGAAGCTTGAAAAGGGAAATGTATTGTCATATACCTTGATGACCTGACAGTGTTTTCAAAGACAAGAGCAGATCACTTCGACCACCTGGAAACGGTTCTGCTGAGATGCCGAGAGCATGGGATTTCTTTAAATCCTAAAAAATCTGTCTTCTGTGTTACAGAAGGAAAACTATTAGGGCACATAGTCTCCAAGGATGGTATTAAGATTGATCCTGAACGAGTTCAAGCCATCCAACAGATTTCCTCTCCCAACCAGTAAAAAGGGCGTGCATTCCTTCTTCGGTAAGATCAATTTTTTAAGAAGATTCATCCCTGATTTTGCTGAATTAACTTTGAATATTTCTCAGATGATGAAAGGGAAGAAAACATTTGGTTGGTCTTCTGAAGGAAAGGAATTCTTTGAGGGTATCAAGAAAGCTATTGCTAAAACTCCAGTTTTGGCCTGTCCTGATTTCAGCAAAGATTTCATCATCTATTGCTATGATACAGATAATACCTTTGCCGCTGTCTTAACCCCAATAAGACTCTGATAAACATGAGCTACCAATTGCCTTCATGAGCTATATCCTGAAGAATCATGAGCTAAAATACACCACGATGGAGAAGCATGCTTTTGCAGTAGTCCAAGGCTGTCAAGCAGTTCCGTTTCTATATCCTCAACTCTCACTCTATGGTGTTGGTTCCAGATACAACTGTTAAGCTCAATTCTTACACAGCAAGAATTTGGGTCCAAGAGAGGAAACTGGGTGGCTAAAGTCCAGGAGTATGACATTGATATCAAACCAACCAAGCTGGTTCGTGGAAAAGGTCTTTGTGAGCTCATTGCTGAAGGAGCCAAACATGAGTTGCTGGAGGAGAAAGCTGACATTCCTACTGTTCTACTTCCTTAGTTCAGTCGATGAATGGTATTCTGACATCACCCATTTTCTCACCTATGGGGAATGCCCCTCTTATTTAACTACCAAGGAAAAGACGACTGTTAAATTGAGATCAGCGCAATATGTACTGTGGGAAAATGCCTTGTTCAAGCGTGGTTTAGATGGGAGATTTCTAAAGTGCGTGGACAAAGAACAACAGAGAAAAGTTGCTCTCTAGCCCTTTCATGATCAGACATGTGGAGGGCACTATTCATCAATAGTCACAGCTCACAAGATACTCCGGGGAGGATATTACTGGCCTTCCTTGTTCAGAGATGCATCCAAGTGGGTGGGATAAATGTGAGGCTTGGCAGACCTTTGTGGGAAGACCTATAGTTGGCCTCTTTGCCCTCTCAAGCCAGTTGTGATTGAAGAACCATTTCAACAGTGGGGTTTAGACTTCATTGGTGCACTCAACCCTATTTCTAGTGCTGGTCACACCCATGTAGCTAACCGCCACTAACTACTTCACCCAAATGGGTGGAAGCTATTCCCAGTCAAGAGCACTACTTCTGAAGTGGTATGCAACTTCATCAAAGAGAACATCTTGGTAAGGTATGGAGTACCTAACAAGATTGTAACAGATAATGCTTTGAACTTCTCCTCAACTGAGATAATGGATTTCTGCTACGGGTATGGCATCTCTCTGGCTCATTCTTTAGATTATTATCCCCAAGGAAATGGACAAGCAGAATCCACCAACAAAAATCTGGTGACTATCATAAGGAAGGTTGATCAATGAATCTCAGCGAAACTGGCATAAGAAGCTTTATGATGCTCTTTGGGTAGACAGGGTCAGCACCCAAAAGAGCCATTGGAATGTCTCCTTTTCAAGTGGTGTATGGAGTAGAAGCTCAGTTGCCAGTGACAGTGGAACTGCCAGCCTTGCACCCTGATGAAGGCCATTGAGGATACTAGTTTCAGTGATGCTCTAGATAAAAGAATCATGTACCTGCACAAACTGAACGAGGACAGATTGGAGGTTGCTGATAGGATATCTACTCACCAGCAGAAGGTAAAGGTTCTGTTTGACAAGAAATCTAAGTTCAGAGAGTTCCAAGTTGGAGATACCGTGCTATTATGGGACAAAAGACATGAACCTCGTGGCAGCCAGGGAAAATTTGATTCCCTGTGGCTCAGACCTTTCAAGATAAGACACTTTGCTGGTAAGAACTCATTTCTATCTTGATTACATGGATGGTCTCTCCCCTCCCACTTCCTTATAGTGGGCATTATTTGAAGTTGTTCAAGTCATAGGTGACTAGGGAGTCCCTTTGTATATTCTGTACAGTGTTTTGCTTTTCTGCTTTTGGTGTGTTTTCCTTCTGTTGTTGTGTGTGTTGCCCTCTGTATTGGTTTGTTTTTGACTCCTTTTCCCAATGGATAAGACACTGGTCTGCTTCACCGAGTTTGTCTAAGTTCTTGCCTTGTCTCATTCCGAGAATTTATGCCAAGTCATCCCCAGAAGGAGCCAGCTATTGTCCACTCAAAATTCCCCACTCTGATAAGAGTAAAATTTCAAAATTTTGAGTTTAAGTGTTTTTCTCTGAAGTGCCTAAGTCCGTGAAATTGAAAAAATCTGTGTTTTGGGTCATTTTGTGTGATTTTCGGGCCTGTCGGAACTTTTTGTCCCAACTGTCCCAAGTACGAAAGTGCACTCTGTTCCCCGATCGGCCGAAATCCCTGAAGCTGTCCCATTTTCGGGCCCGTCAGAAAGTTTTGTCCCAAGTGTCCCAAAACTTATTGTGCGAGTTGTTCCAATTTCGGCCGAAACACCCGAACCACGTACTACGTGCATTTCAGGTCTCAAATGTCCCAAAGTTAAAAAGTGCGAGCTTTCCAATTTTCGGCCGAAACTCCCGTGTCGCGTACTTCAGAACTCCTTGTCCCAAATCAAAAAATGCAAGCTGTTTCAATTTCACCCGAACCGGCCAAACCGCGTACTCTGGAACTTTTTGTCCCGAATGTCCCAAGTCCAAACGGGCCCACTCTTCCATTTTCAGCTGAAACACCTAAACCACGTACTTCATGCATTTTTGTCCCAATCGTTCCAAAAAGCATATGTGCATCCTCTCCCTGTTTCACCCGAATCGGCCGAGCCGCGTGTTTCGCGCATTCGCGTCTCACATGTCCCAAGCGTACCAAGTGTCATTCACACTTAGTTTTTCCCGCTCACTCCGAGTATGATGCTATCCAAATTGGTGGTTGTGTATTCAATGCGCATTAAATTCATTCCTCTCTCCAAGCAGCTATATAACGAGCATTTTCCCTTTGCATTTTTTGCATTACTTCCATGCTATCTTTGCTCGAACCCTTAAAATTTGAAAACCTACGCGAATATCCCCTCCCTTTGCAAATTCCTTCCCGAGTCTAGGTTGTAGCTCTGAGACTATCAATATGAAGATTAAGTTTCAGGGACAGGAGCAAATTTCTCTGCTTGAGTCTGCTGTTAGCAATATTGGGGACAGCGAAGCTCGTCATCTCGACTTCGGTGATTTTTGGGCAAGAATGGCAGATGCAAACCCTACACCAATAGCACAAATGATTCATGATAGCGGTTTGGCTTTTTCATGATAGCCGGTGGTTTCCCAATCTCCGTACAGTGTGCTGATACTGTGCTTTCATGCGGAGCTCACTTCGACCCCGCTTCGAGCGAATTGACAAATGTACATGGGGAACTCATTGCCAAGCTGGACGCTGCCGCCATTGGCGCTGCTCTGAGGATTCCGGAGTTAGACAATGCTATAGTCGTCTCCTCGGGATCAAGCACAGACCCTATTCGATCAAGACAGTGACAAATATAAGGTGCGAGTGGCGAAGTCTTGGTTGAAGAACCCTAAGAAAGGTGCTTTTCGCCTAACCAAAACCCTCTTCTGAGCAGATTTCAATGAGGAATTGTCAGACTTCATAATCCTGCTGGCTCGGGTTATGGGTTTGCCCTCCACCAATGAGTTTCATTTCTGGATGTGCCCGCTCATCAGCATGGTGTGCGAGGGAACACAAAACATCAACTGGGCAGAGATCATCAGTATGAATTTGGTGGAGCAGCTATCCAACGTTCAGCAAACAAAGAAGTTCTATATGACTTCATACCTGATGTATACCCTAGCAGCATCAAGGCAGTGGTTTGGTTTCTCCTATATAGATGCACACAAAGATGATCCAGTGTATGCCTATTGCCCGCAGTTCACCCTGGAGACCAGCAATCAGAATTTCAGAAGGGTCAATGATGCTTTCACCATGTACGTGGTCAGATTGCTCGAAGGTGATACTACTAGAAGGTTTTCAGATGAAGCCATGAACCTGATATCGCAGTATGGAGCCTATTTCATCCAATTCAGGAAATTTTCCTATATCAGGCTTGCTGGCTATGAAAGCACTCCTCTACGGCTTCCCATGTTCTGCAATGATAAAATGGCTTTGATAGAAATATGCAGGCAACTAGACAAGTTACACAGAACTTGCAGAGATAAGAAGATTTCTGGCTTACACTTTCCCATCTCTCTGGGAAACTACACATGCAAAACAGCTCTGGATGCTCAGAACATAGAAAGAGCCCTGGTCCCTATCACTGTTCATTTCTTCAAGCCAAGAACCTGCTTTGACTTGAAGAAGTTTATTGAATAGAACATCAAGATAATCTATCATCATAGGGCAGATACAGAAGACTATTGGGCTGACTGTGCAGATGATTTTGAAGCCAGGAGGAGGCATTGTGGCAGGTTCTCCCTGCAATTGATTCAAGAACTCGGTCTGTACCAAGTTCCTGAAGGTCTCCAGGATGACAATTCTGATCTATACTCATATGAGTATGAAAATGTGATTAAGCACACCCCTCTGGAGGACCTGGATTGGAACAGGAAAGAGACGGATGATCTGGCTGAGATTCTTGCTCCAGTCCTAGTCAGGACTAAGGTTTGGTTCAGTAAGAAGATCCAAGAATTCAAGAGACACTCAGGAGAATCCAGCTCCAAGGATGACTCGACACCAATAAGAGAGGCATCAGTTCCAAGGTCTGAAACACTAATGCAAACCCCTCCTTCCTCATCAACACAAGGACCTACTGAATCTACTTCCTCTTCATCTACCCAGGTATATAAGAAGAAACTCAAAGAGGTAAAGAAGGAGCCTACAGAGAATGACCCTCCAAGAAAATAGGAAGAGTTGCCTATAGGGCCAGAGAACATCATTGTTCTCAGTGAAAGTGAAGAAAGTGAGATGCCAACTCCTGCAAATGTTCCTGAAGATCCAGCAGATAAGGACAAGGAGGTCCAGAGCACTGAACTTCCAGGTGCTACTGATTCTTCTACCGCTATTGCCTCCAGTGCTCTACTCACATCTCAGCATGAGTCAACAGCTGCGCAGACCCTAAGTGTCATGAGCTCCCTGTCTCTTGGTCCCCTTGCTTCTCCTGCAGATTCTTCTTCCTCTTTTGCTTGGGTGCAACCTTTGGTTGACAAAAGGAAGAGAAAATCCTCCTCTCAAAGCTTGGGACCAAATTTCGATGCTGTTGCAGCCTTGTTGGGCACCACTCCTTCTCGTGCCAAGAAAGCCAGAACCACTTCCAGAATAGTGTCTGATGCCCAAGGTAAGTAATTCTTGGAGATTGCTAAGCCTACAGTAGACAAATCAGAATCAGACTTGCTGGCATCTGACTTGGAACTTTCAAGAATCCCTATGGGAGAGTCTACTCCTGAAGGTGAAATTCACAACCTCCAGGAAACAGTCACAAGAGTCATTGGAAGGGTAGAGAAAGGGCAGCAAACTATTGAACAGTTGGAAGAACAAGCCCAGATTCTCACAGGTTTCATCAAGTCTCTTTTATCTAAGGATAAAGTCTTGGACCCTACCCCATTGACTACTCTTCCACCTCCTATAATTCTAAGCCAAGATGAAGTGCAAAGTATCAAAGATATGCACAAGTATTCTATCTATGGCAGAGCTATTGAAGCCATGGTGGATGACATGCTTGTTGCTGGATTAAACTTCATCAATGAAGCTTTCAAACTCCACGAAAAGGTGAGTAATGTGCAACTGAAGCTCTCCTCCACTATCAATACCATGGATAAAGAACTAAAAATCTGGAGTAGTTGTATAGTAGACCTTCGCCTTATGGGACAGAAAGATGAGAACATCTTACTGGCGAATAAGATTTTCGATGATGCTAAGCATAATCTATCAAAATCCTGGGTCTACAGCGTGGAGTGGAAGATCAGAGTTTTGGAGGAAGCTTTGGGAGAAATGAAGAACAGCTGGCAGAAGGGAGAAGCTTTCAAGACACTGGCTGTTGCTGCTTTCAAAGATATACATTGTCATCTTCAGGATGAAAACTCTGGTGTTTTCCTGTCCTTGCAAGAAATCAAAGCTCAGTTTAGAGATTTTGTCAAAAATAATCTATTCAAGGAAAGCTCCATCTCTAAGGAAAAGATGAAGGAAATTTGTTCTCTTCAATCTGCCATCGAAGAAGCAAATAAAGATTATCATACTCACGTCGAGTTTGATAAAGAGATGGAGAAGTGTCTGGGATTTTGGACTCAGTCTGCAGCCAACACGTCAGTTCCACGTGGCAGAGACATAGCTGAGGCATTGAAGAAATTCAAGAAGTAGATTCTAAAGACAGTGGGTCCCTCCCAGTAGCTGGCCACCTGTCTCCTTCTCCTTTCTTTTCTCTTCTTCCCATTCTTTTCGTATTCTTTGTAATTAGTTAAGGTATTGCAACTGGCGATCCTTAACTATTCTTTAATTAAAAGAAACGGTTACGAAGAGTAACTGACTTTTAAGCTATATAATGGCCTTTCCACGCCATTTTGCAAGGAGGAAGAACTTGGATATTTGCTGAAAGTGTAAATAGATCTTAAAGAAATCAATACAAAAGGGCTTTCCATTCTTTGTCTATCTAATTCTTGTTATCTCTGTGTTTTCCTTTAATGTTGTGAAGATCATTTTGTTCCTGATTCGTTAGTCTCTCTGATTGCATACTGTTCAGTTTTGCAAATACAGTGATCTTGTATAACCAAGAAGGAACTTTGTGTCCTTGATGAATGAATCTGAAGAAGGTTATTTATGGAACTTTGTGTCTTTAAATTTAATCTCATTCAGCCAATGCAAATGATCTTGTCTTAAATTCTTTGAAGCTTCGCATACACGAAGAATTATTCTGCTATCTATAATTCTGAATGTTGCTATTCTGCTCATCTTCTTATTCCCTTCCCTCAGTCCTTGTGTAATTGATAATCCTTGTGGAAAACACTTTCGTAATATCCAAGTTTGACCATAAAACAATGTTCTGTACATTTGTAAATAAGTTCGTTTCTGAATAAGGGAACCTCTCCCATTAAAGAGGAGGGACTTCTTGTCCCCTGACTGTTGCTCTTCTAAAAAGTCCTATTTGATGACCAACACCCTGATAGCTTGCCTTTCCAACTCACCTTTAGCTTACCTTACCAACTCTCCTTGAGTTTGCCTTGCCAACTCACCTTGAGCTCATCTGCTAGCACATATGTAATTTGACCTCAGAGATTACTGACATGCTCACCTTTGAGCTCACTTGGGAGCTCATGGAGTAGCTCACCTAGGAGGTAGGCTAGGAACTTAGTAAATAGCTCACCAAGGAGATCGTAGAGTAGCTCGACTTGAGCTTTCCTAGGAGCTCATCAAACAGCTCACCTAAAAATTCAAATGGGAGCTCACCTAAAAACTCAAATGGGAGCTCACCTAATAACTCACCTTGCCAACTCACATCGGATCTCACCTATCAGCTTACCTTGCCAACTCACCTTGAGCTCACTAAGGATCTCACCTTACTGACTCACCTTAAGTGCATCGGGTAGCTCACCTATGAGTTCATCGAGCAACTTGCTAAGTACCTCACCTAGGAGCTCACCTAGTAGCTTTCCTAGGAAGTCACTGAGAAAATCACCAAGTAGGTTGACTTGAGCTCACTTGTGAGCTCACCAAGCAGCTCACTAGGGACCTCAACTGGGAGCTTGCTAAGTAGTTGAATTTTAAGATCACATAGCAAGTCACCTAGGAGCTCTCAAAGTAGCTCACTTGGTAGCTCTCCTCAGAGCTCACCTAATAGCTCTACTGGGAACTCACTGAGCAGCTCACTGAGTAGGTTGACATGAGCTCACTTGTGAGCTCACCGAGTAGCTCACCGGGGGAACTCACCTAGGAACTCACCAAGTAGCTTGCTTGGGAGCTCACCTAACAGTTCACCTGGGAGCTCACCGAACAACTCACCAAGTAGCTCACCTGGGAACTCTTCTGGGAGCTTACTAATCAGCTCAAGTTGAGCTCACCTAGGAGCTCATCAAGTAACTTGTCTAGGAACTCACATGGGAGCTCACTTAACATCCCACCTTGCCAATTCACCTTAGATATTACCAATAATCTCACCTTTGAGCTCACGTAGGAGCTTACTGATTAGCTCACCTAGGATCTCGGTTGGGAGCTCGGGAAGAAGCTCACGCAGGAACTCATCGAGCAAATCAACTTGAGCTTTCCCAGAAACTCACTTAGGAGCTTTCCTGATAGCTCACGTTTCCAGCTCACCTTAAGCTAACCCAGGAGCTCACCAAGTAGCTCAACTTGAGCTTTTTTGGAAACTTGGGAGCTCGTCAAGCAGCTCACCTTGAAAAAACACATGGGAGCTCACCTGATAGCTCACCTTACAAACTAGTATGGGATATCCCCCTATCAACTTGCCTTCCTAGCTCACCTTGAGCTCTCTTAGGATCTCACCTTTCCAACTCACCATGAGCTCGTCTTATAGCTCACATCAGAGGTCATCAAGCAGCTCACCAATTATCTCACCTCGGAGCTCGAACTAACAACTCACCTGAGAGTTCACTTGGGAGCTCACTGAGTAGGTTGATTTGAGCTTGCTTTTAAGCTCACTGAGTAACTCATCGGGGACCTCACCTAAGAGCTTTCCAAGTAGCTCACTTGGGAGCTTTCCTGGGAGCTCGCCGAATAGCTCGCCAAGTAACTCACCTGGGTGCTATTCTTGGAGCTTGACTAAGAGCTCACCTGGATTTGAGCTCATTCTTGGATCTTGACTAAGAGCTCACCTCGAGTTACCTTACTAACTCACCTGTTCACCTTGCCAACTCAGCTTGAGCTCATCTGTTAGGCTCACATGTAATATGACCTTAGAGATTGCTGAAAATATCACCTTTGATCTCACTTAGGAGCTCACCAAGCAGATCACCTAGGAGCTCGAGGTTGGGAGCTTGGAAAGTAGCTCACCTAGAAGTTCACCTGATAGCTCACCTTTCTAGCTTACTCTTGAGCTCACCCCAGGAGCTCACCAAGTAACTTGACTTGAGCTCACCTAGGATCTCATCAAGTAGCTCTCCCAAAAAACTCACATGGGAGCTCACCATAGCAAAACTTTCATGGGATCTCACCTATCAGCTCACCTTAAGCTCACTCAGGAGCTCACCTTGCCAACCCACCTTGAGCTTTTCTGGTAGCTCACCTCAGATTTCATTGTGTAGCTCACCAAGTAGCTCACCTTGGAGCTTACCTAATAGCTTGCCTAACATCTCTCTAGGGAGGTCACCGAGAAGCTCACTGAGTAGGTTGACCTTAAGCTCACTTGTGAGCTTGCCAAACAACTCACTAGGGACCTTACCTAGAAGCTTGCCAAGTAGCTTTCTTAGGAGCTCACCTAGCAGCTTGCTTGGGAGCTCACCAAATAACACATCAATTAGCTTGCATGAGAGCTCACTGATCAGCTCAAGTTTAGCTCACGTGAGATCTCATTGAGTAACTCTCCTGGTAACTCACCTAGGAGCTCACTTGATAGCTCACCTTACCAAATCACCTTGAGCTCACCTTACTGACTCACCTTGAGCTTACCTTACCAAATCACATTTAGCTCATCTAGTAGCTTACATGTAAGCTCACCTTACATATTTCTGACAAGTTTTCCTTTGAGATTACCTAGGAGATCATGGAGCAGCTCACCTAGGAACTCGACAAGTAGCTCAACTTGAGCTTGTCTTGAAACTCACCTCAGAGATCACCTGACAGCTCATCTTGCTAGCTCATCTTAAGCTCACCCAAGAGCTAACCAAGAAGCTCACCTAGAAACTCACCTTACAACTCACCCAAAAACTCACATGGGAGCTCACCTTTCAAGCTCACCTTAAGCTCACCAAGGATCTCACCTTGCCAACTCACCTTGAGATAATCTAGTAGCTCACCTTAGAGTTCATCGAGTAGCCCACCAAGTAGCTCACTTGGGAGCTCACTGAGTAACTCTTCGATTAGGTTGACTTGAGCTCAATTATGAGCTCACTTGTGAGTTCGCTAAGTAGTTCACCAGGGACCTATCCTGAGAGCTCGTCAAGTAGCTCGCTTGGAACCTCACCTAGCAGCTCACCTTGAAGCTTTCCGAACAGCTTGCCAAGTAGCTCACCTGGGAGCTCTTCTAGGAGCTCACCTATCAGATCAAGTTGAGCTCAAATGGGAGCTCATCGAGTAATTCACCTAGGAACTCACCTAGGAGCTCACCTGTAGCTCACCTTGTCAACTCACCTTGAGCTCACTTTTCTAACTCGACTTGATCTCACCTTGCCAACTCACCTTGAGCTCATCTAGTATCTCACATGTAAGTTCATCTCAGAGATTTCTAATTAAGCTCACCTTTTAGCTTACCTGGGAGCTCATAGAGTAGCTCACATAGGAGTTTCCCTAGGAGCTTGAGAAGTAGCTCACCTAGGAGTTCGTCGAGTAGCTTGACTTGAGCTTTCCCAAAAACTCACCTGGGAACTCACCTTGCCAGGTTTCCTTAAGCTCACCCAGTAGCTTGTTGAGTAACTCGACTTGAGCTCACCCATGAGTTCGTCAAGTAGCTTACTCAAAAACTCACATTGGAGCTCACCTGACAGTATGCCTTACTAACTCACATGGGAGCTCACCTTGCCAGCTCACATTGAGCTCACTGATAAGCTCACATTACCAACTCCCCTTGATATCATCTAGTAGCTCACCTTGGATTTCGTCAAGAAAATCTCCAAGTAGCTCACCTAGGAGCTCACCTAACATCTCGCCTAGGAGCTCACCTAGCAGCTCACTGAGTAGATTGACTTGAGCTCACTTATGAGCTCACCAATCATCTTGCTATAGAAATCACCTGGGAGCTCACCAAGTAGCTCGCTTAGGATCTCACCTAGCAGCTTACCTAGGAGCTCTCTAAACAGCTCACCAAGTATCTCACCTTGAGCTCTTCTAGGAGCTCACTGATTAGCTCAAGTTGAACTCACCCAGGAGCTCATCGAGTAACTCACCTGGGAGCTCATTTGATAGCTCACCTTGCCAACTCACTTTGAGCTCACCTTCCCAAATCACCTCAAGCTCACCTTATGAACTCATCTTGATCTCACCTTTGAGATCTCACCGAGCATCTCACCTAGGATATCAGCTAGGAGCTCAGCAAGCAGCTTGCCTAGGAGCCCCTCGAGAAACTCAACATGAACTTGCTCAGAAACTCACCTAGGAGCTCACCTGAAAGCTCACCTTACCAGCTCACTTAATAGCTTTCCTAGGAGCTTACCAAGTAGCAAGAGTTGAGCTCACACTTAAGCCAGTCAAGCAGCTCACCCAAAAACTCACATGGGAGCTCACCTGAAAGCTCAATTAGAAACTCGCATGGGAGCTCACCTTAACATCTCACCTTGAGCTCGCTAATTAGCTCACCTTACCAACTCACCTTGAGCTCATTTGGTAGCTAGCCTCAGAGTTTATTGAGTATCTCGTCAAGTAGCTCACCTGGGAGCTCACTGAATATCTCATCAAGTATGTTTACTTTGAGCTCACTTGTGAGCTCACTAGTGATCTTACCGAGCTACTTGTCGGGGACCTCACTTAGGAGCTTGCCAAGTAGCTCTCTTGGGAGCTCACCTAGAGCTTACCTAGGAGGTCACCAAACAGCTCACAAAGTAGCTCACATGGGAACTCTCCTGGGAGCTCACCGATTACCTCTCGTCAAGTAATTCACCTAGGTAGCTCACCTAGTAAGCTCATCCTGAGTAATTCACCTGGTAACTCTCCTACAGCTCACCTTTCCAACTCACCTTGAGCTCACCTTACCAACTCACCTTGAGATCATCTAGTAGCTCAAATGTAAGCTCACCTCAGAGATTGTCTGACAAGCTCACCTTTGAGCTCACCTGGGAGCTCACTAAGTAGCTCACCTAGGAGCTCAGCTGGGAGCTCAACAAGTAGCTCACCTAGGAGCTCATCGAGTTACTCATCTTAAGCTTGCCCAAAAACTCACCTGAGAGCTCACACGACATCTCACCTTACCAACTCACCTTGAGCTCGCCAAGCAGCTCAACTTGAGTTTGATTGGCAGCTTGTCAAGAAACTCACTCAAAAACTCACATAGGAACTCACCTAACAGCTCCCCTTGCCAACTAAAAACGCATGGGAGCTCACCTATCAGCTTGGCTTACCAGCTCACCTTGAGCTCACTGAGGTGTTCACCTTGCCAACTCACCTTGAGCTTATCTAAGGTAGCTTTCCTTAGAGTTCATCGAGTAGCTCACCAAGTAGCTCATCTAACAGTTCACCCAAGAGTTCTCGCCTAACAGCTCACCATGGGAGATCACTGAGTATCTCTCTAAGTAGGTTTACTTGAGCTTACTTGTGAGCTCACCGAGCATATCATCGAGTAACTCACCTGGGAACTCACCTTTGAGCTCACCTTGGCAACTCACCTTCATATCACTTTTTCAACTCACCTTGAGCTCACCTTGTCAACTTTCCTTGAGCTAATCTAGTAGCTCACATATAAGCTCACCTTAGAGATTACTAAAAATCTCTCCTAGGAGCTCTTCTGGGAGCTTAGCTGATTAGCTCGAGTTGAGCTCACCTAGGAGATCTTTTTGTAACTCACCTGGGAACTCACCTATGAGCTCACCTAACAGCTCACCTTATCAACTCACCTTGAGCTTGCCTTTTAGCTCACCCTGGGAGCTCACCTAGGAGTTCGGTTAGGAGCTCAGCAAGCATCTCACTTAGGAGCTCATTTAGCAGCTTGACTTGAACTTTCCTGGAAAATCACCTGGGAGCTCACATGACAGCTCACCTTACAAGCTCACCTTGAGCACACCCAAGAGCTTTCTCAGCAGCTTAACTCGAGCTCACCTGAGAGCTAATCAAGTAGGTCACCCAAAAACATGCATGGGAGCTCACCTGACAACTTACCTTACCAAATCATATGGGAGGTCCCCTGTCAACAGCCCATATATGATTTCATCGAGTAGCTTGCCAAGTAGCTCATTTGGGAACTCAACTAACAACTCACCTGGGAGCTCACCTAACAAATTGCCCTAGGATCTCACCAAGTAGCTCATTGAGTAGGTTGAATTGAGCTCGGTTATGAGCTCACTGAGTAGCTCACCCGGGACCTCGCCTGGGACCTCACTATGTAGCTCACTTGAGAGTTCACCTAGTAGCTCATCTAGGAGCTCACTGAACAGCTTGCAGAGTAGCTCACCTAGGAGCTCTTCTAGGAGCTCACCGATCAGCTTAAGTTGAGCTCACCCAAGAGCTCGTTAAGTAACTCACCTGGGAGCTCACCTGATAGATCACCTTGCCAACTCACCTTGAGCTCATCTGGAGCTCGTTGAGTAACTCACTTGGGAAGTCACCTAGGAGGTTACCTGACAGCTCACCTTGCTAACTCCCCTTGAGCTCACCTTGCCAACTCACCTTGAGCTCATCTGGTATCTCGCATGTAAGATGAGCTCAGAGATTTCTGACAAGCTCATGTTTGAACTCACCTGGAACCTAACCAAGTAACTCAACTAGGAGCTTAGCTGGGAGCTTAGAAAGAAGTTCATCCAGGAGCTCCTCAAGTAGCTCAACTTGAGCTTTCCTAAAATCTCACCTAGGAGCTTGTTTGTTAGCTCACCTTTGAGTTCATCAAGTAGCTCCCCAAGGAGCTCACATTAGATTTCAACTAATAGCTCACTTGGGAGCTCACCGTGTAGCTCATCGAGTAGGTTAACTTGATCTTTCTTATGAGCTCAAATGAGTAGCTCACCGGGGGACCTCACATGGGAGCTCACCAAGTAGTTCACTTGGGAGCTTGACTAGTAGCTTGCCTAAAGGCTGACCAAACAACTTGTCGAGTAGCTCTCCTAAGGAGCTCTGAATGGGAGCAACTCACTCACCTAGTGAGCTCTACCAAGGGAGCTCACCGATCATCTCAAGTTGATCTCGCATAGAAGCTTGTCGAGTAACTCACCTAGGAACTCATAACTCATCTAGGAGCTTGTGAAGTAGCTTTCCTGAAAACTCACATGGGATCTCACCTTGCTAGCTCACGTTGACCTCATTGAGGAGCTAACCTTTCCAACTCACCTTGAACTCATCTGGTATCTCACCTTAGAGTTTTTTTAGTAGCTCACCAAGTAGCTCACCTAGGACCTCACCTAATATCTCACTTAGGAGCTGACCTAATAAATTATTTATGAGCTCAATGGGGACCTCACCTGGAGATTGCCAAGTAGCTCATTTGGGAGCTTGCCTAGCAACTCACCTGGGAGCTCACCAAACATCTCTCTAAGTACCTCACCTGGGAGCTCTTCTAGGAGCTCACTAATCAACTCAACTTGAGCTCACCTGAGAGCTTGTCAAGTAACTCATCAACTAGAAACTTACCTAGGAGCTCCCCTGACAGCTTGCCTTACCTAACTCACCTTGAGCTCATTTGGTAGCTCAGCCTTACTAGATTGCCTTGAGCTCATCTAGTAGTTCACATGTAAGCTCACCTCAAAGAGTAGGTTGACTTGAGCTTGCATGTGAGCTTACCGAGTAGCTCGTTAGGGACCTCACCTCAGAGCTCACTAAGTAACTCACTTGGGAGCTCGCCTAGAATCTTGGCTGGGATCTTGGTGAATAGCTCACAAAGTAGCTCACCTAGGATCTCTTATGGGAGCTCGCTGATTAGCTCGAGTTGAGTTAGCCCAAGGGATTGTTTAGTAACTCACTTGAGAAATCACCTGGGAGCTTTCCTGATAGTTCATCTTACCAACTCACCTTGAGCTCACCATGTCAACTCACCTTGAGCTCATCTTGTAGCTGTGCATGTAAGTTGACCTCAGAGATTACTGAAAAAGATCACATTTGAGCTCACTTAGGAGCTCACGGAGTAGCTCACCTAGGAGTTGGGTTGAAACTTGGAAAGCAGCTCACCCAGTAGCTCATAGAGTAGCTCAACTTGAGCTTGCTCTGGAGCTCGTCAAGTAGCTCACCCAAAAACTAAAATGGGAGCTCACTTGACAGCTCACCTTGCCAACTCACATTGGAGCTCACCTATTAGCTCACATTGCTAGCCTATCTTGAGCTCACTAAGGAGCTCACCTTAGCAACTACCCTTGAGTGCACCTAGTAGCTCACTTATGAGTTCGTCGAGTAGCTCGCCAAGTAGCTCACCTAGGATCTCACCTAACATCTCACCTTTGATTTCACTGAGAAAATCACTGAGTAGGTTGACTTGAGCTCACTTGTGAGCTCACCAAGCAGCTCACTAGAGACCTCGACTGGGAGCTCACCAAGTAGTTTAGTGTTGAGATCACCTAGCAGCTCACCTGGGAGCTCGCCAAATAGCTCCCCAAGTAACTCACCTGGTAGCTCACCTCATAGATCACCTAATAGCTCACTTGGGAGCTTGCTTAATACCTCACCTGAGAACTCAATGAGTAGCTAATCGAGTAGGTTCACATGAGCTCACCGAGTAGCTCAGTGTGGACCTCACCTTAGTGCCCACCAAGTAGCTCACTTGGGAGCTCACCTACTAGTTCACCTGGGAGCTCACAAAACAACTCACCAAGTAGCTCACCTAGGAGCTCTACAAGGAGCTCACTGATCAGCTTGAGTGGAGCTCATCGAGTAACTCACCTTGCCAATTCACCTTGAATTCACCTTACGAACTCACCTTGCCAATTCACCTTGAGCTCGTCTAGTAGCTCATATGTAAGCTCACCTTAGAGATTACTGACAAGCTCACATTTGAGCTCACCTGGGATCTTACCGAGTAGCTCACATAAGAGATTGGCTAGAATCTCGATAAGTAACTCTCCTAGGAGCTTATTGAGCAGTTCGACTTGAGCTTACCTGAAAACTCACATAGGAGCTCAGCTGATAGCTCACCTTGCTAGCTCAACTTAAGCTCACCCAGGAGCTCATTGAGCAGCTCAACTTGAGTTCACACAGGATTTCGTGAAGCAGCTCACCTGAAAACTCACATGGGATCTCACATGACAAGTCACCTTACCAACTAACATGGGAACTCACCTATCAGCTCATCTTGCTAATTTTCCTTGAGCTCGACTGAGGATCTCACCTTGACCAACTCACCTTGAAGCTCATCTAGTAGCTCACATAAAATTTCATCGAGATTTTCCCCAAGTAGCTTACCTGGGAGATTGACTAAGTATCTCACCTGAGAGCTTGCTTAATAACTCACCTGGGAGCTCACTGAGTAGCTCACCAAGTAGGTTGACTTGAGCTCACTTATGAGCTCACCAAGTAGCTCATCTGAGGAGCTCTCCTGGGAGGTCACAAAGTAGCTCACTTGGGAGCTCACCTGAGTAGGTTGATCTTGGAGTTCACCGAACTAGCTCAGCCAAGGACTGCTCTCCTGGGAGGTCACCTAGCAAATCAGCTCACTTGGGAGCTCACCTAGTAACTCACCGAGGATAGCTCACCTTGCCAACTCACCTAACAGTAACTCACCTTACGAGCTCGGCTGACGTCTCACATTGTCCAACTCGTACCTTGAGCTAAAACTTACCAACTCACCTTTAGCTCATCTGGTAGCTCACATGTAATCTCACCTCATGAGATTGTTGACAAGCTTACCTTTGAGCTTACCTGGGAGCTCACCGAGCAGCTCACCTAGGAGCTCGGCTGGGATCTCAGACAAACAACTCCTTTATTGAGCAGCTTGGCTTGAGATTACCCTGACAACTCACCTTTCTATCTCACCTGAAAAGCTTTTCAAGTAGCTCCAGTTGAGTTCACTCAAGATTTCATCATGTAGCTCACCTGAAGTAGCTCACCTGAGAGCTTACCTGACTAACTTACCTAAGAGCTCACCGAGTATGTCATCGACCTAGCCAGTTAACCTTGAGCTCACTTGTGAGCTCACCGAGTAGCTCACCGGGGACCTCTCCTGAGATCTCACCAAGTAGCTTTCTTCAAAGCTCACCTAGCAGCTCACTGAATGAGCTCGTCAAACAACTCGGAAACTAGCTCACCTGGGAGCTCTTCTAGGAGCTCACTGATCATCTCAAGTCAGATCTAACACATGATCTGATTGCTCAACTCACTTGGGATCTCACCTAGGAGCTCACCTGATAGCTCACCTTAGTAACTCACCTTGAGCTTGCCTTACTAAATCACCTTGAGCTTGCCTTGCCAACTCATCATTGTGCTCATCTAGTAGCTCACATGTAATCTCACCTAAGAGATTTCCAAAAATGATCACCTTTGAACTCTCACTAGGAACCTCACCAAGAAGCTCACCTCGGAGGTCAACTAGGAGCTTGAAAAGGAGCTCGACTTGATCAAGTTTGGAAAATCACCTAGAAGATCTCATCGAGCAACTCGACTTGAGCTTGCCCAAAAACTTTCCTAGGAGCTCACACTAATAGCTCACTGATTTCCATCTCACCTTGAAACTCACCTCGGATCTTGCTCACCCAGAAACTTGACTTGGGAGCTCTCCTTACCATCTTGCCTTGAGCTCACTCAAGCAACTCACCCAAAGAAATTGCACCTGGGTGCTCGCCTGATAGCTCACCTCGTAGTTCATCAAGTAGCTCAACATGGTAGCTCACCTATCAGCTCTCACCTTAAGTAGCTAACTCTGAGTAGGTCTCACTGAGGAGATCACTCTTTCCAACTCACCTGTGAGCTCATCTGAGTAGCTCACCTCAGAGACCTCATCTGAGTAGCTCGCCAAAGTAGCTCACCTAGGAGCCTCGCCTAACAACTCGCATGGGAAGGTCACCGAAGTAGCTCACCGAGTAGGTATGACTTGGAGCTCACCAATCAGATCGAGTTGAGCTTACCTGAGTAGCTGATCGAGTAGACTCACCTTGCAACTCACTTGGGAGCTCACCTAAGTAGCTCACCTTGCCAGACTCACCTTGAGCTCAGCTTTCCACCTGGACTTGAACTCTCCCCTCATTTTTAACTTTAGAACAAGTGAATTTTTTTTTTTTTTTGATAATTGCATACTGGTTCTAAATACATAATTTAGAACTCACAATTCAAATAACCATTCATATAACAAGCAACCATATGCAGCTGTAATGACTCGGAGTACTTCCGATCTATTCATTCCATGACTCGGTAATCTACCGATCTATTCATGAGTAATAAGAGTCGGTGTTTTTATTTAACACATCACTCTTGCGGTTCTCTTCCCTAATCTGGGAATTCAGAATGCTCTGTCCAAGGAATCTAACTGAATAACTGTTACCATTATTCATCGGCATCTCATCCCTTAGACTAGGTGAATCAGGACAACGCAATCAGCAGCTTGCGATACTTTGGCCAAAGATTTGAAACATACTGTTCATGTCTCGTATTCCTTAACGGCATACTCGTCAATCTGGAATACGTCCTTCACCCCATTCATATGTTATATAGAATGTCTTATACTGATTACTGTCAGTCCTTCCTTCCACAACTGAATCACTCGGAGGCAGATTAACAAGGTGATAATGTTATATGGATACCCACGAGGGTTAGGGATATGATGACATACTGGTTCAACCTTGCAGTTCAACCAGTGTGTCATGACACCCCAAATCTCCGAGGCAGTCATATAACATGACCACGTTCTTAATCGGTCCCAGGGTAACTCGTGCGAAATCAAGTGTAAATCTCAACGATCAATGCAAGGGGTGTCGCCATAAGTCACCTGCATTGTTGTAACTTCGAGAAGATCCTAATCTTCTCGGAGGTACAGCCCTGCAGTCGACTTTATGCCGTCAACCTTTAGATCCGCCTCGAGAAGATCTACCCAAAACAAGCGTTACGCACTAGAGTTTAAATTACTTTTTTTTTTTTTAAGACCTTTCCCCTAAGGTTAGCCTTTCCAAATCCCTGGATTCATTTTCTTAAGACGACCCTCCTCTATTAATCCATTACTTGGTAGAGGTATTAAGGTCTAGTTTCTATCAAGGAGTCATTAGAATACATCTGATTCTAAGCAACAGATTCAGACAATATCTCATAACCTATGCTTGAGATTGCCACCTGAAACTCCATTGATTGCCTATCAGTTCTCTTAACTGAATTCATATCATACTTTTCATTTTAAAGCTATGAATGATTAAGAATCCAATCTACTATTGTCCTGGTATACTTAGGACTAGGGATTAGTAATTCAATCCAGCTCGTTCAGCGTTCTCTTTTAGGCTCAATTTTTAACCTATCTTCTAGAGAGACAATAATTAAATTACAATATTGCTTTTGCTAGAACAAATCAGAACTACTAAATACTCATAAGAATTTAGTCTAATTACTTACAAGCTTTCATTGTCAATCACAAAAGCATCCATAATATACAAAGATAAGTATGCCCCTTCGTTACATAGACCGAAGAAGCTCATCCTTCAGAATAGAATACAACACATAAGTATCAAACGCTTATTTTCATTCCTTTCAAAACTCATACAATTACATATATGCAACAGCATACTTGATATAATGCTAACGGAAAAGAAACATCTTTTCACATATAGTACATCTATAAACTCAAGCTGTAATTCTTTATAAATCAAATAAACTATCTGATCAGACTGCCAGATCTGCATTGTTTTACCTCTTACGGCAACCATCTGCAAAAATAGTCAACATGAGTCAGTTCAATGAACTGAGCATGATAAGCACCAACTTTTAAAACAATTGCAATCCATCAATTGTTTCCATTAAACACCCTGTTTAAATGAGATCAAATATCCAAATAAGAAAACATATTCAGACTATGTCCTTGTAATACAAAATGATTACAAACATGTAACTCTATCATTGTTACAGAATAGTCTTAAACACTTTCTAATATTTCATCAAATATTAAAGAAACAAGAACGAATGCATATAAACAATCATTGAATCCAAATCACGACACTGGTCAGATTGTTGCATTCTTCCAAAAAGGAAATAACATAACAATTTGGAATCCTACCAAAACGTTACCAAATTAATTTCCCACTGTTAAACAAACATCAACCAAATTGGAATAAAGGAAGAGAAAGAGCCAATCCATTCATACTTCCTTTCAATTAAGTTCATCACTGAACCGCCTTCACCTATGAAAACATTCAACCAGAATATAAATGAACAATTTAGACAAGCCGCAAGCCAGATCGCTGTTCTAAATTAAGAAATAGAACACGGCAAACTCCTAGACAGCAACTGACACAACAACAATCCATAAATCAGTCTGATGTCCAAAACTAGTTTCTCCTAAACACAGTAAGGCTTTCGAACCAAGTTCGAAATCAAGAACTTCAAGCGTATTGCTGTAATCAACAACTCTATAACATTAAGCCTTTTAAGGTTTCCGAGAAACTATGCTATGATGACCACACATTGGTTCCAATTCATGTTCAGTCAATCGAACTGAACAAACAGAAAGGAACTTAGCATACTTATACTTTCTCAGTCTATCGGGCTGAACAAACGGAAAGGAACACCATCAATCGATCCCTACCTTGGTGCATGCAAATCCCTAGTGCAACTCACCCAAACAGGGCCAGAACACGAAAACAGTCATCAATGACGCATATAAAAAATCAGACAAACAATCAAGCTCTTATTTCAACCAAGAAACCCGACTGTACTCTGCCAATATTTTAGCACAAATAGAACAGGTTGAATATGTAGTTGATCACCTAAGGAATCTGTACCACCAAAGCAACATGCAACACAAAGTACTCCAAGAAAATACAGAGGTCTTCAGTACAGATTTTCCCTTCAAGTCACTGGATCAACACTTAACAACTATATATACACATTTTAACTTGAACAGTGACCAAAATAGAAATAGAACATTGAAACGTCTCCTCACAGTCGTTCAGAATTCAATCCTAATAAATCCACTAATACACACTACATACTGATAACGGATTTGCGCCCATAATCACAAACCCAACAACAGTATAAAATAGAATTAATTGATAAATCCTTCCATGCCATTCAAGACAAACATTCCGAATGAAACAAGTATAAGCAAATCAATATACTCATTCCAAAACAATGAAATAAACTGAGCTGCTTCGAAACCTTCGAACAATTTTCGCAAGGAAAGGCAATACATCCACATAAAGTCAATACTCAGTATTTACTACAATAACAGTAGCCACAAAACCTGTCTTTTCCACAAGGCTTCCACGACAATATAATAACAAAACTCAAGATGAATCTACATTCACAACAGTAGATTACTATAAACGATTCAATCATGAAATCCACTGAGTCGTTAAACGAAGTAAAGATGTATATATTGTACACAGTCAACAATAATCCCGTTTCCACCACAACAAGGAAAACACTTCCGCTGAGTCGTTAAAGACTACGGTAACACAACAGTTGCCTATTCCAAGCCAGAAATTAGAAAACAATGAAACCCACAAAGTATCATTAGTCGCTGTTAACAAAACCACGACAGAGCTTCGAAAATCTTCAAAAACACAGAACAATCAAATGGTACACCAGTATCCTTCCCTACTGTCTCACAACAGCATTGACGATCAAAAGTCGACAGCAAAACAGTGATCTATACCCTTCACAAGTATATTCGACGGGCTCTCGCCAAACAGGCCGAGCATTCAAACCTTTATAAATATAAATCTCTCATATTTAAACCAGAAGGAATACACAACAAACAGAGTTGAAGTTCGATTTCAACAAACACCCAACAAGCGGAAATTGCCAAAAATCGAACCAGAAGAGATACAGAGCCAAAATCAACTAAATCTTCATAGAAAATTTATCTAATCTTCACAAACAAATGAACAGAGTTGTTTTAATGAAGACATTTGAAAGACAGCAAAATATTTAAAGGATAGGGCCTAGCATGCCTGTATTTTGATCGAATTTCCGAAGAAGACCACAGGAAGAGCTCAAACTTCCTTTTCTTTTTCCCAAATACAGCGACCAACAAAATTTCGCTGTCCCATTTACAATATATCCTCCATGGCAGAGAAAAGAGCCAGAGAAATTCATTCTCGCCATGCAACTCAAAGAGAACTGGTGCGATGAACCAGTAAACTAGCAGAGAGAGAGAGAGAAGACCGAAAATCGCGATACACCAAACAAACCTTCCAACTTCTCGTTTGCATGCCGTTTCGCGAGCTCCGGGCTCGACTCCCTAAACATTAAATGCCATTAAACCAATTTTCCCGCTTAATCTCAACTCCCACCGACCGCCAAAATTGGCGACAGTCCATCCAAAAACTCAAGTTCATTTCCAAACTTAGTAATTGCCAAGTCTGCCAAGGTTAGCCGCCGCCTAAGCCTCCGCCATATGCCTGTCCCTCATCCTTATCCTTCCCATTTATTGCCATAGAGAATAGCGCCCATGGTTCGCCACCCTTCAAAGGCCCCTTCCCATAAACTCTTAGTTAGCTAGGTTAGTATCTTAGGTTAGAGTTTTAGGGTAATAACCATGCTAACCATTTTACACTTAGTTATTATTTTAGGATCATAACACATAGCCTAGGTCTAGGTTAGACTAACAATAATCTAACCCCTAGGTTAGGTTATTGTTTTAGGTTACTAACCCTTAGTAATTCAGTTTGGTCCTTCTCCTGAAAACTCGGAGAGACCTGTATCATACTTTCTAGAACAGAGCCACTCCTGTTCTTATTACAGAATTGTATGTCAATGAATTATTACCTGGTCTTTAATCGAGACCTTCCAGATATACCAGATATCGGGAACCGTTTCATTTCTCAAGATCAGCCTGAGTCATACTCCTGACCAGCTTACCAAATGCTTCCATACCTTGCAACCTGTTCAAGGTTCGTGATCTAATTTTATCACTTCACAAAATTAAAGCATTACTTGGATCAATTCCTCTGGTCCAAGTCTAGATATTATTGATGAATACCTGTATAATTCATTCCGTGATCAGATTAATATTCAGTCACAAAATGAAATAAATAAAAGAGTCTATTAATATTTTGACTCAGTCAAGATCTGCAATCTGCAAGAAATTTAATACATATCAAGCATGATTTCCGAATCGAGGTACACAATCCATTTACTAGAAATCACATATCAACACTTGAATGCTTAGGAGAAAGTAACAACAGTTCAGGGTGTTACATGCTTCCCTCCTAAAAGGATTCATCGTCCCGATGAATTACATATTAAACTTAACCTTCCGGTCAATCAATTTATTAGTACACAAACAATGTGTTTACTTCCATATTTAATAGTTTCAGAAATCAATGTCACCTCACTTTTATTCAACCTGAATAAAGTCTGCCTTAATCAGGCTTTCATAAATACTTAAAAACAATCAGTTCATAAAAGTATTTCATCAACAGATTTCATTCTGTTGCAAAAAGAGAAGGAAAAGCAGTTTTCATCTCTTCCAGGTTTTCCCAAGTTGCACTTTCTTCGCTAAACTGGTCCCACTGGACCTTACATTGCTGAATATCACGATTCCTTAAATGCAACTGGCGAGTTTCCAGCACTCTTGTGGGTTTAACCACGATTATTCCTGGGTCTTGGACCTGCAAGGAATTCCAATTTAAAACATGTGACAGATCTGAAACGTATTTCTTAAGCAAAGAAATATGGAAAACATCATGCATACGAGATAGAGCAGGAGGCAATGCTAAACGATAAGCTACAGGATTGATTATCTCGACAATTTCAAAAGGTCCCACATATCGTGGTGACAACTTGGCAGCCTTGCCAAAAGTTATAGAACTCTTTCTGGGTTTAACACGCAGAAAAACCTTATCACCAAGCTCAAACTTTCTATCAACCCGCTTAAGGTCAGCATAGCTCTTCTGTCTATCCGCTGCTTCCTTTAATCGTTCACGAATCAGCTTAACTTGCTGTTCCATCTCTGTGAGAATCTCTGGTCCAATTACCACTCTATCCTCTACACTGTCCCAACTTACAGGGGTTCTGCACTTTCTTCCATAAAGTGCTTCAAAAGGTGCCATCTTAAGAGATGAGTGATAAGTGTTGTTGTATGCGAACTCAACTAATGGGAGATACTCTTCCCACTTATACTGTTGATCCATGCAATACATTCGCAACATGTCCTCCAACACTTGATTTACCCTCTCAGTTTGCCCATCCGTTTCTGGATGATATGCAGAACTGAAGTTTAGTTTCGTTCCTAGGGCTGCGTTAAGCGTTTGCCAAAACCTTGACGTCATTCTAGGATCCCTGTCAGAAATAATCAGTTCAGGTACACCATGCAATCTGAAAATTTCGTGTACGAACCTCTTGGCTAGCACTGGTGAATCATCCTTTAGATTTCCAGCGATGAAATGAGCTACCTTAGTTAGCTTATCTACAACTACCAGGATAACATCATGTTTATTCCTGGACATAGGTAGTCCTTGTACAAAATCCATGGTTATTACTTGCCATTTGTACTGCGGTATGTTATGAGGATACAACAATCCAGCAGGATGCATATGCTCTGCTTTCACCCGCTGACATTCCAGACAATGAGTCACAAAATTTATCACATCCTTTTTCATACCTTTCCAGAAGTATTGCTGTTTCAAATCAGCTAGCATTTTTGTGATACCCGGGTGCCCAGAGAAAGGTGAATTATGAAATTCAACTAACAACTTCTTTCTCAAATCATCCAGCACAGGAACATATACCCTATTTTCATAACGCAAGATTCCTTCATTATCTAAATGAAAACCTTCATACCTTTTATCTTTAGGTTCTGCAGCAAGCGCTGCTTTTACTTGCTGAAAATATGTATCTGATTCTGAGGCACTCTTTACCTCGTCTTTAAACTGAGTTCTTAATGTTATAAGAGCAGAAATGTGCCTCCTACGACTTAGAGCATCAGCTACTCTATTCTCCTTTCCTTTGATATAGCTGATATCAAAGTCATATTGTGATAGAAATTCTAACCACCTTCTTTGTCTGGCATTCAGATTGGGCTGAGTAAAAATATATTTCAGTCCCAAGTGATCAGTTTTCAACTCAAAAGGTTTCCCTAGTAAGTAGTGTCTCCAGACTTGAAGTGCGTGAACAATGGCAGCAAGTTCCAAATCATGAGGGGCATAATTCAGCTCATGAATCTTAAGTTTTCTACTCTCATAAGCAATGACTTGATCATTTTGTAGCAAAACACCCCCAAGACCTTCCCCAGAAGCATCAGTTACAACAGTAAAATTCCCATTAGGGTCTGGTACAGCCAATATAGGTGCAGAAGTCAGCTGGTCTTTCAGACTTTTGAAAGCCGCTTCGCACTTGTCATTCCACATGAATTTCTTATCCTTCTTCTGCAATGAAGTTATTGGTGCAGCTACCTTAGAAAAATCCTTTACAAATTTTCTATAGTAACCAGCAAGACCCATGAAGCTTCTTACTTCATGCACATTCTTTGGTGTAGGCCACTCAGTTATTGCCACTATTTTTGAAGGATCTACTGCGATTCCTTCTTTGCTTATGACATGACCCAAATAGTGAACTTCTGAGTCAAAGAAAGAACATTTGGATAACTTACCATACAGCTTTCTCTTTCTCAAAATTTCCAAAACTATCTTCAGATGCTCATTGTGCTCCTCAACACTTTTAGAATAAATGAGAATATCGTCCAGGAATACAAGTACAAACTTGTCCAGGTATTCTTGAAAAATATTGTTCATTAAATTCATAAAGGCTGCAGGTGCATTAGTTAACCCAAAGGGTAGAACTGTGAATTCATAATGTCCGTACCTTGTTCGGAAAGCTGTTTTATGAATATCTTCCTCTTTAATCCTTAGCTGATGATAACCAGATCGAAGATCTATCTTAGAATAAACCGCTGCTCCACGCATTTGATCAAACAGATCATCGATCCTAGGAAGTGGGTATCGGTTCTTAATTGTTGCTTTGTTCAACATCCGATAATCAATACACAGCCTTAGTGTTCCATCCTTCTTTTTCACAAATATAACAGGTGCTCCCCAAGGTGAAACACTTGGTCTAATCAATCCTTTAGACAAAAGTTCTTGTAACTGAGCCTTTAGCTCGACTAACTCAATAGTAGTCATCCGATAAGGTGCCTTGGAAATAGGTTCCGTTCCAGGCTTGATTTCTATAGTAAAATCAAATTCTCTCTTGGGTGGTAATCCTGGTAATTCCTCAGGAAATACATCCCTGAAACCTTGTAGCAGAGGGAATTGTTTCATGAAATCATCATCTCCTTCAGAAGATTCAGATATCTTTACTGCATAAAGGGTACATCCTTTATTTTTAGCCTTTTTAAGCTGCATAGCTGACAGTTTTCTAACTGTAATTTCTCGTTTCACACCTTGAATTTCTACTGATTCCAGCTGATCATCTAAACATTCTATGTTCTTTTCATAGCAATCTACCTTTGCTTTATGGTCAGCTAACCAATTAACACCGATGACAATGTCATACGATCCCAAAGGTGCAACATAGAGATCAACTTCCGTGGAAAAGTTAGGTAAGTCAAGGACCGCTCCAAAAAGACACATACTCACTGTATGAACAGAATTATTACCATACTGTACAGTCCAAGATTTATCCATTTTTCCAGCTTTTCTTTTAAGTTTAGAAGCTAGTTTGTTAGATATAAAACATTCAGTAGCTCCTGTATCAAAAAGAATAGTGACAGGTATGCCAAATAACTTACCCGGAACTTCTATAGGTGTCACTTGCTTTTCAGCTTGTTTGTCCG
Organism: Taxus chinensis; assembly: GCA_019776745.2. Lineage (NCBI taxonomy): Eukaryota > Viridiplantae > Streptophyta > Pinopsida > Cupressales > Taxaceae > Taxus > Taxus chinensis. The sequence goes on along the minus strand of CM034151.1, from coordinate 901,461,173 downwards.
CTACTGCAGCATGTATCTTATGCTGCTGATTACGATCATCCTTCTTCAAAGGGCACTGATTTGCGTAATGATCTTTACCACAAGTGTAGCAGCCTCCTACAGGTCCCTTCTTAGGCTCAAAGTTGCTTCCAGTTTTATAATTGTCACGCTGTCCTCCATAGGACTTCTGACCATTATTATAATTTTTAGCAAAATTATCCTTCACATTCCCAGCAGGCTTATTTACTGCTGCCTTCTTATTGTTATCTCCTGGAAACTTACTCTTGTTCCCAAACTTTTTCCATGGTCCTTTTCTGGGTGCAAGAGAGGTTGAAGAAGGGTTTGCAGTCTTCTTCCGCACTTCCTCCTTATGAGCAGAAATAGCCTTCAATTTCTGTTCTTGCCTTATGGCCTTTTCAACAACTCCTTCCATAGTGGTTGGGCTGTGAACATCGACCTCTCCCCCTATCACAGGATTCAATCCCATGATGAATTTCCGTATCCTGAACTTTTCGTCAGTTTGATACTGCGGTACATACTTGAGAAGTTTTGTAAACCGCTCCCAGAATTCAGTTACTGTTAACTTCCCTTGAGTCAAGTTCTGAAATTCTGTCATTTTCTGATCATAGAAAAGTTGTGGCAGCCAACGTTGCCTAAAATAGCCTTTAAATTGATCCCAAGTGATATTGGTCTCATCAATATTTAGCTCAGCTTTTCGGCTATCCCACCACGAAGATGCTTCGTGAGAAAGCTGATAGGCTCCCCAAATAGCTTTGGTTTCCTCCGAGAAGTTCCTTATTGCAAAGTACTTCTCCATTTCGCTGAGCCAGTTCTCAGCTCCATCTCCTAATGTGGTGCCATCATACTTAGGTGGGCTTATCCTTTTTATATCATTAGTGAGTTCTGCTGCCAATCTGGCCCTTTTGTTTTCTGGTTGGACAGGTACATTTCCAGCATTAACATCAACACCCATTTCGGGGTTGTCCTCAGGAGGTTGCTGATTATCATTATCAGCTTCTTCTTCCTCCTCATTCCCCATCACCTGCTGTTCGAGTACAGCTAAACGATCTCTTGTGTCCAACAGGGCAGCAAGGATCTCATCCAGTTTCTGGGTTGTTGCCGCTCCTTCTTCAGGTGGAGCATTACTCGCAACGTTCCCCCTTGTTCTAACCATTTTCTGTTACAAGAAAATTCAGGTTTTTATCAGATTATGGACTCAATAGGTCCAAGAGCTGCAACCTTCAGCTCTGATACCAAGATGTAACATCCTCATTTTTAACTTTAGAACAAGTGAATTTTTTTTTTTTTTTATAATTGCATACTGGTTCTAAATACATAATTTAGAACTCACAATTCAAATAACCATTCATATAACAAGCAACCATATGCAGCTGTAATGACTCGGAGTACTTCCGATCTATTCATTCCATGACTCGGTAATCTACCGATCTATTCATGAGTAATAAGAGTCGGTGTTTTTATTTAACACATCACTCTTGCGGTTCTCTTCCCTAATCTGGGAATTCAGAATGCTCTGTCCAAGGAATCTAACTGAATAACTGTTACCATTATTCATCGGCATCTCATCCCTTAGACTAGGTGAATCAGGACAACGCAATCAGCAGCTTGCGATACTTTGGCCAAAGATTTGAAACATACTGTTCATGTCTCGTATTCCTTAACGGCATACTCGTCAATCTGGAATACGTCCTTCACCCCATTCATATGTTATATAGAATGTCTTATACTGATTACTGTCAGTCCTTCCTTCCACAACTGAATCACTCGGAGGCAGATTAACAAGGTGATAATGTTATATGGATACCCACGAGGGTTAGGGATATGATGACATACTGGTTCAACCTTGCAGTTCAACCAGTGTGTCATGACACCCCAAATCTCCGAGGCAGTCATATAACATGACCACGTTCTTAATCGGTCCCAGGGTAACTCGTGCGAAATCAAGTGTAAATCTCAACGATCAATGCAAGGGGTGTCGCCATAAGTCACCTGCATTGTTGTAACTTCGAGAAGATCCTAATCTTCTCGGAGGTACAGCCCTGCAGTCGACTTTATGCCGTCAACCTTTAGATCCGCCTCGAGAAGATCTACCCAAAACAAGCGTTACGCACTAGAGTTTAAATTACTTTTTTTTTTAAGACCTTTCCCCTAAGGTTAGCCTTTCCAAATCCCTGGATTCATTTTCTTAAGACGACCCTCCTCTATTAATCCATTACTTGGTAGAGGTATTAAGGTCTAGTTTCTATCAAGGAGTCATTAGAATACATCTGATTCTAAGCAACAGATTCAGACAATATCTCATAACCTATGCTTGAGATTGCCACCTGAAACTCCATTGATTGCCTATCAGTTCTCTTAACTGAATTCATATCATACTTTTCATTTTAAAGCTATGAATGATTAAGAATCCAATCTACTATTGTCCTGGTATACTTAGGACTAGGGATTAGTAATTCAATCCAGCTCGTTCAGCGTTCTCTTTTAGGCTCAATTTTTAACCTATCTTCTAGAGAGACAATAATTAAATTACAATATTGCTTTTGCTAGAACAAATCAGAACTACTAAATACTCATAAGAATTTAGTCTAATTACTTACAAGCTTTCATTGTCAATCACAAAAGCATCCATAATATACAAAGATAAGTATGCCCCTTCGTTACATAGACCGAAGAAGCTCATCCTTCAGAATAGAATACAACACATAAGTATCAAACGCTTATTTTCATTCCTTTCAAAACTCATACAATTACATATATGCAACAGCATACTTGATATAATGCTAACGGAAAAGAAACATCTTTTCACATATAGTACATCTATAAACTCAAGCTGTAATTCTTTATAAATCAAATAAACTATCTGATCAGACTGCCAGATCTGCATTGTTTTACCTCTTACGGCAACCATCTGCAAAAATAGTCAACATGAGTCAGTTCAATGAACTGAGCATGATAAGCACCAACTTTTAAAACAATTGCAATCCATCAATTGTTTCCATTAAACACCCTGTTTAAATGAGATCAAATATCCAAATAAGAAAACATATTCAGACTATGTCCTTGTAATACAAAATGATTACAAACATGTAACTCTATCATTGTTACAGAATAGTCTTAAACACTTTCTAATATTTCATCAAATATTAAAGAAACAAGAACGAATGCATATAAACAATCATTGAATCCAAATCACGACACTGGTCAGATTGTTGCATTCTTCCAAAAAGGAAATAACATAACAATTTGGAATCCTACCAAAACGTTACCAAATTAATTTCCCACTGTTAAACAAACATCAACCAAATTGGAATAAAGGAAGAGAAAGAGCCAATCCATTCATACTTCCTTTCAATTAAGTTCATCACTGAACCGCCTTCACCTATGAAAACATTCAACCAGAATATAAATGAACAATTTAGACAAGCCGCAAGCCAGATCGCTGTTCTAAATTAAGAAATAGAACACGGCAAACTCCTAGACAGCAACTGACACAACAACAATCCATAAATCAGTCTGATGTCCAAAACTAGTTTCTCCTAAACACAGTAAGGCTTTCGAACCAAGTTCGAAATCAAGAACTTCAAGCGTATTGCTGTAATCAACAACTCTATAACATTAAGCCTTTTAAGGTTTCCGAGAAACTATGCTATGATGACCACACATTGGTTCCAATTCATGTTCAGTCAATCGAACTGAACAAACAGAAAGGAACTTAGCATACTTATACTTTCTCAGTCTATCGGGCTGAACAAACGGAAAGGAACACCATCAATCGATCCCTACCTTGGTGCATGCAAATCCCTAGTGCAACTCACCCAAACAGGGCCAGAACACGAAAACAGTCATCAATGACGCATATAAAAAATCAGACAAACAATCAAGCTCTTATTTCAACCAAGAAACCCGACTGTACTCTGCCAATATTTTAGCACAAATAGAACAGGTTGAATATGTAGTTGATCACCTAAGGAATCTGTACCACCAAAGCAACATGCAACACAAAGTACTCCAAGAAAATACAGAGGTCTTCAGTACAGATTTTCCCTTCAAGTCACTGGATCAACACTTAACAACTATATATACACATTTTAACTTGAACAGTGACCAAAATAGAAATAGAACATTGAAACGTCTCCTCACAGTCGTTCAGAATTCAATCCTAATAAATCCACTAATACACACTACATACTGATAACGGATTTGCGCCCATAATCACAAACCCAACAACAGTATAAAATAGAATTAATTGATAAATCCTTCCATGCCATTCAAGACAAACATTCCGAATGAAACAAGTATAAGCAAATCAATATACTCATTCCAAAACAATGAAATAAACTGAGCTGCTTCGAAACCTTCGAACAATTTTCGCAAGGAAAGGCAATACATCCACATAAAGTCAATACTCAGTATTTACTACAATAACAGTAGCCACAAAACCTGTCTTTTCCACAAGGCTTCCACGACAATATAATAACAAAACTCAAGATGAATCTACATTCACAACAGTAGATTACTATAAACGATTCAATCATGAAATCCACTGAGTCGTTAAACGAAGTAAAGATGTATATATTGTACACAGTCAACAATAATCCCGTTTCCACCACAACAAGGAAAACACTTCCGCTGAGTCGTTAAAGACTACGGTAACACAACAGTTGCCTATTCCAAGCCAGAAATTAGAAAACAATGAAACCCACAAAGTATCATTAGTCGCTGTTAACAAAACCACGACAGAGCTTCGAAAATCTTCAAAAACACAGAACAATCAAATGGTACACCAGTATCCTTCCCTACTGTCTCACAACAGCATTGACGATCAAAAGTCGACAGCAAAACAGTGATCTATACCCTTCACAAGTATATTCGACGGGCTCTCGCCAAACAGGCCGAGCATTCAAACCTTTATAAATATAAATCTCTCATATTTAAACCAGAAGGAATACACAACAAACAGAGTTGAAGTTCGATTTCAACAAACACCCAACAAGCGGAAATTGCCAAAAATCGAACCAGAAGAGATACAGAGCCAAAATCAACTAAATCTTCATAGAAAATTTATCTAATCTTCACAAACAAATGAACAGAGTTGTTTTAATGAAGACATTTGAAAGACAGCAAAATATTTAAAGGATAGGGCCTAGCATGCCTGTATTTTGATCGAATTTCCGAAGAAGACCACAGGAAGAGCTCAAACTTCCTTTTCTTTTTCCCAAATACAGCGACCAACAAAATTTCGCTGTCCCATTTACAATATATCCTCCATGGCAGAGAAAAGAGCCAGAGAAATTCATTCTCGCCATGCAACTCAAAGAGAACTGGTGCGATGAACCAGTAAACTAGCAGAGAGAGAGAGAGAAGACCGAAAATCGCGATACACCAAACAAACCTTCCAACTTCTCGTTTGCATGCCGTTTCGCGAGCTCCGGGCTCGACTCCCTAAACATTAAATGCCATTAAACCAATTTTCCCGCTTAATCTCAACTCCCACCGACCGCCAAAATTGGCGACAGTCCATCCAAAAACTCAAGTTCATTTCCAAACTTAGTAATTGCCAAGTCTGCCAAGGTTAGCCGCCGCCTAAGCCTCCGCCATATGCCTGTCCCTCATCCTTATCCTTCCCATTTATTGCCATAGAGAATAGCGCCCATGGTTCGCCACCCTTCAAAGGCCCCTTCCCATAAACTCTTAGTTAGCTAGGTTAGTATCTTAGGTTAGAGTTTTAGGGTAATAACCATGCTAACCATTTTACACTTAGTTATTATTTTAGGATCATAACACATAGCCTAGGTCTAGGTTAGACTAACAATAATCTAACCCCTAGGTTAGGTTATTGTTTTAGGTTACTAACCCTTAGTAATTCAGTTTGGTCCTTCTCCTGAAAACTCGGAGAGACCTGTATCATACTTTCTAGAACAGAGCCACTCCTGTTCTTATTACAGAATTGTATGTCAATGAATTATTACCTGGTCTTTAATCGAGACCTTCCAGATATACCAGATATCGGGAACCGTTTCATTTCTCAAGATCAGCCTGAGTCATACTCCTGACCAGCTTACCAAATGCTTCCATACCTTGCAACCTGTTCAAGGTTCGTGATCTAATTTTATCACTTCACAAAATTAAAGCATTACTTGGATCAATTCCTCTGGTCCAAGTCTAGATATTATTGATGAATACCTGTATAATTCATTCCGTGATCAGATTAATATTCAGTCACAAAATGAAATAAATAAAAGAGTCTATTAATATTTTGACTCAGTCAAGATCTGCAATCTGCAAGAAATTTAATACATATCAAGCATGATTTCCGAATCGAGGTACACAATCCATTTACTAGAAATCACATATCCACCTAACAGCTCACTTGGGAGCTCACCAAGTAGCTCACCGAGTAGGTTTACTTATGCTCGCTTGTGAGCTCACCACTCAGCTCTTCAGGGACCTCACCTAGGAGCTTGCCAAGTATCTCACTTGAGAGCTCACCTAGCAGCTTACCTAGGAGCTTGCTGAATAGTTCGCCAAGTAGCTCACCTTGAGATTTTTTGAGAGCTCACTGATTAGCTCAAGTTGAGCTTTCCTAGGAGCTTGTTAAGTAACTCACCTAGGAGCTCACTTGACAGCTCACCTTGCTAACTCACTTTGATCTCACCTTCCCACCTCGCATTGAGATCACCTTGCCAACTCACCTGAGCTCTCCTTTTAGCTTACCTAGGAGCTCACCAAGAATCTCACCTAGGAGCTTGACTAGGTGCTCAGCAAGCAGCTCACCCAGGAGCTTGTTGAGTAACTCAAGTTGAGCTTACCCAAAAACTCACCTAAGAGATTTTCTGATAGCTCACCTTTTCAGCTCACTTTTATCTCACCTAGGATCTCACCGAGTAGCTTGACTTGAGATCACATGGGATCTTATTAAGTAGGTCACCTTGACCTCGTTGAGGAGCTCACCTTCCCAACTCACCTTGAGCTCATCTGGTAGCTCACCTAAGAAGTTGTATGAGTAGCTTGTCGAGTAGATCACCTGGGAGCTCACCAAGTAGGTTGAGTTGAGGTCACTTGTGAGCTCACTAGTGAGCTTACCGAGAAACTCACTGAGGACCTCACCTGGGAGCTTGCCAAGTAGGTCACTTAGGAGCTCAATTAGTAGCTCACTTGGGATCTCGGTAAACAAATCGCAAAGTATCTCACCTGGGTGCTCTTCTAGGAGCTCACCGATTACCTTGAGTTGAGCTCACCTAGGAGCTTGTCAAGTAAAGTACTCACCTAGGAGTTAGCCTGATATCTCACCTTACTAACTCACCTTGAGCTTGCCTTTCCAACTCACCTTGAGCTCATCTGGTATTTTACATGTAAGCTCACCTCAGAGATTGCTGACAAGCTCACCTGGGAGGTAAGTAAGCAGCTCACCCAGGAGCTCAGTTGGGAGCTCGGAAAGTAGTTCACCCTAGCACTCATCGAGTATCTTGAGTTAAGCTTCCCAAAAAACTTTCATAGGAGCTCACCTAACAGTTCATAAAAAAACTCGCATGGGAGCTCACCTATCTGCTCACATTAACAGCTCACCTTGAGCTCAGTGAGGAGCACACCTTCCCAACTCACCTTGAGCTCATCTAGTAGCTCACCTCATATTTTTTCAAGCTGCTTGTCAAGTAGCTCACCTAGAAGCTCACCGAGTAGCTCACCGAGTAGGTTGACTTGACCTCACTTGTGAGCTTACAAAGCAACACAATGGGGACCTCACCTCACCTAGGAACTCACCAAGTAGCTCACTTGGGAGCTTGCCTAGCATCTCTCCTAGGAGCTTGTCAAACAATTCATAAAGTAGTAGCTCATCTAGGAGCTCTTTAGGGAGCTCACTGATTACCTCAAATTGAGCTCACCTAGGAGCTCATTGAGTAACTCACCTGGTAACATGCTAGGGAGCTAGCCTAACAGCTTGCCTTTCCAACTCACCTTCAGCTCATTTGGTAGCTCGCATGTAAGTTCAACTCAGAGATTACTGAAAATCTCACCTTTGAGCATGCCTGGGAGCTCACTAAGTAGTCACCTAGGAGCTCATCAAGTAGCTTGTCAAGGAGCTCATCGAGAAGCTCAAGTTAAGCTTGTCTAGAAAAATTTCCTGGGAGCTCACATGACTTCTCACCTTGCCAACTCACCTTGAGCTCACCAAACAGCTTGACTTGAGCTCAATCGAGATCTTGTCAAGTAGCTCACTCAGAAACACACATGGGAGCTCACCTGACAGCTTGCCTTGCCAACTCGTATGGGAGCTCACTTATCAGCCTGGCTTGCCAGCTCACCTTGAGCTCACTGAGGAGGTCACCTTGCCAACTCACCTTGAGCTCATCTGGTAGCTCACCTCAGAGTTCATCGAGTAGCTTGCCAAGTAGCTCACCTGGGAACTCACCTAACATCTTGCCCAGGAGATCACAATGTAGATCTCCAAGTAGGTTGATGTAATGCCCACAAAAAAAATGACACACAAGACTACATAGGAAAACACAAGATAATTTTATTTTTTTGACTTGCCTGACACACAACACGACACAACATGTCATCATAAGGTTACAATCAACTCTGGGAACCACTTGTTACGAGTATGACCACAAGGTCAACACGGAAATGTTCACACCCAAAAAGGATAAATCAATTTTATTTTTGATAGAACAACATAGAAGTCCAACCACATGACACTCACACAGCTAGGGAAAGCCACAGTAAGAAATGATTGAAGGTTATTTATTTTGATAAAACACCCTTTAACTCATGACTTTTGTTTTCAGAGAGATTCAAGATATGATTCGCACGATTCATCTTACCAAACTAAATTATTTTCTTAAGCACTGTAGAGTAGTTCACTTATAGTCTTCTCATTATGACAATTATTTATTTTATTTATTTATTTGATAAAGGTGATAATTTAATTTCACAAGGCCATCTATTCACACTTACGCTACTAAAATCTCATTCATACCCTTATGAAAACATTGTTTCGCGTTCAACAAACTTAAGGGAAAATTACAATGAACTTTGGATAAAGTTGAAGGAAGAAGTTCAATTGAGTTCATCCTTGAGACATTGTTAGTTATTACCAAGATTTAATTGGAGCTTGAGGTTTTATCCAGAATATTAAAGATTTTACTTAGGCTTCATTGAAAGAGATTTACAAAAGGAACTATTCACTTTCCAAAAAGGCTGAGAGATAAATTTTGTGGTTTCTATATTGTTTCCCCCTACTTATTAAATGTTATTATCTTCTAACAACTGTCAATTTATTTCACCTTATAATTTTTTTACGAATTTCACCATAAAAAGTATAATGTTCGCTAGTGTAGTTAGGGATAACATGCTATATAATTTTACTTAACCAAGGCTAGTTTCATCTTTGATCAGTTAGGGAATTTCTTGTTCTCAAGTAAGTCATCTCTACATTAATTTATTTGAATATAAATTTTTCATTAAACTTCTATAAGGATTAACCAACCCATTTTATTTTACTTATAACACACCATTAAAAAGTCTTAGAAAGTTTTAACTCAGCACTTTATTCTAAAGATCAAGGTTTTACAATACTCATGTCAATGTAGAGATTGAATATTACTTCTCACAAGGATAAGTTACCAGTCTAACAACAAAAAGGATAAGACAACTTCATCACGTAGTTTTCCAAACATTCCAAGGCAAGAGATCTTTTAAACTCTTTTGCAAGCAATGTTACAAAATTTACAACACATTGAACATTTTTACAAGGAACCTCGTAAATTGAACTGATGAAACTTTTACACTCTTTTCTTTAATCTACTCGCAGAATCCATCTGCACAAATATTAACTAGAGTCAGTTCGCTAGAAATGATCATGATAAGATATAAACCTCACCTAAAAATTTATGCCATATAGCATTTAAATAAATGAAAGTTTGCAATACTCCCTATCAAATAATTTCTAACATACATTCAATTCCTAGCTGCACATCTCATGATAATACATTTCATACTCATTAATGTTCACTCCCCTAAGATCTTCTTACATATGAAAAAAATTCCAAGTGGCTAGATATACAACCTTAACCATGCAATTAATCATACTTAAATTACAGTAATAATAATATCGCTCACTTTATACCTTCAATCTACTTCTCCCATATATGTATCCAATAATATTATCTTTTAATTAAATAACCGCACCAATGACGTTAAGTTTCTATAATAAATACAAGTATCAATCTTATATTATTCATCGATATTACTCAAGCATCAAACCTTCATAGATAATCAATGATTATATGTAAGTATAATTTTTATATTTACCTCACAATTTTAAGAATATACTTATGTTAAAAAATATTCCACCAATCCACGAGTTCATATATTATTTAGATATCCTTTTGTTTGCTTATTACCATGTCTTTATATGTTTCTATTAGTATAAGAGTCCAACTCGTTGGAATGAGTCACGATCAACAGTATTGTCATATTTTGCTAATATTTCAAAGATACATTTGACTAGCTAAGATATGTAAGTGTGGTCCAAGCCACTACAAATAGAAGTATCAACATTATCTCAACTCCCAATTGAGATGCAAGTATCAATTTTTAGCTAACATAATAATCATCGTAAATGCCAGAAAATATTCCACTCGTTAACCAAGTATTGAAATAACATATTTATCCTTACTGGTTACCTGATAACATAATATATAATGTTATATAATTCAAGCTCCACTTGCATACCCCAATTTATGGGTATTAATTATTGTTCTATATAATGAAGTTAAATAATTTCAGGTCAACTTCTATCCTTACTGTCATACATGGTATGTACAGTCCCATTATGGAAGTTGTCACCTTTACTTAAGGATGTGTATGAATCCATTTTAGGGTAGTTCTCATAACTTCCCTATTCATCTGTTTTCCTACCAAAAAGCATTTCAACAAGCTTATAAGTCAAAGTATAGGATAAATTTGTAATTTCATATTTCAAACATTGCCTGAATTCATATGCCTGAGGGCCATCACATGTGAGTCAACTTGAAGAATGTACACATTCATGAGAGTTCGATGTATCCAATATTACTTTAACTAATTTGAAGATCCAAGTAGTGCCTCAAACTTAATCCATATAATTATCCATGCAAGCTAACATCTTAAGAGCTTACCATATTCAAAAAGGTCACCAAAAAAACCCCATTAACACATGCTTCACGAGTGTCACAATAAAAAATAAGATCATAGTAATAATAATAACAGAGGGCCTGGTGAGGGGTTTTTAATAATCCCCAAGGTAAACGGTAATCAAAAGAGTCAGATGGTATCTAGAAAGACCAGTAAAACCAGTACGAATCTCCCAAAATAGAAGCCCCCAATCCTAAAGGGGTTTATATTATTATCAAACCACATTAAAAGACAAAAATAGTCTTCCAAGAAAATTCTCGTTTTCAAGCCACGTTCTACAAATAAAAACAATACAAGGAATATTCTAAATCTCATTCACACACCACAATATTTTCTACAGAAACCACTGTTCACAGGAATAATCATGGCAAAAAGATAAACCAACTTTATAAGATCGATAGGCGAGAATCACTGGAGAGATTTCTTCTTGTCAAATAGTAATTAAGATAAACTGTAAAGGTGGAGAGAGATCAGCTCATGCAATTATGATTACAAGTCATTCGAAACCCATCTCTACAGAATTAAAACAAAAATTGAAGAGATTGATTTACCCAAATACTAAAGGGAATAAACTATTAAGAGAGAGGGTTAGGGCTTATCATGCCTTTAATGCACTTCCCAAGACCAGGACAGTCTAAAACAGGACCTGCAACAGCAACCCAAGCCTAATTCCATTTTCTTCAAGCTTGTTGGGCGCCCAAACATCGATCATCTCCATGTTGGCATAGGCAGGAGTTCACGGCCAGGGTAGGTGGTCTAAAATACTTGCCAACATCCTCCCAATGCGTGTCAAAAGGGAATGTTACAGCGGAACATGGACATCCATCCATCATAATGGAAAATCAAATTTTTTTTTTTATGGTGTGCAAGCAACCATTTAGAATCAAAATGTTTGACAAACTGCCTCAAGGAGATGTGGTCTCACTACATTTCCATGTAGCAGTGTAAGAAGGGAAGGATGTCCAATAAGGAACCAACAGGTGTCAAAGCTAATCAGTTGCCACGTTTTTTTCTAGCAAGTTCATATAATTGCAAGGCAAATTGTGCTTCATGAATATTTTGATATGAAACTGATCCACCTCTATGAGATTCTCTTCCATGAGTTACATCGTAAAATAAGTAAGGTCTCAATAGAGAATCTTGGTAATAAATTTCATCAGGTCTCTTGGTAACACTCTCACTGTCACTTAATCGATTTTGATAAAAATATCTTGAAGGAGAATCCTGAATTTGAGGATGCATTCGATACTGAACAGATAACAACCTACTTGTTGGAAGCGCTCAAAAAGGCTTCTACTATACTGCAACATGCCTGTTACCTGGCTAATTACTGTTGCAGGCCATTGCTATGGATCCTCGACAAGAACTCACCTTGCAGCACCCAATGAAAGTGGAGGTAACATGCCTACTTCACTAGCTTGTAGCTTCATCTATAACCACCATATGAAACCCATGCAAGAATGAGAATAAAGTAAACCATGGTGAAGGATAGGCGGATTCCACCCACTCCCAAACTCCTTCACGTAAAGACAGAAAACATTAATGGCCATTATGGTCTGCAGGTTGGTGGTTGGGTGAATTCACGCTTCTATCAACATGAATTTAAAGCCTGCGTGGATGCCTGAAAAGGCTTAGTAAATTCAAATAAAGCAATTTATTATGTAGATTCTTATGTCTATATATATATTATATATATATATATATATAGGTATTCATATCTCCATGCCAAGTAGTCGAGAAAAAGAAGACCAAACAATTTCACATGTCTGGATGAGGAACGTGGCTTGACAAGGCTTTATTAATTCAATATAAAATTTTATAATTTATTTGGACAATAAAAATATCATTGATACAGTTTCATTTATTAACTATTTTTATTATGCTTTAAAATGTTCTATCACCATAATGAGGTTCGAAAAAAAAAGTCTTTACGAACTAATCAATAGCACCAAAACAAAAGAAATCACTTACCCGAGGGCTCGAGCGCAAGAACGATCATTAAAAAAATAAAGTAAAATAGTTTACCATAATTACTAACAATATTAATAAAATAAATGACACTAACCCAACTAATCGTCAATTGACAAAATAAATTAAAATTTTATTTTTAATCATTATTTTTATGATTTTAAAAAAAAATAAAATAAAATTAGTAATCATATTACCAGTGACCAACACGAAAGCTTGACAGGGCGAAGACACTAATGTTTCAACGGAAACGCAACAACATTCGACCCTTAGAAGCACGGTCGCCACGGAATAAAAGAGCAAAGATGAATGGGGCATTACATTCTTCCCCCCTTAAGAAAGCATCGTCCTCGATGCAACATAACATAGATAAAGAGAAACGGTATGCAACAAGGAACAGATAAAGAAGGAAGTACCCCCATGGTTAAAATTTAAGTTGATTAAAGCATGGCCACAAGGTAGCCTTAGGATCATTTGGCAGAAATTTTAACTTTTAGGGTTCTGTGAAGATTGGAAGTTCCCTCTTATTTATTATTTCATTAGTCTCTCTCCATTAACATTGTTCTTAGTTTAATTTCTTTAAAATTTCATCGTTGAAGATTTTTGGTTTATTCCTTATTGTAGGTGCCCAACATGAACTGCTATCACAACACCCTACCGGGGGTCAAACAAGATGCTACAAATTCACAAACACACAAGTATATACTTCATGATTGTATTACACCACAAAAGATTACTCAAATATGGAAGGAAATAGGCATGGTCCATATAACATAATACTTATCACACAACCATGACTGACAATTAGAATATTTGAACAAGGTGTGCTACGACAACCAGATATTTCCTCAATTCCACAAATACAGATTTTACATGAATTACAAAATAGCTACACATACATAGGGTCCACACGGGCATCAATGCCATATCCACAACATCACAAAATATATCCAACTGATATGCGTAACACATATATCATAACACCATAACCAAAACATCATAATACATCAGCATACCTCCTGAAGTATCAGTCACACATACATGCAAATCTCTTATGCCTCCCTCAATCCCTTATGCCTCCCTCAAACCCTTATACCTCCCCTCAAGCCCTTATACCTCCCCTCAAGTTTCTTTCACAATAAAATTGATGCCATTGGCATTCCCTTATGCCCCCCCACAAGGAGGTCGGTTGTCCCCATGGCCCAAGACACATAGGGTTTGGACACTCCAACCCAAGTGACATAATAACGTGTGGTTCAACAACCCGCTAGTTATCTATAACTCCTTGGGGCGTACCCCCATACAACAAAGTGGGTCCATAGGTCCAACCATTCCATGGTGCATCCCATGACCCTATTCCACACATCACGACAATAGAACCAGCATAACAATCCGATCCAAAATGCCAATTGGCAAAGTACAAGCCTTGGGCAAGGCGGTACAATCTTAAAATTTAGAAGAATATTCGAAACCAAGCAAAACAACTGACCAAATGGCCATAGTTAGTGCAAAAATCTGAGTGGTAGTACCACAAACCAAGGAAATGCCCAAAATGTAAGCATGTCAATCAAGAAAACTGTTGGTCCTTGAAAAATAAAGTAAAAAGCTCAAATTACGAATAAAATACACTTATAATAATGTCACCTTACGATAATTGTGTGGCCTTATCTGGCCACCAAAGGGGTACTCAACGAGTTGCTAGCACTCGGAACATCGAGCCTTAGCTCATAAAATACATATCAATAATACAACTGTCATCATCTCAATCAGAATCATCTCGCCACAACTTCAACAAGGCTCAACATAGTCAAAATAACATAGGTTGAATCTATATGACAACCATATCAAAAGAGAAAAAGGAAGTACAAGTCACCATCTACTGAGCCTGAGGTGTCCGCGAAACACAACATGCATGACACCTGTTGAGCAAGTGCCACACATACCAAACGAACAAAAGTGGGTTTTCAGCCTATGTAAGGCTCCACTTCCTATCTCGTACTCGGCTCGAGTGACTGGTCAACGGTACACATTTTGTCACTCCATACATACACAGTTTACCGATTTCCCTCAGGGTCGGTTAGTGTAAGGCTCACAACATAACATATAACTACATCACTAACACCATGGTGGTACACACATAGCTACCATAACATCTCACGTATGGTATGTATACAGGGTAGATCACAATCATACATCCACATGGTGTAATACATCACTTTACCAAATTCTGCACCCCAAAGTGCAACCACTATACGATAGGGTTCATACACTCACCGTATGACCCTAATTCATGACATGAATCGTCATATATCACACAAATCATACATAAAATGAACATAATAACATCACAAAATAACATTCCATTGCTACATACAAGGTGATACACACGTTTCTTCAAAACATGGTATAACATCGTGATGCAACTCAATTAACTTTAAATAAATCTGGTCATACAACATATCGACACACCCACATATCACAATAAGCCACAATGTTCCAACACTCCGTCATCCACATTAGAATTATTTTCACACATCATAAGCAGTAATTCACACGTGAACTCTTCATAGAATCCACAAGAAGGAGATAGAATACTCCCATCCCCAGCACATCAACATGATGACAAACACGCACTAAGTGACATACACATCATGTGCGTTCACAATATCACAATTACAACATCAATTACATCACGCTTGTACCACATTACTCTTCCAATATAAACCACCATCATGCAATACCATCATCTCCATGTAACACTATCATGTACACCATCATCATCATGTAATACCATCATAACTCCAATCTGGCCCATAGGTTCGAGATCATGAACCTACGCTATGATACCAAGTGTAACGCCCACAAAAAAACGACACACAAGACTACATAGGAAAACACAGGATAATTTTTTTTTTTGACTTGCCTGACACACAACACGACACAACATGTCATCACAAGGTTACAATCAACTCCGGGAACCACTTGTTACAAGTATGACCGCAAGGTCAACACGGAAACGTTCACACCCAAAAAGGATAAATCACTTTTCTTTTTGACATAACAACATAGAAGTCCAACCACATGACACTCACACAGCTAGGGCAAGCCACAGTAAGAAATGATTGAAGGTTATTTATTTTGATAAAACACCCTTTAACTCATGACTTATGTTTTCAGAGAGATTCAAGATATGATTCGCACGATTCATCTTACCAAACTAAATTATTTTCTTAAGCATTGTAGAGTAGTTCACTTATAGTCTTCTCATTATGAAAATTATTTATTTTATTTATTTATTTGATAAAGGTGATAATTTAATTTCACAAGGCCATCTATTCACACTTACGCTACTAAAATCTCATTCATACCCTTATGACAACATTGGTTCGCGTTCAACAAACTTAAGGGAAAATTACAAGGCACTTTGGATAAAGTTAAAGGAAAAAGTTCAATTGAGTTCATGCTTGAGACATTGTTAGTTATTACCAAGATTTAATTGGAGCTTGAGGTTTTATCCAAAATATTAAAGATATTACTTAGGCTTCATTGAAAGAGCTTTACAAAAGGAACTATTCACTTTCCAAAAAGGCTAAGAGATAAATTTCGTGGTTTCTATATTGTTTCCCCCTACTTATTACATCTTATTATATTCTAAAAACTATCAATTTATTTCACCTCAGAATTTTTTTACGAATTTCACCATAAAAAGTATAATGTTCGCTAGTGTAGTTAGGGATAACATGCTATATAATTTTACTTAACCAAGGTTAGTTTCATCTTTGATCACTTAGGGAATTTCTTGTTCTCAAGTAAGTCATCTCTACATTAATTTATTTGAATATAACTTTTCGTTAAACTTCTATAAGGATTAACTAACCCATTTTATTTTACTTATAACACACCATTACAAAGTCTTAGAAAGTTTTAGCTTAGCACTTTATTCTCAAGATCAAGGTTTTACAATACTCATGTCAATGTAGAGATTGAATATTACTTCTCACAAGGATAAGTTACCAGTCTAACAACAAAAAGGACAAGACAACTTCATCACGTAGTTTTCCAAACATTCCAAGGCAAGAGATCTTTTAAACTCTTTTGCAAGCAATGTTACAAAATTTACAACACATTGAACTTTTTTACAAGGAACCTCATAAATTGAACTGATGAAAATTTTACACTCTTTTCTTTAATCTACTCGCATAATCCATTTGCACAAATATTAACTAGAATCAGTTCGCTAGAACTGAGCATGATAAGACATAAACCTCACGTAAAAATTTATGCCATCTAGCATTTAAATAAATGAAAGTTTACAATACTCCCTATCAAATAATTTCTAACATGCATTCAAATCTTAATTGCACATCTCATGATAATACATTTCATACTCATTAATGTTCACTCTCCTAAGATCTGCTTACATGTGAACAAAATTTCAATTGGCTAGATATACAACCTTAACCATGCAATTAATCATACCTAAATTACAGTAATAATAATATCACTCACTTTATACCTTCAATCTACTTCTCCCATATATGTATCCAATAATATTATCTTTTAATTAAATAACCGCACCAATGACGTTAAGTTTCTATAATAAATACAAGTATCAATCTTATATTATTCATCGATATTAGTCAAGCATCAAGCCTTCATAGATAATCAATGATTATATGTAAGTATAATTTTTATATTTACCTCACAATTTTAAGAATATACTTATGTTAAAAATATTCCACCAATCCACGAGTTCATATATTATTTAGATATCCTTTTGGTTTCTTATTACCATGTCTTTATATGTTTCTATTAGTATAAGAGTCCAACTCGTTGGAATGAGTCACGATCAACAGTATTGTTATATTTTGCTAATATGTCAAAGATACATTTGACTAGCTAAGATATGTAAGCATGGTCCAAGCCACTATAAATACAAGTATCACTATTATCTCAACTCCCAATTGAGATGCAAGTATCAATTTTTAGCTAACATAATAATCATCGTAAATGCCAGAAAATATTCCACTCGTTAACCAAGTATTGAAATAACATATTTATCCTTACTGGTTACCTGATAACATAATATATCATGTTATATAATTCAAGCTCCACTTGCATACCCCAATTTATGGGTCTTAATTATTGTTCTATATAATGAAGTTAAATAATTTCAGGTCAACTTCTATCCTTACTGTCATACATGGTATGTACAGTCCCATTATGGCAGTTATCACCTTTACTTAAGGCTATGTATGAATCCATTTTAGGGTAGTTCTCATAACTTCCCTATTCATCTGTTTTCCTTCCAAAAAGCATTTCAACAAGCTTATAAGTCAAAGTATAGGATAAATTTGTAATTTCATATTTCAAGCATTGCTTGAATTCATATGCCTGAGGGCCATCACATGTCAGTCAACTTGAAGAATGTTCACATTCATGAGAGTTCGATGTATCCAATATTACTTTAACTGATTTGAAGATCCAAGTAGTGCCTCCAACTTAAGCCATATAATTATCCATGCAAGCTAACGTCTTAAGAGATTACCATATTCAAAAAGTTCATTAAAAAAAACCCCATTA
This sequence comes from Taxus chinensis, assembly GCA_019776745.2. Lineage (NCBI taxonomy): Eukaryota > Viridiplantae > Streptophyta > Pinopsida > Cupressales > Taxaceae > Taxus > Taxus chinensis. The sequence goes on along the minus strand of CM034151.1, from coordinate 901,442,447 downwards.
ACACATGCTTCACGGGTGTCCCAATCAAAAATAAGCTCATAGTAATAATAATAACAGAGGGCCTGGTGAGGTGTTCTCAATAATCCCCAAGGTAAATGGTAATCAAAAGAGTCAGATGGTATCTAGAAAGACCAGTAAAACCAGTACGACTCTCCCCAAATAGAATCCCCCAATCCTAAAGGGGTTTATATCATTATCAAACCACATTAAAAGAAAAACATAGTCTTCCAAGAAAATTCCCATTTTCAAGCCATGTTCTACAAATAAAAAACAATACAAGGAATATTCTAAATCTCATTCACAAACCACAATATTTTCTACAGAAACCACTGTTCACAGGAATAATCATGGCAAAAAGATAAACCAAATTTATAAGATCAATAAGCGAGAATCACTTGAGAGATTTCTTCTTGTCAAATAGTAATTAAGATAAATTGTAAAGGGGGAGAGAGATCAGCTCATGGAATTTTGATTACAAGTCATTCGAAACCCATCTCTACAGAATTCAAACAAAAATTGCAGAGATTGATTTACCCAAATACTAAAGGGAATAAATTATTAAAAGAGAGGGTTAGGGTTTATCATTCCTTTAATGTGCTTCCCAAGACCAGGACACACTGAAACAGGACCTGCAATAGCAACCCAAGCCTAATTCCATTTTCTTCAAGCTTGTTGGGCGCCCAAACATCAATCATCTCCACGTTGGCACAAGAAGGAGTTCACAACCAGGGTAGGTGGTCTAAAATAATTGCCAACATCCTCCCAACGCGTGTCAAAATAGAATGTTACAGCGGAACATGGACATCCATCCAGCACAATGGAAAATCAATTTTTTGTTTTGTATGGTGTGGAAGCACCCACGAGGAAGAAAACTGTTTGAAAAAAATGCCTCAAGGAGATGTGGTCTCACTGCATTTCCATGTAGCAGGGTACGAAGGGAAGGATGTCCAAAAAGGAACCAACAAGTGTCGAAGCTGATCAGTTGCCATGTTTTTTTCCAGCAAGTTCATATAATTGCAAGGTAAATTGTGCTTCATGAATATTTTGATATGAAACTGATCCACCTCTATGAGATTCTCTTCCATGAGTTACATCGTAAAACAAATAAGGTCTCAATAGAGAATCTTTGTAATAAATTTCAATCAGGTCTCCTGGTAACACTCTCACTGTCACTTAATCGATTTTGATAAAAATATCTTGAAGGGGAATCCCGAGTTTGAGGATGCATTCGATACTGAACAGATAACAACATAGTTGGACAATCTGCTTGTTGGAAGCGCTCAAAAAGGCTTCTACTATACTGCAACATGCCTGCTGCCTGGCTAATTACTATTGCAGGCCATTGCTGTGGATCCCCGACAAGAACACACCTCGCAACACCCAATGAAAGTGGAGGTAACATGCCTACTTCACTAGCTTGTAGCTTCATCTATAACCACCATATCAAACCCATGGAAGAAGGAGAATAAAGTAAACCATGGTGAACGATAGGCGGATTCTACCCACTCCCAAACTCCCTCACGTAAAGATAGAAAACATTAATGGCCATTACGGCCTGTAGGTTGGTGGTTGGGTGAATTCACGCTTCCATCAACATGAATTTAAAGCCTGCGTGGATGCCTGAAAAGGTTTAGTAAATTCAAACAAAGCAATTTATTATGCAGATTATTATGTCTATATATATATATATATATATATATAGGTATCCATATCTCCATGCCAAATAGTCGAGAAAGAGAAGACCAAACAATTTCACAAGTCTGGATGAGGAATGCGGCCTGGCAAGGCTTTATTAATTCAACATAAAATTTTATAATTTATTTGCACAATAAAAAATATCATTGATACGGTTTCATTTATTAACTATTTTTATTATGCTTTAAAACGTTCTATCACCACAACGAGGTTAAAAAAAAAAGTCTTTATGAACTAATCAATAGCACCAAAACAAAATAAATCACTTACCCGAGGGCTCGAGTGCAAGAATGATCATTTAAAAAAATAGAGTAAAATAGTTTTTCGTAATTACTAACAATATTAATAAAATAAATGACACTAACCCAACTAATCGTCAATCTATAAAATAAATTAAAATTTTTATTTTTAATCATTATTTTTATGATTTTTAAAAAATAAAAAATAAAATTAGTAATCATATTACCAGTGACCAACACGAAAGCTTGACAGGGTGAAGACACTAATGTTTCAATAGAAACGCAACAGCGTTCGACCCTTAGAAGCACGGTCGTTGCAGAATAAAAGAGCAAGGATGAATGGGGAATTACAGTTAACTTGAGCTTTCTTGTGATCTCGGTGAGTATCTCATCGAGTAACTCAGCCAGGAACTCACCTTGGATCTCACCTAAAATCTCACCTTGCTAATTCACCTTCAGCTCGCCTTGCCTACTCACCTTGAGCTCAACTTACCAACTCACCCGTAGCTAATCTAGTAGCTTACATGTAAGCTCACCTCAAATATTTTTGACAAGCTCACCTGAGAGCACTTCTAAGAGCTCGTCGATCAGCTGGAGTTGAGCTCACCCAGGAGCTCTTCGAGTAACTCATTTGGGAACTCACATATGAGCTCACCTAATAGCTCACCTTGTCAACTCGCCTTGAGCTCACCTTGCCAGCTCACCTTAAGCTCATCTAGTAGCTAGCATGTAAGCTCACCTCAAAGATTTCCCACAAGATCACCTTTGAGCTCACCTGAGAGCTCACCTAGGAGCTCATCTAGGATCTCAACAAGTAGCTCACCCATGAGCTTGTTGAGTTGGAGCTTTCCTGATAGCTCACCTTGCCAATTCACCTTGAGTTCACCTTACCAACTCACCTTGAGCTCACCTTGCTAACTCAACTTGAGATCATCTGATAGCTCATATGTAAGCTCACCTCAGAGATTACCAATAAGCTCACCTTTGATCTCACCTAGGAGTTTACTGAGCAGCTCATCGAGGAGCTCCGTTGGGAGCTCAGTAAGCAACTCACCCAGGAACTCATCAGGAAGATCGACTTGAGCTTGCCCAGAAACTCACCTAGGAGGTCACTTGATAGCTCTCCTTACCAGCACACCTTGAGCTCACCCAGTGGTTCACCAGATAACTCTCCTTTCTAGCGCACCTTGAGCTCACCCAGGATCTCACCGAGAAGCTTGACTTGAGCTCACCTGGGAGCCCATCAAGTAGCTCACTTGAAAAATTGTATGGGAGCACACCTTACAACTCACCTTGCCAACTCACGTGGGAGCTCCCCTATGAGTTTTCCTTATCATCTCACCTTGAGCTCATCTGGTAGCTCACATGAGAGTTTGTCGAGTATCTAACGAAGTATCTTGCTTGGTAGCTCGACTAACACCTCACTCGGGAGCAAACCTAACAGCTTGCCTGGGAACTCATCGAGTAGCTCGCTAAGTAGGTTGATTTGAGCTTTCTTATGAGCTCACTGAGTAGCTCATTAGGGACCTCACCTGGGAGCTCACCAAGTTACTCACTTGGGAGTTATTTTGGAAGCTCACCAATCAGCTCGAGTTGAGCTCACCTAGGAGCTCATTGAGTAACTCACCTGGGAACTCAACTAAGAGCTCACCTGATAGCTCACCTTACCAAATTGCCTTGAGTTTGCTTTGCTAACTCACCTTAATCTCACCTTCCCAACTCACCCTGAGCTCATCAGGTAGCTCACATGTAATCTCACCTCAGAGATTGCCAACAAGCTCACCTTTGAGCTCACCTTGGAGCTCACTGAGCAGCTCACCTAAGAGCTCTGCTGGGAGTTTGGAAAGTAGCTCACCCAGGTGCTCACCTGACAACTCACCTTTTCAGCTCACCTTGAGCTCACCCAGGAGCTCGTTGACCAGCTTGATTTGAGCTCACCCAGGAGCTCGTTGACCAGCTTGATTTGAGCTCACCCAGGAGCTCATCAAGTAGCTCACCCAAAAAATCAAATGGTATCTCACCTTACTAACTTGCATGGGAGCTCACCTATCAGATCACCTTAAGATCGCTCGGGATCTCACCTTACCAAACAACCTTGAGCTTTTCTGGTAACTCACTTCATAGTTTTTTAAGTAGCTCATGAAGTTTCTCACCTGGTATTTCACCTAACAACTGGCTTGGGAGCTCACCTAACATCTCGCTTGGCAGCTCACCGAGAAGGTTACCGAGTAGGTTGACTTGAGAAACTTTTGAGCTCACCAAGCAACTCACTAGGGACATTTCCTAGGAGCTTGCCAAGTAGCTTGCTTGGGACCTTGACTAACAACTTACTTGGGAGCTCGTCAAAGAACTTTCCAAGTAGCTCACCTAGGATCTCTTCTGGGAGCTTGATAATTAGCTCAAGTTGAGATCACGGAGGAGCTCGTCCAGTAACTCTCCTGGGAACTTGCGTAGGATCTCACCTGACAGCTTGCCTTACCAACTCACATTGAGCTCACGTTGCTGACTCACCTTGAGCTTACCTTTCCAACTCACCTTGAGCTCATCTGGTAGCTCACATGTAAGCTCAACTTAGAGATTACTGACAAGCTCACCTTTAAGATCACCTAGGATCTCATAGATTAGCTCACCTAGGAGCTCGACTGGGAGCTCAGAAATCCTTATAGATTACCTGACATCTAACCTTACTATCTCACCTTGAGCTCACCCAAGAGCTCACTGAGTAGCTCACCCAGAAACTCACCTTACAGCTTACCCAGAAACTCTCATGGGAGCTCATCTTACAAGCTCGTCTTGAGCTTGCTAAAGAGCTCACCTTTCCAACTCACCTTGAGCTCATCTAGTAGCTCACCTTAGAATTTGTCGAGCAGCTCACTAAGTATCTCACTTGGGAGCTCACCGAGTAGCTCTCCAAGTAGGTTGAGTTGAGCTCACTTGTGAGTTCACCGAGTAGCTTGCTAGGGAGATTACCAAGTATTTTCCTTTGAACCTCACCTAGCAGCTCACCTAGAAGCTCACTGAATAGCTCACAAAGTAGCTCACCTAGGAGCTCTTTTGGGAGCTCACCGATCATATCGAGTTGAGCTCGCCTGGGAGATTTTTGAGTAACTCACCTGGGAAATTATCTGGGAGCTCACCTGACATCTTTCCTTGTCAACTTACCTTGAACTCATCTATCCAACTCAACTTGATCTCACCTTACCAACTCACCTTGAGCTCATCTAATAGCTCACATTTAAGCTCACCTCAGAGATTGTCGATAATATCACCTTTGAGCTCACCTGGGAGCTCATAGAGTATCTCACCTAGGATCTTGCCTTCAACTTGCCTAGGAGCTCACTGAGAAAATTGACTTGAGCTAGCCCTAGAGTTTGTCAAGTAGCTTTCCCAAAAACTTACATGGGAGCTCGCCTCATAGCATGCCTTACCAACTCGCATGGGAGCTTTCCTTGTCAGCTCACATTGAGCTCACTTAGGAGCTCACATTTCCAAATCACCTTGAGGTCATCTAGTAGCTCACCTTGGAGTTCATCGAGAAAATATCAAAGTATCTCACCTAAGAGCTCACCTAAGAGCTCACCTAATAGCTCACTTGGGAGCTCACCGAGGAGCTTACCAAGTAGGTTGACTTGAGCTCACTTGTGAGCTCACTGATTAGCTCACCGACAACATCACCTAAGATTTTTCCAAGTAGCTCACTTGGGAGATCACCTAGCAGCCTTCTTGGGAGATTTCCAAATAGCTCCCAAGGTAGCTCACCTTGAGCTCTTTTGGGAGCTCACCAATTAGCTCAAGTTGAGCTTTCCTAGGAGCTCATCAAGTAAATCACCTTGGATCTCACTTGATAGCTCACCATGTTAACTCACTTTGAGGTTGCCTTCCCAACTTGCCTTGAGCTCAGCTTTCCAACTTGCCTTGATCTCACCTTTGAGCTCACCCTGTAGCTCAGAAAGTAGCTCACCTAGGATCTCGTCAAGTAGCTCAACTTGAGCTTACCTAAAAACTCACCTGGGAGATCACTTGATAGCTCACCTTTCTAGCTCACTTTGAGCTCACTGAGCAGCTCGAATTGAGCTCACTCGAGAGCTCGTCAAGTATCTCACCCAAAAAATTACATCGAAGTTCACCTGAATCCTCACCCAGAAACTTGTATGGGAGATCAACTATCAACTCACCTTAATATCTCACCTTGACCTCACTAAGGAGCTCACATTCCTAACTCACCTTGAGATCACCTCATAGGTTTTTGAGTAGCTCATCAAGTAGCTCACCATCTAGGTTGACTTGAGATTGCTTGTGAGCTCACTAGTGAGCTTGCCTAGAAACTTTCTAGGGACCTTGCCTGGAAGCTCACCAACTATCTCAGTTGGGAGCTCACCAAGTAGCTCACCTGGGAGCTCATGGAACAGCTCACAAAGTAGTTCACCTGGGAGCTCTTCTAGTAGCACACCGATTACCTCGAGTTGAGCTCACCCGGGAGATTTTCGAGTAACTCACCTAAGAGCTAGCCTAACAACTCACCTTGCCAAATTTCCTTGAGATTTCCTTGCCAACTCACCTTGAGCTCATCTGGTATCTTGCATTTAAGCTCACCGATTAACTTGACTTGAGCTTGCTCTTGAGTTTGTCAAGCAGCTCACTCGAGAACTTGCATGGGAGCTCACATGATACCACACCTTGCCAACTCACATAAGAGCTATCCTTGTTATCTCACATTGAGCTCGCTGAGGAGTTCACATTGTTAACTCACCTTGATCTCATCTAGAAGCTCACCTCAGATTTCATCGAGAAAATCTCTAAGTAGCTCACCTAGGAGCTTGCCTAACACCTCGCCTGGGAGCTCACCTAACAGCTCACCTGGGAGCTCACCAAGTAGCTCACTAAGTAGGTCAAATTGAGCTCTCTCATGAGCCCACTGATCACCTCACTAGGGACCTCACCTAGGAGCTCACCAAGTATCTCACTTGGGAGCTCACCTAGCATCTTTCCTAGGAGCTCACCAAATAGCTCGCTAAGTAGCTCTCCTTGAGATCTTCTGGGAGCTCGTAGATTAGCTTGAGTTAAGCTCACCCAGGAGCTTTTCGAGTAACTCACTTGGGAGCTCACTTGATAGCTCACCTTACCAAATCACTTTTATCTCACCTGATAGTTCACCTTTTCCATCTCACTTTGAGCTCACCTAGGAGCCTGCCGAGCAGCTCAACTTGAGCTCACCCAGGAGCTCATCAAGTACATCACCCAGAAACTTGCATGGGAGCTCACCTATCAGCTCGCCTTAACATCTCACCTTTAGCTCACTAAGGAGTTCATCTTCCCAACCCACCTTGACCTCATCTGGTAGGTCACCTCGGAGTTTTTTGAATATCTCGTCAAGTAGCTCGCATGGGAGCTCATCGAGTAGGTTAACTTGAGCACATTTCTGAGCTCATTAGTGAGCTTGCTGAATAAATCATTAGGGACCTCACCTAGGAGCTCACCAAGTAGCTCACTTTTGAGCTCACCTAGTAGCTCACTTGGGAGCTCATTGAACATCTCTCAAAGTAGCTTTCCTGGGAGCTCTTCTAGGATCTCACTGATTACCTCAAGTTGAGCTTACCTGGGAGCTCGTTGAGTAACTCACTTGGTAACTCACCTGGGAACTAGCCTAATAGCTTGTCTGGTAGCTTTCCTAAGAGTTCATTAAGTATCTCACTAAGTAGCTCACCTAACAGCTTGCATGGGAACTCGCCTAACACCTCACCTGGGAGATCAACAAGTAGCTCTCTGAGTAGGTTAAATTGATCTTGCTTGTGAGTTCACCGAGCATCTCGTCGAGAAACTTACTTGGGAACTCACCTTGTAGCTTGCCTCAAAGCTCACCTTACCAACTCACCTTGAGCTCACCTTTCTAACTCACCTTGACAACTCACCTTGAGCTAATCTGGTAGGTTTTATGTAAGCTCACCTCAAAGATTACTGACAAGCTTGCATGAGAGCTCTTTATGGAGCTCTCTGATCAGCGTGAGTTGAGCTCACGTGGGAGATCCTCAAGTAACTCACCTGGGAACTCACCTGGGAGCTCACCTAATAGCTCACCTTGAGCTCACCTTGCCAATTCACCTTGAGCTCATCTAGTAGCTCGCATGGAATCTCACCTTAGATATTGCTGACAAGGTCACCTTTTAGCTCACTTAGGATCTTACCTAGGAGATCGGCTTGTTGAGTAGGTTGACTTGAGCTTTCGCAGGAGCTCGTCAAGCAGCTCACCTGGAAATGTGCATGGGATCTCACATGACAGCTTGCCTTGCCAAATCATGTGGGAACTCCACATCAGCTCCCCTATTAGATTTCAACGAGCAGCTTGCTAAGTATCTCACTTGGGAACTTGACTAACAACTCACCTAGGAGCTCATCTAGGACCTCACTGAGCTACTCACTGAGTAGGTTAACTTGAACTTGATTATGAGCTCACTGAGTAAATCATTGAGGACCTAAAATGGGAGCTCACCAATTAGCTCATTTAGGAACTCACCTAGAAGCTCACTAAAGAGCTCACTGAATAGCTCACAAATTATCTCACCTAGGTACTCTTCTAGGAGCTCACCAATTACCTCAAGTTTGGTTCAATCGAGAGATCATTGAGTAACTCATCTGGGAACTCACCTGGGAGCTCACCTATTTTCTCATCTTGCCAACTCACCTTGATCTTTCCTTGCCAACTCACCTTTAGGTCACCTTACTAACTCAACTTGAGCTCATCTGGTAACTCACATGTAATCTCACCTTAGAGATTTCTGACAAGCTCACCTTCGAGCTCACCTGGGAGCTCATCGATCATCTCACCTAGGAGATTGGCTTGGAGATTGGTAACAGGTCACCTAGGAGCTCATTGAGTAGCTCAACTTGAGCTTACCTAGAAACTCACCTGGGACATTACCTGATAGTTCACCTTGCTTGCTCGCCTCAAGCTTGGCCAGGAGCTCACCAAGCATCTCATTGAGTAACTCACCTAGGAACTTGCCTTATAACTCACCTTACCAACTCCCCTTTAGCTCACCTTGCCAAGTCACCTTGAGCTCATCTTATAGCTCACATGTAAGCTCACCTCAGATATTACTGACAATCTCACCTTTGAACTTGCCTGGGAGCTAACCAAGTAGCTCACCTAGGAGCTAAGTTGGGAGCTCAGCAAGTAGCTCACCCAGGATCTCCTCGAGTAACTCAACTTGAGCTTGTCTGAAAACTCACCTGAAAGATCACCTTTTCAAATCACCTTGAGCTTGCGCAGGAGCTTGCCGAGCAGTTTGAATTGAGCTCACACGGGAGCTTGTCAAGTAGCTTGCTTAAAAACTTGCATCGGAGCTCGCATGACAACTCACTTAAAAACTCACATGGGAGCTCACCTATCAGCTTGCTTTGCCAGATTACCTTGAGATCACTTAGGAGATCACCTTCCTAACTTACCTTGAGCTTGTCTGGTAGCTCACCTCAGAGTTCATCGAGAAACTCCCTAAGTAGCTCACCTGGGAGCTCATAGAGTAGCTCATCGAGTAAGTTGACTTGAGCTTTCTTGTGAGCTCACTTATGAGCTCACTAAGTAGCTCACCAGGGACCTTGCATGGGAGCTCACCAAGTAGCTCATTTTGGAGCTCGTTGAATAGCTTGTCAAGTAGCTCACCTAAAAGCTCTTTTGGGAGCTCACTGATCATCTCAAGTTGATCTCACCTAGAATCTCCTCGAGTAACTCACCTAGGAACTCATAACTCATCAGGGAGCTCGTTAAGTAGCTCACCCAAAAAATCACATGGGAGCTTGCCTTAAGCTCATTATGGAGCTCACCTTACCAACTTACCTTAAGCTCATCTGGAAGCTTACCTCAGAGTTCATCGAGCAACTCACCATGTATCTCACCTGGGACCTCACCTAACATCTTACTTGTGAACTCGCTAGGGACCTCACTTGGGAGATAGCCAATTAGCTCATTTGGGAGCTCACCTAGCAACTCACCTGGGATCTCTTCTAGGAGTTCACTGATTAGTTTAAGTTAAGCTCACCTGAGAGCTTGTCGAGTAACACACCTAGGAGCTCACCTGAGAGCTTTCCTTGCCAAGTCACTTTAAGCTCAGCTGGTAGCACGCATAAAAGTTCACCTTAGACATTTCCAACAAGCTAATATTTGATCTTGCCTAAGAGCCCACTAAACAGCTCACCTAGGAGCTCTGCTGGGATCTTACCAAGCAACTCACCTTTGTGCTTGTCAAGTAGCTTGACTTGACCTTACATGGAAACTCACCTAGGAGCTCATCTTGTGCTCACCTAGGAGCTCACCGAGTAGCTCGACTTGAGATTGTCAAGTAACTCACCCAAAAACTCACATGGGAGCTTTCCTAGAAACTTACCTTACCAACTCGAATGGGAGCCCACTTTGCTAGCGTGCCTTGAGCTCATTTTGTAGCTCACCTCTAAGTTCGTCAAATAGCTCACAAGTTATCTTGCCTAGGATATCGTCTAAAAACTCACTTTCGACAAAATGAGTAGCCCACTGAGTAGGTTGACTTGAGCTCACTGGTGAGCTCGCTTGTGAGCTCATCAAGCAACTCACCAGGGACGTCACTTGGGAGCTTGCCAAGTAGCTCACTTGGGAGCTCACCTAGAAGCTTGACTAAGAGCTCACTGAATAACTCGAAAAGTATCTCACTAGGAATCTCTTCTGGGAGTTTGATGATTAGCTCGAGTTGAGCTCACCTGGGAGCTCGTCGAGTAACTCACATGGAAACTTACCTTGGAGCTCACTTGATAGCTCACCTTGCCAACTTGGCTTGAGCTCACCTTTCTAACTCACCTTGAGCTCATCTGGTAGCTCACATGTAAGCTCACCTCAAATATTACCGACAAGCTCACCTTTGAGCTTGCCTGGGAGCTCACCTAGGAGCTTGATTTAGAGCTCGATAAGTAGGTCACCTAGGAGGTCATTGAGTAGCTTGAATTGAGATTCCCTAGAAACTTACCTGGGAACTCACCTGACAGCTTACCTTACCAGCTTTCCTTGAGCTCACCCGGGAGCTCACTTAGCACCTCGACTTAAGCTCACCCGAGATCTCATCAAGTAGCTCGCCCAAAAACTTGCATAGGACCTGACCTGATAGCTCACCCTGACAACTCACATGGGAACTCACCTATTATCTCACCTTACCAGCTCACCTTGAGCTCGCTAAGGAGCTCACCTTGTAAACTCACCTTGAGCTTGTCTAGTATCTCACCTCAGAGTTCGTCGGGTATCTCACGTAACAGCTCACCTTGGAGCCCACCTAACAGCTCACCTGGGAACTCACCAAGTAGCTCGTTGAGTAAGATGACTTGAGCTCACTTGTGATCTCACTGGGGTCCTCGCCTGGGAGCTCACCAAGTAGCTCACTTATGAGATTACCTAGTAGCTCACCTGGTAGCTTGACTTACTAAATTGCCTTGAGCTCACCTTGCTAACTCACCTTGAGCTCATCTAGTAGCTCACATGTAAGCTCACCTCAGAGATTACTAGAAAGCTCACCTTTGAGCTCACCTGGGATCTCCCCAAGTAGCTCACCTAGGAGCTCAGCTTGGAGCTCGACAAGTAGGTCACCTAGGATCTTGTTGAGTAGCTCACCTAGGAGCTCACCGAGCACCTCGACTTAAGCTCACCCTAGAGCTCATCAAGTAGCTCACCCAAACACTCACATAGGAGTTTGCTTGATAGGTCACCTTGACAACTCACATGGGAACTTGCCTATCAACTCACCTTACCAGCTCACCTTGAGCTCGTTGAGGAGCTCACATTGAAAACTCACTTTGAGCTCATCTGGTAGCTCACCTCAGATTTCGTTGAGTAGCTCACCTAACTTCTCACCTAGGAGCTTACCTAATAGCTCACCTGGGAGCTCACCAAGTAGCTTATCGATTAACATGAATTGAGCTCACTAGTGAGCTCACCGGGGTCCTTTATTTGGAGCTCACCCAGTAGCTCACTTAGGAAATCACCTAGCATCTCACCTGGGAGCTTGCCTGATAGCTCAAATTGCCAACTTTCCTTGAGCTCACCTTACCAACTCACCTTGAGCTCATCTAGTAGCTCATATGTAAGCTCACCTAAGAGATTGCTGAGAATCTCACCTTTGAGCTTTCCTAGGAGTTCATCGAGCATCTCGACTTGAGCTTGCCTAAAAAATCACCTAGGAGCTCACCTGACACCTCACCTTAGTAGCTCACCTTGAGCTCACTAAGGATCTCTTCCACCAGCTCGCCAAGAAACTAACCTAGGAAGACCCCTTACTAGCTTACCCTTAGCTCACCTAGGATCTCACCCAGCAGCTTGCTTAGGAACTCACATGGGAGCTCACCTAACAACTTGCCATGCCAAATTGTATGGGAGATCACCTATCAGCTCACCTTGAGCTCACTAAGGAGCTCACCTTTATAACTCACCTTGAGCTCATCTAGTAGCTCACCTCAGAGTTCATCGAGTATCTCACCTAACAACTCACATGGTAGCTCACCTAACATCTCACCTTAGAGCTCACTGAGAAACTCACCATGTAGGTTAACTTGAGCTCGCATGTGAGATTGATGAGTAGCTCACCGGGGACCTCACCTTGGATCTTGCTAAGTAGCTCACTTGGGAGCTCACTGAATAGCTCATAAAGTAGCTCACCTATGCACTCTTCTTTGGAGCTCACGGATCAACTCAATTTCAGCTCACCCAGGAGTTCATCAAGAAACTCACCTTGGAACTCACCTAGGACCTCACTTGACAACTCACCTTGCCAACTCAACTTGAGCTCACCTTGCTAACACACCTTGAGCTCACCTTGCTAACACACCTAGAGCTCATCTGGTAGCTCGCATGTTAGCTCACCTAAGAGATATTTGACAAGCTTACCTTTTAGTTCACCTGAGATCTCATTGTGTAGCTCACCTAGGAGCTCAACTGGGAGCTTGTTAAGTAGCTCATCTAGGAGCTTAACTAGCAGCACGACTTGAGCTTTCCCAGAAACTCACCTAGGAACTCGCCTGACAACTCACCTTGCCAACTCAGCTTGAGCTCACCCAGGAGCTTGCCAAGTAGCTCAACTTGAGCTCACCCAGGAGCTTATCAAGCAGCTCACCAAGAAAATCACATGAGAGCTTTCCTGATAGGTCACCTTACCAACTTACATGGGAGCTTGCCTACAAGCTCACTATACCAACTCCCCTTAAGCTTGGTGAGGAGCTCACCTTGCCAACTCACCTTGAGCTTGGAAGGTAGCTTACCTCAGAGTTTTTCAAGCAACTAGAATTGAGTTCACTCGAGAGCTCGTCGAGTAACTTGCTTAGGAATTAACTTGGGAGCTCACCTTGCCAACTCTCCTTGAGTTAACCTTACCAAATGGCTCACCTTTGAGCTCACCTAGGAGCTCACCTAGCAGCTTGCCTAAGAGCTATGCTGGGAGCTCAGTAAATAGATCACCTGAAAACTCACCTCGGAGCTCACCTGATAGCTCACCTTAATAGCTTTCCTGATAGATCACCTTTCCAACTTACCTAAAAACTCACCTAGGAGCTCGCCTGATAGCTCACCTTGCTAGGTTACATTGAGCTTGCCCAGGAGCTCATTGAGTAGATCAATTTGAGCTCACCTAGGATCTCGTCAAGTGGCTCATGTGAAAACTCACATGGGATCTCACCTTATCAAATTATATGGGAGATTTCCTATCAGCTCACCTTGCCAGCTCACCTTGAGCTCACTGAGGAGCTCACCTTACCAACTCACCTTAAGCTTGTCTAGTAGCTCACCTCAGAGTTCATCAAGCAGCTCACCAAGTAACTCACCTGAGAGCTCACTGAGTATCTCACTGAGTATATTGACTTGATCTTGCTTGTCATCTCACTTGTGAGCTCATCAAGTAGTTCGCCGGGGACCTCACCTAGGAGCTCACCAAGTAGCTTTCTTGGGAGCTTGCCTAGTAGCTCACCTAGGAGCTTTCCAAATAGCTCATAAAGTAGGTCACTTGGGAGCTCTTCTAGGAGCTTAACAATCAGATCAAGTTGAGCTCACCCGAGAGGTCATCAAGTAACTCACCTTGGAACTCACCTTGGAGGCTTCCTAAAATTTCACCTTATCAACTCACCTTGAGCTCATCTGGTAGCTCACATGTAAGCTCTCCTCAGAGATTACTAACAAGCTCACCTTTAAGCTCACTTATGAGCTCACCGAGTAGCTCACCTAGGAGATCAGCTAAGAGCTCAGCAAGTAGCTCACCCAGAAGCTCTTTGAGCGGCTCAACTTGAGCTTCCTAGAAACTCACCTGGGAGCTCACCTGATAGCTCATCTTGGTAGCTTTCTGAGCAACTTGACTTGAGCTCACCCGAGCACTCGTCAAGTAGCTCACCCAAAAACTCGCATAAGAGCTCACCTGACAACTCACCTTGCCAACTCGCATGGAAGATCACCTATCAACTCATGTTACTAGCTTGCCTTGAACTCATTGAGGAGCTCACCTTCCCAACTCACCTTGAGCTTGTCTGGTAGCTAACCTTGGAGTTCAAAAAATAGCTCGCCAAGTAGCTCACCTAGAAGCTCACCTAACAGCTCACCTGGGAGCTCACCTAGGAGCTTTCCTAACACCTCACCTTGGAGCTCACTGAGTAGGTTTACTTGAGCTCGCTTGTGACCTCATCAGGGACCTTTCCTAGTAACTTACCTAGGATCTCACCTAGCAGCTCGCCTAGGATCTCGCTAAACATCTCACAAAGTAGCTCGCCTAGGAGCTCTTCTATGAGCTCATTGATAAGCTTGAGTTGAGCTCGCCTAGAAGCTCATTGATTAAATCACCTAGGAGATTTCCTAGGAGCTCACCTGGGAGCTCGCCTTATCAAATTAGATGGGAAAAACTCAATTTGAGATCACCAGGGAGCTTGTCAAGAAGATCATGTGAAAACTCACATGGGAGCTCCCCTTATAAAATTAAATGGGAGCTCACCTTGAGCTCACTGAGGAGCTCACCTTGCCAACTCACCTTGAGCTCATCTGGTAGCTTGCCTCAAATTTCTTTGAGTAGCTTGCCAAGTACTTCACTTGGGAGCTCACCTAACTTGATCTCAGTTATCAGCTCACTTATGAGCTTACTGAGTAGCTCTCTGGGGACCTCACCTAGGAGCTCACCAAGTAGCTCCCTTAGGAGCTCACCTAGTAGCTCGCCTAGGAGCTCACTGAATAGATCCCAAAGTATCTCACCTAGGAGCTCTTCTGGGAGCTGACCAATAAGATCGAGTAGATCTCGCCTGGGAGCTAATTGAATAACTCACCTGGGAACTCACATGGGAGGTCACCTGAAAGCTCACCTTGCCAACTCACCTTGACCTCATCTAGTAGCTCACATGTAAGCTCACCTTAGAGATTACTAATAAGCTCTCCTTTTAGCTCACTTATGATCTCATCGAGAAGCTCACCTAGGAGATCTACTAGGAGCTCAACAAGTAGCTCACCCATGAGCTTATTGAGTAGCTCGACTTGAGCTTGCCTGGAAACTCACTTGGGAGCTCACCTTGGCAGTTCACCTTGAGCTCACCTAGGAGCTCACTGAGTAACTTGAATTGAGCTCAACCAGGAGCTCATTAAATAGCTCATTTCAAATCTCACATGGGAGCTCTCCTAACAGCTCACCTTGCTAACTCACATGGAATATTACCTATCAGCTCGCCTTACTAGCTTACCTTCAGCTCACTGAGAAGCTCACCTTGCCTACACATCTTGAGCTCATCTGGTAGCTCACCTTAGATTTCATCGAGTAGATTACCAAGTAGCTCACCTATAATCTCACCTAACAGCTCACCTAGGAGCTTACCTAACAGATCACCCGGGATATCACTGAGCAGCTCATCAAGTAGGTTTACTTGAGCTCACTTGTGAGCTCATTGAGAACCTCACCTAGAAGCTCACCAAGTAGCTCACTTGGGAGCTCCCCTAGCAGCTTACTTGGGAGCTCACTGAATAGCTTTCCAAGTATCTCACCTAAGAGTTCTTGTAGGAGGTCACTGATCAACTTGAGTTTAGCTCACCTCAGAGCTCATTGAGTAACTCACCTGGGAGATCACTTGGGTACTCACCAGATAGCTTTCCTTTCCTGGTAGCTCTCATGTAATCTCACCTCAGAGATTACCGACAAGCTCACCTTTGAGCTCACATGGAATCTCACCAAGTGGCTCACCTAGGAGCTCGGTTGGGATCTCGGCAAGCAGCTCACCCAGGAGCTCATAAAGTAGCTCGACTTGAGCTCACCTAGAAACTCACCTGGGAGCTCATGTGACAGCTCACCTAGGAGCTCGCTGAGAAGCTCAAATTGAGCTCACCCAGGAGCTCATCAAGTAGCTCACCCGAAAAATCTCAAGGGAGCTCACCTATAAGGTGACCTTACCATCTCACCTTGAACTCGGTGAGGTTCTCACCTTGCCAACTCACCTTGAGCTCATCTGGTATCTCACCTTGGAGGTTTTTGATTATCTCACCAAGTAGCTCACATGGGAGCTTACCTAACCACTCACCTAGGAGCTCACAGAGTAGCTTGCCAAGTAGGTTGACTTGACCTTGCTTTTGAGCTTACTTATGAGCTCACCGGGTACCTCACATGGGAGCTCACCACATAGATTACTTGGGAGCTCATGTAGCATTTCACCTGGGAACTTGTGGAGTACATCTAGTAGCTCACCTATGAGTTCATTGAGTAGATCACCAAGTAGCTCACCTGGGAGCTCACATAGAAGCTAACCTGGGAGCTCACTAAGAAACTCACAGAGTAGGTTGACTTGAGCTCACTTGTGAGCTCACCGAGTTTCTCGCCAGGGAGCTCTCCAAGTAGTTAAATTTTGAGATCAACTAGCAGCTCGCCAAGTAGCTTGCCTGGTATCTTACCTCAAAGCTCACCTAATAGCTCACATGGGAACTCACTGAGTAGCTCACTGAGTAGGTTGACATGAGATCACTTTTTAACTCACTGAGCAGCTCACTGGGAACCTTGCTTGGGATCTCATCAAGTAGCTCACTTAGGAGCTCACCTAGCAGTTCACATGGGAGCTCGCCAAACAACTCACTAAGTAGCTTTCCTAGTAGCTCTTCTAGGATCTCACTGATCAGCTCGAGCTAAGGTCACTTGGGATATCATCATGTAACTCACCTAAGAACTCACCTAGGAGCTCACCTTATTGCTCACCTTACTAATTCACCTTGAGTTTGCATTACCAACTCACCTTGAGCTTTCCTTGCCAACTCACCTTGTGCTCTTATTGTAGCTTATATGTAAGCTCACGTCAAATATTACTGACAAGCTCACCTTTGAGCACACCTAAGAGCTTACCAAGTAGCTCACCTAGGATCTCAGTTTGGAGCTCATCAAGTATCTCACCCAGGAACTTATTGAGCAACTCGACTTGAGCTTTCTCAGAAACTCACCTAAGAGCTCACCTGAAAACTCACCTTGCTAGCTCATCTTGAGCTCAAACACAAGCTCACCGAGTATCTCCACTTTAGCTCACCTAGGAGCTCGTCAAGCAGCTCACCCAAAAACTTGAATGGGAGCTCACCTAACCGCTCACCTAGAAAACTTTCATGGGAGCTCCCCTATTATTTCACCTTTCCAGCTCACCTTGAGCTCACTAAGGAGCTGACCTTACCAACTCACATTCATCTTGTCTAGTAGCTCAAATCAAAGTTTATCGAGAAACTCACCAAGTAGCTTGCCTAGGATCTTGACTAATAGCTTACTTGCGAGCTCACCTAATAGCTCACCTGGGAGCTCACTGAGCATATTACCGAATAGGTTGGCTTGACCTTGCTTATGAGCTCACTGAGTAGCTCATCGGAGACCTCACCTGGGAGCTTGCTAAGTATCTCACTTGGGAGGTCACTTAGCAGCTCACCTGGGATTGCACCAAACAACTCAACAAGTAGCTATTCTGGGAGCTCGACTAGGAACTTACCTGACAGCTCACCTTAAAAAAATTCCTTAAGTTCACCTTGCTAACTCACCTTAAGTACACCTTGCAAATTCACCTTGAGCTCATCTGGTAGCTCACATCTAATCTCACCTCAGATATTGCCAACAATCTCACCTTTGAGATTTCCTGGGAGCTCACCGAGTAACTCACCTAGGAGCTCAGCTGGGAGCTCAAAAATTAGCTCACCCAGAAGCTAACCTGAAATTTCACCTTGCCAACTCACCTTGAGCTCACCCAGGATCTCACCGAGCAACTCAAATTGAGCTCACCCAGAAGCTCATCAAGTAGCTCACACGAAAACTCACATGGGAGCTCACCTTACTAACTTGAATGGGAGCTCATCTTAAGCTTTCTCAAGAGCTCACCTTGCTAACCCACCTTGAGCTTGTCTGGTAGATCACCTCAGAGTTCATCGAGTAGCTTACCAAGTCACTCACGTAATAAATCCGCTAAAAAATTGCTTGGGAGCTCATCGAGTAGGTTTACTTGAGCTCACTTTCGAGCTCACTGAGCAGCTCATCAGGGACCTCACCTAGGAGCTTGCAAAGTAGCTCACTTGGGAGCTCACCTAGTAGCCCACCTAGGAGCTCACCGAACAACTCACCAAGTAGCTCACCTGGGAGCTCTTCTGGGAGCTCACTGATTAGATTGAGTTGAGCTCACGTTTGAGCTCATCAAGAAAATCTCCTGAGAACTCACCTAGGAGCTCACTTGACAGCTCGCGTTACCAAATCACCTTGAGCTCACCTTACTAATTGACCTTAAACTTGCCTTGCCAATTTTCCTTGAGCTCATTTGGTAGCTCACATGTAATCTCACCTTAAAGATTGAAGATAAGCTCACCTTTGAGCTCACCTGGGAGCTCATCGAGAAACTCACCTAGGAGCATCACTGGGAGCTCAGTAAGTAGCTTGACTTTGGCTTGTCGTGAAACTCACCTCAGAGATCACCTGATAACTCACCTTACCAGCTCGCCTTGATCTCTCCCAAGAGCTCACCAAGTAGCTCACCCATAAACTCACCTTATAGCTTGCCCAGAAACTCACATGTGATCTCACCTTGCCAACTCACTTTGAGCTCACTAAGGAGATCACCTTGCCAACTCACCCTGAGCTTGTCTAGTAGTTCACCTTGGAGTTCATCGAGTAGCCTACCAAGTAGCTTGCCTAAGAGCTCATTGAGATACTCTCTAAGTAGGTTTATTAGAGCTTACTTGTGAGTTCACTTATGATTTTATTGAGTAGCTTACCAGGGACCTCGCTTGGGAGCTTTCGAAGTAGCTCACTTGGAACCTCACCTAGCAGCTCTCTCAAAAGCTCACCAAGTGGATTTCCTGGGAGCTCTTCTTATAGCCCACCAATCAAATCAAGTTGAGCTCACATGAGAGCTCATAGAGTAACTAACCTAAGATCTCACCTAGGAGCTCACCTGACAGCTCACCTTGCTAACTCAGCTTAAGCTCACCTATCCAAATCTACTTGATCTTTCCTTACTAACTCACCTTGAGTTCATCTGGTTACTCGAATATAAGCTCACCTAAGAGATTGACGATAAGCTCACCTTTGAGATCACCTGGGAGCTCATAGAGTGGCTCACTTAGGACCTCCCCTGGGAGCTTTGTAAGTAGATAACCTAGGATCCTGTCGAGCAATTCAACTTGAGCTTTCCCAAAAACTCACCTGGGAGCTCACCTTATAGCTCACCTTGCCAACCTACCTTGAGCTTGACTAGGAGCTCACCGAGTAAATCGAATTGAGATCGCCCATGATTTCATCATACAACTTCCCTGAAAACTCGCATGGGAGCTTGCTTGATAGCATGCCTTGCTAACTTGTAGGGGAACACACCTTGCCAGCTCACATTGAGCTCACTGAGGATCTCACATTACCAAATCACCTTGAGCTCATATGGTAGCTCACCTTGGATTTCATCGAGAAAATATCCAACTAGGTCACATAGGAACTTTCCTAACAGCTCACCTAGGAGCTCACCTAATAGCTCACCTGGGAGCTCACTGAGCATCTCGCCAAGTAGGTTGACTTGAGCTTACTTATGAGCTCACCAATCAGCTCACCAGGGACCTCATCTGGGAGCTCGCCAAGTAGCTCACTTGGGAGCTCACCTAGCACCATTCCTAGGAGCTCACCGAATAGCTCCCCAATAATATCACTTTGAGTTCTTCTGGGATCTCGCTAATTAGCTCGAGTTGAGCTCACCCAAGAGCTCGTCGAGTAAATCATCTAGGATCTTGCTTGACATCTCAAGTTGCCAACTGAATTTGAGCTTTCCTTCCCAATTCACCTTAATATTGTCTTGCTAACTCACCTTGAGCTTTCCTTTGAGCTCACCTGGCAGCTCACCGAGCATCTCACCTAGGAGCTCAGCTGGGAGCTCAAAAATTAGATCAACCAAGAGCTCGTCGCACATCTTGACTTGATCTTGCCAAGAAGATCACCTGGGAGCTTACCTAACAACTCACCATGCTAGCTCACTTTAAGCTCACCTAGGATCTTTCCAAGTAGTTTGACTTGAGGTCACCTGGGAGATTGTCAAGAATCTCACCAAAAAACTTACGTGGGAGCTCACCTGAAAGCTCACTTAGAAACTCACATGGGAGCTCGCCTTAACATCTCACCTTGAGCTCGCTGAGGAGCTCACCTTCCCAACTCATCTTGAGCTTCTCTGGTAGCTCACCTTGGATTTTGTCAAGTATCTCTTCAAGAAGCTCACCTAGGAACTCACCGATCAGCTTTCTAAGTAGGTTGACTTGATTTCTCTTGTGAGCTTACCAAGTAACTCGGTGGGGACCTTTCCTGGGAGCTTGTCAAGTAGCTCACTTGGGAGCTCACCTAGTAGCTCACTTGGGAGCTTTCCGAATAGCTCACAAAGTAGCTCACCTAGGAGATATTCTAGGAGCTCGATGATTACCTTGAGTTGAGCTCACCCGGGAGCTCATCGAGTAACTCACCTAGAAACTTTTCTAGGAGCTAGCCTGATAGCTCGCCTTGCCAACTTGCCTTGAGCTCAACTTGTAAACTCACCTTGAGCTCATCTGGTAGCTCACATGTAAGCTCATCTCAGAGATTGCTGATAAGTTCACCTTTGAGATTACCTAGGATCTCACTAAGTATCTCACGTAGGAGCTCATCTAGGAGCTCTACAAGTAGGTCACCTAGGAGATCATTGAGAAGCTCGAGTTAAGCTTGCCCAGAAACTCACCTAGGATCTCACATGACATCTCACCTTGCCAACTTTCCTTGAGTTCACCAAACAACCCAACTTCAGCTCCATCGGGAACTCGTCAAGAAGCGAGGAGCTCGTCAAGAAGCTCACTCGAAAAATCATATGGGAGCTCACTTGATAGCTCGCCTTGCCAACTCGCATGGAAAATCATCTATTAGCATGGCTTGTCAACTCACCTTGATCTCGATGAGGAGTTCACCTTTCCAACTCACCTTGAGTTCACCTTAGAGCTCATAAATTAGCTCGCTTGAGAGCTCACCTAGCAGCTCGCCTGGGAGCAAGCCAAATAGCTCACTAAGTAGCTCGCCTGAGAGATTTTCTAGGAGCTCATTGATCAGCTTGAGTTGAACTCACCTAGGAGCTCATCGAGTAAATTTCTAGGGAACTTGACTAGGAGCTCACTTGAGAGCTCATCTTATAAACTAACCTTGATTTTTCCTTGCCAACTCACCTTAAGCTCACCTTGCCAACTCCCCTTGGGCTCATCTAGTAGCTCGCATGTAATATCACCTCATAGATTTCCGACAAGCTCACCTTTGAGCTCACATGGGAGCTCATCGAGTAGGTCACCTAGGAGCTTGGTTGAGAGCTCAAAAAGAAGCTCACCTTGGAGCTCACCTAACAGCTCACCTTGCTAGCTCACCTTGAACTCACCTAGGAGCTCACTGAGTAGCTTGACTTGAGCTCACCTAGGAGCTCATCAAGTAGCTCACCTAAAAACTCACATGGGAGCTCACCTTAACAACTTGTATGGGAGCTCACCTATTAGCTCACCTTCCCAGCTAATCTTAAACTCACTCAAGAGCTCACCTTGTTAACCCAGCTTGAGCTTGTCTTGTAGCTCACCTAAGAGTTTGTCGAGGAGCTCACCAAGTAGCTCACTTAGGAGCTCACCTAATAGCTTACTTGGAAGCTCACCTAATAGCTCACTTGGGAGGTCAAGGAGAAGCTCGTTAAGTAGGTTGACTGGAGCTCATTTGTGAGCTCACTGAGTAGCTCACCGGGGACCTTACCTAGAAGATTTCCAAGTAGCTCGTAATGGATCTCACCTAGCAACTCACCTAGGAGCTCACTGAACAACTCGCTAAGTAGCTCACCTGGGAGCTCACTGAACAACTCACTAAGTAGCTCACTTGGGAGCTCTTCTGGGAGCTCTCCAATCTGCTCAAGTTTAGCTCGTGTGGGAGCTCATCGAGTAACTCACCTGGGAACTCACCTTGCCAACTTTCCTGGGAGCTCACCTAATAGCTCACCTTACTAACTTTCCTTGAGGTTACATTACAAACTTTCCTTAAGCTCACCTTGCTTACTCACTTTGAGCTCATATGGTAACTCACATGTAAGCTCACCTCAGAGATTACCGATAAGCTCACCTTTGAGCTCACCTAGGAGCTCATTGAGTAGCTCACCTAGGAGCTTAGCTGGGAGCTCGACAAGTACCTCACCCAGAAGCTTGTCAAGCAGCTCAGCTTGAGCTTCCTTGGAAAATCACCTGGGAGCTTACCTGACAGTTTTCCTTTCCATATCACCTTGAGCTCACCCATGAGCTCACCAACCATCTCGACTTGAGCTCACCCAAGAGCTCGTCAAGTAGCTTGCATGAAAACTTGCATAGGAGCTCTCTTATGAGCTTACCAAGTAGCTCACTGGGGAATTCACCTGGGAGCTCAGTAAGTATCTCACTTGCAAGCTCACCTAATAGCTCATCTGGGAGCTCACCAAGTATCTCACCTGGGAGGTATTCTTGGAGTTTTCCGATAAGCTCGAGTTGAGCTTGCCTAAGAGCTCATCGAGTAACTTGCATGGGAAATCATAGTTCTTCCAGGAGCTTTTCAAAAATATTTCCTAAAAACTCGCATGGGAGCTCACCTTGCGAGCCCAGCTTGAGCTCACTGAGGAACTCACCTTGCCAACTCACCTTCAGCTTGTATTCTAGCTCACCTAGGAGCTCACCTAACAACTCACCTGGGAGCTCATTGAGCAGCTCACCGAATAGGTTGACTTGAGCTTACTTGTGAGTTTACTGAGTAGCTCATCGGGGACCTCACCTGGGAGCTCACCAAGTAGCTCACCTGGGAGCTCACCTAGCAGCTCACCTAGGAGCTCGTCAAGTAGATCACCAGGAAGCTCTTTTAGGAGCTCATTGATCAGCTCGAGTTGAGCTCGTCTGGGAGCTATTTGAGAAACATGCATAGGAACTCCCCTAGGAGCTCACCTGACAGCTCTCCTTACCAACTCACCTTGAGCTTACCTTTCCAACTCTCCTTCATCTCACATTTCCAACTCACCTTGAGCTCACCTTGCCAGCTTTCCTTGAGCTCATTTGGTAGCTTTCATGTAATCTCACCTCAGAGATTACTAACAAGCTCACCTTTGAGCTCACCAAGCAGCTCACTTAGGAGCTCAGCTGACAGCTCAGCATGTAGCTTGCATAGGAGCTCATTGAGCAACTCAACTTGAGCTTGTTTGGAAACTCACAAGGTATCTCACCTTTCTAGCTCACCTTGAGCTCACCCAAGAGCTTGTTGAGCACCTCGACTTGAGCTCTCCTAGGAGCTCCTCAAGTAGCTTGCCCAAAAACTCCCATAGGAGCTCACCTGAAAACTTTCCTTGTCATTTGATATGGAGCTCTCCTTGTCATCTCACTAAGGAGCTCACCTTGCCATCTCACCTTGAGCTCATATGGTAGCTCACCTTAGAATTCATCGAGTAGCTTTCCTAATAGCTCACCTGGAAGCTCACCTAACAGCTCACCTGGGAGCTCACTGAGAATATTACCGAATAGGTTGACTTGAGCTAGCTTGTGAGATCACTAAGTAGCTCACTAGGGTCCTTTCCTGGGAGCTCACCAAGTAGCTCACTTGGGACATAACCTAGTAGCTCACCTGGGAGCTCATCAAATAGCTCGCCAAGTAGCTAGGTTAGGAGCTATTTTGGGAGCTCATTGATAAGCTCAAGTTGAGTTTTCCTGGGGGCTCATCAACTAAATCACCAAGAAACTCACTTGGGAGGTTGCCTGACAACTTTCCTTACCAACATGCCTTAAGCTTGACTTACCAACTCACCTTGAGCTCACCTTACCAACTCACCTTGAGCTCATTTGGTAGCTCACATGTAAGCTCACCTAAGAGATTGCTGACAAGCTCACCTTTGAGCTGACCAAATAACTCACCTAGGATCTTGGCTGGGAGATTGAAAACTAGCTCACCTAGGAGTTCGTCAAGTAGCTTAACTTGAGCTTTCCTGGAAACTCACTTGGTATCTCACCTAATAGCCTACCTTTCAAGCTCACCTTGAGCTCACCCAGGAGCTCACCGAGTAGCTCAACTTGAGCTCACTTGGGAACTCCTTAAGCAGCTCACCCAAAAAAGCACATGGGAGCTCACCCGACAACTCACCTTGCCAATTCGCATGGGAGCTCACCTATCAGCTAACCTTGAGCTTAATTAGGAGCTCACCTTGCTAACTCACCTTGAGATTTTCTAGTATCTCACCTCAGATTTCTTCAAGTATCTCACCACGTAGCTTACCTAAAAATCACTTAGGAGCTCACGTAATAGCTCACCTGGGAGCTCACCGAGTAGCTCACCAAGTAGGTCACTTAGGAGCTAACCTAATAGCTCACCTTGGAGCTCACCAAATAGCTCACCAAGTAGCTCACCTGGGAACTCTTCTGGGAGCTTTCCAATCAACTCAAGTTGAGCTCACCTAGGAGCATGTCGAGTAACTCACCTGGGAACTCACCCAAGAGCTCACCTTACCAACTCACCTTGAGCTCACCTTGCCAAATAAAATGGAGCTAATATGGTAGCTCACATGTAAGCTCACCTAAGAGATTGCTGACAATTTTACCATTGAGCTCACCTGGGATCTCATCGAGTAGCTCAACTAGGAGCTCGATTAGGAGCTTAACAAGTATCTCACCCAGGAGATTGTCAAGAAACTCAACTTAAGATTTCCTATAAACTCACCTAGGAACTCACCTTACCACTCGACTTGTTATCTCATCTTGAGCTCACCCAGGAGATCACCAAGCATCTTTACTTGAGCACACCCAAAGCTCATCAAGCAGCTCATCCAAAAACTTGCATGAGATCTCTTTTGATAACTCACCTTGCCAACTCACATGGGAGCTCAACTATCAGATCTCCTTTCTAACTCACCTTGAGCTCGATGAAGAGCTCACCTTTCCCACTCACCTTGAGCTCAGAAGGTCACTCACCTCAAAGTTTATCAAGTAGCTCACCAAGTAGATTTCTTGGGAGCTTACCTAATAGTTTGCTTGATATCTCACTAAATAGCTTTCCTGGGAGCTCACCGAGTCGGTTGACTTGACCTTGCTTTTGAGCTCATCGAGAAACTCACTAGAGACCTCACCTAGGAGCTCACCAATTAGCTCACCTAGGAGCTCACCTAAGAGCTCACCGATCAGCTTGAGTTGAGCTTACCTGAGAGGTCATCGAGTAACTCACTGAAGAGCTAACCTTGCCAACTTGCCTTGAGCTTAGAAGGTAGCTCGGCTCAGAGTTTATCAAGTAGCTCACGAAGTTACTCACTTGGGAGCCTTCCTAACAGCTTGCCTTATATCCCACCTAACAGCTTACCTAGGAGCTCACTGAGTATGTTGACTTGAGCTCACTTGTGAGCTCATCGAGTAGCTCGCTGGGGACCTCACCTGGGAGCTTACATGTTAGCTTTCTGAATATCTCACCAGGTAGCTCACCTGGGAGCTCTTCTAGGATCTCACCGATTAGCTCGAGTTGAGCTCACCCAGGAGCTTGTCGAGTAACTCACCTGGGAACTCACCAGGGAGCTCACCTAATAGCTCACCTTGCCAACTTGTATTGATCTCACCTTTCTAACTGGATCACCTTTGATCTCACCTGGGAGCTCACCGAGTAGCTCATATAGGAGCTCAGCTGGGAGCTCGACAAACAGCTCACCCAGGAGCTCTTCGACTAGGTCGACTTGAGCATTCTTGAAAAAATTTCCTGAGAGATTTCTTGATAGCTCACCTTGCCAGCTCACCTTGAGCTCACCCAGGAGCTTAGCAAATAGCTCAACTTGAGGTCACTTAGGATATTTTCAAGTAGCTCGTCTGGGAGCTCGTTAAGAATCTCACACTAAAACTCACATGGGAGCTCACCAGATAGCTCGCCTTACCAACTCAGATGGAGCTCACCTTGCTAACTCACCTTGAGCTCATCTGGTAGCATGCTTTAGTTTTTGTCGAGTAGCTCGTGAAGTAGCTTACCTGGGAGCTCACCTAGGAGCTCACCAAGAAGCTCACTGAGTAGGTTGACTTGAGCTTTCCCGGGAGCTCATCAAGTAGCTCACCCGAAAGCATGTATGGGAGTTCACTTTATAGCTTACCTTATGAACTCACATGGGAGCTCCCCTATTAGCTCCTCTAGAGAGTTCATTGAGTAGCTTGCTAAGTAGCTCACTTGGGAAATTGACTAAAAAATCACCTGGGAGCTCACCTAACAACTTTCCTAGGAGCTCGTCGAGTAGGTTGATTTGAGCTCACTTGTGAGCTCACCGAGTAGGTCATCGGGGACCTCACCTGGGATCTCACCAAGTAGCTCACTTGGGAGCTCACCTAGCAGCTCACCAAACAACTCACCTTGGATTTCACCGAGTAGGGTGACTTGAGCTCACATGTGAGCTCACTGAGTAGCTCATCAGGGACCTCACCTGGGAGCTTGCTAACTAGCTCACTCGGGACCTCATCTACTACCTCACATGGGAACTCACCAAATAGCTTGCCTAGGAGCTCTTTTGGGAGCTCACTAATTAACTTGAGTTGAGCTCACCCAGGAGCTTATCCAGTAACTCACCTAGGAACTCACTTGGGAGCTAGCTTGATAGCTTGCAGTTTCAACTCACCTTGAGCACTCCTTGCCAAATCACCTACATCTCACCTTTCCAACTCACCTAGAGCTCATCTAGTAGCTCATATGTAATCTCACCTAAGAGATTGCTGATAAGTTCACCTTTGAGCTCACCTGGGATCTCACCAAATAGCTCACCTAGGAGCTCAACTGGGAGCTTGGCAAGCAGCTCGTCAAGGAGCTTATCGAGCATCTCGACTTGAACTTTCCTAGAAACTCACTTAGGAACTCACCTAACAGCTCACCTTTCCAACTCTCCTTGAGCTCACCTAGGATATTGTCAGGTAGCTCACCCAAAAACTCACATGGGAGCTCACTTGATAGCTTTCCTTGTTAACTCACATGGGATCTCACCAATCAGCTCACCTTGCTAGGTCACCTTGAGATTGCTGAGGAGCTTACCTTGCCAACTCACCTTGAGCTCAGAAGGTAGCTCACCTTAGAATTTATCGAGTAGCTTGCCTAAAAACTCACCTGGGAGTTCACTTGATAGTTAACCTTGCCAACTCACCTTAAGCTTACACAGGAGCTCACCAAGCAACTCACCCAGGAGCTCATTAAACAGCTTGACTTGAGCTTTCGTAAAAACTTTCCTAGGAGCTCATATGACAGCTCACCTTACAAACTTGCCTTGAGCTCACCCAGGAGCTCACCGAGCACCTTGACTTAAGCTCACCTGAGAGCTAATCAAGTAGCTCACCCAAAAACTCACATAGGAGCTTACCTGATAGCTCACCCTGATAACTTGCATAAGAACTCACCTATCATCTCACCTTACCAGCTCACCTTGAGCTCACCTTGCCAACTTTCCTTAAGCTTATCTGGTAGCTCACCTCGAAGTTCATCAAAAAAATCACCTAACAGCTCACCTGGGAGCTCACCTAATAGCTCACTTAGGAGCTCACTAAGAAACTCATCTAGTAAGATTACTTGAGCTCACTTGTGAGCTCACCAAGAAGCTCACCGAGTAGCTCATCGAGGTCCTTTCCTGGGAACTTGCCAAGTAGCTCACTTAGGATATCACCTAACAGCTCCCTTGGGAGCTCACCTTTCTAGGTCAAATCAGATGGGAGCTCACCTTGCTAGAAGATGAGGATCTCACCTTCCCAACTCACCTTGAGCTCATCTGGTAGCTCACCTTGGAGTTCATTGAGCAGCTCACCAAGTAGATCACTTGAGAGCTCACCTAGGAGCTCACACAGTATCTCACCTAGTAGGTTAACCTAATCTCACTTGTCAGCTTGCTTGTGAGCTCACCGAGTAGCTCGCCGGGGACCTTACCTTGGAGCTCACCATGTAGCTCACTTAGGAGCTCACCTGGGAGCTTACCGAATATCTCGTGAAGTAGCTCTCCTGGGAGCTCTTGTGGGAGCTCACTGATTAGATCGAGTTGAGCTCACCTAGGAGCTCATAGAGTAACTAGCCTAGGAACTAACCATGGAGGTGACTTGAAAGCTCACCTTGCCAACTCACCTTGATCTCATCTGGTAGCTCATATGTAAGCTCACCTCAGAGATTGCTAACAAGCTTACCTTTTATCTTGCTCTTGAGCTCACTAAGAAGTTCACCTAGGAGATCAGCTAGGCACTCACCTAACAGCTCACCTTTGTAGGTCATCTTAAGCTCACCCAGGAGCTCACTGAGTAGCTCGACTTGAGCTCAGCTGGGATCTTGTCAAGTAGCTTGCTCAAAAACTCAGATTGGAGATTACCTTGCCAACTTACATAGAATCTCACCTATCAGGTTTCCTTGTTAGCTTACCTTTAGCTTGTTGAGGAGATCACCTTGCTAATTTAACTTGAGCTCCTCTAGTAGGTTATCTCAAAGTTCATCAAGTAGCTAACCAAATAGCTCACCTAGAAGCTCACCTAACAGCTCACCTAGGAGCTCACCTAACAACTCACCTGGGAACTTGCCTAACAGGTCACCTGGGAGCTCATCAAGTATCTCACCAAGTTATTTTACTTGAGCTCACTCATGAGCTCATTGGGGACCTCACCTAGGAGCTCACCAAGTAGCTCACATGGAGTTCACCTAGAAGCTTGCCTAGGAGCTCACCAAACAACTTTCCAAGTAGCTCTTCAAGGATCTCACTGATCAACTCAAGTTGTGCTCACTTGGGAGATCATCGAGTAACTCACTTAGGAGCTCACATGATAGCTCACCTTGCCAACTCACCTATAGTTTTCCTTTCCAACTCACCTTGAGCTTGCATTGCCAACTCACCTTGAGCTCATCTGGTAGCTCACATACAAGCTCACCTCAGAGATTAATGACAAGGTCACCTTTGAGCTCACATGGGAGCTCATCAAGTGGATCACCTAGGAGCTCAGCTAGGAGCTCGGTAAGGATCTCACCCAAGATCTCGTCGAGCAACTTAACTTGAGCTTGTCCAAAAAATCACCTGGGAGCTCACGTGATAGATCACCCAAAAACTTGTATAGGAGCTCATCTATAAGGTCACCTTACCAACTCACCTTGAAATCACTAAGGATCTCACCTTTCCAACTCACCTTGAGCTCATTTGATAGCTCACCTCAGAGTTCATTGAGTATCTCACTAAGTAGCACACCTAACAGCTCACCTGGGAGCTAACGGAGAAGCTCCCTGAGTAGGTTAACTTGACCTCACTTTCGAGCTCACTTGTGAACTCACCGAGTAGCTCTGTAGGGACATCGCATGGGATCTCACCATGTAGAACACTTGGGAGCTCACTTAGCAGCTCACCTGGGAACTCGTGGAATAGCTCACCAAATATCTCGCTTGGGAGATCTTCTGGGAGCTCACCAATTCGCTTGAGTTTAGCTCACCCAAGACCTCATCTAATAAATCACTTTGGGAAATCACCTAGGAGCTTGCATGATAGCTCACCTTTCCAACTCACCTTGACCTCGCCTTGCCAACTCTCCTTGAGCTCACCTTACCAACTCACCTTGAGCTCATCTGGTAGCACACATGTAAGTTAACCTCAGAGATTGCTGACAAGATCACCTTTAAGCTCACTTGGGAGCTCACAGAAAATCTCACCTAGGAGCTGGGTTGGAACTTGGCAAGCAGCTCACCCAGGAGCTCATAGAGTATCTCGACTTGAGATTGCTATGGAGCTTATCAAGTAGCTCACCCAAAAAATCAAATGGGAGCTCACTTGACAGCTCACCTTGCCAACTCACATTGGAGCTCACCTATCATCTCACCTTGCTAACCTATCTTGAGCTCAATAAGAAGCTCAACTTACCAACTCACCTTAAGTGCACCTAGTAGCTCACATATGAGTTCTTTGAGAAGCTTTCCAAGTACCTCACCTAGGAGCTCGCTTAACATCTCACCTGGGAGTTCACCAAGAAAATCACTGAGTAGGTTGACTTGAGCTCACTTGTGAGCTCACCAACCAGCTTGTTAGGGACCTCAACTAGGAGCTCGCCAAGTAGTTTAGTTTTGAGATCACCTAGCAGCTCACCTGGGAGCTCACCGAATAGCTCCCTAAGTAACTCACCTGGTAGCTCACCTTGGATCTCACCTAATAGCTCACCTAGGAGCTTGCTTAATAGATCACCTGAGAACTCACTGATTATCTCATCAAGTAGGTTCACATGAGATCACTTGTGACCTCACTGAGCATCTCGGTGTGGACCTCACCTTGGTGCTCACCAAGTAGCTCACTTGGGAGCTTGCCTAGTAGTTCAACTGGGAACTCACCAAAAAACTCACAAAGTAGCTCACCTAGGATCTCTACTAGGAGCTCACTCATCAGCTTGAGTTAAGCTCACCCAGGAGCTCATCGAGTAACTCACCTGGGAACTCACCTGGGAGTTCACTTAACAGCTCACCTTTCCAATTCACCTTGAGTTCACCTTACAAACTAGCCTTGAGCTCGCCTTGCCAACTCACCTTGAGTTTTTCTGGTAGCTCGTATGTAATCTCACCTTAGATATTACCAAAAATCTCACCTTTGAGCTCACCTAAGAGCTTACCAAGTACCTCACATAAGAGCTTGGCTAGAACCTTGGTACGTAGCTAGCCTAGGAACTCATTGAGCAGCTCGATTTGAGATTGCTCGGAAACTCACCTAGGATCTCACCTAATAGCTCACCTTGCCAACTCACCTTGAGCTAACCCAAGAGCTCATTGAATAACTTGACTTGAGCTTTCCTCAGAGATCATCAAGTAGCTTGCCTGAATACTTACATGGGATCTCACCTGACAGCTCACCTTGCCAACTCACATGGGAGCTCCCCTATTATCTTGCCTTGCTAGTTCACCTTGAGATCACTGAGGAGCTCACCTTACCAACTCACTTTAAGCTCATCTGGTAGCTATCATCAGATTTTTTCAAGCATCTCCCCAAGTAGCTTTCCTAGGAGCTCGACTAATAGCTCGCATCGGAGCTCACCTAACAACTCACCTTGGAGCTCACTGAGTAGCTCACCGAGTAGGTTGACTTAAGCTCTCTTATGAGCTCACCAAGAAGCTCATCAGGGACCTCACCTGGGAGCTCACCAAGTAGCTCACTTGGGAGATCACCTAGTAGCCCTCTTGGGAGCTCGTAAAACTACTCGCCAAACTTCTCACCAAGTAGCTCACCTAGCAACTTGCTTAGGAGCTCATCGAGTAACTCACCTAAGAACATGACTAGGAGCTTGTGTGACATCTTGCCATATGAACTCACCTTAAGCTCACCTTGCCAACTCATCTTGAGCTCATCTGGTAGCTCGCATGTAATATCACCTCAGAGATTACCAATAAGCTCACATTTGAACTCATCTGGGATCTCACCAAGTAACTCACCTAGGAGCTCAGCTAGGAGCTTAGAAATTAGCTCACCTAGGATCTTACCTGATAACTCACCTTTCCATCTCACCTTGAGCTCACCTACGAGCTCACCAAGTAGCTCCAATTAAGTTCACCCAGGAGCTCATAAAGCAGCTCGCTTGAAAACTCACATAGGAGCTCACCTTACCAACTTACATGGGAGCCCACCTATCATTTCACCTTGTTAGATCACCTTAAGCTCACTTGTGAGCTCACTGAGTAGCTCACTAGGGACCTCACCTATGAGCTTACCAAGTAACTCACTTCGGAGCTCACCTCGAAACTCAACTAGGAGCTTGCCGAACAACTCAGCAAGTAGCTCACCTGGGAGCTCTTCTTGGAGCTCACTGATCAGCTTGAGTAGAGCTCGTACATGAGCTCATCGAGTAACTAACTTGGGAACTCACCTAGTAGCTCACCTGATAGCTCACCTTACCGACTCACCTTGAGCTTGCCTTGCCGACTCACCTTGAGCTTGCCTTGCCAACTCGTATTGAGCTCATCTGGTAGCTCACATGTAAGCTCACCTTAGAGATTACTGATAAGATCACCTTTGATTTCACCTAGGAGATCATCGAGTATCTCACCTAGAAGGTCGGCTGGGAGTTTTACAAGCAACTCAACTTGAGCTTGTTTGAAAACTCACCTCGAAGATCACTTGACAACTCACCTTGCCAACTTACCTTGAGCTCACACAAGAGCTCACTGAGTAGCTCAAATAAAAACTCACCTTATATCTCACCCAGAAACTCACATGGGAGCTCACCTTGCTAGCTTTCCTTGAGCTCACTAAGGAGCTCACCTTGACAACTCACCTTGAGCTCGTCAGGATAGCTCGCCTTGTAGTTCATCAAGCAGCTCACCAACTAGCTCTCGTGGGATCTCACCAAGCAAACTCTCCGAGTAGGTTGACTTGATCTCACTTGTGAGTTTTCTGAGAAGCTCAACCAGGGACCTCACCTAAGAGCTCATAAAGTAGCTCACTTGAAACCATCACCTAGCAGCTCACCTGGAAGCTCACTGAATAACTCACCAAGTAGCTCACCTGAGAGCTCCTCTAGAAGCTCACCGATCAGATCGAGTTGAGCTCACCTGGGAGCTCATCGAGTAACTCACCTGGGAACTCACTTGGGAGCTCACCTGACATCTCACCTTGTCAACTCACCTTAAGCTCACCTATCCATATTGACTTGATCTCTCCTTACCAACCTCATCGTGAGCTCATCTGGTAGCTCAACTATAAGCCCACCTCAGAGATTACCGATAATCTTGCCCTTGAACTCACTTGGGACCTCACAGAGTAGCTCACCTAGGAGCTCGTTGAGAAGCTCGACTTAAGCTTACCCAAAAAACTTTCCTGGGAGCTCACCATGCCAATTTTCCCTTGAGCTTTCCGAAGAGCTCACCGAGAAAACTCGACTTGAGCCCACCCATGATTTTGTTAAGTATCTTGCCCTAAAAACTCACATGGGAGCTCAGCTGAAAGCACACCTTGCCAACTCACATGGCAGATCACCTTGCCAGCTCACATTGAGCTCAATCAGGAGCTCACATTGCCAACTCACCTTGAGCTTATCTAGTAGCTCACCTCAGATTTCATCAAGTAAATATCCAAGTAGCTCACCTAGGAGCTCACCTAAACAACTCACTTGGGAGGTCACTGAGTATCTCACTGAGTAAGTTTACTTGTGCTTACTTGTGAGGCTCACCGATCAGCTCTACAGGGACCTCACCTAGGAGCTCGCCAAGTAGCTCACTTGAGACCTCACCTAGTAGCTTTCCTGGGAGCTCGGTGAACATCTCACCAAGTAGCTCACCTTGAGATCTTTTGGGAGCTCACTAATTAGCTCAAGTTGATCTCACCTAGGAGCTTGTGAAGTAACTCACCTAGGAGCTCACTTGACCAGCTCACCTTGGCAACTCACTTTGAGCTCACCTTCCCAACTCACCTTGAGATCACCTTGCCAGCTCACCTTGAGCTCACCTTTGAGCTCACCTGGGAGCTCACCAAGAATCTCCACCTAGGAGATTGGCTAGGATCTTAGCAAGAAGCTCACCCCAAGATCTCATCGATAAACTCAACTTGAGCTTACCCAAAAACTCACCTAGGAGCTTGCCTGATAGCTCAGCTTGCCAGCTCACTTTTAGCTCACCTAGGATCTCACCGAGTAGCTTGACTTGAGATCACCTAGGAGCTTATCAAGTAGCTCACCTTGAGCTCACCTTCCTAACTCACCTTGAGCTCGTCTTGTAGCTCACCTTAGAGTTTGTCGAGCAACTTGTCAAGTAGATCACCTAGGAGCTCACCGAGTAGGTTGACTTGAGGTCACTTGTGAGCTCACTAGTGAGCTTACTGAGCAACTCACCAGGGACCTCTGCCTGGGAGCTCGCCAAGTAGCTCATTTGGGAGCTCACTTAGTAGCTCACCCTGGGAGCTCTTCTGGGAGCTCACCGATTACCTTGAGTTGAACTCACCTAGGATCTCATCAAGTAACTCACCTAGGAGCTAGCCTATTAGCTCACCTTACCAACTCACTTTTAGCTTACCCTTGCCAACTCACTTTAAGCTCATCTGGTAGTTTACATGTAAGATCACCTCAGATATTGTTGACAAGCTAACCTAGGAGCTCAGCAAGCAGCTCACACCAGGAGCTCAGTTTGGAGCTCAGCAAGCAATTCATCATATAGCTCATCGAGTAGCTTGAGTTAAGCTTCCTCAAACACTCGCATGGGAGCTCACCTGACAGCTCATTACAAAAACTTTGATGGGAGCTCACCTTTCAAATCACCTTAATATCTCACCTTGATCTCACTGAGGATTGCGCCTTCCCAAATCATCTTGAGCTCATCTGGTAGCTCAGCTTAGAGTTTGTCAAGCAGCTCATCAAATAGCTTGCCTGGGAACTCACTGAGTATCTCCCCGGGTAAGTTGACTTGACCTCACTTGTGAGCTCACTAGTGAGCTTGCCAAGCAACATACTGGGGACCTCACCTGAAGCTCACCAAGTAGCTCACTTGGGAACTCACCTAGCAGCTCTCCTAGGAGCTTTTCAAATAACTTGTAAAGTAACTCATCTAGGAGCTCTTTAGGGATCTCACTGATTACCTCAAGTTTAGGTCACTTGGTAACATGCAAGGGAGCTAGCCTAATAGCTCACCTTACCAACTCACCTTGAGCTCGTCTAGTAGCTCACATGTAAGCTCAACTAAGATATTATTGAAAATCTCACCTTTGAGCTTGCCTAGGAGCTCACTGAGTAGTTCACCTAGGAGCTCAGCAAGTAGCTTGTCAAGGAGCTTGTCGAGAAGCTCAAGTTAAGCTTATCCAGAAACTTTCTTAGGAGCTCACATGACATATCACCTTACTAACTCACCTTGAGCTCACCAAGTGGCTTAACTTGAGCTCGATCGGGATCTTGTCAAGCAGCTCACTCAGAAACTCAAATGGGAGCTCACCTAATAGCTCACCTTACCAACTCATATGGGATCTTGACCTATCAGGTAAACTTACCAGCTCACCTTGAGCTCGCTAAGGAGGTCACCTTTCCAACACACCTTAAGCTCATTTGGTAGCTCACCTCAGAGTTCATAGAGTAGCTTTCCAAGTAGCTAACCCAGGAACTCACCTAACAGCTTCCCTAGGAGATCATTATTTTGCTCTCTGAGTAGGTTGACTTGAGCTTTCTTGTGAGATTACTAAGTAACTCATCAAGTAACTTCACCTGGGAAATCACCTTGGAGCTCATGTTAAAGCTCACCTTGCTAACTCACCTTGAGCTCACCTTGCCTACTCACCTTGAACTCACCTTACCAACTCACCCGTAGCTAATCTGGTAGCTTGTATGTAAGCTCACCTCAAAGATTGTTGACAAGCTCACCTGAGATAACTTCAAGGAGATTGTCAATAAAATGGAGCTGAGATCACCAAGAATATCTTCGAGTAACTCACCTGGGAACTCACCTATGAGCTCACCTAATAGCTCACCTTGTCAACTCACCTTGCCATCTCACCTTGAGCTCATCTGGTAGCTCGCATGTAAGCTCAACTCAGAGATTATTGAAAATCTCACCTTTGAGCTTGCCTAGGATCTCACTGAGTAGTTCACCTAGGAGCTCAGAAAGTATCTTGTCAAGGAGCTCGTCAAGAAGCTCAAGTTAAGCTTATCCAAAAAAAATTCTTGGGAGCTCACATGACATATCACCTTGCTAACTCACCTTGAGCTCACCAAGCAGCTTGACTTGAGCTCGATCGGGATCTTATCAAGTAGCTCACTCAGAAACTCAGATGGGAGCTCACCTGACAGCTCACCTTACCAAATCATATGGGATCTCACCTATCAGGTCAACTTACCAGCTCACCTTGAGCTCGCTAAGGAGGTCACCTTTCCAACTCACCTTAAGCTCATTTGGTAGCTCACCTCGGAGTTCATAGAGTAGCTTTCCAAGTAGCTAACCCAGGAACTCACCTAATAGCTTACCTAGGAGATCACTATTTTTCTCTCTGAGTAGGTTGACTTGAGCTTTCTTGTGAGATTACTAAGTAACTCATCGAGTAACTCACCTGGGAACTAACCTTGGAGCTCATGTTAAATCTCACCTTGCTAACTCACCTTGAGCTCACCTTGCCTACTCACCTTGAACTCACCTTACCAACTCACCCGTAGATAATCTGGTAGCTTGCATGTAAGCTCACCTCAAATATTGTCAACAAGCTCACCTGAGATAACTTCAAGGAGATCGTCAATCAGATGGAGCTGAACTCACCAAGAATCTCTTTGAGTAACTCACCTAGGAACTCACCTATGAGCTCACCTAATAGCTCACCTTGTCAACTCACCTTGCCATCTCACGTTGAGCTCATCTGGTAGCTCGCATGTAAGCTCACCTCAGATATTTCTAAAAAGATCACCTTTGAGCTCACATGGGAGCTCACCTAGGAGCTCAGATAGGAGCTCAACAAGTAGCTCGCCTAGGAACTTATTGAGTGGGAGCTCACCTAACAGCTCACTTTACCAATTCACCTTGATTTTACCTTACCAACTCACCTTGAACTCACCTTGCCAACTCGACTTGAGCTCATCTAGTAGCTCATATGTAAGCTCACCTCAGATATTACCAAAAAGCTCACCTTTGAGCTCACCTAGGAGCTTATTGAGTAGCTCACTGAGGAGCTTGGCTAGGAGCTCAGCAAGAAGCTCACCCAAGAACTCATCAAGAATATCGACTTGAGCTTGCCCAAAAACTCACACTAGCTCACCTTGCCAGCTCACCTTGAGCTCACCTAGGAGGTCACTGAGCAGCTCGACTTAAGCTCACCTGGGAGCTCATCAAGTAGCACACCTAAAAAATCACATGGGAGCACACCTTACAGCTCACCTTGCCAACTCGCATGGGAGCTCCCCTATGAGTTTACCTTGTCAACTCTCCTTGAGCTCACTAAGGAACTCACCTTGCCAACTCACCTTGAGCTCATCTGGTAGCTCACATTAGAGTTCATAAAGTGGCTTGCGAAGTACCTCGCTTGGTAGCTTGACTAATAGCTCACTTGGGAGCTCACCTAATAGCTTTCCTGGGAGCTCAATGAGTAGCTCGCTGAGTAGGTTAAATTGAGCCCACTTATGAGCTCACTGAGTAGCTCATCAGGGACCTCACCTAGGAGCTCACCAAGTAGCTCACTTGGGATCTTACCTAGTAGCTCACCTAGGAGCTCACCAAATAGCTTTCCAAGTAGCTCAACTGGGAGCTATTCTGGGAGCTCGCTGATCAGCTCGAGTTGAGCTTTCCTAGGATCTCATCAAGTAACTCACCTGGGAACTCAACTAGGAGTTCACCTAATAGCTCATGCTACCAAATCGCCTTGATTTTACCTTTCCAACTCATGTTAAGCTCACCTTCCCAAATCACCTTAAGCTCATCAGGTAGCTCACATGTAATCTCACCTTAGAGATTTCCGACAAGCTCACCTTTGAGCTCACCTTGGAGGTCACTGAGCAGCTCACCTAAAAGCTTGGCTGGGAGCTCAAAAAGTAGCTCGCCCAGGTGCACACCTAATAACTCACCTTATCATCTCACCTTGAGCTTGCCCAGGAGCTCGTTGAGCAGCTCGATTCGAGCTCACCAAAAACCTCAAATGGGAGCTCACCTTACCAACTAGCATGGGAGTTCACCTATCAGATCACCTTAAGATTGCTCAGGATCTCACCTTGCCAACCAACATTGAGCTTGTCTGGTAACTCACCGTATAGTTTGTCAAGTAACCCATGAAGTTGCTCACCTGAGAGCTCACCTAACAACTCACTTGGGAGCTCACTGAGAAGCTTACCGAGTAGGTTGACTTGAGCTCAATTTTGAGCTCACCAAGTAGCTCACCAGGGAAATCACCTAGGATATTTCCAAGTAGCTCACATGGGATCTCACCTAACAACTCACCTGGGAGCTCATCAAATAACTCGCCAAGTAGCTCACTTGGGAACTCATTGATCAGCTCAAGTTGAGATCATGTAGGATCTCATCGAGTAACTCTCCTAAGAACTCGTGTAGGAGCTCACCTGATAGCTTACCTTACCAACTCACCTTGAGCTAACATTGTTGACTCACCTTGAGCTTACCTTTTCAACTCACCTTGAGCTCATCTTGTAGCTTGCATGTAAGCTCACCTCAGAGATTACTGATAAGCTCACCTGTGAGCTCACCTGGGAGCTCATAGATTAGCTCACTTAGGAGCTTAGCTGGGAGCTCAACAAGCCTTAGAGATCACCAAACATCTAAGCTTTCCAGCTCACCTTGAATTCACCTAAGAGCTCACCGAGAAACTCTCATGGGAGCTCACCTTACCAGCTCACCTTGAGCTCGCTAAGGAGCTCACCTTTCCGAATCACCTTGAGCTTATCCAGTAGCTCACCTCAGAGTTCATCGAGCAGCTCACTAAGTAGCTCACTTGGGAGCTCAAAGAGTATCTCTCTTAGTAGGTTGACTTGAGCTCACTTGTTAGTTCACCGAGTAGCTCTCCAGGGAGCTTACAAAGTAGTTTGCCTGGAACCTCACCTAGCATCTCTCCTAGAAGCTCTCTGAATAGCTTGTAAAGTAACTTACCCGGGAGCTCTTTTAGGAGCTCCCCGATCAGATCGAGTTAAGCTCACCTGGGAGCTCGTTGAATAAGACACCTGAGAGCTCACCTGACAGCTTGCCTATCAACTTTCCTTGAACTCATCTATCTAACTCAACTTGATCTCACCTTACTAAATCACCTTGAGCTCATCTGGTAGCTCGTATTTAAGCTCACCTTATAGATTGTCAACAATCTCACCTTTGAGCTCACCTGGGAGCTCATAGAGTATCTCACCTAAGAGCTTGCCTTTAGCTTTCCCAGGAGCTCACTGATCAAATTGACTTGAGCTAGCCCATGATTTTGTCAAGTAGCTTTCCTGAAAACTTCCATGGGAGCTCACCTGATAGCATGCCTTGCCAACTCGCATGGGAGCTCACCTTTCCAGCTTACATTGAGCTCACTTAGGAGCTCATGTTTCCAAATCACCTTAAGCTCATCTAGTAGCTCACCTTAGAGTTCATCAAGCAAATCTCAAAGTAGCTCACCTAGGAGCTCACTTGGGAGCTCACCCAACAGCTTGCTTGGGAGCTCACCGAGAAGCTTTCTGAGTAGGTTGACTTGACCTCACTTGTGAGCTCATTGATTAGCTCACTGGGGACCTCACCTAAGAGTTCACCAAGTAGCTCACTTGGGAGATCACCTAGTAGCCTTCCTGGGATATTTCTGAATAGCTCACAAGGTAGCTCATCTTGAGCTCTTTTGGGAGCTCACTGATTAGCTTGAATTGATCTCTCCTAGGAGCTCATCAAGTAACTCACCTAGGATCTCACTTGATAGCTCACCATGCTAACTCACTTTGAGCTTGCCTTC
Organism: Taxus chinensis; assembly: GCA_019776745.2. Taxonomy (NCBI): domain Eukaryota; kingdom Viridiplantae; phylum Streptophyta; class Pinopsida; order Cupressales; family Taxaceae; genus Taxus; species Taxus chinensis. The sequence continues at coordinate 901,402,668 of CM034151.1, read as the reverse complement.
CCAACTCTCCTTGAGCTCACCTTGCCAACTCACCTAGTTCTCACCTTTGAGCTCACCCTATAACTCACAGAGTATCTCACCTAGGAGCTCATCTGGGAGCTCAAAAAGTAGCTCACCCAGGAGCTTGTCGAGTACCTCAACTTAAGCTTACCTGAAAACTCACCTGGGAGCTCACATGATAACTCACCTTGCTAGCTCACTTTGAGCTTGATGAGTAACTTGACTTGAGCTCACTTGAGAGCTCGTCAACCATCTCACCCAAAAAATTACATGGGAGCTCGCCTGAATCCTCAACCAGAAACTTACATGGGAGCTCACCTATCAGCTCACCTTAAAAGCTCACCTTGAGCTCGCTGAGGATCTCACATTCCCAAATCACCTTGATCTAATCTGTTATCTCACCTCAAAGTTTTTTTAGTAGCTCGTCAAGCATATCACCATGCTAACTCACTAGGGACCTTGCCTGGAAGCTCACTAAGTACCTCACTTAGGAGCTCACCAAACAGCTCACATGGGACCTCGTGGAACAACTCACAAAGTACCTCACCTAGGAGCTCTTCTAGGAGCGCACTGATTACCTTGAGTTGAGGTCACTTGAGAGCTTATCGAGTAACTCTCCTTGTAACTCACCTAAGAGCTATCCTAACACCTCACCTTACAAAATTTCCTTGAGATTGCCTTGCCAACTCACCTTAATCTCATCTGGTAGCTTACATGTAAGATCAGTAATTAACTTGACTTGATCTCACTCGTGAGTTCATCAAGTAGCTCACCTAAAAATTACATGGGAGTTCGCATAACACACCTTGCCAACTCACATAAGATCTCTCCTTTCCAGCTCGCATTGAGCTTGCTGAGGAGCTCACATTGCCAACTCACCTTGAGCTCATCTAGAAGCTCACCTCAGAGTTCATCGAGAAAATCTCTAAGTAGCTCACCTAGGAGCTCACCTAACACCTCGCCTTGGAGCTCACCTAACAACTCACCTGGGAGATCACCAAGTATCTCACTAAGTAGGTCGAATTGAGCTCACTTATGAGCTTGCTGATTAGCTCACCGGGGACCTCACCTAGGATCTCACCAAGTAGCTCACTTGGGAGCTCACCTAGCAGCTTTCCTGGGAGCTCACCGAATAGCTCACCGAGTAGCTCATCTTGAGCTCTTCTGGGATCTCATAGATTAGCTTCAGTTGAGCTCACCCAAGAGCTTGTTGAGTAACTCACTTGGGGGCTCACTTGATAGCTCACCTTTCTAGCTCACTTTGAGCTCACCTAAGAGCTCCTCAAGTAGATCACCCAGAAAGTCACATGGGAGCTCACATATTAGCTCACCTTAATAGCTCACCTTTAGCTCGGTGAGGAACTCATCTTTCCAACCCACCTTGAGCTTTTCTGGTAGCTCACCTTGGATTTTTTTGAATAGCTCATCAAGCAGCTCACATAGGAGCTCATCGAGTAGGTTGACTTGAGCTCACTTGTGAGCTCATTAGTGAGCTTACTGAATAACTCACCAGGGACCTCACCTGGGAGTGAAAAAGTATCTCAATTGGGAGCTCACCTAATAGCTCACTTGGGAGCTCACTGAACATTTCACAAAGTAGCTCACCTGGGAGCTCTTCTAAGAGCTCACCGATTACCTCAAGTTGATCTTACCCAGGATATCGTTGAGTAACTCACTTGGTAACTCACTTGTGAGCTAGCCTGAGAGCTCGTGTGGTAGCTACCCTAATATTTCATCGATTAGCTCACCAAGTATCTCACCTAACAGCTTTCTTGGGAACTCACCTAACAGCTCACCTAGGAGATCAATGAGTAGCTCTCTGAGTAGATTGACTTGAGCTTTCTTGTGAGCTCACTAAGCATCTCATCGAGTAACTCACTTGGGAACTCACCTTGGAGGTCTCCTGACAGCTCACCTTACCAACTCACCTTGAGATCACCTTTCTAACTCACCTTGAGATCACCTTGCCAACTCACCTTGAGCTAATCTGGTAGCTTGCATGTAAGCTCACCTCAGAGATTACCGACAAGATTTCTTGAGAGATCATCTGGGAGCTCTTTGATCAGCAGGAGTTGAGCTCACTTTTGGTCTGAAAATTTGTTGCCTAGACAGATCTATGGATAGATGAGCCAACAGTGTGCAGGGCATAGCCCCTCTTTGAGTCAGCAAAGTGAAACTGGTTTATTACTATTCTACCAGCAGGAATCTTGTGCAAATCTCACAGTATTCTGCCTTTGGGGGTTTGGGATCTCATCCCAGTAGGGTGTTTCAGACTGCGAAAAGAAAAGAATGAAAGGGGGGATAGAGAAAGAGCAGATCCAAAGGAAGAAAAGAAATGAATTCCAAAGTAGAAAGGTCAGAAAGTTTATGTTTTGGGATTGGTAGTAAACAGAGCCAAACCTACTTGCATAAATGAACAAAGCAATACTGATGAGAAAATGACAAAAAGGTAGATATGAATCTAACAGAATAAACACATATAGATCTAACATAAGAAAGGTCTGATGCATAACACAAGTATTTAGCACAAAGTCTCAATATTTGTATTACTATTTTCTTCTGTTACAAGAAAGCTCAAAGTCTTTCTCTCCTCATTTCTATTTTCATCTAAAAAATTTCCACCACTGAATACAACAAGTATTCCAGTATTTATAGAAGAGGAGAAGGAAAGAAGGAAAAAAGGAGCTAACCACCTATTTACAAAGATATTTACAAAATATCTAAAAGTCATGTTGACTTTTGACAACTTGATGGATGACATCATCCCATGATGTAACATGGATGATGTCATCATTTGTGCCAACATACTTTAGACATTTCCAACAAGAAAGTTGGAGAAAAGAGAGAAGAAGAAGAAGAAGAAGAAGAAGAAGAAGAAGCTACTTTTCGTCGTCATCCTGCGGCCGAAAGGGGGTAGACTGCTTTTGTTGCTGCTCAAGTGACAAGATATGGAACTGAGCACAGTATTCCAAAAACTTATTGATCATTGGCCCAAATTGATCTTGGGAAGGATCCTTGTGTCATTCGCTGATCGCTTCATAAGTCTCCCGCTCATCTATGAGCTTTTCAGGAAGTTTGGAATAATCCTTTTCCACCTCTATGAGGAACCCGATGAAGTCCCTACAGGCCAGCAGGTTGTTGATAGATTCAGTGTCAAATGTGACCTCTGGCCTTGTTCCTTGAGAAGTGATCTCCTTGAAGATCTAGATGGTTTCATCAGCTGACCTTAAGGTAAAGAAAGGAGTGAGTAACCCTGGAGACATGTTGAGAACAATTCACTCCATTTGATGCATTGCATCCAGGGCCTCTTCATTTACCTTGTTGATTTTTTCCAGAACAAATTCAAGCTGATCCATCCGATAATCCAGAGTGGACATGGTTTTGTTGAGGGCTCTTGGATGGCCGAAGATGCCGAACTTGACCAGATCTTTGACTGAACAGTCAAACATTTGTTGAAAGGTCTCGTGCTGTAATCTATCATGTTCTATCTCTTCTGATATCAGCCCTGCTAATGCTTGGAGTTCCTTGTTCACCTTTCTGATGTTCAGATACAAATCAGAGAACTCGACGATCACTTTTTCACTGTCTTTAAGGATTTGACTCCTCCAAGAAGAAACGGCCATTCCCTGCTCACCGATATTTACATATTCATTGATTTTCTCCTGGCTGAGAAGCTCAGAAGTCTTAGCAGTAGTCGTGGGAGGTGCACTAGCCATCTTCTGTAAGGCTTGGAGAAGATATTTGTTTTGCTCCTTCAGTTTGCCTTTTCTCTTCTTTGGTCTCTTGAAGATTTTTGCAGAGGGCATCAACTGCGGAAAGACACTCCCCCTGAAGACTTTCAGAAGATGTCCCCATTATGACTTGGGTCACAGTAAAATCCGTCAGAGACAGATCCTTTTTCTCTTTGAGGGGATCAGGGTATGCCTATTTCCATGACTCTCTCACCTGAAGCACTTTTAGAGAAGCATGTAACAGGGTTATGCTTCTTCGCCCCCTTGGCTGGGATCACTGAAAATTCCATCAGAGTGATGGGAACTTTCCTCTTTTGCTAGCTTAGCTAATGGGAGATCCATGCTGGTCATATGGAAGAAGGACCAGAGACAGAGGAGGAGGCAGTTACAGTAGAAGAGGGGAAAAACGTGGAAACACGTGGCAGCAGCATTGAGAGAATAGCCGAAGAAGTTTTCCACGAGAGGAAGGGAAACTGCAGCTATGGAAGACATAGGAAGGGAAGGGAGCCCGAAGATGACGGAAGAAATGGAGGAGGATAGATTAGTGAGGGAAGAGAAGATAGATGAAGAAGTGGGGGGAAGAGAGTAGAAGAAGTAACAGAGGACACGACCAAAGGCATGGTCACCTGAGTCACATGAGGAAGGGAAGGAAGAGAGGAAGAAGGGATAGAAGGGACCTCAGTTACTATAGCAATGCCGACATCTTGAGTGGATGGGCCTATGGGAATATCCTCTGTTATTTCTTCCTCAAGAGTTATGACTTTTTCTGGCACTGTGGAAGGAGGACTTTCAGGGGCTTCTTCCTAAATGGTGCTTGATTCACCTTCTACACCTTTTCCTTTAAGCTTGTTTTTTGGATCGTGAAGGTGCATTGCCCAATGGGGAGGTTGTGAAATCTACCCCGAGGTAGATTTATCCCATTCATTCGGCACCAGTGCTCTGTCCTACGCAGAGTGTTCCTTGAACCTCTCCTCAATTTTCTGAGGAGCTTTTGTTCAATCAATGGCCGGAAAGTGCCAATTGTCCCCATCTGTGTCATTATATACCTTGTCTGTTTCATCTTCCGTAGTTTGGAAGCCTTTGGGGACAATGGCTATCCCGTACTGGATGATTTCTACCTATGCTAGGTGAGAATGATCCTTTCTTCTGAGCTCTACCTCATGGAGGACGTCATATAAATATCCTCGATCTGAGGAACATGGATTGGATCAAGCTTCGCTCTTGGCAGGTAGCTACTTGGGTCGAAGGTAGGCCTGGATAGGAAGTCATTTTTCAAATTAATTAACTCCAGCTCTGCAAACATTTCCTTTGCCTTGTGGTGGGAGGATCATGTGTATCAGCCCACTGTGAGGGGGAAAGGAGTTCCACCCTTCTTTATTTTAAGGCATTTTTTGTGGTATGTGACCAGCTACCTTGATAGCTCTAGCAGAATCAGTTTAGGCCCAGCATACCTTGGTATCCTGGTTGGCTCTCCCAAAAATTTGACAGCCCTTAGATAGGTAAATGTGGGAAACTAGGTGAACAGGGCCCCCCATTTCTCCATGGCTGCCACTATGCTTTTGGTCATATGACCATAAGTCATATTCGGCCTCAACAGGTAGATGACGTGGTAAAAGAATGCATCGTTGATTTTGGTGAATTGGGTGATGCTATTCTGCAGCCATAATTCTGGATAATATTTGTATATTTTGACCTAAGGCCAAACTCCACTCCGCGTCAGGCCTGGATAATCCCTTTCTAATGCTGTAGCGTAAACCATGTAGGAGTTCATATGGAATACCCCTGTTGTGCTGAATTGTTGTAGCTGCTCGGAGATGGTGCTACTTATAATTTCCCCCCAGCAAAAACGCTGATCAGGGACATTCTTGTTCATGGTTTCCAAGTATCTCAGCATCCATTTATGGAAGTAATAGGTGTCAAAAATCCCGAAGACCCTGCTCAGGAAAGTAATGGTATCACTAAGCTCTTCTAATAAGTAACTACGGTGGATGATTTAGGGCCACCGGGTTACCACCTTCTTGTTTTTCAGATAGACTTCATTCATTAGTTACATGCATTGGTCTTCATTATCTTCCCAGGCCTTTATGCACTCTGCTTGACTGATGGCCACAAAGTGCCAGTGGTGAGGGATGCTGAGTATTATCTCAAAATGACAGGAAGTGAGGTTAATAACTACCTCGCCCTTGCTTTTTTCGACACATCTTGTGTCTTTGTTGTAAGACTGGGCAATCACCATCAAGAATTCATTGTTGACGGCGCTGACGGGGATTCCTCCAGCGAAGTGCAGGGCATTGCCTATTAGTTTGTCCATCCATGGACTCCTTGTAAATTTATGAGTTCTGGCCCAGAATTCCTCCATGTCGATATGACCCAATTCTGAGTCTCTGACATCCATGCTGCACTCAGCCTGGGACTCGGGCATCCTGACCCTCTGATATTTATATTTCATTTCTTCCTCTGTAGGCTTATCCTTTCCTTTCGATTTGATAGGTCTCTTACTGGATGTTGACATATGTTCTTCTAAGTTTATTTGCTAATCTACATGAAGAAGAAGTGAAACCCAATGTAGAAAGGTTGCATCAGTCATTTGATTTCCCATTGAAGTGCTAATAAAAGAAAGAGTTAGTTATTTTTAGGTTCAGGGCGCAGGGCGCATGAAAAGTGCAGCTTATAGGGCTTAATAGGTATGGCACACAGGAAGAGGGTGTTGCAAGGGTAAAACTAGCACCAAAGGTGCATAGCACATGCATACTGCAGATTGCATTTTATAAATGGTGCATGAAAATTACATGTTACATAGTGACAGGGTACGCCCTTCGGCGCACAGATTTTTCATGTTGCATTGGGATTTGGTGCACCCTTTGGTGCATGGATGGTTCATGTAACAAGAAATTTTCATGTGCCAAAGGGAACATGGTGCGGCGCATGAAGGGTTTACACAACATGATGTTGTTGTAAGGATGGATGCGCATGTGCCTTTATAACTTCATACTTGGCGCAAATAATGCCAGTGTTGCATGGATGCTGGGTGCACCATTGGCGCATGGAAATGTGATGCAGCATGGAAGGATGGTGCGCCAAAGGGGCACAAGTTTAGCACTTGCAGCATATGAAAGAGGTGCACCTTAAGGGCGTAGAAGTTAATGATGCAACAAGCATGATGGGTGCGCCATATGCGCGGGTTTTGTTCATGTCGCAAGGTGGTCAGATGCGCCAAAGGGGCGCAAATGTTCATGATGTTGTAGGACGCGCCGATGTGCCAAAGGGAAAAACGGTCTCCTTTTCCTTCATTCCTTTCTCTTGTCTTTTGCAGGTTTAGTTGGCAATGAAACGGCTCATCAATAAGGAAGTAAAACCATGTTTTTTAGACAAGCTCCCCTACTATCAGATCTTGGACAAAGGGAGAGGAATAAGGGAAGATAACAAAAGGAGGAGGCTAGGCCAACATTTTGATATTTCAATACTTCCAAACCACAACCAGACCACAAGATCACCAAGAAACAAAAACGTAAAACACACGAGAGGGAGAGGAACCTCTTACCTGAATAAATAGCAAAAACTTGCAACAGGTCCAAAAGGCGTTGAAAACAACGAGGAAGGGGCTGACAGGCTCAGAGAAAGGAAATCACGTGCTCTGTGAATAGTTAAAATGACATTTAGGTGCGCAAAAACACACACACACACACATATATATAGGTGAGATAGTCATAAATGCGCCACCCACTTTATAAAGGGTGCATGAAAATTGCTATCGACATGGAAAAGCATGCGCCCTTTGGTGCATGAAAGCATTTTCCAGCATGAAATTAGGCGTGCCTTTGGCGCACCAAAAGCTATGTCAACATGAGATTATGTGTGCCCTTTGGCATACCAAAATTTGTGTTAACATGAAGTTATGTGTGCCCTTTGGCACACCAAAACATGGCGCAACAAAAGTTGTGTCAACATGAAGGCGCATGTGCCTTGGCGTACGCAGAGAAGACTCAACATACTTTGGTGCACCAAAAGGCGTGTTGAAACTGAAAATCATGCACCAAAGGTTTTAAAGGGGGCGCATCAAAAGTTGGTGTTACATATCAATTTCATTCACCCAGCTAAAAAAGGCTCAAAAGACTAAGTTCGAAAAACCAGATTTCCCGGGAAGGGATTTTACAACGTTTCAAACGCAAGGGATCCCTAACGAGGGATCGGAACAAAATTTCGGTATGGTTATCGGTAAAATTTCCCTTGTCAATTTTACGGGATAACAGGTGGCTCTTCTGGGGACTATCCCTGAGCAAACTCGGGGGTAGAGAATCCCAGATCACTTGTGCCTATCCATTGGGTAACAGAGTCAAAACAAGGACGACCGGAGGGAGGACAAAGGGAACACACACACAAACTGAAAGCAAACACACGACGAAAGTAAACCACATGACGAAAAGCAAACTGTACAAAGAAGAGAGAAAGCTCTACTTCCTGAAGATCTTCAGATGCTACAATAATAACTTCTTGAGAAGAGAAGTTAGAAGCATTATCAGCAATAATCTTGTTGGGGCGCCGAACCTGACAATAATATTTTCTTTAATGAAATTGCAAACAACCTCAGAAGTGGCATTCTTAACAGGTATGGCCTCCACCCATTTGGTGAACTAATATGTTGCTGTCGTGACATAACTATGTCCGGCACTCGATTGGGGATTGAGTGCACCAATAAAATCAATTCCCCACTGCCTGAATGGTTCATTGATAATGACCAGCCTGAGGGGAAAAGCAGCCAACTTGGGCTTGCCGACGAACTGCTGGTAAGGTTCACATTTTGCTACCCAGGTAGTTGTATCTTGGAAAAGCATCAGCCAATAGTACCTAGCTCAGATGATCTTGTGTGCTGTCACAGAAGAGGAAAAAATGGCCTCCACAGGCCGAATTATGAAAACTTTCAAGCAACTTCACCTGCTGTGGCTTGTCAACACATCGCAAGAAGACACCATCTATCCCGTGTTTGTGTAAATCGTCATCCTAGATGACATATTTCTCTGCTCTGAGCTTTATAGTGCACTTCTCCTTTGCAGTTAGGTGAGCTGGGCATTTTCCATAGGTGAGGAAGCAAAGCAATATAGGAATACCACTCATCGCTAGTCGCAACAAATAGGACCAGAGGTAGAGAATGGGTTGTCTCTAGATGGCTTTGTGTTTCGTTGGTACAATCATCCTTTTCCTCAGGACTTTCTGAATCTTTGTTTTCAGCCATAAGCTAACATAGGCCCTTGCCTCTTACCAGCTTGGTTGGTTTTATATCCAGGTCATACTCCTAGACCTTTGCAATCCAATTTCCTCACAAGCTTCCTAACTCCTGTTGAGTTAGAATTGATTTGACTGCCGTGTCAGGAACTAGCACCACCGTATGAGAGTTTAAAATGTAATACCTGAATTTCTTGACTGCTTTGACAACGGTGAAGGCATGTTTTTCCAGTTGAGACATTTTTAGTTCGTGAGGCTTAAGGGGAGAGCTCATGAATGCAATCAGAGATTCAACATTCTCTGAATTCTTTTGCATCAAGATGGCAAACACAGTATGCTCAGATGCATAACTATACATGATAAAGTCCTTGGAGAAATCGGGACATACTAGGACTGGTGCCTGAGCAACGGAAGCTTTTATTTCTTCAAATGACCTTTTTCCTTCCTCTCTCCACCGAAAAGTTGGTGACCCCTTCATCATGTCCAATATATGACAAGTTGTAACATCCTCATTTTAGACAATAGAACAAGTCAATTTATTTATTTTTTTATAATTGCATACTGGTTCTAAATACATAATTTAGAACTCACAATTCAAATAACCATTTATATAACAGAAAACCATATGCAGCTGTAATGACTCGGAGTACCTCCGATCTATTCATTCCATGACTCGGTAATCTACCGATCTATTCATGCGTAATAAGAGTCGGTGTTTTTATTTAACACATTACTCTTGCGGTTCTCTTCCCTAATCTGGGATTCAGAATGCTCTGTCCAAGGAATCTAACTGAATAATTGTTACCATTATTCATTGGCATCTCATCCCTTAGACTAGGTGAATTAGGACAACGCAATCAGCAGCTTGCGATACTTTGGCCAAAGATTTAAAACGTACTGTTCATGTCGCGTATTCCTTAACGGCATACTCGTCAATCTGGAATACGTCCTTCACCCCATTCATATGTTATATAGAATGTCTTATACTGACTACTGTCAGTCCTTCCTTTCACAACTGAATCACTCGGAGGCAGATTAACAAGGTGATAATGTTATATGGATGCCCACGAGGATTAGGGATATGATGACATACTGGTTCAACCTTGCAGTTCAACCAGTGTGTCATGATACCCCAAATCTCCGAGGCAGTCTTATAACATGACCACGTTCTTAATCGGTCCCAGGGTAACTCGTGTGAAATTAAGTGTGAATCTTAGCGATCAATGCAAAGGGTGTCGCCATAAGTCATCTGCATTGTTGTAACTTCGAGAAGATCCTAATCTCCTCGGAGGTACAGCCCTGCAGTCGACTTATGTCGTCAACCTTTAAATCCGCCTCGAAAAGATCTACCCAATAACAAGCGTTACGCACTTGAGTTTAAATTATTTTTAAAGACTTTTCCATAAGGTTAGCCTTTCCAAATCCCTGGATTCTTTGTCTTAAGACGACCCTCCTCTATTAAAACCCATTACATGGTAGAGATATTACGGTCAAGTTCCCATCAAGGAGTCATTAGAATACACCTGATTCTAAAGCAACAGAATCAGACAATATCTCATAGCCTTTGCTTGAGATTGCCATCTGAACTCCATTTGATTGCCTATCAGTTCTCTTAACTAAATTTATATCATACTTTTAAGTTTAAAGATATAAATGATTAAGAATCCAATTTACTATTGTCCTTTCATACTTAGGACTAGGGATTAGTAATTTAATCCAGTTTGTTTAGCGTTCTCTTTAGGCTCATTTTTAACCTATCTTCTAGAAAGATAATTATTTAATTCCAATATTACTTTCGCTAGAACAAATTAGAACTACTAAACACTCATAATAATTTAATCTCATTTACTTACAAGCTTTCATTGTCAATCACAAAAGCATCCATATAATAACAATGCCCCTTCGTTACATAAACCGAAGAAGGTCAACTTTCAGAAATAGAATACAACACATAAGTATCAAACACTTATTTCCACTCCTTTCAAAACTATACAATTACATTTTATGCGACAGCATACTTGATACAATGCTAACGGAAAAGAAACATCTTTTCCCATATAGTACATCTATAAAATCAAGCTGTAATTCATTACAAATCAAATAAACAATCTGATCAGCTTGTCAGATCTGCATTGCTTTTACCTCTTACGGTAACCATCTGCAAAAATAGTCAACATGAGTCAGTTCAATGAACTGAGCATGATAAGCACTAACTTTTAAAACAATTGCAATCCATCAATTGTTTTCATTAAACACCCTGTTTAAATGAGATCAAATATCCAAATAAGTAAACATATTCAGACTATGTCCTTGTAATACAGAATGATTACAATTATGTAACTCTATCATTGTTACAAATAGTCTTATTCACTTTCTAATATTTCATCAAATATTAAAAGAATCAAGGAACGAATGTACACAACAATCATTGAATCCAAAATCACAACATTGGTCAGATCGTTTCATTCTTCCAAAAGGGAACAACATAACAATTCGGAATTCCACCAAAATGTTACAAAACAATTTCCCACTGTTAGATAAATATCAACAAGTATTAAATAAAGGAAGAGAAAGAACCTATCCATTCCTACTTCCTTTCACATAAGTTCATCACTGTACCGTCCTTAGATATAAAAACATTCAACCAGCATATAAATGAACAGGTGAAACAAGCCACAAGTAAGATCGCTGTTCTAAATCAAGAAATAGAAACACAGCAAAACTCCTGTACAGCAACTAACACATCAGCAATTCATGTATCAACACTAAGCCCAATGCTAGTTCCTTTTACACAGTAAGGCTTTGACACAAGTTGAAAACAAGAAACTACAAGCGTATTGCTGAAAACAACAACCCTATTGCATCAAGCAATCTGAGGGTTCCTAGAGACTATGCTAAGTTGACCACACAGTATTTCCAAATCATGCACAGTCAAATCGGATAGATTAAATGGAAAAGAACATAGCATACTTATTCTTTCTCAGTCAAAATCGGACTGAAGTAAAAGAAGGGAATACAACCAATCGATCTTTACCTTGGTGCATGCAAGTCTTAGTGTGGTATTCGTGACTTACCCAAACAAGATCAGAACATGAAACAGTCATCCATATTCAAGGATCTCAACAGTGACAAGACAGTGTCCAAAGTCAAGTTCAGAAAGAGACAGAAGTACCAGCTACCTTTCCAGAATTCCAAATGATTCAACGGAGGTAACAATTCAAGCAGAAGCATATGAATTCATACTGTTGTTCATCAACGAAGCATAATAAGAATCAGACGAACAAATTTAATCTCTGATTTCAAATCAAGAACCCGACTGAACTCTGCCACCCTTTTTACCCAAATTTGTACAGGTTGAAGACGTACATGTCCACCTAAGAATCTGTACCTCAAAATCCCAGAAACACTAAGGTATTCCAATCGCAATAACAAGATCGAAATACATGTTATTCCATTAAGTCGCCGGCACATAAAATACTAACAACTTAAATTTATTTGGCTCAAACAAATAAAATGAATCATTCAATCGACTCCTCAGAGTCGTCCAATTCACAACAGTATAAATCTATATATTCACACTGTAAACTGTTAATGGTTTTGTACTCATAACCACTGAACCCTACAGCAACGTAATGTGAAATTGGTTGATAATTCCATCTATGTCATTCATGGCAAACATTCAGAATGAAACAAGTGAAGCAAATCGAATACCCATTTCAAGCAAGGAAATCAACTGAGCCGCTTCGAAACTTTCGAACAGCTTTCACATAGAAATGAAAATGCATACCCAGGAAGTCTTTACCCTTTAATTATTTCAAATAACAGTAGCCAAAAGACCTGTTTCTTCCTACCAGGCTTCCACGAAAATCCATTCACAAAACTTATGGATGAATCTACATTCCCAGCAATAGATAGCAATATACGATTCAATCATGGACTCCACTGAGTCGATACAATAAAGTACAGGTGTATCTATATTATACACAATCCACAAGTAATCCCGCTAACACAATAACAAGGAAAACAACTTCCGCTAGGTCGTATAAACTACGGTAACACAACAGTTACCTGCTCCTAACAAAATTAGAAGACAATGAAAACCCAAAAAGTATCATTAAACACTGTCAACAAAACCCACGACAGATTTTCCAACGAAGCGATAATACTGATCAATCTTACAGTATTCATTAAAATCTTTCCATATAGTTTCCATAACAAGAAACAGCGACCACTAAACAAAAACATACAGTGGTCTTATACTACACACAGGTATATTCTAAGGGCTCACGCCAAACAAGCCGAACACTCAAACTTTATAAATAAATACCTCACATGTATAAGCCAGAATGAATACTCAAAGCAAATAGAGCCGAGATTCGATTTCAATAAACACCCATCAAGAGGAAATTGAAAAATCGAACCAGAAGAGATACAGTGCCAAAAATCAAACAAGATCTCCATAGAAAATTCATCAAATTTTCACAAAACATTTGAACAGAGTTGTTCTAATGAAAGCACTTGAAAGACAGCAAGATATTTAAAGGTTAGGGCCTAACATGCCTGTATTTTTGATCAAATTTCCGAAGCAGACCACAGGAAGAGCTCAAACTTCCTTTTCTTTATCCACGATAAAGCGACCAACAAAATTTCACTGTCTCCATCGCATATATATCCTCCATGATAGAGAAAAGAGCTATGGCAGTCCATACTTACCATGCAACTCAAATAGAACTGGTGCGAAGAACCAGTAAACCAGCAGAGGGAGAGAGAAGACCAAAAATCGTGACAAGCCAAACAAATCCCCCAAGTTTCCATTTGCATGCCTTCTCACGAGTTCCGAACTTGATTTTCGAGAATATTAAATGCCATTAAACCAATTTTCCCGCTTAAACTCAACTTCCACCGTCCGCCAGAATTGGTGACAGTCCAACTAAAACTCAAGTTCATTTCCAAACTTAGTAAATTGCCACATCTGCACAGGTTAGCCACCGCTTAAGCCTCCACCAAGACCTGTCCCTCATCCTTATCCCTAGCATTAATTGCCATAGAAAATGCCGCCCATGGTTCGCACCCCTCCATAGGCCCCTTTACATCCTCCTCAATAGTTAGGTTAGTATCCTAGGTTAGAATTTAGGGTAATACCCCTACTAACCAATTTACACATAGATACTAACTTAGGATGATAACACATAGCCTAGGTCTAGGTTAGATTAACACTAATCTAACCCCTAGGTTAGGTTTTAGTTTTAGGTTACTAATCGTTAATAATTCCAGTAAGGTATAATATTTTATATGCCAAGAAAATATATAAAATCATGCATCTCCGAACAGGATTTACTCCTATACAGCCGTTAGGCTACAGGAATATACATGAAAGAATTATTACTTGGTCCACGCCCGAGATCTTCCAGATATACCTCCATATCGGGAACCAATTCATTTCTCAAGATCAGCCAGAGTCATACTCCTGACCAGCTTAATAAATGCTTCCATACCTTGCAACCTGTTCAAGGTCTGTGATCTAATTTATCACAAACAGATTTAAAGCTTTACTTGGATCAATTCCACTGATCCAAGTCTAGATATTATAGATGAATATCTCTATAATTCATTCCGTGATCAGATTAATATTCAGACACAAAATGAAATAAATAAAAGAGTCTAATCATATTCTGACTCAGTCAAGATCTGCAATCTGCAAGAAATTCAGTATATATCAAGCATGATTTCTGAATCGAGGAACACATCCTTTTACAAGAAATCACATATCAACACTTGAATGCTTAAGAGAAAGTAACAATAGTTCAGGGTGTTACATGCTTCCCTCCTAAAAATATTCATCGTCCCGATGAATTACATATTAAATTTAACCTTCAGGTCAATCAATTTATTAGTACACAAACAATGTGACTACTTCCATATTAAATAGTTCCAGAAATCAATGTCACAACACATTTATTCAACCTGAATAAAGTCTTCCTTCATCTGGCTTTCATAAATACTCAAAAACAATAAGTTCATAACAATATTTTATCAACAGATTTCATTCTGTTGCAAAAAGAGAAGGAAAAGCAATTTTCATCTCTTCCAGGTTTTCCCAAGTTGCACTTTCTTCACTAAACTGGTCCCACTGGACCTTACATTGCTGTATATCACGATTTCTCAAATGCAATAGGCGAGTTTCCAGCACTCTTGTGGGTTTAACCACGATTATTCTTGGGTCTTGGACCTGCAAGGAATTCCAATTTAAAACATGTGACAGATCTGAAACGTATTTCTTAAGCAAAGAAATATGGAAAACATCATGCATACGAGATAAAGCAGGTGGCAATGCTAAACGATAAGCTAGAGGATTGATTATTTCGACAATTTCGAAAGGTCCCACAAATCGTGGTGACAACTTGGCAGCCCTGCCAAAAGTTATAGAACTCTTTCTAGGTTTGACACGCAGAAAAACCTTATCACCAAGCTCAAACTTTCTATCAACCCGCTTAAGGTCAGCATAGCTCTTCTGTCTATCCGCTACTTCCTTTAATCGTTCACGAATCAGCTTAACTTGCTGTTCCATCTCTGTGAGAATCTCTGGTCCAATTACCACTCTATCCTCTACACTGTCCCAACTTACAGGGGTTCTGCACTTTCTTCCATAAAGTGCTTCAAAAGGTGCCATCTTAAGAGATGAGTGATAAGTGTTGTTGTATGCGAACTCAACTAATGGGAGATACTCTTCCCATTTATACTGTTGATCCATCCAATACATTCGTAACATGTCCTCCAACACTTGATTTACCCTCTCAGTTTGCCCATCCGTTTCTGGATGATATGCAGAACTGAAGTTTAGTTTTGTTCCTAGGGCTGCTTTAAGCGTTTGCCAAAACCTTGACGTCATTCTAGGATCCCTGTCAGATATAATCAGTTCTGGTACACCATGCAATCTGAAAATTTTGTGTACGAACCTCTTGGCTAGCACTGGTGAATCATCCTTTAGATTTCCAGCGATGAAATGAGCTACCTTAGTCAGTTTATCTACAACTACCAGGATAACATCATGTTTATTCCTGGACATAGGTAGTCCTTGTACAAAATCCATGGTTATTACTTGCCATTTGTACTACGGTATGCTATGAGGATATAACAGTCCAGCAGGGTGCATATGCTCTGCCTTCACTGTAGACACTTAAAATTGGTTATCCAATTTAGTGTCCCTCACATTCGTTTACCTGCTTAGGTAACCTGGGGCACGTTCGCGTCACCAACTATCCCCTTGGGGATAGTTTTCCAATTTGTAATTTAATCACTTACTCTAAATTTAATTCATCACATCACATCTTACCCATGAGTAATTAAATATTAAATATTTAATTACGCTTCTTCCCATGCATCTTAATCACTTATCTACCCAAAATTTATTCTATCTATGCATCACATCCATTTTTAATCTTCCCTAAGTGGGATATTTCCCGTGGTCGGGATAAGTCTTGTCTTTCTCGAATCGATCAATTTGTCCATCTCGGGAGTCTTCTCCGCGATCGGCGCCGACCCATATGGTCGGCGCCGATTTTATAGGAGCGGCGCCGATTATAAAAGAAGGTCCTTAGCTCAGTTCGAAGGACCGAAAAAGAGACTAACGAGCGAAAGAAAGCACTTACGCACAAACAGAGAGCGAGAAAGATACAGGTTGCAAGAAGGAGAGATCTTTTTAGCATCATTTGTCTCAGTTAGGGCAGATCTTGTCCTAATCAATCCCTGAGAGGAGCACCGTTACTCTACCCGTATCATATCAACATCACACACCACCGTCTATCATCTGGTGACTCTGTTCTAGTGTCTCTCCATCTTCGGCACATCCTGCAGACTACATTCACCTTCCAATCCCCGAATCTCATCGTACAGTCCCTGATTGGTCAGTCTGCATTCAGTTGACACTGATCTTATCCAGTCGACACCGATCAGTCCTAGTCGACGCCGATCACATCAGTCACCGCCGATTATACCCAGTCAATGTCGATTTCACTGCAGACAGGTAAAAGGTCACAGGTAACACAAATCCAGCATTATTTCGCAGTTCCCTGTTTTCTGTACTTTCTGTCTGCTGTTCAGTTTCTGTTTTATTACTGCAATCAGAAAATCTAGTCTTTATTTACATCTTTTATCATGTATGCTTCTTTTCTTTATTGAAAACGTGGACTGACATCCGCCAAGGAAGCTTATCACTTCCCGGACCCGCTTCTCGGGCAGTCCACCCAAATATCTTCTAACGCCATCTTTTTCTGTCAAGCACCGGTGTTTTTCAGGTTACTCGGATCTTTTGTGCGAATTGCTCGTGTGCGCCTATCTTATCTACATCGGCTTCCTCATCCATCTACATCTTCATCAGGTATCAATTTCATTGAGGTTTTTCAGGGTTTTTGTGTTTAGTTTGGTGCATTAACTTGGACAGGTAACAAGCGCAAAATTCTTGATCTACATTCTGGCACGCCCGGTGGGACCTAACCAAAGTCCCTTATTGGTAAGTTCATTCCTTTTTTAGTTTTGAACTTTGTTCCTTTTCTTCACTGATTCCTATCAGTCCTATTTGAACATTTCTGTTCATCATATCAATCTTGCTTTTTTAGGCAAAATCATTATCTTGAAATTTTTCTATTTCCTTAAAATATAAATTTTTCATTTCACCATTATCTGGATATATCTTTCCGGATCTTGTTTGTTGTTTGCTTAACCTCTTCTTGCGGAGCACTTTGCTTGTTCGTGGGATTGTTCGAGGGGAAGAGCTCAACAACGCGCTTTTTGAAGTCCACACACCTTGGAGAGCTAAATCTACAGGTATTCCTCTTTTACAGTGTTTTCTCCTTCTTAGGATTTCTTTGTTGGTTGTCTATCACATCCAAACACTTCAACTTTTGGTGCTTAAAAGGAAATTAATCGCATTTGGAAAAGAACTTGTTTGACTTGTTTTCATCGAAATCAAACATTTCGTTTTAAGTGCTTAAAAAGAACTTTTTATTTGTCATTGTTGCATGCTTTTTCATCTAGTTTTAATTAGGCTGGAAATTTGATCAAAATCGGTAGTGACACTATTTGATTTTTATTTTTCACCCTTACACACAAAGCCAAAATCACTAGGTATAAAGCATCTAAACAAAACTCCTTCCCTGGCCTCACCTACTTGGAAGTGATATCCAAGAGGAAGAGCCTACGCGGTACTCGGGCCGCGCTATAAATTCACAGAAGATTTTGGTATATATTGGCAAAGCACCCGACTCCCTTATCGCAGCGGTGTGTGAAGTGTGGGGGTAGGCCCCTATATCAAGCCACGTACCGGTCTTTTACTGAAGCGCCTTCGGGACTCCGCACCAAACATTACCCAAACCATCCTTAGTTTGGCTATCTGAGTGGTTCCTGTTCTAAAAAGCCTTCCCTAACATTTTCTTTTCTTTAAAAGCATCAAAAGTTAAAGGAGATAATCACTTGCACTGCTTGAATTGTTTGTGCATTAGCTAGGACAATCTTCTTTCTTGCTTGCTTATGACGGTTATCACCCGGTCACAATCTAGGAAAATGGCCCAACAGGTTCCTTCTTCCTCCGAAATCACCACCAGCGTGGATGTTTCGACACCCCTCCAATCTTCCTCGGAACCGCTGTTAGTTGGTTCCCCCTCATGGTCGTATAATCCTTTCCATCAAGCCAAAACAATCCCATCACGTCCAGCTTCTCCTAGTCCATCAGAAATATCTTCTGACTCGGAGTCTATTCCTCGCGGGGATCCTGAATTTCAGGCTCTCCTTGATCGCAATTCGGTAGCCCTCATGGACTACCTAGTACACAAGTCCATTCGAATATCTAATCAAGGACCACCAATCCAACAAGTGTACGATTATCCTTGTGGTCCATCCCAGGCCTATGTAGAACAGTTTTCATCCTCTCTCCTGCCTTGAGCCACGGAAAAGGGGGAGGCTCTTGTGCCTCCTTTTTCTCTTCCACCAACCATGTTGACTAGTTCTCAAATTGCCTTACCCATTCCTAATACTGCAGTTACCTCAACTATTCCTCAACCTACCTTTGAGAGGTCTTCTACCTTGGCGATAACGAGTGCGTCTGTGCACCCGCATATCGCTGTTAATTCATCTATGCCCTCTATTGTGTCTCAAGGTCAGTACCTCTTCATGAGCCAACCCCCTCCAGCTAGTCAGTTGGTTCCTACTTCTCGTCCACCGGTGAATCTTTCTTCCAATATTCCAGCAACTGTGACCTTCGCCCATCCCCTAGTACCGGCACCCTTGGTACCAAATCCAGTGGTAGAAGGCCCCTTTCAGGTCTTGTTCCCCAACATGACCAATCAAGTCGGTACTCACGTTCCTCAATCTGTCCCTATCCAATCAACAAACATGGGAGTCCATCAATCACAGGCTCCGTCTGTCTTCCAACCCTCATTTTCCCAATCCCTTATTATCTCACGGCCTACCTATACGCAAGCTACCTCACAACAAATACCTCACCAGGCATCACCCAAAATACCTGGTTATTCCTCTTACCATCCCACCAATCAACAAATCAATCCCCCATTGACACCTCAACAACTTCCGTCACTTGCTCCTTATGTAGGACATACCAATGTGCCTACTCCCCAATCTGATGTGGTTCAACTTCTCTTCAAGAAAATTGCAGACTTGGAAGCCTCCACCAAAGGAGCTCGTCCTTCATATTCCTTTGAAGAGGTGTGTAATGAACCCATTCACCCTTCAGTGGTTTTTAAGCCTTATCCTCCCCAATGGGAACTTCCAAAATTTTCAAAATTTCATAGTCGGGAAGACCCTCAACAACATTTGCGAGCATTCAAACATGCTTGCTACCTCATAGTCCAAGATCAGGAGCTCATGCTCCGTACCTTTCCTATGTCTCTAGCAGGTCCCGCTTTAGATTGGTATAACAATATCCCTCAACATTCTTTGTTTTCCTTCTCTCAATTGGCCCAGATGTTTGTTGAAAACTTTTCAATAAATATCACGCATAAGATCTCAATCACAGATCTTTATAACATTCGCCAATTCGACGATGAGTCTATAGCAGACTTTGTCGCTCGTTGGAGAGGGATAATCAACCAATTGTCTTTCTCCCTTCCTCAATTCCAACAGATCGAGTTGTTCACCCGATCTTGTGCTAGTCACATTTCTTCCACGTTAAGGATCCAAACTTTTCATACCTTTGAAGAGGCCTTCACGATGGCACGTAAACTTGAATCTCGCTCCATTGAACAAGGGAAGTTAAAACTTCGCTCAAAATCAAAACCCGATTTCTCTCGATTCACCAAACCTAATTCTTCCCCCTCTAAAGACAAAAATCAAGGATCCACCAATGCCATCGTATTAAAAACATCACGAACTGACAATGCCTCTAATCAAACACCACGAAGAGAACCCTCATCTTCTCGAAAAGGGGCTCCATCTTCTCGATCCTTCGCTCCATTGGGGGAATCATATGCCTCCATCTTAGAAAAAATGTTGGAAGTTCACATGATCGAACTTCCCCCCATTAGGAACATTGACGAAGGCCGAGAACGTCCTTTCTGGTATAGGGAAAACGATTTCTATCATTATCACAGAACCAAAGGTCATGACATTGAACGATGTCAGACTTTCAAAAATATTGTCCAAAAATTCATTGACAAAGGCGAGCTCATCCTGGATAACCCAAATGCTCCCCCAAATCAAGCACTGGACGTTTTTAAACAACCTTTCCCCAATCATGCCCCAAATCATAATTCTTCGGAATCTCAACAACCAAACACCCACACTATCAATTTCATCTCCACTGAAGAATCTGCCTCTGAAACCACATCATCTACAAACACATCAATCGAATCAGATCCTCCTTCCTCTTCATCAATCACGGGAGTTCCAATATCTTCAGATAACCCGTCTTTGAATATCCCCACATTACTAAGCACGGATTCATCTCTCTCCGCTCCTTTGTCTGACCTTCCATCTATCCCTGAGACAGTGTCATCCTCATCTGTCTCATCATCAGACATTCTTTCAATGCTTGAGGCAATCACATCCCTCCGAGTTTCCACTACGGACACATCTACTCCCGTTTCTCCCATTCCCGCCGCAACTATGCCTTTGGTGAACGTACCCATAATTGTGCCGACTTCGACGGAAGTGTCTTCGACTTTGACCCTTCCTATCTCTTTTCCTATAGTAATTTCACCCATGATTACTGCATCAGAAGTTTTCCCTCCGCAAGGAACTCCTTCTTCATCACCCCCTTCTCCCATCAATAATGTTACTCCCCCTATTCAGGAAAAATAAAAAGAAGTAACACCAACACCTGCACATTCGATTTCTCAACCTAAACCACGACAACCAAAATCAAACACTACACCATCAGTACCTCCCCACTTGCTTCCTCCGAAAAGGTTACAATCACCTTATACCGTGGAAGTTGTCACCATCCCTGAAAAGGGAAAACCCATATTTCAAACCATCAAAACTCTTGGTGCTCTTCCACAAAAATCTCTCTCTACGCCTCATAAACGATTGGATTTGTCCGCCGAAAAGGCGTCTCCTTCTACACACCCATCAAAGCCATCATCTCCTTCTACAACACATTCTTCATCAATAGACTTACCTACTAAGCAGACGGCACCTCTTCTATCAAGATCCTCATCTTCGTTACCAAAAACCAAAGCACCCTATATTCCTCCTATTACACCTACCTTGGGAACATCTTCCTCATCTAAATCAACATTATCTAAATCATCCGTAAATCCGACTAAGCAATCCATTTTGTCTCCAAAGACCGCCAAATTAGTCACAACTCCATCATCCTCAAAATCTATCTTAGGGGCTCCCCCTCCACCAAAGTCAATCATGTCTCATTTACTCCCATCCCAAGCACCCAAGACTGCTCCTCCAAATGTCCAAACAAATAAGAGGATCCCTAATAAAACTGTTAAACCTAACATGCAAGTTCTTTTACCTAGGCAGTCGGTTAATGTAAAAGAACCATCCTCATCATCTCCATCCTCATCTTCGTCTACCGGATTTTACACCGAAATCCTTCATCAACTTATCCAATCTTCATCTATAACCCTTCCTCTGATTAAACCATATAACCCAAAAGGAGTGAAACCTACTTGGTTTAACTCTGATTTGATTTGTGCCTACCACCGTACTTCGGGTCATGATACTGAGGGATGTAAAGCTCTCCAAGCCGTTATCAAGAACCTTCTGGAAGAAAGTGACCTTTTGCTGGAGGAGGAGGAACAAGTACCTCCTGTCACCTTAGTCTCATCCGAACCTCAACCATCCACTCAGACCTCTAGTAGTTCCACTCCACTTGATCTTCCACCTTCTCAAATTGACACAATTCATATCGCCACTAGAACCAAACATTATGATAACCCATCTTCATCTTCAGCATCTAGACCACGGGTTGTCATTTCTGCAGCCCCTGAAGGCGTGTCTCCTTCCTTATCGGCCCCACGACCTAGGGTCTCTATTCATGCTGCACCTCGGGCTCAAGTTCCCCTATCTGTTGAGGAGAGTGTCATGAAACAACTCACCCAAGCTCCGGTCAAAATGTCTCTTTTTGACCTCATCCAATCCTCTCCGCAACATCGCTAGGCTCTAATCGATAATCTGCGTCGCATCACAGTAAATTCCGATGAGCCCCAGCCCTTCGAGTTGTTTGTTGGGCTGAATGGTCCCTCGACCGCCATTTATTTTTAGGATTCAGAAATTCCTCATCTTCCTTCAGAGGATTTGGAGGCTCCCCTCTTCATCACAGTCCAAATCAATAACACTACCTTAAAACGTGTTATGATCGATAGTGTAGCTGCTCTCAACGGCATCTCCTCCCACACGTTCGAACAACTTAAGTTACCTAAGAATGTGGTGTCACCTCCGCCTTTCACCCTTCGATCATTTAACGATCAGCTAGCAGTCACTCTGGGAACT
Organism: Taxus chinensis; assembly: GCA_019776745.2. Lineage (NCBI taxonomy): Eukaryota > Viridiplantae > Streptophyta > Pinopsida > Cupressales > Taxaceae > Taxus > Taxus chinensis. Next base: position 901,379,758 of record CM034151.1, on the reverse strand, counting down.
GTGGTCTTACCCATCCGAGTCGGTAAGAAGCTACTCCATGAACTCTTCTATATTGTCGAAGGAAAATTCCACTATAACATGATCCTCGGACACTCCTGGATTCGCGCAATGCATTGTGTCCCATCCACCCTCCATCGATGCCTAAAATATCAATATGAGGGCAAAATATATACTCATCCAGGAGATCCTTTTCGTTCTGCACAATGCGACATGACCACAAGGTCTTCCCCTTTAAAAGAAAATGCATCTTCTCCAGATGGGGCCTCATCTTCTTCCATACCTACAACCAAACTACCGGATTTACAAAATCTAGAAGAGACATTGCAGCGTTTCTCACTAGGGGAGATTCCTCTCTTATCTTTCGATGCCCATCTCAAACCTAATGAGTATGGTAGACCAGACAAGCAACCTGAATATCAACCAGGTCTCGGTCGCATTGTCACCATTGGTCTGCCCAATCAACAGACCAATTTCATCTACGGTGGTCTTGATACGCCTCATCATCACCCGGATTCTCCTCCTAGAGCCAAACCTTACCTAACAGGGTTTGATCACCTACAGAATCCCACGTTTGCAAAGACTTATCTACATCGATGCGCGTGGAAAGGTTTTGGCCTTGGAAAATATGAACAAGGTATACATGACCTCAAATCCATTCCTACTCTCATGCCACATCAGAAATTTGGTTTGGGATTTAAACCTCTTTCAAAGGCCACTGTCACTATTCTTGATGAGTCTCTTCCTACTGAAGAACCATCTTCCCCCACCAAGTCAGAAGCATCACTTGATGTGGACGATGACATTTCCATCCCACCTAACTTTTTTTTTTGATCAATACCATTTCCTTAGGGCCGTTGGTCTATGAGACTAACAATCGGTCCACTTCTATACCATTGATCTTCCCCGAAATAGTTGGAGACGATTCTCCTACTATCAACACTATCCACTGTGCGGATGATGATTCTATCCTCACCTATCTAGGGGCAGAGGATTCTTAACTTCCCAATACTATTCCTTCTGACACATCTACCCTTCTTAACGAAGCCACTATCGACCTTAATATAGGGACTTCTGAAGACCCTCGCATCATTAAGGTTGGCCAATCCCTTAATCCACAGGAATTAGGGGACTTTACCACTTTTCTTTCCAAACATCGTCAAGCATTTGCTTGGTCATATGAGGATATGCCAGGACTCGATCCCAATATTGTGGTCCACAATATCGTTACCCTTCCCAACATCAAACCAGTCAAGCAAAAATTACGCAAAATGCACCCTAGAGTAGCCCTTCTTGTTAAAGAAGAGTTACAACGCTTGCTCTCAGCTAGTTTCATCCAACCCATCGATTATCCGCAATGGATGTCGAATGTAGTACTAGTAACTAAGGCTACTGGAAAGATTCAAATTTGTACCGACTTCCGGGATCTTAATCTTGCTTGTCCAAAGGATGATTTTCCTCTTCCTAATATCGACCAACTCATAGATTTAACCGCGGGTCATGAGATGCTTTCTCTTATGGATGGTTTCTCTGGATATAATCAAATTCTCATCGCACCAGAAGACCAACATAAGACATCCTTCATAACTCCTTGGGGGACCTTTTGCTATCGCGTCATGCCCTTTGGTCTTAAGAACGCAGGGGCAACCTATCAGCGAGCAATGACCTACATCTTCCATGATCTCTTGCACAAAACTATAGAGGATTATGTTGACGACCTCGTCGGCAAGTCCAAACGCCGTCAGGATCATCTTTTCATCCTTGCACCTCTCTTTGAGAGGCTTGTCCGCTTCTGTCTTCGTCTAAATCCAGCTAAGTGCGTGTTTGGCGTTCTCACTAGTAAACTTTTAGGTTTTATCATTTCCATCAGGGGTATTGAAGTCGACCCCGCAAAAATAAAAGCTATCCTTGATATGCCTCCCCCTTCTAACTTAAAGCAACTCCGCAGTCTCCAAGGACGTCTTCAGTCAGTGCGTCGTTTTATCTCCCAATTGTCGGACCGTTGTCAACCTTTTCACCATCTTCTCCGTAAGAATGTTCATTTCGAATGGGATAAGCATTGCCAAAAGGCCTTTGATGATCTCAAAGCTTATCTTCTTTCTCCACCTGTGCTTACACCTCCACGCGAGGGGGAGCCTTTCTATCTTTATATCTCTGTGACTGACCATGCTCTGGGAGCCATGATCTCGCATCGGGACACTTGTGGTAAAGAACAAGCTATCTATTACATCAGTCGCACCCTCCATGAGTATGAGACACGTTACTCCAAAGCTGAAAAACTATGTTGTGCTCTCTTCTTTGAAACTTCTAAGCTTCGTCATTATCTCCTTAATCATAAAACTTACATTGTCACAAGTGTCAATCCACTTAAGACAATTCACGCAAAGCCTTATCATAATGATCGTATCAGTCGTTGGCTCATGCTCATGACAGAATTTGACCTCGATTTTATCCTGCAAAAGGCTATCAAGGGTCAGGTTATTGTAGATCAATTAGCTGATGCTCCTCTTCCGGACACTCAAGACCCCCTTGCTCAATTCCCCGATGAGTATATCCAACAAATCGATTTTGGTCTATCTCCATTTAAAGTAAAAATCTTCTTTGATGGATCCAAATGCCAGCAAGGGGGAGGTGCGGGTTTCGTGATGATTCCTCCTTGGGGTACGCCTATCCCAATCGCACACAAATTAAACTTTGAGTGCACCAATAATATGGCTGAGTACGAAGCTCTTGTCTTAGGTCTTCAAAATGCCATTAATCTCGGCGCTCGTCATATTGACATCTTTGGTGATTCTGAACTCATCGTTAATCAGGTCATGGGCGTCTATCAATGCAAGAATGATATCCTTCAAAAATATCGTGACACCGTTCTTGCCCAACTCCAATATTTCGACAAGTTCACTATCCAAGCTGTTCCTCGTACTGCAAATTGATTCGCAGATATAATGGCCTCTTTAGCTTCCCTTATCCCGCCCTTTACTGAAGACTCGCGTCTCTATGTTTCCATGCAACGATTAGATCAACCATCTTATCTTCAACAACTAACTTCAATCAATACTGTCACAACTCATTCTCAGGATGAATGGTATCAATAGATAGTTGATTATCTATCCCATTCGGTCCTTCCTCCAGATCTGACTTCCAATGGTAGAAGGTCTTTTGTCCAACGCACCAATCGTTATACTATTCTAGGCGGCCTTCTTTACAAACGTGGCTTTGATGGTATTTTGCTTCGATGCCTCAAAACCCATGAATATTCTAAAGCTATCCAGGAGGTCCATGACGGTATATGTGGTGGACATTTTAGTGGCTTAGCTGTAGCCAAGCGCATCTTACATTTGGGGTACTATTGGGCTTCTCTTAATCGAGATTGTTGTGAATACACTAAGAAGTGCGTCAAGTGTCAGCAACATTCCAATCTCACGCACATCCCTAGTCAAGCTTTGCAACCCGCCGCAGATTTGTGGCCTTTTTCGCAGTAGGGTCTTGATCTTATTGGTCTCATCAATCCTCGTTCTTCAAAACGTCATCATTCTATCATTACCGCCACTGAGTACTTTACTAAGTGGGTAGAAGCTATCCCCCTTTCTTCAACAAAGGCTAAACCCATAGTTGATTTTGTCTATCAACACATCATTTGTCGCTTTGGCGTTCCACACAAGCTAATCATAGATAATGGTAAGTATTTTAAAAACGCCGATTTACAGAATCTCTGCAACGCTTTCAATATCAAGCTCAGTTTTTCTTCTCCATACTACCCTCAAGCTAATGGTCAGGCTGAAGCGTCCAATAAAACTTTGCGTAATATCCTCGTAAAGGTAACTAGTCGAGCTGGTAGGGATTGGCATCTACATATCCCTTTTGCTCTCTGGGCTTATCGGACTAGCATTCGTACTCCTACTGGTGCTACTCCCTTCTCTCTCATCTATGGTTCTGAGGCTGTCCTTCCTTTGGAAGTCCAAATCCCATCTCTCCGTGTTTCTCTCAGAGAATTTGTCTCCGATGAGGATTATCGTCAAAATCGTCTAGCACAACTTGAACTATTAGATGAGCGGTGTCTTAACGCTCTTGAACATCATCAAGTCTATCTCGAGCGTGTCAAATGTGCTTATAACAAGCACTTGTAGCACCGTGACTTCAAAATTGGTGCAAAGGAACATTTTAGCGTAACACCGGCACGTTTTTAACACTGAACTCAGCCGACCAGTGATCCAGGAGTGTCTCACCCTCCGCGAAGGAAGAATTTCTCACAGGAGGCATCCACTTCCCTTTGTAGTGCCTTTGCTCAACAGAACCACACTTCTAGCTCCATGTTCTTTTCCCAGTTTTTCAATGGCGGGGTACCATGGGGAATGCTATGGGTCCTCTCGCGCTGGTCACAATCCAGTTCACGCGCTCCCTCACGGAAAATCGAAAGAATTTTCCCAAATTCGACAGGAGCGGAAATCAAAGCATAGATTCCCACATATCTGCTTTCATCATCTCATGCAGTATTTTGGATGTAACTCACGAAGATGTGTCGGTTCACCTTTTTCTGGAAACCCTACAAGGGCCTGCAGCTGAATGGTTTCAGCATTTGCCGGCCGGATCTATCACCCAGTTGGGCCACCTTGCGGGAGGCTTTTGAAGATAGATACAAGCCTTCAGAAGATGCATTTGCATTATTATCATGAATCAACTCATCTGAAGAAGGAGGCCAATGAGACTATGCGTGATTTATCACCCGGTCAATGCACTAATCAACCGTGTTCCTGTTGCCATGCTCCCCAACACCGGAGAAATCAGAAGTGTTTCTTCGTAAACGCTATGAGTTCGAAGTTAGTTTATTTCTCCTTCAAAGAGCGAGTAACTACCTTAGTTCTAGCTCAGGCCGCTGGCCATTTAGATAGAAGATAATTTTATAATATCTAGCGAATTGAAAAAGGAATCACCCAAGTCCAATCTTCAGACCCTTTGCCTACTACTACTCGTCTGATCCAGCATTCCAAAAGATGGCGAACGATTTGCTAGCATTGAAGAAGCAGTTGGCCCAGGCTTCTGGTTCCTCATACCAGGGATGTTCCACGAAGGAGTTTCATTCCTAATAATGTTTCACAAAGGCCGCGGTCTACCTGTGACTGCTCCACGGTTGGCACTTGAAGCTCCTCGGTCAACGCTTTGGCCGAGATTGAAGAAGAAGAGCAGTTTTATGAAGAACCTTCGTCTCAAAACGAAGATGATCAAGATGTCGGTGAGCCGACTGGCGACTCTACTATTGGATATATGGAATTGATGAGGAAGAATCTGATGAAGAAGAGGGTACTCAGGGCTATGCAAGCAGACAATCATATGCTGTTTTTACCCGTTCACAAGGAAAAGAAGCAGAAGTTGCTGCCTAGGTGCAGAAGGAGAGGCCGCGTCAAACGCACCTCCGACCATTGCTAAAAGAGGTAATCCTCTTCCTATTCAACTCCCTGTTAAGTATTTTACAAAGAAATATTTCCCCCCATCTCTCCTCCAAATCAGCCCTCTCATGTTCCTATCAAGACCAGTAATCCTATTCTATCATTGCGAGGAGAGGGACTCATTCCCTCACCAGTGCAACCCTTGGCCGCATTCGACATCATATATCATGCTAAAAAGACCAAGATCCAAATGTCTGAAGCTGAGTACCTTCAGTCAAATCTCCGAACAACTTGTAAGATTGACTAAATATATTCAGAGTCAAGCTGTTATATCTAAGTAGGTTTCCCCAAAAGGAATTCTTTCCACTCCTCCCGAATCCCGCATAAATGTTACTTCAACATCTGCATCAGGCAAGATAGAGCCTTTTTATCTCTCCCTCCTAATCAATGGCCACAAATTGAGTAACTGCATAATTGATTCTGGAGCTTCGGATAACGTCATGCCGGAAAAAGTCACCCATGCTTTGGGCCTCACTCTTACCAAGCCTTTTGGCAGATGTTATTCCTTGGAAACCAAACAGGTGCCGTTGATTGGCCAAATCAAAGACGCGTAATTTTATTTGCGGAGTTCCCTGAGAAAAGGGTAAAGATGACCGTCCTTGTCACTGACATTCCAGCAATCTATGGAATTCTGCTGGGAAGAAGTTTTTATAGCAAGGTTGGTGGGGAAATTCATATGGACTGGTCTAAAGCTAAAATTCTAGTCAAAGGTGTAATGTAGACATTAGATCCAGAATCACAAAAGAAATACTTGGTCACTAGCTCCGAAGACCCCAAGGATCAAATCCTTTTTGAATCATCAGGGATGGGGAACTATTTCTTGTCTACTAAGGTGGATAAAACGGGTGTCCTCATTCAGGAAAAAGATCTTAATGAGATCTGGACCTTACAGTTTGATGGCAGTTACACAACTAGTGGATGTGGCACCGGGGCCATGCTAATATCTCCCGAAGAGGATGTAATTCCTCTCTCTTTCAAATTGTATTTTTTTAACACTAACAATACTGCTGAGTATGAATCTCTGTTACTCGGTATGCAAACCGCAAAAGAAAGAGGAATTAAAAATCTGAAAGTGCAAGGTGATGCAAAATTGGTTGTAAACCAAGTCAAGAGGATTTATCAAGTAAAAAATGAGAGGCTCAGGCACTACCATAATGCAGTGTGGGACAGTATCGAAGAATTTGATGCTTTTCAATAGAATCCATTCCAAGAGCTCAACATTCATTGGCCGTTTCAGCATCCATCATGCTCCCACACCCAGGTTTAAAAATAGACAAATACACCATTGAGGTGGTTTTCCGCCCTAGCGTGCCAGACAATTCTCAGCACTGCCAAGTTTTCAATGATGACAATCAACTCATTACCTTTTTGGAAAAATCAGAAAATTTTGAGGGATTACATTTTGAAGGATCCACTTCTACATGTTGTGAATCAATCACCGGTCAAAACCATGAATCAGAGGAGAACGACGGCATATGTCAGCTCAAAGGAAATAAAATTCCAAAGGGCCTGGTTTCTCTGGAATACTTGTTTGACAGGCATGACCGTTTTGTGAAAAAGAAGAGGCGAGATGATCCTGACTCATCCCCGGAGACCGAACCGGTCAATATAGGTTTGGAGAAACATCCACAAATTGTGAATATTGGAAAATGTTGCACACCAGAAGAAAAGTGGAAATTTTTCAAGCTGCTGAAGAAATATATGGATGTGTTGGCATGGTCCTATGCCGATTTAAATTCCTTCAAGCCAAAGGACGTCCAACATGACATCCCGTAGAAAGAAGATGTCAAAGCCTTTCGCCAGAAGCAGAGGCACTATAATCCTAAGATCTCGGGCACTATCCAGGCTGAAATTCAGAAGATGTTGGATGCGAGAATAATCTTCCCAATCCATCAAAGTACTTGGGTAGTGAATATTGTGCCAGTACGCAAAAAGAACGGTGAGAAATGCATATGCGTAGATTTTCGAAATTTAAATCAGGCATCCTTAAAAGATAACTACCCACTTCCAATAATGGATCAAGTTCTACAAGCAGTAACTAGATCAGAGATGCTGTCGATGCTTGACGGTTTTTCAGGCTACAATCAGAGTGAAGTCTCGCCTGAAGATCAATTCAAAACAACATTCACTACTCCCTGGGGTACATTCACCTATATCAGAATGCCTTTTGGCCTAACCAATGCTGGCACCACTTTTCAGCTGGCCATGGACCTGGCATTCAAAGGTATGATGGGAAAGGTCATTGTGGTTTATCTAGATGACTTAACTATGTTCTCTAAAAAATGAAGTGATCATTGTGATCATTTGGAGCAAGTATTGGCCAGATGTCGAGAGCATGGGATTTCCCTAAACCCAAAAAAGCCTATTTTTTGGGGTTACCGAGGGAAAGCTGCTAGGGCATGTCATTAGCAAAGAAGGAACAAGGATAGATACTGAAAGAGTTAAGGCTATTCAGAGCCTTACTTTGCCTACAAGAAATACTGGCATTCATTCTTTCTTTGGAAAGGAAAACTTCCTTAGGCGTTTTGTTCCTGAATTTACTGAGAAGACTCGCCACATATTAAACATGATGAAGGGGTCACCAACTTTTAGAGTAACACCCTGAACTGTTGTTACTTTCTCTTAAGCATTCAAGTGTTGATATGTGATTTCTTGTAAAAGGATGTGTTCCTCGATTCAGAAATCATGCTTGATATGTACTGAATTTCTTGCAGATTGCAGATCTTGACTGAGTCAAAATATGAATAGACTCTTTTATTTATTTCATTTTGTGTCTGAATATTAATCTGATCACGGAATGAACTATAGAGATATTCATCTATAATAACTAGACTTGAATCAGTGGAATTGATCAGAGTAACGCTTTAAATCTGTTTGTGATGAATTAGATCACAGACCTTGAACAGGTTGCAAGGTATTGAAGCATTGATTAAGCAGGTCAGGAGTATGACTCAGGCTGATCTTGGGAAATGAAATGGTTCCCGATATCAAAGTATATCTGGAAGGTCTCGATTGTAAGACCAGGTAATAATTCGTTGACATACAATTCTGCAATAAGAACAGGAGCTAACTCTGTTCTAGAAGGTATGATACAGGTCTTTTCGGCAGTTTTGTAGGACAAGGACCAAACTGAATTATTAAGGGTTAGTAACCTAAAACTAAAACCTAACCTAGGGGTTAGATTATTGTTAGTCTAACCTGGACCTAGGCTATTTGTTAATATCCTAAGTTAGTATCTTTGTGTAAATTTTTTAGTGTGGGGTATTACCCTAAACTCTAACCTAAGATACTAACCTAACTAATGAAGAAATTATGAAGGGGCCTATGAAGTGTGGTGAACCATGGGCGGCGTTTTCTATGGCAATTAATGCTGGGGATAAGGATGAGGGACAGGTCATGGCGGAGGCTTAACCGGCTAATTTTGTGCAGACGTGGCAATTTACTAAGTTTGGAAATGAACTTGAGTTTTAGTTGGACTGTCGCCAATTCTGGCAGTCGGTGGAAGTTGAGTTTAAGCGGGAAAATTGGTTTAATGGCATTCAATATTCTCGGAAGTCGAGCTCGGAACTCGCGAGAAGGCATGCAAACAGAAATTTGGGGAATTTGTTTGGCTTGTCACGATTTTCGGTCTTCTCTCTCTCTCTCTGCTTGTTTACTGGTTCTTCGCACCAGTTCTCTTTGAGTTGCATGGAAAGTATGAACTGCCATAGCTCTTTTCTCTGTCATGGAGGATATATATACGATGAGACAGCGAAATTTTGTTGGTCGCTTTATCGTGGAAAAAGAAAAGGAAGTTTGAGCTCTTCCTGTGGTCTGCTTCGGAAATTTGATCAAAAATACAGGCATGTTAGGCCCTAACCTTTAAATATCTTGCTGTCTTTCAAGTGCTTTCATTAGAACAACTCTGTTCAAATGTTTTGTGAAAATTTGATGAATTTTCTATGGAGATCTTGTTTGATTTTTGGCACTGTATCTCTTCTGGTTCGATTTTTCAATTTCCTCTTGATGGGTGTTTATTGAAATCGAATCTCGGCTCTATTTGCTTTGAGTATTCATTCTGGCTTATACATGTGAGGTATTTATTTATAAAGTTTGAGTGTTCGGCCTGTTTGGCGTGAGCCCTTAGAATATACCTGTGTGTAGTATAAGACCACTGTATGTCTTTGATTAGTGGTCGCTGTTTCTTGTTATGGAAACTGTATGGAATGATTTTAATGAATACTGTAAGATTGATCAGTACTATCGCTTCTTTGGAAACTCTGTCGTGGGTTTTTTTGACAGTGTTTAATGATACTTTTTGGGTTTTCATTGTCTTCTAATTTTGTTAGGAGCAGGTAACTGTTGTGTTACCGTAGTTTATACGACCTAGCGGAAGTTGTTTTCCTTGTTATTGTGTTAGCGGGATTACTTGTGGACGGTGTATAATATAGATACACCTGTACTTTATTGTATCGACTCAGTGGAGTCCATGATTGAATCGTATATTGCTATCTATTGCTGGGAATGTAGATTCATCCATAAGTTTTGTGAATGGATTTTCGTGGAAGCCTGGTAGGAAGAAACAGGTCTTTTGGCTACTGTTATTTGAAATAATTAAAGGGTAAAGACTTCCTGGGTATGCATTTTCATTTCTATGTGAAAGTTGTTCGAAAGTTTCGAAGCGGCTCAGTTGATTTCCTTGCTTGAAATGGGTATTCGATTTGCTTCACTTGTTTCATTCTGAATGTTTGCCATGAATGACATAGATGGATTTATCAACCAATTTCACATTACGTTGCTGTAGGGTTCAGTGGTTATGAGTACAAAACCATTAACAGTTTACAGTGTGAATATATAGATTTATACTGTTGTGAATTGGACGACTCTGAGGAGTCGATTGAATGATTCATTTTATTTGTTTGAGCCGAATAAAGTTAAGTTGTTAGTATTTTATGTGCCGGCGACTTAATGGAATAACATGTATTTCGATCTTGTTATTGCGATTGGAATACCTTAGTGTTTCTGGGATTTTGAGGTACAGATTCTTAGGTGGACATGTACGTCTTCAACCTGTACAAATTTGGGTAAAAAGGGTGGCAGAGTTCAGTCGGGTTCTTGATTTGAAATCAGAGATTAAATTTGTTCGTCTGATTCTTATTATGCTTCGTTGATGAACAACAGTATGAATTCATATGCTTCTGCTTGAATTGTTACCTCCGTTGAATCATTGGAATTCTGGAAAGGTAGCTGGTACTTCTGTCTCTTTCTGAACTTGACTTTGGACACTTTCTTTGTCACTGTTGAGATCCTTGAATATGGATGACTGTTTCGTGTTCTGATCTTGTTTGGGTAAGTCGCGAATACCACACTAAGACTTGCATGCGCCAAGGTAAAGATCGATTGATTGTATTCCCTTCTTTTACTTCAGTCCGATTTTGACTGAGCAAGAATATGTATGCTATGTTCTTTTCCATTTAATCTGTCTGATTTGACTGTGCATGATTTTGAAATATTGTGCGGTCAACTTAGCATAGTCTCTAGGAACCCTCAGATTGCTTGATGCAATAGGGTTGTTGTTTTCAGCGATACGCTTGTAGTTTCTTGTTTTCAACTTGTGTCAAAGCCTTACTGTGTAAAAGGAACTAGCATTGGGCTTAGGGTTGATACATGAATTGCTGATGTGTTAGTTGCTGTACAGGAGTTTTGCTGTGTTTCTATTTCTTGATTTAGAACAGCGATCTTACTTGTGGCTTGTTTAACCTGTTCATTTATATGCTGGTTGAATGTTTTCATATCTAAGGACGGTACAGTGATGAACTTATGTGAAAGGAAGTAGGAATGGATAGGTTCTTTCTCTTCCTTTATTTAATACTTGTTGATATTTATCTAACAGTGGGAAATTGTTTTGTAACATATTGGTGGAATTCCGAATTGTTATGTTGTTCCCTTTTGGAAGAATGAAACGATCTGACCAATGTTGTGATTTTGGATTCAATGATTGTTGTGTACATTCGTTCCTTGATTCTTTTAATATTTGATGAAATATTAGAAAGTGAATAAGACTATTTGTAACAATGATAGAGTTACATAATTGTAATCATTCTGTATTACAAGGGCATAGTCTGAATATGTTTACTTATTTGGATATTTGATCTCATTTAAACAGGGTGTTTAATGAAAACAATTGATGGATTGCAATTGTTTTAAAAGTTAGTGCTTATCATGCTCAGTTCATTGAACTGACTCATGTTGACTATTTTTGCAGATGGTTACCGTAAGAGGTAAAAGCAATGCAGATCTGACAAGCTGATCAGATTGTTTATTTGATTTGTAATGAATTACAGCTTGATTTTATAGATGTACTATATGGGAAAAGATGTTTCTTTTCCGTTAGCATTGTATCAAGTATGCTGTTGCATAAAATGTAATTGTATAGTTTTGAAAGGAATGGAAATAAGTGTTTGATACTTATGTGTTGTATTCTATTTCTGAAAGATGACCTTCTTCGGTTTATGTAACGAAGGGGCATTGTTATCATTGTATAATATGGATGCTTTTGTGATTGACAATGAAAGCTTGTAAGTAAATGAGATTAAATTCTTATGAGTGTTTAGTAGTTCTAATTTGTTCTAGCGAAAGCAATATTGGAATTAAATAATTGTCTTTCTAGAAGATAGGTTAAAAATGAGCCTAAAGAGAACGCTAAACAAACTGGATTAAATTACTAATCCCTAGTCCTAAGTATGAAAGGACAATAGTAAATTGGATTCTTAATCATTTATATCTTTAAACTAAAAAGTATGATATAAATTCAGTTAAGAGAACTGATAGGCAATCAAATGGAGTTCAGATGGCAATCTCAAGCAAAGGTTATGAGATATTGTCCGATTCTGTTGCTTTAGAATCAGGTGTATTCTAATGACTCCTTGATGGGAACTTGACCGTAATATCTCTACCATGTAATGGGTTTTAATAGAGGAGGGTCGTCTTAAGACAAAGAATCCAGGGATTTGGAAAGGCTAACCTTAGGGAAAAGTCTTTAAAAGTAATTTAAACTCAAGTGCGTAACGCTTGTTATTGGGTAGATCTTTTCGAGGCGGATTTAAAGGTTGACGACATAAGTCGACTGCAGGGCTGTACCTCCGAGAAGATTAGGATCTTCTCGAAGTTACAACAATGCAGATGACTTATGGCGACACCCTTTGCATTGATCGCTAAGATTTACACTTGATTTCGCACGAGTTACCCTGGGACCGATTAAGAATGTGGTCATGTTATAAGACTGCCTCGGAGATTTGGGGTATCATGACACACTGGTTAACTGCAAGGTTGAACCAGTATGTCATCATATCCCTAATCCTCGTGGGCATCCATATAACATTATCACCTTGTTAATCTGCCTCCGAGTGATTCAGTTGTGAAAGGAAGGACTGACAGTAGTCAGTATAAGACATTCTATATAACATATGAATGGGGTGAAGGACGTATTCCAGATTGACGAGTATGCCGTTAAGGAATACGAGACATGAACAGTATGTTTCAAATCTTTGGCCAAAGTATCGCAAGCTGCTGATTGCGTTGTCCTAATTCACCTAGTCTAAGGGATGAGATGCCGATGAATAATGGTAACAGTTATTCAGTTAGATTCCTTGGACAGAGCATTCTGAATCCCAGATTAGGGAAGAGAACCGCAAGAGTGTTGTGTTAAATAAAAACACTAACTCTTATTTACTCATGAATAGATCGGTAGATTACCGAGTCATGGAATGAATAGATCGGAGGTATTCCGAGTCATTACAGCTGCATATGGTTGTCTGTTATATAAATGGTTATTTGAATTGTGAGTTCTAAATTATGTATTTAGAACCAGTATGCAATTATATAAAAAAAAAATTGACTTGTTCTATTGTCTAAAATGAGGATGTTACATCTTGGTATCAGAGCTGAAGGTTGTAGCTCTTGGACCTATTGAGTCCATAATCTGATAAAAACCTGAATTTTCTTGTAATAGAAAATGGTTAGAACAAGGGGAAACGTTGCGAGTAATGCTCCACCTGAAGGAGGAGCGGCAACAACCCAGAAACTGGATGAGATCCTTGCTGCCCTGTTGGACACAAGAGATCGCTTGGCTGTACTTGAACAGCAGGTGACGGGAAATGAGGAGGATGAAGAAGCTGATAATAATAATCAGCAACCTCCTGAGGACAACCCCGACACGGGTGTTGATGTTAATACTGTGAATGCACCTGTGCAACCAGAAAACAAAAAGGCCAGATTGGCAGCAGAACTCACTAATGATATAAAAAGGATAAGTCCACCTAAGTATGATGGCACCACATTAGGAGATGGAGCTGAGAACTGGCTCAGCGAAATGGAGAAGTACTTTGCAATAAGGAACTTCTCAGAGGAAACCAAAGCTATTTGGGGAGCCTATCAGCTTTCTCACGAAGCATCTTCGTGGTGGGATAGCCGAAAAGCTGAGCTAAACATTGATGAGACCAACATTACTTGGGATCAATTTAAAGGCTATTTTAGGCAATGGTGGCTGCCACAACTTTTCTATGATCAGAAAATGACAGAATTTCAGAACTTAGCTCAAGGGAAGTTAACGGTAACTGAATACTGGGAGCGGTTTACAAAACTCCTCAAGTATGTACCGCAGTATCAAACTGATGAAAAGTTCAGGATACGGAAATTCATCATGGGATTGAATCCTGTGATAGGGGGAGAGGTCGATGTTCACAGTCCAACCACTATGGAAGGAGTTGTTGAAAAGGCCATAAGGCAAGAACAGAAATTAAAGGCTATTTCTGCTCATAAGGAGGAAGTGCGGAAGAAGACTGCAAACCCTTCTTCAACCTCTCTTGCACCCAGAAAAGGACCGTGGAAAAAGTTTGGAAACAAGAGTAAGTTTCCAGGAGATAACAATAAGAAAGCAGCAGTAAATAAGCCTGCTGGAAATATAAGGGATAATTTTGTTAAAAATTATAATAATGGACAGAAGTCCTATGGAGGACAGCGTGATAATTACAAGGTTGGAGGTAATTCTGAGCCTAAGAAGGGACCTCAGCTAGGAGGCTGCTACAATTGTGGCAAGGACCACTATGCAGAATCAATGTCCTTTGAAAAAGGATGATCGTAATCAGCAGCATAAGATACATGCTGCAGTAGCAGACAAGCAAGCTGAAAAGCAAGCAACACCTATAGAAGTTCCGGGTAAGTTATTCGGCATACCTGTCACTATTCTTTTTGATACAGGAGCTACTGAATGTTTTATTTCTAATAAACTTGCTTCTAAAAGTTAAAAGAAAAGCTGGGAAAATGGATAAATCTTGGACTGTAGATTATGGTAATAATTCTGTTCATACAGTGAGTATGTGTCTCTTTGGAGTAATCCTTGATTTACCTAATTTCTCCACGGAAACTTGATCTCTATGTTGCACCTTTGGGATCGTATGACATTATTATTGGTGTCAATTGGTTATCTGACCATAAAGCAAAGGTAGATTGCTATGAAAAGAACATAAAAGTGTTTAGATGATCTTAGCTGGAATCAGCAGAGATTCAAGGTGTGAAACGAGGAAATTTTACTTGTTAGAAAACTTGGTGTCAGCTATGCAGCTTAAAAAGGCTAAGAATAAAGGATGTACTCTTTATGTAGTAAAGATATCTGAATCTTCAGAAGAAGATGGTGATTACATGAAGAAAATTATCCACTGTTACAAGGTTTCAGGGATGTGTTTTCCTGAGGAATTACCCAGGGTTACCACCCAAGAGAGAATTTGATTTTACCATTGAAATCAAGCTTGGAATGTGAACCTATTTCCAAGGCGACCTTATCGAATGACTACTACAGAGTTAGTCGAGCTTAAGGCTCAGTTACAAGAGCTTTTGTTCTAAAGGATTGATTAGACCAAGTGTTTCACCTTGGGGAGCACCTGTGATATTTGTGAAAAAGAAGGATGGAACACTAAGGCTGTGTATTGATTATAGGATGTTAAACAAAGCAACAATCAAGAATTAGATACCCACTTCCTATGAATTGATGATCTATTTGATCAGATGCATGGAGCATCGGTTCTATTCTAAGATAAATACCTTCAATCTTAGTTATCATCAGTTATTGCCCTTAAGGACTGAAGATTATTCATAAAACATACTTTCCGAACAAGGTATGGACATTATGAATTCACGGTTCTTACCCTTTGGATTAACGAATGCACCTACATACCTTTACGAATTTAATGAAAACAATATCTTTCAAGAATACTGTGGACAAGTTTGTACTTGTATTCTTGGATTAGATATTCTCATGCTATTCTAAGAGCGTTATGTGAGGAGCATCAATGAGTCATCTTGAGATAGTTTTGGTGAATTCTTGAGAAAGAGAATATGTTGTATGGTAAGTTTGTCCAAATGTTCTTTCTATGATTCACCGAAGTTCACTATTTGGATCATGTTATAAGTAAAGATGGATTATTGGTCCTTTCCTCAGTAGATCCTTCTAAAATTAGTGGCTATAAGCTCAGTGGCCTTTGCACCAAATAATGTACATGAAGGTAAGAAGCTTCATGGGCCTTGCTGGTTACTATAGAAAATTTGTGAAGGATTTTTCTAAGGTAGCTGCACCAATAACTTCATTGCAGAAAAATGATAAGAAATTCATGTTTGGAATGACAAGTGTAGAATAGCCTTGCCTTTTAAAAATTTGAAAGGTTTAGTTGACTTCATACACCTATCTTTTGGCTATACTTGATCCGTAATGGGAGATTTTACTGTTGTAACGGATGCATCTGGGGAAGGTCTTCAGAGCTATTTTGTTACAAAATGACCATGTCATAGCTTGTGAAAGTAGAAAACCTAAGTTACATGAGCTGAATTATGCTCCTCATGATTTAGAACTTGCTTGTCATTGTTCATGCACTTCAAGTTTGGAGTATATCTATGTTGACTTGGCAAACCCATTTGAGTTGAAAACTGATCATCTTGGACTGAAATAATCTATTTTTACTCATGCCAAATTTGAATGCAAGACAAATGAAGGTGGTTAGAATTTTTCTGTCAATATGATTTTGACATAAGCCTAGATTAAAGGAAAAGAGAATAGAGTGGCTGATGCTCTAAGTCATAGGAAGCACATTTATTCTCTTATAACTTAGAGAACATAGTTTAAAGATCGATTGTTTGTAAAAAGTTGATAGGAATCAGATAGAATATTTTCAGTAAGTAAAAAGATAGTGCTTGTTGCAGACTCTTCTAAAGGATTGAAAGGTATATTAAGGTTTTCATCTTTCTGATAATGATAGGAATCTTATGCTTATGAAAATAGAGTATAATGTACCTCATTAAAGCAGTGATTTGAGAAAGAAATTATTAGTGGAATTTCACAATTCACCTTTTTCTGGACACCCAGGCATTACAAAAATGCTCAGCTGATTTAAAACAACAATATTTTTGTAGAAGGGACATGAAAAAAGATGTGCATAAATTTTGTGACTCATTGGCTAGAATGTCAATGTCAGAGGATATGCACCCTGCTAGTTTATTGTATCCTCATAGCAATGTAGATCAAGAATTTTGCGCTTGTTACCTGTCCAAGTTAATGCACCAAACTAAACACAAAAACCCTGAAAAACTCAATGAAATTGATACCTGATGAAGATGTAGATGTAGATGAGGAAGCTGATGTAGACAAGACGGGCGCACACGAGCAATTCTGCACAAGTAGATCCGAGTAACCTGCAAAACACCGGTGCTTGACAGAAAAAGATGGCGTTAGAAGATATTTGGGTGGACTGCCTGAGAAGCGGGTCCGGGAAGCGATAAGCTTCCTTGGCGGATGTCAGTCCACGTTTTCAATAAAGAAAAGAAGCATACATGATAAAAGATGTAAATAAAGACTAGATTTTCTGATTGCAGTAATAAAATAGAAACTGAACAGCAGACAGAAAGTAGCAGAAAATAGGGAACTGCGAAATAATGCTGGATTTGTGTTACCTGTGACCTTTTACCTGTCTGCAGTGAAATCGGCATCGACTGGGTATAATCGGCGGCGACTGATGTGATCAGCGTCGACTGGGACTAATCGGCGTCGACTGGATAAGATCAGTGTCAACTGAAGGTAGACTGACCAATCAGGGACTGTGCGATGAGATTCGGGGATTGGAAGGTGAATGTAGTCTGACAGGATGTGCCGAAGATGGAGAGACACTGGAACAGAGTCACCAGATGATAGATGGTGGTGTCATGATGTTGATATGATACGGCAGGAGAGTAACGGTGCTCCTCTCAGGGATTGATTAGGACAGGATCTGCCCTAACTGAGACAAATGATGCTAAAAAAAGATCTCTCCTTCTTGCAACCTGTATCTTTCTCGCTCTCTGTTATGTGCGTGAGTGCTTTCTTTCACTCGTTAGTCTCTTTTTTCGGTCCTTCGAATTGAGCTATGGACCTGCTTTTATAATCGGCGCCGCTCCTATAAAATCGGCGCTGACCATATGGGTCGGTGCCGATCGCGGAGAAGACTCCCGAGATGGCCAAATTGATCGATTCGAGAAAGACAAGACTTATCCCTCAA
Source organism: Taxus chinensis (assembly GCA_019776745.2). Classification (NCBI taxonomy): domain Eukaryota; kingdom Viridiplantae; phylum Streptophyta; class Pinopsida; order Cupressales; family Taxaceae; genus Taxus; species Taxus chinensis. Next base: position 901,361,760 of record CM034151.1, on the reverse strand, counting down.
CCACGGGAAATATCCTCTGCTTAGGGAAGATTAAAAATGGATGTGATGCATAGATAGAATAAATTTGGGGTAGATAAGTGATTAAGATGCATGGGAAGAAGCGTAATTAAATATTTAATATTTAATTACTCATGGGTAAGATGTGATGTGATGAATTAAATTTAGAGTAAGTGATTAAATCACAAATTGGAAAACTATCCCCAAGGGGATAGTTGGTGACGTATGAACGTGCCCCAGGTTACCTAAGCGGAGGTAAACGAATGTGAGGGACACTAAATTGGATAACCAATTTTAAGTGTCTACATTTTGCCCCTTTTTGTCAAGTAACTTGCGATAAGCAAGGTTATGCAAGACAAAAACAAGGAGATGGGAGAAAGGAAGAATGAGTGATGATGCGATCCCCCTCAAACTAGGGATGGGATGGATGATAGAACAAATGATCCCAAGTTTGAAAAAGGTAGATGAAAAATGAAGGATGCCCCAGTCGGATAGCTGGAGTAGAACTGATCATTGAGGACGCATAAAAATAAACACAAGGGCAGCAACCTAAGGAACTCACATTGGTAGGGAAAACTAGCCGGTCTCCTCATGAGACGACGTTAGTGCCTACAGACCCATGAGTGCAAGGAGAACTGCAAAAAAAAAAAAAAAAAAACCAGCATCTAAAGAGAGACACTTTGGTAGGGACAACTAGACGGTCTCCTCATGAGACGACGTTAGTGCCTACAGACCCGTTTAACTCTAAGCTGCCGAAAGATACGAGTGTCCCACGCAAAGGGAACAAACTCGAAAGAGACGATGACATCTAAAAGATGTGCCAAAAGGCAAGATTCAGCACACAACAATTGATCAGATAGATGAGAAAGCCAAGCATCAACACTATGGCAAACAGACATGAAAAATCGGCGGCGATCAAACTAATCGGCGCCGACCAAGACAATCGGCGTCGACCCAAAAAAATCGGCACCGACCAATCCAGACGCATATAAATATGCGAACGGAAAACATAAACGATTTATTTGCAACGTGACGATTGATTCAGACAGAGCCAGAATTTGTGATTTGAACATCAATGGAAGCCTCCTGGGAGCGGACAGAAGCGCAGGAGGACACGACCTGGGGTAAGTGAGTCATTCTGGTGAACCCACTTTGTCGTTATTTATTATTTTATTTTTTGAGTTTTTGATGCGTATGGGAGGCCAGGGTCTGGTTTACGCCTGGCCTAGCAGTCGGCGCCGATTGGTAGAATCGGCGTCGATTGGGTTTGGATCGACGTCGATTGGTATGTAATCGGCGCCGACTAGAATGAACGACGCCGATTTGACCAAATCGACGCCGATTGAAAGATGTTTAGCATTTCCTTCTTGTTTTGGATGTTATGTGTTTTGGAAGATGTGATTTATGGAACAGAGAGACTGATTATGCTTTTGATGTCGTGGATGTAGGCACGAGAGGCTCTTCATATGAGGGATGCCATCCCTGAGTTATTGGAGACGATCCCTTCCTGACGTGACCGATGCAGACTGGCAGCATTTAGAGCTAGCCGGGCTCGGGGGTTTTAGATATTACAGACAAGTGCCACGGGATGTGGAGCTCATGCGGGCATTAGTGCGACGGTGGGGACAGCCACACGTGCACATTTTGGTTTAGGACGGGTGAGATGACTATCACCCATGAGGATGTATACAGGATCCTCCGATTACCAATTACGGGGGACCTGATTGAGATCACACCCCGGAGAGTAGCAGCAGAGGGCCCTGGTGCGATTGTACAGAGACAGATCAGATGACTCGGAGATAGTATCTGGGGCAGTGAGGATAGCCTCACAGTATAGACAGGATAGCCCTCGGAGCAGGCGGATAGCCCTGATTCAGATGGCTATCTCCTATTTTGCCCTGCCAGACTCAGGAGGTGGGAGATTCCCATTGCTACTAGCTAGACTGCGTGTGCGACATCTTGCAGTACAGACAGGTTTTTTGCCTTCGCTGATGCCCTGATAGCTCAGATTTACTATGAGCTATGGATGTACACCACTGGTCGGAGGACGGGGATTGACATTAGCTTTGTGCTCCATTGCTGGGCGTATGAGCACATAGCAGTGATTAGGCCATCCGGGCTTCCGTGGATGCCAGCAGCAGTGGGGGGGGGGGGTGGACTATGGATTTCGGAGATGGCGGGCTGACATGGCCACAGGAGACACAGGTAGATCAGCTGAGTGGTACTCGGAGCGTTTCAGGACGCTTACACCAGATCAGGTTATCTGGAGACCATATCGGGCATTTCCGATATGGGTTGGTCAGGATGCCCACTTGGTAGGATTGAGACGGAGCCGAGTGGTCAGAGGTCGCAGACCAGATATGTGGGAGTGAGTCCCATTCATGCGGATACTGAGGCAGTTTGGCTCTAGTACAGACAGTGCCGGCCACATACACGCCATATAGGTGGGATAGCAGAGAGACAGGTTTGCCGATTTTGATCCCGGCAGACCCATTGAGAGAGACTCCACCCTCCACGGACAGTGATGATGACGCGGGGGTGGATGAGGGCTATGCAGCGTGGTATGACACAGAGCTTCCACGACATCTCCCGCCCTCGATAGACATGCTGATGAGGAGGACATAGCTGCGACACTAGACAGATTAGAGGGAGAGCATGCCACACTGGTACAGACGCATTAGGTAGCTCTGGAGGAGATCAGGGCCTTGACAGAGGAGAGAGATTCCCTGATTGTGGAGAGAGACACCGCCCGTCAGGAGCGTGATACAGCGATCCAGCAGAGGGATCGCTACCTTCGGCACAGGGAGGCCCTTAGGGCCAAATACGGAGAGACTAGTGCCACATCAGAGTCTGGGACACAGGGCACGGCTCTAGGCGGGGTACCACCAGCAGCGCCAGCAGCACCAGCAGCACCAGCAGCACCTTTACGAGCACCGGGTATGGTGAGCCTGAGCACATACCAGTCTCTCCTTGATGAGGTGAGATATTATGAGGATGCTCTAGCGCAGCATGCCCCAGATGTGCCTCGGTACGGGGCGAGGAGGAGAGGAGCGACAGCTACAGCGAACGGAGCCTCAGGCGGAGGGAGCACTGGGAGGGACCGAGGTGGGCCGAGACCTCCAGCAGCAGGTGCTTCAAGCTCGATAGGCGGTGGTCAGGAGGGACAGCCAGGTGCAGAGGAGGGTGGAGGGGACAATGTCCTCCACGCTTCTGATTTCACCATATAGAGACTTGGTAGATTGTGTATTTGTATAGTGATGTAGCCTCGATTGGAAGGCATTGTATAGATGGCTCGATTGGAAGCCACCTATTTTTTTTTAAAACACACATGTATATATATATATTCATCATGTTATTGGTCATATGATTGTACTTCATGCCTTTTTGATTTTGATATACATGGATAGATGGATATAGAAAAATAGATGTGATTAGATAGATTGTTACATGATAGAAATGGATGTGATTGGATAGGTATAGACGGATAGATGATAGATGTGATGTGATTGATAGATATAGACTGATACATGGTAGAAATAGATGTGATTAGATAGATGATAGAAATAGATGTGATTGGATAGATATAGACGGATAGATGATAGATGTGATGTGATTGATAGATATAGACTGATACATGGTAGAAATAGATGTGATTAGATAGATGATAGAAATAGATGTGATTGGATAGATATAGACTGATAGATGGTAGATGTGATGTGATTGATAGATATAGACTGATACATGGTAGAAATAGATGTGATTAGATAGATGATAGAAATAGATGTGATTGGATAGATATAGACTGATAGATGGTAGATGTGATGTGATTGATAGATATAGACTGATACATGGTAGAAATAGATGTGATTAGATAGATGATAGAAATAGATGTGATTGGATAGATATAGACTGATAGATGGTAGATGGATGTGATTAGATAGATTGATTTAATTTTGATAGATAGATGTGATGTATCTTGGATGGACATAGCTTTTAAATATTTTGATGGATAGATATACAGATGTACTTGCTGTATGGATTAGGTAAAGATAGATGTAATGTACCTGAGATGCACGTATTTTTCGATATTTTGATGGATAGATAGATAAATGTGTTGGATGTATGGATGTAATTATAAGGAGAAATGAATACAGATAGGAGTTTTTGATAGATAAGATGAATTTTGATAGAAGATAAATTTTGATTGAATTAACATGTGAAATGCCAATTTAACAGGATGCAAGACAAAAAATGGGGAATACTCCTTGCGAGAGCCAAAGATGGAAGCGGAGGAACACAACCCGCGAATTAGAGAGAAGTCACAAGATAATATTCTTAGCTTTTAGATATCATTTCTAGCTTCTTACTTTGAGCCTCACTGGAGGGTTTGAGGAATGGTGTAGCCATCCAAAAATGATTTTCATATATCATATTCCCAAATACATGATGTGATTTCTCCTCCTAATACTCTAAAAATCATAGTTTGACCCATCAAACATAGGAGCTTTGCTAGTAGAGGAACCACATTGTTGCTCGTCATTTTTGTGCTTCAAAAGATCTCCTTTAAGTATTTAAACTTGCTTCAAAAGTAAATTTCTCTAATACCAATTGTTGGAAGCACAATAACTGAGAGGGGGGTGAATCAGTGCTTTAAAAATTTCATTCAATTAACCATGCACAATGATAAACCTTTAAGCATTAATATGATTAAACCATGCACATTCAAACATACACATGAGAAAATGACATAATGACACAAGATATATGTGGGTAAACCCTCAAGGGGAAGAAAGCCCACTAAACCTCTACATATATTACTCAACACAAAGGCCTCCTGTGTATATTACTACACAACACAAGAGATTTCTTTAGTGAGGCACCAACCCCACAAGTAGCACTAACCCCTATTTAGTAGAGAACCTACCCTACAAAGAGGCTATAACCCCCAATATGACCAAACACCCCACTCATCCACTTAAATATGAGGATCACTTAATGACCTTGTATCCCAACCAAATGATTATGATCACTCTTTCAAACCCTCTTCACTCTAAACTCTCTCAAACAACTCTCTTTCCTTCTTCATTCATGAATGCACCAAAGTGTGTTGATTAGGTCATATAACCTTTAATCCCTGCTCCTCTTCTCTTCTCACCTTCTCATACCTCTTATTTTCTCTTCTCTAGATCCCTCTTACCTTTTCACATCCTTCCTCTAGCTCACTCACATTTCCATTTCGCCGACACACTCAAATGAGCTAATACAACTTACTTTTATACATGACTCGTGCCAAAAAAACCCATATATGTTGGAAAAATATCATATGACTATGCAATTTTATTCGTACACAACATGAATAGACACTTTACACATTCATATAAATTACATAAGGGGACCATATAGGTCAACATAAGCCTTACAATAAAAAACTTGTTTAACTATGCCTAAAAATTGGGGTCTTGACTTCCAACAGTCAAAATTTGAACTTCAAGGGCATTTAACAACTCCACCATGACTCCACAAGCTTTGACCACTTTAGCAACATCTTCTCACAATCATCTACATGCATGAAACTTTCGTCTATCCATCTTCAATATACACCGTTCCATTTGGAAAGCATCACCTATTAGATCTAAACATCTAATTTACCAATCTCCAACAGTGAGTTGGTTCACACCTCAAAACAAATCTTCATGACACATGTAACATATCAAAAAAATTCCTTGACCTCAGGAAACGTATGTAACTCATTCCAACTTCCAAGTCATGGCATAATACTCCAAAACACCTCCTCTAACATTGATCAAATTTACATGTCGGACTGAAGAACCAGTCTTGAGCTTATCAAGATCCAACACCTCAAACTCCACTTCCACACTCTACCACTGCATGGAACACTTCACCAAGGACCTAAACAACATCTTCAAGCACTCATATGTATATTTCACACTCATAATTTCATTATTACATACATGTTCCATAAGCCTTCTTTATAAACCTAATAGGGCAGTTTATGCCATTAGGACTTAAGCTAAAATACACCACTTTTGATCAAACCATGAGCTCAAACACATCATACCAGACCTCTACAAGATATCCATGCTCATATTTCACTGAGACACCATGCATTTCTACCAAAACCCTCTTGGACCTTCATGACTAGTTTTGCAACCTTTAGGCCATTAGCGGTAGGCACACTTGGGAGAGATATTTCACTCATTTCTTACAGAAAACCTATCCAAATCTCTTCATTGACATTTAGAGCATATCCCATACTTACTTTCACAACTAGTCTTTCACCATCACACCTACTACACATTCCTATACATGTAAATTTTCACAAAACATAGTTTTTGTTGTAGCTTACCATCATACCTGGAGCATTGCCACCACCACAAAAATGAGATTTTAATAATTATCTACATGTATGAACCTTGATACTAGGATTCCCAAGTCATTACATGGCCAAAATTGTCATATTTTTTCCATCGCTACAAGACTATGGTTTTACAATGGTTTAAAACCACTTGGATTCTTAATAATGGTTCATAAAATTATGACAAAAAAATGAACCCATTCCAGTTGGAAAATATTCTTATATTTATGCCCTAACATCTAAAAAAATCCTAGGTCTCCATCCATAGTACACACATGTGTATGAGTACTTGAAGTTGACCATCAAGCTAGGAAAGAAATTTTGGAGAGCTCGGTAGATCTCAAAACAAATTTTTTATGCCACTCCTTTGACCTCTGACCTGGAACTTTTCATAAACCTATGGGATGACCTCCTCCATGATTTCAAATGATCATTCATACTTTCTCACCTCTGAAACTCACACTACTATCTGGTTTTCACATGCCTTACTTGCCTTGTCTTTTAGATCTTACTTCTAAGGAACTTGAACATGCACTATACACCTAAACCATGACCTTATACACCTTCCACACATGCTATGTAATGTAAAAACACTCCTTACATGATTACATTGCCTTACCTTGGCCTTATTTTCTTCATACCTTGTGTCATGCTTGCACTAGGTCTAGGACTATTCTTAGATTGGCTTGCTTTCAACACATGCCTCATGTAACCTGAATTTTTCTCCATCTTTCAAGCTCACTAACACCTTTACCACCTCACTTTGCATCTTATAAACCATATAACACCTTCATATAACCTATGGAGCACACACAAAAAATCCACATACAAGTTAAACCATGCAAATCCACTAAGACACCATGTCACTTCACCAATGTAACACCTTATGACAACATCATGCTCTCTCCTATGCACACAAAGACTCTCTTTGACATTAATGCTACTTGACATCAATGACACATGTCCAACACATATGTGTTGAAGAAATACCTCTAAAGGCTAAAACTACTAAGTTACACATCCAAACTTAGTAGTAATGATCTAAAGTTCGTCAAATTGTCCCACTGGGCATGCCAAAACTGTTGGAGCTCAAAATTACACCCTATCCTAAATCATAAGAGATTCAAAATTTTGGACCAACATGGGAATATCTCCAAGTGTGGGAATTACATCTTGAGATAGATCTCTGGAGAAGGCCAAAATCCTTTTGCTTCACAAATTATAAACTCCCTCTCCCATTTCCTCCTTCTTCTCGGAGAATCTATGGAACACAATCTAATCTAATGTTAAAATTACTCCTAAATCTAACCTTTAATAACACATCCAAGGAACTGTGAAGAGAGAGAGGAGGGAAGAAATGTAAAAGAAAATCCTAAGCTAAAAGGGGGGTGGTGATAGCACCAATTTGAAAATTGGAGCTTCTTTAACTCTAAGTGACACATATATAAGTTTATAAATGAAGGTCATGAAAGATGCACACAACTCTAATGTGAGAAATTGAAAGAATATAAAATATGTAAAAGGGAAAATATAATCACACCAGACCAGAATTTTTAAAGCAAAGAAGAAAGCCACAATTGCATTAATCGATGCTCAAAAAATTTACACAAAAAATTGAGGCAAGATAAAATCCATTCACGAGTTGTAGAGGTTGAAAAGCATGAATTGCGAGTTCATAGGTATGAAACTTTGATATATGTCAAGGAAAAAATAGGAGAAAAAATCCCTGCAATGTGCGCAAGAACTTACATTTATAAAACTAGTGGGGGAAAGAGAGAGAGAAAGAGAAGAGGAAAGGAATTACCTCCATGTTGGAGCACAAATCCCTAAAATCTTGTTAAACAAGCATGGATGTCATGATTTCTTATAGTGTTGACTTGTAGTACAAGCATGGGTGCCATATGAACATATCCAACTACCACAATGTGACACCTTGATTCAATCGCACGCCATTAGAATACACAAGATGATGACACACTTCATTAAATTCTAGTGGTTGATGTGGTTGTTTATCTATTTTAGAAATAGGCGTGACTTTTACTTTTTCCTTCCATGGACTTTGATGATTAATTTTTTGATATGTGGTTTACATTTTCCTTGAGTGATGAGTGGTGTTTCCTTTGTCATGCAGTGATTGAATGTTTACACCCTTAGCTGTTTGACTCTCCCTCTATGTTATGGAGGTCTTTTGATTCTCTATTATGTGGCACTTTACCCATGACTATGTTCCTTATTCTACAGTCTTGTGAGAACCCACGTAAACACTATGATTTGGGAAACCCATAGTACACTAAGATAGTGCCATGCGGGTTTCTAACCTTAGTTGCATTTGAACTTGCTTTACCTTATAGTTGTGAACCTTACAACACCTTTTCTCTTCATGCCACATATTTTAACTTGGAAGACTTCATCCTTGGTTCTGTAAAATTGAAAAACTCTATAGAATGTTATGTGTTTTGATTCCATGTGACATGGTGTTTCTCCATGTCACAAAGCACTAAGCTTATCATTCCTTTACTCACCCTATGGATCCTATCCTTATCCAATTTTCTATTTTTTTATCGCTGGCGACTAAATCCTAGCAGACAATCAACTTTCTTAATGTTGCAAATATCTAGCCAACCCCACGAAGCACTAATTATACTAAAAAAATTACTAAGTCTTGATCTCCTTCATTCCACAGGTTACGATAATTTGTGGAACACTACATTTTCACACTCCACATATGATTGACTCACTGTCCCTTGGATTTTGTTGAGAAAAATTATCGAAGTCCCAACTTAGATGAGTTACTCAAAATTTCAAAGGGGTGTGATTTTAGACAATGGTTGCTGAAAAACCATATGAAGTAGTTAACTAGATAACACTTTTTTGAAAGTGGGTAAGTCAATTGATGTTATGTTGCATCCTAGGATAGTTTTTCATCAATATGTGTAAAGTAATTCTACCATATCTAACCCCCTTATCATTCCTTTTGACCTCATCTATTGATGTCATATGTGTCAATCTAAATTTTGTAACATTTTAACACTTGTGGAAAGGTTTAGAGTTCACAGGATATGGTAATGTCAATACGTGTCACTTGTCACTTATTAGTTTCTCTATTGAAACTTTAAGATTTGGCCAAGTCCTGTTTTTTTCTAAAGGTTCTATGTGTCCCCCTTAAGCTCAATAAAATTTGGTGTGTTATATTCAATATGAAACCAAAAGACTTGAAATGTTTTTCCTGTCATAAAGCTAAAAAACCCATAAAAATTACTATCCTTTTTTATTTCACGTTTTTGGACTCTGTCCTACCTTGTGCAAACAACTAAGAAAATTTTAAACATAAGGGTACCCCAAAAAACATGTTTAATTCCTTATTGTTAGGTTGTGGAGCCTATTTTGATGTGTGAAAGTGTTGAAGACTGTACACTAAGAGTACTGTACACTTTTCATGTATCCTCACCGGGGGTTCGGGGCCAGGCTGGGCCCCGAGCGGGGGGTCTGGGGGCGGCAACCCCTTGATAGCAGGGGGTTCTGGGGCGCAGCCCCCCGAAATTTTTTTTTTTTTAGGCGTAAATTTTTTGGGCCTCAAAAAAATTACATCTGAAACATCGGGAAACGTGCTTTTCTCATATGGGCGAGTTTTTTGACCCATAGGTTTATTGGG